>OX459029.1:28384677-29708103 GCA_949775025.1 Tricholauxania praeusta
TATGAAAAATTTACTTATATTAAGGAAAAATTTTATGCTGGAACGAAAGATATCTTATCTTTGATTGAAAATTACTTGAAAATCTGATCCATAGAAAATAAATGCTCGAAATTGCAAACTATGTATTTAAAACTTATTGAAGGAAGGTTAGTATGAATTTGGCTTTAAATTTCAATAAACCATATTCTGGTTTCGTTAATGGAAACGGTAATTTTTAATAGCCACCCAACAATTTTCTTAAAATATTCCCATGCATTACATTAATTTTTCATTACCTTAAACGTAGGTCCAAGCCATTAATGCAATTCGTCGTCGATTAAATTCGCTTGAGCCCAACTAAAGGCGCAACAAATTGGTATAAAAATATTGGTCACACATCCTGAACATCCTTCATTTTTATACTGGTCCTGCCGCCAGTATGCAGTGCAACCTAAGCTGTTTTTTTTTTTAATGATTAAGCCGTTCGTTTACTCATTCCATTCGTTGGCTTATCGAATTCCGCTTGTTGTTGGCTTAACTGCCGATGTTAAGGCGTGAAATAAATTGATAATTTCTTCTTTATTGGAGTTCCTTTTCGGCTTTGTTCTTAGCGCTTTTATTATTTTGTGGTTTAACTTGTTCACTGACAGCTCCTGCAGCGTTGCGAACAAATTGCACTGCTGTAGGTAATAGTCGGCTTTGTACGTTCATATACCTACGTTCTGGTGTGGTCAGGTAAGTATATGTAATTGAGTTTAGAGCTTTTTTCGAATTGATTGTGGATATAAGGCACTTAGTCTTTTCATTTGGTCTTGATTCTTTTAATGAGTCAAACTTGCTTATAATACAAAACTGCGTTCAAATATTAAGGAAAAAGAGTAAGGTAAGGAACTTTCATTTGTAGATCGATGCGGATCTTAGGACAAATATCGAATTCATTATGCTTTTTACCAAAAGTGAAATAGTTCAAGCTCACGAAGGATTGGCACTTTTATGTCGCAGCTAATTTTAGATGCTACTAAATGTATCATGTTATAAGCAGAGCTTCAAATAAACTTTTATAAAAGTTTTTTTTTAGGTAAAAGTAAACTTTAAACTTTTATTTTTGTGAAATAAAAGTAAAAGTTTCCTTAAAACTTTTATATCCGAAAATAAAAGTAAAAGTTTTTTTTGACTTTTATTAATAAAAGTTTTTTTTAAAAGTTTTTTTTAACTTATATTTTTAACAGTCACATGCAAAGAGTTTTTTTTGACTTTTATTTTTCAAAAGGCGAAAATAAAAGTTTTTTTTGTATGAAAGAACGAGGAAAATCCAAAAATAATATCTTGGATCACTAAGCAAAAAATTTCAAAGGAGAAAACTTAGGATTATTGATAATAAAGTCCAAAGGAAAATACTTAAGATGTTTCTGAAAAGAAAGAAATTTATGATAATTATGCACTTATAATTTTTAGAAAAATTGTGCTTAACGCATCAATGGGAAAAGGCCGAAAATGGATTTTGGGAGTACAGGGGAGGTTCCTGGCCCACCAAAGAGGTGTTTTGGACCCATATTTCGAAAAAAATTTTATTGTACGAATCGATAGGAAAAGGCCGAAAATGGATTTTGGAAGTGACAAGTGAGGTCCCCGACCCTCCTAAATATGATTTTGGACCCATTTTTCGAAAAAAACTTTATTGGACGAATCGATGGGAAAAGGCCGAAAATGGATTTTGGAAGTGACAAGTGAGGTACCCAACCTTCCTAAATGGGATTTTTGGACCCATTTTCGAAAAAAATTTTATTGGACGAATCGATGGGAAAAGGCCGAAAATGGATTTTGGAAGTGACACGTGAGGTCCCCGACTCTCCTAAATGGGTTTATTGGACCCAATTTTCGAAAAAAATTTTGTAACACGAGTAATATTTTTTTCGAAATGAAATTTTCGAGATCCGGTGAATAATTTTCCGAGCTACATATATAAAAATGATATGTTTTTTTAGTTTCATGTTTATAATTTTAAAAAAATTATAAATAAAATTAAAAAAAAATTACATGCAAGATTTACCGATTTCGCACGGTGGCAAGGCCCAAAATCTTCCAGTAAAATTTCATCCGCAGAACAGGATAAGTGCTTTTCAAGCACTGGTTCTCCCTTATAACTTGCCCATATATTTTCGCATTCATAATTTTTCTAAATAGTGTAGAGGACCACGAACATAGAAAGAAAAACATCCCCAGATCTGGCTCTGTGGCAACTTAACTGTTTTCACTATGCAGTTTTCTTCTAACGTTCTACATCGGAACGACGCACTTACGGCGAATTGAATTTGACGCATATCAAGTTTAATTTGCTTTCATCTGACTAATTGATATTTCGCCACTGCTCCAGTGTCCAGTTTTTTGTAGTCTTGCGCCTTTTAATTTTTTTTGTCAACAATGGCTTTTTTGCAGGACGTCTTCCATGTAACCCAACATCTCGCAGCCTTTAGCGGACAGTTTCCACACAAATTTTTATGGAATGATGCGTTTCTAGCTCTGTCCGTATAGCAACTACACTTGTAAGACGATCCTTCAAACTTATTTTTTACAAGGCCATCTTTGTCCTTATACTGGTTGCACGCTTAGGACCAGATCCTTTTTTCCTCTCCATCGGCTCCTAAATATCCTTTTTTTTTTCAAAAAACGTACAGCTGTGATATGTGAGAATTCTATTTTTCCGAAATTTTCCGATAGGATACATCTTGGTGCGCCAGTCGCTTTTTGACCACATGACAGCTGTTTATATTTTGGACCCCATTTCTGTACTAATCTTAAAAAACCGCTTTCTGTTTGCTGCTGCTGCATGTCGCGCATGTTTGTAGCACAATTTAAGTCATTTAGGATGTTAAATATCCTGTTTTATTTTTTATTTATTTTTAAAATTTTTAACAGTGGCAGTTTCATCATTGAACAAAACTAAAATAATTTATTATACGTTTCTACAAAACTCCATTTAAACCATGGCTTAAAGCAACATTGTCATAATTTTGGTAATTAAAAAAACAAAATGTATTTTGGTCTTAACTTTGGGTGTTAGTGTCATGCATAAATATTGATTTATAGAGTGTGTAGCTTTATCCGAATTAGCGCTTATTAATTTTTGAGGCAATTAGTCATTTCATTAGAAAACGATGACAAAAAAATTGTTTTTAAGGAAAGTTGCTTCGAAATATCAAAAAGAACTGGCAACCAGTTCGATTCCAATCACGTGATTTGTTTCGTTGCTAATTTTCTAAGCATCACTCAATTATTTAACACAATTTCTAACTGTTCCGCATTAATTTGATGTCTTCGATTCAATCCAGCTTACATATGATCCAATTGACGTCAATTTACTTGAGTAAATTTACTATGGTAGTCTGGACAAAATTAACATCAACTTGTTAATTACAATTTATAATTTTATGTTATGAGCTAAATTAAGTAAGGAGTTTTTATTAAATTATTAATATGATTTCTCCTCAAGGCCTATCAGCGAGTTTGACAGCTTTTTAAAATAACATGCAATGCGTTGGTAATACATACCTTATTAAGACAGGGTGGATTAAAAATAGTTTCAGTACTATATAATTCGGTTACTTTACCATAGTTACCGTATAGTTTGGAGTTTTTTTTTATATATTTGAATATTGATTAGTAATTTTTTATCCTGTTCTTTGTATATTATTGATTTGAATGTTAGAAATACAAGAACAACGAAAAAAATTAGACTGTCCAGATATTTTCTTGTCTTCGAATATCCCGTACTGTCGTACTGTCAAGTTTACAAATTAAACCAATTTTCAAAAAAGTTATATTAATTAAATACCATTATACTATTTTTGAAGTGAAACTTCTTAAGTGACTGGTGATTTGAAAAATTAGGTGTTAATAATGAAACGCATAAACGTTGACGCCATATTTTTAATCGGGATTTAGAATAGCTACAGCAATAAATTATATTTCAAATTAAGGTACTCATCGGGCAGAGTGAGCTGAAGCTATCAGCTTTGAGATAGGTTAACCAAAAGCGGAAATATAAGCATGTAAAGATTTCCTTTTTTTTCAATTATTTTTAATTTTACATTTGCTAGGGGAGGGGGAGGAGGGGCCCGATCATGGTTACCCCGGGCCCGGATTTTCTCTCGGCAGCACTGTTTGTAAGTATCCAATAGTAGACGATACAACTCTTCTAACAGCAAAATACATTTCTACGGCTATATTTATAGACATATTTTGATGAAATTGGGTACAAAGATTGATTGCGGCTTGGGGAAAAACATTCGTTTTTAATTCGGCTGACACGTCCCTTACCAGAAAACATGTTTTTGGTGAAATTTGGTATGGAGATAGATTAAGCCCTAAAAAAGAGATAGATATAACGATAAGGCAACATGATACCATAATTTTTATTTTTGAGAGTGATGATATTTAGTCTATTTTCGAAATTTGATAACTTTTCATTTAATGCTAGACAAAACCATTTCTTGCACTTGTGTGAAATTTGGTTTCATTACCTTAAATAATTCTCTCAGTATTACGTTTTGAAGTTATTACTTGCGAGGGAAGTGTCAAGTCCTCTCGTCGCAGCTTGTTTCAGTTTTTCCTAGTAACACTACATCAAAGAAGCTCTCAACATAGAGTCTTAAATGCTGTACTAATATATGGGGCAGGCGAGTCCGTGAACCGTTTTCAAGTAATTTCAATCCCAAGAAGTTGTTTGTTTGAGAGTATGGTCTGTGTACCGGATCTGACACGTTCCCTACTATGCGTTATAAACGGAATGATAAGTTAAATATACCCTCTGTTTAGATAATAATAATACATGTAAGGCCAACGAAAAAAATAGGAGTCGCCAGACATTTTCTTGCTTAAATAATATAAATATAGAATATAGAAAGAAAAATACAAAGTGTCCCCAGTCCGGTTTTGACATTGTTCCCATCGGAGTGCTAGTTCTGACCTGTCGCCCTTCCTGGGAATTACTATTAATAATAGCTTATAAATAAAACTTTTCGAATCTTACAAAATTTTTTTACATTGTATACTACACTCAGCGAAAATTTGCAATTGCAAAATTTAAAAATTTTATTGTTTTTTCATAGGCGGACATTTTTAAGTTGAAAATAGTAAAAAAAATCATTTTTAACACAAACAATTTAACATTCATATTGAATTTCAAAAGTATTAAAAATATCTAGTTATTTATTCAGGCTCCGAGGTAACCTCGTTCTCGAAGCCGAGTTGGAAAAATAAATTTTCCACGCTTGACCGAGGCGACGCGAGATCACACCGCCATCTCGCCTCGTTCTCACCTCGGTCTTATTCTCTCGCCTCGGAATAGTTGAATACGAGTACCATATTTTCCTGCCTTGTGCTTCAATACTTAAAGCAAAAACATAAAAAAGGAAATGGTGGGTGTATCCAACCCTAGCCTTAGTCTCATACTCTACGACTTTTTCATCCGACTTTCCAATCGACCTTTCATCCGACTTTAGTGTGCCTACAGTTTTCACACAGTTATGCTGAAAACACATGAGCAGATTTTTTGCTACAGCAAAATTCAAATATATTGATTCAAATATCCATAAACACATATAAACTCTGCACTTCATCTCAGCTTTTGATTTTCATCCGTCCGTCCGTACGAAGTCTGTGTTTTCTGGGTCTTTCCAGTTCAGATTTGGCTCAATCGCTAAAGCACACAAGTGCTTGGATCGCATCAGCTTTCATGCGACTTCGCCTTGGTTGATCGATTAGGGAAGCATGTGGAAAGATGACTCCGATGAGGCCATACTGAACTAATTGGATAATTTTTTTCACATTGTTGTCACCTGTGTATTTGTGTTCCATGTTGCACTGTCGCAACCCTTTTGAAAAGACTCTAGTAGAGCTTCGTCTAGGTTTAAAGTAGCTTACTCAAAATCAAATACTAAAATTGTAGTTAAATACAATAATGCTATCAGATAAATTTATCCATTTGTTATCTTTGTCATGTTTGCTGAAGCAGTGATCAATTTGTAAGAATTTATAGAATTATTGGTCTCTTCTTAAATGACTGAAAAGTTAATTGTAACAATGTTTAGTTATTATTAATAGAAATCAGTCTCTAAACAAAATAATTTCTTAAAACATTTGTTTACTTACTCACTTGGGTGGCCATAACAACCCGTTACCGGGTTACGGCCGACCTCAAAAGCTCTCTCCAGGCGCCTCTGCTTCGCGCGCGCCTTCTCCAATCATTCACACCAAGCGTGGATAGGGTTTCCTCGGCTTGGTCTTTCCATCGGAGGCATGGTCTTCCTTTTCGTCGTCGCCCAGCGGCTTCCGCATCAAACACCTTTTTCGCCGGAACTTCTTCGTTCATACGCACAACATGTCCCAGCCAGCGCAGACGTTGGATAGTGATGCGCTTGACTATGTCAATGTCACCGTAGAGCTCGTACAGTTCGTGGTTCATTCGAATACGGTAGTCGTCGCCGACGTGAACAGGACCGAAGATTTTACGAAGAATTTTTCTCTCAAACACCCCAAGCGTGGCTGCATCAGTCTGCGACACAACCCATGCTTCTGCGCCGTAAAGTAGCACGGGTAAGATGAGCGTCTTGTAGAGTGTCAGTTTTGTCAGGCGAGAGAGGTCTCTACTACTCAATTGCTTACTGAGACCATAGTAACACCTATTAGCAAGAGTTAGTCTTCGCTTTATCTCCAGGCTGACATCGTTTTGAGTGTTCACGGCGGTGCCAAGATAAGTGAATTCCTTGACAACTTCGAAAGTATAGTTGTTCGCAGTAACAAAGGATCCAATACGCCGCGTCTCCCTGTTTGTGGACAGCATATACTTTGTTTTGCCCTCGTTCACCGTCAAACCCACTTTCGCTGACTCTTTTTCGATAGCAGAGAACGCAGCAGTAACATCTCGCTTACAACGTCCAATGATATCAATATCGTCGGCATATGCAAGGAGCTGGACACTTTTGTAGAAAATAGTGCCATTGTACACTAGCTCTTCGCAACACCCCTTCCATCACAAAGTTGAAGAGGTTGCAGGATAGTGGATCGCCCTGTCTGAAACCTCGTTCGGTATCAAATGGTTCGGAGAGGTCCCTTCCTACTCTGACGGAGCTGGCTGTGCTGCTCAACGTCATTCTGCAAAGCCGCACCAGCTTCGCAGGTATACCGAACTCAGACATGGTGGCATACAGGCAATCCCGTATCGCGCTATCGAAAGCAGCTTTAAAATCGATAAAGAGATGAAGGGTATCGATCTGTTTTTCGTGGGTTTTTTCCAGGATTTGACGTAGTGTGAAGATCTGCTCTATGGTGGACTTACCAGGTCTAAAGCCGCACTGATAAGGCCCAATCAGTGTGTTGGCAAACGGCTTAAGTCTTTCACACAGTAAAGTCGACAGGACCTTGTAAGATATGGCAAGAAGACTGATTCCCCGGTAGTTAGCGCAGATTGTCGGGTCACCTTTATTCAGTACAGGACAAAGGACACTGAGATTCCAATCGTCGGGCATGCTTTCTACTAGCCATATTTTGCAGATGAGTTGATGCATACACCCTATCAGCTCATCGCCGCCGGTCTTGAACAATTCAGCAGGCAGGCCATCGGCACCAGCCGCTTTGTTGTTCTTAAGTCGTTGGATCACAACTCGTACCGCGTCATGGCTAGGTGGTGGTACGTCCACACCGTCGTCGTTGATTGGTGGCATCGGGTTAATTTCCCCAAAGGCGGGATTGGTGGAGTCATCGCCAGCAAGCAGCTTAGAAAAGTGTTCCCTCCATAATCTCAGTGTACCCTGCGTATCCGTAACCAGATTTCCATGTTCATCTTTACAGGAAGATGCTCCGGGCTTGAAGCCTTGGGTCAGACGCTTGACTTGTTGGTAAAATTTTCGAGCATCATTCCTGCCCCGTAACACTTCGAGTTTCTCACGCTCGTGCCTTTCCTGCTCTCGTATCTTGCGGCTGAAAAGGCGCCATTCTTCCTTTCTCTTTTCCCGGTAGTTTTCGTGCACGGCTCGCGTTGCTGCTGACTGCAGGGTTCTTTTGTAGGCGGCGTTTTTCACTGTAGTAGCTTCGCGACACTCCTGGTCATACCATTGATTTCGCGGAAGTGGGCGTCGGAAACCAATGACTTCCTCAGCGGCAGAGCGCATGGAGCGGGATAAAGTCCACCGGCATCATCGGGTAGAGAGTCAGGTTGAAGGAGCAGTTCTGAGAGGCGAGCGGAATAGGCTTCGGCCGTCCGATGTGGTCGTACATCCTTTGCATTGCTCAGCCGCATGCGTATCTTTGCTGCAACAAGATAATGATCGGAGTCAATATTGACTCCCCGGAACGTACGAACATCTAGCACGCTGTAAGCATGCCTTCCGTCGATCACAACATGATCGATTTGGTTGCGTGTTTTCTGATCAGGGGACAGCCAGGTGGCCTTGTGGATATCGAGGTGTTGAAATCTGGTGCTACTTACTACCATGTTTCGCGCCGCGGCGAAGTCGATCAGCCGTAGACCGTTTTTTGAGGTGGTCTCGTGAAGGCTGAACTGACCGACAGAGGGGCCAAATATACCTTCTCTTCCGACCTTTCCGTTGAAATCCCCGAGTACAATTTTAACGTCATGGGCCGGGCAGCGGTCGTACACTTCCTCGAGTCTCGCATAGAAGGCATCTTTGACAGCATCGTCCTTTTCCTCCGTCGGGTCGTGCGCGCAAATCAAGCTGATGTTAAAAAATCGAGCCTTGACGCGGATCGTAGCCAACCTTTCGCTCACAGGTGTGAACCTGGAGATGTGGTGGCGAAGTCTCTTGCTTACTACGAATCCGCATCCCAATTCGCGCCTCTCCGCATGGCAGCTGTAGTAGATATCGCAACTTGCTAGCTAAGAGCAACCTTGTCCTATCCATCTTATTTCCTGGATGGCGGTGATGTCAGCCTTAATTTTTCCGAGGACATCCGCCAATTCGATAGAGGCACCTTCCCTATTGAGGGTCCGGATATTCCAGGTGCATATCCTTAAATCATAGTCCTTTTTTCGTTTGCAGTGGTCGTCAACGTTGAGGGGTTCATTATCCGAGGCTTTTTTAGTCTTCATTGGAGTGTTTTTTTTTAAGTGGCGGGTACCAAACCCTGCGCACAACCCAGTTTACTTCCAGGGAGGACACGCTGCACACATTCGCTCACTAACTCAGCGGATGCGGAGATAGCTACCCAGATGGAGCCGCGGGGAGGCTGTGTGTCAACTTGCTAATGGTTGGCTCAGAGATCGCTCTGGCAATCCCCAGGTGGAAAGCAGTCAGAAACTTTACTCTGATCAACCAAAAGCCAAAATCCATTTTATATGAGTTTATATGAATATAAAATAAAAAATTTAAACTAATAAAAATATATGCGTATGTGCCTATGGTATACAAATGTGTATGTTCGTTGGTTATGGGCTCCTAAGCCGTTCGCCGAAAGATTTGGCATATCGCCATTTCCACCAAAAATTTCATTTTAGCTGGCCCCGTTTTTAATTTTTTTTTTGGAGCAGACTCTTTAACCATGGTTTTTCTTGAAGCTAAGACTATGTTGAATTGATGTTCAAGGTTGAACAATTAAAATTCAAGGACCTATTTTTTATTAAGCTTTATATGTAACTTTTCATGTTTTTTTTTTTGACTTAAATGCAATTTTAACTATGTCTCCCTTTGAATTATAATTGTTCCTCCTTGAATATTAATTCAAGATACATAGTTTTAACTTCAAGAAAAAACATGTTTGAAGAGCGTGCTTCAAAAAAAAAATCGAAACCATGGCCGGGCTAAGATGACAATTTGGTTTTTTTTTTTTTAGCACACTCTTCAAACATGGTTTTTCTTGAAGTTAAGACTATCTTGAATTAGTATTCAAGGAGGAGCAATTACGCTGAACAAAAAATTGTTGTAACATTTGTTTTTCAGCGTTTATGTTGAAATACTTTTTTGCTTGAGTATTGGGTTAGAAAAAATTTCACGAAAAAGAAAAGAAATACAATAAAATCATTTTTGAACTTTGACACCAGTTAATGGAACATTTTTCAGATATCTGAAGTTGATACTCTTTTGGTCTTGATCTCCAAAAGGTAGGATTTTATTTTCTTCTAAAAGCTTGAATTTACTTCCATTTTTTTTATTGTGTAATTTTTTTATTGTGTAAACTAAGTAAATGAATCTTATTTAATGTATATTTAGAAAAATTTGAGTGTAATTGCTTCTTTGAAATTAAATTTAAAATATTTACATAAATGGGATATATTTAGAGTCAATTTGTCTCAAATTTATCAAAATATCAAGTAAATAACTAAATTAAGCTATTTAATGACTTGCACTTTGATATATGTACTATGTACCGAGTTTAAGCACTTTAACATGAATTCAACCAAAACGTTTAAGCAACAACATTAAAGAAAAAGCAACCTCCTCAACGCGGTTAACTCCAATTTCATAAACAAACATAACAGCGGAACCCCGACCGCTAGCAACTCAATTCATCATAATTTATTGCAATTGTTGATAATATCGCGCGTCGTACGATCGACGCCGCCGCGGAACATACCTACCAACTACCAAGAAAGTAACTACCCAACCAACGAACCAACCAAACAACAAATCAGTTCACCAGTGAGTAGCGTTTATTTTTGTTTTTTTTTTTGCTATACTACCATACAGCAACAAACAAACTACCAACAGCAGCAGCTACATCATCATCATCGTCATCTTCACCACATCACCGCTGTAGGTCGCCGTTGGGTATTTTTGGCATCAATACAAGATGCGCCATAATTTAAGCGAATTATCTATGAAATAAAATCACTGTTTTTGGGTTCAATGTTGCCAACAAATTGGAAACAAATTTGTACCTCCAACGAATCGCTGAGCAAAAGAACGGATGATGATGATCAAGTTCGGTATTCCTGCTTTGTTAGTGCCGTCCGTACTTAGAATGACGTTGCGAGGCGCGAACAATAAAATTTTCCAATTTCTAATCGCATACTAACAACACCATCAAGTTTTTTTTTTAAGTCCCTATAGCCAAATGATCATGACGTTTTTTGGCCCACCACGTTGCCGCACGAGTGTTGCCATATTTGAGTGCAGTAGGCAACATATTTATGCTTTATACTTTTACGATGCTTAATGTACACGGAGAAAAAGATGCAAGTGAATAAGCTTTAGTTTTAAGTTCAGAAAAATGGAAAATAATTTTCGCTTTTTGATTCCTTTTCAGCAATGTGATTTTGCGGGGCTCTTCGCTAAACACTGTAAAGGGGTCTAAGATTCCACGATCAAAATAAAAAAGCTTATTATATTTCGAAAAAATACAAAAAAAAACTACAAAAAAGCAGAGCAGTAAGAAGTTTTTTACCACTGCCACTCACAAAAACTTCCCTCACTACCCACTATGCTTTTGTCATTATATTGACGGTTTGACCCACAAGCAAAAGAAATTAATGTTTCGTAGAAAAAAAAAAAAAATAAATGATCACCTTGCTATGTTGGGGCCTCTTGAGCTCGGAGTTTGGGGCTATATGGTCCTACTATTTTCCAGCGCTGGTCCTCATGATAGGTTTATAGACATATTTATCTAGAAAATTAATATATAATTCAATAAAAAAGATTCTAGCAAATTTCATCTTTTACTTTAATTTTTTTAAAGTTGATCCCACTCTTACTGTTGGCGCTGCCGGAGCCATTCACGCTTTACGTGCGTTGAACTTGTACATCAATAACTTTGTACGTTGATGACGCCAGCCTGAGTGAGGACGTTGACGACGATATCATTTACCGATCGCTCAGTTGGTTGGTTTGTTCGGTCGGTTGTTCAAATGCTTTAACGCATATAATTTGTATCGCACAAATGCCATAATCTTCGCGCAATCAGTGTTTTGAGATCTTCAACGAACAAACAATCAAACAAATAACTCTATTGTGCGGTGCTGCGCTATACAAATAGCCAGTTGGAGCCACACATATACAATATATGACGGTGGTCCCCCAAACACCTTCCTTCCATCCTTTAGTCAGATACAGCGGCATTATGTCGTATTCACATTGGCGAGTGCAACCAAACCAACGGCGGCTTCGTTTTCGTTAATTTGTACGAAGTGAAACGTGCGCCGCACAATCGCTGTAAATGGAAATTAACTTCGCTTCATATTATTAGATGCGGATTACCACTTTAGATGGAGCGACGATGACGATTACGTTGGGAATTGAGACCGTTGCACGCTGCTGTAGGTAAATCAAAAACTTAAAGAAAATATAATAAGTCAGAAATTGTATAAGAGGATATATTTGGGCGATATTTCTGAGTTAATATATACTTAGTATATATATATATTAATGCAAAATTTACTCAAAATGGGCGATTCCGGATTCCTGCATTTTTTGTTTTGGTGGGAGGTTTGTTTGACGTTGCAAGGCACATTTAATGTCAAAAACAATGGGCGCCCGGAGTAATGAGTTGATTTACAAACCCCTAGCAGCAGAAAATATTCTCAGCTTTTGAAATTCTAAAAATTTTCTTACTAAAAAAAATAAAAGAAAAATAGGTTTTCAATTTTGATTATCAAAAAACCCTAGTAAAATGAGATATATTTTACATTGAATTACCTTAGCATTCTCTCGAGTTATTTTCTATTTGCTTAGCAAAAGAAAAAGGTCCAGCTTTGGAAATCAAAATTATTCACATATCTTGGCGAGCAAAATAAAATTTAGTTTAGCGACACTGATACTTCGTTGAAAAGTGCAATTGTGTTCCTTTCCGTATAAATTTAAGAGAGATAAATTTAGAAATAAATTGACTTATTTCAATTCTTGAAAAAACATCACTTAAAAATACACCGGGAACAATACTTCATGAGCCTTTAACCTACATCATTTTTGGTTTCCAAAAGAGGTCATTGATTTTCTTCTCAGAGACTAACGTAGACCATTTCGGCGCCTCTAAGCCTCCTGGTCGAGGGCGACGGCATCCTCTCTAGCTACGTTACTGCTTATATGCATGTTAATATAATCTAAATCGGATAATGCGATAAATGTAAACTCTTCCTTGACTTTTGAAGCAAATCATCATCTTCTCTGCTCCAGAGTAAATAATCTAAGCAAAATATTTGGGAATCATTGTTTTCTTCAAGTTTGATATTGATTATCACTTTATTATTTTATAAAAAAAAAACTGTTTTGAAAAACTTTGAGCTTACTTGGGCAACATTTTAAGGTTTTCACAGAAAGGCTGAACTTAACGCATTTTGCAAGGGAAATGCCCATTTTCTTGCTACTAAACGAAATCGAAATATCAATTTAAAATACTCTATGTAAAGGAATCAATTCTATTTCTCATGGCATTAAAATCGTCTGTTTCATTACATTTTCAAAAATCTGTGGAAAAGAGCTTATCAATTTAAAATTTTGGTTTCTGGAATGGAATAGTCAAATGAATACCTTTTACTGTGAAATTAAAACCATTATTTCGAAACTCGATTTTTTGGAATAGAATTATATTTTTTTCCGTTCCGAACTTTGGTACCTGAAAACGCTTCAACAAATGAATTAAATTCTTTTCTCATAGAATAAAAGAAGTTTATTCCAAATCCCCATAGATATTTTTGGAATCGAAATTTTTGTGAAATTGGATTGTTAAATTTGATAGCCCTGCCAGCGTTGGATAAAGGCTTTGCGCAGCCCAAAGCTACAAGCAGAAAGGGACCCCTTATACACAAAAAATTTCAATTTCTGAACAAAATAGATAGTTTCTCTAAAAAATATAATAAGAATATAATTTTTCATATTGACAACCAAGAAAAAAACGTCACTCATTCATAATATAATAATATTTTCTCCACTGCAAGTCACAGTAGAAGAGCTCAATATCTTGAAAATAAGTCTAAGTTGTTGAAGCTTTTACAGAGGTTTAAAAAAGTGATATATGTAAAAATCCCAGAAAACTAGATTTTCGGGGTGATACGAGTATAAAGTATTGCAATAAATAATTTTATCATATATTGGTGAAGAAAAATAAGTTACTAGCAAAAAACCTGTAAATATTTTTTGCTGGAAAAGGCCTCCAGCAGAATCAAATCCGATCGAAAAAAAAAATTGTTCAGAAATCACTTTTGAGTCCTTCTAACTTTTAAGAACCTTTGAATCTTACGTTCAACTCGGTCTTATCAGTAGTAAGCCATGCCTTCTTTTCGAGGCTCTACCAATTTCTTCCAGAGTGTGTCCAACCATTTCTTGAATTAACTGTATCTTGAAATATCTATATATGTATATAAATATATTCATGATTCACGGGTTGACAAATTTATGCTATTTGGTACCAGATGGGATCGGAAATTATTAAAACTATCAAACAATCAATAATATTGTCGGATATATTCAAATGGCAAAATATGGCATCAGCTGTTATCGGAATGTTTCCCAATGTTTCGCACGATTCTGAATGTATTCAATAAATTTGGAATAAAAAGTATCGAAAATGATAATAATAAGTACATATAATTTCGAAAGCTATAATTATGCAACACATTGCTATTAAAATTCCTCCTTTTCCTACGAATTTTTCTACTTATTATTGCTTAACCTTAAACTCTACTGTGTTTCACAATGACAATTGATATGTCATTTGTCAAAATAAATTGCCATTTATCTTCCTTGCTCTCTTTTCCCCACTTTGCGTCATGTTGTCCTGCTGTGATCATCATTTGTTGCCTTCTGATCGTGTTCAACACGTGTTCTAATCCCACCAACAAAACAAAACAACACAAATCAACCTTCAATCAATATTAACCTCACAGGAACAGCAACAACAATTACAATACCAACGACAACAGTAACAACCAAAGTCCAGCGAGTCGTCGGTAGAACTGCTTTGTGGCGGCTTCATCAAACTCACAGAAATCTTCAATGGAATGCTTCCTTCATTCAAAATCTTTGGTTTAACCGCAAAATAGAAATGGTGTATCGAAGCATTGGCACACAGCATAGGGTAGGCATGACATGATAAAAGAATTGCAAAATAAAAGGTAATGCAAAATAATAAAAGAATACGATATATAAATACACCATTTAAAAGAGACTAAAACAAAACGAAGGCGACGAACAACATCGACGTCAAACTTCTGAGCATAAAGACCTTGGCGCTGCCGCTGTACAAACGTGTGATCCCTATCCGTCTGCATGGATAAGTTGTAATTATCCTTAAAAGGGAATCTCTTTTTTTTCTTGAAGGCGCTCGAACACACCTTCTTCACACCTTCGGCGCAGATAAAAAGCATTTTTTGAACGCATTAAACAGGAATTTAATGCGTGGATTATGCGAGAATATGATGAATTGGAAGAAATAGCATTAAAATATTGGATTAAAATAGAGGACAAAGAGAGGGAGAGAGTGCGCCAAGGAAAACATTTTATTGTGCTTGAGAAGAAATAGCATTTTGCTTAAATGAGATTATTGAGAAAGAAAAACTAAGACTGAAGTTGGGGTCATAAGTCAGGAGTAGGATATATTTTAGTGTAGGTAAAAAGGTTGAGGTATTTTTTCATATTAATGTGACAAGAATTTCACTGAAGATGATCTTTTTCAATTATTAAGTTTATATCGTTTTAATGAGTTTTTCTCAGATTTTTTACAAAACTCTAATGTCTTCAATATGTTACATTACGTTAAAAAAATATTCACAGATTGAAGCTTATTAAGAAAATATTAATGCTCGAAACTTATAATGCTTAATATATTTGGGGCAATCTTTGAAAACTAAATCTAACTGACTAATCTCTTGAAGCTTATTTTACTTACACTCAAGTTTATCTAAGGCTAAGCCTATAAAAGCTGTGTATAAATCCTGATTGATAATGTGTTCTACTTATGCCATAAACAACTAGTAAGTTCGTTGGAATTTTAATTAAAACTTCAACGCAAGTGTTGATTTCTATCATAAATCAATGTTCAACGAAAGATTACAATCAACTCATCTCCACAAGAGGATAATAAATGTTAAAATTTCAAGTTCATTAACTTTTGCTAATTTAGTAAACTCACTAAACTGAAAATAATCGAATTTTTCACGCACACTTGTACAAAAGTGCGAATTCATAGAAACCTGTACCACACCATCCACCACCTTACAAGAGCAGTCTATATCAGAACAGAACTTATACTCGTGCAAATCGTAAACATTTAGTAACGCATTAAAACTGCTCAGCTGATGTATAAGAAAAACGCCACATAAACGGAAGCGGAAATTCCTCTTTTTATGAATACGACATGAATGTTTTCCTTTTATGGCATCAGACAAGCAAACGTTTGAAGGCAAAAACAGCCATAGAAATTAGAGGGTAGCTGGTATTACTCAAATAAAAATCTTTACTTCACGCAGATGACAATAAAGTTGCGGCTGCAACTTCTACGGCTGCTGCTGCTGCTGATGATGTTAATGTTGATGATGACACCGACACCGACAACGACAACACAAACTTGGTGACAATGATGAGCCGTGTTGATGACTATGAAGAATTTCAATTTCCAGCGGATAGACGGACATGCGGATGGGAATGATATAGCAAACAATACAAGATAAGTGCGTCACTTAATGTGGATGAAATCAAGGTAGAGTAATAATGTATTCCCAGTTGGAATATATAGGGCTCATGACTAATAGTCAGCGAAAGGAATTGAGCTATTCGAACGGCTTGTAAATATGTTTATTCGAATAATTGTGTATCAAAAATAAAGAAAATCGAACGCAGCCGGAGCACTTGTGGTACAATACCGATATATAACCGAGATAATACTTACATACATATATGTATTTAATTAAAAGATGCAGAAGAGATAAAAACACATCGATTTCTGGCTCGAAAGTCTTTCATACGATAATATTCGACCCATCTGTCATAGCTTTAAAATTTATAATAAAAAATGCATTTTTTCAAGACAAAATAGTTATTTTGGCAAAATATAGGGTTTTAACTTTTGACGTACCTACTTACATCGCGTCGGTTGTAGGTTTTTTATAAAACCTAATTTTTTGCCAACATAGTACACTCCTATGGTCTGTTCAGTGCTTTAAATATAGTTCTTAAAATAATAACCTAATGAAAGACATTATGGGTCTAACAAAAATGCGGAAAGTTGCTTCGATAAAAAAAAATATAAATCCAAAGTAATTAGATTAAGAAAAATTTGAAGAAGTTTCAGCTTGCCAAGTTCGGTCATTGAGCACCACTCTATGCAGTGGTGACATTTTAGTACTTTTGTACTTTTTTCCAGGGAAGTGAACCGGATGAAAAATTTCGTCGGTTCGGTTCAGCGGTTCGAACCGTTTTTGCACTTTTGGATTGGTTCGTTATACAGTTTTTGTTTTCTTTGAACCGGGATTTCGGTTCGGTTCAATGGTTCGGGAATGAAAAAAAATCTATGTACATTTGTGTTATTTTTATTCAGTAACAATCTAAAAGAATATAGAAATATATATGTACACATCATTTATGTCATATGCTAAAAGCACGTAGTAAAAAATTAGTATTTGATAAAAAATTTGATTTACAATAATCAGTTGAGATATCTTCTAACAAGTCCTCCTCAATATTTCCCCGCAGGTCTCCGAGAATAAATTTTAGGGTGGAAAATGTCATCTCTACTGAAAACTGGATTGCTAGAACACCAAATTAGTATGATCTAATTCAGTTATTGAAAACATTATATGAAAAGCGTTTTATATTATCAAACGATTTGATTTTATCTATTAATGAGCTATTTTTGAACTTTGTCTCATGATTCCCTTTTTCTTTCAAAATTTTATCAATTTCCATATTTAATAAAAGAAAAAATAAAAAAGTGGGGAAAATTTGTCGATTAAAAATTGGTCAGAATGAACCCTCAAGCCTTTATAAAAAGAGGTTCGGTTATCGGTTCGGATCAATCATTTGTGGAAAATTTCGGTTCGGATAGTGTTTTTTTTTTTTTTTAGTTATATGTATACATATGTGCATATTCATCAGATTGGGCCTTTTAGCTGGTCTCGTTTTTTTTTTTTTTTTTTTTTTTTGGAGTATATCTTCCAGCCATAGTTTTTCTTGAAGCTAAGGCTATCTTGAACTCATAATAAAGGTTGTTCAATTGAAATTCAGATAGCTATTTTTTTTATTTAACTTTGTATGTAACTTTCCATGTTTTTTTTTTTAACTTAAATGCAATTTTAACTATGTCTGCTCCAAAAAAAAAATAAAAAAAAAATCGAAATTGTCATCTTACCTCGACCATCGCTTCGATTTTTTTTTATTTTTTTTTTTTTGAGCAGACTCTTCAAACATGGTTTTTCTCGAAGTTAAGACTATCTTTAATTAATATTCAAGGAGGAACAATTCAACTCAAAGGGAGACATAGTTAAAATTGGATTTTAGTTAAAAACAACATGAAATGTTACATATAAAGTTAAATAAAAAAAATAGCTATCTGAATTTCAATTGAACAACCTTTAATATGAGTTCAAGACAGCCTTAGCTTCAAAAAAAACTATAGCTGAAAGATGTACTCAACAGTCTTTAGACTACAGCGTAAAAACCCAATAAATTGACAATTTTTAAAAAACACGAAAAGTTTCACATATTTCTTACTTTAAATGCAAATTAGAAAAATAGCTATCTGAATTTCAATTGAACAACCTTTATTATGAGTTCAAGATAGCTTTAGCTTCAAGAAAAACTATGGCTGGAAGATGTACTCCAAAAAAAAACGAGGCCAGCTAAAAGACCCAATCTGATGGATATGCACATATATGTACAATGTATGTAGCTTAACAACAAGTTGAGAAAATGTTTTACAGAATTATTGTTGTTGTTATTATTCCACTCAAAGTTTTTGATTAGGATAATTTGAAAAATTTCTATTGGGTTTATTGCACAACGCATATATGCACACCATGTTGGCAATCACATTGTGTCACAGTGACATTAGCACTGTACATTTATATTATGGGTGTGTTTGTTGGTTTGTATCTATGCGTATGATAGTGGTTGCCTGACTACAGTTGACGTTTCGTGTATTTTTTATAACCACCAAACAGCGCCAAGTTAATGAATTTTCCAAGTGAATGACTCGTTTGTTGTTGGCTCATTCAATTTGTCAATCTTTCTCCTCCAATTCAACTTCTATATCGTCATCATCATAATCATCACCAGTATTGCTGGCGTCTTTGTTGGTGGTAGAAGGTGTGTTAAGAGCCGTATGTCAAAATGTATATTATTGCCAAAAGAGGGCGTTATTAAATATGCTTGACATGTTTTTCAATTAACTTTTGAGCTTAAACTGACTGACTAATACCCGTAAATGTTAATGATCCACCCTTATGGCTGGCAACACCTGAGTTGATGTAACAAGTTGAATGTATTTTTTTAGAAAAACTTAATTTGAGAATTTAATTTCGGAATATTAAAATAATATAGAATTCAGACATAAGACCTCAGAAAACTTTGGCTGGTTGGTTTTGAAATGTACATTAATATGGATATATGTAAGTGAGACCTCTTGCTTGTGGACTTTAGACTATGCTAACACATATAGGAGTTTATTTGTTTAACTATAGTTGTGTGATAAGGGTAATTGTCGATTATGAGCCAGAGCTGGTTGTGTTAAATTGAAACATTCATAAATAGATCCTTTCACAATTTTTATTCCCCTATAATTTTTTCAAACAATTAGCGATGAAATAAGCTACCCTATGCTTGTATCAATAAATTTTAAATCAAAGCTGTATCATTACATTCGCAGATTTAATTTTACTTAACGAACAATTTTTCCTGGTGGTGGGTAAACAAATTACCTCTGGTAGTGGCTCCAACTTAGTATACATATATATAATATCAGCTCATATCCATTGATAATAAACGAACAAACTAACAAATGAACAACCATCAGCGAGAGACATAATTACCACCTTAAAGAATACGATGGTGGTTTTCGCGTTCTTTGATCTTTTGCCGACAGCAAAAACAACAATAATATCAACGACGACAACAAAAACAAAAGGAACAACAATGCAGAGAGAAAAAATACGCTATTTAAATGCTCCAACTCCAATTGCTGAGATGCGATGTAAAAAAGTGTTGGATCAGAGTTGAGCATGATCATGTAAATTTATGTGGAAAATTTGTGCAAATGTAGACGTGAGTCTGTGTAGAGTTTAAGACCAATCACTTTCTGTTTTTTTTTTTTTGAATTAAGAAACACTCGAAATAATTCTAGACGCTTATATTAGGGTAAATTAAGACACAGAGCCTCTCCCAACTGCCTTGGCGCCTGTGTGCAAGATTGTTTTTAAAAAATAAGTATTCAAAAATTTCTGAAATAACCGGAGATTGGATGAGTTTTGTGACATGAACTTAAAATTTTTTTTTTTAAAGATATTGAAAGAACAATTAACAATGCTTTCTTATCCAAACAGAATTCACACTTTAAGCTAGGATCATTCAGTTCAATATGGATAGTACCGAGACCCGCTTAAGGGCTCCCTTTCCTGGCTAGCTGCAATAATTAGTCCTCAAACAGCGTAATAGAACCTTCGTGATTGTCATTGCATATGCGGATGAAATGCTCATATTGATCATTAATCAATGACTAAGTAATGAAACACTTACAAAAAAAACCAAATTTCTTTGCATTGTCAAAAAGCCCGCATCACATGTTCAGCATAGCGGCCTACGGATCCTAGACACGGCCCTGGCAAGATCGAAATTTACCTTCTGAATAAAAAAAACTTTATCCCAAAACGATATTATCAAGAGCTCCGTCAATACCTTGCCAAAAAAGATAATTTGTCTTTCGGCGGATAGTTCCAATAAAGATAACATTAATGCATACATACATATGTTAAGGAATGTGGGGTAAATACCACAATACACAAATGCGTGTTATTGAACTTTTCACTGGAACTTGGTTCATTCATTGATAGAATAACCCAAATAACTTGATTTGTAAATATCACAGGCTAGTCGAGTGGAAAGTATTTCGTATTCTTAAAAGATTTTTCTGCAAAGCATATATGTATGTATATAAAGTGTTTTATAATGTCAACATTTTATAAATCCATACATATTACGTTGATATGTAAAAATTCACGTAAATGTGACACAACTCTGGCATTAAACCGACAATTCGTAAGTTTTTCCGTTCGACTCCTCTCATCTTCTCCCCGTTCGCCTTTTTGATGTCCGTCCAATCTATCGATTTTTAACGCGAAACTGACATTAATGGCTCGAAAGTAAATAATGGGAAGCTGAATCGTGATGCCAACTGGCAAACAAGTTAAGCGATAAAGAATTGAACTGTGGTGGTGCCATGACGTTGTGTGTTTTTTGTTGTTTGTATATAATGTGGCAACGCCATCGCTATGTACACTAAAAAAATATTGTTTACTACAAACCAAATAGATGCATCAGTGATGGCATTTGGGTTTTGTGGAAATGTACTGAATGGAGAGTTGGAATGTAGTATTTAGAGGGCGAACTTATTTTTTTCTTTTTTGTCATGGACACTTAAGCCATTGTACCGAATGTACTAAAACTTTGTCAAATGTACAGACGCATATTTTTCACACGAAAATGTACTGAAAAAAGTAAAGATTTACCGAAAATGTTATCACTAAGATGCAGTAGCGGACTTAGGTTCGATGCCGCCCTAGGCCCTTGCCGATGTGCCGCCATTTTTTCTACGTAAAAGTGATTGTCAAAATTATATATCTAATTACACTACTCAACAAGATCTTCCATAACGAATTCCGATAACATTTTCTAACCATGTATGTATAGTGAAATTTTCACTAGAATCCGAATATCGTAATGTTTTTTTTTCGATTGGTCCCAATTTTCCATATAAATAGCAAAACTCAAACAAATGCACTGTTGAGAGCACATACTTCACATAAATGCTTGTAAGAAATTTGATCGTCAGACAAGCCAATTTTAAATATGTCTAGAGGAGAGTCTTACAAACAGTTTAAAGTACAAAATGTGCCAATAGTATTAATGTTATGGCTGTTATGATCGATATTAGATAAAAACGTCTTTTTTTCGCTTTCTATTAACGAATTCCAACTTTAAAGCCCTCTAATGTATCCAAAATAAGATATTTAGTTGTAGTTCGAAAATGTTCTTGCCTAGAAACAGGTGCTCTTTCGTTTGTTCGTGACTCGTCTGGCTGAAGTTTTCTGATTTTTTGGCGACAAGTATCATTATAATAATAATCATGGACTCCATATAGTGTCTTGGCTTTTTCTTCATATTCAGAAAAGTGTTTATTTTTCATATCTTGAAGAAAAAAAGCCAGAGTACCATAAATTTGGACAACGGATGATAAATTTATTTGAGAATCCTGAAGTTTTTTATTCGCAGCATTGAAGCGGTTTAAAATTGCGTTCCAAACAATGACTATTATTGCGGTTATTAAATGCTGTAATTTTCTCAGAAGTCCGATAGTCAATTTTATCTTGCTTTCTTTATAGGTTATTGTGTGTGCAGCTGCTTATAATGAAGGCTTGCGAAAAGGCGTCATAGCTTGCGTGGTGTATTTAAGAAAAAAAAAAAATCATGTGTGCAGTTCACACGAGGCAGAAGTGAAACATTCAGGAAACTAAAGATCAAATCGATTTCAAACCATGCAGTCGGACTATTTCATATTACGGAATTGGTTTCCGATTAAATATGTTGTTTTCAAAGGATATAAGGGGACCCACATTTCCCCGATTTGATTAAAAAAAATGTTTACGAAATTATCCCCACTTTAAGTTTTGGTGTCAAAAATTAAGTAACCGCTGAAAATTTTTTCAAAAAAGCGGCATTTCCATCCAAATAAAAATAATTAACTTTTTTCTTTTGATTCTAATAGAACTTCTTATTCTCTGTCAGAATTCAGAAAAAATTTCAAAATGGTTGAAATTTGGCAGAGTTATAGCGCTTTTTATGAGAAAAAAACAAAGTTAGCATAAGAAAGAAATGACATGAGTCTTATGCGGGCTTAAAGACATTTGAGGTCAGCAGAATTTTTTCTCAAAATAAAAATTTTAATTTTTGTTTCAATATTGCCAAGCCATTATCATCCATCTGTGATATTAATACTTTCAGCTTATTTTTAATAATAACATCATTTAGTACTGTTCTTTCTCTTTAATCCCCTACGACCAAACAATATTAGCCAACCGGCTACAAATTTATTTCATTTTGATCGTAGGGGATCAAATTCATGTCTTTTTCAAATGGCTGTAACTTTGCGAGGAAACATCGCAGATTACCATTTTAAAGCTCATTTTAAAGAGAAAGAACGGTACTAAATGATTTTTTTGTTAAAAATAAGCTGAAAGTAGTAGTATCACAGCTGGCTGACAAAGTTGAAACAAAAATTTAAAAAATTTTTTTGGAAAAAAAATTCTCATCACCTCAAATGTCTCTAAGCGCGCATCAAACTCATATCGTCTCTTTCCTATATTAGTACAAGTCCAAAATAAAATTTTAAGAGAAATGAAAGGTGGGGTTTTTCAGAAAATTACTTAGCTTTGTTTTTTCTCATAAAAAGCACTATAACTCTGCTAATTTTTAACCATTTTGAAATTTTTTAAAAGATTCCAAAAGAAATTAAGAAGTTCTATAAGAATCAAAAGACAAAAGTTAATTATTTTGATTTTGATGTAAATGGCAAATTTTTGAAATAATTTTAAGCCTAAAATGGTCATAACTTCATAAAAAAATATTTTTTATCGAATCGGTAAAATATATATCCTTTCAAAACCAACATATTTCATCGGTAACCAATTCCGTAACATGAAATAATCCGCGTGCATGGTTTGAGATGGATTCGGTACTTATATTCTTGCGCCTTCAAAATGCTGTCGTTATTAAGTTTTTGCCGCCCCTAAAATGTTGCCGCCCTAGGCCCGGGCCTCACGGCCCGTCAGAAATAATCATTTCTCTCAAATCCCACATTCAATACAAATATATTTATATAGTATATCGTTACCTTAATATAGAAAAGCCCTATCTCACATTTTAATTATTTTACAGGAGAACGAAAAAACTTAAAAAAAAAATTAAAGTTTTTGTGAGTTGAAGTGAGTAATGGCTTTTTTTTATTTGCTTGTAATTGATTTATTTCCAATCGTAGCACACACATTTTTTGTCAATGGTGTATTAGTGGGTGACCTACCGAAATCTATAAAAGTCTCGATTTTGAAAAAAATCTTAGTTAGGGCCTTTCTATATTAAGGTAACGATATGTAAGTCTTCGGCTTACAAGCAAAATTGACTGAGTAAGGCTAGTTATTATTTTAATTATGCTTAAATCTTCTTAACTTTAAGATGTGATATTTTCGGTTATTATAAAAATGTATACATTATCTGATAAGGTGTGTTAAAAAAGAACATTCTTACATTAAAAATCAAAGTTTGCACACATTCCATCAAAAGCATAAAATTTGATTTTGTGTAGATGGTCAATTTTGCTTGTAAGTAGACGAAATATATGTATATCGGTCATTCTTTATACAACTGCACAAGTTGTTTTTTTTTTAACTTTTTCGATCATTTTTTGAAACAAAATATCTCAAAAACTATGAGAAATACGAAAAAATGTTGTCTGAAAATATCTTCGGTATAACATCATCTTTTTTTTGTGGTGTTTTTTATGCATGCTCAAAAATCGCTTATATCTATTGAAATGAGCTGATTTCTGTTTTAATAATTTCAGTCGGTTTTTCAATAACGTTAAGTTTGCAAGTTTTGTGATCTCGTATTAATGACATCAATGCTATATTATTACCCTTACAATTACTTTCTTGTCCAATTTAAACCATTAAACTATTGCTTTCTGTTTTTTTTTTTTTTTGAGTGTATGTATCCGTAAGCTCAAACTTGGTGTCTCAATGCAATCAAATCGCAGCAGATATTGTGTTGGCGATCATGAAATAACTCTCATTTTGCTTATGCCTCTCATTTGGTGTAGAAATCACCCTTTTCCTCCCATTTTCTCTCTGCCCGATTTCATAACTTAAATAAGCGGTTTTCAACCTTACAATATGATTATTTTGGAATTATAATTACGCGCATGCGTCATGCATATTAAGCGCAAGTTGTTGAATTTTTTGCATTGTGCTTAACATGTCATTATGACAGCAGCGTGGAGGACGTAATTTTTTCTTCTCTTTTTTAACGAGAGCGATCGAGCAGCACTTAATGAGCGGTTTTGATTGCAATTAAGTAATGAATGCGTGTAGGTATATAGTACCTAGTAGAAGTAGGTTGGGGTAAATAGCATTTTTATCTTAATATCCATTTATTGGGTATTAACAACATTGCATTTGAAAATACCATGTTTATTTTGCTAACAAAATTGAATTGAGGAAATGGGAGGACTTGGTGAATATGCGATAAAGTTGAGTAAGTGCTACTTATAATATGAAACATATTGAAAGCTAGCAATCAATATAATGAAACAAATTGTAAACATAACCCATAAATTGCGCCATATTTGTATAATTTACTTATTTTTTTCGATGCGGTTAAAAAGTTTAACAAATTTCTCTACATTTTTTATTGAGGTTAATTATTTTACTTCATTACTTATGGCATTAAGCACACACACATAGACATTGTGTTGAAAATGATTTGTTTGGTTGTTTCATTTATTTAAATTGAACTGATGGCAACAGATACATACGTGTTAGATGTCATATAACCAGCATTTACTCCAATTGATAACCACAAATTTGGTCACGTTAAAAATGTTAAGGTTTTGATGAAAGCTTTTATTTAATGTACGGCTATGGTTGTTGTTTTTAATGCGTTTCATATTTTTCTGTTCAAGTCAGCCACAACAAATATCTGTCTCTGCTGCTGGTGATGTTTCTGGCACTGTAATTATGTTGCTGTTGGTTCGGTAGCCTCAAATGTGACATGCGTTTGACAGCTAAATAATACGGATGGTTGATGTTGCCAACAGTAAAATGAGCCACACATTTGTCAATTAGTGGTTTTATTTGTGTATTCAATTTAAATTTAATTTCTAGCGAAAATTTTTAGAAGCGAAGAGCTTTGCTGTTATCAGCAGCAACGAATGAGTTTTAGCTTTACACATTGCCTTAGTTAAAGCAAAAAACAACCATTTTTAAGCTGAATATATGGTATTGCATACCGTTTTTAGTTGATAACGACCTGGGCAGGTATTTGTTTACATTAACGTACCTTCTGATCTTTCCAGGACGAATAAGTCTAATCCAAATATCGGATTGCAAACATGTCGTATGTGTAACAAGAATTATAAAAATCTTAAAATTTCAACACATTGATTGATGAAAAAATCAAATGATTAAGTACTGTACATACATATGAGCAGTTCCATTACTTTTCGGCAAGCCCGTCCGCAGTGGTTTCTCCAATTTTGTTCACATTTTCGGATATTATATAAAACATTACATAAAACTACGATCCCTAAATTGTTGGCCCTTCAAATGCCCCTGGTGCAAAGATATGAATTTTTAAAACTCAAAAATTTACGTTTTTTGTCCTATATTCGAATATCTGTGTCTCGGGAACTTTAGCTCCAAATTCAACTTTATAGGTCTCATTTTTCGATATTTGTTCAACTTTTTGCTAAAAAAAAAATCAGAATGCTCCCGCGTTTGGAAAATCGTTTGCCATTTCATTTCTCAGAATCATCGAAACAGAAAAACATCCCTTTTTGAAAGTGACGCCAAATAGTCAAATTTTGATAAAATCGCTTTTACTTGGCTTTTTCGCCCTTTTCAGCCCTTCAAAATGCGACCTATAAAATTAAAAAATTCGTCAAGAAATCCGAGATATAGCAATTTTAAAATGGTAATTTTTTCGAAGTTAGCGTTTTTTTACATTTTCAACTGGCTATATACCGCGAATTTCGAGAACAAAATTGTCCTTACGGTCTCTGACGCACACCGACAAATACACACTAATACATGCATTGAAGCATACTAGCACAGTCATGAGCACCATTTGGGAGTTTTCTCATGGTTCCAGAGACCCGTTTTTTAAATTAATATTGCGAATTGGGAAAGAAGGGAAAAATAATTGACCGATTTTAATAAAACTAGGTTTGGAGATATACTGAACCATAAGAAAGGTAACTAGAAGCTCTCAGTTCTTAAATAGGGCGTGACAAAAATTTTCAAAATATTTTATAAGCAAATAATTACAATATTTTGCTTCAATAATTAGTTACTCTTACTAACATGCATTACTAATTGCATGATTAGTTAAAAAAAAATATTAATTTTGATAATTTTTGGACCAAAAATGGAAAAAATGTTTTTTTCTCATTAATTTTTTTAATGGAAATTCATGTAATGGCATTGACAATTTCAAGTTATAGTGTATTAAAAGGTGAATGCACTAAAAACAACAAAGTATTTGAGCTGTTACACAAGAAACACAAAAGCTCTACTCGCGGAGAGACCTCAGTTTTTCTCCTAATGTATGGGATTAAGAAATACTTACTTACTTACTTAGATGGCCATAACAACCCGTTGTCAGGTTACGGCCGACCTCATTAGCTCTCGCCAGGCGCCTCTGTTTTGCGCGCGCCTTCTCCAATCGTTAATGCCAAGCGCGGTTAGGGCTTCCTCAGCTTGCTCTATCCACCGGAGGCATGGTCTCCCTCTTCGTCGTTGACCGGGGACCTTCCCTTTGAATACCTTTTTCGCTGGAGCTTCTTTATCCATACGATGGACATGACCCAGCCAGCGTAGTCGCTCTATTGTTATACGCTTAACTATGTCAATGTCGGCGTAGAGCTCATACAGCTCGTGGAATGCGATAGTCGTCGCCAACTCGAACAGGACCAAAGATTTTGCGGAGAACTTTCCTCTCGAACACCCCAAGAGCGGCTGCGTCTGTTGTCGAAACCACCCATGCCTCAGCGCCATAAAGAAGCACAGGTAGAATGAGCGTCTTGTAGAGTGTTAGCTTTGTCGATCGAGAGAGAGCTCTGCAACGTAATTGCTTACTGAGACCGTAGTAGCACCTATTAGCAATTGTTATTCTCCGCTTAATCTCCAGACTGACATCATTGTTGCTGGTTACGGCAGTGCCAAGGTAATTGAATTCCTTGACAACTTCTTACTTACAGTTGCCCGCTGTAACATGAGAGTCTAGATCCCGTGCTCTCTTGTTGTTTTTAGTAGACATCATGTATTTCGTCTTGCCCTCGTTTACCGTCAAACCCACTTTGGCTGATTCCTTTTCAATAGCAGTGAAAGCAGCAGTAACATCTCTCTTACTCCGACCGATAATATCAATATCATCAGCGTACGCAAGGAGCTGAACACTTTTGAAGAAAACGGTGCCATTATGATGCACACCGGCTTTTCGTACGATCCCCTCCATAATGAAATTGAAGGGATCGCACGAGAGCGGGTCGCCTTGTCTGAAACCTCGCTCGGTATTAAAAGTTCCGGAGAGGTCATTCCCTACCTTGACGGAGCTAAACGTATTGCTCAACTTCATCCTGCAGAGCCTTATCAACTTTGCAGGTATACCGAACTCAGACATTGTTGCGTATAGGCAATCCCGCACTGGGCTATCAAACGCAGCTTTATAATCGACGAAGAGATGGTGAGTGTCGATTTGATATTCATGGGTTTTCTCCAGGATTTGGCGTAGTGTAAAAATCTGGTCTATGTTGAACTTACCAGGTCTAAAGCCACACTGACAGGATCCGATCAGCGTTTCTGTATACGGCTTCAATCTTTCACACAATACGCTCGAGAGGATTTTATATGCGATGGAAATGAGACTGGTACCCCTGTAGTTGGCGCAGATTGTCGGGTCTCCTTTCTTTATTACAGGACAAAGCACGCTGAGATTCCAATCGTCGGGCATGCTTTCCGCTAGCCATATTTTGCTGATGAGTTGATGCATGCACCTTCTCAATTCATCGCCAACAGCTTTAAACAACTCAGCTGGCAGGCCGTCAGCACCCGCTGCTTTGTTGTTTTTGAGTCGCTGGATAGCAACTCGAAACTCTTCATGGCTAGGTGATGGTGATGGATTAAGAAATAGCGGCAAGTTTTTTTTCGATACTTCCTTATGTGTACATAAGGAAAACCGAAAAAATATTTAAAAAAAAATACTATAAATAAGATTTTGCCCGAATTCCAAAAATTTAAAATTTTGCAGCTCTGGAAGCAATTATAGGAATATTTTTTTCTTATTTTTTTAAATGAGGAAATACTCGAATATGAATAAATTTTCGAAAATCGAGTGTTCTTGAAGTATTCCAGAACATGAATTTTTTTCGAACATGTCTAATGTACATATGTATGTATGTATTACAAGTACATCCTATCTGCTCTTCTTGAATCTTCCGAATAATCCAAAGAACAAGTTTTTTTTATACCCTATGTCGAGGGTATATTCACTTTGCCTTTCCGTTTGTAACACATATGTAGAAGGAGCATGGCAGGTATGAAAAAGCATATATGTATATTCTTGATCAGCGTCAACACCTGAGTTGATTTAGCTATGTCCGTCTGTCTGTCTGTTGAAATCAGATTTACGGGAAATCCAAGAAAGCTAATTGAATGAAACTTTCACACACAGGTCACACCTTTTTGAAGGCATCTTGCTATTGAAAATGGGCGATATCTTTGCAGATTTGTGACACCTGGCATTCGGAAATTTGTTCCTAGGTTCCAAGGTGATTTCTTCGGCCTCGGCTCTAAGCTTTTGGTTTTCAATATCGGCATTTTCACTTTATTTTTTTTTTAAGATGTCTATTTTTCTTTGTACATGATTCGCACATTGAAGTAAGTCTATACTTTTTGACTGTAAAATATTTACTATCGGTTGCAGATATGCCTAATATTTGGTTATGAGACAAACACTCAGGGCCTCATTTACCCAGGGCCTCATGACTCCAAGAGCACACTAAATGTAGCCTTAAACATTTTTTGCTTGTATGGGAGGTGCCACGCCCACAAACACAATCCCGTCAAAATCCATTTAGTTTTCAAAGCTTATGGTAACCGAAATCTCTACACCAAATTTTAAAAAAATCACGCCCATAGCACACTAAATATAACACTTAACATTTTTTGCTTGTATTAGAGGTGCCACGCCCACAAATACAATCCCGTCGAAATCCATTTAGTTTCAAAGCTTATAGTAACCGACATCTCTATACCAAATTTAAAAAATATTACTCTCATAGAACAATAAATGTAGCTTTTAACTGTTTTCGCTTGTATTCATAGTTAGTCTTGGGCTGTCAGAAGTCTAAGTCAGGCCCTGCAAAAACTAACAATAAATTCAAAGTTTGTGGCAGAGCAATTCAGTTGAAACAGTTTTTCTCGTTATTATACAGTGAAATTCCCCACTACGGACAGCCCCCATAACCGGACAGCTCCCATAACCGGACATATTTCAGCGAAACTCACTAACTTTTCCATACAAAATTAATTCCGATAGCCGGAAGCTCCAATAACCGGACAAAAATACTGCGACGGTGGGTGTCCGGTTATGGGGAATTTCACTGTATTACCTTATTTTGATAGTGATTCAAGTGCAATAACGATTTGCATGTAATGCTCCTTGAATACAGCGTTACTCTTTTATATTTGAGCCCATCGGGTTCGCAAAACATTTGTATATTTCGAGTTTGATCAATTCGCTCTAATGATGTTCTTTTCCTTTCAAGGGTAAATTATGATTACCACACAACATCACAGTTTAAATTATTTTGAAGTTCTTATGTATCCAAATTTTTGTAAATTTGATTGCACTACATGATATCATGAGCCAGCCAGAGTGGGGCGAGTGACCCATCCTGCTCACCGTCGCTACGCCCATGGGGGTATGTAATCTTATATTATCCTATGTATATTTAAATTCAAAGCACACAAACAACATGTAACACTTAAGTTTTGAATACTATTTAATTTATAAAAAGAATGCTAAGTCAATCGCTTAGTCAGTAAAAATGTTGTTTCCAACAATTAATTTTAAAACTGCTAGCAAATATAATAATAAAACTGAACTGAATCCATTTAAAACTCATTACTCGCCACTCACTCATTACTCGCCACTCGCTCAAGTGATCATACGATGTCAAAAGTGAATCGCTGCCACAAATAACTCAACCATTTATTTCAATAAAATGTTGCTGTTACCAAGACCATAATCAAATTTTAAATGCCAAAGAGGGAGCAAAAGATACAGCAGCAACTGAAAACACAATTCATTAATTTATTTACGATTACGACTTGAAAATACGATGAAATTATGGGAACAATTATTTTTGAAATTGAATTACATCCAATTACGAAACGAAATGAAATGCAAAAAAGGTCAGAACGAAAAAACAGATGAAATACAAAGTCTAAAGCAGAAGAAGTGACATTTTCTATATATAGCATAAATAATAATACTCGTAGACATAATATACCTTAATATACTTGCAAAGTAATGCATAAAACGAACAGCTTTTCTCAGTGAAAAATTAAATTGCTCTTTGGTGTTACGGCACACAAATATTAAGCTCTCGGGAAAAATAAAAGGTTAATGGTTGACGCGTTTCGGTACGAGTACGGGTGTACAAATATAAAATCCAATTAGGAATTATACAGTGAAAGGACATGAGTTATTATCCGGCAATTATTTGTCGTCGCTGACGATTGTCGACGCACATTGTCAGGCGCCGACGCCAAAGAAATGAAAAAAATCCACCATTGTTGTAACAATGATTTCTGATTGGCTGTGACGTCATTACTGAATTCAAACACTCCCCTAAGTTGTTAGCTGGTTTTTAGCTCTTGTTTATCTCTTTGTTGGTTCTTTTGTTTGTGGAATAGCAAAATTATGGAAGTTCCAAGGCAAAAGGTGTGAATAGCATTGCAAGAATTTATGCGACTCGTAACGCTATTGTTGTCTCACTTACACATCAATGTTTGATATAACAGTTAGCAATGCTTTACAACATGTTGATGTTGGTTGTTGTCGATAATGCAGTTGTAGTATGGGCTTGAAAAAATTATGGAGCATTAATGCATTAATTTATAGATAAAATGTGTCGGATAGAAATTGAAAAAGATTTAATGTTTTGTTGTAGTTTCAGTGTCAAATATCATGCAAAAATCGCAAGTTATTCGAAGGTACATACATATATGCTAAAAGCTCAACCTAAATCCAACTCAACGGTAACGCCGGACTTATACCGTTCTTGAAGTAAGAACCAGTAATAATTGCCGCTCTCTAATGACCATTTATTTTCTGATTTTTTTAGTTAAGTTTTGAGTTGTAAAGAAAATTAGTGAGCTTTTCTTTTGTTTTATTTTTTTTTTTAATAAAAACTTGAAAACTTTTTTCAAGGAAGGCAATTGTGCACTGTTCATACTGAGCTAATAGTTTACTTTTTTCTAAAACATTAACAATAAATAACTTTCTAAAATAACTGTACTTTGCGATCTTTCAGTGTATTGAATCTTTTCAAAGCCATGTTTAGATCTATAGACTCAAGTCATTTGTGCTCGAAATCCAGAAACGATAAAAAAATTTTTCTAACAAATAATTTTTCAATAAAATTGCTTGTATACCTTTTCTCAAATATGTTCCAAGGTATTGTTGGAGTTTCTGTGCGCTTTGATTCGAAGAAAAAATTATTAATTTCGGAAAAGTTTTGCGCTCTCCAGCAAATTTTGAACCAACAAATATTAAGAAAAACAATTTTTTTTGGGACTTAACTTAAAATAATTAAACACGAAAACTATTTTTCAAACGAGCCCCAACGATTTTTTAGCATTGTAGCTGGCTTTTATTCAAAAAATAAGTTATTTATTGCCGACAATATTTGCACCCTCAAGAATTTTTTGAGCCCAACAATATTTGAAAAAAAAAAAATGAAATTTGTTTGTTGTCAAAACTTTTTTTTTTTTTTTGATACATGTTTTTTGATTTATAGCCTAAAACGACCTCAAGTTTGTGAAAAAAAAATTAAAATTTTCTTTGTACGCCCGCTATTTTGTCAAAAATTAATATTTTTCAAAAATCAACGATCAAACGCCCCTTAACTATTTGCTTAACCGAAAAAAACTTAATTTTCTTTTTTCGGATGAACCAGTCTCCAGATATTTTGCTCAACGCAAATTTTGAGGTTTGTCACGGCTTTGCAATTTTCTAAAGTATTGACGAATATTTTTGGACCAAAATTTCAGAAATAAATCTTAAATAGTTATACTTTAAATTTGGTCTAATATAAAATGCAGCTTCAAAAAAAAGTTTTAAAAAAATGTCTTTTTATTTTTCGAAAAACTCCCGGTCGCCCTTAAAATAATAAAAAACCGAACACTTTGTTTCAAAATTCAGAGTTCGCTGATTTGTTTCATTCAAAAAGAAAATTATTAATTTTCGACAGTATTTTCAGACCCTAGCAGTTTTTGAACCAAAAAATATTTAAAAAAATTTTTTTTCGGCTTGTTCCAAAAAGCAGTATTTTGTTTTCCATATTCCATGTTCGGGATTTGTTGGAATTTTAGTAAGTTTTAATTCAAGGAAAAAAAAGGAAATTTTTGACAAGATATGCGCTTTCTAGACATTTTTGAACCAAAAAAAATTGTTTTTTTTTCGGAATTTAACTTAACATAACAAAAAAATGATAGCATTTTTTTCAAAATTCGGGCTTCAACGATATATTGGCGTTTTAGTTAGCTTTCATTTGAAAAAATTTTTTTATAAGATTTGCGCTCTCTAGCGATTTTTGAACCAACAATCAAGATTTGCGACCACTGTGCACCGTCTTAATTTTTATTTCTTTTGGTTTTTTCATCTGGTTTGTTTGTTCATTCTTTCTACGAATTCGATCAATGTATATATTCTTTGGCAATTTTGAGCTAAATTTAACTTGGAAATTGGATGCCCGAATCGGCCAACGGCCGCAGCTTTTCCAAATTCATTTCATCAGCTGTGTCGTGTGTTTCACCAACAACAGACTTCTTCAGCATTTTTGACTGGTTCCTATTCCGAATTGGACGACTTGAGGAGTGATCTGATTCTGTGGGCTTTAATTTCTCCAACAGATCTCTCGTTTGAGAATGGTATTTATCGAAACTCTTTTTTGATCTCATTTTTTCAATCATCGTATAAACAGCGCTAATGAGTGGCATAGAATTTTTGTTTCCAATCGCTCGGCCTTACATCGTCATTATTAAATACCCCAATGCGCATCATAAGCCAAAGTCGCATTTCCCCTGATTCTTAGGCCGTTGGTTTTACTCTTCGCAAAATAAGAACACATTCCAATTACCGATAAAACCGGGAGTGAAGTTCTTTAGTATACATATATTTATTTGCCGACCGCTGAATATTTTGTTGAGAAGAAGCAAAATTTTCAAAGAAGACGTTAAGTATAGTAAAATTTGTTTGCCTCCAAACGCAAAGTCGGGTAGGTACGGGCCTGGTTTGGTAAAATTGTTGTTATGTTCACTAATGATTTAATATTAAAAGCACATCGATCGATTTTTTGCCCAACTGAATTGCAAAAGAGTTACAATATTAGAAACATGTGGTTAAATAAATTCAAAATATTGTTCGCTCTATTCGGATGAAACTTTCCATGCATAGTATCTTTTAACATCTGAGCAAAAAGAGAACAAAGTTGTTTTTTGGATACATATAAATGTGACAAACTGTACAGACAAAAGTAATTAAGAAAAAAATATTAATCAGCAAAAAAAAAGTTGCTTCTATCCACTTTATTTGAAATTCTCCCCGTCCATAAAATATTCAAGTTTGAGCTTTCGGTTGTAGCCTTAGTTTGCTTAAGTTAACTTTACTTAATTAAATTAAATGTTGATCCATATTTTATATTGGCTATTTGCAGTACTGTCATAAATTATAACTCAACTGGTCCTATCTCTGTGATGAAAAACTTTCTTTACTCAATTGAGTGAGGTGTATAATGTTGTGGATCTTTAATATTTAAAGTATCTTAAGCTTTTAGAGTTTATTTGGTAAGTAAGTAATTCAATGATTAACGGATATAATAAAAACATAGCAAATCCTGATCAATCTTAATTGCCCCATGCACAAGGTAGCGCACAACGGTTGTGAATTCTCAAACGTTGCATGCTGCAGCAGTAATCACTGTAATTAACACAAAATTGTTTGTCACCTTGCAAGGAAATTAGACTCCCATGAACTAAAACAATTTCTTTATTATCTGCTATCCCCACTCCCTCGTTTCTTTGCTAAACCATCCATACCTTTAACCGAAAGAAAAAATTTATTTTTATTGCTTTTCCCCATTATCTCCTTAACGGACACAACATTTTAAATAATCGATAGCACCGCTGGGAACGATTAATTTCCATGAAAAACCAATAAATCGGTAGAAGTAACATAAACAAATCGTAAACAATTATTTTCGCTTTTGCTACTCCCCTCGCCCCACAGAAGTGAAAACCTAAATCTCAACTAAAACCAAATTAAACAAGCGCATAACATGACTTGTGATGGTATGAGTGTGTAAACACATTATTCATATGTATTGGCTTGCCAGGATGCTGTTGCTGTAGAGATCCCCTTTTGCACAGCCAAAAACAGCAACATAGCGTAAGTCAGCGTAACTAATTGTTTATCCTATTTCGCATCCTTTTCAATTTTGGTGCTGGTGACATGTTGGCAACGTTTTTGTTGTTGATTTTGTGCCGTTGCTGTCACTGAGTACGCCAGTGATTTATTTCGTTGGCAATAATAAATTTTTGCACTCCAGGTGATAACTTATAAATCACTCTATTAGTTCATGTCGCTCGGTAAGTCAAAAGTTTCGAGGATGAATAACTGTAGTATTTGGTGTTGGTGTTGGTGTTGAGAGAAAGTTGAAACAAAATGTTGGTGATTTTTTAAGATTATCAAATCTGATATCGATTGTGGGTTGTTTGCATAAAGAGTTGAGTGATTTTGTTACGCAGTAAAATCTGAAAAACCATTGACAGCGCTACTGCATCAAATGTTAATTGAGTCTTTAATTTTCTCAAATGTTGATGCATTTCCGTAAGCTTTCTGATGTCATAGTTTGGGTAGCTGTGAGCTTATTATTTATCTCACGGAGCTAAAGTGAAACTTCTGGTAATAGTTAAACTACACTAGTTGAGATATTCGCTAGTCAGTCGAGAAATATTCAGACTTAAAACATCCAAAAATAGAATATATGTGACTCTCTTTTTGAATCGCCCTAATAATAATTTGATAAATTCAAAGTACATAATATTATTTTTAGGCTTGGACTTTTGAGAACGGTGCAAATTTGTGCCTTTTTTTTTTAGTTATAATTCAAAAACTATTCATTTTTGGTAGATACACATTATAGTACTTTTGGATTTATCATTTTTATCTTTAACGATTTAGTTCCTTATTCAATTACATACATAGCCAATGGCTTATGCATGAATGCATGAAAATATGGGAACTACCTTTTTTCATTGATTTTTTAATAACTTTAACATTTTTTTGTCCGATTTGAGCAAATATGTACTGAAAATATTTTTAAAAGAATTCGTTTTCATCCAGAGTCTTAAGAATATAAAAAAAAAGTTTTTGAACTTAAAATGAGCAATTGAAATTTTGTGACTTTTTAAAAAGATCAAAAAATCACTTTTTCTGGACTTTTATCGCTTGTAACTAAATCAAATATTATCCTATTCTTACAAACAGTAAACCGTTAGACAGAAGATAAAATTAATTTTTTTATAGTGTACAACTGAATGAAAAAAGTGCTTTAATTTTATAATAAAAATAGTCTGCTTTAAACAAATTTGCTTAAGCATTAATCTTTTTGTTTCAAAGTTGTTTCTATAAATCTTGTATTTATCAAAATAAAATTTTTAAATGACACTCAAGTTATATGTATGTTCATTTCCTTTGATGAAATTTTCATTTTTTTAATGCACTCGAAAAAGTGAACCCTACAGTTAATTTTAATGGCCACCAATATGCCGCCCATTTGCGCAGCCACATCCAATATCCAACAACCAATTTAGCCAACAAACAACGCATTCCTTGTTTAGTTCATTCCAGCTTACGACCTACCGCCACGATCACTTTACTTAAGTTCTTTGATCGAAACCGCCAAGTCAGCATCCAGTGTCAGCAGTTAAAGCACCGAACATAAGCCAGCCAACCAAACGGCCAATGGCCGATGCTGCTGCCAATACCGCTGCTGCTGCTGTTGTTGATGATGATGATGTGATTAAGTCTGCTTCTAATGCCGTTTCCCTACCCCACCAAAAAGCCAATCCCCGTCTGAAGATCGTTCCGATCTTGTGGACCGAACTTCGTTGAGCCGCTGCTCTGCCATGATCATTTATCAACTGATATGCGTGGCAAGTTATTTAACTCGTTGTAGCCAACAAAAAAAACAACAACAACGTGTTGTTGTTATCCGCATACGATAGATGGACCATCGTCATAACTGGTAATAGTGGTAACACAGCGTTGCGCTTTAAGCTACTTTCAGCCGTAGTGATCGCAGTGAAGATCACTTCTTCTTCCTCGTCAGCATACGAGAGTGCGTAGTGTTGTCGATCATTGTGTGCACTCATTAGCTTTGAAGTTGTGCGCAATTACGTGATTGGTTAAAGCCTGGCTTGAACAATCTTTTTTTCTTTCACTAAATACATGAAATATTTCTTGGACTTTTGTTTTCACGGGACTATAACTAAGGCTTTTTATTTATTTCTTCTGTCGTTTTTTTGAAAATGTCGGCACTTAAGCTTGGTTTGTTAATTTTTTCTCTATATAGGTATGTGTTGTTATTGCTGTTAGCTTAACTTATTAAACCTATTACCAATAATGGCCGAATTGCCACCTGTATTGAGACTGCCGATGCTGCTGCCTGTCTTTGATGAGTAGAAGCTTTTGAATTTTTATCTTTTTTGACTTGTCAAGTGATAGCTTCGTGGTTGCGTTCGTTAGTGATTTATTAATAAATTGTTGTTGTTGTTGTTGTTGTTGCATTTGAATGGCTTTTTAGGAGTTAATTGTTATTACTGTACATAGATTTTATTTCGCTTTTGTCGTAAAGCTGCTGCTGTTACTTAGTTTCGTTCCTGATATTTCAGTAGATTTGTTATGGTCGATGGTGATTAGTTGTTTTTAACTTCGTTCCTTAGATTTTTAAAAGAATAGCATATTACAGTTAGAGATTTTTATGCTTCATATGATATGCAGAATTTGAGTTGTGTTATGATTATATAGGAAAAGCAATGAAATGCCATCGCATGCTTTTCGAATTGAGCGTCACCAAAATGAGTTTGGCAAAATCCCCTCAGGTAAGCTACTAATGAGAGCTTAGCCTAGGCACAAGATGATCTGCTGAACTACTCGTATAATGCTTTTATTATTAATTTCAATTTAAAAATTTTTGATCTTGCCGATCTTGTCATATAATTAATTTTACTGTCAAATTGCGAATAAAATATTTTAAGACCTGAATTTGTTGCATTTCGGCATCATTTATATCATATTATATCCAACCATTTTTTTGCTAATAAAATATAACTATTTATTTCATCAAATCACCAAAATCATTTCCCATGTCTTTTCATAAGCAGCAACACTTCCAACCGGAAGTGACAAATGAGTGGCGTTAAACGACATAAAGCAACTAAATGACAAAATGACATGCAAAAATAAGACTAATTAAAGTTTTTTTTATTCATATTATTTGCGTTGTCTTGTCTTCTGTTCTAAGCGATACGGCGAGCCACATCGCAAAGTTTTCTGACTCCAGCGACTTTTGACTTTAGTATCATGATCACTAACGATCATACACTTAAAAATTCTTACATGCATATGACTCTAATGATATAAATTTTCACGCAACACTAACGCTGTCTGACGTTTCTGATGAATTTCGGCGCTTTCAAAAGCGCAAAAATCAAAAGCAAATTTGCTATGGGGAACTTAAATGAAATTCGATATTCTGGCGCAGATACTAAAAATTACTTCACCAAGAGTAATATGACTTTTGCATCCTGCTGATAAATAAAAATAAAATCAGTTTCCCAAGCTACATCCTACACCTTGTGTATTTCTTATACCCAGGATGTGATTATAAGAAATAAACAACTTCCTTACTTTTATTTAATATTCGAAATTGATGCCACCCTAGACGCCTTTTCCTTTAATTACTAACCGTTGGTACTTGATGGTTAAACATCCTCATACCGTATTATCCTGCCCCTTCATGCAGCACTCAAAATAACCTTTGTCCATCATCATCATCATTACGTCATTTGCTGCTCTGTGATCTTCAATGATCTTCTATCCTACCTCACACAGACTCTCTAATTTACTGACATTTATTAATGTCAAAATTAAAACACACATTTCAGAAAAATAAAAAGAAAAACAATGCAACTGTGAAAGATCACTTGTCAAAAATGTGTGAAATAAAACATCAAACTAAAACAAAAATAACAAAATCAACAGCTCAATTTAGTGTTTGTGTACTCTCTTTAGTTCAAACGATCATAGTTCTTTATTTTAGGAGGCAGGAGTTGACTCTGTTTCTCCAGGTTTTATAACAACCCGCTCGTCTTTTATGATACACTCAAAGTGCGGGTAATAAAATCAAACAGTAGCTGCTTAGTTTAGGATATGATTTCTTTTGTTGTTGATCTACGTTTGGCTTTAATAAAAAATATTTCCGTGGAAAAAGTGCGGGCTTTTGTATTTGATCACCCATCTTTCGGCGAGATCTTAAGAAGCAAGTGAGAGACGTGAGGAAACTAAACAAAAGAATTCGCTCAATCGTATGTGATTATTAGGAAGCCTAAGAACATTTTGGTATATTCTTGTTAATAGGAAAAGGAATGTTTAATTATTCTATTGGAAAAATATTATGGCATGTATTTTGGAGCTATCAACAGTTCAATTAGAATTATTGGATTTTCTTAAGTAAGTGTAATGATAGTGCCAAAACTGAAGTCAACTCATAATATATTAGAACGTATTTTGTATATCAGAATATTTCAGAGACTAGCAGTTACTTTTACAAAGAAAACTTTAGACTCGTAAGCCAGATGACATGAACCTTTTGAGAACTCCCGATGCTCTACGCTGATTAAAAAAAGAATTGATGTGCCAATCAGCATTCGGCTTAAGAAGTTTCGGCCTCAATTTAAAATTTTTCAAGATCATGCATACTGACCGAAAAAATTAGATTTCAGAGAGTGCTTTGAATTTCAAAGTCCTTAGTAAAAAAAATTTTTTTAATATATATATGAGCTTAACAAATATCTATGTATCGTGTTTTTAATCGTTGTCAGAATTGAAAATATTTTCTTTTTTTTTTTGATTCAAGGAATTCAATATGCGTTTCGGACCGACTTTCCCTTAGACGCAAAATGAGCGATATAAAATTAAAAAACCGTGTGCATTTTGAACTGCAAAATAATGGACGTAATGTTTAATGGGCCGACACGATATTCATTGAACTTCTGATTATACTTAATTGTATTGGATTTTCAGACTCTTGCAATAAAAATGAAATCGTTTTGTAATTTAACTAATCATCGATCAATTTTGAAATGTTACAATGCCCAGAAATCTTGTATATTTTTGACAAATAATATTAAAAACCGACTTTTTTCGACGTGAATAAGTTTAATGGATTATGCTAAAATATGATTTACTCCGATGAAAAATATTGAAATGCAACTTTACTTACAGCCAAAAAAAAAATTAAAACATTTCGCTCATTCTTTAAATAACTGCACACTTTGTTTTTTTTTTTGACGTTATTGAACATTTTTCGAAACGAAATATCTCAAAACCATAGTAGATAGGAAAAAAATCTTTTGATCATATTTGTTAAAAAAGACTGTAACTTCATAAAAAAAGTTTAAAAAATTTATATAATTATGTTAGAACACAAATTTTTTTAATTAAGAAAACTTTTCTCAAAATATTTTCAATATAACATACTTATTATGTTTTGATTTTTTTATGTGTTATTCCTCAAACAACTAAAGAATGCATGTGCTTTCATATTGAAATTCCCGCCTTAGCTTTGGAAACTAGGAATGTTTTACTGAGGACGAGCACCTGATCTGCGCCAACAACAGGGGTATCAGTCTTATCTCCATCGCATATAAGATCCTCTCGAGCGTATTGTGTGAAAGATTGAAGCCGCATACAGAAACACTGATCAGATCCTATCAGTGTGGCCTTAGACCTGGTAAATCCAACATTGACCAGATTTTACACGACGCCAAATCCTGGAGAAAACCCATGAATATCAAATCGACACTCACCATCTCTTCGTCGATTATAAAGCTGCGTTCGATAGCCCAGTGCGGAATTGTCTATACGCAACAATGTCTGAGTTCGGTATACCTGCAAAGTTGATAAGGCTCTGCAGGATGACGTTGAGCAATACGTTTAGCTCCGTCAAGGTAGGGAATGACCTCTCCGGAACTTTTATTACCGAGCGAGGTTTCAGACAAGGCGACCCGCTCTCGTGCGATCTCTTTAATTTCATTATGGAGGGGATCGTACGAAAAGCCGGTGTGCATCATAATGGCACCATTTTCTTCAAAGGTGTTCAGCTCCTTGCGTACGCTGATGATATTGATATTATCGGTCGGAGTAAGAGAGATGTTACTGCTGCTTTCACTGCTATTGAAAAGGAATCAGCCAAAGTGGGTTTGACGGTAAACGACGGCAAAACGAAATACATGATGTCTACTAACAACAACAAGAGAGTGCGGGATCCAGACTCTCATGTTACAGCGGGAAACTGTAAATTAGAAGTTGTCAAGGAATTCAATTACCTTGGCACTGCCGTAACCAGCAACAATGATGTCAGTCTGGAGATTAAGCGGAGAATAACAATTGCTAATAGGTGCTACTACGGTCTCAGTAAGCAATTACGTTGCAGAGCTCTCTCTCGATCGGCAAAGCTAACACTCTACAAGACGCTCATTCTACCTGTGCTTCTTTATGGCGCTGAGGCATGGGTGGTTTCGACAACAGACGCAGCCGCTCTTGGGGTGTTCGAGAGGAAAGTTCTCCGCAAAATCTTTGGTCCTGTTCGAGTTGGCGACGACTATCGCATTCCACGAGCTGTATGAACTCTACGCCGACATTGACATAGTTAAGCGTATAACAATACAGCGACTACTGGCTGGGTCATGTCCATCGTATGGATAAAGAAGCTCCAGCGAAAAAGGTATTCGAAGGGAAGGTCCCCAGTCAACGACAAAGAGGGAGACCATGCCTCCGGTGGATAGACCAAGCTGAGGAAGCCCTAACCACGCTTAGCATTAATGATTGGAGAAGGCGCGTGCAAAACAGAGGCGCCTGGCGAGAGCTAATGAGGTCGGCCGTAACCTGACAACGGGCTGTTATGGCCATCTAAGTAAGTAAGTAAGTAACAAACACGCTTTCAATCTCCACTCTTAAGCTTATGCCTAGGGCGATCTGTCACTATCCACCCATTTTAGCGAGTTGTCGAGTTGAGATGATAGTTTTCAGCTAGAGGCACACCGTCTTGTCTTTTTGAGATTACTGGTTATGAACGTCAATATCACTACCATCGCTTTCCTAAGAGATGATCCTGTGCAGTCCAAAGAAAATAAAAACACGGAATAGGAATATTCACCCTAAGTGAGATGGTACACCACAATTACTTCCTGAAACGATTAGTTATAACTGAGACTATGTTTGATTTTGTCCAACATTTCTTAGATTCACGTATTTCCTGCTCTAGTGTACCAATCTTCCACGATGATGTATAGGGGCAGTTTTTTCTGCTACCCTGTCGGTTCCACTTGAATGATTGCTGACGGAATTAAGTTGGTTGTTTCCGCAACGTGTGTCCAAGTCATTTCCACTTTTACCTTTTGATTTGAATTGAAAGCGGATTTTGACAACATGTAATGAGAAATTCGTCATTGAAAATGGTTTTTGGCCACTCAATTTGCAGCACTAGGTGAACAAATTTATTGGTGAACATTTGTTGATAAGCTAGGTTTCACAGTCGTATAAGATAACTGGTTTCAGATTTGAATCAAAGATTTTAAGATTCGTTGTCGTTGACAAAAACTAAGACTATCCGACACTACGAGCTGAGTAAAGGTACCTTTCGTCTTGTTGATTCAAGATGGATGTCATTATTGCCAGTAACAATAAGTACTTCCGTGCTACGTTTGAATAAAGTCGGAAATAAATATGTGACAGTAACCCATCCAATAGAAACGGATTACTTATGTGAAAGAAAATAAATGGAGATAATACGAGGGAAAGGTGGTGATAAGAGAACTAGTTTATAGGTGCTAAAGGTCCTAATATATATCACTACTTCTACCATTGGTATTGGAACGATACTAGGGAGCGCTAAGCTCTGTCTATATTAGCGTCCAACTTAACCTAAGACTTTTAACAAAGGACATACTGCTTTCAGGATAGTTTTATAAATTTGTTGAATATCTGAGAAGAGTTAAATTTTCATTTAACATTCAATAAATATATTAAAGTTCAAAATATCTTATTAAGAACTATCTCCCAATTTCATAGCCCAACCCGAATAAAAATCGTTACGCTACCAACAATTTCTACATACATAGTTCCTAAGCTGTTTTGGAGATATATATATATATGTATATAAGTTTTCAAACTTAAATATTGTTACCAGTTATCAAAATAGCAAAACAACTGCCAGTTCCGACTATAAACTTGGATCGAGATAGCTGAGAGAAATAATCAACAGAGAAGATAAGTAATAAAAACAATCCGCAATAGCTGGTCCAAACTTCTTTAAGCTATTGCTGTGTAAAGGCGCTTAAAAATATGGCAGTTCAATCAAATAGAAGTCAAAATGAAGATTTTGAAATCTTTCTGAATTTCGACGTTGTGTAGTATCTTGCCACACACAATCCTAAAAACGATTTTAAGCAACAAGAAAAGCCAAATTACGTATTTCGGATCGATTTTTTAAATGCCAATCCTTAAAAGCTCATAACTTTTTGAACTTTAGATTTTTGGCTATACGAGTACACTCTATAGTTTTATTGCGTATATTATCACCTACAAGAAACTTTATATTTAAATTTCCAGCTCTGGCAATATAAGCTCATATTCTTCAGATCGTGCAGCATTAATATGTTAATAGCTGAGAGCTAATTGAAAAATCAGATGAAGGTAATAAAAAGAAGTTGCTATAATCACTTTATTTCTAATCAGCCTTCGTACACGACATCTTCAAACAATTAGGTAATTGAATTCACAAATAATTTCCCTCAAAAATAATTACCTAGTGCTTCTAATTTCAGAAGCTGCCTGAGAGTGGATGAGAATATCTACTTCACTCAATAATGTAATAAATATCATATTTTCACACTTGTCAAAAACAACATATAATAGAATAACTCGATAAAATAACAAATTGCAAGAGACATATCCTTCACGAAGTTCGTAAAAAAAGAAAGAAAAACCATGTTTTTTTCCTTCTTCTTTAAATACCAGGATATTCTAAGGACGAAATCTATTTTCTTGTTCTACTTAATGGTTCGATAGATATGTACGCAGACAATTAGTCTACTTTTGTTCAAGACTGAAAATACAATTAACATCAACAAAAGAAGAATATGCCAACTTTTGCTCCTTAAAAATGTAGGGACACTGCAATCACAGCATGTGTAATTTTTCACAAAGAGATATAAAGCATCAGCAACAAAACATCAAATGGCACAGGTTCTTTTTCAGACTTTTCGTATCCAATTAGGACCTGTTCTGCGTGTGATAATCCACACTCCCTCAACCATCGAACAATAGCGCACATTCGCTATGGATTGTTAGAATGCAGTTAGAGTATGGAAAATTTGCGCATGCGCAACGTTTTTAATGTAGGTACACTAGTACAAAGGATACCGATTTAAAATACATTTGAGTTTTTCTTACGTTACTGCCATCATTAGGGTGTTTGCAAGCATTTATAAACTGCTTAGATGAGAGGTACTTTCTCAGCATATCCTAAATTAGTTCCTTTGCTGTTTTTTCTTTGGCCTGCCACTGTGTTGGTGGTGGCTAATGAAAGTGTGATAGTTTTCGTTCTGTACCCTGGCCACTTAGTTCACACCTTGCCGCTGTGTTGGGAAACTTGGTATTCTTTTAAGATTTCAGACCCGCAAGAAGCGTAAGAAATCGTAAACGAGATTCGATCAAAGTTTTCGTTGTGTAAATTAATGTGATCTTTGTTCCACTTAGCGATTGATCCTCACCGACAATAATTTTAAATACAATGATTTTACTTTTACGAAAGCGGCACAGGTGCCATTTCATGTGTATTTCAGAACCTTTAACAGCAACAAAAATTAATGCTAATAACCATTTGAGCAATTAAAGCTAATTTAAAGGATATTTTATGGCATCGACAATGAAATTGACTGACTTACAGCAAAAGATTTATAATCATGTTAAGATGTTGGCAGTGTGAAAAAAAAATTCGGGGAAATTTTGAAATTTGTATGATAAGGTGAGCGATGAAGTCATAAAATGTTGTCATTTAGCTGGAGGCGTGCATTTTGGTATAAGATATATGAAGTGTTAGGCTTGAAACGAATATCAGGATGAATTTCTGGGAAAGTAGTAAATTTCATTCATATAAAGAACTAAGCGTTTCATCTTCTTTTTTTTTGCTAAGCAAAAAAAGAAAAATATTTGAAATCGCTTAATTTGATTTGAAAATACGATATACTTACATAAGTGCACCGTAAGCAAATATTTTGAATCGTGCGATTTTTCATATATGTTTAAAATAATAGTTCAGTATATTTATTCTCAAAAGAGGGAAAGGTCCATTTTGACTTGTGTTCGAAAAAAAATCAATTTTTGACTTAGTGAAAAACATCTGTATTTTTGCCCACCTTGCTTAAAATGGTTTTGCCGGTGTAACATATTTACTGATGATCGTAGCTTCCTTGCACAGAATGTCAAAATTTGTTATTGATATATATATATAGGGGAGGGTGGGGTTGGTTTTAATACTTTTTGGGAAATTAGCTCTAGTTTGTAAGCCAATTGTTATTTTTACGAATTTGTCTTTCTATACAATACTCTTAGGTTTTAGTTAGTGTGTGCAAAAAAAAAACTAGATAGAAATATTGTACAGTTTTATTTTTTTTAAAACGTTGATAAAGAAAAAATGTCAGCTGTTAATTTTTACCCCGCATGAGGGGCTAAAATTAATAGACCGGGGTAAGTTTTAAAAGAGAGTTATTCTTTTTGTAAGATCACGAACTTAAGAGACTTATAAAAATAAAGAACTCTTTTCGACAGCTTCGAGGTGGAAAAAAATTCAATTCAAAAGTAAGGTCTTAAGAACTTGAACTTTCATAAGGATATCATAGGTATATATACCAGGCTAAATTTCTGCATAAATCTAAATATTAGGGTTGTCAGTAAAATGTCAAAGTTATTCATCGATACGACTGCGGCTAGTTCAGTTACGCGATATCAAAACTTTCAAATATATTTTTCTGTAAATTTCGATGTTTGGATCATTGAAACACATATAAAATTTTCCATATATTTATTATATGATATCCTCTTTATCTTATTAGCTGTCCATAAGCCTGATTTGTGACTAAATAAACTTTTAGTCCGACTGAAATCATATTGGCATTTATAATGATAATGATAATGAATGATTTATTGAAACTTAATGCAGTTTATATCATCTTAATTAAAAATTTTTATGATTACAACTTTAATATGTGGTTAATTTCCTATGTGCTTCACTTGCATCTATTGGCCAAAATGTTGAAATCATAGCTCTAAAAATGTTTTTGACCATAAATATTTTTGATCAGGATGACATAGACTATATCAGTGTACAATTTCAGATCGCTGTATTTAAATTTCATACAGAAACTGTCTGTTGTCATTTCTGATTTTTTTTTTTTCAGCATTCATCGAGCTTCTTCACTGTTTCTAAATTCTGCCCCCTCTGGCAGAGAAAACGGTAGTGTAGCTAAAGTTCAATACATTGAAGAAAAGATATAAATTATACAAAAAATTTAACCTCCAGACGAATTTGAGGACAAAATTGATTTTTGGAAAAATTTTGTTGTTTTAAGTTTCGTTAGTTAAGTTTAAGAGTTAGCTCTCATGTTCATGACACGACTATATGGGCTTAAATAAGTCAAAAATATATGTCAGGGACATGATTTATTAAATATTTTGCAGCGCATAATCGTTGATTTCTATCTTTCTTCTTTAAAACTCATTTATTATATGTATATATTTATATATTCAAATTTTTTTCGGACACAAAACAAAAAAAATACATACCAAAAATTATTTATGAAAAAAAAAAACCAAATCCACAAGCGAGATCTTAACTAAATGGAAAATTGACTATATGCGGTCTTATTCGATATACACCCACTATGCATTTTTGCATTTATTAGGCTCTTTAAGAGTTCTATATAACCATTCTTTAAGAGCAGAACTCTTGGAAATATTCGCTAAAGAGGTTTTAAAACACAGAATAAATGCTACTTAAGACCAAAAGGGCACCTTCTGTGGGGACCTTCGAGAGGTTTATGTAAGAGTTAGCTATGACGTTTTCAAAATCTATTCAAGAGTTTAATGAATTAATACACCTAGAGGTCTATAAGTATTTTGTGCTCTTGGAAATATTTATACACAATTTTTTTTCGAACGGAATTTTAATTAGGTTTATTTTATTTTGACGAAGTTTTAATAAAGATTTTGTTTTTGGTATACATACTTTTTGCAGTATTACAAAGTTAAATAGATAAAAAGAGAATAGCAAATGGAATTATAAAATGGCAATATGAAAATGATGCAACGAATAATTATGATTTCGGCACAATTATTGACCAAAATTTACGTGCGAGCAAAGATTTATCGTGAAGTTTGGGGTTTTGCTTCGAAAAACTTAGCGCGCTTCTGAAATATTACATATTAGAAAAATAAAATATTTGGGCTAAAATTAATTTTTAGGTTTTTCTTTAATATTTATGTCTCAAAATACGTTTAAGTGATTTTTTAGGTAAAAGCAAATCGAAATAAAATGATTTACTGCCCAAAAAATCATTATTTAGGCAAAAAAAAAAGAAACGCATTTATTTTTTTGTTGTTGTTGCTATTTCGTCGGCATGTATATTAAAAAAGATGGCCGACGACGCCAAGTTTTTAAAATTCCTCGATAAGTGGCATATAAAACTTAAGGATTATCTCTAAAGCTTCATAAGAGGTACTTTAAACTTAAGGATTATATTAAGGGCTTAATAAAACTTGACAGTTTTAATTTGCTAAAATTGTTTATTTAAAATAATTTTGTGTCCATTTTTAGGGTTACCATATGAACAAGTAGCAAATTAAGAAAGAGATGTTTTATGAGCTATTTTCTTTATAGAAATACGAATTATAACCCAAATTCGAATAAACATATTTTGGGCCATCTTGCGTTTATTTTTGTTTTCTCAATTTAGTTTTGGTAATTTGTGCCTCATATTTTTTTATTGTCCAATGCCAAGATCTGGATAATTAAAGAGGGCGAGAAACGAGTTTTGCTTAATATCTCGGAAAGTAAGCTGCAACAGAAAAATATATTAAGGCCAATGTTCAAGAGAAGATGAAATCGATTTCATATCAAGTCTTCGTATCACAAGATTTGACCCTCCTTTCATAGCTTCCGAAAACTAAATTTTTCGCCGTAAATAATTATTTCTGTTCAAAATTAAAGTATTTATTGTAAGTTTTAATCAAAGTTGGGTCACTTGTCACATGGAGATTTTTCGAGCATGAAACCGATGTGTTTTGATCTGCTCCTCTACAACAGTGGCCTCAATATATTTTTCTGTTTGTGGCTTACTTTCCGAATTCTTGAGTAAAAGTTGTTTCTCGGCGTCTTTAATTGATCAGATCTTGCCATTGGACAACCAGTGTACGGGTAGGCGGCCATTTTTATGATGTACTAGCATTGTTGAATGAAATAATATTTAACTTTGCGAAAATGTGAAAACGGAGTAAACAAGTCAAAAAAACGGTACTACTTTTGGAGACTTGAATCAAGAATTTATCAAATTCCAAAACTTTAATTTTTAAGAAAATGTTTAAGTTATAAGCTATTTACTATTTTTATAAGAGTACTGGTCATTTAAATTTTTTTATTGAATTTCGGACGTTTGGTAACCCTACTTTTCGATAAAAAGTTTTATGGAGCTCTTGTGAAGAGTTCTATAAATAAATGAAACCAAATAAAGTTTTATAAAGCTCTTGCGAAGAGTTCTATAAATGCATGAAACCAAAAAAAGTTTTATAGAGCTCTTGGAAAGAGTTCGCGTAAGAGTTGAAGCTTATATTGGCACTTATATAGAACTTAAAAACTCAGAAATTGAAGAGCTCAATAAAATGTATGGCTCTTAAAGTAAAAAATAAATTTTATTTATTAAAACGCTTTTATCAAACATTTTTTAAAGATCTTGATAAATATTAAAATGTTTGAATACAAAAATATTTATAAGCGTTTTATGAAGATCTTCCGAATCCTTCTTAAGACCTTATAAATACCTTAGCTCTACTTAAAAAAGAAACTTTTACAGACGATTTAAGAACCTCTCACAAGACGTTGTTAAAACTTTGATAAATACTTTTAAAATTTTGAGTATTTTTTGTATTTGTAAACATCTTAATTGGGAGTTTTGAAATGCTTTATAAATAATTTTGATCGCAAGATTTAATTTTATTTTTTTAAGAGGCGAATAAATACTCTGGTATAAGTTAAGAGCCCTATAAATGTTTATTAAATGCTTTCGAAAATTCACAAGAGCTGTGGATTATTTTAATGCCCAGTGGGCATACATATATAGTATAACAACTTAAGACTTTTTTCCAGAAATCGAAAAATAAAGAACTGAACCAGCCTAGTATTTCATACTTTTAAAAAAAATGTAAGAGATATTGTTGTTATAGGGCAATAGCAAAAATCATCAGATTTAATAAGATCCAATATTAAGTTCAATATTTTCTTATATTTTTTTCCTTTACACTACAATTTGAAACTTTGAGTCGTTATAAAGTGCCTCATTTTGTTTCCCAAATAAATGAGTATCAATTTAAGCAAACAAAATTTTTGTTCTTCACTTAATTCGAACAAGTTTCCCTTCTGCAACACAAACATATGAAAATGTTGGTTACACTTAACAAAAAAAATAAAAAAAACAAAAAATAAAACACTACACATTTTGTGTGGAACATATAAGATACAAAATTTCAGTCATTAGCCTAAAAAAGTCAAAGTTGAAAACTAATACGGGTATCACAAAATATGCTGAAAATGAGAGTGCAGGGGATTTCGTGAAATTTGTTCCGCGACAGGTGTAATTGAAAATATTCCATTAAGACGCGCACATAATACACCCGTTGTACAAATGAGCTCCATACCATGATAACAACCATGATGTCTGCTGGTATAATCAATTATAATGGTATATTTTTTCAAACTGTTAACGAAAATGTGATCATAAAGGGTTGCACTTGACGGCACGAAATGTTGATCATTTGACCAATGGCTATAATGAGATCGACATGTTTTTGTAGCAGCAGCTGATCTAGATTGATAGTAAGCAAGAATTAAGTAGGGCAGCAATGTGTTAAAATATTTGTTGATATATTTCGTTGCAACTTTTTTCATATACTGCGTCGAATAACTCTTGAATGTAAAGTTTATAGAAGCCACATCTGGGGCGTACTCGTATACAGAGTGTTAACTACAGTTAAAAAAGAAAATTAAATTTGCTACTTGAACTCTTACAAAAAGCGAAGTTTTTGTTAGTTTGAAAGTTCAGCTTTTTGGTCAAATAAATAATGCGAATAAAAAAAATTATTCCATTTTTTCCCCGACGTTTCGTTGGGTATTTTCCAACTTCTTCAGGGGGAAAAAAAGCGAAGTTTTTGTTAAAATTGTTACCCACAAAATCTGGGAGAGTAAGTGAAACATTTTACAAATATTTGAAATTGATCCTACGAATATTTTTAGAGGCATACAATAACAACCATAAAGTACAAAAGCCAATTGACGGATTTATTATGCATCAGGCAAAATAATGGAAATTTTGTGGAAGTCAATAATAATGCAGATATAACTGAAATTGGCGCATAAGAGTTTACTAGACTGGACAAAAAAGCCAAACGGTTTTAATGTCTTTGATAAGATATTACTTAATTATATACGAAATTTGGCCGGAGTTTCGCGTAGAGTGTATAGGATATAGTATACGTACAGTTTTACTTAAAGTACAAATCAATCAATATTAGGGCATCCTTAATGAATTGCGTAAAAAATGATTGCAAAGGAAAAAGTAATATAAAAGCCATTTAACATTATAAAAAGTTGGGCAAAAAAGATATGGTCAAACCTATGAAAATTGCAAGACTATTATATCCCAAATTTTACTTTTTTGAACGCGTTATTATAATCTCAATAATTATCCATCAAGTTTTGTTTTCAAAATATAACACCAATAAAAATCAGCAATTTGACTGTGTTCAAAAACAGGAACTGCGGAAATAGCAACAAAAAATGCAATAACACACCATCACTTTTGCAATGGAAAATGCAAAGAAAGAATTTCGCAGAATTGTGAATTTTGCATGCAACATATGTACTGCAGTCAAAGATCCTTTAAATTATTTGTAATTATACTAATTGCACTATAATCCTGCATTGAACATACACACATCCATACACTCAGAGAAAAAATCAACAGTTTTATGTTGGATTCATTCGAAAACACTTGAGATTTAGCGCCAAAGCAGAATCTTGCTGAATCAAAGTGTTAAATTTTCATTTAATTTTTTAATCTTATATCTGAAATTCAAAATTTATTCACATTGATTGAAAGCGATTTCATATTTGTTTAAATTTATTCAAAAAATTGAATTTGTTTAAAGAACAACATGTTACTTCTACTATTTTCTACTTTAGAAATCTGTTCGATTCTTATCTATTTATGTAGTCAAATTGAATTTTTTTCTGTTTAATAATCATCTGCTCGTACTAACTGGAAACCAAAACTAAAATTGTTTGAATTTCTACTGCTTTTCTCTGAGTGTACATGTTTGTACCAAATTCTCAAACACAAATGTGTGGAAATGCAAGTTAAGTATCAGATTTTGATTCTCGTTCTCAGTTTAGCAGTATTTGTCTTTTTTTTTCGTTTATTGCAAATTTCGAATTGCAGCGTGTTAATTACGCTAAAAATTTGTTGGCTGCCAAAGCAATTAAGATACAAACTATAACTGCAATAGCAATGGTCGATTGTATAGTTGCAACAAATATTTGAGTGAGCAGGGTGTTTCAATTAAAATTTAAGTAGCAGAAATTTTTTTGTAAATTTGTTCTTAAAATAAATAAACTTTTGTACAGATATAAAATGTTAACCAAAGATTCGTTCAGGCATCTTGCTCTTAAGATGTGATTGACAGTCTCTGGAGTTTGAAGTAACTGCTCCGTTTCAAAAACTTAAAGTCAGTATTAATATCTCTAATATTTTTAATATAAATTGATATATCTGTAAATGAGTACATCCAATACAAACATAGAATTACATTTATGCGTTCTATCTTAAAAAGTTATTGACTGAAATTTTAATTATAGCTCGCCGCATGTTCTAAAAAATCTTTCTTTTGGATGGAAAAGATTTAAAGGCCAAAAGGTTTTGTTTTATTTTAAATGAAGCTCAAGGGTATGATTAAAGAAGTATTTTCGATCAAGACGTCCGTTTTGTTTTCTTACGTGAAATACGTCATGGACTTTTCTAAGACTCTTTTAAACATAAGTCTTAAATAAAAATATGGTTCTTCAACTAAAAAAATTAATTGCAAATTCAAACGTTGTCAAATTGATCGCACTACCTCGGGGCTTAAGCAGGCTCCCAGCATATTTAGATATCCAGGTGAAATAGAGATTTATTAAGCATTGAAAATGGCACAGTACTTACAGCTGCTTAAGTTACCATGAGAAGTCTATTTTGTTAATAGTTCAGAGGAACAAAAGACTGAAAAAAATGCATTCCATTAAAAGTTTTGAAATAGAGTGTAGAGCACAATCTGATTAATGATTACTGATTCTGATATCGAATTGCAAGGCGGAAAGATAATTTTCACCAGGGACGTGAACCGGTTTTGAACCGGAAAACCGATTTTTATTAATAATTAGCTGAACCGAACCGAAGTTTTCGACAAATGATTGATCCGAACCGAAAACCGAACCACTTTTTATAACGGTTCGAGGGTTCATGCTGACCAATTTTCAATGGACAAATTTTCCCCACTTGTTTTATTTTTTTTTTTTGTTAAATATGGAAATTGATGAAATCTTGAAAGAAATAGAGAAGAATAAGGAAGAGTTCAAAAATAAATCATTAATAGATAAAATCAAATCGTTTGATAATATAAAGCGGCTTTCAAATAATGTTAATGTTTAGAACTTTTGGAATAACTACCCTGCCAAAGAATTATCTGAATTAGGTCAAGTTATTTATGATGTTTCAGCAACCCAGGTTTTGGTAGAGAGGACATTTTCCACCCTAAAACTTATTCTCGGATACCTGCGGGGAAATATTGACGAGCACTTGTTAGAAGATATTTTTCTCATCAATCTCAACTGATTATTGTAAATCAAATTTCTTATCAAATACTAATTTTTTACTACGTAATTATAGCGTATGACATAAATTATATGTTCATATATATTTCTATATTCTTTTGGATTGTTACTGAATAAAAATAACACAAATTTGCATAGTTTTTTTTTTCATTCCCGAACCGAAACCCCGGTTCAAAGAAAACAAAAACCGTTTTGACGAACCAATCCAAAAGTGCAAAAACGGTTCGAAACGATGAACCGAACCGACCAAATTTTTCTCCCGGTTCACGTCCCTGATTTTCACACTTAAAAGGGATATAAAAAATGTATTGATATACTATGGAATATCATTGAAGCTCGGTAGTACGTTGGATTTTGATAAAGTAATTTGTGATTTTGTAAAATTGAAAGCTTGAAAAAAACAATAAATTAATATGTTACGTAAAATATCTTAAATGTAAGACTTTGAAATGTATTTATTAAAAATTTAATCATCAGGAGTACATTGAATGCATTTTTGTAGTATTCACTTTGCAATTCCGTTTGTAAGGCATAGAAGGAGGCGTGGCTGGTAAAGTTAGATATATTTTCTTGTTCAATGTCACCACATGAGTCGATTTGGCCATGTCCATCTGTCTGTCTCTATATGGTAGTTATCATTACGAGAAAACCTAGTAAGAGAACTGAATGAAATTCGGCACACGACTACACCTTCAAACAAGCTTATTGAGATTGCAAATTGGTGGTTCACAAAACCACCCATAAAAGTAAAATATTTAAAATGCTATATTAAGAGAGTTATTTGATGTGGTGTAACCAAAATTCTCAAAAATACTTGAAAAACTTAAAAAATCTATGGACAAAAAGTTGTCGAATTTTGACGAAAATGCGTAACACTTCACATACAAACATAAGCTTCCAAACGCTACACAAAGAGCTATTTTAGTAAATGATGCCAAATTCGATGCGTTTAGCCAATATGTAGCGAGGTGGAAGAGATACCCTCTCAATATAAATGTAGCGTTCATTCACTGTTAACACAGTATAGGGTATTGAATTTTTAGCAAGGCCACAGATAACACCCTTACTAGTTTTTTGTTTAGTCATCAATGATAATTTTAGGCCTCCGGCATTTTCTTAGCCCCGGGTCCTGCAAACTCTTAACCCGCCGTTTTCAGAGGTTGAATGGTAGCAGTTAGTAAGGAATGCTCAAAAATTAATATTTTAACAAATTTTATTTATAGCGTCTTCGGAAAATGTTTACGCTCTTGGCATCCAAAATTATTGTTACACCACTGATTAATAGCTGATAAAGTTATAAAAACAAAAATTTCAATAGTACACAGTGTAATTATCTTAACTTTTTGTTGCAGAAAAAACGTCAGAAGTGTATGGTAAGTAAAAAGAAACTATCCTAAGCTTTAAACCAAAAAAATTCAGTTATTTATTTTTTCTTGAAAAGCATTTTTTTATATTTTTTTATATTTGTTACATATTTTTTTTATATTTTTTCGTTATTTCTTGGATTTTTAGAGTAATTTTTTATAGAATTTAAAAATTATCAATTAGATCACATTTGGATTAGGTATTCAAATGTGCAAAAAAGTCACAAGCGATAAAAATGTCAGATACTTCATCAATATATTGAATATTTTTAAAAATTTTATTTTACAACTCAACAGCAGATTCATTGGTGAGATGTTTTTCGTACAACACGGCGCACACGTTTGTATTTATGTATATCGCAGTACATCGTCTGAAAACATAACCTTATGCTTGTATTTTAAGAGCCTGGTGTCTTTTGAGGGCAGTACGGGATGCGACATTTTTATGCTATTTGACTTTATTAATTGGCTGACATATCCATTAATTTAAATCATTGATTACACTGTAGACAAAAACAAAAAGCACTAGGCAGTAGTGGGAAGTGTTGCCAATATTGTGTACATTTATGTACATGGGGCGTTTCATATCAATTGGGTCGTACCTCTGGCTTTCAAACATAGAGAACCCAAGGAATTCAGAAATATTTATTATATTCAAAGGAATATGGCCTTCTAAAAAACTTAAGATATCAAGCCTAATATGGTGGCTCAAGAAAATTTTTTACGTTTGTAAATAACTTATTGACTTATACAGCGTGGGCCAAAAGTCACCATGGGGCTTAAAAATTTAATAACTTTTTCATTTATATATTTATTTTTTTTTTAGATTGTAAAGTATACAAAATGGAAATTATTTTACACTATGTATGAAAAATAATGTTTTTAAAATGACCCCTGTTTTCAGCTTCGCAATGATGGGCTCGTTTTAGAGCACAAATTTGTGGCTGTAGCGTTCGAATTTCGGCAACAATGTTGGCCTTGAGTTCAAGAATGGTTTCAGGCTTGTTTACATACACTCTCTCCTTCAAATAACTCTAAAGAAAATAGTCGGGTGCTGCCAAATCTGGCGAACGCGCTGGCCAATTAATTTCTGAAAATTATTTTCTCTCCAAAAATTTGCTTTAAAAGTGTCATTGTGCCTCGGGCAGTGTGGGCAGTGGCAGTGGTCTGTTTTGAAGAGCAGGACGTAAAAAATTTTCAATCATATACCGATACTGCTCTCCATTTACGGATACAGCACTTCCATCTTCATTTTCGAAGAAGTAAGGCCCAATGATGTTTTCAGATGTAATGCCACACCATACTGTACACCTAATGGGGTGCAATTGGCGAATGAATGGTTCTTGGATTTTCAGAGCCCCAGAACTTGCACTTCTGCTTATTAACAAAGCCATTCAAATGAAAATGAGCTTCATCACTCATAATCAGGTTTTCAACAGATTTTCTTTGCGTTAAAATAATTGATCGCTGATTTAAATAACAAAATTCTATTGCTAATATAGTTCTCTGTTCAGTTGTGAATCTCTCCATTATTTATTCCCCAGGTGTTATTTATATAATTTAAACCCCTTGGTGATTTTTGGCGTACGCTGTACAACCAATTGAAATGCTTTGAGCACTATTTTTGAGATATTATGATATGACTTTATATATGGCACAAATAAAATATCAAAATGTATTTACAGCGTAAACATGAAACCAAAAAACGTAACATTTGACTTATTGCAAAGATATGTTACTTGCAAATTTTAGACAATATATTTAAGTTTTGAAATTATATTACAGTGCCTAAAGATAAAAACAATCCGATTAATCAGTAGCTTAGCTAGGGGGAAGGGTGGTACGAAGGAACGCAAAAAATCAATTTCGAATCATTTTAAAATTTTGTTTTGACCAATAATTTTCATTTACATATAAGCAAAATATGTTATTTTTTTTGGTTTCCTTGGATCATCATATCAGTTTTGAAAGAGCTTTGTTTTTTTCAATAGTAGACCCACTATGAAATCTTTAACCTTATATTTCATTACGCTGAATTTTGCGCAGAACGGTGTCTCGGTTGTCATGAAACATTCCTTATGTACGCAGGACAGGGTACACTAAAAAACAACACAAGTATAACTGATTGGCAACAATTATCGTCAACATAATAAATTATAAAAATCTGTCTCATGCATCCATTTATTTTTTGGGTGGCAATTAAAATTTGTTTGAGATACTTTTATTTGATTTTATTAGTTTCTTTTTGCAAAAAAAAAATAAATTGCTGTGAGTCGATGTTGCGTTGCTGCCAAATATTAATTTAGTGTGATTCATTTAATGGCCTCTTGAAATGCAGCGATTATATCTCTAAGTCTATTTTTTGTTGTTTTGAGATTTTTTGGCAAAGAGCAATTTTTAAATGTCCGTCCGTGAGCAGGCGCGGATCCAAGGGGGGGTCACGGGGGTCATGACCCCCCCAAAACAGCCCGCATTTCAAAAAATAGAGTTGAAACAATATTATTATTTGGTTATTCTTGTTATTTTTGATTTTTTTCTATCCTGTGACCCCCCCCAGAAAAAAATTCTAGATCCGCGCCTGTCCGTGAGTCTGTGTCTTTTGGAGCAAATAATTAATTAATTTTATTAGGCGACTAAAGGCTCGAAGGCAGCACCAATGGCACAACTATTGTAGTTGTTGGGGGCTATGCTCATTTTTATTTTGAATTCATGGTTGAACATTTTTTGCAGACATTTATTTTGCCAATAATTTAAGGTCTTATAAATTATGCACTAAAAATGTTATTTAATTAATGGTATTCAAAATATTTATTAATGGTTTTATGAAAAAACGCCAGAAATTGTTTTATAAATGAAAAATTTAAACAAAAACTATCAATTTTCAATCATATATAATATTGAGGAAACACCGTAAAGTCTCCCAATTACAAACAATTGAAACATACACCAAAAAGAAACCTGATTTGAAACTGAAATGAAATGAAGAATCAAAACGGCAAACGCATCGAAAATCGTCGAAATATATAATAAAAATCAAGAGAATTAGAAAATGTCGCAGCATCTATTCTCGTACAAAAGAAAAGAGATTCAACATTCCCGAAAAATTTTCAAAATAGCTTCACAGAATTTAAAATAAGTTGTGCAAATAATTCATATATAAGAAAATAACAAAAAGATTGAGTGTAACCAGGTCATTTTTGGAACATAAATAATTTTAGTTTTTCACAGAAATTTTGATCACTGTTGATCTGTTAAATTTATAAAAGACAATACCTGTTTCCAAAAAAAAGGGATGTCAAGTTTGAATATATTGCCTTCAAAAATTTCGTAGATTTAATCATTTAAACTGAGAAGGAGGATATTTTTTAGTTACTTAAGTTGAATTTGATTCCATGGGAGTAAATATTCTTTTAAAAAGTTTAACTATTTCTCTTCGGGCTAATTTTTAAGAGGGATGACCAGCAGCGGTGCATTGAGGTTGGCCTAGAGAGGGCTATTGCCTTTGGCCTCAAGCTCAAAGGGGCTCCCAATTAGTAGAAGATTAAGCTATTTGCTTGGGGTTAAAATAGGACAAGAATAATGTGAAGGAAATATAAGTTGTAAAGACTTTGTTTTTGTGGGGGCGCATTTCTACTTTTAAGTCCCGGCCTCCTCAAAGTCTTAATCCACTACTGGTGTCCACTTTATTTGTTTAAGCCCACCTTTTTTCCATACTTTTTGCTCTCAGTTCACCTTGCGATTATATCGAGTTAGTGCAGTGTTAATATTTAGTTTTTAGGTAATGAGTTCAATTTTATGAATCAGCGGCCAAACAAACAAACTTGCTTTGAAAGATTGAAGAAATAAGTAAGAAGTTGCATTTTTGTTATATTCTTGAACAGTTTTAATTGTTTTACGCTTAGTAAAACTTTTGGGCGATTGTATGAGTAATTTTTCGTTTAATATTAAGATATCGAAATAGAAAAAATTGAGTAAGGCTTTTTTTTAAAAAATTAAAATGCCTTAAAGTTTTGTAAACTGTCGTAAGTCTAACAATAATAAAGCAATTAAGCGCTCTTTGTATGTCGATTTTGGCGAATTCAGTGCAGAGAAACTCAAGCAATTAAAGACAATTATTGTTTGGACCACCCAGTGGCATTGAGAGCAGCTTAGCAGCGTTTTCACTTTGTTGAATTTATTTACTTAATTTTTTTATTGTTATATTTGCTAAGCAATTAGTGCCCTCAAATACATTGATATGATATTGAAAAGTGTGCAAAACTTTGATCATACGACCACCTTCATTGAAATGTTTTAAAAAACAAAACAAAATTTGAGAGCTTTGAAAAAGTTTCTTTTTAGCGGTAATGAAGCAAAAATTAAACAAACTATGCCAACCTGGCAAACAAATAAGAAAATTTTTGAAATATTAAACTAATGCCTTGTAATAAAACGTGGAACAAAAAAAAAAGATTGGTGCTAATTAAAACCAACAACGGTAAAACTTTTAACTTGAGTTTGTCTTTACAAAATGACAACAAAAAAAATGGTTTGCTGCATTTTGGTTTTTTTCTATTTTGTTGGTTCAAGACCATTTTCTTATGAAAATCATATCATATAAAACTGAAAAAATAGTTAACAACTTTCAAAACCGCATCGAAGCAGCTAATAAGCGCGGCAACTCACAAAAGCAGCCAGTAGTCACCTTAGGGCGGTTTGCTTCCGTTAGTTTGTCTGTCCACTTTACCGTCAATGGTGTAGGCCCTGACCAAAAAGAAAAAATTGGAACTTCAAAGATAACCGTGCGTTGTTTGATTGAAATATGCTTACTATCCTATGGTACTATACAACTTAATTTTTGTTTTCTTGTAAACGTAAATTAAGATTGATGAAAAAAAAAGCTAAGCGTCAATATATCATGTATTTTTTTTTTTTGACAAAAAAATGTGTAGCAAAACCTACCAAGTTATTTAGTTTTATTATTATGTATGCAAGCAATTTTTAATGAAAACTGCAAGTTATCCAAAACTATTAAGCTTTCTAAAGTTTTGATACTACTCATAAAATTAACTTTCTGTTAAGGGAAGAGATTCCAATAATTCGAGTATTAAGTGAACTCAATTTCCGTAATTTTAAATGTGTTGCTTCGAAACTAAGTCCGATCAACTAATCACGTCTAGTGTTTCACCGAGGCTACGAGGCAGCCTCGTTTTTGACTACGAGAACGAGGCGAGACCGAGGCGAGAACGAGGCGAGATGGAAAAATAAATTTTCCTCGCTTGACCGAGGCGAGGCGAGATCACACGGCACCTCGCCTCGGCCTCGCCTCGGTCTCGCCTCGTCCTAGCCTCGTTTTCGAAACCAAGAGCGAGGCGCGTTTTGACGAAATCTGAACTCGTAAGAATCATATGCAGATTCAAAATATGAATGTAATTTTTATAATAAAATCTATGTTTAACTAATATTTTAGTATTTTATTTTGAGTAAACTACTTTGTTTTATTTTTAATCCGCATGTGCTTCTTACGAGTTCAGATTTGGTCCAAGCGCTAATGCACAGAAGTGCTTGGATCGCATCAGCTTCTATGCGACTACGCCTCGATTGATCGATTAGGGAAGCATGTAGGGCTATGTAAGGCTATAAGAAAAACTGCATGATTGACAACACTGCATTGAAATTTATTTATTCTAATAGTCTTTCTAAGAACCGGTAAGGTGAAGCAAAACGCACAGGGTAATGCTAGTATATAAATAAAGATCAATATATGTATGTTCGTTGCTAATGGACTCCTAAACCGTTCAACCGACCGACGAAAGATTTAACACACATATATGTTTCTTATGATTTGGGATGCTCCGTAGCATAGTTTGGTTTGGATAAAATGGGTGATGCCACCCCCACATAAGAGAAAAACAGAATTCATCATATATTATCAACTACTTGATGCAGATTAATAAAACTTGGTACATTTATAAAAGGTAGTGGCAGAACTAAGATTCAATTAATAAAATGGGCGGTACCATGCCTTCAATATAAGAAAAAAATTAGCTTTATCATATCTCAATATCTATTTGACGTAGATAAATAAGATTTGGTACATATTTTGCTTATAGTTTGTAAAAGGTTCATAGCTTAGTTTGGCTTGGAAAAATAGGCAATGCGTCTCCTTCCCATATAAGAAAAGAATTAAATTTATCATATCTCATCCAATTCACCAAAAATAAAAACAGATATTTTATTTTAGTTCTTGAGGCTTGATCAGCCTATCAGCCCTGATACATATATAATTTTTTATTTATTTTAATAAAAACCTCGCTTTTTTACCGAGGTGCCTCGGCCGAGAACGAGGCGAAGCGAGGCGAGGCGAGGCATGTGATGGCAAGATCTCGTCCGAGGCCGAGGCGAGGCGAGACTTAAATTTATAAAACGAGGCGAGACCGAGATCAACTAGAACCTCGCCTCGCCTCGGCCTCGTTACAAATACCCTTTCTGTAAAATATAACAAATAAATGACGAATTGCACTCAAAGAAAACCTGTTCCTGAGAATGGCAGTAACATCAGTTTTTGACCCTTACAAGAGGTAGAGTAACGTTATTTTCGGATGGGTGGAATTATTATTAGTGTTTCACCGAGGCTACGAGGCAGCCTCGTTTTTGACTACGAGAACGAGGCGAGACCGAGGCGAGAACGAGGCGAGATGGAAAAATAAATTTTCCTCGCTTGACCGAGGCGAGGCGAGATCACACGGCACCTCGGCCTCGCCTCGGGCTCGCCTCGGGCTCGCCTCGTCCTAGCCTCGTTTTGGAAACCAAGAGCGAGGCGCGTTTTGACCAAATCTGAATTCAAAATATGAATGTAATTTTTATATTAAAATCTATATTTAACTAATATTTTAGTATTTAATTTTGAGCAAACTACTCAATGTGCATGTGCTTCTTACGAGTTCAGATTTGGTCCAAGCGCTAATGCACAGAAATCCTTGGATTGCATCAGATTTTATGCGACTTCGCCTCGATTGATCGATTAGGGAAGCATGTAAGGCTATGTATGGCTATAAGCAAAACTGCATGATTGACAGCACTGCATTGAAATTGATTTATTCTAACAGATTTTCTAAGAACCGGTAAGGTGAAGCAAAACGCACAGGGTAATGCTAGTATATAAATAAAGTTCAGTATATGTATGTTCGTTGCTAATGGACTCCTAAACCGTTCAACCGACCGACGAAAGATTTGACATACATATATGTTTATTAAGAATTGGGATGCTCCGTAACAAAGCTTACGATAAATGGGTGATGCCACCCCCACATAACAGAAAAACAGAATTCATCATATATTATCAACTACTTGATGCAGATTAATAAAACTTGGTATATTTATAAAAGGTAGAGGCATAACTAAGATTCAATTAATAAAATGAGCGGTTCCATACATTCAATATAAGAAACAAATTAACTTTATCGTATCTCAATATCTATTTGACGTAAATAAATAAGGTTTGGTACATATCTTTCTTATAGTTTGTAAAACGTTCATAGCTTAGTTTGGTTTGGAAAAATAGGCAATGCCTCTCCTTCCCATATAAGAAAAGAATTAAATTCATCACATCTCATCCAATTCACCAAAAATAAAAACAGATATTTTATTTTATTTCTTGAGGCTTGATGAGCCTGTCAGCCTGGATACATGTATAATTTTTTATTTATTTTAATAAAAACCTCGCTTTTTTACCGAGGTGCCTCGGCCGAGAGCGAGGCGAGGCGATGCATGTGATGGCAAGACCTCGTCCGAGGCCGAGGCGAGGCGAGACTTAAATTTATAAAACGAGGCGAGACCGAGATCAACTAGAACCTCGCCTCGCCTCGGCCTCGGTGAAACACTAATTATTATATATCCGATGTACATGTATTTGTTGAACTTAACTAAGCCATATATCACATTTTTATAAATTTTAAAGTGCCTCTAAGATCTTTAAATAGCAGTACACTAAAAGTTTAAAAGAAGTAACCACCGAAATCTTTGGCAAATATGTTCTTTTTTTTACTTAAGACTAAAACTTAATAAATAAGTTTTAAATGGTTGAACCTCGGGCCCGATATGAGTAAGTATAATTTTGAAAATAGTAAAAATCCGACATTTCAGAATTGATTAAAAATGTACTTTCTTCAAAATTCATACTCACAGCTAACTAAATATTCAATTTCAAGTTTTATTTGGTACGCTGTTTTATAAAGGAACGTGGAAAAGTCTCAATTTTTACCTTTTGCCAGATAAGGCTGGATTTCACGGATGGAATCACAAACACATACATATGTACCTCGGTCATTCTTTTAATAACTGCACACTTTTATTCAAGAATTTCGATTTGAATTCAGATTCTTAGGATTGATTGAAATAACATTTAAAAAAAATAACATTACAAAAAAAAATAAAAAAAAAGTTTATGTCGAATTTTATGTTGAAAAACATGGTGCGCATCATCAGTAAAAAATTCTTAGTTTCCAAAATTCTGACGGCAATTTTGATATGAAAGCACATGAATTCTTAGGACTGAAACGGAAGTTATATTGAAAATACTTTGAGAAACATTTTTTTAATTAAAAAAATTTGTGTTTTAACTAATTTATTTAAATTTTTATTTAATTTTCTTATAAAGTTATAGTCTTTCTTAAAAAATATGATATCTACTATAGTTTCTGAGATATTTCGTTTCAAAAAATGTTTAAAAACGTAAAAAAACAAAGTTATTGTTATATTATTATAACTAATAACTTTTAATGAGAAAAATGTTCTGTATTTGGGATTGAGCTTTGTACATTGATGTTGACTAGAAATAACAATTATATTTCCCAAGAAATAAGAAAAAAGACTGTATTATGGTCAGACAAATCTAAATTTAACATTCGGGGACCATATTGTAGGTCTACGTACGTCAACCTCAGTGTACAAAGCTGCAAAGCCAAAGCTCCCAAGTACTGAACATCTACAGTTAATCACGGAGGTTGGAATGTGATGGTGAAGCGTTGTTTCTCGGGGGATGGAGTTGGATCCATTGAGCACAATGAAGGCACGATGACGGCAGCTGCCTACAATAATATTTTAATCAATGTTATTCTCATATTTGCTGAGTGGAACAAGCCACTTCCTTGGACAATTCAACATGACAATTAGTTCAAGGCGTGTAAAAGCTTGGCCTGTGGAAAAACGGTGCAGTCTTCCAATCCCAACCTGATTGAGAACATGTGCATGATGGTAAAACGCATAATCGGTAAAAAAAATGTTCAAAAGTGGTAATGACCTATTCCCTAAGATAGAAAAAGATTCGAACGCTATTTCACCTTATTAATAAACGAACTTATGAATCAAGGCCCAGAAGATGTCATGCAGTCATCAGAAAAACGGTTACGGAACCAAATATTGAACTGGTTATGTATTTTTGCTTAGTATTGTGGTTAGTTGTGCATGTTTTGAGCTCTTGAATTTTCGCTTTTTTTGTTTACCTTAAGTTTTTGTTGTTGTTAGCTAACGGAATAAAATTTTTGTTTTTGGTAAAAAATCCGCAATAAGTGAAGTTAATAAAAGTAACATAAAATTAAATTCAAAGTTATTGTTTCACTGAAATAATTTGATGTTTCTTCAAAAGTAATTTCAGTTGCAAAGCAATTGAGCGATACTGTATGTATTCACGGTAAGAAATTTTGGAATAAATTTTAATACTTTTGGGCATACATATATGACTACACCAGAATTGTATTAAAATTCAATACTGTCTAGATATTAAAATTCATTTTTAATACAAATTTGTATTAAAATTTAATACTCGTTTATATTAAAATTTAAAAAAAAGTATGTCGTATCCACTGGGATTCGAACCAGGATCCCTTTCAATACAAGGGTTGCATGAACATTTTAACGACATCAGCCACATCAGTAGCATATTTACGTTGGCTAAATGTAATACTTGCGATAGCATCAAATGTTATAAAATATCGTTTTAATGTTTGAGCTGTATTAGAATTTAATACAAAATGTATTACAAAATTTTGTAATATACTCAAAAGTATTAAATTAAATCAAAATTGTATTAAAAATCTTTGTAATACTTCGCTTGTATTAAAATTTATTCCAAGATTTCTAACCGTGTACCTTCATTGTAGAAAAAATAAAAGTGCCGTATTGCCTTAAGCACAACTTTCATTCAGGAATCTACCAAAAGTCGTTGGCCCACAACATCAATATTTATTTGCTGCCCACATTTTCCGCTGCATCGTTGTGTTTCCATTTCTTTGTTAGTTGCCGGTTGCCAAGTGGTTGTTGTTGTTATTTTGTTCTAAATCGCTTCTCTCTCGACTAATTTTCGGTAGCTTTACTTTTCCGCGCTACCATTAGTTCTTAGTTGTTGTTGTATTTGTTTGTTTGTTCGACTGCGATTTAACGATTGACTGCCATATTTAAATATTTGTAGAGTTTCGTAAGTGTAAGTGCGAGTGCATTCCTGAGATGTCTTAATTTATAGATTTGTAGCCAGCTATTGCGCGTGGCTTCTTTTGATTGATTTTTAATTTTGTTCTTTTTGATCTTCACCATTGGTTTGAAAGCGGTAAGGCTTTTGTTTAAACATTTGATTAGATTCATTGAATATTTTGGGTGTATGTTATATTCCCGTTAAGTGACCAAAGGAAATATGTTTCTTAAAGCTAAGTAAATATATGTTATTTAAGACATTTGTGATTCTTTTGGTATTCGTTGAATATTACATGTGTTATGTATGCATTGATGTATTATGTATTATGTTGATGCTCGTGTATGATTAATTTTATGTCAAATATCGTAAGAAAAATTCGAGCGTAGTATAAATCTCAGTTCAAGTGCTTTCAGTAGACTTTTTTAATTGACTTTCGAATGGTCGTAGTTATTTCTCGAAAATTTAAAAGATTTTACCGAATTGAATAACTTCACACTATTGTTTTCTTACGTTTTTGAAAGTTTTTCGAAATATGTATCTCAAAAACTATGACCCAAGTAAATTTATAAGCTTTCGACTTGATTTACAATTCGTTCGATTTTGAACATATTCGAACACCTGTACTAAAGATACACTTGATTATTTCTACGAACACAAAAATAATGTAGAGGATTTTATTTGTAATATTTATTAAAAAACAAAAGTAAACTTAACATATTGTAACATAGGATTAATTTATAGCAGTGACTTAAAAAGTAGCAATCATCCTAAGAGTAAAAAATCTAGAAGCCTGCATTAAAAATTGCATTCTGAAAAAAAAAAAATGTAAAATATTTCCATTTTTATTCCACAAAATGCCCAGTTAATGCTAAAATTTCAATTTAAATTTTCAATTTAAACAGTTTTCCATTTTTGGACTGTTCAATTTAGGTGCTCTTTTGCAAAATTGAGTCTAAGAAGTATTAAATTGCACCCCGTTGTCATAATTTTAGACACAAAATGTTTGAATTATAACACACACCTTTTTTGTTTATGCTTAGCCGTATGCAACGGTTTCTCCGCAGGTCTGTAACTTCTTAAACTGTTCTGAATGGCTCGTCTGCGCACAGTGCTATCATAGGTAATTAAATTCAGTGACCGAACAACCTCTTTGGATGTGGCAAATGGATTTCGTTTGTATATAGCACACATTTTTCTGTCATCATGCCGCGATGTCTTCCGTGGCCGCCCTCCTGAATGTACCGTTATTAGGTCTTTTGTGCTATTATACTTTTTTATTAATCTACAAATTATTGATGGGTTAATCTTAAATTGTTTTGAGATAGATATTTGTGATTTTCATTGATCGTATTCGGAAATAATTTGAGATTTTAGAGGATTACAATATTTGTCAAGGGCCACTATAAACTGAACAGTCAATGTCACAGCGAGCGCAAAAACTAAACTAAACTTGAATTGTTATGACTCACTAACAACATATTCTTTCCAATAACGGTACTTTTACCGCTAATTTTTGGAAATTTTCCTCTATTTTTACATTCTTCATATTTTGTTGCTTTTGTTTTGCACACAGACAATTGAATGTAGTCACATTAATTTAAAATTTTTTTAAAAAATATAAAACCGAATTCGAATATAATTTTATTTTTATATAATGAATGAATATGTTGTTTGATTTCTAAAATAATTTTATGTTTTCTCCCAATATTAAATGAGATACACGATTTTGTAGCAGCGCAGTCATTTTGTTGCTATTGTTTTGCACAGTACTGTATGTATGTTTTGATGTTTTATGTATTATGTTGATTCTCGTGTATGATTAATTTTATGTCAAATATCCTAAGAAAAATTCGAGCGTAGCCGTTTGACCAAAAACTTTCAATAGACTTTTTTAATTGACTTTCGAATGGTCGTAATTATTTCTCGAAAATTTAAAAGATTTTACCGAATTAAATAACTTCACACTATTTTTTCTTACTTTTTCGTAATATCTATCTTAAAAACTATGACCCAAGTAAATTTATAAGCTTTCGGCTTGATTTACAATTCGTTCGATTTTGAACATATTCAAACACCTGTACTAAAGATACACTTGATTATTTCTACGAACACAAAAATAAAGTAGAGGATTTTATTTGTAATATTCATTAAAAAACAAAAGTATACTTAACATATTGTAACATAGGATTAATTTATAGCAGTTACTTAAAGAGTAGCAATCATTCTAAGAGTAAAAAATCTAGAAGCCTGCATTAAAAATTGCATACTGAAAAAAAAAAAAATGCAAAATGTTTCCATTTTTATTCCACAAAATGACCAGTTAATGCTAAGATTTCAAATTTGATTTTAAAATTACGTTTTTGAAAATGTTTGGTGCCATCATTTAACTTGTCCCTCAGTGTATGCTCATATCGATTGTCTATTGTGTTCTTAACATTGCCGCTGTTGATTCTCTCTAGGTTGTACCTTTAGTAAATTAAAAGAGAGTATTTGTAGAAGTTATTGTTTGATATATAAATATAAGCCTTATTGTAATTCTATTTATGATATATACATATTTATATATGTTAAAAAATGCTCTAAATGCTTTCTTATATAACTTGTTCAAATGAAATGAAATCCATCTTAATGTTGCTACTGCAATTGCATTAGCAATGAGGCACTTTTATTTGAAACCCCTTTAGGATGACAATGCAGCATTTAGAGTTGCAAAAAAAAGTCCTCAGGATGTGCAAACTGAAAAAAGTGCAATGAGGAATTTCTTGTTTTGTTGAGAGTATAAGTTCCAAGTACCTCGGCAACGATTGAAGCTTAACTTAACTGCGTCTGCGCAAATGTTTTGCTACGTACAAGCTCTTCTGCAACATAAGTTGTTACTGCTGCTGCACACGGTGGTCTACGTGCAGCCAAAAATTTTGTTTTCTAGGTAAAAAAAAAGTGGCTATGTGCGAAATTGTAGTGAAGTCTCTTTAGGTTGAGGGTCAAGCAATCGCAAAAATGCATAGCAGATGGATTTGTTAAAAACAACCCAAAAACGAAAATAATGGCTATACCAAGGTTTTTAGCCCTGTCAGATGCAATCTCGGAACCAATATTTAGATGCAACATGTAACATTTAAAAATATCGTAGTTTTCAAAAAAACCTTTGGCTACATATTTCGACTAGGTGGCTCAAAAGTTTAAAGCTTATGCTTTTTCAAAATCTATAGAGCAAACTATTAAAAAAATTTCATATTTTGACAAACATTTTGAGCCTCGTATACGCAAAATGTTGTATTGCTTTCAGTAAATAAGTTATAGTACTAAGGTTATCATTCAAATGGGACACATATAGCATTTACTTACAATTAGTTTCTAATTTGCTTCTGATAATGCTAAAAACCTGAGGAATTGACTGGGTACAATTTTGCGATAGATTCTTTTGTTAACCTATGGATATAGGCTTTCTCACATTTCCGCATACTCACTTCTTTTTTTCGCCAAGATATCGAAACTTTCGTTCGCTTGTAGACCACCGTGTGCAATTGCTGCCTGCAGTCGATGCTTAAGATCGATGTTGTTGCTAAAGCTGATGCTGATGCTGATGCATTTATTAAAGCCAAGTCTAAGGTTGTGTCTGATTATTAAGCTTGTTTTTGCTGTTGTTATTGTACATGCGACTGAGCGCCATCTCGTTTAATGCCTTTAAGGCGTGACCATAGTATTTTATAATGTGAATTGATCAAAGGATGCCGCCACTTTTTATCTTGGCCGACCGCCGCCGATGAGTCAATGTTGCATGTAGTAACATCAGCATCGTCATGATCATCATCATCATTGGCAGCATCAATGGCAGTTGTAGCTTAAAAAGCCCAGCAAGCAATAAAAAAAGAGAGGGGTTAAAAAGTTAACCAAATCGATTTGTTAACTGTGCACTTGCTTTAGTTGTTTTTTTTTTTTTTTTTTTGGTTTTTAATTCGATTGCAGTTTTTATTGTTATTTAAAAAAAGGAAACACCATTGTGCTTATTAATCGAGATTCCACATAAGAATGCAATGTATCAAGCAGGCTTGTTTTCTCTTAAAATATGCAAATTAATTGGATATTGGTGAAATTGTCAGAAGAGCAGCTTGAAAAGTTCTTAGAAATATAATTCCGTAAATAATTGGACTTGATTTAGATTTAATACTCGTAATTGAACTTATGTCTTGGGTTATATATGATGTTTACTGCTTTTTGTATTCAAGAACAAGCCAAATTTCATGCAACAAAAAACGCCCTAAAACTAAAAAATGTTCGTAGTTAGAAAACAGTAAAAAGTGGTTAAATTTTTCCAAAATCTTTTTAAAATTAGTCAATTTATATTTCGTTTTTAAACTTACTTAACTTTCAATTGCAAGATCTTGGGTATAATTCTTTCTAATTTTATAGCACGAGTGGTATTTATTTTACTAAGCCTTTCATCATCAATAAAATCGATTTTTATACATATCTATATGTATTTAAAATTATTCCAAACATATCAGAACCTAATAAGAATATCGAAATCGATTTTTGCTTGAGATAGGTAACATAATTCTGACGAAAATTGCTTTAATTAACGTCACATAGAAAAATTAAAAAAAAAAAGTCCAAAAGATCAACATCAAAATACGGGCAAATCAGTAAATTTGTTACGCATCTCGACAAATTTGAGCACAAGTCAATTAATTTTCACAACTAACGCCCCAGAAGTGAAAAATGTGCCGAAAAAAGGCTGCAACAAAGCGTGACTGCACAAAATATTGCACAGAACAAATTTGACAATGTAGAAGCATAACGTGATGCATTGAGAAATGTTATTGTCATGCACAACACTAATGTCAAAATCACACTCTCTATACTCAAATATATCATTCATCTATCCTTCGGCTGTCATCAGAAGTGTCAATGTAATGAACTACGTTTTTATTTTAATCACTTCACACTTAAGCCAAAATGATGATGAATAAAAATTTTGTATAAATTTCAGCAACAATTTGTGTTGTGGTAGATAACATCTGCTAAAATATCTACTGTTTTATGATTTCATGCTGACAATCAATGTTGCCATTGTCTTCTGTATATTGTCATTTATGACAGTATTGCCAATGTTCGGGTAATGTGTTAATATCGCCTGCATCAATACAATTTCAATTAAGTGTAACTGGGTACGTTAATTGAGTGGCCATGAGTGTCAACAATACTTCAGTTAAAAGTATGCAGCAGTATGGGGTGGTGCAAAATGATTTTATTCAGAATCTTACGAGAAAGGCTTAAGGGATTTAATAAAGAACGATAAGCAATAGATCAACGAATAAAAACCAACTAATTTTACAATATTTTGAGGACAGAAGATAAATTATTTTTATGCCTATTTCCAATTGAATGGCTTCGTTAAAAAGCAAAACTATATTATTTGAGCAACAAAGAATCCAAGAGCATTTCATCAGCAACTATTACGATCACACCTGCGGTATATCGATCATATGCATCATAGGTATATACGAAAATGAAGCCGCTATCGCATTTGCAATAAAAAATGCTCAGTATCGAATGGACTTAACCACTTTTGATTTTTTCTTTCTTTCTTCGCAATGAAATCCGAACCATAACACCTGAAATATTGCGAAAATGTGTTAGAAAAAGCAAAGGATCATTCGCGATAAGTTACATTCAGAGCCGGTTTAAAGGCTGGCAAACTCGTTCCGTTTTGACCTTGAGCTAGTTTTGTCAAATAACTTCAAACATTCTATGGAAAACTTAGGACTTTACTAAAATTATAGGAGGGGAAGGGTAGTTGATTAAATAATTCATAATATTTTGAATCGGTTTATATACAATTTACTTTTTTTTAATATAATTGAGTTTAGCTACTACAGCTATTAGTCTTCTTAGCTATTGAGCTCAGAGATTTATGTCTGTGCTTCAGGCATTCAAGCGCCTGATTGTGCATAGGGACGACATAAAATTCTCCTGATATAGTCTCTTATAATCGTATTCATATTAGGTTATTAATCTCTGAATACGTATTCATATTATAAAACTTGACTTTATTTTAGTTTTGGGCATCTGCACTTAAAAAAAACTATTTCATGAAATGAAACCGCTGTAACAAATTTAAGCCATAAAAGTAGTTTTGCGCCACCCTGTAGTAAGATGTATTAGGCAAGGCCGAAAACTGTCAATTTGATCTGCTTCTCGATCCTCAAAAAAAGTTAAATGCATTTTGATTGAGTTGCCTACAATTGATTGAGTGCATTTGTGTTATACACTCACCCCTCGTATAATGCGAGACTCCTATAACATGTTTCGATATAGCGCGATTATCAAATTGCGCCAACCCCTTGCTAACGCCATGCTCTTATAACGCGATTTTCATACACCACGATATTTTAGTCTCGCTTAGCGTTATTCACATAAAAAAAACTATCTGAAACCGTACTGAAACTGAGTTTCGTATAGCTCTATAGCTTTTTACATTAAAAATTTTGAAACGTAAATCTGATAATTGCTCAATGCGTTTTACATAATATGCAAGCTTACAAGTCAATGGCGGATAAAGGCCTTGCGAAGATCGGGCTTAGCAATTTGTAGAGGTCACTTTAATAGACATTCTAAAATATTTTTCAAGAGATACAAATCTTTTATATGGTAAGTAAACTTATTCAAATAATAAATTAATGATGGAACTCTTTTTAAGTATTTTTCCGGTTTATTATAGAAATAACTTCTTGAAATTATTTAACACTGCTTTTTTTGAGATTGTATAATTAACTCGCAAGTAATTGATTTTGACTAAATATTTGTTAATAATTTTTTTTTTACTTATAGCCTTTTAAACGCACTCGTTTTGTAGTTAATTCACTAGAAGTTTTCTAGCATACTTCACCTGCTACCGCTAACTGCCATTGACGTACCGTTGCCATGGCCATGCTAAAAAAACAAATGAAGCCTCTTTCATGCAAGCAACTAGCACAACATTTATTCTGCACATCGTTTGGCTTTGTACTTTGCTGCATTTATCGTTTTTTGACGCTTTTGAATGACAGTCTTCTAAATAGAACTCGATTAGCTGACGTTAAGGGTGCTCATTTACGTATATGGTAATGCCGAATATGGGGGTGAGTCTTGATGATGGTGATGTGTAATGTAAATATCCACCACAATACATAAGTAATATATGCTGTGTATACAAACTATAAATTTATGTTGGAAATTACTATCAAAAGAGTAAGAAACGCAATTGGCTTCAAATTAACAGAATGCGGATTTTTGCATTGAATTCAGGATGCAATTACTGCTAAGGAATTTCAAGTTTCACTATTTATCACTATATATTTAGTTATCAAATTTAACATCCAATACTTTTAGTAAATATATTTTTAATTTCCACTAAATTAAATTTTTTTTTGTGGTAATCTATACCGAAAACAAGTAACAATTCGGGCTCCGATGATTTGTCAGCATTTTGGTTGCCTTTCATGTTAAAAAAAAAAGTTGTGCATTATCGACAAGATTTGCGCTCTATAACTATTTTTGAACCAAAAAACTTGATTTAGAACCACTATACGGCGTTGCAACAGAAAGTTATGAGCGAGTGCCAAAAAATTGAGCCAAAGCACAATTTTCTTTATCACGTAAGTTTTGATTATTGTGTAAAGTTTTAGTGTTTCTTCACATAATTTATTTTTTTAATGTATGCTTAATGACTCAGTTTCAAGTTTTGATACTGTGTAGGCGATTATTTTCATGGCGTTTTTAATGAAATTCTTTTTATTCATAAGAAACGGTAATGGGGCAAGTATTAACAAAGCGATGTTGAGACTTGTCCACATTCTATTTCCGTATGCAAAATTCTAAGATATGTTGTCCAATAAATAAATAATATAAAAAAATGTTTTATTGCGTTCTTGTTAAATATTTTGCTTACGATTTGCAGTGAGATTGAAAATTGTTCTTTATGTTAAAACTTGCCACAGGTCTGTTAATTTATGCTCAAATTAACAGCTGGCATTTTTTCTTTATCAACGTATTGAATGAAAAACTATTAAATATTTGGATCTTAATTTTTTACATACACTAATTAAAGCATGCAACTATCGTATTGAATGCAAATTCGTAAAAATAATAATTGGAGTATGTTAGTAAGAGCTTATTTTCCAAAAAGTGTTAAAACAAGCCCCACCCTCCCCTAGATTCTAAAGAAAACCCCAGCATTTTGTTCTTAGCCCCGGCCAAAAATTTACGAGGTATGTACATACATACGCCGCTGAGTTATGCTAAGAGCTTTATGAAATTAAACTTTTTAAAATAAATGTCATTTATATTTGGCACATCAGTTGCATTAAAACAATACAAAAATTGTGTATATACATATGTCACACTAAAAAAAAAAGAGTAATTCATTAAAGAACGTGTTAATTATTTAAATTTTGCGAAAGAATGTTACTTTTATTAATTTTCTTTAAGCTTTGCTAAAAGATCTTGCTCATCCTCATTAAGTCTTGGTCTTGCATTTAAGTGCAAATAATGCAATAAACTCGAACATATATATTGGGAACTATGAAATATAAACAAATTATACAAAAAAAGTGTTCTTCCAAAGTGTGTTGTTAAGAACTCCCCGAATTTTTTTAAAATATATCCCTTATACGTTTCGAACTTTTGACAGTGCTTATGCACTGAAGAAAGTAGGATGGTACTGCCATCATTGATGACACAAGAATACCATACCTATGTACAGCGTTATGATAAATTTTCCCAGAATTTCATGTTTCTACGTAAGCTTTGGGGTATCTTAGGTTAATTTTTTTTTCACAACCGGGCTTAAAAACTTTATAGTTAAAAAACTGTTTCCATTTTCAAACATAAATTGCTACTCTAAACGTTTTCACCTTGATAAGTTTTTCAAAAAAAATATACTATATACATATATGAAAAATATATTATGTGTAGACTTTATAACAAATAAATAGGACCTAATGATCTAAGAAAAATCAACTACTAAACATTTAATTAACAGCGCCAAATTGTTAGTTTACTTAATTCAATTCCATTAAATGAAACAAGCGAATGCAAAAACAAAATTAATCAACAATAGGATATCATTAATGACAAATAAAAACCACAAACAAATTATAATGGTAACCAAATGAATGCTACTTAAATGTTAGCATTTACGGTATTAATTGTTACAAAAACCACTAAATCAACAGCACTGCTAGTGAACTACAGCAGAAATTTTATGTATTTAGAAAAAAAAAAAACTACTGGCTGCACCCTGTGTTCAATTGTTACGAGTTCATATTTGTTTCCAAATAACCATTTTGAAAACCATTAGAAAATTACACATTCATTATGTCATTAAATACAATAACAATAACAAACTGCGTAAAGCTTTTTCATCAAATAATAATGAATATGCATTACATACTAACAAAAACACATAGCTACGAATATAACAACAAAAGTCGTTGTACACAAATTATAAAGCATTTTCTAGCTGAGTTGCTGACTGATTCAATGAGTGTCTGAATGACGAATTGTCCATTCACCCAAGTCGATTTCCATATGTCAGACAGTTAGCAAGCCAAAAAAGTGGATATTTTGTGTTTAACCGCAATTGATTGTTGAACAAATTAAGAGAAACTCTTTGAAAACAACAAATGGAAAAAATGTTCATAGACGTGCATATTACCTTTTAATCTAGGGATTGTATATTTCTAGCTAATTACTATAAATGATTTCCATGTATTTGAAGGTATACTATAAAGTCAATATCCTCAGCCATAATTATGTTCTGGAACATTTATAGGTATTAGATAGAGGAGACAAAACTTTAGAAACAACGCTGTAGCTCGTTAATACCATACTTGAGTTCGCCCATTGGTTAGAGACAATACAAAACAGTTCAGTACCATTTTAGCTGATTAAATGTCATCTCACCTAAAAGTAAAAATCATGTCATCATCATCTCTATCTCTATCACTTTCTTAGAGTGCAATCTATCGCCATACCAAATTTAGTCAAAACCGGTTCATCAGTTTAGCTGTGAAAAGATATTTTCTTGTTAGGGGCGTAGCGCCACCTATTTCAAATAAGTGCATTTCCCTAGGGTTCATTCTATTTCCATACCAAATTTCTTCAAAATCGGTCTATTAACATAGTATAGTTGTGAAAACATGATTTGGATAGGGGCATGGCACCACCCATTAAAAATATATATCACCTCAGGGTTTAATCTAACTCCATATCAAATTCGGTGTAGTAGCTCAGTCGCGACAGCGTTTTTTCCCACCAGGTGCGGTGTAACGCCTACTAAAAAACACAATATAATAATCTTTCTGGGTTCAATTTATCTTCATTCACAATTTCATCAAAATCGGTTTGATAGTTAAGCTGTAGAAATGTATTTCCCTGTTAGAGGCACTCTTCGCAACCTTTTCAACAAAAAAAAATAGTTAGGGTGTTATCTTCGGCCAGGTCGAAACTTACATACCCTACAGTACCTTAAAAATAAATGTTAAAAAGGCGTTGAAGAGGCTAATTAGTCGAAAAAAATTGAAAAATGTAAAGAAGGTTGATAGAGTTTGAAAAATGTTGAAACAGTTGAATGAGACTTAAAAAGCCAAAAAAAATATGGAAAAGATTGAAGAAAGTTGTAAGAAATTGAAAAAGTCGAAAAAATATGTAAAATTTTGAAAAAGTAGAACAAATACATATGGGATTATTGAAAAAAGTTAAAATTCGGCATTCATCGAGTTTTGCCAGCATACTGACTTAGACTGTATTGTTGACTACTTTCAGTGGCACCCAGTAGCGTCATTTCACCAAAAGGTTGGAAGGGGGGGGGGGGGGGGGGGGGCGGGGGGGGGGTTCGCGAGAGTTTAAATAACATACCGAATCGATGATATTTTGTATTAAATCAATGTTATTAATAATAATATGAAATCCTTGGGGAGCCAATGCTGCCCCCTAGCCAGCCCTGCCTAATTGACGCCTCTGGTGGTATCATCAGTGATGGCATTTTCGGTACATTTGTACTTTTTTCGGTACATTTGCGTCCTGAAAAATCTTCTTCAGTACATTCGACAAGTTTTCAGTACATTTGGGTCATTTTCAGTACATTTGGAGAATTTTCAGTACATTTTCGGTACATTTGAACAATTAATAATAACTACACGGTTAGAAATCTTGGAATAAATTTTAATACAAACGAAGTATTACAAAGATTTTTAAAACAATTTTGATTAAATTTAGTACCAGTTGTATTCTGTTCTCTTGTATATTCATACTGATCAGCAAATTTTTTTTTTTTTTTAAATAAAAGAACTGAAATGCCAATAAATCGTCTTAGCCCAAGTTTTTATTTTCGCAAGATTTGCGCACTCTAGCTATTTTTGAACCAAAAAACATGATTTGGGACCACTGCTCGTCGCTAATGCTAAGTAACACGACCTTTTTTTCAATGCGCGTTAAAGCATAGCTCCGGCATCAGTAAAATCAGCTTCAATGAAAATTCATTTACAAACCTGTTTGCACCATATATTTCAATTTTGCATGATAGTTCACGTGACATAAATGAAGTCAAACTTTGGGGTCAACGCTTTGCCGGACAAGACATCAAAAATGCTTCGTGTTTCGACAACTTTGCCTGTGACAACAGCAACAAATAAACGCTCCTTTTCAGTGCTACGTCGTCTAAAGACATACCTCAGATCAACTATGTCCAAAGATCTGCTGAAAGGCTCAACCTCGTTTAATATACAACATCACGATATCGAAATCAAACTGGAAAGAGTTTCGGACGAGTTTTTTCAAGTACCTCGCAGAATTAGCTACTTACGTAATGATAGCTGAATATCGAATCATGTTCAAATAAATGGCATGTTCTAGAATACTTCAAAACACTCGATTTTCGAAAATTCATTCACATTCGAGTATATCCTCATTTAAAAAAATAAGAAAAAAAGTCTTAGGGTTGCTACCAGAGCTGCAAAATTTTCATTTTTCGGAATTTGGCCAAAAAAATTAAGAAAATTTTATTAATAAATTTAGCATAATATAAGCTTTTTTTAATGCACCTAAAAAAAAATTTTTGTTTGGGGAACATTGAAAAAAACGATGAGGAAAAATATTTCTGATTTTTTTCAGTGTATTTTTTTTTGTTTTTAAAATCCAATTATAAGGAAAAGGCCAATAAATGAAGTATAAAATCCAGTGATTAATTCATTTTACAAGACTTTTTTCAGCTGAATAATGGTATTTGAAGTAGTATATACCTTACGATTCTCAAATTTTCAAAGACCCATGTTATGTAAACCAGTGTTGCCATTATAAAAATATTTTGTTTCTGTGTCGAGGACATATACAGGTACAACATATTCAAATAAATCTGAAATTGGAAACATGACCCCAATTTCAATGTCCGCTTCGCGTGAAATGCCCGAAATTTAAAATAAAACAAAATGATTGAGATATGATAACTGATTTTGAGTTTTTTTTTTTTTATTTTATCCTTTTTTATTGCTTATCTGAGCTATTCTTTATTTGCATTTGTACTGAATTCTCTGGGCTCTGTATATAGGCAAAATTGTATCGGCAAAATGTAGTAGGAAAACGAAGTCTCAAACAAATGGTGATAATTCTTTCTTGTTTTTCAATTTTCTTTTCACATGCATACGAGTATAAATCGTTAAATGTTTGATTTTCTTTTTAATGTTCTAAAATGTACTGCAAGCAAAAAAAAATTTATTCACATCTACATATCTATACTATTTATATAAAATTGCTTATATGGAAATGGTTTTGTAACGCGAAACCGCAAAATATACTGAACCGATTTTAATAAATTATGTTTTAAAACAACATATTTGCACTAAAAATGGTTATTGTATACTTATTTCTATGATTTTTTTAAGTTAAAAATGCTATTTTTTAGGATTAAGTTTTTGCAAAACCTCACACAATATTTGTCGTTCGATTTGTCGTTGCTTATGCTTATGCTGCTTCTTGATTTCTGTGTTGTTATTTTTGTTTTCATTTGTACCGTTTGTATTTGGCTTCGAAGTTCAAAGAACAATTCCCCTTGAGTTTTTTTTTTACTTTTGATGAGAGAGTACGATGTTAATTGCTTTTTACAGTTAAACTGCAATTTGTTGTTTTTATAAAATTTAGTTTTTGCCTGTCCGTCTATCTGTTTGTTTTTTATGGACGCGGAAACTATCCGGCCGATTTTGATGAAAATTTTACAGTATATTAGTATCGACCACGCAGGTGTCATAGAATATAAGACTTTTATTAAGGGTGCATATTAAGGGTGGCCCACAAACAAAAATATTTTTAAAATAGAATTTTCACTAAGTCCGGTAAATCGAATCACACCGAATTTACACTACATTAAATTTACAGCACATTCTTTTATATTAAGAGGCATAAGTAGGCTATAAAACTTTAATAAAGCGTTCATATTTATATTGGCCCTAATACAAAAACATTTTTAAAATATTATTTTCTCGAAGACCGCTTATTCGATTTTCATGGAACTTACACTACATGGCTTTTATATTAAGAGGCACAACTAAGGCCGTACACATTTTATTTAGGGTGCATACTTTGGGTGGCCCTTACACAAAATAAGTTTTTAAATAGAATTTACATGAAGATTTCGTAATTGTGGCCTGTGGAAGGTTTTTACAAAGTTTGGTTTAAAAAATGGTCGGTGACACGCCTTTAAAAATCAAATTCATTATATGTCACCAACTACTGGACACAGATGAATGGGACTTGGTACATAAACATGTATATAAAAGGTACGGGCAAAAGTAAGTTTTAAGGGAAAAAATTATCGCCCCACATAACAACGTCTGGCAGGCCTGCTATATATGTACATATTTGTAAAAGGATAGGGACAAAAGTTAGTTTCACTGGGAAAATGGGCTGTTTCGCTTTTACATTCCATCGCATGCGATCATACAACATTGCGCCACACATCGAAAAGGGCAGAACAACGTCTGCCGGGACAGCTAGTCTTTTTATAAAATGTAACTGAAAATAAATTGTCGTTTTTTGCCGATTTTTCTTATTTTAGATTATCTATTTTATTCAATAAAATTTTTTTTAACAAATCGAGGGTGTTTTTTTTTAGAGGTATAGAGCTTCGAATTGAAATAAAACACAAGAAAATCGTTTTAATGTCCATCAATTTGGCTTTATTGGAAGGATAATTTTATGCCATTAATGTTTAAATATGATTTCGGGCATGTGGCCGCCGCGGCTGGCTCGAACAAAGCCAATTCTACAGGTCCAATTTTGAACCACTTTTTCGAGCATATGGGGCCGTATGTCGGCAATAACGCCACGAATGTTGGCTTCCAAGTCCCCTAACGTTTTTGGTTTGTTGGCGTAGACGAGCGACTTCACATATCCCCAAAGAAAATAATCCAATGGTGTCAAATCACACGATCTTGGTGGCCAATTGACAGGTCCATTCCGCGAAATTATGCGCTCATCGAATGTTTCCTTCAATAAATTGATTGTGACGTGCGCTGTGTGGCATGTAGCGCCGTCTTGTTGGAACCACAACTCATCCACATTCATGCCATCCAATTCGGGAACAAAATAGTCGGTTATTATGGCTCTATACCGGTCTCCATTAACGGTAACTGACTCTCCAGCATTATTTCGGAAGAAGTATGTCCCAATGACTCCACCAGCTCATAGAGCACACCAAACAGTCAGTTTTTGTGGATGTAATGGCGTCTCAAAGGTCTCATGTGGATTCTCTTCACTCCAAATGCGGCAATTTTGCTTGTTGACGTAGCCATTCAACCAAAAATGAGCCTCATCACTGAACAAAATTTTGCGATGAAAATCAGCATCGAGATCAATCTCATTTTCGGCCCATACACCAAAATCACGACGCATTGCATGGTCTCGCGGCTTTAATTCTTGCACAAGCTGGATCTTGTAAGGTCGCAAGCCAAGATCTTTGCGCAAAATCTTCCATAAAGTTGATGGACAAAGCTCCAATTGCTGTGCACGGTGGCGAATCGATTCATTCGGGTCCTCTTCAACATTTTGCTCTACAGCGGCAATTGTTTCTTCGGTGCGCACTGTTCGACGTCTCTGCGGATGCGTATTATCACATAGAGTAAACGTAGTGCGAAAACGACCCATGGTTAACCGAATTAATTGCTCTGATGGACGATTATGTCGACCATAAAATGGACGGAGCTTGCGGTAAACTTCGCGAACTGAACCATTATTTTCGAAATAAATTTGCACGATTTGCAAGCGTTGTTCTTTTGTCAACCTGTTCATGATGAAATGGCAAACCAAACTGAACATAAATGACATTAGAATTGCCAGATTTGACCATAAAATGCCAGTTTTATCTCTCTTCGAAAAACAAACCTCTAAAAAAAACACCCTGTACAATTTCACATCAACAAATGTCTCAAAACGAAGTGTGTATAGGCGCTTCCACAAAACCATTGAAAATAAAGTTAAAACGAATGTTAAAACTTTAAACAATAAATATAAAAAATTCATTGAACTATAAATTTTTAAAACCTTCATTACCGCATGCCTTTACAATAGTTTTGCGTAGGTTTTAATAACATACAAAACAGCAGCATATAAATTGCCACCGGCTGCTGATCATGACAACCGATCTACACTACAGCTTCCGACAACTTTTGTTACTGCTGCCGTTGAAAGCCTGCTAATTGACAATTACGAGTATTTGATGCTAATGTCATGCAACATGACAGCCACGTACGAGAATCGCTTATACCATAACGTTTGGTTGCTTTGTTTTTGTGTTGCCTCTCAAGCTATCAAATGTCAAATGTAGGCGTTAGGATCACTCGAAAATGATGTTGATAGAAATCAGATTTCTATTGTGCTACCTTGCTACAAAGATGTCGATAAGATGACGATTTCATTTAAGTGAATTCCATATGTTTATGATTTAAAAATGGATTTTTGATTGAAACACGTATCTAATTGTACATAATTGCTAGTGTCGATTGATCGACAGTGTATTCAAACAGAAGTAATAAAAAAATAGACTTTCCACTCACAATTTTCTTGCTCGTGAATATAAATAGCAATTGCCTCCCGACTAATTTTTAAAAAAATTAAATCCTTCATACATCCTTATAAAAAAACATGACAAAATGTAAAATATTGCCTCATACATTCGTGTCGTGATTTCAGCATCAAGGTATGAAAATTCTGCTCCAATAGAATTATTTTTATTTCATTATTATTATTTCAGACATAATGGTTATAAGCTATGTACAGGCCTTATCAATTTGGAAACGGCAAAGAAAGTGAGATCTTTCACGGTACTTTATTTTCTTGTGCAATAAAGCCTGTAAAGTAAGTACCTTTTTGAAAACAGTGCGAAAAGAAATAAGTTGTAACAAAAAATGCTTAAGGAATTTAAGTGTTCAAATTATAATATTATCTTATCCCAGGCATCCACACTAAAATCAGTCGAAATAGAGCAAAACTTCCACATTAATTAATTAAATATTGTAACAATTTATTTATCTCAAACAAATAAATTGAATTCAAAAATAAAACCCAATTAATTACATTAACTAATTTAATGAAATCATCATAGTAAATATCTTAATGTGCTCAAGTATTAAAAGCACCCAAACTAAATATCCATCTAACATCTAACACATACAAAACGATATACCACCAACATGGCAAACGAAATTAATACAAATACCCTGTGTCAGTTCTAATTTAACAAACAAAACGAATTCATTTCAAATTAATTAAAATGAAACATGAAAAAGAGACGCAAACGATAACGATAGAAAAAAAGGAACATAAAGTCTGTCCGAACGATTTAACAAACGACTGACTGAGAAAATAAACCGAAAAATAATTAAAAATCGCTTATTTATTTAGAGTATTACCAGGGTATTACGTTATTAAGTCAGCCATGTTGGCAATGACAATTAATAAGCGGCTTTTTTTTTTTTGGCCGACTGTGTGTGTGGTGAGCTTTCGACGCTTGACGGATTGTGATCCAATTGTATGATATTAGCTGTGTGAAAGAACTTTTTAATGAAAACAAACAAATCTTTTAATATACATATATAAATTTTTCACAAAAAATAATTGCTTAGCCTTATGTGCAGATTTTACTTGGCAGAGTACATTACATGTTGTTCTTAAAAATTGAAAATATTAATGATTTCCTTAGGTAGACACTATTAGTTTTCTCCTACATACATTCTCTTTTAAGTACTTCGTTTGTAGCAAGGAAAAGAAACATAACGTAAAATATTTTAAAAATAATATATCATATTCGAATATCGACTATTGAAAAATTTCTGCTGAGAGATTATGGACTTTGGCTTTTCCTGAATTGAAAGATTTGAATTTTTGTAAAGAAGTTTGATGATTGTTGAATATTTTATTCATATGAGATATACAGTGAATTCTTTGTTGGGATCGCACAGTGCGACCGAAGTCCGGATTTTACGGCCAAAATTCGAAAATTCAAGTAGTTCACTCAAAAATGTATGCTCGGTTGTTTTTGGGGTAGCTGATTCGAAATTCGAAATGACGGACAAAATATGGCGTCATGTTATGCGAAAATTTCAAACTTTAAAAAAATGATTTGCAATTTCGTTCTAGGGGGTTTTCGAGGTCGCTGATTACGAAGCCGCTGTCAGAATTCCAAAATTCTAAATGGTAGATCCAATATGGCAGGCCCGAGCGCAGGAATCATCCATGGGGGGAAGGGTTTTAACTTTGTTAGGTTGTGTTCATAAAAAACGTCAAAAAATGTTTACTTTTAATATAGACATTAGACCGGGTCGATTTGTATGAAGCAAAATAAAATCAGCCAGACACCGACTCAAAAGTTAGAAGGATTTTTAAATACGATATCTGCATCATTTTGTCTTCGTTCCGAGAAATACCAATAGATCACTTTTGATTCTCCTGAACAGGGAAGGGCACTTAGTGCCTCAATTTACTCACATTGCTCTAACCGTTATTCGACGCATAACCAAGCGAAAAAAAATTCCCAGAATTTTAACGCTATCGAGGCACAAAATTCGTAGAATTTCAACGCTATTACAGCGTTGACTTGAATTCAAATGACAACAAAAACAAAACACAAAGGCATAAATGACGGCGCCGCATTGTGTCTTGAGGAATGTAGCAATTGTTTTTGTTTGTAGTGTAATTTGTTTTTTTTTGTGCTAATGGCAATTTTGGAAATGAAAGTAAAAAAAACTTTAAAATTTCATTTGTTGTTGCTTGATGTTGTTGTTTTCCTCTTTTGTTATATTTTTGTGCCCACCGCTGCTCCTGAAGATCCTTTTTGACTAAAAAACGTAAGTATTTTTTTGCTTATAACTTTTATTTCTTCACAGAATGGATACCTGAATTTGCTTGAAAAATAAAAATTGCGTTGTTGCAAAAAATTTGCCGTTAAAAAAAATCGAATTTCGGGACTAAATATTATCTATAATGGAAAAATAATTTAAAATTTCTTAACGTCGAATTTTTGCAAGAACGCAATCTTTATTTTTCGACTAAACTTGGATATCCATTCTGAAAAGGATTAAAATTTACGAGGAAAAAACACGTTTTCTTAGCCAAAAAGGACCTTCAAGAGAATCAGAAATGCTCCATTGGCTTTTCTCGGAACGAAAAACAAAATGACGCAGATATCGTTTTTAAGGGTCCTTATAACTTTTAAGTCGGTGTCTGGATGAATCTAAATTTCGACCCGGTCTAACAGACATTTAATTTTGTAATTAAATACATGCATATGTAAATGTGTTTACGTTATGATTCAATGTTCAGTTATCATTACGTAAATAGCTAACTCTGCGAGGTACTTGGAAAACTCGTTCAAAACTCTATCCACATTGATTTTGATATCGCGATGTATATTTAGCGAGGCTAAGCTATATAGCCAATTTTCGGACATATGTAGTTGATCTGAGGTATGTCTTTAGACGACGTAGCACTGAAAGGAGCGTTCATTTGTTGCTGTTGTCACAGGCAAAGTTGCCATAACACGAAGCATTTTTGATGTCTTGCCCGGAAATGCGTTGACGCCAAAGTTAAACTTCATTTATCCACATGTCACGTGAACTATCATTCAAAATTTAAATATGTATATGGCGCAAATAGATTTGTGCATGGATTTTCATTAAAGCTGATTTTATTGATGCCGGAGCTATGCTTAAGCGCTTATTCAAAAAACGCTCGTGTCACTTAGCCTTAGCGATTAAGAGAGCGCAAATCTTATTAATAATGAAAAACTCGGGCTTCGACGATTTATTGGCATTTTAGTTCTCTCATTTAAAAAAAAATGTTGTGTCTTTTTGATTTTTCATTCAAATGTCAATAAAAACCTATGTGCGAAAATTCCAAATAGGGGGGGGGGCGGGTTTGAACCCCCAAAACCCTCCACCCTTGCGCACGGGCCTGCAATATGTCGTCGGGTCATTCGAAAAATTCTTTAATTTTTTATGTATTATTGTAACTTAGCTATCGAGTATTCTCTTGCATTAAGAAAAAATACATTAAGATTCAAGTAGCCTTCAGACGTGGATTCCATTTGGTTTTGTTGGATTTCCTTTACTCGAAGCACTTTCAGATGTTTATAACTTTTCCCTTTTAACTACAATAATGTTGTGCATGTGAGAAGGCCACATTCCGACTGAAAGTATAGAAGGGACTTAGGGTGCAGACGTTACTGTGAACGGTTTCTACTTCATAGAGGATCCCTTTAGCCAACTCAATGATAAAAATTCCCTATCTAGAAACTTTTTTTTTTCGAAAAAAAAGCCGCAAAATGTGACTTCGGCCACACTATGGATCGGGACAATTGAAAGTCGATGAAATAAACATAGACTACTAAAAAGTGAACTAAGTTCCATTAGCTATCTAGTAAAGAAATGAAACGTTACATTAAATTAATTTTGCAATAATAAATTTAGGGGTTTTAACCTTATGGAATGGACAAATTATGGGATATTCATGATATTTTCTTAGCCATATCATACAAATTGCATTGAACTAAAGTAAAAAGTATCAAATAGTATATCGTTCGATGAATTAGTGAAAGTATGTAGATCATGAGAACTCTGGCTTTTGGCCCAAGATAAATAATAATAATTTTTGAACAGTAAAACCAAATTTTTTAGAAAATCACTGTTTGTGGAGTGTAGGATTTCAGTTATATACACTCCAGCATTGCTAGAGAAGAGTAATACGCCTGGATCGTAAAGAGCTCTTAAGGAAAACTAATGATCTTTTAACCTGTTAAAAAAACTCGCTTTGGTCCGTTCAGTTCGATATTATAAGAAAAAGAAAGTAAAGGTCCTCATCTTTCATATCTAAAAACTTAAGTATGATGAAATCCTTTTTGTGTGCGATGAATAATTTTAAAATCTCCTTATTTACCCGTGTGTTTCTAATTGAGAAATAAAATCCGGTCTCCACGATTTACATATACTTATATTTTCTATAAAATAAATATTCCCATTGGTGGCCCTGTATGCTTAATAGAATCCCGGTTGTATTGACGATAGGTACACTATTGCAGTTCTTTAGTCTAAAAATAGCTATGTTTTCTTCGCCAAGTTGCTAGCTATGTACGTAAAAACGGCCAAGCCGCTAAGTTTTCTACTCGTTTTTTATACGAGTACTCGTTTGTTGTTTCAAGTCAAATGGCTTATTTGAGCCGCCTGACGTTTTAAACAATGGTTTTTGGGCGAAAAAGCTGTGTTTCTTTTCATTTCAAAATGCAAAACACACAAGATACTGTTGCTGGGTAGCCCTGGCATTTAAGCAACTTGCTACGTATGCAAAGCAACCAACATTTTATTCGTTAAGTTTACGGGTTTGTTTTTGCTTCATGCAATTATCGTTGCTTGCTAAAGATAACTAGCAGCGGATGGCGAATAAAACCTTGCTAATACTTAAAATAAATTTTTAAATTTGAGACCTAATCTGGTCAATCATAATTTTTCAATCATTATTAAAATGTTAAATTTTTGTAAGGTTTTATGAACAAAAATATTGATGATCTCGAAAAAATATCTCGTTTCCGCGGAATTTTCGAGATGGGAAAAGTGATTACCAACTATTGAACATGACCGGATTGAAACCAACTTTTCAAACAAAATTTCTAACAAATAATAAAATTATTATTTTTTTTTTGAGTGACACAACTTTTTTGGGAATAATTTTGATCTGTATGTAATTTATTTCCCTAACTTTTAATTAATCGCAAAATTCAGTTTGAGAATATTTAAGAAAATGTTTGCATCCATTCATCAACTCTTTTAATCCTGAAGGATTCAAGACCGCAGTATAATTTTCACATCAAATAAATCACAAAAAGTCTCATTAAGCCCTTAACAATAAGCCAGAACGGAGGCGTCAAGTCGTCTATAAAATTTTTTTAAAAACAGCGGTGCCTGAAACAACAGCAGCTTAAAATGTTGTGCCCCTGCCAGGATATAACCATGAGATACAAAACAATTAAAACACAAAACAACATGAGAAGCAACGAAAAATAAGAATACGACCACCTTCCGAGACAATCTATGAAGTAGTAGCAGCAGCAGAACACCAACAACAGCAACAACACCAACAGCAGCAGCAGTCCAATGAAAGATAAAAGGTCGGCTTGGTCATCGATTTCCTTTGATTTTTCTTTTCCATTCGATTCTTTGAGCGACTCAGCGCGCTTTTGATAACGTGGCCTAATCGCACAAATATTTGAGCATCTTTTGATTGTGAAAATTGAAAATTTTTATAAAGGTGGCGATGTAGAGGCACAACACAAAGGGAAAACCGACGGTGCCGCTACGCCGCGATTGAGTTTAACCTTTAGCGCTTCTGTTTTTGTGGAATTCGTTTTTTATTGCTATATCTATGTGGAAAGAGATACGAGTGCAAACTGAATGATATCTTAAAGATGTAGATGCATTTAATGGAGTTGCGTGGGAATTTCAGTTGTGTTCCCATACAGCAGGAGCAGAAGTCGCAGCAGCGGGAAAGTGTTAATTATGCTAAACATTTTTAATGGCTTGGGGAAAGGGAAGTTACTGATGCTGCTGCTGTTAAGGACAAAAGAATCCTTTCATGAGAATGCAACCGACTTTTTATATCCTACTGATTTAAAGTGGAGATTTAAATTTACACCTGTGGTATGATTTGTTATTGCAGCAGCATGAGTTGCAGTGAATTAGTAATAAATTAGTCGATATCGTTGGAGTTTAGTTTGTGTGGCATCTGGTTAAAAGGATTTTTTGAATATAATTGGATTTTAATCAATACAATAGAAGTAAAACTACCCCAAATTGTTGAATGTAATTATAGAAAGTTAATGTTGGCAAGCGATTCGTTAGGGACAGGTGTACTAGAAAGGATTGTTCTCAGTGATACTTTTAAGTAAAAATTATTTGGCGTCACTTTTATGGTGATTCTGTTCATTAGAAAATTTTAAAGAAGGCTATTTATTCAGTCAAAACTAAAATAGATCAAGAAAATTTTTCTTCAAAACTTTATCTACCTCTCATTTGAAATAATTCTCTTCTTAAAATGTATAGAGCAGATATTGATTTTACAAGTTGCTGAAGTAATTATGAGATGAGAAAGAGTTTGTTAAACACTGGTACATACAACAGACGGTATATTCTGAATGGCCAATAGCTGACAACTTCTGGCACTTATTATTTGCTTACAAAACTGCCCTAACAACGAGGCGAAATCAGAATAGGCCATGATCGCTTATTGGCGCCTCTGGATGTTAGATTATTAATTAACCTGCACACCATGCGTAGATAATAGAAGTTACTGGGACGGTTACAGGTAGTACTGGATACTACGGATATTTTCTAATTTTGTCATTAAGTAGATTTCAATGAGATTTTGAAGGTATAAAATAAGTTTAAGGAAGTTTAATTTTTGAAATATTTGTGCAAGGTTGTTTAGATTTGCGCAAGGGCCCTCATTGTTTTATTGAATTCAAGGTATTCTTAAATAAAAATTCGGATAAGCACATTGTGATTGTGAGATGTCCTCACATAACGATAGAAAATCGAAGCAAGTTTTAGCCATTTCTATTATTTTTAAGTCCTTTATCCACAAGGATTGTTGTAGATTTTACGCTAACACGAACAGAATCGGTTTAATCACTCTGCATTGGCCCCGAAAAAATTAAGATAGCGATATTAACTTGTGGCGTAGGTACTTAAATTGCTAAATATCTACTCTTCAGAAGTAATATTCCGATGGCAATTACCCTTTTAATTTTTCAATAGTGAAAATATCTTCAAAAGTTCTTCAATCTTTACGATTTAGAAAACATAAGTGATGAAGTATCAATTCGCTCAATTATGCTCAATTTTCTAGAAGCTATGAAGGATGCTAAGACATTTTGTGGGTCTAAATAGAGCAGTTTTGTGAAGAGAAGAGAGGTTTGCCAAAAACGGTTCCATTTTTGATAGTTTTTGGACCAGTAATAAAGCTCTTTTTCATTTATTTTCGTTAATAATATAAAATTATAGTTCATTAAGGTAAATTTTGTGAAAATTGCAAAGAATTTGAGCTATTAAACAAGGAAAACCAAATCTCTACTTCCGCAGAGATCATGGATTTTTTCCCTATTAATAGGCTTAAGAAATGTCCGTTGCGCTTTCGATACTTCCTTGTATGTAGATACAACAGGAAAATGAAAAACAAAAATTCAAATAACATCAAAGAAAAAATAAATAATTTTGTTCATTTTTTTACTCAAGTTTCGAAAAACTAAAATTTTGCAGCTCTGGTAGCAACCCTAGAATTTTTTTTTTTTTGATTGAAGATATATTCGAAAATGATTAGACTAAGTTTTCGGATTTTTGGTGTTCCCGATGAATTCTAAGTAGAACATGAGGCTGTTTTGAACATGGCTAATGTACATATTCTAGCTGAGACAAAGTTTTCAAGCAAATAAGCCAAAAGTGCAAAAATGCCTTCTCTAGATTTTTAACACATACATATGTATAGTAGATATGTTTATATACAAAATAATTCGTGTTTAAATATACTTTGGATTGTATAGATATCGCACCGTCAGAACAAGAGGGCCGCATCTCAAAATTTTAAGTTTCGAGAAAATTGAGATTAAAGAACTGTAAAATTTTCCACTGAATTTGAAGACAGCCATATTTATAGCTATGACAGTCTTGAACTGAAATACTACAAACTTATTTCACAAATCTATAGAGTAACATTGACATATTTGGGGATGTGCCCGTTGTAATTATTTTGATTGAAAATATTTTTGGTTTATAAGAACTATACCGCCTTGTTTTGATTTGCTACTGTAAAAACTTAAAAAGAAAAATTTTGAAATATCGTTTTCGATTTAATTCTTTGTTGTTTTAATTGTTTTTTCTTTATTTTAACAACAAATATTAATATTTTGAAATGAGGCGGTGTTGTTTTGTTAAGAAAAAATACAGAACAAAATATCCCTTAACTAAAAATGCATTTTAAAAGTCACTAATTGAGCTAGAAATATGGTGGTAAGACTAAAATTAAGATCACATAATGAGCTATATAGTAGTATACATAACTCGAAAACTCGATATTTTGATTTGCGGCCCTTTTGTTTTGACGGTGCGATATGTTGAAATAAATATTCATAATTGTTAGTTTTCAAAATCAATTTGAAGCTGTATATCTAAAATTAGATAAGTTTAATAGCTTAATTTATGTATCGCATGGACAGATTAAAGTTTCTATTTGAAAATTTGTCTTCGAATCAAACTTCCAAAAACAACCGAAAACTCAGTGTGCAGAATGACTTAAATTAGACTCTATATCTACTTACTTTTAGAACTGTTATTATTACTTTTTCAAAAAGAGTAAAATATTTGCTCATTAAGAATAAAGTTTAAGTTCTATTATAAATGTATGTAATTTGTTTTTAATTTTTCATTAAAATAGCAAAAACCATAATATTGTATCAGTTATAAGATTTGTCTAACTATGGTAAATTTCTCGACATGAGAGATTCACTAAACTATTTAAAACAAAAAATTTGGTATAACTGAATAAATAAATTTTGTTTTTTTTATGAGAAAGGTCATATTAGATTTCCTCGCCGGGATATAAGCACAAATTTCAAAGATTTATCGTAGCTATCATAATTTAGTACAAAACTATTAAAATGATCAATTAAAATTAAAAAACTTATCAAAGAAACTGTTTTTTCTTCACTTTCTAGTTAATTGCTTTTTAAATTTCAGCAATCTCTGTACAATTTAACTCTTATCTGCACTTCTAATTACAAGTAAATTTAAATTTCCTAAAATAGAAATCACAAACCTAAACGACTCTACACTTAAAATGTCAAAAAACCATTACTGTTGCCGACGCTGCTGTCAAAGTGTTGCAATTAATTTAGAAAAAAAAAAATGAATCCAAATTGTTTGTTATTGATGTCGAAGTTTTCTAAATACTGGCTCGTTATTTCAATGCGGCTGACTTGAGCACTTTTCTGCAAGCTCATTATGTATCCCACTTATTGTGCTGCCGCCTGTCGCTGCTGCTATCTTGTTGATGAGCGCCATGATTACCGTTACATTAACCACCATTGTTATTTTTCAAAAATTTTGAGCATTTGATTGGTCAGCTTAAAACGCCTTTTTTTTGTTACACACTGCAGCTGTCACCTTTCAACATTCGTACGTTGTTGGGATAGAACAGTATGTAACGCTTTGAGTGTAAGCGAGAGATCAGATAATACCAGTCCTTGCTCTAACATAGTGACGAAGGTATAACGAAGAGTGTTTCCAATAACCGGATATTGTAAACTCTGCTCTCTCTCGTTCAGTTATATTCAAAACACTTTGTTGTTGTTTCGTTTAGTATACGTTCGCAGTGTGTGTGTCTGCTGGCAACATTTGCTCAATCAATTTTGTTAAGATTTTGATTGTTAGGAGTTTAACCACCGACAAACAAGACAAGACCGCCGCCGCCGTCACAGTTAGAGAGCGAAAAAGAGAGAGGAGAATTAGCAACAGCAACGAAAACAACAACACAACAAAGTAAGTAACCAAAAAGAAAACCAGAAAATCGACTTGTCTAGTTAGCTCTTTAGCAATCTGCAATCTAGTTTCGAACAGTTGACTGTGAAGCGCCGAGTGGAAAGGTCCTCCTATTGGATCAACGTCAACGTCGTCGTGTGTCAAATTAAAAAAGAAAAATAGACGTTAACGAGTTAAAAAAAACACACACAAATTTAAGCAGTGAGCAAGTAGAGAAGAAAAGATTTACAAAAATATAATCAGCGATTGTTAGAAGCTGCTTAAAGCCAATGCAAACCGATTGTGATTTGATTGATTTCATTATACAACGAGCAGCAAGCGCGTACGGACGAACGCGGAAGTTAGCAAGATAAACTTAATTAGAATTTCGTTAAGTGTAAAAATTATTTAAACAAGAACAATAACAGTACAAATACACAAAATAAAGTTTTAAGAAATTTTTAAAAGATTTGTGGTGTTCTTTTCGGTTTTCGTAAGGCTTTTGTTGGGTTGAATCTAGTGATTTATATTCACTAAATAGATTACATTAACTTAAACAAAAACTAAATCGTGTCTTAAGTAATTTTTGAAGTTTCGTTAAGTTTTATCAAACATTTAATAAATCGTTAACAGTGACTTTAAAACACTTAGTTCAGAAAAACTAATAAAACTACAGCAAAACAATAATTTTCGGTGTTTTTAAACATTATTTAAAGCTGCGTTTTGTGTCTGTTATGCCGTAAATCGTAGTTTTACGATAATCATCGCAAAAATTAATAAATAAAAAACGCTGAACTGTAACTTTCGGCACATTCGAATTTATTGCCATTTACTTAAAAGTTGTGTTAAATTGTACACAGTGATTTATATGATAACCAAAATAACATTATCAAAACTCAAGTGGCATTTTTAAATTGTTTAAAAAAAAGGCTACAACTGCAGCATATTAAAGCTAGACTTAAAGCAAAACTTAAGCACTAAAATTGAATAATATCCAGCAATTCCTCAACATGTTGTGCCCACCAACATTACGTCCCGCTAGCCCCGCGGAATCGGAAATTTCCGTTGGTGGCGCTCCCAGCCCCTTGCCACATCATCGCAACACCATTGATCTCCTGCAACATCAACATTTGATAATGCAACAACATGCAGCTGCTGCAGCCGCTGCAGGCCTTACCCGCTCTGCCGTTGGCAATGTACCAGAAGAGTATTTCCAACCGCTAAAACGGCTACGCATGTCGGCAGAATCTAATTCACGCGATCGCACTCCCAGTCCAACGCCATCACTAGTTAGCGTCACTACGGATGCCACCGCACCACCACCACCCACAACGACCGCTAGATCACACATAGAAGGTGTGAAAAGTTTCTCGATCGCTGATATTTTAGGTCATGAAAAACGTCGACGCTCCTCATCACCGCCATCTTCACCACTAGCAGCTACAGCTGCTCGCAGTGGTGGTATTATGGCAGCCTCCGCTGCTGCGGCTGCTGCTGCCGCTGCATTTCAACCTCGTGCCGATCTAACTCTAGATGTTGTAACCGGCGGTGTACATCCTGGTGCTTCTGCCATACTTTTACCTGGTGCGCAAATTGTACGTCCTTGGGATCATTTGCTTGGACCAATGCCGGTACGACCATTTATACCTCAGGCGCTGCTGCACTATGAACATCGTTTGGCATTGGACTATCATCGTCAGTTGCAGGAGCATTTCAGTGCACAGGCACAACTTTTACGTCATATGGGCATGGAAACGCTGATACCATCGGAAAGTGGCTCTGAACGTTCCAGTTCAGCGGCAAGTGATTGTTGCTCCCCCGAAATAGCTGGTGCTCGGCACTCAGCTGATGCTCAGACGCGTTCACATTCATCACCTCATGGAGCGCATGCTGAACGTGATCGTGAACGTCAATCATCGTCGGCTACTTCTTTGGGTAGTTCTGCTGGTACCAACACCACCATGGGTGGTAGTGCGAATTCATCCGGAATGGGCTCAAGTTCGAAAACAAAACCAAACGGCACACCTTTGGATGCACTCTTTCAGATGACTACAAAAGACTTTAGTGAATCGGAAGGTAGGTGAAAATTACATTTCTTTCAATTTAGTCAATTTTTACATCACATGTAGAGTTAATCTGTTATATAGCTTAAAAAAAAACGAAAGGCTTAAAACATTTCTGAAATCTCCTCTTCTTTGATAAATCGTAAACAGAAGCTTCCCTTTTATGTCAGAAGTTTTTTCTTCTATGTATGTATACAAAACCAAGTTCTTTTATAAAAAGACATTTTGAATATTTTACTTCCACCCATAACAAAGTCTCATGTTTCCATACCAAATATTGCGGGTACCCGTAACTTCATTTTTAATCGCACAGAAACTTTTCTACGTCATTCGAGCTTGAAGTTTGGATCTTTTGATACATTGATCAATTTCACCAAAAGCTTGGGGGGACGAGAGCTTAAATAACATATCGAATAAATGATATTTTGAATTAAATCGATGTAATTAATAACAATATCAGATCCTTGGGAAAGGCCAATGCTCCCCAGCCCGACCCAATTACATTTTACAGTCTGATGTCGCATGGGAAAGTACTAGAGACTTATTAGCTCCAAGCGTTTTGATTACTTTTGTGAATGGTTTTCATCGATCATAATGATATGTTTGAGAAATGGTTCCATATTCCATCCATAAAATTTTTCTCTGTCAAATCAAGCAATACCCAAATTTCAAAATTGTTTTAGGAAACCAGCGTTTTGTATTTTTTTTTCATTAAATTTTTTAAAAGTACGCGAAACCACTCAATTACAGCCTTCAGAATTTATGTAGGGTATTGGCAGAAAATATAAATTCAAAATTGTGTGTTGACGAAATTTCGCAAACTTAAATAATTTTTGGCCAAAGTTCTTTGTACAAATATTATTATTGCGCTTTTTGCTCAAGCGAAAGTGTATAAAACTTGGAGAAGATTTTTCTTTTTCGAGCACATTTAACAATTTAATTTTTGAGCCATATTTACTAAAGTTAAGATAGTGCGTTGACAGTTGAATATACAATGAATTTTGTGCTTATTAACAAGAATTAATTTTGTTCAATCAAGTTTTTTTTTCTTCAAATTTGAAGCCATTGAAATTAAGCAAGAGTTTAACATTTATAAAATATTTAAGTATCCAGAAATTGTATTCAAACATATAATTATAAGTGAATTAAGCTTGTTATACCACCATTAATTCAAAGCTCTTTTCGAAACAACAATTTTACAAAACGAAATGAGGCCATATAGAAATAATATGAACTAATTGTTTGCAATAAAATAATAAGTATTCACATTAAAAACTCGTTAAAATTTTGATAAATTTCACCATATTCCAATTAAACTCAATTTAACCCAATTTGATAAAATTTTTGACAGTTTAGGGTATCAATTAAGAAAATTGTCTCAAGAAATCAAAACGACAATTAAAAAAATCATTTGCCAAAAAATCATATTAACCACAATCACAGTCACTTTCTAATAATTAACTAAATTTAAACACAATGACTTCAATTTAGCAATTAATTAAACAGTAGTATGCTAAACCAACAATTTAATTAAAAAATTACAATAATTTTATTAAAAATTATATAGTTTTTTATTACATATAAATAATGATTTTTAAATTACTTGCACCAAATGATGCATAAAATTGATTAACTTTAGTGTTGTATAGTAATTAAGAAAATTAATCTTTCTGGAGTTAAACACATATATGTATATGCATATATTTACTTATTTAGCTAATAGCAGTATTCAAATTAAAGCTTGAGTTGTATTACGTAGGTATACAAACGAAAGTATGTTTAAGTTTTAATTCCAAAATCATCTGACATAAACAAATGACAATATTAGGCAACTAATTAAGACAAGTAGTCGTAAGTATTTAGTTGACAGAAAACAAAAAAAATAAATTAAGACAATGACGTAAAATTCCATATGAAAATAGCAGTGGGAACTTTGTCAAAAATGCAAAATAACCACTTGACTTTTTGAAAAATAACTTAATTTATAAGTTTAAAAATAAATAAATTTTTTGCTTAAGTAAATTTATTCATTTACTTAGTGACAATTAAAAAAAATGTAAAAAGTATAATTTATAGCTTCATTTGTTTAACATTTAAATAGAAGCGGCAATTAGTTTTCAACAGACTTTATAGCTTAATAAAAATAAAAATGAAACTTTGTGTGCGACTCAAAAGTACTGAGCGCCCTGCAAATATTTTTTTTTGCCATTACTCTTTCTTTTATTGCAATAAAATTAGCGTTTTATCTAATTTATTATATAATTTTTTAAAGAGTTTAGTACTTAGCGCAATGATAGTAATTTAAACTTAAGTTTTTATAATTACTTTTAAAATTTAAAATGCATGTTTTCTTAGTGAGCTCTGTTACACTGTAGGAAAGAGCGAGTCCGTTCATACAAATTTTGATTGTAGCGATATAGTTTAGTGTTGCAAATTGTCGATTTTCACTGAATTCTTCTTCTGATGTATGTAGCCAAAGACTATCAAAATTCAATTCAGATTGTAAAACTCTCAAGCAACTGAAAACAATTCATTTGACCGTATGATCAGACCCATTTCAATTCATCAAACCGCCATGTAAAAACTAACGAATAGCTCCAATCTTTCCGCTAACTAAATTTTTTCAAGACAGTTGCAAAGTATTTATATACATTGAAGATCTGAGCTCTTGCTTAATTTGCGCTAATAATGAACAGACACATATTTCTTTGTGGTGTATTGGAAGAGAATATGCCAAGAAAGTTCAAAAAGTGTAATATCAAATTAGTTACAAAAAGAAAGACATACAGCTTTGCTTTGTTTCACGTCCTGCTTAGGCCCACAACAAATCTATACAAAAGGGGATACATAAGCATACCAACTGTACTTATTTAGTAAGTACAGTACTTATTTTCAGCTTGCCGTACTTATTTTTTAAAGCGTACTTAATTTGTACTTATTTTTCAAAGCGTACTTAATTTCTACTTATTTCGGTAGAAATCTGTTTCTCAAATTAATAATAAATATAAATATCATTTGCACTGGCCCGATGATTCCGAAATAGTTGTAACTAGAATTCCTTAAATTAGTATTTACACACAAATGTTTCAAAAATTGATATGTGGCATCACTAAATTTGAGTTTGACAGCGCAGACTTGTAGTTTTTAAAAATGTCAAACCTACTTTCAACTTTTTGTAGGCATCGAAGCATTGACAGATTTTGTGTGAGAGAATCGGATGGGAAAAGAGAGTGACAAAAATAAAATTTGTAAACAATACATATTTGCTGAGAAAATCGTATGGGAAAAGAGAGTGACAAATTTTAATAGATGCATTCTATGTGTGTTGAAAAGCATACGATGCATGCATGATTCGGGTCTTCAGAAAAAATATCCGCAAATGAAAAAAGGAAGAACAGAAAGTGATATACGGTGTAATTTGTGCGACGCAGAACTCAACATCGCAAACGCCGAAAAGAGTGAAATCGATAAGCATTTGGAATCCACGAAACACAAGAAAGCGTTGTCTGCCAAATCGAACAGCCGCACTGTTGCGAACTTATTTACTTCGTCAGCCGACACCACCCTTACGGCATGTGAAGGCGTTTGGTAATATCATGAACCACGCTTTCAAAATATTCCGCACATGCTTCGAAATGCGTAATTCTAATTGAAGAATGGAAAGAGAAGAAATTGTTATCTGAAGAGCGCTGGGTTGAGATCTTTAAGCACATTTAAGCTTCACAAGTGCCTTATTTTGAATTTTCTCGTCTGGTCGAATCCATTCAGTGCCTACCTGGAACGAATGGACCAGTGGAGCGCGTCTTTTCATCAGCAAAAAACATCTGGAAAACCGAGCTCTCTCGGCTTGCAGTGAACACTCTAAAATCGATTTTGCTTGTAAAAATAAATTTGCAGTGTAAATGCGTCGATTTTTACTATTTTTTGAAATCGCAACCGCAGCTATTGCGACAAATTTCGTGTCAAGAAAAATACAATTTCAAAGAGCAACAGCGCACCGTGGCTGCTGTCGGTGAAACTGCTGACGCTAAGGCTGAATCAAGGCTGATTTCAAGAAAGAAATTTCGGTATAAAAACAATAGCTCGGAATCATGGTGTACTTATATGGTGGGTGCAATACAGGATCGTTCTCTTACCACTGAAGCACACCGCGTTGACAGCTGGTCGTTGCATTTTTTCTTTGTTCCATTTGATTTTTCTCTTTACTGCACCCACCATATAATAACACCATGGATTGATATTGTACTTATTTGTACTTATTTTCAACTATTGATTTTAGGCAAATGTACTAATTTTTTCACACTCAAAGTTGGTATGCTTAGGGATACATATCAGACATAGAAATTCTTCAGTGCACCGGCTAAAAGGGTCTCTGATGATTCCATTCAGCAATGGATGAAACTAGTATGACTAGCTGTAGCCGGATTTTTTGTTGTTTGTTCAAAGCTTTATTAATTTTTTGTCGTGTTAGCACACACTGTACTGAACAGTAAGCTCTGTGAAATACTTATATTAAACTTATTCTACGATATTGTTATTATTTCTTAAGATATCTTTTTTTTGACATTGCGAGATTTTTAAATGTATCTTCAGTATTCATTGAGTTTTGCGAACTAAGTTTTTAATTCCTTGAAATGAGACTAAAGTTTTTAGATTCAAATGCTGACACCTTCAGTGGAATCTGAAATGAAGCAATTCCATTATCCACGTAATTAATTGGAAAAGTCTGTTTCAAATGTGAATCCTTTAATATCGGAATTTTTAAGGAAATTGATTTTCAAAGCAATGATTCCTACCAAATTCTGCTCACGAGTAGGGGTATTTATGTCAAAATTTCAATGCGTTAACAAAAGCGCTTAAATTTTTTAATAAATTAAGGCTAACCTTCGTTTTCTTAAAACTCATTTCATTTGTTATGTAAAATAATTAAAATAAATAAATTTCTAAATTTGTTTAGTTAATTTAAATAAAAATACAATTGTACTAAAAAAGGTCTATTATATTAGCATTTATTTTTTCTTTACATTTGTTCACATTCTTTCACATTTTTCATATTCGATTTCCAACATCAGTGATCAGCGATTTAAGACACTGCGTTTGTGAATTCGTACACCATTTCTTTTAACTATCTTACATTTCTATCAATTTTGGAATATATTTTTCTTTCTCTTGCAGCTGTCAGTCAAGACTCTACGTCTCTTATTACTGTTCTGTGTCGTATATTCCTAAGCCATGATAGTTGCTTTCTGCCCTTTACACGCCATCTTTCAATTTCAGTCTAAGCGACTTTTGCTTGCAAAAATTGTCATAAACTCATTTGCAGCAATCGTTTTAAAAAAAGCCCAAGCAAATGTATCGCAGATTGATTGAAACAGCTCTTTTGCAATGACAAGCCCGTGGAAAAATCGACAGTTTATCATATGGAATAGTAGTCACTTGCTGACTAGTTGTGCTTCGTCTGAAACTACAATAGTTTGTGTATAGTATTGAAATGGATCGATTTCCTACAGGGTATTTTTACATGTGTAGATATTACATTTGATGTGGGTATATATGGTAATTGTCATTTCCATAATGAATGCACACTTGTAGGTACTTAGCCGATTGTAATTTTACTCTTCAAATTGTCATTTTGTTGGTTACTGTTGTTGCTTTTTTCTTTCTAGCAACGTGTAATTACCGTTAATGAATTTTCAGATATCATACGGATAGTATTCCAAGCTAATTACAAATTTTTTACCGATAAGCATTTGCATTGAAGTGGGTAGTCATTGAGATAACATTATCTACTTTCGTTTTCATGTACGGTTTTTTGTTTTCATAAGAAAATGGTGAATTCATATCTTTTTTTTACAAAGCATCCTGTTTGAAGTTATCATTAATTTGCAAATAAAATTATATTCATAAAATTTATAATATTACATGTTATTTTCAGAAAAAACTACGTTTTTACTTAAACGTAGAAAAAAATCCAACATTCGTTTTTCTGCTTTATCCGAAGCTGAAATTTTGGGAGAGTTTTTTTCAAACCCAATTTTATAATACGAGCCTATGGCACCTAAGCCGATTTTTAGTAAGATTTCAACGAAATTGGACACAAACTCTGTCCGCATCGTTTACAGATTTGAGCTAGGAAGCTCCAGTTCAGTCACAATTATTTTTAAGCCACATTCTAAGGCATAGGCAAAAAAAAATGGAAAAGTCTAAAAAATTCTCAAAATAAACACCCTATAAAATATATTTAATTTCGACAAATAAAAGATTTATTATCTTTTGTTTCTTCAATTAAAGAAATGGTTGAAAATCATTCAATGAAAATACAACGATTTTTTTATGTAAAGATGCTTTGCACTCGTATTATTTGCTTTGATTTAATTGATTTTAAGCAAAATATTTCCATTTCTTTTACTTTAAAAAAAAATATGTAAGTGCTCAGCTCTAGCAAAAATTGTCTCGCATATATGTAAATTCAAAAATTTGTGATACACGAGAGGCTTGCAAATTATGAACCATAAAAAGGTGATAACCAATGAACACTCTGTTTTCTTTTCTAAGAGACTTTTGATATCCAAAATGTGATATTTTTTTTTTTGTGCACATCAAATGAAATATGCCAGCATAAAAAAATTAATGTTGAAATTAAAAAGGTTTTTTTCGAAATATTTCATTTAGTCCTCAGGCGTCACCAACTCTATGGTCGGCGCTGATAAAGTACTCAGAGAAAACAAAAATTCTATTTAAATATCATTGTTCTATTCAAAAAATGTAAGCTACGAAAGTTTGAAATATATGAGGTGACTCATATAAAGGTGATTTTTTCCAAAATAAAAAAAAACTAAGCCATAGGTTAATCTTATTATCATACGAATGAACCATTTTTTAAATTTATTTTCTTAAGACAATTTCTTTCAAATGTCCTCGCAATATAAAATTGATATTTAATGTGAAATATATCTCAGTTTGCTAAGATTTCCCAGCTATCAAATGTGAAAACACAAAACATATATCGGTAGGAGCGGCAAATAACATGTTCGCCCCAAGCACCCAATGTGCGCGGTACGTCACTTTCTAGGTAACCAAATATTATTAGTTTAATTATTTCAAGAAATCATGTAAATTTTAAATGAATTTCAATTCACCCTTGATCTGTCATAAAATCCCTATTGAAAAAAGGATCTATCGTTGCATGCGCAAAAATGGACTATCTAAGTACTAAGTTATTTAAAATTTTGAAAATATGATTTGATATAATGGAAGAGCACAATAAATTACCACTTAGAAAGGTGAAAACCAATATCTGTGAAAAATGAGTCTTTCGGTCTTTCGGACAACAACATATATACATATATAACAGAAACTGTAGAGCTTTGCCAATGCAGTGTCACTGACTATTTACAGACTTAATATATGTTTTCACTTAGGAAATTTCTAAAGTGAATTTAAGAAAAAATTTCAAGGTTTTAGAAGGAAATGTTGAGAAGGAGGAGAATATACATTTCAAAAAATAGAGTTGAAACAATATTATTATTTGGTTATTCTTGTTATTTTTGATTTTTTTCTATCCTGTGACCCCCCCCCCAGAAAAAAATTCTAGATCCGCGCCTGGATTGGGATAACTTTAGGCATATTTTCATACTTGCGTCAGGTGCTTAGCTCTATTTTGAAATCTTGCTAGCTGTATAAAAGGGTTTAGTTAAATATCTTATCTTAACGCATTGGTCCATTGTTGATTATCTAAAACTTAAGATGGTAAAATGTGAAGGTTTTTGAACTTCTGCTCACCCTGTATAAATACTCAAACCATTTTTTTACGTCACGTTTCTTATCGTAGAATAATCTTTCGAAAAAATGGCAGAAAGATATACATAGTTTTAACTGAAGTTATAAAAATATTTGCAATAGAAAAATGTTCTCTGCTTCCACAGTAACTCAAAAACTTCATTAGTGCCGAATTTCTTAGACTTTTATCATAAACTGACCACGCGACAGATTTTTGTTTATAACTTTCCCAGAATCTAACACTTCAGGGCGTCACACAGTATTTGCGAGTGCCAGATTCATCCCTTTGATTTTGGAGTTTTGGGGTACCTATTTTTATTTTTAAAGTGTCTGAAATTGAAAACAGCAAACAAGTGTCTCAAGATAATCCTATAAAAGAGGGGATGGGATAAAACTCTTTTTGTTTTGGGAATGATGCTCACTCTTACTTTTTCATTAGAGCATTAGAGGAATAGTAAGAAATCTGTACTTTTCCACTGTATGATATGCATACAAACATACATACATTAATATTGAAAATATTTAAAACTAAAACAAATTGTATCTTAAATGTTTACTTTCATACAAAATATATCTCTTAGTCATAAAGAAAATGCTCCAATACTGGAACACTCATTAATTTCATCAGAACGAACAAACAAATTCAATTCATGGCACTTTGTATCATAGTAGAGACTCGTTCTATTACAACAATTCCAACCTAAAACTCGTGAAACCAATTATCTTCACTAATCCAACTAAAACAAAATATCTAATTCTATCACTTTTGTCGGCAACTCCGATATATCAGCCAAAACTGATAGACTGTAACACAACGACAACAACAACACCACATAAAGTAGAAATCCAATTCTAATTATAATGAATTTTTAATGCTCTCAAGCTCGAAACTTAATCAGGCTGATCCAATGAATATATTAAATATATATATGTGTTTGGTTTGTATTTTGCTTGCTCGTAAAATACAAAAACAAAAAAATATTAATGACAAAATAACAGAAACAACAACGAAATTAGATAGTGAAGATATAAAACAAAAACAATGTAATAACAAAAAATAAAAAATTAATACGGTAGCCGTTCGATTCGGTTTTTTGGTAGATTCCCCCTAAAGCCAGTGATGCTGGTAAACAAAGTGGAAACACCGCATTAACAAAAAATTCAAAGCTAAAGCCAAAAAACGGTAGCTACACATATTTTGAAGTTAGCCATAAATTTCTTTTGAAATTAGCCGCAAATTATATCAAAAACAAAAGCGTTTAAGCTAAAGAAGCGGCCAAAGAAGTCGGAACAGTTGAAAAATGGTAAACGTTAACTTAATTAAGTAGATGAAGAAAAATTTAAATTAACTCGGAAATTGGCATTGGAGATATTTTTGTTTTTCAAATTGAAAGAACATGTCAAGACTTCAATTAAGTTTGGTTGGTTTCATCGTAGCATATAAACATTTTAACATTGGTAAGAATGTATGTTGCAGTTTAAAAAATTTCAAAGAAAAAACAATGAATGCACCGAACAACCGCAGCATTAGCAGCAGCAAAAGCTGTCATTAATCAACTGTCATTGAAAACGTGTCAATATAATAAATTATGTATTTATTCGTACGGTCTTTAAAAATGTGCTGCAGGTTGTTGTTCAATCAACGTCCGCTCGTAATCGTGTTGGTACAGACAGACAGACAGATGAACGAACAGACAGCATTTTTCTATCACTTAATTAATTAATAAAACAATTTTAAATGAATTTTTGTCATAATTTACTTGCAGCATACTGTAAGCGAATGTAATTTGCAGTTATTGCCATTTACAGCGTTGCCATATGTCAAGTGTCAATCTGTCAGCCGCAACATACTCATTAGCATTAATTTAACTAATAATAATTTAATGTGTATATATTATATCGAGTGAAATTCTTGTTAACACATTTGTTTTTCATTATTCTCAATAATTAATTAATTTGCTACACTGTACTGCATTGAAAGGTAAAAATCTTTAGCTCAACTTGCAGTGTACAGAGACTGTGAAGCTTTGGGGTGAAATGAGAATGCAATAAGAAAAAAAAAATGTTTGTTTCAAATTTTGTTTCCATTTTCCTACTGTTTTTCGTTCGGAACGAATTTTTTTTTAATAAATGAATATTTGAGGAGGGGGAGGGAGGCAATTTTTGCAATTGCCAAGAGGCTGGAAATTTCTTAATTCGGGCCTGCGTTCGACAAGTTTTTTCCATACAAAGCGTTCGGAGTTGTCTTATACGAAAATTTACTTATACTTAAAAACAATTTCATATAATTTTAAGAACTAAATATTTTGCGCGATTATTTATTTATAACCAAGACAAAATCAAATTTTAGAAGACACAAAAATTGTTCATGTAAATTACGCAAACATTCTACTTAGAAAAATTCTGAACAGGGGTAAACATTTGGCAAACGAGCTGCACATACCGACTCAAATGATTTGAAATCCATTTGTGAAATATTCACAAGTTTTCGCTCTTACTGTGGACAAAAATTGTCGCCATGCCGATGCCTATCCCAAATCATTTGCACATTTGCAAGCGAAGAATTTTCACAAATTTTTAAGTCAAGGTGAAAATGCGGCAAATCCACGGCAAATTTTCAACGATGATTGGAACGAAAACATCGTTGGCGCAATCTCTTAGAAAGAGCCCGAAATTTGAAACCAAATGCTTGGGCGCCAAGAACGCTGCCTGCGAAATTTACGGTGAATTTTCAATATTATATGGGAACTCACTGGGTCTAATTTTTAATCGAAACGAGCCTACAAAATATATATTAACAAAAAGAATTCTCAAAAAACAGCTGCTTAAACCTGTATACCTCTATGTTACATCATTATCATTAAACAAATACTTTCAGGAAACTGAATTCTCCCAAATGTTTTTACTAAATCCTCCTTTGGTGTTGAGCTAAGAGTGCTTTATTACAACTAAAATAAACAGAAAATTGTACAGTGCATGATCGAAGCAAAAATATCTTTCTATGTTAGACCATGTTCTGTGTATAGTATATTGATTCACATGTAGCTTAGGATATAATTTGCGCCGCTTTATTTTACCTCATAGCGGAAATAGTTGAAGTCAATTATTTTTCATAAAATTAATAACAGCTTACTTACACTAAAATCTAAGTTAAAGGTGTTATCTTGTTAACACTTTACTAACTGGTTTCTTTATTCTTTATACAAGTGATTTTCTGAAGCGTAATTATTTTACTGCTACAAAAAATATTTTTTATGAAAAATATTGCATTATTTATTCAAGACTATGAGATTATTATAATAAATTCATCTATACATAAAGCATAGCAGTGAAAATAAATGTACACCCCTTGTAATTTAAAACCACTAAAGCCACTTAAAAGAAACATTTAACCTACTTGCACTCGTATTGTTTGTTTGTGAGACCCAACTAACTATTTAATCATCATTAAGTCATTTCAACTTATCTGTTTAGGTCCATGAAGTTCTTAAAAGATCACATTATAGTGAATTAGTATATTTTTGAAAGTAATAACAAAAGCAAAAAAAATGAAAGTGGACACTTGTACTCAGCAAGGACTAACATGCGTACAAGATAAGGACCTTAAATTTTTAAGGGTGGTTTGTTTTGGTAAGAATTGTCAGATGTCTGCTTGTAACAATAAAAATATGGCATAAAAAACAGGAAAAAATCAACTCATTTATTAAGTGAAAGTGGCTGGTAATAAATTTTAATATTTTTTATGGCTTTGACTTATGGTAATGTGAGATATTTTAGTGTTATTGTAGTAAAATAGTTAAAGTGTATGAAAATGTGATTGATTGGCTCGTGGAAGTAAAAACGTATTTTTTCGATCTGTTTTTGTTGTTTTTTTTTTTTAAGAAACTGATAAATATATGCAGACCAATTCATTTTTTTAATAACAATTTCAAGAATTTTCGAAATACAAACTAATCATCGAGTCAGATCGTCTGGCGATACGCAAGATGGTCACAGACCATTTGCTATGACAAGAATTTTCACAGAAACGATTATATTGATAGAAGTAACAATTCGAAAGAGACTCCGTTTTGTCTGGTAGTGCGTGGATATATGATTTTGTTTGAAAATAAGAAGTTATGTACAAATGTTTTCAGTATTCATATATAGTACATATTTATTTTTAAATATTTGTGTTGATGCTATTGAAAGCTATCAAAGTATTGAGGTCATTTAAACTTACATAAGTGCACGACTAAACATGTGTCATTCAATAGATACAACATAAATTTCAAAAATAAACATAACTTTTTTCAATCAAACTTTTTATCACAAAGTTAACAAATCAATTAATGCTTTGTATTTAAAAATAAATCACAGCATATCATGACACATAATATGGGCAAACAGTGTGATGCGACTGAAATAAACACCCAACTATAAATTGTTTTCTTACGATATTCATAAGCAGACTAATATTCTCTACATGTTCCACTTCTTTCAACAAATCGTTTATCTTTCATCAGCAGAATTCTCTATTCTTTAGTTCACACATAAAAAGAAATTACTTTATATTCAATCTATCAGGTTTGATGTGGTATCTTCATTGGGGAAAAGAAAAGTTGTATGTTGTTCGTAGTTTTCTCGTGATGCTGCAGCATATCCTGTCAACGACACTATTATTTTATTGCTGTTTGTAGTTATTGATATGAGCTTCATGGTAAATCCACACATTATATATGTTGGTTTTTATCTTCATTAGTTAATAGGTTAGTTTATTAAAATTATACTATTTCAGTGTGAGGTTTTGCATTCTGCTGTACGAGTTGTTTGTTTGTTTGTAGTTTGTTGTTGTTTCAAATGTAACATTGTTATATGTCATATTAAAGAAAAAATTTAATACACTGAAATCAAATATGTTTTGAAAAAAATTTGTTCGGAGTTTTTTTTTTCTCTGTCAGTTTATAAAATATTTTATTGATTTCCAACTAAGTACAAAGGTTTCTAGAGAATAATACAATATTTTTAGTATTTTTGAGATTTTTTTTAAGGATTTCTGTGTAAAAGTTAGATTTATATTTCAATGCAATGCAATTTTGAAAAGACGCCAATGTATAAATCAGCTGGTGAATGAACCGAATAAATAATTCTAGATCATTATGTGCTCTCGAAGTTTCTTCTTCAACTGATTTGGAATAACTTTTTTTGCAAAATGTAGTTAACCTTGTAGTTTTTGCTAAGACTTCTTCATTTTTCTTCGATTTTTCTGCCGTCCATTTGCGGTATTCAGCCCCGCTGAATCTTTTACGGTTGTCACGGTTGTTAACAATAAGCTGCTAACAATGACGTTAATAATCGATCACCAATGTTCAGTTATAGTGACTTTCTTCACTCATAATATTTGCCGCCCTAGGCACGTGCCTACTCTGACTGTATGGTAAATGCGGACCTGGTCATACCCCTAGAGATGAAGAAGCGAGTTCCTTTCAACATAGTATATTCCAAAATATTTAGTGAATCGTTTTATCTTTCTAAGGTATTTGAATGAGAAAATTAACATAAATCGTTTGGGTTAAAAATGTAGCTTTGATTAATCTGATCGCATCAGTATTTTACCTCTTAGGTCCTATTTCTCATTGTTTTTATGCATCATCGCCCGAAATATAAAAATGTATAAGCCTGAATTTCAAACAATTATATTATACATACTCGTATTCTGTACTATTTAAGTTTAAGTCTATAAAAATATATTCAACTGTAATAAAAATACTAATCCGTTCACCGTTAATCTATTTCGATTTCAGATAAATCCCATCTCGATATCTTTTCAAATCGACCACAACCAAAGAAAAAGCGCAAGTCTCGCACCGCATTCACCAATCATCAGATTTTCGAATTGGAAAAACGTTTTCTCTACCAGAAGTACCTCTCGCCAGCTGATCGTGATGAGATTGCTGCTGCACTTGGACTCTCAAATGCACAAGTGATCACTTGGTTCCAAAATAGACGCGCCAAACAAAAGCGTGATATTGAAGAACTCAAGAAAGACTTCGATAGCGTCAAAGTATTTTCAGCGCACAAGAGTTTTTTAGAAAATGTCAACGATTTAAGTATTTTGAAGAAGAAACCAATGCACGATGCTGATATGGTAGGTTTGGCCGCAATGACTGCTGGCGTAATGCCAACAGGGATTCCACCACCGCAATCAGCTGCACACACATTAAGTTCACAAAAATGAAATTTTTGGCAAGTGTTGCCAAAAAAATCGTGTTTTTATTAGTAAACAAGAGTGATGAGTGGAAGAAAAAGATAAAGCATTATAAGAAAACAAGAAGAGATATTGGAGAGACAAATCAAAGAATTTCAAAAACTTTAACGTTGACGTCAGCAAAGTGCGTTTTTGCAGCTGAAATAATGCTGTACGTAGCAAACGCCACAAGCAGACGGCGTTACCCCAAATGTGGCAAAGATATCACTCACCAGACACGTGTCGAGAATGAGAGCCTGAGGTTCTGTGGGCAAAAAGAAAATCATGTCTTGCTGTATTTGGCGCAATTATCCAGAACAATTAGTCTTAATTTTTGTTTTGAATACCATTATGAAGCGGATATTAAAGTTAAATCAAAACTTGAATTTAGTTGTGTTCCAAAAGAGCAATTTAATGCTTAGAGAACCGCTAAAGGTTAAGCAAAAGTTTGCATACACCAAGTGAAAGGAACAGGATCAGAAACACCAGACGAGACTGAATCGATAGCATTGCAAGGGTAAAAAAGAAAAAACCACTTGCATTTATACCTTCAGCATCATTGAAAAAACTAGACAAAATATAAACCTAAAAGGACAAAAAAAAAAATTAATCAAAAAAGAAAACAAAAAAATATAAAAACCAATGGTTCTTCTAAGAGCCACCAAATTAGTTAACATTGAGATGAAATTATGTTTAAAAGGTTGTGGATAGATTTTAGAGATACTATTCATCTTAGGTAAGATCGTTTTGGTATGGTAAAAGTTTTTGATATTATTTGAAGCGGGAAACTACCCAAAACTAGTGAATGTTGTTGGACGATTCCTCCATTGTATTAAAAGTGGGCGCATGTTCAATCGCACAAAACAAGATGTGTTCGAAAATATTTCGTACAAGAGATGTTATATTAATTTTCATTACACAAAAAGAGCCAAAACGAGAAGTTACATATTTACACTTGATCGGAATTACAACAGCCTAATTTGGCTTAAGAAACTTCGAAAATAATTTTAATCTATTATCCGTAATCCCTGGTTGTTTTTCACCCAAAGCAGATTTTTGTATATAGCTTAAAGCACAGAAAATTAAATTGTTTGATATCTGAAAATTGGAAGAACTGAACTTATATCACTTTCAAGACTAGCCGCTTATATATTTTAACAGCGCAAAATATCTCCAAAACCATTTTGTGTAGGGAAAACTATTATTTTTCTTTAATCAAAATATTTTCTTAGAATGTTGCTATGTACATCTAATATCTCCAATAACCTGATTCAATTTAGTTTTGTCCGTATGTCTGTCCGTTGAAATTTCGATCGTTTGTTCATGTGGTTAAAAGTGGGCGAAACCACTAACTAAAACATGTAAGTAAGTATTGTATAGAAACACAAATTCGTCAAAATAATAATTGGTTTACAAACTAGAGCTTGTTTCCCAAAACTTCTTAAGACCAGACCCACCATCCCCTACGTTTTTTAGACAACTGCTACCAAACATCAAACAAACTCTAAAAATGTTTCAAACATATTCCAAAATAAAGTGAATGCATTTGGTAAGAAGGCTTGATAAGGAAACACTTCTTGAAACCAGAAAACACCCGCCAAGAAGTGAACGTTACACCTCTCCTACGAGCAAAAACTCTCATAAGTCTTAAAAATACAAGTGATTCTTACGCAAAAAGTGGTTGTTTTAGAAGTACATATAAATATATTAAAAAAGATGTATTCCTCTAGATATTCTACTGACGAAATTCTGCACAAAAACTCCCCAGGCGAGCTCCTAAATTTAGAGATACTCCCCTGATCTGGCATCAGTGCAAATTATACTGCATTCGATACGAAAGTATTTGATGACACGAGCATGTCATCTCCCCTATTTCCAATAACCTTGAGACATCAATCGCAGAAATCTATCCACGCAAATTTCACCAAACTTTGTGCGGCAATATATGGTGAAACAAGCGTCCAAGAAATAAATGTAGGCGTGGCACATCCTATAGAAGCACAAAACTTGTAATGCTATGTGGAGTCTAATTCCAGCTAGCCCGGCGGGAATCCAGTGCGGATGCCACACACAAAGATTGGATGAAAATTTGCCTGGATTGGATAAGTTGGCATGATACCTCCCAAACAGTTAAAATTAAGAAAGCTATTCAAGAAAATGTTGCCAAACTTGATGTAGAAACGAAAGTAAGTATTGAAGCTAAAGCGGTCTTGTAACATCCCTTATAAGCGGTGAATATGATAAAGATATGAAACCAACGTTTTACTTAACTATTACTATCCACGCTGAGCCAATAATTAAACGAGCTAGTAATTAAACTAAATTTGGTACACGTATAACACTGTTCGACACAAACAAACTATTTGTTGCATTCATGAGAAATTTCATTGATTTTCTCCAGCACGTCGGGTTTCTCTTAAATCGACCTTAGAAGCTTTATATGATTGAAGGTTCTTATGATCACAGCTGACGCTTTTAAATAACGAAAAACGCTTTAAAATATTAAAGAGTTTACCGATTTTCATGAGTGAAGCTAACAAACGCAAAAGCAGGCTTAGAAACTTCTTAACAAGTTGTAATTAACAAACTTTAGTCCCAATCATGCTTTATATTGAATTATAATTTTTGTAAAAGAAAATTTCATAAATAAACATTGTATATAAATGAAAACTCAAATGTTTCAACCAGTATTAACCATGTGGTTCTGATTTTCTATTTATAAAATGTTTCTCTTCATTTTAAACATTTGTGGCTTTAACGCCAAATCAAGAGCGTTTCTGGCTGAATCAACTATAATATCATTGGCCCATATTCATAGTCGTATTTTAAAGTTGAAATTAACTAAACTCAAACTAAGCTCAAAATAAATTTAGTCATGACTAAAAACTGTTTTCTATTCATAGTTGATTTTTTAGCATTGACTAACTAGCATAAGCTAATGAATTCACCACACAAAAGCTTTCGTGGTAAACTTGTCAAATGTTGACTTTTTAATTTCAAGTTAGTTAAATAACAAAGAGAGTAATAAAAATTTTGAGCACACAAGGCACCGTGGCGCAATGGTTAGGACTGTGAACTCATAGCCCTCAGGACGTGGGTTCGAATCTCGTCAGTTAACATGTTTTTTTTTTTTTTTAAACATATATGTATATGAATATATATAATTTTTTTTTTACCCTTCCGGTTTCTAAAGTGACCTGCCATTATAAATTTTGACTTTTTAATTTTACACTAATAAATTAACAGAAAGAGTAATAAAAAACTGGATTTTACAAGGCAGCGTGACGAAATGGTTAGGACTGTGGACTTATAGCTCAAAGTGCGTGTGTTCGATTCTCATTAGAATAAAATTTTGGTCTCAGGAGGAAAAAACTATGTTTCGGGAGCTAGTTTCGAAACATGTGGCGGTAGTGGACAGTAAACTAAACGATATGAGCATGATTGTTAAGAAGAAAGAAGCCTGGAGCAATATTAATCGCAACATGGAGGCGGCAGGTTACAAAAGAACCGTCAGCTTTGGTGGACATTACGCCCCAAAAAACGTATGGTGCATAGCACTTGCAAATCCTTAGAAACAGGCAGTCCTCTATTGTTTTGCGCTTCATTAATAAAATTTCAATAATGAATTTGACTGTGTCCTTATCGAACCTGTATCGAGCGTAGAAATCGCCATCGTCCATTTGAAATGGGTCAATGCGTTCTTTGTAAGACTTAGTCTTTCTCGATAAGAAAATATTGTCCAAAATATCAAAATCTTCAAAAATATCAAAATCGCGTTGAATTTGCACCATATTTTCTTTTTAAATTTTTTTTTAAGTTTTGATATCAATTTACAGCGCTATTCTGGCAAAGACAGCTAAAAGTCATACGAAAATATTTTGTAAGACTTTAGGTATTCTAGCACGAAAGTCTTTCAGTTAAAGCTTTTGAATTTTCCTCACAAAAGCTTTTGTGGTAAGCTTGTCAAATTTTGACTTTTCAATTTTTAATTTATTAAAATAACAAACAGTGCGTGGGGTCGATTCTCGTCAGTAAAAATGCTTTTTTTTTTCTAAAATCATATATGCATGTATATTTTTTTTAACACGCCAAATAAAAACAACTTATAATCCTCAAAATGATCAAAATTGAATTTTCTGATATGAAATGAATGAATTTTCTCCATATTTTCTTTTTTGATATCGACTTAATATCAACTTCAGCTGAAACTATTTTTTTAGTCATAACTAAGCAGAAAAGCCGATGCTAAATCGACTATGAATGGCTTAGTTATTGCTAAAATAAAGTTCTAACTTAAGCTGATGCTAAATATGACTATGAATATGCGCCATTGTTTTTTTTCAGCGATTTAGTCCAGTTTTGCAATTTTGTATCAAATTTTGTGTTATCCTGTGTAAACATATTTTTGAATACATTAGTTTGCATTCCCATTCAGTTTGGAGAGTTTGATAAACGACGACAAGGTCAAATTGCCATTTTCAAAACAACATAATTGACCTTAACGGTTCAACCAAAAAGGTGTATGTGATGTTTTGAAAACGCCGGCCATTTAAAATTATATTTAATTCTTCGCTATGCAAGTATTGCGCTGTCATAAATTGTTCTTTGCTGCATTGTACTGTCAAATATTTTAATTTTTGAAGTGAAAACTTCTTATGGCACGTTGTGCGGCTGAGGAAAAAAGTATAATTTCGCGACACCGACCGTCATCGGGAAGACTTGGGAAACGAACTCGATTTTGGAATTTTGAAGACTTGGGAAACGAACTCGATATTGGAATTTTGAAGACTTTTGAAACGAACTCGATTTCAGAAATTTGAAGACTTGGGAAACGAACTCGATTTCAAATTTGGAAGACTTGGGAAACGAACTTGATTTTGGAATTTTGAAGACTTGGGAAACGAACTCGATTTTAGAATTTCGAAGACTTTGGAAACGAATTCGATTTCAGAAATTTGAAGACTTGGGAAACGAACTCGTTTTCAAATTTGGAAGACTTGGGAAACGAACTTGATTTTGGAATTTTGAAGACTTGGGAAACGAACTCGATTTTAAAATTTTGAAGACTTGGAAAATGAACTCGATTTCAAAAAATTTATAAAACGTTGCCTACTTTTAGGTGCTATTAATAATTTGCCCCTAAAAGTAAGCAACACTTTCTGACAAATTTCAAAAAGAACGCCTAAAAGTAGGTAACGATTTTAAAAATTTCAGATAATGTGTCCTAATTTTAGGTGCTATTTTTGAAATTCGTCGGAAAGTGTTGCATACTTTTAAAGCGGCTCTCACACGATCAATATTACTGACAGTATAATTACTGACAGTATTTACATTACTGTCAGTGTACCACTCACACGGTCAGTATTGTTTATTGTCAGTAATCAGTTTTTTTGACATTCGACTGGTGAAGGTGCGAACTATGCTCCGGCTACGTGACCGACAGCCGAAAATGGCATGCCACTTTTTGGGGCAGATTCCATCCAAACTTGCACCACGCCTCCAGCTAGGCATCGGACGACCATACCCTTGGACGCAATGTTCCATGCCACTGAATGAGGAACTTTTCCAAGTTTATTTCAAGTTTCGCTGCCTCATCGTCTATCCGCCACAAAATGGGGCATGCCACGCCCCTTCCCAGGATTTTTCCGTCCCGTGCCTACTTGCACCCTCTGACCAACTTTCAACCGGATCTGCCCCAAAAAGTGGCATGCCACTTTTTTGGCCACTTTTCTGTGCAAATAATACTGATGAACTGTCAGTATTCACCTCACACCATCAGTTTTACTGTCAGTATTTAAAAACTTCGTCAGTAATATCCGATTTTTTCATCAGTCATCAGTATCGTTTTTCTATACTGACAGTACATCATTACTCACCTCATACGATCAGTAATACTGTCAGTATGCAAAATACTGTCAGTAATATTGATCGTGTGAGGGCCGCTTAATACTGATGGTGTGAGGTGAATACTGACAGTTCATCAGTATTATTTGCACAGAAAAGTGGCCAAAAAGTGGCATGCCACTTTTTGGGGCAGATCCGGCTGAAAGTTGGTCAGAGGGTGCAAGTAGGCACGGGACGGAAAAATCCTGGGAGGGGGCGTGGCATGCCCCATTTTGTGGCAGATAGACGATGAGGCAGCGAAACTTGAAAGAAACTTGGTAAAGTTCCTCATTCAGTGGCATGGAACATTGCGTCCAAGGGTATGGTCGTCCGATGCCTAGCTGGAGGCGTGGTGCAAGTTTGGATGGAATCTGCCCCAAAAAGTGGCATGCCATTTTCGGCTGTCGGTCACGTAGCCGGAGCATAGTTCGCACCTTCACCAGTCGAATGTCAAAAAAACTGATTACTGACAAGAAACAATACTGACCGTGTGAGTGGTACACTGACAGTAATATAAATACTGTCAGTAATTATACTGTCAGTAATATTGATCGTGTGAGGGCCGCTTTACTGTCAGTATTTAAAAACTTCGTCAGTAATATCCGATTTTTTCATCAGTCATCAGTATCGTTTTTCTATACTGACAGTACATCAGTACTCACCTCATACGATCAGTAATACTGTCAGTATGCAAAATCCTGTCAGTAATACTGATCGTGTGAGGGCCGCTTAAGGGTAAATTATTAATAGCGCCTAAAAGTAGGCAACGTTTTTTGAAAAAATTGGCCCATGAAAGTATGTAATTTTGAGGAAAAAATTTTTAAATTTGTAGCATACATATGTTGACTTCCGGTTAGTTGTTGCTCAGTTAGCAAATTTTTCTCTGCTAGCGCAGCCGAAAGCAGAGCCAGCAGCCCAAAGCAGAGAAAAATCTGAAATACCAGGCCACCTTGAACCAGCAGCAAGCAAATTTGGTTTTTTGAAAAACTTTAAAACGTTATATCTCGGCTATTACTAAACCGATTTAGACAAATGAGGTGTAATAGTTTTTTTTTAAGAACAAGCAGATTTTTTTGAAGTCATTTGTATTATGATTAACTGTCACAAGATGGCGTTTTAAGCAGTTTGAATATTCTAACAGCCAGAACTCGGCAACGAATAAGCCGATTTTGATAAATGTGGTGTCATAGTGTCTGTTAGAAGAAGCAGATTTTTATCTTAAGTTTAAGAAAAATTATGTTTAAGCTATTTAGTCACAGGTCCAGGTACTTTTTTTACCTGATTTTTTCTTATACTTACATAATTCGCAATGATGTGTCTTACTGCAATCAGAATAAATTTTTGTTTTTAAACATAAGGAGTACTTAGCTCAAATTTAATTATTCACAGTTGAGGCTACTGAGCCGAATATACTTCTTCCAGCAATTTTTGAAGTGAAAACTTCTTATGGCACGTTATGCGGCTGAGTAAAAAAGTATAAACTCGTGACACCGACCGTCATCGGGATTCCCCGTCATGAATGCGATGGTAAAATTTTAATGTTCTATTGTTTCTTTTAAATAAAAAATATTCCAAGTGGAAGACAAAAAGCAAAGCATACACACTAACTGACACATTTAATTCTCATTCAACGATTGTTATGCTTACATGTTTGTTTCTTTCAATGTCCGCGTTGTTGCGTTGACAAATTGAGAATGAGAGCGAGAGTAAAATTTGAATACATATTACGTTTTTGTCTTCCATTGCATTGCCATATAAAAAGAAAACGCACACATACCAATTAACGCATTAACTTGCCATTAAACGATTTGTTTTCACTTCTGTCGGCACTCCCGGAGTGCAACCCGCCGTTTTTTTTTTTTTTTTTTCAAATTATTCTTAAGTAGCACACAATTTTTCATCCAAATGTAACACATTTTTAAAAATTGAGTGAATATATCTGAAAATTTGATACATTTAATAATGCAATCTTCAGCTGCGCTTCTAGGGCCCATTGGCAGTTATTTTTTACCATTTATTCTTCACGTTTTTAGCTTCCCCAAAATGGAATTCTTGATACGGGGCTGGCATTCGTTCGATATTTTTTCCAACCTAATTTTAGAACGGGAGACATTCTATAAAGCACGGTAGCACATTTTGAAAATTGGAAGTCAATTGAGCGAATTTACAATTTATTGTCACAAAATGATTTTTTATTGACTCTTACTCTTGCAATTGCTCCTCCTTTAAATAAAAGTACTGAGAGCACTGCCTTCTTTTATAATCTTATGGACAATACGTATACGAAGGCGCACGTACCGCAGCTTATTCGCCAGCGGGCTTGACGCATTTCTGCGCATTAAGTAAATTTTTATTTTTGCGACTTTATCGCTGATTTTTGTAAGTTTTTGATTTTTGGCAAATGATTAAATTAATAATTAATTAATTTTAAATTATGGCTGTTATAAATAATCAGCAATAAATAACAAATCAAAACACAAAAAAAAAACATCCATTAATTTATAATTACCCACCTAAGTAGCTGAAGTCGAAGCTAAAACTTTGATTAAATGCAAAGTTGCAAAGCGATGTTAATCTAAGCATGACTGAATTTATAGCTTCCAGTTTTAATGGTTTAATAAACTGAAAAAGAAAACAAACCGAAAAAAATAACTTGAAAATCATGCGCATCTACATAAATATGCCCGCGAGACGCGCATTTCATGAGTAAGTGTAACCTTAGCGTGGACCATAAAATGCTTTGATGATCGTCTTAAGAAACCGACAAGCGTCACCAACGACTGCATTTCATTTCATCGCAATAGTTTTCATTTATAACGATCACTTGTTATTTCGCAACATTGGCACTTGCTTATTGGATTTTAATTAAAAACTGGTCAATAACTACAAAGTTGACTTATATTTCTCTGGTATTATTTTGTATTCAACTCAGTTATATCGTCCTACCTCTTTTTTATTTAGTCAAAACTGACCACACTATATCCAACACTTTATGTCCTCAAGTCATTAGCAATTTGAAAAGTTAATTATGAATTAATTAATTAAATTGATCCTAAGGTCATTAATAATTTGATAATTTTAAGATTTAATTTAATCAATTAATTTTAATAATAATATAAGTTTTAAATAATTTTATCGGTACATTTGAGCAAAAAAAAAAGAATATCCAAAAAAAAAACTGATTTTATGCTTAGGCAATAAATTTTAATATAATGAACAATATTTATTAAAATAACATGAAAGCATCACGTTGTGTTAATATATGTCCCGTGGTCTCAATTTGGTATGAGGTAGTTTTTAATTATATTAATGAACTTAAATTTTTTATATATAATCGTGTGTCCAAATGTTCTTTTGTGAGACAAAAAATGTTAGTTGGCAAACCTTTATACAATGGTAAGCAAATCAATCAAAACAAAAATATTATTCTTATTCACATCGCACTGATCTCAGAGAGGAATCGATTTATTTTGTGAAATTGATATCGGATTTGATAGATTTCCTAAAAAACAAATCACACAAAATTAAATATCCCATTAACAGTTTTCACAAAGAAAAATCAAAAAAAAAAGAAATAGAAAATAAATTTGTTAGAAACATGTATGAAAAACATTAGAAAATTGAATTATCAATTTTTTTAGGTAGCTTTTCCATTTTAATCTCAGGACGATATTTTTGTAAAAACAAAATCGATTCCAACTATAGTGGCCATTGAGAAAAGTTGAAAATTGAATACGGACATGACCTGAGGCGATCCTAAAATTATGAAGAGTTTTCCGTTAGCTCATTCAAGCGATGTAAGTAAGGTTCTAAAAATGTACTTTGAAAATTAAAAGTGGAGCATGTTTCGTTTTAGGCATTTTTTGAAACAAATAATTTTGTCGATGAGACAAAATTTCATTTTTGGTACAACTAGCGATGATGAGTAAAGAGAAAAAGATTCGTTTTGACCGATGTCGAGAGCTAAAACTTTCTTAGCTTGACTTGAATAAGAGCTGAACTCACACTGTGCATTGTGTGTGGAAATGAACCATTTTGTGAAATTAAGTATTAATACGATTATTGCATTAAAGGAATTGATCCGTTTTCCAGGATTTACTACAGCAATTTAAGCTTTTTGATGAAAATGTACATTTTAAAAAAGAAAACTCAAGCCGAGTTTCGAGGATAAATATTTTTTTTATTTTTTTTTTTATTTTTTTTTTTTTGGATTTGGATCTTAATACTATAAAATACCACTTAAGTCGTATACACTCGGTAGGCTCTAGGGATCATGACCTCCGATAAGAAGTAAAGAATTTGATAAATAGAAGACAAAATTTAGCTGCAGGGAAATGGTCCTTGTCTTTATTATATATGTTACCGGCCAAACTAGTTTTTAGGCCAAACTAGTTACCTCAAGCCTATAGAGGTGCAATGACATTTTAATGCAAAAGCACTGTAGTTAGTGAAGACTACGACAGTAGCAAAGTAAGAAAACAAAATTTCATTATATACTTGGCAAGTTGTAAGCGGGGGTAACTGGGCGGCCTTCGGCCGCGGCTCAGGAATTACATTTTCCAATATGTCCAATTATGGTTTCGCTGCGGCCTTCGGCCGCGTTTCAATCCATAATATGTGCAACACTGACTTCGCTATTCACAGTGCTTTTGCATTAAAAATAAATTGCATACTTTTAGGCTTACAAATTAACTAGTTTGGCCTAGGATAAACTAGTTTGACCTAAGAACTAGTTTGGCCGGTGACATATATACAAAATTTTTAGAAGCAATTTTGTTCCAATTTCACATATTTTGCGTGCACATTTTTTTGATCCTTGGAATAAACTCTAATATGATATATGTTATGAAAAAAAATGTACGGAAAAGTTAAGAGAAGAAATATACATATATAAGTCCATGAAGCAAAATAAAAAATAGTTAACTAACAGCAGCGCGCATGCGCAGCTACTGTTTATGCCCTGAAGAGCGCAGCAAAGGCTACGTGAATAAAATATGGAGAGAGAGATAGAAGCCGATCGAGCAATGCTAAAGAAGTCGCAATAAAAAAGCGGTAACACTTCAAAGTGACCGCAAAGGCAAGTGCGGTCAGTTTCGATGCCCAACAATAGTGCCCTCTGGTGGCGTTTTTTACTACCTTCCCCTCTGAATACACAACGCGATCAGCCAACATCAAGTGATCGCGCTGCGTATCGATTGATTGTACTAATTTGAATAATCAAGCCATCAATTTCGTTGCTAATGATACCAAACTACCAGTACAAAGTGAAGGTATAAGGCGGTGGCGAGTGCGGTAATTCAGGCTTAAATTGAATATTGAATAAAATTAAATATACAAAAGATATAACAAAATGCATTTGTTGTTTGTTTTTTGTTGCTATTGATGACTGTTTCGCAGTCAAATGTGGCACCCAATATAAATTAGAGGATTTTTCTTTCTCTTCTTCTTTGGAGAAGAATTAATAATTAATTTACAAATGAAATTCTAGCGTGTTTGTCTGCGTGTGGTAGCTGTTATTTTTTTAAATGAAGCCGCGCATGCGCGGTGGTCGTACATATTTTGAGCGCATTTTCACTCATTTGTTATCAGTCATTCAGCTATTTTTGTTTCGAATATCATTAGCGTTAAAAGCTGCTGGAGCTGCTGTGATAAGCTCATTTTTAAAAAACATCTTAAGTGATTGTCTAGCTTCCACCTTTTACTGGGTATATCCCCATCATTTTGATTTTAAACCTACGCTCACACGCTCATAAAATGCTCGAATGATCGCTGCTTAGTATTGAACATGTTATAATAATAGGGTTTTATTACCTACTTTGGTTCGGTAATAGCCAGATTTTAATTTTTAATTTCATTTAGTGGGTGCTCCGTTTTGGTCGGTAGGTTTGATCTTTTATCGTTAAGAAAAATTTAGAGAGTCGAAATATAAAATTAGGTGTGAAATATAGCGACATGCAATTTAACGTTTTGATTATTAGTATGGGAGCGAAAATATTAAATCTGACAAATTTTACTCGTATTAATTTGTGAGAAATTAATTCTAGAATTTCTTGTAATAGAGGAGAACCTCTTTATTTTATTTTTAACTTTATTTGCAAAGGTTGTCTTTTTTTGTACGAAATCATCAGATTATTTTGTCTGGAATTGTCGCAAAGCTACACTCCAAAAAAAGTGTTTGCCACGTATAATATAGATGGAACTATTTCAAGTGCTTGCGAAAACTGTTTCAAGAGTTTTTGGGTAATAATAAAATGTTTGCACCAAAAACTTTTAATTTTACTCGCATGTGAGTTTTTGTGCAAACATTTTATTATTTCCCAAAAACACCTGAAATAGTTTTCGCAAACACTTGAAATGGTTGCATCTACATCATACGTGGCAAACACTTTTTTCTTTTAGTGTATTTTCGTTGTACTGCACTATAATGTAAGTCGTCTTTGCCATGCTACCAGCAATATTGGTAAGAGCAGAATCTGATAGATAAAATTATCATCTATTTAATTCTTAAGTTCAAACATTATTACGTTCAAATTGGTTCTGAAATGTGCATAAGCTTTTTGTTAACTAAGCCAAGCACGTAATGTTGCATTAAGCTGTGCTCCAGGTCACAACGATATTGTTGGCAACGAAACTATTGACGAACATCATTCTTTATAATGCCAAGAAAACTGCAGTATCTCTGCACAGAAAAACCTTGTGTACCTTGACTAAAATAAATACCATTCAAGAGTTTGAAATTTATGAAGCAATTTTTCTTCAGGAGCATAAAATCACCAAATCTTTGATTGGGGCGGCGGTGGAAATCGTCATTTCCAAACTCCCAAAGAATTTTTTTGATTGAATTTTTGAGGTTCGTAAAGAGCCATTTCAAAACTAATTCGGTCCGATTTCTTAAGTCATTGGAAAGCTGCGTAGTCGGTCAATCTACTGATGTATGTTATAAAGTATAGGCAGTAAGTTTCTAACAGCACGATTTTGAAAAGGAACGATTAGTCAACGACCGATATACGTTTTTCAATTTGTGGAAACGAAGCGAAAAGAATATTGAAAATTTGAAAGACGCGGTAAATTTTATATATGAACATCTGAGGTGTTAGGGGATCGTTCGATATAGAGCAGTGTAAGCCAAACCTACACAAATGCATTTGCATTTCTATCAATGTGCGCATGAGCTACACATGTTGTTGTGTTGTATTTCACTACGTACATATTATTCATATAGTATTAGTTCGGTTCATAATAAAAACTTTTTGATTTTTTCACGATGCGTCAGCGGATTACAATAGCCTTATATGTCTGGACAAGGCCCATTACTACGATTAAGCTAAATATTAAAAACTAGATTAGCGGCCTCTGCTTTAAGTAGACAACCCATTTTCAAAACATTTTGAGCGGGGAATCCGAATCCGTGATTAGTTTTTCTTTTTCTTCTTTTTTTCTTATAAAAAAAATTTAAAATTGACCGGAAAAAAGTGAAAAAATTCCAATTTTGTACTTAAAAGTTGAAAAATCACCCCATACTATTATTACGGTTTTGACATTCTTTTAAGCAAATAACAGTACATTAAAAATGATGTACCACGGGCTCGGCGGTAACATAATATTTGAGGTGTTGCAACTAGAAAGTGGAAAATCGGCCTTTTTTTACTTTTGTCCGTTCAATTTTCAATTTTTTTATAAGAAAGAAAGAAGAAGACAAACAAATCACGGGTTTGAATTCCCCGAAAACCATACCCTTTTTGTTTGAATTTTTCATAAACTCTGTAACTTGCACCATTTTTTAAATCAATATTTTTGAAAATGGGTTGTCTACTCAAAGCAGAGGGCGCTAATCCAGTTTTCAACATTAAGTTTAATCCCAGTAATGGGCTTTGTCCAGACATAATAGCTATCTGAATTGAATATAAATTTAAGACAGCCTTAGCTTCAAGAAAAACAATGGCTGAAAGATGTGCTACAAAAAAAAAAAAAAAACGAGGCCAGCTAAAATGCCAAACCCTGTGGAGTTACACGTATATGATGTAGTTTACCCAAATTTCTCAAAACCAGGAAAAACTTGGAAAAAAGCTTGCCCAAACATCAGTCAAAAAATTTCGAATTTCGAAGAGATTGCGTGGCACATCCCATATAATCATAAGCTTCAAATAAATTCACAGCGAGTTATTTTAGTAAATGTTGTCAAATTCTATATGCTTACGTTTAGTCACATAAGATAGCTAGCATGCAGTCTGGTGGAAAATATACCCTTTTCATACAAAATTGAACATTTACGCGCACTTTTACTGTTAACGCGGTGTATGGCATTTATTTTTTGGCGTGGCCAAAGATAACACTTTGGTGAGGCCAAACATAACACCTTTACTTGTTACTATTGTTTAGTTAAGAGAACAAATATGAAGATTTGCAAAAATTTGTTAAGTAACCGCTTTTTTGTGGAAGTTTGAAAACTTTACCTGACAAATTGGTATGGATGATAAGCGTGTCTGGAAGACAATACTCATCCGTTCATTTTAACTCTATGCATTCTTAAGTATAGATAGGAGCCCCAGAAAAATGTATATAAGCTCTTACAAATCTCCATAACAATATTTTACAGAAAACTTAATAATGCACTACCAACACTTCGCAGTACATTCATCTATTTTTAAGCCCAGCTTTAGACTTGGGAATTAAACAAGCGGCAAGTTTCATTACAATATTTTTCGAGGTAAATTATATGATTTTGGTTTTCAAGACGTATGAAAAATTTTGTTTGCTTGCCTATTCGGTGAAGTCATACCAGTAAATCCTAGGAATATACTTTGCACCTTCGCAGGACATTCCTTTAGTTACTTGGTATTCCATATTACACTATATAAGAAGAAATATTTAAGCTTAAAGGGGACATGTGAACAAACAGATCTAATTTTTTGCTACACATTTGAAAGTTCTCCATGTATTTCGAGAAATCCTTTTGATTTTAAAATGCTTTATCAATTAGAACATAAATACAAAAGTATTTTTCTTAAAGAAATGCAAGATCAAGCCAATCATATTAAGCTTTGCCAAACAACAAATGAAAACCGCCAATAAACTTTTTTCTTCCTAATCATACTTGAAAGATACAAAAACAGTAATTTATAAATCAAATGATCATAAATCTTAATATTGAGCCTTAATTCGTTTTAAATTAATTTATGCAAAAAAGCAATTTGGTTTTTGCAAATCATCAATCATCGATCATCATCAAGAATATCGTTTATTTTTTATTGTCACACCATTGTCATTAATTAACTAATTAGGGTTTTAGCTGACATTCTGGCAAATAAAGTGCCGAGAAATTCGCCAAAAACCATGCTGCTTGAAGTCTGGAATTTTTTGCATGAAATTTGATTGAAGGAAATTTACTGTTCACGGAACTTGTGTAAGAAACTGCCTGGGAAATTAAGTTTCAGGCAAATAATTTTGACGTGCTGAAACATGATGAGGTAATAAACTAAAAGAGGCAGAACATTATGGAACTATGCTGCCTTTTCATAGTTAGGCTTATGATGTTGAAATTGAATTTAACTTCTGTATTAGCTATTATTATTATGAAGTCATGATTCAAAATTGAATAGAAGGAGGAATGATATTTAAAAAACTAAGCACAATATCCTTTTTCCAAAAAATTATATAAGACAACATCATGTGTGTCCCATTAACGTTACAGAAAGAGCAAAAAAAAAAAATACGACGAGAACACGATGTTATCTTGACTTCATTATGCCATTTCCTCTTACAATTAGCATGCTAAAAAGATTTGAAACGTCAGACATCATCGTCACATGATGATGATCAGACGAAAATTAAATTAAAGACTGTAGAAGAGAGACGATCTGTCAGATTTTTGCACACCTTTATAGACATCATTTTCATTGCGAAAGATAAATTGCCGCACTGCTGTAGAGTAGGCAGGCACATCACAAAAGTGATCGTGTGTAACTATTTAGGCATTTGTGAAAAATAAAAGGCATTAAATTAAAAGATTCCATCTAGGACATCTTGATGTTTTTTTTTGGTTCCATTAGCCAGAAGCGTAGTTTCGAGGAAACTCAACTAATTAGTAATATGGTATACTGCATAGTAACGATAAACATCTTAAGTTTCTTTTTTTTTCAATACAGGTGACTTTTTATGGAAAACGTGAATAAAAGCATTTCCTTTTCAACATAATCACTGCGGTACGATCAATTGCTATATGATGCGCATAATGTGGTGTTGCAAACAGTTTTTTGAATGGATGTTCTGCTTGTAAAACCATACATTTTTGCTGTGTCATTTCCACATACAGCGCCATTGCTGCAAGTGATCTTGCCAAGATACATCACACGAGCACTCGTATACACTGATCAGCAAAAGATCAGTTAAAGCGTCAATGGATGATGAAGTTTATGTTGCTAATGCTGATGATGATGATGATAATGTTGTTGATGAATTGTGCTTCTTCTGACAATTGGATTATAAAAGCGTTGTAAGCGTTTACGGATAATAAAATGACTGAAATGCTGTCATATAGACCACAGGTACACATTATGAGTACACCTAATTCTGTTTTTACACGGTAGATACCTTCCAGGAAAACCGTGTAAAAAAAACCGTGTCAAAAAAGAAATGAAGTACATGGAAAAAAAGGGGATAGGTTCCAAACATAAATATAAAATTATAGCAGTTCAATTAATAAATAAAAAATTAAAAAAAATCAAAATGATGGAAATAACATAGCTCTATTCGCTATCAACATCGGATATCATACGCGATCGCTTGCGAAAAATTACTCAAACTCGCTATCATCATTCGAAATACTTTGTACATCATTATCACGTTCCAATTGTGAAGTTCTCTCTGTGATATCTTCAACAAGATTAGGATTTTCTTTTTCTGACTGGATGGCACTGCATTTGACAACAAAATCGGTTATTAGCCGTTGTGATCCAGTTTTGGATAGCTCTTTGTATAATTCATGATAACGAGCCATACAAGACTTCAGATCACGTTGAAACTGTGCAGCCCTTTCGCCAATAGGATCGTTTGTGACGAAATTATTTCCTAATTTATTAAAAAGTTGAAGACTCTCTAGAATTAAGCTTGTGGTTGTTTGAACCGATTCATTACTGTCACTGCTTTCTCTAGAATCAACAGTCTATAAGGTAACTTCTATGATTTCTTCTTCACTTAGAACTTTCTCAACTAGCAGTTCGTTAATAAGTATCATGAATATCGATTTAAACTTTTTTTGTATTATTAAGTCAACAGCTTATTGAAACTAAACAAAAGACTGAAAGGTATGTACATTAGGGTGATTCAAATTTTTTTTTTTTGGTTTTTTTTAAGGTGCTGTTACTTAAAAAGTAAGTTTATGATATGAAGAAAAAGTTCACGAAAATTCAGTTCTGTAACCCAATTTTATAAGGTGGCGCCGGAGCCTGTTAGTTTTACATGTAAATTGTATGGAAAATTTATTTTTTTTTACGATACCACCAATCGATGATAACGCCTAGCCATGAAGAGGTTCGAGTTGCTATCCAGCGACTCAAAAACAACAAAGCAGCGGGTGCTGACGGCCTGCCAGCTGAGTTGTTTAAAGCTGGTGGCGATGAATTGATATGGTGCATCCATCAACTCATCAGCAAAATATGGCTAGTGGAAAGCATGCCCGACGATTGGAATCTCAGCGTGCTTTGTCCTGTAATAAAGAAAGGAGACCCGACAATCTGCGCCAACTACAGGGGTATCAGTCTTATTTCCATCGCATATAAGATCCTCTCGAGCGTATTGTGTGAAAGATTGAAGCCGTATACAGAAACACTGATCGGATCCTATCAGTGTGGCTTTAGACCTGGTAAGTCCACCATAGACCAGATTTTTACACTACGCCAAGTCCTGGAGAAAATCCATGAATATCAAATCGACACTCACCATCTCTTCGTCGATTATAAAGTTGCGTTCGATAGCCCAGTGCGGGATTACCTATACGCAACAATGTCTGAGTTCGGTATACCTGCAAAGTTGATAAGGCTCTGCAGGATGACGTTGAGCAATACGTGTAGCTCCGTCAAGGTAGGGAATGACCTCTCCGGAACTTTTAATACCGAGCGAGGTTTCAGACAAGGCGACCCGCTCTCGTGCGATCTCTTCAATTTCATTATGGAGGGGATCGTACGAAAAGCCAGTGTGCATCATAATGGCACCATTTTCGCGATTACCATATCATCCTCATTTGTACAACAAATCAGCATCATCACGTCACTAATTTTTGCTTGTAATATTCCATTCAGTAAACTTGGTGTGGTCCACGGTAACACACACGCACACACACGCTGCATTAACAAATACTTATAGCTACGTATATTTATTCCGGATCGGTCTACTTGCTGCTGGTTGTTGCAAAATTCTCAAACCAGATATCTTGGAGTGCAATTATGACACTGGCATTGGAAATTCTTTTCTTTTTTGGTCCATCGTCAAATTATCATGTATTCTTCTTCGCTTTTCTAACTGAGTGATTGTTCATTTTCATTTGAGATTTTACCCTCTCAGTCTTTATCTTTGCCTTCTAACTCAAAGCGTCGCGCCAGTGCGCTTAATATCCAAGCCTTAGGTGTCGGCTATCAGCTAATTGGATGAGTGTTCAAAGGTGCCGCCAACAAATTAAGAATGAATTACGAATTTTACTTTTATGTCTCTATCAAATGGAATTGTGTACACCAAATATGAATGTATGAACTCGCTTTGTACATCAATGGTTTCATTTTTAACCTGTTGTTTTGTTGCTGGAAAAGATGATGATGCATTATGGTTATTTGGCAATTTCTTTTACATAGAGCATTTTAGACAACAACGACTGAAATTGTTTGCATATAAGTCGGCATTCAAGCAGAATTGACCATCTACAAAAAATAAAACTTTGTGTTTTTGATGGAAAGTGTACAAATTCTAATTGTTAATGTAAGAATGTACACTCATAACACACCTTATCAGGTACTGTATACATTTCCTTTTAATAACCGAAAATAATATATCACAAAGATAATAGGATTTAAGCATAATTAAAATAATAACACAAGTTTACAAACTGATTTTTTTTCTTTGTTCCTGTGATGAAATGTACTTTAATTTGACACCAAGAACGATTAAATTGAACATCTTTAACTTAAGATATGAATTTTAAAGTGAAAAGAGATCGAAAAGAATGTAAAACCCACAATATCTTGAAAACTGTACCATTCAAAAAATGTTCATTCTCATTTTCGAACTCAGCGAAACAAAGTACATAAGAAAAATAACCTCTCATTAAAAGAACAAAAACAAAAAAAAAAATTTTGTAACGATTAGACTCAAAAAATTGATGAAAAAATCAATTAATTATTCTGAAAATGGGTGATTTGGACTCATTCATTCAATCGCTCTTAAAGTTTTCATTTTACAATCGATTTTCTATTTGTATACTACATATCTTAATTTCTGCGTAAAATTATCAACTCTACGTGCATGTAGAAAAATTATTTTTTTAATATTATTTCTATTTTTTGTGGCCACGGAATCAGATGTAAAATTTGATTTTTTTAAAAATCTGGACGGTTTTCATCAATATCTTTTAAACCGCTAATCAATGAAATATGCATTTATACGTGTTTATTTTCCATTTTATTATCTTTAATCTGATAATTAGTACGATGAATTTGAGCATTTCTAGCTCAAGATATGAACTTTAAAGTGAAAGGAGGTCGAAAAAATTAAAAAACCATAATATCTCAAAAACTTAATATTAATATCTTTTGAATTGATAATTCAATGAAATATATACTTACACATGTTTATTTGCCATTTTATTATCTTTAATCTGATACTCAGAACGATAAAATTGGACTTTTCTAGCTCAAGATATGAACTTTAAAGTGAAAGAAGGTCGAAAAAATGAAAAAACCACAATATCTCGAAAACTTTAACATTTAAAAAATTTTCAAGTATATGAATAAAATAAGCAAAACATGATATCATTAATTTCCACTTCACTTATATCGCGCTGAAAAATTGCCTAGTGCACGCCCACTCTGAATTCAATTTAATTATAAATCAAGTGTTGATCCATAAAGTGAAGAAATATCTTCAATTATTCAACACGAGGAGACATGGCAGCCACAGCCAAACTCTAGCGCCAGTGTTTCATTTGAAAGCAAGCGATTGCTTTTCATTTACTACAAGAGTACATACCTTTTTTTTTAGTGCCGCAGCCGACTATATTTTTTAATACAAACTGGTTTGGCTTTCCACTTTGCTCAGTAAGTGCAGAAAATGCAAAAATGTTCATTTGCAATTTTCGCAGTGCAATTTTTTTGCTAGTGATATTCTCAATTTGCTGCGTTTACCCCGATGTGTTTTTTGCATTTAACTGCAAGGCAACGAGATCACACGCAATACGAAAATGTTGCCACAGGCGTTGAGAGAAGCACAAAAAACAGCGTGCATGCGGCTTATGTAGTTAAACGCCTAACGAGTCCACGTCCAGGCTTTGCATAAAGAGCAAGTAAGTTTGAAGAAGCGTTCGGAGTGAAATCCAAATGACAGGAAATAATGAGAAATCAAAGTAATATCTTGGATCACAAATTCCCCAGTGTTCAAAGAAAACAACAGACTTGCAGTAAGGTAGCTCTAACTCGCTGTCAGTGCTCTTTGAAAACCTATGCGCAATGTATTGTATTTACTCCGGGTACTACCTCATGGACAAATCTTTATTTCCACATGTAAGATAATGAAAATTAAAAGTTTTGAGAGACAAACAAGAAAAAAAAATTGCGCTCAAGCGACGATTTTCTACTCGTTGCCGATGAGGTGGCAAATGACATTTTAAAAAGCGGTTGGTAACGCGACGGTGATCTAGTTAAGATGTTGCCTAGCGATATTGCATGCGTACGAGTAGTTTTTTTTTATCATGTAGTTCATTTGAATAATTTATTAAGCTTGGCAGCTAGATCAGAACAGACAGCATAGATAGCGCAGACAGATGGAAAGATAGACGGACTAACTGACTGGCAGACAGTATAAACATTATAGTTTGCTTGGTCGAGTTGCGGCTTTCATTTCTTGGCTAAAAAAGCCGATGTCTAATAGAAAATTTTTTTAACAATACCCATTTGTGTAGTCCAAACTGCCTTAGAGCGAAATGATAGTCAAAATATTTGTAGCCCTGTGGACTACAGCGACCCAGGAAGCGTTTGATTCAGGCATGACATTATAGGATTTTCAAATGTGGTTGCACTGTTGAAATTGGAGTTGCATACATCTATTCAGTTTTGTTTTAAAGTCAAGTGAAAGCTTAATATGGAAACTAATAGAAAAGTGTAAATATATTTCGCCCATTTAACGTCAAAAGGAAGATTTGCTTCATATTTTCATTTTTTGGCTTTCTGAATCAAAAACAACATTTTTAACTCGAGCCGGACCGAATACCCCTTTGATGTGAATAGGACGTTTTACACCAATACTGTTTCCATATGAATATCCATAATAATTTTAACGATGTAAAACATTGTATGAGTATAATACTATATCAATGTAATAATATAAAAATACTGTTTATAAAAAGTTTATTCTAGCTTTTTTTCGAACTTGAAAAATTTTTTTTAAGGTGGTCTGCCTTTTTTCAAAATAATTGTGGTAACACTACATTGTACAGCTGCTTTCTTGTCTCACCCGGTCCTCTTCTCAAATTTCCTTTCGCTGCTCATCTGCTAAGTGAAACTAAGTACGCTTCCTGCTCCCCATCTGTTTTATTTTTTCGGTATTCTTCCCTTTATTTTAATTCACAACTAGCAAGACCTCATTTTCTCTTAGGTTTCGAAATTCTGCTAAACGTTAATATTACTTAACACACTAAAATTTCACTTAATGCACTGTGTACAACCTTGAGCAATTCACTTTCACTTATCAATATTAAAAATTTTCCCTGAAATTTATTTCACTTTTACTTGAAGACTGCGTCTCGCATTCGTCTATATATTTAAGCCCTTCTCAGCTGGATTGTATACCCATCACAAATGGGGGGCTACTGCGGCACTCGATTGTCAGCTGCTTTACCAAATTCCCATAAGAAATTCGTCGGTGCGTTTCCCTCTTCTAACACCCATATAACCAAACTCAACCTCTGCAGTTCCAAAACGAAACATCGTTCATAGATGAGAGGTGGAGGCCTATCATACGACCCCCATGAGGCTGCGGGGCACACACAGAAAAGCCACATTTTCATTTATTTTATTTATTGATTAGCCATATTTTAATCACTCTCCGAGCACACACTTCTAAAATTTTGTTTGCAGAAAAATTATAACTCATGCAATTTCAAACCCATTTATCTCTCATCCTAGCGTCTTCAATGTATTTAGCATTTCTAGTTTTAAGCTTCTTGGTATTTAGTACGAAAGCGAGACACTTTTTGTCAGTATGATCCGCATTTTTTTGCGTCCGAACCATTGCCGAGTTGTTACCGGCGCGGTGCGAGTACGAGCTTGCAGCACCTACTGGGAAATATACATAATAGTTTATAAATCAACAAATTGAAAACGAGTATATACTAAATTCGTAATGTTGGGCAAGTGAAAACTATACTCTCAAGCCTAATACATCATTCTAAAAGCGTTTCTTTTTATTTTTGTTTCTTATCTCTCACGGGAGCGAATATTTATTCTTGGGAACAATCCTTATACATATGTTTTTAATGTAGACTCACGGACATGGAATGACAAAAATCTTTCCTTATGTGCAAGATAATTGTAAGAACTCAAGTAAATTGATAGGTTCATCATGTAGATTAGTTTTAAAGTTAAAAAAAAGTGTAACATTGTTTTTATTCGATAAACCTATTCAGAATGGAATTTCAAAACTGATCAAGAAAAACACATTAATTACGCTGATAAAATGGCGCCAATAGGAAATGCAAATCAGTGCAAAGTCAATTAATTCACATAGTTAATTTGCAATAACCGCATTATACATTTTTTTTTTTGCTCAACAGAGGGCATTTCAAAATGCGATCGCACAACGATCGCCGTGCATGTGAAAAGGGTAATTATTATGGGAAAAATACTTCCGTAGCGAGTACGCATTAAGATTCAACCAGATGAGATTATACAAAGAAGGGCATTAAAACCGTATGAAGCTTGGAAAAGTGCGTAAATACCGCTGCTGCTCATTAATGCTAATTTACAGATATGACTAATGGACAGATCACACGATAGCTCAGGTGATGGTTACACATCAAACAAAAATGCGATAAAAAAATTTAAAGAATTCCAATAAAAACAACTACAACTAACCTATGAGACAGTTAAATAAATAAAATGATTAAAAGAAGTTATCATAAGAATATCAAAAGAGTTGCCTTTGGCAAAAATCATAACTGATTTTGGTATCAATCTAATATTAATGTATTTATCTATATTTAATCTGATATACTCCAAATAACTAAATGATGATCTCGAATTAAACGATCACTTAACTGGTACAAAAAAAAAAAAAAAATCTAATGCTTTTAAATGCGCCATTAACCGTATCTTATTTTAATCAAAATTCCATAAATTCCGAGAAAAAAACTATCATAGATAATCTTCCTTTTAGCTATGATGTTAAAAAAAATAACACAAAAAACATTCTTTAAACAAAAGCCCTAAACCTTAAAGTCTCTTAATATGTCGAATTAAAAATAATTAAGGTAATCTACACCCAACGGTGCCGATAACGCCGTTTGTGGTTTTCAAATCTACCGCTATTTAAGCAAAAGCCTTTAAAAAAGAGTTTCAATTTACTAATGTGGTTAAGAGCCAAGCGCTCAAATGGCGTATCTGTGCGTGTCGATAAAATGTCACCTTTAAGCACGCACACAGTTTCTTCTTTCATACGCAATTCACTCGTCAAATGAACAACTTGTATCACCATCAATAAGTTAGTGAAAAACAAAAAACCCTAAACGTTTAAACGTAATGTGCCAAGATCAGTAAAAAACCACTTTCAATAAAACCAAATGCTAACCTTAGCCACAAATTGTTAAAATGTAATTTATATACAAAGCCTAATGTTGATCGTTGTCGAAACTCAAAAAATGACAACAGCTTCAGGAACAAAGTTGATGGGAGAGCTAAAGAGAAAGAGAGAAAGACTGAAATATGTAAATGCCAGCTACCGATTTTATTGCTATTGATAATACACAGATCTTTTGATTTATCACAAAAATACACAAATTTCGTCTGTGTCACCTGATGCCAAACATTTTGCCTTAAGACTTAGAGCTACTGCTTAAATTTTGCTGCTGTGGTGGCAGAGAAGACACAATAGTGGCTGACAGACAGTGGCGTAGCATTAGCATTTGCCGTCGATGCCGAAGAACTAATGTTTCCTAATATTTCCTGCCTCCGAAAACAATAAAAATTAAATAAAACACAATTGTGAAGAAAACAAAAGAAAAAAAAATATGGAGGTACTTTGACATTTTCGTACAAATTTAAACTTACTATTTAACGATCTACACAAAGATTATATCAAATGAAAGGGAAATAAGTCACCAACAATTTTTTTTTTTCAAAAGTCTTAAATCAGTGTTGAAGTTCAGATTCAATCAATGGTAATTTGTGAAACAATTAATTTTTTCGACCAAAATTGAAATCGAGTAATAAATTAAAATTCTTCAAAAAAATCAATTAAGATAGCACATTTTCTTATGTTTTGCGAAAAAATAATGTCTGTAAATTTATAAAGAAAACAAGCTACTTCTGAAGAAAGTCTATGAATAAATAAACGTAATCAAATACAAAAACAGTTATTTTTTCCTTGGAAATCGAGCTAGAAGTTTTGTTTAAACCAATGAAATGATACTTTAATGATTCGATTGATCATTATTTATTTCAATTAATGGTATTATACAATGTAAGTATGTAAGACATACAAAAAGACAAACAAATTGAAATAAGTACATTTAAAATTTAAGGCCCCCTTTAACTTTTTTTATGGCTATGTCACTGTCATTTAGGGCCAACATTTTTGTTTAAAATTTTTGATTTCTTATCGTTTGTAAAAGGTGTCATTTGAATAATTGTTTTTGTGGTTCATTCATTCACTCGCAATATCAATGGCAACAGCGGCAACCAGCTGATAATTATCATCACCACACTCGTAATTATGGTTTATTAAGTGTAGTTATTTAAGATGCTTCTGGTTTCAGGTGTTTAAAACTAACAATAAATTTTTATTTTACATATTAACCTTAAGTGATCAATTACGAGTTCAATTTGATGACCATCGGGTGACATTGCGGTCATAAAAAAGCGATAACAAAAGATTTATAGTCAGGCAGCGAATATGTTAGACCTGGCAAAAAAAAATTATTTTCTTAAGTAAATATACCACAAATCTCTTTCTCTTTTTAAACACCGGTTGTGTAATTTTTGAAGCTTCATTAATATGTCACTAATGTAAAATTGTAAAGTGCACTTTTAAATACAGTGGTTTTATATATGGGTATAATCTTTTTAGTGTTTCACCGAGGCCGAGGCGAGGCAAGGCGAGATTCTAGTTGATCTCGGTCTCGTCTCGTTTTATAGACTTGAGTTTTGCCTCGCCTCGGTCTCGGACGAGATCTTGCCATCACATGTCTCTCCTCGCCTCGTCCTCGGCCGAGGAACCTCGGTAAAAAAGCGAAGTTTTTATTAAAATGTATAAAAAACTATGCATGTATCCGGCCTGATAGACTGATCAAGCCTCAAGAAATAAAATAAAATATTTGTTTTTATTTTTGGTGAATTGGATGAGATATGATGAACTTAATTCTTTTCTTCTATGGGAAGTCGTGTCATTTTTCCAAACCAAACTAAGCTATGAACCTTTTCAAACTATGAGAAAGATATAGACCAAATCTTATTCATCTACACCAAATAGATAATGAGATATGATAAAGTTAATTTTTTCTCATAATGAGGGCATGGCACCACCCATTTTTTCATTGAATCTTAGATCTATCTACCTCCACCTTTTATAAATGTACCAAGTTTTATTCATCTGCGTCAAGATGTTGATAATATATGTTGAACTCTATTTTCCTTTAATGTGGGGGGAGTGGGGACGTGGTATCACCCATTTTATCCAAACCAAACTATGCTACGGAGCATTTCAAATCATAAGAAATACATATGTCAAATCTTTCGGCGATCGGTTGTATGGTTTAGAAGTCCATTAGCAACGCAGATACACACATTGAGCTTTTTTTATATATGTACATATGTATGTCGGTCAGAGCGGTTCCAAAAAAAAACTTTTTGATTTTTTCACGATGTGTCAGCGGATTACAATAGCCTTATATGTCTGGACGAAGTCCATTACTAGGATTAAGGTTAATATACTTATAACCCTCCCCGGAACACATGACGAATTCGTCTATGCGTAGTTTTGACTATCTCTGTATCTTATCTAAAAATATTTTATCGTGCCACATCGAAGCGTGTCACTTTTCATGCAGCCATTGTTGAGCAATACGTGGTTAGAGAAAGAGTTCATCATAGGTGTCCAAAGTCGGTAGTTTTTCGCATGGTAACACTTTTTTTCAAAAATCGTTTTTTCTTATTCAATTGGAAATTTTTATACATATATTTTTCAACAATCAAAAAAATAATCATTTGCAGTGATTTATTATGAAAAAACAGTTATATGTATTATTCATTAAAAACTTTATTTTCTATAATTAAATTAAGTTTTTTTGGAAACATCACATAAGAATATTCTCTCTTCTTTCAAGTTGATAAACAAATAAAGTTTGGAGCTAGCCCCAGCGCTAGTAAGTCATTTTTAAAGACCATATGATCAAATTTAAAGCCCCATCTTTTTTTTTAAATTAGTTTCCGATGTATCAATTTTTAAGAAAAATGGAGACTCGTTCCCATTTTTCACGGATAGTTCATTTTTGACTATTAAATGGCAACAATTTTTAATTTTCTAATTATTAGAAAATCAAAAAGAAACCTGTATTTAACTATCTAAATTGGCCATTCCTAATTTGGAAAAAAAAGCCGAGTACGAATTCATCATAGATGTCCCTAGTAAGCACTACAAATGAATATGCCCCGCGGAGGGTAAGGAAATAATGTATTTTTAAATTTAATTTTTTGCCTCGAACAAGGTGGGATATATTTTGATTTATGCTTGAAATTTGTTGTGTTTTTTTTTTCGATTTTCAATTGTTCTTATTAACTAAATAATTAATGTGCAGTCCCTTACAATGGAATTGTAATAGCAATAAATGTCACTATGGAGTTGTTACAGAGCTTAAATTTGGTTTATTGTTGGTATGATTATTTAATCTTTCACTTAAAAACTAATTATAAAGCTTGCTATTCAGTAGCTAAAATACAAAGCTTCAAAATCAGTTGTAGTACAATTTCAAGGTGATAACAATACTATAGATTGTTTAAGACTCAGAAAATATAATTATTAAACAACAAATAAGTGAGAAATACCTCTGAAACACTATAGGATACACAAAAAAGTCAAATATATAGGTAGAAAACGTTCCAACCCTTTAAAATAGCTTATTAACCCAATTAAGGTAGTAAACTTATGTAAAAAAACTCATCCGAAAAGTTCTTAGTTTACTGTTTTCTAATTAGGCCTATCAACAACGTAAGTTTCAGCAATCAGCAATATAAAAATACTGAGTAGAAAAAAACATGATTTCAAAGGAAAAAATTAAGACTCTTACTACTTTTTTATATTATTTTTACGGTTGCGTTACAAATTTTGCAGTTAATTTGTAAGAAAAAAATTTAATATTCTTTTTGGCAAATTTAACCAATAATCGTGGTATAAATATCCTATTTTGGATTTCACCTATCTTGTTTGTTAGGTTGATTCAACATTTTTTTCTTTGCTTCAAACAGATTAATAGTTCCAGGTACACGAAAGGGATTATTAATATTTACTGGTGGGCTCATCGAGTATTTTAGTTTTCCATACGATCTATATTTCGTAAAAAAAGATCTCACATTAGAGAATCGGAAAGACCATAAAATTTTTTACAAATTACATGCAAGGACAACTCATAATATTAATATTTACTAGTGCCTCATCGAGGTTCTTGTTGATCTATATGATTTATATGGGAAATAATGATTTATTGGATAGTTAATCCATAATAGATAGTGGATCTCGTGAAAGCAAAAATGTTACACAAACGGGACCAAGACTATCAGATGATATTGATACTATTAAACTGAGAAAAATTTTCACACAAGTTTTTAATATAAAAAGTCAAATTGCTGACTATTGGTGTGAGCTTAATTAAGGACTCCGATGGTACATAAGCAAACACTTAATAACCACAAAAACTCAAATCGCTACAAGTTCATGATTGAAATATGAGCCTTTGTCTATTTTTTCAAATAGCAGGTACACCTTTTAACTTTTTTCCGATGCCTCGCCTTTAATACATATATGCATATGTAGATACTAATGCTATACATATGCACATTTGTGTTCTAACTGAGAGAAAGTTTATTCATATTTCTTAAATAACCGCGTGAATTAATTGGGACAAGAAGAAAGTTTCGTTAATATTGATAGCATCACATTAACCCTAATTAACTGTACTTCCTCAATTGAGCCAACTTTACAACAAATGTTTACAGTAACAGAAAGAAAACAAAAGAAGAAACCACAACCTTAATAATTTGTTTGCATAAACATTTCAACTCAGGTCTAATTAAACTCTGAAACTCGAAAATTTAGACACCTTTTATTTAGACTATGCTGCCGCTCTACTTTGGCATAATTTTGCTTACAACAATGTTGCCATACTCTTCTGAGAACACGAATGCGTACGCAGTTTACAACATTTATTCAGTGAACAGCTGCTGCTGCTATTGCCTTTATGAAGTAATTAACTAATTAGTTACGGTAAGTCATTATGTTATACCCACCGCGGGAGAAAATCTGCATTTATCTGTTTATTTGACTAACTCTGTGTCTGTCTATATACGATGTTTAAGTGACTGTTTTGCCTTTATAATCACATTCCATTTGTTGATTTATTTAAGGGAAATCGCGAACAATCACCACCATCATTACATTTCATTTATGATGCTTAAAGCATTATTAGATAAAGCAACAGAACTTATCGCAAATCTTATAAATCTACAAACAAAGAAAATCACATTTGAAATTGTAGAAATCATGCAATTTCTCTGATTGTTTTATTTGTGTTTTTATCAGTTAATTACGGAGCTGGAGCTTATTGCATGCTTGCGAGTTTTTTAAATAAAATAATCAATTAATTTATTATTCTGCTACATAGTTGCAAATAAAAAAGAAATATTATTAATTGCGAAAGAAGATGAAAAATCAGGAAAACGTCCTTCAATATATTAATAAATCGAAAAACGTTGATTTTCAAGTAAACGCTTATAACTTTAGATAAATCCTAAAGACATTTAAGTCCTTCGCAATATCGTAATACTAAGATATATACATACATAAGACTTGTCTCTGTAAATATAGAAGAAACCATATTGAAATATTTTGAAAACATAAAGGCAGTTGAAAGATCTTATGTCTTGGGACACATATAGAAGATTAGCACTACTATGTATATGTAGGTACTTATATTTAAAATTTAAGTCATTGCATTGAGTTTTTCGGTTAAAAAATCGCTAGAGAGCGCAAACTTTGTGTCGGAAATTAACAATTTTTTGTTTTTTTATTATTTTAAGTTAAAGGCAAAAAACTCGTTCTTATTACAATTTAAAAAAAAAATGTTTACGATATCTTTATTTTTTCTATAATGCTGCTTGCTTTTGTGTTAATTAAATTGGTTGTAATTGTGTTGCGTCTTAAAACTTTAAAGATGAAATGAAATTTTTTACCTGTCACCGATCAGAATTGAACCAACTGAGATACTCTCATCAATTCTGTGAACGACTAAAACTCAATTACTCACTTTTCCGTCAAAATGAAATATTGAACTATAATTTTTCTTTGTTGTCAATTGATAATTTAAATATGCTTTTAGCCAAACAAAATATAGTACTATAGTACTTTATTGATTCGGTAACGAATCAACTGCACTAAATGGGCTAATTACCTTACATATTTTTTGATTGCACCAGCATAATTCAGTTTATATGTGAACGTGTGGATTTGTTATCTGCCTCTGTGTTAGTTTGATATTTTCTTATTTGAAATATAAAATGGTTTCCCAGCATATATTATAAAGAAAACAAACCCTTTCTTCATTGTCAATCATTATTATTTTTCCCCTCCTAAGTTAACAGTTTTTCATGTAATTTGTTACGCCTATACTGCCGTACTAAGCGAAAAAGACGTATCTCAAAAAAATTAATTTCGAGATAATTGATATTTTGTTTATGTCAATTTGTTGAAATACCTGAAAAATTTAGATAGAGTAAATTTTCTTAGTAGATTTTTTATATGATTAAACTAAGATGCCGACATTTGTAGTATTTCATTAGACGCGTAATTTCTTAAGCTATCCGATGCCATAAGAATTTCGGATATTTTTTTTTTTTGAGATACGTCTTTTTCGCTTAGTATGGCAGTATACGTTTTGCAAACTCATATTATAGAATCACGGACTCAAATTTAGGTACGTTTTTTCTCAAAGCTTGCGCATTGCAATCTTTTCACAGAAATAATTCATTAATCATAATCACTCGACGGAATTTGTCGTTTTTTACACATACATATGTACCTAAAGTGTTTCTAGTATTCCAGCAGTCTTTTAAGTCTTCCACAGATAAGGCGATACATTTTTCTCTACAGAAGATTTATGTTAATTAATATATTAGATGTTTCTTAAATTTTATGCATTACGATACGATATTATTGCTTTGGAGGCTCAGACCTCCGTGAAGGAATAGTGCATAGTACGATTTTTTAATATGAAATATCCGAATTCAAATCCCTCGTTGCTTGATTTCTGCGCATGGGCTTGAATGTAAGTATTATATTTATAATGTTAGAAGTAAAAAACAGTATTAATGTTTCGACTTATTAGCACACGCGAATCGCCTTAGCGATTGATTGTCTCCGGGACAAAGTTACGGTTGTCATCAAAACATGAGCTCGCGCGCTATCGAAATCATTGTCTGGGTAATTAAAAGATGACTCCTTCACGATTATAATTGCTTACTGGGAAGAACACTATTGTCATTAAACATCATAAATAGAAATAAATTTAGATCTGACCCAAACGGCATAAAACTCCAAATGACAAAATTCGCTATTACCAACTAAGAATATTCTTTTAAATTTATTTAGCTATCCCTGATTGCTTTAAGTTTTTTCCAATAGGGTATATTCATATGCATCCACAAACACACGTTTACTTCAGGTGAGAAACACACTCAAACAAATTAACTTCTAATGGCGTGAAAACTGTCACCGAAAGGACATGCTTACATAGAAAGATACACACTTACTTACCACAGCGTGCTGTCACTTAATAATTTTGTAATAAAGTCATTTGTTGTCGAAATTGGTCACGCCCTGTATGATATATTAACACAATACCAAAGTTATGTGCGTCTGTCTGTTTGTCACATTGTCACTTCAAGTTGTCAACGTACATACGTGTACATAAAATTGTCAACAACTTTCAGGAAAATATATTTTCCTGTGTTAACAGTTACCTTAATTCGTATTGTTGTATTTTGAGTGAAAACATGAAAATCCTGTGTCATGCTTCCTTTTGCACTTCTAAGCGTTTTGTTTCCAATTCAACAATAGTCAAGCCTCTAATGTGTAACTGTCAAAAAAAAAAATGTTATCTTAATGTCATTAGTTATGCTCTTCATAGAGCTGCGTTAAAGGAAATCCTTCTTGCTGTTAAAGCCTCATAATAATAATCTTCATAGATGATCACTTTCAAACTTTCTAAAATCCGGTATTTTCTTGAAAATTGTGCCAATTTATTTTTGATGTTTCCGTTTGTTCTCAAAATTAAGGTAAATATTGTGTAGTTCGAGTGTAACGAAATTTTTGAGAGGTGTTTGGCATGACAGCAGCTGCTAAATTAAATAATTGAGTGCACTTTAGTGCCGATTATCAACTGAATCGCTAACATATTTATGTATAAAATCGACTGTTTGAAATGTTTAGATATCCTAGTCTGGAATGGTTCCATAATACGTTGAGTAAAATTCTGTAAAATTTTACCAATTCTATTAAAAATTAGAAGTCGCGGGTTTCATCTGAAGTGTTTTTAATGTTTATTTTTATTTGATGGTTATAAAATTAAACGATAGGTAGGTTAACTTTCAAGATACCCTCTGACTATTGCTTTTCATGTATATATATTGAGTTGCTAAACATGATAAAATTACCAATTTGGCACAAATACTTTGATTATTTTCATTTTCATGAAAAAAAAAACAAAAAAATACAAAAAAAGAAAAAGATTTTATTTGTCGACCACCAACCTATTGAAAAAGTAAACAAAGAAAAACAAAAAATTATATATTTGTTTTGGTACTAGAAAGAAATTTCAAAAAAAACTCATTTGGGCCTAAGGACTAGTATAAAATAATTTTTATATCTTTTTATTTTTATATCTATCTTATATCTTTACGACAGGGATTTTGTTTATTTTTTCCTATATCATAGCTTGAGTAATAAAAATAATTGTCAAAACATTTGAGCTTCCTAGCTCAAACCTGAAAACTGCGCGGACAGAGTTTATGTCCAATTCCGTTGAAATTTAACGAAAAAACCGACTTACTAAAACGTAGAAAAAGTCTGCTTTATGGGCCAAGATATAGCGTTTTGGGTTTTTTAGTTGAATAGGGGTCGCCACCCACTGTTGTAGAGCCACGCCCACATTTTTGTGTGACTAAAAATGCGGAAAAAAATACACCCAAAGGAGGTATTTTTATTTTTTTTTTTTAAATTTGCGGTCCTTAATGCCTACATAATAGAATCGGGTTTAAAGAAAATTCTCCCAAAATTTCAGCTTTCTAGATCAAACCTGCAAACGGCGCGGGTTTTTTTTCCTTAAACTACATGAAATTCTCTATTACATAAGGTAACAGGAACAAATTTATCTTCTTCAAATATTTAATGGGGACCGTTTAAGAAAAAAAAATTGAAAAATTTCTCATAAAATTTGTGTTTAACATCATTTAAGACCACGAAGGCACACATATAGATCAAAATAGTGTATAAAAGATGTATTAGCCATTTAATTTTACATCGAAATGTCCTGAGTCGTTATCACAAAAAATCTTTTGTTTAACAGTTGTAGATCGATAAATAAAAAAACTCATTTTAAGCTCATTTTACAGAATTTGGGTCAAAAGCGACTGGCCTGTTTCCAACAGAAACACTAAATTTTTATGCAGATCTTCTTTTTTAACCCTATTCTATTAGAAAAGGCGTGTGGAGCGAAACATTTAACACTTTTTCACATTTCATGGGTACTCTAATACACACATAATGTAAAATACGATTTCCAAGCTCTTAAAAAATATGAAGGAGGTGTTTCCGCACCCAATTAATGAGTCCCTTATTTTGAAATAGAAATAAGTAAGTCACCCTTCGATAAGAAGAACAAATGCAATATGTAGCTTTTATATACCTGATTTCAAGTTACTTGATTTTTTTCTTCTCAACGAAGAGTGACTTATTCCACTTTCAATGTGAAAGGCTCATATGTACATACATACATATATGCAGGCCCGTGCGCAGGAATCATCCATGGGGGGGGTTTTAACTCGAACATTTCTTAATAGATTATTTTCATAAAAAACTTCAATCAACGGTTTACTTTTAATATAGACATTTAATTATAATTAAATACATAAATACAGGTGTTTATTATCTTTTCGGAAATTGGCCAAAAAATTAAAAATATTTGATTAGTTTTCTTATTTTTAATATTTTTGTTTTAAAAATTTTTTTTCGATTTTCCTTATTTCCATTAAAAAAATAAATGAGAAAAAAAAATAAAATTTGATTTTTGGTCCAAAAATTTTCAAAGTATTTTATAAGCAAGTAATTACAATATTTTGCTTCAATAACTACACGGTTAGAAATTTTGGAATAAATTGACTACACCAGAATTGTATTAAAATTCAATACTGCCTAGACATTAAAATTAATTTTTAATACAAATTTGAATTTAAATTTAAAAACTCGTTTTTATTAAGATTTAAAAAAAAAATTTTACGATACGCTGCTTTTGTGCTGCGTTCTTAAAACTTTATATGAGAACTTAAGTTTTTTACCTGTCACCGATCAGAATTGAACCTAGGTCGTTGTCCTGCGTCATGCCATTGTTCATATACGCTCATCTTTACCAACTGAGCGACTGTCATTTCCATGAACGACTAAGTCTCAATTACTGACTTTTCCGTCAAAATTAAATATTGAACTTTCATTTCATGTTGTTGTCAATTGATAATTTAAATATACTTTTAGCCAAACGAAATATGATACTACGTTGGCTGATGTCGTTAAACTGCTCATGCAACCATTGTACTGAAAGGGAACCAGGTTCGAATCTCAGTGCATACGACATATTTTTTTTTTAATTTAATAAAGAAAGTATTAAAATATAATACAGTATGGTTTAAAAATCAAATGTAATACTTGCGATATTAAAATTTAATACAAACTGTCTTACAAAATTTTGTAATCTATTCAAAAGTATTAATTGTAATCAAAATTGTATTAAAAATCTTTGTAATACTTCGATTGTATTAAAATATATTCCAAGATTTCTAACCGTGTAGTCAGTGCATGATTAGCTTAAAAAAATTAAAAAATTTAATTTTAATAACTTTTGGGCCAAACATACAAACAATTTTTTTTCTCATTTATTTTTTTAATGGAAATTCATGTAGTGGCATTGACAATTTCAAATTTCAAAACAACAAAGGACTTGAGCTGTTACACAAGAAACACCAAAGCTCTACTCGCGGAGAGGCCACAGTTTTTCTCCTTATGTATAGGCTTAAAAAATAGCGGTCACTTCTTTTCGACACTTCCTTTTGTGTACATAAGGAAAATAAGGAAAAAATTTAATTTTCTTAATTTTTTTGGCCAAATTCCGAAGTCCCTAAGACTATTTTTTTTATTATTTTTTTAAATGAGGATATACTCGAATGTGAACGAATTTTCGAAAATCGAGTGTTTTGAAGTATTCTAGAACATGCCATTTGTCTAGTGTTAATGATTTGATTCGATATTCAGTTATCAGCGAGGTACTTGAAAAAACTCGTCCAAAACTCTTTCAACTTTGATTTCGATATCGTGATGTATATTAAGCGAGGTTGAGCCGTTCAGCCGATCATTGGACATAGTTGATCTGAGGTATGTCTTTAGACGACGTAGCACTGAAAAGGAGCGTTCATTTGTTGCTATTGTCACAGGCAAAGCTGTCAAAACACGAAGCATTTTTGATGTCTTGCCCCGCAAATCGTTGACGCCAAAGCTTAACTTCATTTATGTCACGTGAACTATCATGCAAAATTGAATGATATGGTACAAATAGATTTGTGCATGAATTTTCATTGAAGCTAATTTTATTGATGCCGGAGCTATGCTTAAACGCGCATTGAAAAAAAGGTCGTGTTACTTAGCCTTAGCGATGCGCAGTGGTCCCAAATCGTGTTTTTTGGTTCAAAAATAGCTAGAGTGCGCAAATCTTGAGAAAATAAAAAACTCGTGCTCTGATAATTTATTGGCATTTCAGTTCTTTTATTTAAAAAAAAAAAAATTTGTTTTGTCTTTTTGATTTTTCATTCAAATGTCAATAAAAATCTATGTGCGAAAACTCCCAATGGGGGGGGGGGTTTGAACCCCCAAACCCCCCCCCCCCCTTGCGCACGGGCCTGCATATATGTATGTATATATATTCTTTATCACCATGATAAACTCTACAAGTTACTTAAATTTCAAGAAAATCAGGAGAAATAGTAAATAATTACCTGAAAAAACGTTTACAGATAAATTACCAGGCCCAGATTTAGAAATGTTCCGCCCCTAGGCAGTGTTGCAAAATTGCCCCCCCCCAAGTTTAATTAGACTCTGAAAAATGTAATAAAACATTATATTGATTTCCGACTAATTACATAGGTTTCTAGCGCATAATAAAATATATTTGGTAATTTTGAGATTTTTATAATGATTTCTGCGTAAAAGCTAGATTTATATTTCAATGCAAACGCAGCGTTAAATGTTAACAATAAATTAACAATGATGTTACTAATCGATCACCAATGTTCAGTTATAATGATATTTTTCACTTACGTATCAATTTCCACGAATAAAACAATTTTTCAAAGTTTTCGCCAATACTTTCGCCCTTCAATTCTTGCCGCCCTAGGCACGTGCCAGTGGCGTCATTTCACAAAGCTTGGGGGGTGAGAGTTTAAATAACGTTTCGAACCGATGATATTTTGAATTGAATCAATGTAATTAATAATAATATCAGATCCTTGGGGGGAGGGGCAATGCCCCCCTAGCCCTATGCAATTGACGCCACTGGCACGTGCCTACTCTGTCTGTATGGTAAATCCGGGCCTGAATTTTGCTGTTGTCTTACTGACAATGAATAATAAAACAAATGTAAAACGATTTCCTGTATGTGTTTAGTATCTTCAAATATTCCTCAAAAAAGGGGTTTTCCTAGGTTTTAAATAAGGATAATCTCGACCTGTAGGCAAAAAATAAACTGAAATTAAGGTTGTGTTATGCGCACAAAAAACTTTCGGTTTGTGTGAGCCCGTGAATGCCAAAGTATGCAGTGAGAGATTTTAATTACAATAGTCTTTCTTTTAACTTTTACAAACTCCTTTTTTATTTTAAGCATCTAAGCTTTTCAAACCGTTTATCGACACCATATTACAAAAATTATATAACTTCAGTCAAACTGTCATTAAAATTACACTCGGCATTAAAATAAAAACCCAAAACCAATCAAAAGAGAGGAAAAAGAATCTTCAGTTAGAGACTAAATTAAATTCACGTTTGCATGGTTAAATGTCAGTTGAAAACTATGGTGAAGAGAGCTATTGGGGAATACGAGGGTATCGCAATATAACTGCGACTTCAATGATAAAAAGAAACCGACATGGCATATAAATGACAATGAAAGAACGCACACAACAAACATGGCGAATTGTGAAGAAATGATGGATGCGGCGTGTACATAAGAGAAACCCAATGCATTCAAGTTGAACAAGAACATTTTACAACGGCACAACGACTTGGCAAACAAATGTGATTTACTGCAATCAATTTTAATGCTACTCGTAACTCTAACTTAGGCACAGATTCAGACGATTGTACAAGTATATACTTGCGGCAACCCCGCAAACCTCAATCCGCTCTAGTTCGAAGCCAAAGTAGACTTTTGCTATGCAAAAAAGAAAACAACAAACTTGCGAAAGAGACACCTTCAACGGTTAAACACTTCTGCAAATTACTGCAGTCAGCACATACATCAAAAAGAAAATAGCCGACAAAGCCAAAAAAAAAAGCAGGACAAATATACAGCGAAATTAAATAAATGCAGATCGACACAACGAAACGACAAAGAAAAAACATTTGGAAGGAACAAACCAGGTAACTACCAAACAAACAATGGAGATAAAAAACAGAGACGAGCAACAATGGCGTTTTGCATAGTGTTCGACTTTCAAAAAAGTGAGGTCCAAGGACTTTTCAGTTTACTGCAGGCGCCAAGAAGCGAAATCTGAAGGTGGATTTCAGTTTCGAAGATCATAATAATTCGTTTTGGAATCTAAAATATAAAGAGAATTTTTCTTCAGAGCTAATCAGCTTAGTGCAGGTACCAGGAAGCTAAGTCTGATGACGGATTTTAATTTTGGAAGATCTTTAAAATAATATTCTAAAAGTCCAAGAGCCGGCTGTAGAAAAGTCGAGTGTATAAGATTACAGGATGGGATGCATGCCAAATGATAGAACTCGACGAGCCTAATAGAATTTAATAGCCAGCACAGTGCGTAAATTGTTTCTGTGTCATCTCTATCAAAAACTCAACTGTTACATAGTTTTTTACTCACTGTTTGTAAAACAACTGCGAAACGAATGTTAACTGAATTCCTTAAGTGTTATTAAAAAGTATTGGATATTTGTGAGCCTTTTGGCGCAATCCCATCACTTCTGCGACGTAGTGGTAAATCGAAATACCGTTGTAATCAATGCGCAGATATGCCTGAAGAATATTACAGACGAATCCTATTCATACCGTACCTTTATAAACTTGGGTCTTCACTCAGCAAAAGGTTTTTACGACACAAGAAGAAAATTATTGAACTCCAGTCTAGTACCAGCAAACGTGAACAAGTTCACATTCGAAGACCTAAAGCCAGCGATCGAATTTTATATAGATGATCTGAAGAATTCAAATGAAGCTATTCTTCAGGGTGAATTTGATAAGTGGTCGATGAGATGGCAGCATGCCATGAAAGAGGTACCAGAGCTCTTTCTTAACATGCATATGTTGCTAACACTCCTGTCACGACGGCAACTGTTGAACGTAGTTCTCGGCGTTAAAGCGTGTTCAGAACTACCTCGCAATAGTACAAGTGAGGAGCGTCTTACAGGTATGGCTCTCATGACTTTACATCGCATCACCAATCAGTGAGGAATCCACCATTGATGTGTTTGCCTAGAAGTCGCGCAGAATGGTTCTTGGGTAGACCTCGGTGCTCGTTTATGTAATACCATAATATATATGTATATAATAAATGCTGAATTAAAAATCATGGAGACTGTGAAATTCACTTTAGCTTTCATTTCAGGCAAGTGTCCTTCCACCCCTGAAAAGTCGTCACTACACCACCGGGCCCACCCCAAGCCAAAATCCTGGCTACGCCACTGATGACAAACCAGATCTTTTTTATACCCTTCACCGAGGGTACATTCACTTTGTCTCTACTTTTGCAACACATCGAAGGGGGCGTGGCAGGTATGGAAAAGTACATATATTCTTGATCAGCGTCACCACCTGAGTCGATTTAGCTATATCCGTCTGTCTGTCTGTCCGTCTGTTGAAATTGGGTTTACGGAAAAACCAAGAAAGCTAATTGAATGAAACTTTCACACACAGGTCACATCTTCTTGCAGGCATCTTGCTATTGAAAATGGGCGAAATCGGTTGACGCACACGCCTACCGCCCATACTCTATGTATATTTACCCAGGCCAATTTTGAAAAAAGTTGCAGCGATTTTGATGAAACTTGGTGATTTGGTGCACATGTGAACCAAATTAGGATAAGGCTGTCTTTCAAGTTTCCAAAAGGTAGTACAGGGGCGTAGCTTAGCCTTAAATTTAATCATTTATACTACCATACCTTGTAAGCCGTTCAAGATATTGCGATGAAATTTGGTAAACGGTTACATATCAAATATATCTTAAATTAAGATAAAAGTGGGCGGAGTCGAAAAAGTGGAAGTGGCACTTCTCAACTGTTAAAAATTTTGATTCCGTATGTCTCAAAATTGGCACAAACAATTTTCATAAAAATTGTGGAGATACTGAAAAAACTCATTGAAGGGCGTGGAACCGCCCACAATATTTATAATCGTTATATCAAGAGAACTAACAACGTAATCGTTATGAAATTTAATGAGGTAGATGTACTTGCTATAAGGTCTCTGATTACAAAAATTTGGTCCAATAGTATCTGTGGGCGTGGCACCTCCCATGTAAGCAAAAAATGTTTATTGTTATAGATAGTGTGCTATGAGAGTAATCTTCATAAAATTTGGTGTGAAGATGTCAGGTACTATTAGCTTCAAAAATGAATGAATTTTGAAGGGATTGCAGCAGTGGGCGTGGCACCTCCCATATTAACACTAATTTGTAACCGCTGTTCGAAGCAATGCTATGAAATTTAATGTGAGTGGTTTAGTTGCCATAGAGTATATCTGATTCAAAAGTGGCTGAAATAGCACCAGTGGGCGTGGCACCTCTTATACAATTAAAATACGGTAAGTGGCATATTTATCCAAATATGTGAGCAATCATACTAAAATTTAGTGTTAGGGGTTTGCTTATGAAAAGCTATTTCTGGATCAAAACCGGGCTAGATTGTACCAGTGGGAGTGTCACCGCCCTAAATTTTAAATTTAACTGTGGCATAAATCGCAAACTATACAAGCTACTGTGCTAAAATTTAATATGAGGATGTCAATCACAAATATAATTTATTGAACCAAAAGTGGGCGGAATTGGAGAAGTGGGCGTGGCATATATAAAATTTTTCATTTCTATTCGATTTTTTCAACATTTTCCATATTCTGTTGACTTTTTCAACCCTTTAACTTTTTCCAATATATCCTATAAGTATTTGTTCGACTTTTTCAACCTCTTTCAACTTTCTTCATAAGATTCTTTATTTTTTCGTTTTTTTTCCAATTTTGAATAGTTTCAAATTTTTTCAACCTCTTTCAACTTTTTTAGAGTTTTTCAATCTCTCCAACTTTTTTCAACATTTTGCATATATTTACGTTTTTTTCAACATTTTTAACCTCTTTCAACCTTTCTAATATTTCACATTTTTTCGACTTCAACGTCTTTTTAACATTTGTTGAAAAGGTAATTTCAGTGTAGTGTAGGGTATGTGAGTTTCGACCTGGCCTTAACTTGTGCCGTATTTTTATGAAAAGGCAAATACTCCACATTTTATTAGCTCCCAAATACAAATGAAAAGTACCAAGCACATTAAAATTCTTTTTATGAAGATACAATAGACTCGGTCGAAAAATTACCTTGAGCTTCATCCACACATTAAATGTAGCAAAGTATTTATAAATAATATTACTTTAAGATAAGGAAAACAAAAATAGCAATTACTGCATAACGCATTCCGAGATATTAGCTTTTCTACACTTAAAATAATACTTTTCGGCCCCTATTTCTACTTTTCCGAACACTGTATCCTTTTGAAAACGAGACATCATATAAGATTATTGATGACAATTGAATGCAAAACACTAGAAGAGAACAAACTGGCGGACAAAGCTCTGCAAAAGAAGCCAAAACAACTTATGGTTAATGTGGGGTGATACGACAACGGAAGGCAGAGCAATCAGCAAATGCAACCAACCGAAATTTCATTAGCAGAAAAAAAAATCCATGTTTTTGACATGCGGCAGAGCGAGAGACATAGTGTGGAATAAAGCAAGCGCACAAGAGCTAGCAATAACAACAAGAGATATACTTCCAAAAATTAATGACGTTACGTTGACAGCTAACGTAACTTCAATGACGGCGACAAACATCAAATGAGTATACGCAAAAGGGCAATAGCGACGCTGCCAAGTGACAGCTGCATCATTAAGTGCAGTCAGCTGATTGGTTAAAACCAGATAAATTCCGCCTCACGCCTCTCAAGTGTTCTCTTTTTCGTTTGCAGAAGGCGTTACTGCTTAGACTTCCAATTAGACTTGCGCCAACACTACCACGACGACCAGGCAACCAACAACGCGTGACTTGAGACGTGACGTCACAGACATTTTTTTTTATTTATGAACGGCAACATACACAGAGAATGTACGAACACAAGGTAGAGAGCAAGAAACAGTTTGTGCGAGTGTTGAGCATATGAAAATACCTCACTAACCAAACCAGTTATAGCACACATTTGCTTGGAGTGCCAGAGACATCAATGTACATTTGACGTTTTTACAGTTGCTCTCTCGCTACGCGTGTAGTCTGTAGCACAAACTGAGAACGGGTCGACGCCACAAGCCATTTTTCGTACTGTGAAGTGGCAAAACCGTCAAAGAATTTGAAACAGAATTTGAAGGCAAAAAACAATTTTGCCGACGCGTTTGCAAAACACGCGCTTGGTTATTTCTTTTCGACGACAAAAGTGGTGAAGTGAAAAGTGACATTTGTGCAGCATTTTTTTTTTACTGCATGCGATTTAAATTCGCAACATCTGGGAACTAATCAGTACAATTAACTTTCTGACATGACAAATTGATGTGCGGGCTTATCGAGGTTGTATAAATTGTGAATTCATATATTCAAATCTGAAAATCAATAAAAATGTCTCTGATTTTAAAATCGAGTCTGAAAACTTAATAATCCATGCAGAAATGATCGACGATGCTTCGGGAGCATAACTTGTCAGTACTATTGAGATTTAAGAATTCATTCATCTGCAATTATTATTCGTATTTTGGTTCTTCCAATTAACTCTCAAAAATCATTGCATAAAGTGATGTTATCATGCATTCTCGCTCATGCATGGAAATTGATTAGGGCAAACCTCAAACATAAATTGTAAATTTAATGATTTTCGAACGCATCACAGCCAACAGTTTTGGCAATTACGCATTTTTACCAGCAATAGCAGCAGCGGCCACAACGTCGATAATGTTGCGTTCCGCAAGTCCCGTTGCACAAACTCGCACTTGCACTAGTCCTGCAAATTCAGAAATCTCTGTAGGCTCTCCAAGTCCACCGCCATTAGCTGCCACCAGTTTAACAGCTTTTCGTCCAATTAATGCAAAACGTATGCGACTTTTGTATAGTCCTACATCACCACAAGAAAGTACAGAGTCTAATAATACAACAGCGAATGCTAAGCAACAATCCAGTTCACCTCCGGCGCCAAAACGTCGAAAGTCAGGCGAACGCGTGAAAAGTTTTTCGATAGCTGATATATTGGGCAAAAAAGAAATTGATGGGGTTAGCACTACATCAAAAGTTAACCATGATGCTTTAAGAAGTTTCGCTCCTCCTGTAACGATTGCAGTACCTCAGAGCTTACATGAACGACTATCAGCGCCATTGACGTCCGCACCGCAACTTGCATCACATTTGCTTCTAGAAGTTCCTCCATTGGCAGCAGTGCCAACAACGACATCAAAGTCTCTACATCCATGGAATTCAATGAGCATTCCACCAGCTACTGCTGCGTTACCGCTTCGTCCATTTTTTCCACCCACAGCATTGTTGCAATATGAACAACGTTTGGCTTGGGATTATCAGCGTCAGTTGCAGGAACATTTCCAGGCCCAAGCGCAGTTGCTGCGTCAAATGAGCATGGATCCAGGCGTCATACCCTCAGAAGATGGTTCCGAACATGGTTCACGTTCCAGTTCAACAGCTGGCAGTGATTGTTGTTCACCGGAAATTGTAGATGTTGATGTGCAAAATACGAGCAATGATCGATTTTGCGATAGTGAACGTACCGAAGGTGAGCCCCCAAATATTGAAAATATTCGGAAGAGCAAAAAGCCGCCAAGTGATACACCATTGGATGCGCTGTTTCAGCTGTCAACCAAAAATTTCGATGAAGAACAAGGTAAGGCATACGTACAGTAATTACAAAGTTAGTAAATGTTCACGTAGGGGTATGATTTAAGTAGTATTTTACTTAGTTAATACAAGCAAAATAACAAACAATTATTTTGGTTGAGTTACTAATCCACATACATATTTGTCAAGCTATTGGATAAATCAAATAATTGACAAAAATTAGCAAATCGTATTTCAGTTGAAACAAATATTTTCTTGTCGCATATGTTCATTTGTCGGTATTTACCAAATCATAAATTAGAGAAAACAAACATCTTATTGCCGCAAACACTTCTCAGTATGCTTAAAACAATTTTATTTAAAACTTTTTTATAAAATTTTGAACAGTACTTCAGCAAATGACCTGATTTTGATTCCAAGAAGACTACCGGATGAACTCAAAATTATAATACCTACACGGTGGAAAAAATGAGTATAAATTCTTATACGAATATCAGTTTAAGGGTCGTTTTATATGAATTTAGGTATAAATTTAATAACTTTTCAACACATAAAAACCAGCTATGCGGCCAGTTGTTTATGCTCAATTTTGTCTAATAAATCATCAACATTCTATAGCCGAGCTAGCTAAGGAACGGGGTCGCATTCAAACTATTCTAGAAATGAAGCAGGTTCAAATCTCTGTCCATTGAAGTTGTGTTATTCAAATCACTTTATAAATAAGAATTGCAAAAAAGTTAAATTTAAAAGAAGTATCTGTTCCAGGATTCGAACATGTGAGCTCTGCGTCCTAGTCTAACGTTCCAATGACCGACATAAATTTACATTTTTTTTTACTATCGTTCAAATTAAAGATAAACGCTTATTATAAAATAAAATTTATTGTCAACCTATACTTTTCAATATAGAAACAAATTTTATAACTTCGGAACTTATAAAATCTATACGATTTTTTTATGGATTTATATGAATAGCTAAAAGTTATTAATTTTATACTGATATTTTCAACTGTGTAGGAAGGTTATGCTCAAAAGTTATCCAAAATTACCCTGTTGGCTTATATGAAACAGCCTATTACAAAGCTTTACAAGCAGTGGCGTACCAAAAGGGGAAAAGAAGGGGCGCAAAAATGATCCTCGTACTACTCGTATGAACTACGAATTTTTTAAATGGTGTGTAGCTTTTTTTTCGTAAATGGGAAATAATTCGAGATATGTGTAGTAGATTTTGTAATCCAATGTAAAATCTTTATTTATTTATAACTAAGAAAGCACTAGCTGCCAGGGCTATTGGCTTTTTACTAAATTTTATTATTATTATCATTAAAATCAGATAAAAGTTCAATAGGATTTAGGTTTTGGAAAAAGTAAAGTCTTGTGCTATTAAAGGAAGGACAATCTGTAAGTAAGTAAGTGGGAAAAGGTAAATGGGGAAGTATGGCAAAAGTGACATACGGGTTGCTGTTCTTTCCTCAGGAGATATATATTTCATTTTGCTAGGGTTTCCGAAGAACAAAAGTTAAGACATTCGTTTTTTTTTTGTTTTAGGAAAAAAAATATTTCCAATTTCAAAAATAGAGAGTATTTACTGTTGGTAAGGGGCGAAATATTACCTCTTTAAATATTAAAATATACCTTCCTAGACAACTTTGTCACTCGACACTCGAGTTTTAATATATTTTGCTGGCCCTGGTTCATTCAATCAATAACTTCACACTTTTTTGACTGTCTTCTCCTATATTTTTTATTTTCGTATGCACATACCTACTGTTTAGTGCTTATCTTAATTTGAATTTTGAAAATAATTAAACTTCAAATTTTTTTTTTCAAAAAAGTTATGAGTAAATATTTTAGAGTTTATTTAAGAAATGTTTGAAACGAAATATCTCAAAATCGTTAAAAGTTCTTTAATTATACAAAAAGTAAAGATTGCTTTTTATAATAGAGTTGTAAAAACATATTTTTTTCTTATGTATTTTTGATAAGAGCTGACTTTTCATAGGTATTTTTCTCGCTGAGCTCGAAAATCAAGGATTTTTTATGAAACAGTTTTTGAGTTACATATTGTAATTTTTTGACTTGATTTATGATGATCGCTCAAACGAACTGTTGTCTAACACAGGAACAAAACTAAATTTGTATTAAAATATGGTGCGCGATATTTTTGCCACACGTGTATACCATTAAGTTAGTAAGCCACAGGCTGACTGTGAGTAAAGTTTAAGACAGGTTAATGCTAGGTATATAAGCTCAGGTTCATTTTAATTCGAATGAAAACAATCCAACTTATCGCGAATTTCACTTATACGAGGTCGGAGCTCGGATCGGTATCGAACTTTTATTAGACTTTTAGGTATGTTTTTTTTTTAAAGAATTTCCCTCCGTATTAAATTATTAAGGAAAAAACTTTGAAAATTTCTTATCTAAAGAAAATATTTGAAATAATTAAAAAAACAAAAAATGTTCTCTGCTCAAAATGTTTATCCTTAGACAAAACAAAAGCCGTCAATTTTGCATTTTCGAAGTCAGCTGCTAAGCTGTATGTCTGGAGTCAGAGATGTCATATTAAGGTATCTTCAAAAACGTTCAAAAACGAATTGCCAGCCTGTTTTGACATAAACACTTTTAGTTTCTAGTGCAATTTTTGGTATAAATGTGCTGAAAATCCATTAAGAAATAATTTCATGTACGGTACAATAATAATATGTGTGTTGCGATTTCAAGATGCGTCTAAAACGCATTTTATGCGATTTTAGATAATTGAATGCAAGTTTTTCAAATAAAGTGATAAAGCTGATTCAATATAAAAAGCTCTCATGTATACATTGGTGCGTAGTAGTGCTTCACCGAGAACCGATAAATATCGTTCTCGTTATTGTTATCGGGACCGAGAACGAGTACGATAACGAGACGATAGTAAAAAAATAATTTCTCGTATGACCGAGGGCGAGAACGAGAAAGGTCTGGCCGATATCTCGTTCTCGGCGATAAACACTTGTTTATCGTACGATAAGCATTTTGAACATTGAACGCGTATATTTTGCACCATTTGTTTTTACAGAAGCACTTGCACATACATATGTATATACACGCATACACCGACGAAAGTATTTTCTTTTTTACTAAAAACAAACAAAAAAAACACAAAAATATGAAAACCTAATCAAAACAATATGTGGTGATTTACATCACATTATACTCGTATGGCAGCAGCACTCCTTCGCCTCCCATCAAAATAAGCGTGTTGAGTTTTTCATTTGCTTATTCTTGACAGCGGTGGAGCTTTTTTCACGGTTGCATTTAATTTCAGTTTGACAAGATAATTATAAAACAAGTAAACGAGAATAACCGAGAAATATCGGCGATAACGAGACGAGAATGAGACGATAACGATACAGATCAAAAATGTCTCGTACGAGAACGAGTACGAGACGATAAGCTTGGCGCTACTACGAGGACGATACGATAATTTTTGAATTATCGTATCGTTCTCGTATCGGTGAAGCACTAGTGCGTAGACTACATCAAAAATAATAAATTGCTTAAAAAAGTTTTCGAAATGAAAACGTACCGACTTACACGTTAGGCTGGAATATGACTTTTTTGTCAAGCCTAATCTGTAAAGAATTTCTTCGTAATCTCTTTTTTTAGAATCAAAAAAATAAAAAAAATACTTGCTTTTACGGACCATGAAATTAAGAATTTTATTTTGATTGAAGAATTGCTGGCGCTTAGGCAAATTAATTTTTCTTCATTTTTCATACCTTAGCTTCATGGCAAAAAACCATAAATTCCACTGACTGAACCACAGTCTGATATATAATCACTTTTAATCTCAGTAGCGGGAATTTATGTTGAGTGAATCAAATTTATTACAATCAGAAGATTAGATGATCAATTTAACAAATTGAAAAAAAGAAGGAGCAGAAAACAGTCACAACGACCATAAATCGATGTTGCTACTAAAAGATGCAACACAACATAAATTCGCTTACAAGGCGTTCGCATCGGTTTAGCGTTGCGGTTACATAAGCAAACTTACGCCAACATCAGCAGAAGCTCTTAGTAGTATCAGCTGTAGCACAGTGATTCAATTGACTGAACAGTAGCGGATTCGATGGCTCCTGCGCTGATTATGGAGCGATTTATGCGTACGTGCCTCGTGTAAATTCAATTTATTCCTCAAAGTTCCAGATCAGACCGACAAACGGACAGAGTGTGCAAGAAAAACAGTAGCTGCTTATTTGTCGAATGACCACATGATTGGAAGGTCGTTTGTCTGTCCGACGCAATCCGATCTGAACTGGTCATCCGATCCATTGGCTTAACAAGTACGCGAACAAAATGAAAGCAGAAGCGGCGTATGAAGCGTGTGATTAGGTTTTTCACAGCAAACAACGCAACAACTCTAGTTACAGTTTGAAGTGAATTATGAATGATACGCATGCGCCAAAGCAAAGATCACCATCCGAGCAACATCGGCATCAATATCGTATTGTAATCAATGCTGGGTAGAATTACACTAGTGCGCGACTCAATGAATATCAAACGATGCAAAATCTGAATCAAGTGAAATCATCATCACATTGTTACTGATGCTGATGTTGCTGTTGCTCTGGGTCCGTTTCATTGTGATCGATTGTTCGTTCAGTCGGTTGGTGATGCTAAAAAATTGATTAAGCCACCTCAGGCAACTGACCTCACTACTGTTTTTACGCTTTAAGCAGAATCTCATCAGTGCCATAATGACAACAATTGATCAACCAGCAATCAACGTTGGTTGAAGCAGCGTAATGCTTGAAGATGAGTTGACGTCGTGGCGCTGGTGAAATGAAGCAACATCTTTGGTATACTTTGATTGGACAACGTTTTGCATTGCATTCGCTCACTTTGAATTTGATTTGAATTCAAGTCAAATCTGCTCAGAGTGAAATATGGAAAATTATGAAGCGTTTCTACCTGTATTGAGGTCATTGTGACTTGTGTGCAAGCCTTCGATATCGAGAGTGGAACAAAGTTTTGATTTTAATTGATTTTGTGTGCAAAAGACTGAGCGATCGAGAAACTTGATCACTTGTAAATATGCAAATTGGGTCAATATTTTATTATGTTGTATGTAGCAAGTGATTGTGACATCTGATATGATTGCAATTTGTTCTCAGTATTGGTAAATTAATGTTTTATTTGCGTCACAATTTCATAGAGAATTGCTTACATAATTCAGCTACAATGCGTTTTTTTTTTAATAATACTTAGGTCAAACATAATATCAATCAATTCTATTCCTTTATCTTATGCTAATATTTTCTAATATATCGTGAATTTCACTAACCATTCCCAGTCTTAGTCATAATTTTGTGTAAGAAACCGACACGTGCAAGTTTTTCCTTCTTGATTTTGTAATTTTTAGAGCAGAAATTGTAAGATCAGACCAGAAGTTGAAGGTGGGGATCTTGCATATATTGAACATATGGTCTCTGCAGGGCCGTGTTACCACATACGCCACCGACGCCATAGCGCAAGGGCGGCAAATTTTGAAAAGGAGGGCAAATTTTGAAAACAAGGGCGGCAAATTTTCAAAACAAGTTTTTTTTTTTGCTTATCAAAATTATTTTTGTTTTATGTGTTTTGAGCCGAGGACCTTTTTTTTTTTCTTGCTATTTTCAATCAAATAAAAAGTCCTTAATTTTAACATTCCTTTTTCGGGTTGGGCTAACCACCGTTTTGCTGTTTTTTCTCAGTGTATGACCTTTTTTATTTGTTGCTAAGTAAAATTATATTTCTGAATTAAGACTAGTAAAATAAAATATGTACATTAGACTGTTTCACAAAACGCAATTTTCAAACAAACATGAATACAAACTAATGTTGTGAGAAGTGGTTATTCAAAACTGTTCCGAAAATTTCAACCATTTTCATTGGGATTAACAAGCCTCACATGAGCATCAAAAATCATTATTTTCCATATACATACATAAACAGGAATGTCTTGGAATCTTTTACAAAAATAAAATATTCCAATAAAAACTACCCAATTATTCACGGTCAATACATCCAAGGTCGACTGTATTAGACGCAGAGGACTCAGCACTTATGTTAACTTTTTTTTTAACATAAAGTTTTTGACACTTCCTCTCACTTTACGAAGCGTGAGCTTACTTCAACTTTTGTACTGAGCAATTCAGTCTCCGAGTTTTTCAAAAATTAATTTAAGTGCAACAATTTACAGAAAAGCCTGAACAGTTGGAAAACTTTATAAGTGAGTTACCTCCATAGGGGAAAGAAAAATCTAGGTCCCTAGATTTTCGACTGTAATAAGATAATCCTTAGGCAGAATAAATTGAAGCTTAATTGCAATGACATAAACTTCTTACCTTCTAGGTATGAAATAACAACATTGGACATTTTTGTTGTACGGTGCTACTTAAGCCCCCTATTTTAGCGCCTACTTTTGCAATCAGCTGAGCATTTCTTCCCATAGTTTCATTTCATAATTGACTCGAACAGTGGCGCTCAAATCGCATTTCCGGTTGAATACAACACAGACGGATAGAAAAACAGACAAGGAGGCAGACTATAGGCAGATACTTAATGCAACGCGTAATGTTATTAACGCTTTGTGATGCATTTTTTGCTTTTTGCGCACTCAGTGAGCAGCACAGTTTTTTTTTTTTTTTTTGTTGAGAGCGCGCGCAAGACAGTAGCCGGCAACATCATATTATTGTTGCTGCTGCTGCTGATGTTGCTGCTGCCTTTTTATTTTTATATTTAATGCTTAATGATGATTTCCTTTTTGCAACGCAATGCATGCAACAATAAAACGGACAGCATTAATAGCAGCAGCAAAAAGAACAATATCAACAACAATAGTGGCATTAGCAACAATTGCCAATAAAGTGAATAAGTTCAATTTGCAACTTGTTTTGCGGATAATTAACAATTGATCAAAAAACATTTGCCGCAAGGAAGTTAGTTATACTCTGCATAACATTTGTATGTATGTATATTTGTATATGTATTTGGCTAACGCATATGCATTTATACATTACACGGTTAGAAATCTTTGAATAAATTGTAATACAAGCGAAGTATTACAAAGATTTTTAATACAATTTTGATTAAATTTAATACTTTTGAATATATTACAAAATAATACATTTTGTATTAAATTCTAATACAGTTCAAACATTAAAACGATATTTTATAACATTTGGAATCAATTTGATGCTATCGCAAGTATTACATTTAGCCAACGTAAATATGACACTACGTTAGCTGATGTCGTTAAAATGTTCAAACAACCCTTGTATTGAAAGGGAACCAGGTTCGAATACCAGTGGATACGACATATTTTTTTTTAATTTTAATAAAAACGTGTATTAAATTTTAATACAAATTTGTATTAAAAATGAATTTTAATATCTAGACAGTATTGAATTTTAATACAATTCTGGTGTAGTCATATATGTAAGCCCAAAAGTATTAAAATTTTTTCCAAAATTTCTAACCGTGTAGTTATGAAATTTTGTTTAAGTCTATGAAAAATATATATAGCAGTTGAAAATAAAAAACAAAGAACTATATAAGTTTAATCTACTTTTATATTTTTTATTTTTATATGAATGCAGGAGTTTTTTGCTGACCGATTAAATTTTTAGTTTCCACGTCAATTTAGCATTTTATTAATTCAACCATAGACTTAAAAAAAATGTTTATGCAACCTCAAACATAAACAATATTGCTAATGTGTTTTGCGTAGGTGTAAAATATGCAGTGGTGCTGCCAACACATGTCAGCCTAATAAATATGATAGGATTAATAATTTTAATAGTTAAATGTACGCAAGCTTATATGAAATTTTTATAGTGGTATATACCTTCAGAAATTTATCAGAAGCCAAGACACCCCTAAGGGACAGAAAGAGCTAAAGCATAAGAAATTATCAAAATAAACAAGTTAAGGTGTTATCTTGAGCCAGGCCGAAACTCACATACCCTACACTGCACTGAAAGTACCTTTTCAATAAGTGTTAAAAAGACGTTGAAGAGGTTTAATAAGTCGAAAAAAAAAATGTGAAATGTTAGAAAGGTTAATAGAGATTGAAAACTGTTTAAAAATTCGTAAATATATGCAAAATGTTGAAAAAAGTTGAGAGAGGTTGAAAAACTCTAAATAAGTTGAACAAGGCTGGAAAAGTTTGAAACTATTCAAAATTGATTAAAAAGTCGAAAAAATAAAGAAACTTATGAAGAAAGTTGAAAGAGGTTGAAAAGTCGATCAAATACATATAGAATATATGTTAAAGAGTTGAAAAAGTCGAAAGGATATATAAAATATTGAAAAAATCTAATAGAAATGAAAAATTTGAAATATGCCACTCCCACTTCTCCAATTCCGCCCACTTTTGGTTCATTAAATTATATTTGTGATCGACAACCTCATATTAAATTTTAGCACAATATCTTGTATAGTTTGCGATATATGCCGCAGTTAAATTTAAAATTTAGGCCAGTTACTCACCCACTGGTACAATCCAGCCCGGATTTGACCCAGAAATAGCTTTTCATAAGCAAACTCCTAACACCAAATTTTAGTATGATTGCTCACATATTTCGATAAATATGCCACTTACCGTATTTTATTTGTATGGGAGGTGCCACGCCCACTGGTTCTATTTCAGCCACTTTTGATTCAGATATACTCTATAGCAACTGAACCACTTACATTAAATTTCATAGCAATTGCTGCAATAGTTCTCTTAAAGCAGCGCTTACAAATGTATGTTAATATGGGAGGTGCCACGCCCACTGCTGCAATCCTGTCCAAATTCATTACCTCATCTACCTCATTAAATTTCATAACGATTACGTTATTAGTTCTCTTAATATAACGTTTTTAAATATTGTGGGCGGTGCCACGCCCTTCAACGAGTTTTTTTCAGTAAAGTGGCTGAGCTTGTATTGATGACTGCTTTCAGCGGCATCATCTTCATAATTTTTATAAAAATTGCTTGTGCCAATTTTGAGATATACAGAATCAAAATTTTCAACAGTTCAAAAGTGACACGCCCACTTTTTTGATTCGGCCCACTTTTTTCACTGTTCAAGATATATTTGATATGTATCCGTTTACCAAATTTCATCACAATATCTTGAACGGCTTACAAGATATGGCAGTATAAATGATAAAATTTAGGGCTGTGCCACGCCCCCGTACGATCCTTTGGAAACTAAAAACCCAGGCTAATCCTAATTTTTTTCACATGTGCACCAAATCACCGAGTTTCATCAAAATCGCTGCAACTTTTTTCAAAATTGGCCTGGATAAATATACATAGTATGGGCGGTAGGCGTGTCCGCCAACCGATTTTGCCCATTTTCAATAGCAAGATGCCTGCAAGAAGATGTGACCTGTGTGTGAAAGTTTTATTCAATTAGCTTTCTTGGTTTTTCCGTAAACCTGATTTCAACAGACGGACAGACTGACAGACAGACAGACAGACAGACAGACATACAGACGGACATCGCTAAATCGACTCAGGTGGTGACGCTGATCAAGAATATATATACTTTTCCATACCTGCCACGCCCCCTTCGATGTGTTACAAACGGAGAGACAAAGTGAATATACCCTCGGTGTAGGGTATATAAACAATTTTCATACAGTTGAAATTTGAAGGTGAAGTTTTGATATGATATTATCGTGCGACAGAGGTTAAAAATCATGATATTTTATGCAATATCTGCCCAGGGCCGGCAGAAGGGGCGGGCAAAGCGGGCAATTGCCCAGGGCGTCACTCTAATGGGTAGTCAAATTTGGAATATTAAAAAGACAGACTCATTTTTTTCGTGTTGTTGCGATTTGAATGCAACTCGGTATTAACGTATCGAAAAATTGCGCGGTTCTAATAGCTTTCACATGTCAGAGTAATCGGCTAAGAAATTTTAAGGAACAGCGACAAAATAGTTGCGCAACTTGAGAGCCAATGTGGGCTCACACTCTGGAAGTTACCGAATCAATATTAAATGAGTTAGAAAAGAACAAAAACCTTCTTATAAGCATGCGCGGCCAGTGCTACGATAGCAGGTCGAATATGAAATATTGTAGGCTTAGAGTGCCTGGCTATGCACATACCTCAAAGTTATGTAGTTTTACTATAAATAACTCGTGCAAATAATCGAATATTGCTGAACATTTTTTTGGGGTGATACAGAGAATTCATAATCTTCTGATCTGTTCGACGCAGTGTTAAGGCCTCAACCCATAGAGTACGTCAAGTCCGTTGCGTCAAAGTTCACAACTGACAAGACGGAAATGAAGGAAGAAAGCGGCCCAATGAATACGTCCGCAACGCATTTCTTATCTCTCTTTTTTTTCTATGTTTCGCACAAACTCACATATGTCAAAGTATTCAACGTACATCAAAAGTTAAAAGTTGCCCAACTTCTTCCGTTGCGTTGACGGATAAGTTGCTTATGGGACGCTCTTCATACAAACCAATTGTCAGTTGTAAACTTTGACCCAACGGACTTGAATTACTCTATGGGTTCAGGCCTTTAGACAGTTTTCTTATGCCACATGGGTACAAATTCAACTGTAAGCTGAGTACACAGAGTTGAGTAAATATGTCAAATTCGTTACAATGCAGGTAGAACTTACAACAACTTATTTGAAATTTGTTGTCAAAATGCAAACTTAATCGTTTTGCTGCTATATTGATGGAAGACATTAGCGCTGAAATACTGTTTTCGTTAGATCCTTATGTACTTTCTCGTTTTTTCTTAAAAGAAAGTTTAGCATAGAATGTAGATGCAGCAATATTTTCCATAAATAAACGTTTTGAACGGTTTAGGAACCATGAAACTCGTGTTTTTTTTAAATGACACTGGGTCCCAACAAGCTAAAAATTTTTATATGCGCGAATAGCGTCAACATCTGGTCTTAAACATTGCTGAAAATGTTAGCCACAATATTAATCCTTGTGAAATGTTTGCTGCGATATCTAAGTAAATGGAGATAAAAACTTATACATATAAAGCATTGGAATTCATATCTAGTCTAAAATGTTGTGCTTCAATTACAGTAGCTAATGAGAAAAGCAGCTTTTAGATATTAAAATTAACAAAAAATTATTAACGGTCAACAATCTCACTAAAAAATGTTGTCCGGCTTGGCTATGCTGGCAATTTTAGAGTTCGGTGGTTTCATCCACCATCGCAACAATGTTATTATGTATTTTGATTTTTTTCTCAATATATAAATGGGGCGCCGCGTTGATCTTTGCCAAGGGCGTCAAAAGCCGTAACGCCGGCCATGTCTCTGCCATTGCGTTATTAATTGAGAGCGCTTTGAAACTGTTAAAAAATGTGCCATTGCGTCAGCCTTTTAGTTTAAAAAAATGTGTCTTAATAGAAAACATACAAATACAACCCGACTAGAATTTTTCTTAGGCATGCCTAAATATGCTTTTGGCCCTAACTGGGAAATAATTAGGCTAGCCAAAATTAGGAATGTGTACTAGCAGCCTAATTAGGAAATTGTAAGGCATTTCTAAATTAGATTTGCCTATCAACTGCCTGATTAGGCCCTACTGCGGCATGCCAATGTTTGGTTTGCCTAAAGGCTTGGTCATGGTAATAACCTAAGGAATACCTGAATTCAGTAAATCTAGAGAATAAGTAATGTGGTAGTCGTGACTAAGTTCGAATTTACTCCTGAACGATAAGAAATGACCGATGACAGATGCAACGTTTCCTGAACTTTTAACTTTGATTTTCATCATTTCATTTAATTTTTTAATGAATATTGACCTTGATATATTTATAAATTTGGTGTTTTATTATGCGAACTCAAATAAAAAAATAAAAAAATTTTGAAGAACTTTTCTTACGCTGGAATTGAACCTGGTCATTCCGAGTCGTTAGATGCGTAGCTTGACGCAATCAGCTAAACTCATTGTTGTACAGTGACTCACTAAAAGCAAATAATTATAATTTTTCTAACAGTGTCATATTTGAATTGTCATTTTATCAGAGTTCCCAGACTTGGGTGTTTTTGTAATGTGTGATTATTTTTTTTTTGCTGTAAATGTGTGTGGTAGCTGCCCGATAATTGGAATTAGAATAATAAAATAACACAAGCTTACTGTAACAATGACTTTTTATTTATTTATAAAACAGTTTTGTGTCAACATATTTTTAATACAAACTTATATATAATCAAAAAAAGCCTTTTCAAGAATGTAGTTATGCTAGTTGTTGTTAAATAGAATAAAAATTAGAGACGAAAGAGTGGTTATACGACTGAATTATGAAGTGCCGTTTTTTTTAACAATTACAGTCTTACTTATGGATTTAACAATAATGTCACAATTATAAAGTAAATAATTATTTGTGTAATTTGCAATGCTAAATGTAACATTATTTGTATTTTTTATTTTTGGTAATTGAAAAAATTGTTCTTTGATAAATTTGTTGCAATGGAACCTCCTTTTTTTAGCCATTTTTGATAGGATTCCAAGGTAATTTTCAAATCCGATCGCATCGAATTCATTCAAAATTTTTCTACATCACCTGCAAGATGCCGCAAATAATGTGGAATATATTTTTTCGAATTGGGACTCAAAGTAGTTCAAAAGCATGTACACGTGCAGGAGTAAAAAATTGTTCTACAATTTGTTTCTAAAAACTTTTTGCAAAAACCACCAAAATATATCAGAAGTGATCAGAGTTCGGTCGCCTTCCAATATTTATGGTATATTAGATGTCTCTGTTTCCCAAGTAAGCGTCAGCTTTGTACTATAACTGTTCAACCTAAATTAGAGCGCCAGCGTTGTTTAGCTGTCAAAATTCAAAAATAAGCAACGCTCTAACGCCAGCGTATTCGATTTTCTAATTTTGACAGAGCGTTGGCAGCAAATCTTTTATTTTATTGTGTTGATTTTTTTCTGTCACAAACAGTAAACAAATAAACTCTACATGAAATTTAACGCTACGCTCTTATTTACGTTCAGCGCTCACTCAAAAGCGTAGCGCCGGCAAAGTCAACGCCCAACGCTCTTCTCAACAGTAAATCTGTTTTTTCTTAAAATAAAACACAGTTCACACAAAAGCATTAAAAAAAAACTTAATAAAATAAAGTAACTTTTCAAATCAGAAGGAACATTAATTTACATCGGTGAAATGAAAAAAATCTTAATTTCTACCAAACCAAAAATTTTCTACCAAATTTGGGGAAATCTTCCAAGTGTGGCAACGCAGGTAAACATTGAATTTTTCTAATAAAATTTAAACAATTTTTATGATTCGTTATAACTTTTTTGTTTTCATAATTTTATATATATGACATCAAATTTATAAACATAGTGATGAACTGAGTGAATGTTGCCTGGGTGACGCTTTGATGTTGTATTAAATTATGAATATATATGAACTCTGTGTATGAATGACGACTGACAATATAAATAAATAAACGTCACATAAATAAATTCATTTAAAATAAGTCAACAAAAATATTAACGGGGAAGTGTGTGGGTAATAAAAATCATATAAAAGGTAGTATGCATTATGTGTGGCGCTGCACTGCAATGACGTGAAAAAAACAACCAATGATAAATAAAAAATGTTTCCCCAAGACACAACATTTTTTTTCATTTCCCCCTTGTAGAAAGGGCCCAACAAGAGCCTAATGAGGTAGGCGTTGAACAATCCTATTTGGGAAAATTTGGGGCACACCGTTACAATCCAAATTAGGTTGTCGTTGGGTTTCCAAACTTGGCCCTAACGTCTGGTTAGGCAAAACCAATGAGGACCTAATTTACGCCTGACGACATTTTCTAGTCGGGAAATGATTTTATCGTCAGGCAGATTGCGATAATTATAAGGATTAAGTTTTAAAAAAACGAGAGAAACAACCTCTGTCACTTAGTTATTGCTGTCAATATATATTACAAACATGTTAATAAAAACTGAATTAAGTCATATATAATCTTGTCGCGTCTGCCTCCTAGGCATTAAAATAGAGCAGACAGACGATTCCAGCACTGGTTTTTAAAGGCAGATGCTTTTGAGCACTTGAGGTGCATACTATTAAGGATATATAAAACCAATGCAGTGCTGTCTTGCTATGCAAAATTTACTATTCTATTTTTCGGTCATTTAATCATTTTTCTGGCTGTGGATATGAGGTATTTCACTAAAAATCAAACACCATTTTGCTCATGCATCTCTGATTGGTTTGAATTTTTTTTTTTCATTTAGTGGATACTGGTTGGGACTAACCAGCATATTTTTTTTTCTCCAAAATATCGTAATTTCATATTTTATACAGGTCGACATTAGTGACGACATTTTCAGTACATTAGTAGGTACTTATTTCACTTCATTCGCGTTGAGAGAAATCGACGTACAATGTTCGAATTTTCAATACATTTGCAATTATAATACTTTGCAGTCGAATGAAACTTGAGAATGATATATAAGATCTCAATACGAAAATTATATTATTCTTTGAAACACATTTTTTTTCTTTAAAGTTTGATGTTCATAACATAAAGTACATTCATTCGTTCTCCAAAAAGTACATTGCAAGTCACATTTCTACAAGACCCAAATTTTGTCACTGGTCTACATACATATTTGCATAAGTGCTAGTACGGCAGGACAACTGATATCGATATAACTCAAATTGTGTTTTTGAGAGCAATATATTGGGAAAAACTTCGTGTCCCAAAAATATGTATACGAAGCTGACCCAAATTGACAATTTTTTCACATACAACTCCATATATTTTAAAAAGCATAGACCTACAAGTTTGGCTCTTATATGTATTTTCAGCCTCGATAGGCAATACCAGAGACCTTAACATTCTGAAAAAAAAAAGATTGAATCATTAAATAAGAATTTTTTACACACCAACAATTGCTGTTATTAAAAATCCAGCGTTTGAACGTCTGTCGTTTATATTTATACCATTTCTAATATGCCTTAAAAACAATATGCCAGAATCAGATGCGATAAAATAGTTTATGAAAGTTTTTTTTTGCAATTACAAAGTTCATTCAATGACTATAATATGTATCTACTAAAAAATTAAATATCTTTTCAGAATTTCGAAAGATATTATTACTCTTAATAGTATCCAAAACTGTCGTAGTTTTTTATGAACAACAATACGTTGAAAAAAGGATTAGACTCTTTCTTGATTGGAACATTACTCGCAAACCTTTTATTGACGCCTTTATATAAAAAACATTTTTTAAAAAAAATATGAATATGAAGTTTTAGTATAGCAAATATGTAAGTTTTTACTTCACGTTGTGTACATAAGGGTGCTTCGAATTGATAAATGTTGAAAATTTCTAGGTAGGTACTTTCAGTGTTATTTATTTCTTTTAGTTAACTTAACGAATTTATCGATATCAAAAGACATCCTGTAGGGCTCCCACAAGTATGCCTTTTTTAGATAACATGCGTGTACTGTGGATATTTTAAGCGTAATGGTTTCTACAAAATTCAATACGCATAATGGTTATATGCAGTCGCGTAGCCAGAATTTTATGAATTTCCCGTAGAACGTAAATCTTGAACCATGCACAAGTGCAAAAATACGAACGTTATGGTAAGGGAAACAGGTTTTACAAAACGATTTTTAAGAAAAAATTATTTGAAATTGGGCTGATGGATGCATTATTTAGTTGATCAAATTAAGTTCTTAAGAGCTCGAAACCTTGATTGTGATGCAGTCAAAAGAACATTTTAAAGGAGATAATTTGTACTTTTACTTTAGACACGTGTAACACAAATATTCATTTCAAGTTACTGTGCGTATTCTCTTTTATATCAGCATATGCTGGTTATGCACAATCCAAGAACAATTGGCAATCCTGATATCGTCGAATATAATTTTAGCATTTGGTGTTTGATATTTCGCACAGCCGCTGTGAAACTGATTGTATAACTTTTTAGTTGCTGTTTTTCCATTCGAGCGTGTACATTTTTTATTTCGCTTGCTGCGTTTTCTATAATTTTATTAATGTTTTCTTTTTCTTTTTATATATTATATTTTATTTATTAAATTTGTTATGAAGACTATAAAACTATTTGATTGCAGTGAGTTTTCTAGCAACTTAAAGAAGATATTCATAAATGCGTAGTGATTATATGAATATGTATGTTGTTATTTCATTTTGTGTTTGTCAAATTCTAGAGCACCCCTACTATGCTTAAAGTAATATGTTTTTTGATAGAATCAGATATCCGTTGAAATTTTTTTCAAAAGCTGATGAAGTCAGAGCGTATGCACTATACAACAAGAGTCTTACCAGATCGGCAAAAAATTTATTAGATTAGCATAATGTAGAAGTGTTAACTTGGTAACTATATATATATATCTCCACGGCTATATTTTTTTTATCAAATGTCCTTTCTAGCAAAACAGACAAAGTTAATTTTCTTACATGTTCTAAATATCACATTCAACTTTCAGGAGACTAAAATTATGTTCCAGAAATTCAGCATAGAATTTACTTTTATCTATCTTATTTAGATTTGAACACAATACAATGCATTTTACAGATATAGAAATGATTGTGAAGTTCTTAAAAATGATTTGCACAATTAAAAACATTTTAAAATTAATATTTTAATTATAAAATCGACAGAGCAGCCAAATGAACGAAAGAGGCAGATATACTGTCAATAGAAAACACTATCAATGCTATACAATTAAATCAACGAGTCAGTCAGTTTGACTGACATTCATCATATTCAATGAATTTGTGACTGAGTGTCGTCGCACTAAAGTTTGTTTGTCAATTATTGACACTACGTGTACAATAAAAATGCGCAGCACAATGAAATAAAGTAGGCTCCACATTTTCCATGTACTTAATAAATAATTTCATATTTACAACAATTGCAGCAGGAACGCAAAGATCGCAACGATTGTCGTCAGAGTCACAAGCAACAACAACAACAACAGCATTGTTCACAGTTCAGTTGCACAGCAACAACTATGAGCACAATACATGAAACAAACTTACGGATGCATCCCTAATTACAATATAATTACCGAAACAATGCTCACACGTATTAATGTTGATGTTGGCAACTCTAAAGTTAAGTTTTTTTTATGTTTTTTAACGAAACTAAGGGGAGACAATAACATGAATGTTCGCTTTGTAGTGACAGTTGATATGACAGTTGAAATTGGAGCGCTGAGGGAGCAAAAAATGAAAGACAAAAATTATAAAGTTAGGCCGACGCGTCACTTAATTAGTTTAACAATGCGTTAAGTTTTGTTCTTTATTCCAATATTTCTGATTATTTTATTGTTGCTTTTTTTGCACTAAATATGTTCCACTTCATTATGAGAAAATGTCACATAGATATTAATATGCTTTTATGTTGCCGGTCTTAAAAAAGAAAATAACTCTCATGTGCTTTTGCAAACAAATATAAAATCGCCATCTGTAAGAATTTTTTCCGAACTTACCCAAATTCTCGTTAGAGATATTTTAACAAACTATTTCTTCGATCTCTCTGCGGATTGCGTCGACTTTTGACTTTAGGTACAATCAAAGGAATAAAATTAGCGATGGCTATTTTATTTTTTTTACAATTACGAAATTTCATTTCTATGAAGGCATTCTCCATATGGAAATAATAAAATGCTACAAGAAGTCATGATAGTTTTGGGTAATGTCTGTTATGGAATTATGTGTTATGTAAGTTTCTCCTCAGCATATGAGAGAAAATCTTTGCCATTGCGTTGGCTCTGCGTTATTAATTGAAAGCCTTCAAAACTGTAGAAAAAGATATGACAAACAATTTCATCGCGTCTGCCTTTTATTCTAAAAAATTTTTCTAGACAGAAACATGACAGATAAATGCAATAGGCAGACGTTTTTGCTGCTGCGTTTAGTAGTACTTAATCTCTTTTTTAAATTTTTTGATTTTCACAAATTTAAGTGAATTTGTCCTTAAAGCAGATTGCGATAAAGAGTATGTCATAGGAAGCCAGAGAAACAACCTCTGCCATTGCTGCATTGAAAAGTTGCAATACCTATTACAAACATGTAATAAAAAAATTGAGAACTAAATAATGTTATGGCATCTACTTCTTTTTGTTAAAAAAAAAATATGAAAATAGAGAACTATTATATACTAGGCTATTGAAGATAATGTTTAGCAATAAAGAATCTAAAAACTCTTTCGAATTTCTCTTCAGAAAGTCCAATACAGAGTTATTTTTAGAAGTAGTGTATTATGAGACTTGTGGCTCAAAAAGAGCACCGAGTCTAGTAACTTTGGGAAAAACTTTCTATTTCAACTGTTGTATTTACATTCATGAACTATCGCAGCCGATTTCTGTGCTGATTTAAAGAGGGCAGACGTTTTAAGCCTAAACCAAAATAGACGAGACGAGACATAACGAGTAAGTTCGAGTGTATGTAAACCAATGTTGATAGCCAAAATGAACCTACGTAATTGAAGTGAACGAAACATTTTGACGAGTCGTAAGAGTTCCGTAAAGGCCTGAACCCATAGCGTCCGTCAAGTCCGTTGCGTCAAAGTTTACAACTGACAGCTAAGATGAAATGTATGCATTTGTATGAAATGCGGCCTATTCGCAACTTATCCGTCAACGCAACGGAAGAAGTTGGGCCACTTTTAACTTTTGATGTACGTTGAATACTTTGACATATGTGAGTTTGTGCGAAACATAGAAAAAAAAGAGAGATAAGAAAATTAAAATTGTTTCCATGTTTGAGAAATATATTAATGCGCAGTATAAAGGAGAAATAATGAAATTAATCATTCAAAAAGCTTTTTTTTTTGATTTTTTATTTGACTTTAAATGCGTTGCAGACGTATTCATTGGGCCGTCTTCTTCCTTCATTTCCGTCTTGTCAGTTGTATACTTTGACGAAACGGATTTGACGGACTCTATGGGTTGAGGGCTTTTGAACCGAACTTCAAAACGTTGCAACTCGTCACAACAGCTTCTTCGGTTCGTTGGCTAGCGTAACATTTTGGGTTAAGTGTCAAAACAGACGAAACGAGTGCAAACGTTCGTTCAATTGCTACCGTCTCGTCACGTCTATTTTGGTTTAGAGAGCATACTATTCAGGATACATACATATGTTTATATAAAGCTAACGGTAGTTCTAATTTTGTTTTGCAATATATACTGTTCTCTTTTTTCGGTCATTTATATTATTTTTCTGACAGTGTATTTGGAGTTTTCCATGCCAAATCGGACACCGTTTTGCTTTTGTTAGCAACCAAATTCATTCATTCGTTAATTTTATTCTCTCACAATTATACTGGTATCAAAAATCAGAGGAAACAAATTTATGAAATAATTGAAGCATCAAATTTGTGGTATTTTTGAAGTCGAAATTATTTAAAACTGTGCCAATGATATACAATCCAAATACATAATGATCATCCTTGATATTCTAAAATGTTGATTTCACAAAACAGAAAAAAGGACTTGGGTAAAATGCTTTTTTGATGGAATGGCTTGAGTAATTTTACCACATATGAACATACATACATACATATTTCCCACAAATAAAATAATAACAATTTGATTGTTTGGAATTGAAACAAAAAACAATTTTCAAATCAATTTAAAATCAGTGAAAAACTTGTTAAAACTTTTAACTACTTTTCGTCAACATGTTGTTATTAGAGTCGTGCCTTCATGTATCGCTGCTGTTTATAATTCAGCTTTTTTCTGATTCTGTTTTCAAATAACATAAGTTAAATTATTAAATAAATAAGTCACGCCATATTTAATATCATGTTGTACGTATATTTTACAATATTTTCATTTTAGTAAATCAACACGAACACATACGAAAAGTACTTGTACTTGCATCGATGTATCAAGTGTGTAGGATAAATTGTAGGAGGTCTATGTGTGTATGTGTTTAGAATAATCAAGGTATTAGGCACCAGCGGCATTTACCATTATAAAGTACACATTACACGATGATGACGTGACTAAAATTTGTTGTTTGCACACAAATTGTGTCCTAACGATGTTAGTTAACTTCCATTTATATGGTAGTTAACGATAGTTATTTAAGTTAAAAGAAAAGGTTAAACAATTAAAATGAGTTTGGGAGAAAAAAACTTAAACAATAAAATAAAAATCATGTTCAGAATGTTTATAATTACGTGTATTAAGTTTGATTAGTGCATGTAGATATTATTAACTTCGGTCATTAAGAAAATAATCACAAAATATAATAGTAACAATAACATGGTTATGAAAAAATTTAAAATTACAATGATACTATCGGGACAATGTTATCTATTGACATTAAGTAATACTTAATGGCAATAAACTGACAACCTTTCATGAGGTAATAAAATGATCACAATGCAAAAAATTCATATTCTGGGTTACTTATAACAATATACAGAAATGTTCATTATGGGTCCGTTTGAAATATTTTTAGCGTTTGACGTGATGCCACAAAATGGTATATATTTTAGTTATTCGCATCAAACATATTTAACAACGAAAATTGAGCAGTAAAAGAAATATTTTAAACTATGTTAAATAAAAATTTAATTAAAAATAAAAACTAATTGATCCTAAAATGGAATCTATCTTAACTGATAGGGATACCCAAGTGTTTAAAGAGCTTCTTTTGAAATTATTTCGTTCATCTAATTGTTTGTGATTCCATTGAATCAGGCCCGTGCGCAGAAATCAGCCTAGGGGGCAGGAAGGTGTAACTCGGATATTTCATATTATGCTATGATTCCCTTCCCTTCTTACATATGTTCTGACTCGATAATTAGCTATCGAGTTTATTTTGACATTGCGATGTATGTATATTCATTGGAGCTAAGCCGTTCAGCTGATTTTCAGACATTTCTGATCAAAGGTATGGCTTAAGACGACACAGCATTGAAAAGAAGCGTTAATTTCTTGCTGTTCTCACAGCGTTTGTTCACGAACAGAGCAAAAAAGGTTCTAGAAGGTATTTAGTTAGGAAAACTTCCAAAAAAAAGGTTTTTCTAATGAAAAAGCAGGATATTTTTACGACAATTTTCGCTAGGATGTGGTTTGTGAAATATCAGGAGTTGCGGAAGACTTCTCTAAAAATTACTATGAGCTGTGAACCTTTCAACTGATCTCGACAAATCGGGTATAATTTGAAAAGTATATATATACGTAAGCTTTTGAGTGTATCACTTGTTATATCTTTCATTCAGGCCCGTGCGCAGGAATTATGCATGGGGGGGGGTTTTTAACTTGGACATTTCATGTTAGATTGTGTTCATAAAAAACGTCAAAAAACGGCTTACTTTTAATATAGACATTCAACCGGAACGATTTGTATAACGCAAAATAAAGTCAGACAGGCATCGACTCAAAAATTAGAAAGACTCTTAAAAACGATTTCGTTCCAAGAAAAACCAATGGATCACTTTTGATTCTCCTGAAGGTCCTTTTTGGCTAAAAACATGTTTTTTGCTCGTAACTTTTATTCCTTCACAGAATGGATGCTAAAATTTATTCGAAAAATAGAGACTGCGTTCTTGCAAAAAAATTTGACGTTAAAAATTTTTAAATTATTTTTCTATTATAGATAATATTCAGTCCCAAAATTCGATTTTTCACATTTTTTATATTCAACCCGGTCTAATAGACATTTAATTAATACATACATATGTAAATATGTTTATGTTATGATTCGATATTTAGTTATAATTACGTAAGTAGCTAATTCTGCGAGGTACTTGAAAAAACTAGTCCAAAACTCTTTCCACATTGATTTCGATATCGCGATGTATATTTAGCGAGGCTTAGCCGTTCAACCGATCTTCGGACATAGTTGATCTGAGGCAGTCCTGAATTTATACGAAGGCACTCTAGACGGAGGCCTAGGGCATCAGCGCGGAGAGGGCACGAGATATTGAAATTCTGATATAAAATTATATGTTTTATTATAAATTTTATTTTAGCTTTGTTTCTAGCTTGAAAAATTTAATTTAGGCCTTTTTAGCGTTTTGCGAAATGTAGCGAAAATGAGTGACGATGGCAATGCTCCCGAAGTTCAACTAAGCCCAAAAGAAAATTTTCGAATAAATACTTTTTACGTTTTATTAGACCAATTGCAATCAATTACAAATGGACTTAAGAGGCAAGATTTACCGTGAAATCTCTGAACAATTTGATTTTCTTTGCATTACAAATGAAGAAGTCGATATTAAAACCAGTGCTCAATGTTTGATTTCAAAATATCCAGAAGATCTTAATTCCAAGTTGCTGGTGAAATTCATCAATTTCATCGCTACGTTTTTCATAAAAATGAAAATACTTATAAGTTTCATAATCAAGCTATTTTATATAAAATAATGTGGGAAAATAAATTAACATCAGCTTTTACAAACGTAGATGTTGCTTTACGTATGTTCTTGAGTTTGATGGTTACAAATTGTGCGGCAGAAAGATCATTCTCACAACTAAGAGCTTAAAAATCCTTGTCGCAGGATAGATTGGATGCATTATCAATACTTTGCATTGAAAGTGATCTACTACATGAAATCGATTTTGACGATATTATCAAGGATTTTGCTGTTAAAAAATCAAGAAAACAGTATTTCAAATAATAAATCAATATAAAAAAAAACTAGGGCACCATTTTCTTTAAAAGCCTAGGGGACCAAAAATGTAAATCTGGCCCTGATCTGAGGTATATCTTTAGACGACATAGCACTGAAAAGGAGCGTTCATTTGTTGCTGTTGTCACAGGAAAAGTTGCCATAACACTAAGCGTTTTTTATGTCTTGTCCGGCAATGCGTCGACGCCTAAGTTGAACTTAATTTATCCACATATCACGTGAACTATCTTGCAAAATTGAACTATATGGCGTGAATAGACTTGTGCATGAATTTTTATTGAAGCTGATTTTATTGGTGCCGGAGCTATGATTAAACGCGCATTTGAAAAAACGCTCGTGTTACTTAGCCTTAGCGACGCGCAGCTGCCCCAAATCGTGTTTTTTGGTTCAAAAATAGCTGGAGAGCGCAAATCTTGTCGTAAATGAAAAATTCGGGCTCCGACGATTTATTGGCATTTTAGTTCTTTCATTTAACAAAAAAAAAATTGTTGTGTCTTTTTAATTTTTGATTCATATGTTAATTAAAACCTATGTGGGAAAATTCCCAATGGGGGGAGGTTTGAACCCCCAAAACCCCCCCCTTGCGCACGGGCCTGCTTTCATTGTATTTCTTTATGTAAGCTTTTATTATTTTCATAGAATTTTTAATTTTACTTTTCATAAAAAGCTAAATTTTTTTTTTTTTCGTAAGAGTCGCAAGTCTATTTGCTTTTCCATATAAGTGAGAACATATTGCCAGTGAAAACCTATGTGCGAAAATTCCCAATAGAAGGGGGAGGGTTATTGAACCTCACGGGCCTGGAGTGAATGATTGTTTCACACCCGATCGAGAGAATAGTTGCTCCACACCTAAAATGCAGCAACAAATAAAGACAGTTACAAGATTTCTGTGGGTTGTCAAATTTTAAACCTTTGAGAAAGCGATTCCGAAAAGCTAAGTATTTTTAAAACGTATCCTGGGCAATGATTATAAATTATACAATGCTACTTATACTAGATATACATATGTAGGTACGAATACGAAAAAAATATTGTTTATTCGTCAAAGTTCACATTCAATTTATGCAAAACCAAGGCAATTGTATTTATTTATTGAATTCACTTGCAGATAACACAAATAAATAGTATCTAAAAGTAAATGTGTAAAGTCTAATTGGCTTACAAATAGCATACAATTAGATAAGCATGTAGATATCGGCAGTAATTATTTCTATGGAAAGCAATATAAAATGAATATGACACTCTTGAATATTGAATAGAATAGTTTGTAATTTGTAGTGTTTTTCCTACCATCAGTTATATGTTTAATGAACATAACATTTGTAAGCCTTCGCCTATTAGTCAACTGTTGAGATTAAAGAGACGGCAGTGAATCGAATATATACCCACATTTTTTAAATATTGCCGTCGGATAGCAAGTCTAAAGAGATGCTCTTGAATGTTTATCAAACGATTTATCGAGGTATCATGTGATGATAGACAATACATTCATAATCTAATATATGTAGATCTTACTAGGCTATTGAAGATAATGTTAAAATATAAAGGATCTAAAAGCTCTTTCGAATTTCTCTTCAGAAAGTCCGATTGAGAGTTATTTTTAGAGGTAGTGTGTTATGAGACTTGTGGCTCAATAAGAGCACCGAGTCTAGTAACTTTGGGAAAAACTAACTGTTCCAACTTTTGTATTTACAATCATGAACCATCGTACTTTCTTTTATTATGTTACGCATTTCATGTTAGGTGTCATTAGCCAAAAATCGAACATATTCCGTTTGTCCTCAAACTTGGTCAAAGTGTTGTTTTATTGGGCGGACTGTAAAAACCTTAGCTTAAGTGATTCCGATCGATTTTTTAATGGCCTTTCGAATGTTCGTAATTATTCTTCGATAATCTTAAAATTTGACCTTAAGTTTTCCAAATCAAAAATAAATTTAACTTTTTTTTTATATTCTAAAAATTATGCTGAGGTTTTTTTCATTTTACATATATACGTTAAGTTCCCGAGAGCGTTTTTTTTTTACTTTTGATTCCATATCTCGGCACTACTTTTGCCGGTGTAATTTAACTGTAGCAATTTCACACATCGTGATATCTATTTGTTAGAAAGTAAGTTTTCTCATTTTTTGTTTTTTGCTGACTTTGTAGCCAAGCCTTTAGTTAGTTGTTGTTTTTTTTTTTACAAAATATATTTATTTGTCTATTGTTGTTATTTTTGGCAAACATATATATATTTTTGCTATGTTTCTGACTCTCTTATCCTATTTTCCGTTAAAATTTGTCCATTTTCAGTCAATTTAAGTTTTGTCCTGAACTTTGTCAACATGTTGACAGCTTTTTAATAATATTCAATAAATTCCCATTCTCTTTCTAAGTATTTGTTTGGTTTTTTCTTAAATTTTCCGTTAGAATTTAAGTTTTTGTGCGGTGTATAATATACTTTAATTTTTCGTGCTCGGTTTTCATTAATTTTTCGTTAATTTCAAAAAAATAGTCGTATGTTAATTCCGAGTCTTAAGAATTATTGTTAATTTTTTCTGATCATGTTGCTAGTCGACTTTTCCAGTTTTTTATTGAATTTATCTCTATCTATATACATTAGGGTGATTCCTTGGAAAAAAAATTATGGACGCCCCCTCAATAGGTTTGAAATAGGACAAGAAAATTTAAAAATTAATTAAAAATCTTTATCTTTAAAACCTAGGGACCCTATTTCAAAATGAAATTTGACCTTTCTTAAATGTTTTTTTTTGCGAAAATCAAATGAGACTCCCCCTCAATCGGTTCGAAATAGAGTAAAAAAATTTTAAAATTAATCTAAAACTTATATCTTTAACCCATACGAACCCTATTTCAAAGTGAAATTTGACCAAAGCCGAAATTTTTCTGAACTATTTTTTCTTGAGTGGCTTTTAATTTTAAGAAAGAATATATTAAAAAAAAGTATAGTTTATATCTAGTTTTCGAGATATAGTCATATGAAATTGCGGATATAGAATTTCTAAAAATCATTTTAAGTTGAAATCTCTTCAACAGATTTTACATATATTGAAGTTATATGGAAAGTCATTTTACTGTCTATAAGATTCATGCATAAAAATTTAAAATAAATTCAAAGTGTTTTGAGGTATGGAGGTTTTTTAAAAATTGCCACAATTTTTTTTTCCAATATCTGTTATTTTCTCTAAAAATTGTATCATTGATCTCTAATTTCATTAAGATATTATGATAGCCCAATTAATTGACTTTAATCCCATATGACATCAATATATGTATTTAAATTCTGTTCAGGAGTTTCCAACTTATAATGATTTTTAGAAAAGCCATATCAGCAATTTCTCATGACTATATCTCGAAAACTAGATCCAAATGATACTTTTTTAATACATTCTTTCTTAAAATTAAAAGCCACTCAAGAAAAAATAGTTTAAAAAAATTGTGGCTTTGGTGAAATTTCACTTTGAAATAGGGTCCATAGGGGTAAAAGATAAAAATTTTAGATTAATTTTAAAAACTTTTTTACCTGTTTCGAACCGATTGAGGGGGCGTCCCATTTGATTTTCTTGATTTTCGACAAAAAGTACACTAAATAACCACCCTAATATACATACATATTTTTCATTTACAGGTTTTGATAAGTATTCCATTCCTTTCCAGTTTTTTGATATTTAATTTTCTGAAAATTTTTACTATTAATTTGCCTACTTTTTCTTATATTTTTCGCACAAAAAAAAAAACTCAGAAATAAATTCAGCCTTGATGAAAAGACTTAAAATCAATATTATTTAAAAAAATATATTTATTTCCTTAAATTTATCAACAAAAACTTGATTCTTTCACATTGAGTTCAATCAGTGCAGCATTACTGCAGCTCTGGCAATGGCTTCAAGTTCCGAATGAGGACTGACAATAACCGTGTTTAACGCTCCCCTTGCCAAAAGGCAAACATGACGAATTGCCGTGACAATGAAAAGGAGTTCACTGATTTGGAAAATTCACAAGTTTGTCAAAATACCTAAATTTGTAAACAATTTTCTTATTTGGGGGAATTATGTGGCAGTAAATTTATTTATTTATCTACTTGTATAGCCATCTATATATCTTTTAGCACACAAGTAAGCTTATGCTATCCACTGAGGGTAACAAAATTGTGTAGCCATTCTTGCAAAGGGGACGTAACGTAACTACATACATATATTTATTCTCCCCTGATGGTATTAATGTTGACAAGTCTTTTCACACCTACAATGATTTAGGAAAAATCTGTATCTGTTTGACTTTTATTAAAGTGTGAACATTCAGCTGTGCGGCTCTAATCGGTGGGTCCAATGAAATCAAATTCAGATTAATTTACTTTCACACTTGCATTGATGAAGCTGCTAAAGTATGCAGACCACTTCCTATGCTTGAGAGGAGAGTTAATGAATTCATGTTGAAAAAAAGTCAAAAACCTGGATTTTTTAATCTGATAAAATTTTATTTTTGAGCTTCACAACATTTTTTTCGGATGTCACGTCAGCCAATGTAATTGTGTTGTTTTGACAGTCTTGTTACACTTACGAATATCAACAAATACTCCATGCATTTGGGTTGATGTGCGTGTTTTCGACAAAATCATTTGCATTTAAATTTTCAACTTATACATAACGTGTTTCTTTGGTCATAATTGAGGTGATAACTAAAACTGCTGCAGGCGCTTATGTAGATGTGGATACTTTATTTATTAACATTAATACTTTGAAAAGAAAAAACAAAATTTTAAATTTTTTTCAAAATCTGTAAGTTTTCTTAAAACACTTCATTTGAAAAACGCTACTTCCAGTTAGAGAGATTCTTCAATAAGTGCATTTAGCCGAATGACTGCAAATTTTCAGTCTGTGCTCTAAACTCTCGCAGTAGTAAGAATCTCACACTGTAGGGGTAGCAATATTTCCTTCATCGGTACACACGAAAGCCTACCTTACAAAAAAATTATATATCACCTACCAAAAATTTTTTTCTAAAAAAGATCATCATTTTACACAAAAATACCATAGCAAAGTAGATTATTTTTATTTTGCAGTACGTATACTATTTTCCTTCCCCCTAAATACGCTACTCAGGTAATGTCATGAGAAAATTTGTTCTCTCATTAACAGTTCCTTCACTCATATTGAAATTTATTGCATTTATTGAGTTTTGTTTTGGAGATTTACTCTCAACGCAACTTTTCAATAGTAACTCTCCATATAACTGGAGAGTATACCGGGCCGGTTCTTATGAAGCAAAATAAAGTCAGCCAGACACCGGCTCAAAACTGAGAGGGATCCTTAAAATCGATATCTGCGTCATTTTTTTTTCGTTCCGAGAATAACCAATGGAGCACTTTTGATTCTCCTGAAGGTCATTTTTGGCTAAAACTAACGTGTTTCTGCTAGTAACTTTTATTCCATCACAGAATGGATACTCTAATTTACTCAAAAAATAAAGATTGCGTTCTTGCAAAAAATTTGACGTTAAGAAATTTAAAATTTTAGGAAATGAAAAATAAAAGTTAGGAGCAAAAAACATGTTTTTTTTAGCCAAAAAGGACCTTCGGCAGAATCAAAAGTGCTCCATTGGTTTTTCTTGGAACGAAAAAAAAAAAATTAAGCAGATATCGTTTTTAAGGGTCCCTTAAACTTTTGAGTCGGTGTCTGGCTGAATCTAAATTTCGACCCGGTCTACTGGAGAATATTACATTGAAGAAACAAAAATATTTTAAGTGTACGCTTTCAAAATAGCTCATTGGTCTGTATTATCGTTTGCCTATTGCTGCATTAATTCCATTGCACTTAAATACTGTTGCTTCACCTGTTCCGAAACTAATTTGTCTTTAAAGGTGTGGATGGCCCCCTTTGATGCGAGTGCGCTGCTGCTTTACTAAATAATAGTACATACTTTCAGCTTTACTTTAACATCTTTAAAGCTATCATGCCACTTTCTTTTGGTTTGATTCAAGTAATAATAAATTCAGTATGCATCAATCAACACAAAAAACGACCATTAATAGTTGGGAACAGGTTTAAAATGGTATACGAATTCGGCAACGAACATTATGGCATATACTGGACTCCTTCTTTCTTTATGATTAAGTAAAGCACGGAAAAAAATATTCAAAATTTCGAACTTCTGAATAGCCAAGACAACATTTTTTACATTCCGTCAGTCTCACAATTGTCATCGCTCCACCGGTCATTTGTCCAGTGAGCCCGATAGTTTGTCCAGTCATCGTGACAAGTTGTTAGGAAATTTAAGCAAACGCTCAGGTCTTTATTTACACATTTTCCGATGTTGATAAAAGTAGATTTATTCCTCAACTTCAAAAGAAAAACACTCCTGCAATTTTTTTATTCGTAAAAAAGTAAAAAGAAAATAAAATTAAGTGTGATGCTAGCTTTATGTTTGGCGTTTCTTAAATAACGCGCTGTGAATAATGCGCACAATGCGACGACGCTCTTCACCGCGACACGTTGTTTTGCAGTTAAAGTTAACTGGCTGGTTGGTTGTCGCCGTTTGATCTCTCGTTTGTTAGGCATCGCTGCTAACGATTTGAATGCTTTAATATTTTTATTCATTTATCAAAGTGCGGTCGGGCCAATGAATTCAACAAAAATTAAAAAAAAAATTTACAAAATCAAACAGTCAAATTAAATGTGTGGAAAAATTGAATGATGTTGAATATATCAAGGCGAATGAAAAATAAAACAAGTTTTTTCTTTGCAAGAAAACTCAGCACCTTTGAATGAGGAAAAACTGCCTAAGTGCCTGCTTGCTGTTATATGGAATCGCCGTTTCATGTTAATGACTTGTTTGGCGTGGCGAATTTAATTGCCAATTGTATTCACATTGACCCAAATACACTGAAAAATATTTTATTTGTTGGAGTAGGAAAAATGTACTTCTCTTTTTGACATATTTGCACGAAAGCGAGGGTCAAACTGTCAATTTGCACTGGTAATGCAATGTTCTAAGGTCAGAGGAACAATATAAATATGAAAAAAAAAAACAAAAACTGTGAAGAAAATCTACACAATATTTTCCAAGAATTCAAAATTATTAACAGAAAACGCCCTACTAACTTATTGGGTGTTATTTCGTAAAAAAGCATCCAAAACTGAAGACCTCATATATAAAATACGTAGTAGACGTCAATTCCCTGATGTTATTTTCTGCATGAGATTTGACGAAAGAAATGCATTTCCATCATATTGTGCTGATACAAATACAATGTCTCTTAAATATATAGTACCGGGAGACCGATAATCGTTCGGTCAAATAAGTTGAAAAAAATATGGAAAATGTTGAAAAAAATGTATTTTGAAAAAGTCGGAAAGTATTGAAAAATGTCAATCCGGTAGCAGTTCGCTCAAATAAGTCGAAAAATAGCCAAAAATGTTGAAAATGGTTGAAAAATGTTGAGATAATTGAAAATCACAGAAAAAGTCCAAAAAATATGGCGAAAATTTGAAAGAGTTGTAGAATTCTAAAAAATATGAAAAATGTTGGAAAAAGTTGAAAGAGGTTGAAAAGTCCGAAAATGTTAAAAAATTGGAAAAAAATATTCGAAATAAATTAAAAAGTCGCTTAGTGACACGCACACTTTTTCAATAGGTTCAATAAATTATATTCGTGATCAACAGCTGCATATCAAATTTTATCACAAGAGCCTTTATAATTTGCGACATATGCCGTAATAAGTTTTTTTACGATAGCGACACACCAACTTGAATAATCCAGTCCGATTTTGATCCCAAAATAGCTTTTTAATTCTTACACCAAGTCTTAGTAGATTGTTCGCTAGATATGTCATTTTCGGTAATTTACTTGGATGGGAGCACGCCCACTGGAGCAATTTCACGTGCTTCTGATTCAGATATACCATATAGCAAGTAAGCCACCTACATTAGATTTCATACCAATTACTGCAATGGTTCACTTAAAATAACACTTACAATTTTTAGTGAGTATAGGAGGTGACACGCCCACTGACACAATCCCGTCGAATTACATTTAATATCAAAGTCTATAGCAACCGACTAAATAACATTTTTCGTTTTTTGGTTCAAAAAATCCCAAAGAAAAAAAGCCGATTGGGGCTAAGGAAGTAAGAAATGATTAGGAAATGATGAAAGAGTATTACCGTCAAACGGGAATCGAACCCCGTGACCTCTGTGTTGTAGGAACAGTACATGACCGGAAAGGTGATATATATATCTTACAATCTGTTTAACTGAAATCATTGGGATCGCTAGGGTAGGTGACACCCTGCGCAGGAAAATAATGCAGAAAATATGAGTAGAAGGCAACTACATTTCAGCAGTTTCCAGATTTAACCTAACAAAATTATTGGTAAGAACATCGGCCTCCAACTCAAAAAATTTATAAGATTAGACGAAGAAGAACGGTAGATGATCAGTCCCGCAAATGCATTTTTGAGTTTTGAGAAGTCTTGAGAATGTAGGCGTTTCTGGCTAGGGTACTACTCCCTAAAACCAATAAAAAATTGGTTTCTAACGAAATTGCTTTAGTTTTCATCGATTACTTTAAAAAAAAGATTTGGCCCCTACCAATACTAATAATAATTTTTGCTTCTACACTTTTCCACAAATATATACTGCTAAAACAAAGTTTTTGATCGGACTTTATATGCGCGTGCTGATCTTGAAAAAATTAGAAATAACAAGCAAATTATATAACAAAAAGCCGAAATTCAAAAATATCAGATAAACACTGATCACTTCCGTCAACTAATATTGAATCGAAATATTTTTGTACACATTACCGTATGCAATCAATATGACGACGGTGGTCTAATTTTTGCTGTCCATTCTTTATCTCATTTATACCATACTTCATACTTCATACTATATACTTCAAATATCTGTGATGATGAAGTTGAAATTCACTTTGTCTCGTCTCGCTGCACACCTCGCTTCAACAACAACTGCGGCAATAACATCATCACACACAAAAACATCCTTAAGGTGTCGGATGGTATGTTGTAGCTTGATCGTTCGATCGCTCTAATATTCCATCACTTGACGACGACCAGTGTTATTCGCTTGGTCGGTCGGCCCGTCGGTGTTAAGGCTAATTGGAAGTGGGCATCATCAAAGCGCACCGACAAACAAATTAAGAATGGGGTAACAATTCTGTAATAACTCTATCATCATCAGTATGGGAGGCCTTCGCCGTGAATACGCTGGCAAGGAATGTGCAAAAAAAAAGCCCAAGTAGAAGCCACAAAAGCCTCAACTTCTTTTAAAGACGCTCATATGTATGCGCATAAATGTTTGTCCGTGGCATCGATATAACGTCATACATTCATATGTATGTGTGTGGTAAAAATGTCTTCAAGCGTTTGGCGTTTTTTGCTTAGCTTCATTTACTGCAGTTTGTACAAAAGTTGTTGCTGCTTGAACTGCAAAATACAGAAAGGGTTTAACTAAGTAGTTGTTGCCGTTTTTGGTGCTGTTGTTGGCTAAGGCCTCCAATGAATGGGGACCCCTCTCCACCATGTGCAAGTAAAAGGCCATAGAGGTTGCACACACAAATGTCTATAATTACGAGAGTCATTTAGTGGCGTGTATTTGAGAGATGAGGAGAGTTCAAATAGAGTTCGCAAGGCATACGGCGGCATGCGTTTCGAAGTTAAGGTACCTAATAAGATGAAAGTTTATATCTTAACTTTTCTTAAAAAATATGTGCTCATTAACTTTTCAAAATTGTACTGTGGATATGAAATGAAGTAAGACAAATATTTTGGCTACAAACTGTTTGAGCATTAAACAGCTGACGTCTAAAAATCAAATATGATCTCATCAGCAACCCTAAGATAAAGACAAAACCTCTGATCAGCGAGATCTGTTATTATCAGTGACGTAAGGTTACAATTAAAATTTCTTTTTAGCGGTTTTAGGTTTTACTAAAATATTTTCATCAGAAACAGCAAATTTGAGACAAGTCTCTCATCAGTGACCTTAGATCCCAGCTTAGTTTTCACGTTAGCGATTTTAAGTTTTAACCAAAGTTCTCATAAGCAATCATGAGTTTCAGCTACACCTTCTACTCCAAAGTCTCATTGCTTAGCCAGATATTCTCATAAGTGATTTGAAGTTCTATCCAAGACTCTTCATCCACAAATATAAGTTTTAGTCAAAATTTACATCTGGGACTTCAAGTGTCAGCCAAACCTTCTATCAACGATTTTAAAACTCTCCTCATTAAGGATCTTAAGTCTCAACCAAATATTCTTGTCAGTGACATTAATCTTCAGGCACATATTCTCATTAAAAATTTCAAGTTTAACCAAATATTCTTATCGGTAACTTAAAGCTCTAGTCAAGCCTGTCATAAGTCAAGATTAAGGCAAACTTTCTCAGCAATAGTCTCAAATTTTAGCCTATTCTTCTTATCAGCAAAATCTTCGGATTGAAAATCTCAAGCTTTAACCAAATATTCAGTGACCTAAAGCTCTAACCATGCCTTCTCATCTGCAAAGTTCGACCCATTTCTCAGCAACCTTAATATTAGAGCATTGAGCAATATGAGCTTTCAGCAAAATATCCTCATCAGTGAACTCAACTCTTATCATTGACCTCAAGTTTCAGACAAACATACTCTTCAGCGAACTCAAATCACAGCTGCTCAGTAATGACTTCAACGATTTAAACCAAGTTTCTGATCAGGTATTTCGAGCCTGCTTCAAAGTGAATATCGTTTTCTTATGGCTCACTGTAGAACATTAAGTACCCTGATTGCAATAGCAGTTTATACAGTGATTCCCTCCCTACAAGCTGGTGCATTGTATGAATGGAAGTCAAAGTCAAGACCTTGTCATAGTTTTTGTCTGATATGCCGTCTGTCTGTCTATTCACCAGACGTTCGGCCAAACGGCGCGTTTAAAGTTGCGTTTGAATTCTGCATTAATCACGCGTATTTTTGCGTCGCTTCCAACACTTTGATGTGCGCGTGAACAGGCAAACGAAGAAAGACGGGTAAAAAAGTTTCCTTTTGCCTTAAAGTGCGCGGCATTTAAAAACGCATTTATGTCAAGAATTCAACTTCAATTTACAGCAGCAGCACCAGCTACAAAACCTGCAGTGCAGTGCAGTAAAAAAATGTATGCATGCATGGTATTAAGATTGATGTGCATTGCAATTGTAAAACCCACTGCCCTACTGGGCCCACTGGAACACTCATGGCGACGAGTTAAACACATGTTAGGCTCGTATGACGCGTCATTGTCATACAGCTAATGTTCAAATAAAAACTTAACTTAGACTCTATCAAAGTATTTTAACGCTACCATACTTAATAAACCTGACCAGCATTGATCTACTTCTTAAACAGAAGCTATTTTTATGAAGATCTATGAATTTATCAATTTATTTTTAGAAAAATAAAATTACCAAATTTTTAACACAATTTCTTCATATAAAATATGTTAAGCCAAAATTTTTACGATTTTTTGGATTTAGGGAAAATAAAAGACGTCAAATAATACAGAATTCGGCGTCAGAATTCAGATCCTCGAGTTCAAAGAATACATCTCACAAGCATTGGTCTTAAAAAAATACATAGTTTGCTTTACTTATAGCGTTAACGTATGAGAAAATATATTTAATTAAACAAAAAATCTTACTATCCTCTTAGGTATACTTACGCAAAGTCTAACTTACGATGCGCTTTCACAATTGCACTAAATGGGCTAAAGTGTCTTTAACAATACTCATATAAAGTAGTCGTTATAGAGCAACAATGCATAATAAACACACCGATCATATGGTTAAGAAAGAACAAGTAACAAGAAATTGGTTTCAGTTTTTATGCTTGATACCATGTCAGTACTAAGTATATGCCTACGCTTATGCTAATATACGTTAAATATGTGTGTGCAAAGTCTAACTGGAAGCATGTGAAATTGCTGTTTTTTCTTAGAAAACACTAACATATTATTAAGTCATAAGTGTTGAAAGCCATTAAGATAATGAATACGCACCACAAACCCTGTTACATGTATGAAGTAAAACACACCAATTGCATCAGGGAGACCTTTTTTATTTTTCCGAAAAGAAAAAACTCGTAAATTTTACGAAACTTAACCAATACAAGTGTTTGATACATATTTACATATATACTTCCAAAATAGATATATCTGAACTTTTTAATAAAAATACCGAATCGAAAACTTCGTAAGACGCAAGCTAAGTCCCAATAAATTCCGCTTAACCAATTCGTTGAAAACAATTCAATTAAAACCTATTTTGTATTGTCATGGTATATCCAAAATTGTTCTTATTACGAGTGTCTGATGTTTGAATTTTATGATTTTTATGGAATCGAGCCCACGTACTGTGGGCTATGAGTTCGCAGTCCTAACCACTACGCCTCGCTGCCTCATATACAGTGAAGTTCCCTATTACGGACAGCTCCCATAACCGGACAGCTCCCATAACCGGACATATTTCAGCGACACTCACTAACTTTTCCATACAAAATACATTCCGATAGCCGGACGCTCCAATAACCGGACAAAAATACTGCGACGATAGGTGTCCGGTTATGGGGAATTTCACTATATTCGATTTTTTATTGTTCCTTTTGTTCATATTTTGTGTCAATAACGCAGGGTAATCCATTTTTTAATAATATAATGCAAGTTTTTCTTTTTTTTTATGGAATCAGTCTGTATTTTCGATTTTGGGTAAAAACCAGGTTTTAACTTAATTTTGCGACTATAATTATGGGCCAATATCTTCAGCAAGGTTCTTGGGGTTGAAATTGAACAAAATCGGTTCACTGACATGCCTACCGCCCATTAACATAACACATTTAGTTCGCTATATTGAGAATGTTGTTGGGTGTAGTGCAGTGTCAACCAAAACGTGCTCGCGAGCAAAACGCGGCAGAATTCAAACAGAAACTGCGTGTATGTATATGAACATATTCATTATGCCACGAGAACTCATACAAGCAACAACACGTCGCACGGCTTTTCTTTTTTTGTATGTATGTACATGGTGAAAATAAATGATTAAATTAAAATAAGGTTACGCATTCAAAGCTTTTTTATGTTCTTTCCTAATTTCTCCTTGTGCAGTTCAAGCGCACATTGAACGCTTGCGTTGCGTTGGTAAAACGCGTTTGTGTAGGTTTGGCTAACACTGGTGTAGTGTAATCAAATTTCCCTCAAGAACTAAAAATAACTTTGTCAAGCTCTGCAGGAAAAGTTGGCAACGCCAAAACTAACACCCTTACTAGTTTTTAGTTACCACTGCTAGTCTTAAAATTTTTTACAAGACCTGTTGAGTCTTAGTCATTCTAATTCAAGTTTATGTCATGTTTAAGCCAAGTCTAAGTCAATTCTAAGTCAAATCTAAGTCATGTCAATGTCTAACCTGAGTTAAGTTTCATGCTTTAGTCAAGTCAAAGTTAAGTCAGTGGCAAGTCTAAATCATGTCTAAGTCAATTCTGTTAAGTTTATGTCAATTCGAAGTCAAAATCTAAGTCAAGTCTAAAAGATATCTTAATACTTATTAAGTTAAAGCTTAACTTAGCCAAGCCTAGGCAAACCAAAATTAACTATGCTAAACCTAATCAACACCTGCTTAAGCCTCAGGCATGCCTTAACTTCAAGTGTTTGAAATTTAACAAGTTAAGGTGTTATCTTCGGCCTGGCCGAAACTCACATACCCTACACTGCACTGAAAGTCGCTTTTCAATAAATGTTAAAAGACATTGAAGAGGTTGAATAAGTCGAAAAAAATTTGAAATGTAAAAAAGGTCGAAAGAAGTTGAAAAATTTCTAAGATCGAAAGAATATGAAAACCATTGAAGAAAGTTGAAAGAAATTCAAAATTTCGAAAATACATATATGTAAAATGTTGAAAAATGCTTAAAAATGTCGAAATAATATGAAAACGTTGAAAAAAGTTGAAAGAGCTCAAAGTCACTGAAAAAGTCTTAAAAATAAAGAAAATATGTAATGAAGAAAAATGAAAGAGGTTGAAAAAGTCAAACGAATACATATGGGATATATTGGAAAAAGTTAAAAAGTTGATAAAGTCAAAAGAATATGAAAAATATTGAAAAAAATTGAATGAAAACTAAGAAATTTAAATGTGCCACGCCCACTTCTCCAATTCCGCCTACTTTTTGGTTACTAAATCATATTTGTCATTGACATATAATACCAAATTTTAGCCCAATAGGTTGTATAATTTGCTATATATGCCGTAATTAATCTTAAAATTTAGGGCGGTAACACAGGTTGATGTCGGACCAAGTAACTAAATATGTGGATACCAATAAACTTTTGTCACCACTACAGTCTGGTTTTCGAATTGGTCACAGCTGTTCGACAGCTGTTGTGAAAATTCTAGATGATATAAGGGTTAGTTTTGACCAAGATTTTTTAACACTCCTCTGCTTAATTGATTTTTCTAAGGCTTTTGACTCGGTCAATCATTCATTGCTGTGTGATAAGCTTCAATATTTTTTTAATTTCAGCCCAAATGCTGTCAGCTTATTAAGGAGTTATTTAAGTGGTAGAATGCAACGTGTTAAGGTTGGAAGCAAATTTTCGTCATTTAAAGTTGTCAACACGGGTGTTCCACAAGGATCTATCTTGGGTCCTCCTCTATTTTCCCTTTTTATTAACGACATTTTTTCTGTTATTTCCAATTCTACTGTACATGCATACGCTGACGACATCCAACTATACCTTTCCCGACCTATTGAACTTGTTGAGGACCTATCTTACAGACTTAATTGTGATTTGACTGCACTCAATAAGTGGACTGTCTCCAACCGGCTTCAAATCAACCCTTCTAAATGAAAAGTTCTGCCAATTGCAAGGATTGTTTTTTGTACAATTGATATTCCACCTTTATTTATTGGAACGACTAAATTAAACTTTGAAAAATTTGGGCTATGTATTTAACTCTAAGCTCACTTGCTCTGACCACATTAATAATACTGTAGAAAAATCTACGGCACTTTACGCTATCTACGGATGTCCACTAATTTTACCCCACCTGAAACTAAGCGTCGACTCGTAAGGCAGCTGATTATACCTCTAGTAACGTTTTTTGATATTGTTTACAGCAGGTTGGACTCTCAGTCACAACATAAATTATTAGTTGCGTTCAATAATGCGTCGAGATATGTCTATGGTGTTAGACGTTTTGACCATATCTCTAATAAAAGTAAGGATATACTTGGTTGTGGCTTAATCGAGTACCTAAATGTACGTAACTTGATTTTCTTGCACAAGCTCATTCATAGCAAAATCCCAGGCTACCTATGTAATAAACTGCAATTTTCTCTTTCTGTCAGATCTCTTAATCTCATTATTCCTAGGCACAACTATCTCAACAGCAGTAGGTTCTTCTTTATAAGGTCTAATGACTGTGGAACTCACTTCCTAACTATATAAAACATGTTGTTACGTAAACAGCTTCAAACTATCTATTTTTAATTACTATTCATTTACTGAATAGCTCTACTTCTGCTACAGCTTTACTTGCTTATGCTTCTATTTTCTTCTTTCTCATTTCCTTGTTTTGATCATATTTATTTATTTATTTAAGCTTATCATTTTGTAATTTAAGATTAATTATGTTATATTAATTAAGTAACATTGTGTATGAATTATATTCCGATGTAAGCGTACTATAAAATACTTAGTCTTACTGTACAACCAAAAAATTTAAATAAATTGAAATTGAAATTGTAACACACCTACTTGTACAACCAAAAAATTTAAATAAATTGAAATTGAAATTGTAACACACCTACTGGTGTAATGTGATCCGATTTTTATCCAGAAATAGCTTTTTATAAGCAACACTCTTTCACCAAATTATAGTATGATTGATCACATATTTCAAAATATATGCTACTTAAGGTATTTTACTTGTATGGGTGTTGACACGCCCACTCGTGCTTTTTCGCCCACTTTTGATTCAGGTATACCTTATAGCAAGTAAACCACCTAAATCAAATTTCATACCAATTGTTGCAATAGTTCAATCAATATAGCGATTGCAACTTTATGGTCATATAGGAGGTGCCACGCCTACTACTGCGATATCATCAATTCTTATTTAATTTCAAATTTGATGAAGATTACTCTCATAGCACACTATCTATAACAGTAAACGTTTTTTGTTTGTATGGGAGGTGCCACGCCCACATGCTCCATTGAACCAAATTTTTGCAAAAACATACCTTCTAGCAAGTATATCTGCCTTATTAAATTTCATAACGATTGCGTTGTTAGTTCTCTTAATATAACGTTTATAAATATTGTGGGCTGTGCCACGCCCTTAATCGAGCTTTTTCAGTAAAGTGGCTGAGCTTGTATTGATGACTGCTTCCAGCGGCATCATCTCCAAAATTTTTATGAAAATCGTTTAAGCCACTTTTGAGATATATAGAATAAAAAATTTTAACTGTTGAAAAGTGCCACGCCCACTTTTACGATTCCTCCCACTTTTATCACAATTTAAGATATATTTGAAATGTACCCGTTTACCAAATTTCATAACAATATCTTGCACGGCTTACGAGATATGGTGGTATAAAGGTTAAAATTTAAGGCTGTGCCACGCCCCTTTAGGAAGCTTTGAAAACTTGAAACCTAACCTAATCCTAATCTTGTTCACATGTGCATCAAATCACCAATTTTCATCAAAATCGCTGCAACTTTTTTCAAAATTGACCTGGTTATATACCCATACATAGGGTATGGGCGGTAGGCGTGTCCGTTAACCGATTTCGCCCATTTTAAATAGCAAGATGCCTGCAAGAAGATGTGACCTGTGTGTGAAAGTTTCATTCAATTAGCTCTCTTGGTTTTCCCGTAAACCTGATTTCAACAGACAGACAGACAGACAGACAGACAGGCAGACGGATAGACAGACAGACAGACAGACAGACAGACAGACAGGCAGACAGACAGAAGGACATCGCTAAATCAACTCAGGTGGTGACGCTGATCAAGAATATATACACTTTTCCATACCTGCCACGCCTCCTTCTACGTGTTGCAAACGGATGGACAAACTGAATATACCCTCGGTGTAGGGTATAAAAACAGAAGTTTTCCTCAGTGACTAAATGTTCAGGTATAATTTTTTTTATGATTCGGTTGTAAAATTTTCCGAAATTAAATTGTAATTAAACGCGCACTTATCAGTAAATTGAGCATAAATTTATTGCGGACTCTCTATGCGCATCCGCATAGTTTCAGACATTAAAATTAATTGTCAGCACATGGAAAGATGAGTGCGTCGACTTAACTTTATGACTGCATTTGAAAAAAAAAACCTTAATATCCCTAGGCTGTCCACTAAAAGCGTGGCATATTTCAAACCGAACTTGCGTAAGAGGTAGCATTGTAAAATTTTACGAGTTTTTGAGTTATTGGCGACGATAACAACTATCCATTCACTTGGTAATAAACTTGCAACATTTTATCTCTAATGTCTTGCAAATGATGCAAAATCTCCTTAGCTTTGCACTTAAATTCAATTGGTGTTAAATTTATTGATTGAATTTTATGGCAATGTTAATTGAACATTTTGCTACCGTTAGTTAAGGAAAATTGTGTTAAAAAAATATTAGAAAATATACCATATACATATGTATATGATTAAATAAAGATAAGAGTCTAGAATTGCGAATAACTCTACCCATATAGTCTCAAATGGCCATTTCACGCGATCGCTCCGATTTTCATTAGGTAAGAAAATTAAACAGTGTGCATTTTTTACTTCGCTGAATTTTGTTTTTCGCAAAATTTCAGCAAAAAAAAAAAAATAAAGTGTGCCTTAAAATTCTTCTAACAATTCACTGAAACTTATATATGTATGTGCTGTAAATTGAAAAAAAAAATATTTTTGTTTTCAAAGACTCCACGACTGCGAAATCACACTTAATATTTAAAAAAATCAGAATAGTCCAAGAGCCGGCTGTAGAAAAGTCGAGTGTATAAGATTACAGGATGGGATGCATGCCAAATGATAGAGCTCGACGAGCCTAAATAGAATATCTAGGGTTGCCTTGCCAAAGCCTGTCCCGATGGCCGAAAATGCCCGAATTTTAGCCAATTTTATTGTTCTAATTAAAACTGTAGTACATAACAGCTCGAAATGAATGCCAAACGATAGAACTCGAAGAGGCCTAATTATAACACCTGGAATTGCATTGTTGAATCCTGTCCCAAACATGGGTTTTCACCGGTTTTTTAGGTCAATTTTCATTAATGAAGATAACAGCTTGAAATTTGTGCCAAATGATAGATATCGAAGAGCCTTAATAGAATATATAGGGTTGCCTTGTAGAATCCTGTCCCAAACATGAGTTGCCACTCATTTAAGAAAAGTTGACCCCAAAAACGGGTGTCAAATAATGTTTAGGACATGATTCGACAAGGCAACCCTATATATTCTATTTAGGCTCTTCGATATCTATCATTTGGCACGAATTTTAAGCTGCTATCTTCATTAATGAAAATTGACCCAAAAAACCGGTGAAAACCCATGTTTGGGACGGGATTTAACAATACAATCCCAGGTACTATATTTAGGCCTCTTCGAGTTCTATCATTTGGCATACATTTCAAGCTGTTATGTACTACAGTTTTAATTAGAACAACAAAATTGGCTAAAATTCGGGCATTTTCGGCTATCGGGACAGGCTTTGGCAAGGCAACCCTAGATATTCTATTTAGGCTCATTGAGCTCTATCATTTGGCATACATCTCATCCTGTAATCTTATACACTCGACTTTTCTACAGCCGGCTCTCAGTCTAGAAAGGACGACTGAAGTTTTTCCATGACTTAAATTACAACTCTTGTTCAATGTACCATATATGGGGTAATTCAGGCGAAAGCTAATATTAAGGTAATATGCTCGAGCTACAGATTTATTGAATTTTAATTTTAATAAATTCAATAGCAGATGGCGAATTCAACAAAATAATGGTGCCTGTTACAGGTACTAAAAATATATGAAGTTTCAACTTAAAGGTGGATAGAGAGCTTAAAGTTTTTAAACCCTAGAATATTGAAAATATTTTCTAATATGCAATTTTTTTCCAACATATCTATTGTAAATTTGAAAAGTCTATTTATTACTTCTACAAAATATCGTCGTAACTTGAATTTGGTATCACAACTTTCGTATTATCAAGTGGAACAAAAAAAAAAATATTTTGAAACAATTATAAATGGGCTTCCTTTGAATAAATCATTTTAAAATAGGTTGAGGATAAGCTAAGTTTTCGATTATTTCCGTTAATACTTAGTTTCTAAGTTTTGCCAAACTTCCAAAATTGTCACAAAATTAAATTAACAAAATGATAATAAAAAAATACTGATATAAAGAGTAAAACAGAGGCGCCTGGCGAGAGCTCATGAGGTCGGCCGTAACCTGACAACGGGTTGCTATGGCCATCTAAGTAAGTAAGTAAGATATAAAGAGTAACTTTATATCAGTATTTGATATGCCATCATATTTCCTTAGATAAGCAACTCTCGACAAAATTTTTTTGTCAACATAAGTAGCAGTAACGGAAAAAGATGCAAGGTTTTGTGCGTTCGCATTCACTGTGGTGAAATTGACTTAGCCACAAGTCGAGATTATATTTGTGTGCATTTCATGTATGAATTAAGCCCAAAATAAAGTAAGTATTGAAGCCGAAATACTAAAATTTGTTAGTGGGTGAATATACTTTGTCATAAATAATGTGAGTTCTTTATTTGCTGAAAAGTGTTTCGATAAAAATAGGACTTTTCGTGTGCTTTTTTGCAACAAATCCTTCCAGAGGGATACAAAGATTCAGACCTGAGTTCAATGCCTGCAATGCGATTTAATTTGGGCTCACAATGATTGTCTTCCAAGACGACAAGCAATTTTTGTATGTGAGTTATCTATCTGACTTTAATATGTTCTACTTTTCGCTTATTGATTTAGTTTAAATCTACTTTCCTTTTTTTATGGAAGTTCTATTGAAAGATGTAATCTGATTGTATTTTTAGTTCCTACTGATTTTTGCTTGTTATACTTTTCAAGATAGTATATCATATTATCCGAACGCTATATATCCCGCCATTACCCGCCAAATTCATTCAGAGGTGTCACTTTTTAACATTTTGTTGAAATGCTTCAACCAACATACATAACTATTTGATTCAAATACAATATATTTGACTCAAATGAAATATACATTTGTTATATTCAAACAGATCTTATTCTCAGTGTATTAAGTTTATCAAAATGAATGAAAATTATAAATAGAAAATGGCAGAGATAAGAGCAAAATTTCAAGTACACTAACAACTTCATATAAAAAAATCTTGAAAAATAAAACAATTCAGCTCCAACAAGAAGTCAAAACGCCACAGTAATTAAAGCCGAAATTCAAAAAACAAAAAGTTTCAAGTGGCTTGTTCTCTCTACACAATAATATACGTATAGCTGTGTTGTATACCACTATCTTGCTCTGTTTCCAACTAATTACCGCAATTAAATGTACTAAATACCCAAAACAAATGAACTTCTGATATAAAGATATGAAAAAATATGGCTACATATTTAACAGTGTAAGATCAGAATAACGCACAAACTCAAAAATATGTACAGTACAAACTTCTACATTCAACAACCGACGCCAAGCTCAAGTGTCTTGTGTCTTAAGTGTTGATTCTTGCATCCAAGCTACATATAATGAATTATTTTGGTATCTTATGAAATATCAGCCCAAAGTCAATTTGTGTAATGAAAATTATTAATAAACAATAATTAATGTGTGCGTAATTGGAAAGTATTTTACTAATTGTTGTACGAGTACATATGTATGTAATATAACAAGTGCATTTTGAAATGTCGGCGCATCTTTTTTTTGTTGAAATATGGGTGTTTTATTTAAGTATTACAACTTTTTAATTGATAAATGTTTTGGCAGACGGTGTTCTTTGAAGTCCTTACATTACTTAAGTATTTATTAAACGTTTAACAAGTGTCCTTTAAAAGCAATTTAATGACTTGAGTTATGATAACACTTAACTAAATTATGTTTCATTTTCAATGTATGTATTTTCAAAGTGAATATTGGATAGGGAACTATAATCTATTTAATTCATATTATCTTTCGACTGCACCTGTCTAATAAATCATTTACTCCCATACATTTTAAATTAATTTGTCAATAAATTTTTATTTGGTTTAGTAATTTGCAAAAAACTATAATTACAAATCACCAGTGATATCTAACTCAACCGTAAAAAAATGCACCAACGGTAATGAATGTAATAAAATTACGAACCATGTTTTGTTCTTATATTGGAATAAAAAGTTGTTACGGTATTATAATTACGCCATGACAAATAAACAAAGCAATAAATTATCGTATCAAAAATTGAGCCCAAAACCAGTGGAAAGACAGCAGCAGCTAACAAACTAAAGTAACCAAATTCACGCCAATCACCTTTGCTCCAAATTTATACGTTGGTGCTGCGTTCCTAAGCCGCTAATAATCGCATGAAATATGCGCACGATTGCATGTTCGGATCAGCGACAAATTCAACTGAATTAATGAAAATGTGAATAGAGTTTTGTATACTGGGCTAGGGCAGTTAGCGTTCTTGGAAGCGTGGCTAATACAGGGTGGTCAAAATAAAACGATGCAACTTTAAAGTTAAGTTATATGTACATATAAGAAATGAAATGTATAATAACAGCAATTTTCAAAAAAAAAAGTAAAACTAAAATATTTAAATTAAAAATAAGGCGTAGCTTGCTGAATTTGAATTCGCATATTCACAACCACAACCACACGATGCCTTAACCAACTCAGCCAACGCCTGTCATCATTCCGTCATCCCAAAAATATATCAAACTACTATACAAATAAATCATTGTAGTTTTCTGCGATTATTAATTGTCACAAATAAAGTAAGCAAATACCGTTCTGTTTGTAACACATAGAAGGGGACGTGGCAGCGTCACCACCTGAGTCAATTTTGCCATGTCCGTCTGTCTGTCTGTTGAAATCACATTAATTGAATGAAATTCGACACACAAATACTACACCTTCAAACAATCGAAACCGATTAACATACGCGTCTACCGCTCTTGCAAGTAAAAAAATAAAAATGCTTTATAGAGAGAGTTATTTGATGTAGTGAAACAAAAAAAAAACCGGGAAAAACTTAGATCACCTCTGGAAAAAAAGATGGCGAATTTCGACGAGCAAGCCAATATTCAAGATGTTATACTGAGAATATTATTTAAGATAATATACCAAATGTCACACAAATAGTAGGAATGATTTGAAAAAGCACTGGAAAAAACTTGAGAAATTTCTACAAGTAGGCGTGGGACCCACCATAGAAATAAAAACTTTAAAACGCTACACAGAGAGCTATTTAAGTAAATGTTGTCAAGTTCAATGTTGATACGTTTAGTGAAACCAGCCAGCATGTTGCATGTTGGTGAAAATCAGGCCCATGCGCAGGAATCATCCATTGGGGGGGGGTTTAAATCGGACATTTCATGTTAGATTGTGTTCATAAAAAACGTCAAAAAACGTTTTACTTTTAATATAGACAGGCCTGGATTAAGAAATTTTCCGCTCCTAGGCAGTTGCAAAAATTGACGCCCCCACCCCCCTCCTCAAAACTTCATTTATTTTTCATTTATGTTATCTTAACTTAACTTAACTTTTTTAATTTCCATTAAAATATTTTTTTTTGATGAACAAAAAAAAAGTCCTCGTTGTTGAACGAAAAACACTAGCAAAACGAAGCAATACAAACTTCAAAAGAAGTTAAAAGTATGACATTTCAACTAAAAGTATTGAAGTATTTTTATCTTGCAATAGTTGTACATTTACTACTAAAGTATGTCATCTGATAACCCTAACTTTGGTACAAAAAACTTTTCAACCCATAAAATTTTTCAAAGTTTCCGGCAATATTTGGCGCCCTAGGCACGTGCCCACTCTGCCTGTAAGGTTAATCCAGACCTGAATATAGACTGGGTCGATTTGTATGAAGCAAAATGAAGTCAGCCAGTCACCGACTCAAAAGTTAGAAGGAAGCTTAAAAACGATATCTGCGTCATTTTGTTTTCGTTCCGAGAAAAGCCAATGGATCACTTTTGATTCTCCTGAAGGTCCTTTTTGGCTAAAAAAAACGTGTTTTTTGCTCGTAAATTTTATTCCTTCACAGAATGGATACCCGAATTTTGTCGAAAAATAAAGATTGTGCTCTTGCAAAAAAATTGACGTTAAAAAGTTTTAAATTATTTTTCTATTATATATAAAAAATGTGAAAAAATCGAATTTTGGGACTGAATATTATCTAAAAAAGAAAAAAAAATTAAAATTTTTTAACGTCAAATTTTTTGAAAATAAAAGCTGATCAACTTTCTTTGAATCCTATATGTACATGGCCTTGAAAGTAGACAAAAAACATCATGTTTTAGGTACTTAGCCTCAAATATTTCAGGATACCGATATGATGTGTCAATTCTGAGGCCAGATTCGGATTCAGCGTAAAAAATTACGTCGAAAAACGTAAGCTCAACAACACTAATCACCTATTCATTTAGATAACTTTTTTTTAAAAAATAATTTTTCCATACAATTTACATGTAAAACTAACAGGCTCTGTCGCCACCTTATAAAATTAAGTTACAGAGCTGAATTTTCGTGAACTTTTTCTTCATATCATAAACTTACTTTTTTAGCAACAGCACCTTAAAAAAAACAAAAAAAAAAAAAAATTTGAATCACCCTAATGTATATATGTATGTACATTCAATACCTTGTATTCTAGCGTCACCATACAGAATCAAAACAAAATTCTGCTATATATTCGATTATCCGTCTATTCGATTATCCGTCAGGCTGCTGGTCCCGTGCCTGACGGATAATCGAGGTTCCACTGTATATCATTTCAAAAAATGTTCAAAACACAAAAACCGTGTACTTAATTATGTAAAGAATGAACGATATTTATGTTGGCTCGATTATTTGATCTAAGTAGACAGCCCACTTCAGCTTGCAACGTTGCTAAGAACCTATTTTCAAATTCAATTATTCTTTTCGAATCTATTCCCACACCCGGTATAAAACAAAAACACAGCAAAGTCCTCAAATTAAAATTGTAATTATATAGGCCAACTTAGTAAACGTAAAACATGTAGTTAACAATTATGAAAACTACATAAAACCAACGACAAATGCAACAACAACTTGAACGCAATTCTGCAACAACAGGAAATTTTCTACCATACAATAAAAATACTAAGTTATGGCGTACATGGTCCCGGTCGCCTCCTAGACAGTAGTGGAGCTAGGGATTCGGAAGGGTCATCACCAAGGGAGCAAAGGCCTTGGGGAAACGGAAAAATTGTGCTCGTAATATTTAAGCTAAATAAGCTTTTGAGCAATGACTTCGAAATTGTAAGCGATTTGATGATGAGCCTTTTTTTTTATTAATTTGAATGTTAAAAACTTTAAAAGAAGATGGTTCCAATTTTTTTGAATCATATTTAAAATTGCAACAGCTTTTGTATTTTTTTTAATAAATTTTTATTTGCGGTTGAAAGCTTTTTTTCCATGGCAGGGGGTGGCATATTGATCCTTCACACCGGATACAAATGTTCACGCTACGCCACTGCTCCTAGGTACAGTGAGGGACAAAGCAATTGCGAGGCCGTGGAAGGAGGGATTTCGTGAGGCCCACACAAAACCAATTGATCTTCTTCTCAAATCACTTTGTTTAAAAATAAAGTTTTTGCAGCCCCTCAAAACTTAAGGTTAGGCAGAATTAAAAGAAACCATCACACCGTCTAAGCTCTGTAAACTTTGCTGAAGGCTTTGCTCATAAGCGATTTCTTCAATTTTAACAAGTTAATAAAGGAAATTGCTAGTTTGAAAAGTTTTTAAAAAAACTTAGTCTGTTAAAAGAAATTGGCTGACCTAATATTCAGTAGCGAGCCTAGGGGTCGGCCGCCCCAGGCGCAACCACTTTGGTAATATGTAATAGAAATGTAGTTTTAACCATAACGAGCTATTTTGATTTTAGTTTTTTTGAAAATAAAAATTTTTTTTTTAATACATTTCGAATAAAAAAAACTGATAATGATCCGATCAGAGCAACTGGAGATAATAGACTTCAAGTATGAAAATATTGGAGAAAATCTTGCAAATTATAGAAAATTCATGCTTGCATGTTTTAGAAAAACAAAATTTGTTTCAACAAATCTGTAAGTCTGGCAAGTTTAAATTGGTGTGAATGTTCGTGCATAAGAATTTCTTTAATGTGATGTATTTTAACAAGAGCTTTCATTGTGCTTCAAGGCTTCGCACTAAAAAAAAAAGATTCAAAAGCAAAAAATTCAAAAATTAAAATCAACGCCGGTTTTACTTTTGCACCCACTCTATTTTCGCGAGACTCAAGATACTCACTTTAGTTGCGGACTCCTTTTCTGAATCTTCAGCTTCCTTTGATTCTGATAATCCGGGAGGCAGCCATGCAAAAAAAAAAAAATAACCGTTTCATCCTGTTTAAATTATTATTTTCGGGTAGTAATATCACGATCAAGGGTCAGGTGCTTTAGTAGTGGTAGGACTGGTTGTGAAAGGCCAAAAAAAAAAAAGTTCGCTCAATAACTCGGAAAGTAGAAAAATATATTTAGACCAATGTTGTAGGGAAGATAGAAGCAAATAGCTTTCATGCACGAAAAAATACATAAGACAAGATTTTACCACCTTTCACCATTTTAATATGTCTACTGTATACTGTAATTTTTAACAAAAATTGTTATTTTGGGCGAATATGCGACTTTCAGAATTTAACAAGTAATGATACTTTAATATTTCAATAAAAAACTTTTTTGTTCGAAATTGGCGATGGTTATCAAGAATTTTAAGACTATGGGAGAAAACAACTTTTAAAGTGAAACCAAGTAATCCTTGGTCTGATAACGTTTGAAACTATTGTGTAATTTTTTTTAAATTTTAATGTAGTAATTTTTCAGAAAGTGTAGTTTTGGTACTAAATCAGTATCTTATTATACGAGATTCCCTATGGACGACTTTTATAGGTAAAAAAATCATTTTAATACTGAGAAATCACAACTTTTTTTTTTGATGTAATGGTTCCAAAACAATTTCTTTCATATATATTTTTCTTTGTGTTCGAAAAATATTTGAAAAAATTGGATTAAACCTACTTTGTCTCTGATATGTTCAAGACACACTAAATTATTAAACTCTACTAAAATTTGTAGAGCCGTTGTAGAATAATCTCATTAGCTTATAATGCACCTTCAGCCTAATCATATAGATACATATGTATGTATATTGCGATGGATAATTTTCTTTAATGTCAATTGGTTGTTATGCATAGAGTTAATAACATGTTTTATTAACTTTATGATCTACCTACCTCTTACGCTCACCGCTTGGCTTCTGTAAGAACGGGGCCCTGTTAAGGAGCCTAGTTCCCCGGCCTTTAAGGCTGCCACTGTTTACACATACTAGAAGCAAACTTACTTAAGACTTTTGATAGCTTCTCCTACTGTCCACTGAGTATTCAAGTACAAACAGATTAACTCAACTATAGCAACAACAACACCAACAACAACACCAACAACAACACTAAATTGTAATTTAATTTCTAAATAACGTTGCGACGACAAGTAACATTTTGTTGCTTTTGTTAATTAAATAGTTCCACAAGCAAAAAAAAAAACTTTGATACTCCAACTCAATTTTCAAAAAGCCCATAAAAATCTGAATTTATGTAGAGAAGCACGCACATAAATGTTAAACAAGGATTACGCATGTTCAAAGGTATCTTCAGCGCAACAATCCGAAGACTATCGTATCCATCGAATCGAACTCATTTAAATAAAAGTCACATCAATTTGGTTTGAATTAAATGTCATCAGTGTTAAGTTTTATACGCATGCGCATCGATTGTCTTAACGCGCATGTCATTCGAGAGCTTGTTCAATAGTTAACAACTGACCTAATGCGTTTTTTTGCTCAGAAATGCAATATTTTTGGTGAGCACGATCGTCTACAACTGCGTTTAAACGACTACGGCGCATATGATAAGATATGGCACATAACTGTCATAATTTAGATGTATGATATTATTTATTCATGATAAACGGAATGCGGTTTATTAAATTATTCGGTAGATGTGAAACTTGGGTTTTAAGTGATTCTGGAAATCTTAAGTTTAATATAGATACATAATTTAGCTTTTAATTTTGGATATTTTGGTCCTAAGCTAAAAATTGGAACAAAAGTAGCCACCTCGAGATAAAAAGGATAATAATTTTTATCTGTTCATGCCTTTTAGCCCTCCGAGGACCTTGTTGGTCATCGACGTCATAATTGTCTTCTAGCTGACGAATATGATGAAAAATTTCACGGAATCGTATACTAACCGATTATAATCGACTGTACATATCATATTTTATAGAAGTCGGGGTTCGAGCTATTTGGTTCAACCGAGCTAATAAAGTTAAAATAGTTGTCCTGGAAAGTTTGTATTAATTTAAGTGAGTTTTTAAACATATGGATAAGGCTCATTAAGCATAATTATACTTATGTTAATTTGAGCCAAATCGGAGAAGGTCGTGTTCCGAAAGTTTTCGATTTTGTTCACAAAAAAATGTTGGAATATCACAGTGGTGGTCAAACATAAAAATAATTTTGACTTATACAATTTTATATCAATTCTAAGGTTTAATTGAGCTCTTCAACTTTTCCGAAAGGATAAATGACCTAGGTTTAATACAAATACAATCATCGCAGCTCCAAAGTTGCACCTCTCGTGGTGAATCTAAGGAATACTGCAATGGTGTTGACACATACATACAAAAACCAGATACTATGCCAGAAAGGATAAAATGCAGTTGTTTTTAAAAAAAAGGGCTAATCCTAGGTAGGTAAAAAACAAGGAAGAAGCAAATTGAAGATACCCAAAAAGAAGTTGACCAACCTGATGGTGTCAACTTTGTAAGTTTTGTATATTTGAAAAGAATTGTGTTAAAAGCTAATCATTATACTCAGTCACTTTTTCTTTAGTCAATTTGCCAATTATTTAATTTAATAATATTTAACTTTAAATCTCAAACTTAAAAGTTATTTACGAAATCCTGCTAACAACCTCATTTAGTATATAATTTACGAGTGACTTTATGAGTGTAATATTAAGCGTTGTATTTAGTTGACTCTATGATTTCAGGCAACATTAACATATTTAAACCTTAGCAGCTTACAATGGTAAGCTTAAGATTCGCTTAACATTCGCGTCGCACAAAATTGCAACGATCGTACGATAACCAGCAGAGTTTAGGTCATCTCTATGAGTCTGAAAAAATTATCAACTGAAAATATCAAAAAGCATAAATTTGTGCCTAAATTGTCGCTAACAAACATCAAAATATTAAATGATATTCGCACAAAAATTAAATCGAACGGATCAAAGAAAACGAAGGTAAAACTACAGAAAAATACTCGCATAACCGCTGAATTTGATCATATATCCAACATCCCAATGACGCCCTGCGGGTGTTTTACATCAAATTATTGGCACGCTGGCGCACCTGAGCTCGCGCAAAGCGCACGATGTTGTTACTGCAAGCAAACAGCAGGTTGTTCCGCAAATATCATCACGATTATCTTTAATATGATCATCATCTTGCCATCATTGAAATCAGTATTGAATTAACTTGCATGAACATCATGTTTAACTGTTCAAATCTTCGCACACATGAACATTACACAGAATAAGGTGGTTTAAAAAAAACGGTCAACGAAATTTTTTAGATGTTATGTGTGCATAAGAGTAATTAAAATCATAGAAAAATTCAGGGAATTTCAGAACGTTCTTTTCGTGAATCGAAATCGGTATTTGATGGCATCTGGTAAGCAATTCGACAATAAAGATGGTCTTAGGTCACCTAATTTGCAGAATTCGTCCAAGACAATTGTTGGTGAACACTTCACTCCTACATTGTATAGGAAGTGCTGTTGGTTAAAAAGGTATCACAGCTGTAGAAAAGAACTGATGTCACTTCTGACTCAAAGATTATGAGCTTCGAACGAAGATTGCCAGACCATTGTAAGCCAAAATTCTAGTCCAGTACTATCAGAAACATTGAGCCTTGCTAAGATTAATGATCTTGGGTCAATGCATCCCCGATGTAATTGTAGCTGATACTATTAAAAGCGGTACTGTAGTTGATGAAAGTTTCCACAATAATGCGAAGGGTATTAATTTCATCAATATTAGGACGCCAGCCTGTTGTTTTCAGATGAGTGGTCCTATTTTTTCGCTGACTCTATTGAGAAGATTTTTTTTTCAAGACCTTGGAAAGATCTAAAAATATTGTGATGTCCACGAAGTTATTGCTCAATTATAAATTTCCTTCTTTGAGATTCACACTAGGGTTCCTTTGAGTCACTTATAAGCTACTCAAATTTGAATAAGAACTGGGTATATAAATACAGAGGTGATCTCCAGGGAAGCTTCGACGCTCTTCCCTCAGAGAGGGGAATATAGCTAGCGCTAATGGGTGGAGGTGGATGATTGATAGTTTTCTAAAACTATTTTTCCAACAGATAAGATGGTCATGAGTAGTAGTTAATAAGCTCCCTTTTTTACTTTTAACTGTCAGATTTTGTCGGAATTTGTCGCTTGCCATCTTGCGCATTATTTCTTTGCTGCTTGTTGAGCTTTGGCTGTGAGGTCGTTTAATATATATTTTTTTTTCCATTTTTCACTAGGATTTTACTTCCTTATTAAAGGCGTTATATGTTTGTGCGGCATCTTGGCTCTGGTCTATTCTTTGCGCTTCATCTCTCAGGCGTTTTGCAGCTTTCTTTTTTTCTATGATATTCCAAATAGCGTCGCTCATTCAGGGTTCCTCTATTTTGAATGACTACCTGATTCTTTGCTATTGAGATTCAATTGAGTTCTTATGGTTAGGGCACTGAGTCTTTTTAATTCGTTGATGAAGTGTTCCCGAAGACAGGTATTCTTGACTTTACGTTGAAGAAGAAGAAGGTTTTATTTCCATGGTCTCCTTATGCAGAAATGGTCGGTCTAATTTTCTGTTCAGTGATCGTATGTGTTTTTACGCTTAAACTTGTGCTGGAAAAATGTTTCCCCAATCGTAAGATTTGCGTCACCGCAGGAGTGGGTTGGAAGATTGCCGTTTTCATTTCAGGTGCCGACGCCATGACGCTCCTTAACATATTTGAGGTTATTGATGTTGCTTCCCACTTTGGCATTGAAAATGGCCATAACCATAACCATAAGTTCATCATTCTTGCGGCTTCAGTTGGATCTTTTATCTATATTATTGTCACGTTCCTAGCTCTACTTTTGAGGCAAGTCCACAACACTCTCTTATTTATAGGCTGCCAACTCATTATTGATCTTACGACCCGTTTGCTGAGGAGGAGTCTGACTCCGTCGTGGTATCTGTCGTTTTCTGATCGGACAGAACATAAGAACTTTCCACCAGAGCTGACTGTGAGTTCACCTGAAAAATTACATCTGCATTCAGACATCCGTAATATTTCGATGTTGAGTTTCTTTAATTCGTTCTTCACTTGTTGCAGCTTTCCAATGTCATTGCGTATTCGAACGTTCCATATGCCAATACGTATGTTGTGTTTCATCGGGAAAATGTTATTTTCGAATCTTGAATTTTTGTAATTACTGTCATTTGCTTCAGTTTCTACAACGTTTCAATCTTCTTCAATTAAACATGAATTTTACACCTCCAAGACTGATGTGCATGCTGCCACAGCAGGTGAATGATGTTGCCACTTGGAGAGTTATTTAATACCAGCATTTTAGATTCATAGGTGACGCATCTTTTGTTTTTTCGACATAAGAAATTTGAGATTGACTTTTCATTTCCATTTGGAAGCGCTTTAGATTACTTAATCTTAACTTTGAGACAATTCATACCTTTACTAATTCCAGAGTTACTAAGAATTGTAAATAACAAATAGGCGGCATAGCTACACACAATTTCAATGGCTGCAACTTTGATTTTAATTTTTTTTTTTAAAGCACCTTTATTTCGATCCGCACCGATACCACGGAACCCTGCCGCGTTTGTAGTGATAGAAACGCATTACTGCTGATGAAAAATATTAAATTATCATGTTTATAATGAGGCGGTGATATTCCACATGCAGCTTGTCATAATTTTGGACTTTACCTCTTAAAATGGGACCTATTTTACGTTATTTTTAACAGTTCTGATGATCGGATAACGTATTTTATGGCTTACCAAGACCGAGATCGTTGTAGCTCGAATGCGCGCAATTCTAATTAAAAGTCAGGCTTAACGAAGACACTATATTTTTTTTAATTGACCAACTTTTAACATTATGGAGTATTCAAATGAAATTTTATGAGGTTACAGCTTCATTCAGCATATTTACCTTAGTTCATGTATAACAACATATTGATACTGTTAACTTGATAGTGTTAACTTGGCCGAATTAACTACATACATGTGCAACATTTATATGTGCCATGTAGATGCACTTTTCATTATTTCACTCATTTTTATATCGGGTAAACAGTTTTTCCCATTGAGTTCCTGCAAAGTTGTTGCCATGATTTCGTCCTGGTCTAAATCAAAATTATCTTCATTAGCTACTGGCACATTTGATCGGTGTCATTCCTTTGATCTGTTTTTTCAAAGTTTTCTCCAGTTTTTCTTGTATTGCATTCAATTTGATTTGGTGTGAGCTTAAAAAAAATGAATGAAATCAAATCGAATCAAATTATATGATACAAAATGTTTTGATATGAAATAAATACTAATGTACCTAACTGGATTTAGTGAGATTAGAGGTTGGTGTTGTTAGAGTGTGGTATGATCTTGGCTGTAATTAAAATGCAGTGACGTTTCAAAAATGAATTTGCTCAAGAATTTCTTGACTCGAATAAAATTTACACAATCTTTATCAAAATTTGCTAACCTTAAAAGATTTTGCTGGGATTTTATTAAAAACAGGATCTGAAAGTATCTCTATAACCTTATCCGATTTTTTTGTTTCCCTAGATAATAGACAATAAAGTCCAATAGGAAAAATATGTATGATGAAATAAATATTTTTTTAATATTGTATGTATATCAGTAATATTACTAACAAATGATGCCATTTTTTGAAAAAATAGTGGCCCAAAAAAATAGTTTGAACTTTAAAAAATTCAAACTTTTTCTGATTGTGTAGTTATGAAAGTGAAGTTTATGAAATTATTTTCCATTTCTTTTATATTTCCTATATTGCTAAAATAGATTAAGAGGTTCGCATCTTAAACTGATTTTTAGAAAAGCTATATCCGTGCTGGATATATCTCAGAACTTAGATATCTTTCCAACTTTTCGTTTCAATTCATTAATCTCTACAATTAAGTACATTCAAAACAAATTTGCAGCAAATTACAAAATGTCAAGGTCTATGTGCAGATTCTTAACATAAACAAATTTATAAAATATAATATGAACATTATGAAGTCAGTGTGACAAATGTTTTCTGACTATTAGAAATTAAAAATTAAAAAAACCAATTTTTTTTGTTGACTTCATAAATAACTTTTTTAACAAACAAATGATGATTATTTTGGATAGAAAAAATGTAAATGATAAATGAATGTTATGTTTGATTTTAATTAACTAAACTCATAAACTCGGTTAATTTTGACCGAAATAGAAATATTAAAACAATTTATGACGATTTTGTACAGGGTGTTTTTTTTAGAGGTATAGAGCTTCGAATTGAAATAAAACACAAGAAAATCGTTTTAATGTCCATCAATTTGGCTTTATTGGAAGGATAATTTTATGCCATTAATGTTTAAATATGATTTCGGGCATGTGGCCGCCGCGGCTGGCTCGAATAAAGCCAATTCTACAGGTCCAATTTTGAACCACTTTTTCGAGCATATGGGGCCGTATGTCGGCAATAACGCCACGAATGTTGGCTTCCAAGTCCCCTAACGTTTCTGGTTTGTTGGCGTAGACGAGCGACTTCACATATCCCCAAAGAAAATAATCCAATGGTGTCAAATCACACGATCTTGGTGGCCAATTGACAGGTCCATTCCGCGAAATTATGCGCTCATCGAATGTTTCCTTCAATAAATTGATTGTGACGTGCGCTGTGTGGCATGTAGCGCCGTCTTGTTGGAACCACAACTCATCCACATTCATGCCATCCAATTCGGGAACAAAATAGTCGGTTATCATGGCTCTATACCGGTCTCCATTAACGGTAACTGACTCTCCAGCATTATTTCGGAAGAAGTATGGCCCAATGACTCCACCAGCCCATAGAGCACACCAAACAGTCAGTTTTTGTGGATGTAATGGCGTCTCAAGGGTCTCATGTGGATTCTCTTCACTCCAAATGCGGCAATTTTGCTTGTTGCCATTCAACCAAAAATGAGCCTCATCACTGAACAAAATTTTGCGATGAAAATCAGCATCGAGATCAATCTCATTTTCGGCCCATACACCAAAATCACGACGCATTGCATGGTCTCGCGGCTTTAATTCTTGCACAAGCTGGATCTTGTAAGGTCGCAAGCCAAGATCTTTGCGCAAAATCTTCTATAAAGTTGATGGACAAAGCTCCAATTGCTGTGCACGGTGGCGAATCGATTCATTCGGGTCCTCTTCAACATTTTGCTCTACAGCGGCAATTGTTTCTTCGGTGCGCACTGTTCGACGTCTCTGCGGATGCGTATTATCACATAGAGTAAACGTAGTGCGAAAACGACCCATGGTTAACCGAATTAATTGCTCTGATGGACGATTATGTCGACCATAAAATGGACGGAGCTTGCGGTAAACTTCGCGAACTGAACCATTATTTTCGAAATAAATTTGCACGATTTGCAAGCGTTGTTCTTTTGTCAACCTGTTCATGATGAAATGGCAAACCAAACTGAACATAAATGACATTAGAGTTGTCAGATTTGACCATAAAATGCCAGTTTTATCTCTATTCGAAAAACAAACCTCTAAAAAAAACACCCAGTATTTGTTTTACAAATCATAGCCATTACGGCCTGTGATTTACATTTTGCGATTTATAAATTATTTTTTCTTATGCTTACTTCAGGAATTTGTACAACGCCACTGCTGCTGCTAATAATCTCTTGTTCTGCCAAACTGGGCTCTCTCGTATACTCGTCTATACCCATTGCCATAATAACAACCACCAAGAGAAGATTAATTTATATTATTATATCGGCATCGGTATATACCTTTGATCTTTGATCCAATCCAAGGTGTAAAAGAAGGTAAGTCAATGCGGTGGCAACAAGCACCTCCGGTTTATTTTTCTTCTTTTTCCATTGCCACTGTGAGAGATCAAACACAAAAACAACATTAACATGGGAAAAAAAGTCAGAGTAGGTACTATGTTTGAGAGTAGGTGAGAATGAGCAATAGACCACGTTTGAAGCCATTTAAAGTGAATATAACAGGTAGTCAGTAAATACAATAACCAAAATAGTGTAGCATTTAAAGCAATAAGTTGAAACTTAAGAGAAACTTAGAAACCAAAGGAATTTTCTGTGGTACTGGCCGAGATTATTTTTGAGAATTGAAGTGTCATCTTTAATTCAAGCATTCGTTCATTCATACAAATTACGGACAGCAAAATAATTGAAAGGAAATATGAATTATTTAAGCGCACCTGCGTATTGACTTTTTACAAATTGCTTTTGAATTACAATTTCCGATGGAAGTTTCTGGTTGCCTTCTTGTAAAAGCGTTAATAGGACAATATTTGCGTGTGTGTGTGTACATGATATAAGGTGTAATTTTGACAGCTTGTCATAATAAGCAAATGAGTAATAAAGGGTGTTTAATTAACAATATAAAACACTCATGCAAGTCATGGGAAATGTTTTTGAAAGTTTTAATAAGTTTCGGGACATAGAAATTGGTGACAATTTTGAGATATAGAGCTTAGCAAAATATGCTCTTGTTCTTGAACTCATCGGGAACGCTAAGAATTTAGAAACTTACATTCTCGCAAAATTCCTTCCAAAAATAATATTGCGAAAAACGTGTTTCAAAATTCTAACCTTTCGTCAAAAAATTAACCAAAAATTATATTGTTAATTTTTATATTTTCTAAAAATTTAGTGCTGTCTTTCCTGTTGCCCAGTTATAGCAGTAGGTACAAAAAAACAATGTTTTTAAAGTTCTTGCATACTCATATAATTCATAAGTGCAAAATATCTGGCATATTTTTTTTTATAAATAAAAAAAAAAATTTCAAATAATCTAAAATGATGCGACATCAGTTGCGATTCAATAACCCTAAATATATCTATAAAATAAGCACTTTGATTGAATTTTTTCTTATTTATTTAAATCAGACTACTTATGTAGATATCTTTCATGCTGTCAATGAGGCCAGGTTCAGGTTCAAATGCATAGTTCGGTCAAAGTATTCAGAAAAAATGTTTGTTTTTTATTGTTTCATTTTTTATATGACGTCATAAATTTATAAGAAATAACAATTAAGTAAAAAAATAAAATTTTTTATGTTTTATGACCAATTTTTAGAAATTTTTACTTGTAGCAATTTTTTATGAAAGCTTTCATTTTATTTTCGCAGTTCTTTTTTTAATACCAGTATTTTAAAAAAAATGTAAGCGACCTTTTCCGTTGTGAACGCCATCTTGCTGATATTTTGAAATTTGCGAAAATGTCACACTGCATTGTAAAATAATTATTTCAATGAAAATTGTATGCCCGGTAGGCCATTGATCTCCAAAACTGCGATGTTATATTTGACAAAGAATAACCCACATATTACTTTCAAGTTTTTGAAATTAAGTTGTTCCAAGGAATTCAAGAATTTGACTTTTTTGGCGAATTCTTCTGTACATACTTCCTATTAAATTATACAAAAAAGTTCAATAGCCTTTTTAAGGAAAATTTAGTTAAAAAGACCTTAAGTTGTCTTCTCTAACTAAATTTTTTTTTTAATAAATTTTTTCACCCTGTATTTTGTGCTTATACACGGTCTTGTTAATAAAAATTAATGCAGTCTTTCAATATGTTTTTTTTTTTCCATTTTAATGCCAACAAAAGATGATGACAACTGCTTATAGAAATTAACAAAAAATCGAACAGGGAAATGCGTTGAAAGCGGAGTAGTTAAGCGCAATCCAACTTTTGAGCGAGCGCGCGCAACTTGTTTGTAATGTTTGGTAACAATTGTCTGCTAATAAGTATGACATGGCTTTGGCCTGTCTGTATATTAACCGATTTCTGATTTGTTTTTCTTTTTCTTTTTATTATTTTTTTTTTTTTTAAAACCCATTTTAAATTGGTTTTGTTGTCAACAATTCAGTTGTTCAATAATTGGGTTGTTTTCAATTCTATTGTAGGTTCAAAGCGAACAGCCGCCGGCTTGGTTAATTAGATGGTTTTATAAGCTATTTTGAGGTTTTGGCTTAAATATAATTTTGAGATAGGGCTTATAAGTATGTGCAAGAGTTCGTTGATGGGAAAAGCTTTCGCGTCTTGTTATGTATACTTATTGCTAGTTTTAAGAACTTTTCGATATGAAAGGCCAAAAAGCCAGGCTTGCTGAACGGTTCTATTTGGTTCTATTATTTAAGACTTTTAATATATGAATTTCAAAATAAATTTTTAAACTGTTATATATGAGTAGAACTGCTTCTGCTTTTAAACAATCATTTAATATAAATTATTATTTTTTTTTTTTTGGCAACAATGTAGCAATTTTGTTTAAAAACACATAAAGTTACTACTGTTTAATCTTTACTTTTTATGCATGTTTGAACTTTTTAAACGCATTCGCTTATAGGCACAAGGTTTTGAATTAATAATAACAGTCAGTTTCTCTACGGTTCATAAAAACCTGATGAATTTCTTTCACATATGGATTATTATCTACCTTCCTTTTAATTGCGCGTTCACACAAAAGACTAAGTTTAGCTGCTGCACTGTGATTAAAATCTTCTTAAGTTGGTGTTGATGTTATATGCTAAGTTTTCTACTTTATTTTTGCTTCACGTTTCGGAATAAAGCACTGTGAACGGAATAAAGCACAGAACGGAAAGAAGTCTGTGCAAACTTACCTAAGGATCGACTTATGCATTTATGTATACTCTAGCTAAGCTTGCAGTTAGTAATACAAAAAAACTTAGGTAAGACTTTCATATATTTTACTTGGGCAGTTCAAATAATTATCAGGCAAATTACCAAAACTAATTTGATCGAATTTAACAGTCATTTGCAGAAACCGATTTTCATATGAAATTTCACAAATCGGTTGATGCTATATAAACAAACATGACAGAGGCAACAAATGGAACAATTTAACCTGGTATTTGGTGGCATATGTTTCGGCTTATACCACAAATATACATATTCATATACATACATATTTGGGCATTTCTCTCATGTCGAACGCGACGGAAGTACACTTTTAAAGTGGAATAAACGTCAATGTAAAACACTTTTATTTCCTTCTGTTACTTTAAGGAATATATATTTAGTGTTAAAGTTGATGCCAGACTTAGTACTGGTTTCAAGGTAGAAGCAATAAAAAAGCAATTCGAACGTGACGAAAAACGGAAGTGTTTTTCATGGCTATCTATAGAAAAGCAGAAGTCAGCGAAACGTGCCAAATTTTTTTAATGCGACTTATATTAAATTGTTATGGAATAATATCACCTTTTATTAGATTTCATTTGATTGGAAAATCTTATTTATTTCTGTTATTCTTATATATGACGTATTTTCCATTATAATTCACTTGGGCAATTTTTCAAAACGGATTTAATATTTATAAAAATAATAATATTTAGGATGCATACAGTAATTAAAAAAAAAACCAATTTAATGTTTATATTTATCGAATTAATTGGTGAGATCTATTATAACAAAGGAAATAGGAAACAGTAGATATTTTTTTCTTAAAAGAATATGAAACTTTTCTTTTTGCTGTTGAAATGTTTTTGTCCTGTAAAAGGCGTGACACCACCCCACTAAAAACAAATTTTTCTTCTCAGGAATCAATTTGTCCCCATACCAAATTTGATCAAAATTGGCGCAGCAACTCAGTCGTGCCTACATTTTTCCCATTAGATGCGGTGCCACGCCTATTCAAAGGACTAAGAGTCTCTACTAACCATTTTTATGGTATAATCTATCTTCTAACCAAATTTCATTAAAATCAGTTCGTTAGATTAGTCGTGAAAAGGTATTTTCCTGTTAGAGGCGTGGCATCGCCTACTATTCGAGAGAAAATTAAGTTGTACACTGCCCCTTTTCCCAAATATGCCAAAAAAAGGAAAAATTATGCGATTATGTTGACTTATGGCAGTTAATAAGATTTTACTTCCTATTTGTTACACTTATGTTTGCGAACATGACCGTCATACTCATCGGCTTTTTTTTTAATTTGTACATGAAACTCTGTTCGAGCAAAAATTTTGACACACTTGCTGCTGTTATCAATTTCGAAATGAGAACAAATGAGGTTTTTCTATGTTTTTTGTGACATTAGAACATGAACTTAAGCAAATTAAAAACTTACAGTTAATTGGTTTGATGTTTTTGTATTTTTTTTAGCTAATTGATGTTGGAAGAGAGATTTTGCGTAAGGCTATCATCATGTATCACCTCTCATACTCACTTAAATATTTAAGGCAAAATACTATTCAATATTACAAAAAAAGTGTAACTGCATTTATGCAAGTTTGGAGGTGGTTTCTCACCGTGATAAATGATTTCTGGTACAAATTCTTTAAATTAACAAAATTTGAATATTTTTCTTAGATAATTTCAGCTAGTAAGGCTTTTGCAATAACTTTTAATTTTTCAATATTAATTATTAATAATCAGTCGATTAAAAACAAAACACAAATTTCCAAAACTAATTTAGGTAGTATGCCGATAACACTGTACGACAAATAATTTCTATTATAACAGAGCTACCTCGGTATAATCCTGAAGGAAGATCTCGTTCTTATCAATTTTGCCAAACTCAATTATAGTTCATCTCGTCATGTTTTGGAGATATATTTTCTAGCCTAAAAATGCAAAAATGTTTTTTTCTCTATATTCCGGGGTTGTTACACCACGAATTAATTTTTGTCATCAAAATTTGCTATATCGAGTTAGAGATACATTTTTAGTTTTCTTGCTATGTCGTTTATAATCAGCACTTAAACAAATGCATGATGCTTAGCCAAAATTTGAAGCTTTTGCCATGTTCAAACTCAGATGTATCCAAAACAACAATTTTTTAGTCAACGCGCATACGAAAAACTTTTCAGTGTATCATGCCAAACAAAATACCTCTCCAGCATCCTTAACTAGTCTCTCTGCTACGTTCTTTGCTTTGTGTACTCTGATCACATTTTAATGATGATGACCATTGTTAACTAATGTTGCCGACACCGCCACAGTTCTCAATACCAAACAAATTGAGTATAGTAAGTACGTATGTATACAGGCATCAAAAATCACTCCATATCTGTATAACCAATATATGAGTGTATCGGAGCGTGTTTACTATATTAGCGAAATAATAAAGTAGAAGTCAAGTTAAAAGCTTAATAGTCAGCCCTGACAAACACCGAATATACATATGATGCCGCGCAATCTCCTCGAAGCGAACCAACAAGTTAAGATCACAAAAGAGAACTTAAAATAAATGAAAAATTAAAATTGCGATATTTCCTCAGCGAAATAAAATCCTTTATTACTTGACCGCGCTTGCGCAACCAGCACTATACAATCGTGTTTAGCTGCCGAGGACTAAGACGATATGCCTGCTCTGTAAGTCAAGAACGAACACACATGAGGCAGCGCCCAACCGCGCACCCCCCTCCCCCCAATATATGTTTTAGTCAGTCAGTCGATCGTTCATTTGTGCCGGTTTTGTGCCGTATTTAAGTATACGTTGCTGAGCGCCATCTCGTTTAATCTACCTTTTAGAGGGCGTGGCTATAGTATTTTATATATGCTGATCAAAGGAAGCCGACACTTTGTTCTTAGCCGACAGACACGGCTTTTGTGTGGTGTTCGTTCGTTGTTCGTTTGCTTGTTTTCTCTTATGGTCATAACGACAACGACAACAAGCAAACTGCGGCAGTGTGAAGGGGTTATGAAATTAAGTAGAGTAAAAAAGTAAGGTAAAAGGGGAACTCCATGCCTCACTTTATGTTATATATGTAAGTGTATCTTTCACGATCACCTGAACGGCGAGGTGGCAGAATTTGATTGAGCATATCGTTCAGTACACAGGAAAAATATATTCGCCAAAATAAATATTTTGAGATCAAAAAATTTATAGGAAAAGTATTATCGATGGAAACTGAATCAATGGCAGCAATAATATGAGTCTGATAAGTTCAAGCTTGAGTAACGGCAGTATCGCCTCACCTTAGCCAAAGGGTCTTATATCATGGAATATCACAATCTCTCTACTTTCATCGTATTTGTAAACTGAGGTCCTTTTGATAGAAATGTGTCTGTCGTTTAGAAGAACTTTTCAAAGATGTGAGCAGTGCCTGACAGTGATATTTTTTTATTGTACTTTTTGCCACGGACAAGACAGCTATGTGCCAGTTATTGACTTATGACCATCCCACACGCATGATGCCCAATAGAACAGTGATTAATCACAAGCCTGGTTAATGAGCATTGGAAGTTTAAACAGAGACAGCTTTTATTTACCAGATGGTGAATGACATCTATTTTGACATTTGTGTTTAGTAAGGTTCGACTAATTGGCACGGAAGGACTGAATCCGCAATAGCGCATTGAAAAGTAAGTTAAAAAAAAATGTCAACCTTAAATTCACTTAAGACTCACCTGATTTTCTTAAAATGATCAATTGTTGACTACAATCGTGTGATTTGACAGCTCTGAGTTATTTATTGTGAGAATATGTGACCTTCTGGTATATGTCGATAAAATCAACATAATAAGTGTTATTTTGATAATAAATTGGTCTAATCGAATGCCATTTACTACAGTTAGTCTCATTGGACATGTTCTTCAATAATAAAATTATTTAATAAGACAGGCCAACAAAATTTGACGAAAATCTAGGCCGCGAGGCAAGACTTTACCAGAGGTACCCATAGTTTTCGAGAAATCATCAAGAAAAAGCTTAAAATTTAATTTTCTCTACAAGACTCGTTTCGGCATATAAAAGTAATACTTTTTACCTTCAAAATGAGTTTTGAAGTTTTTGGTTTTCCAGAATTATCATTTCTTTGGCAAAGTTAGATCGCGTCTAAATTATACAGACCAGGGAATTTTGTAAGTCTCAGTTGCACCATAAAGACTGTTTGGCAACGGATGCAAAAGTTTTCTCATTACTACACTGAGGAAGGTGAATATTTCATTCAAATGAATGTATTTGGCTGATAGATTTTTAAAATATTTATTAACAACCAACAAATGTTGGTAGATATTATACCCCTCATTGGAAATAAAGTGTTGTTTATTGGACGAAACATGATATATATTTGATTCGATTGATAGATCTAGTTGGATCGAATATAATACGGTAATCATATTTTTATTTGATTTTACTTCAAATTAATATGAATTACATATCAATTCTCAACATATTTAAGTAAAACATTATGTAATTACCTTCTGCTTGGTACACAATTCAGGTATTTATGATTAAGTGAATACCTACTGAATCTAATATAAGGATGTGACGACGATGTGGCAAATTTACTTATACATAGATGGATATTTTAAAGTATCGTACTTTTTCTAATCGGTTTTCCCTTAGCCAATATTAATAAATGTAAACGTTAGCGACGAAAAAATTTTTTGTTCCGCCAAATCCATGATTTGGTGATTATTAACATGTGACCGTTTGCAACAAAGTTTTTTGTTTCACCTAAGTTATTATTTGGTAATTATTATTAAATATATAACTGATTTAATATAATTATCGAAAAATTTTTAGGTAATTATTACCAAATATATTATTAGTGCAATAATACTCTTAATATTGCATTTGGTGGAATGCGTGCCATGTTAAGTTACATGAAATATTTAGTTTGCCTGTTAAGTTTGTTAATTATTATCAAATACCGATACATAAAAATGAATTGTTTTCTGTCTGTACATAGCACTAACGCCGCAACCCTTATTCGTTATTACTTCACTCCAAAATCTCAAAATCTCTGAAATCTTCATTAAAACAAGCTGCCCTTTTGTGTTTCCAGTAAACAAAAATTTTCTCATATTTTTCATACTCAAAAATTCAAAAAGTCAAGAAAAATGTTTTCTCAATGTAAAAATAAGCTCGATTTACTTTGCACTATATAAAATGGAAATTGACTTAATAGGCTGAGAGCCGGCTGTAGAAAAGTCGAGTGTATAAGATTACAGGATGAGATGTATGCCAAATGATAGAGCTCAATGAGCCTAAATAGAATATCTAGGGTTGCTTTGCCAAAGCCTGTCCCGATGGCCGAAAATGCCCGAATTTTAGCCAATTTTGTTGTTCTAATTAAAAATGTAGTACATAACAGCTTGAAATGTATGCCAAATGATAGAACTCGAAGAGGCCTAAATATAGTACCTTGGATTGTATTGTTAAATCCTGTCCCAAACATGGGTTTTCACCGTTTTTTTGGGTCAATTTTCATTAATGAAGATAGCAGCTTAAAATTCGTGCCAAATGATAGATATCGAAGAGCCTAAATAGAATATATAGGGTTGCCTTGTCGAATCATGTCCTAAACATTATTTGACACCCGTTTTTGGGGTCAACTTTTCTTAAATGAGTGGCAACTCATGTTTGGGACAGGATTCTACAAGGCAACCCTATATATTCTATTAAGGCTCTTCGATATCTATCATTTGGCATAAATTTCAAGCTGTTATCTTCATTAATGAAAATTGACCTAAAAAACCGGTGAAAACCCATGTTTGGGACAGGATCCAACAATGCAATTCCAGGTATTATAATTAGGCCTCTTCGAGTTCTATCATTTGGCATTCATTTCGAGCTGTTATGTACTATAGTTTTAATTAGAACAGTAAAATTGGCTAAAATTCGGGCATTTTCGGCCATCGGGACAGGCTTTGGCAAGGCAACCCTAGATATTCTATTTAGGCTCGTCGAGCTCTATCATTTGGCATGCATCCCATACTGTAATCTTATACACTCGACTTTTCTACAGCCGGCTCTTGGACTATAATGTTTACAAATTGTGTGCCCTATTAGTGGCCTGCGATCGACAAAGTATTCGTGACTTAACCCATCAAATATCATCATCCCATCGTACCACACAGTGAGGTGAAAAAACCAATTGATTTAAAAGCTCAATAAAAATTTAAGCTCGTTATATTGAAGAAAATAGCAACTGAACTGAATGTTGAAGAACAAAATGAAACAATGCCGATCGTGCAATTAATGTTCACATTAAAACTTGGCTGACTTATAGTCTGCCAGTCTTTTAGTTGAGGGAGTCATTAAAAATGCACATAATAATTTTGTTGATATACGCGCATTCAATATGACGAACGACATTTATTGCTGAGCTGCCCAGAAACAACATACTCATTCCACCATAATAGTAAGGATGCCACGATCATCACCTCAGAGAAATGCCTCGCGCTCAAGTTCTGACTTCGGACTTTTATTGCAGGAAAAAAGTAGTCGGTTTAGGTAGGAAGGAAGCCACTAGAACTTACTCAAATTGACAATTGATTAAAATGCATTTTGTGGTCATTAAAAATTGAAAACCTGTTGCAGATGTTGGCAGCATGATCAACTCCTCCAACCTCACCACTGTAAAGTGACAAGTGTAGTATTTCATATTTAATATTGCCACTAGCGGCCCGAGTAATAAACATGACTTTTGTGTTGCTGTTGCTGTTAATGCGGCGAGTCCACGAAAAACATCAATTGAAATTTTATTGAACTACATATACGGGCGAGCGGGCCGTCAAAGATTATGGTAGTTTTTTATTCAAATGTGAAGTGCGAAGTGTCAAAAACACTCACAACTAATGGCTATAAATTAGGGTAGCATCGGATCTGATGGATTACGTGCCGTTGCAGCGGTATAATGGAAACAAGAACACCTTTTTGCTGTTCGGTGGTGCCTTTCAGTATGAGCAAATATAGTGGCTCACATCCTCATCGTCTTCCTTTAATGCTACTAACTTTGTGTCGAAAAATAATGGCCATGTTAATGTTTACAAGATGTTATTATACATCAGCAGCACCATCTTTGACACAATCGCCACAATGCAAGGGACAAAAGCGATATTGAAAAATGTGATGCGGTGACCGCATTTACGATTGTCCATGTTTAAGATAACGAAACAAGCACTTAAGAGTGTTAATTAAAATGTTTTGAGTTGTTGTCCTTAGGGATGAAAAACGGTCATTTATTGTATGCTGAGTTTACGAAGATATTTTTAATATCTACTTTAAAAAAACCTTGATGATTTCCTGCTGTAAAAGTTACATGTAAAAACGTCCAAAATTTATATGACATGATGATTTTTATGATTTTTATTAAAAGTTCACCTACATACTGGGCATAACATGCTTAAAAGCGTAAGCTTGCGGGCACCGATTCTGCTTATTTGTTGATTGTCCGTGGTAACTATTTTATGATGCAACACCAATTAATTTGGCATAAGCCGAGCCATTATTGCGGTGCAACCTTGCAAGATTCATGAAAAACAAAATAATTAATTTTAAGACAGTCCTTAACTCTTTAAATACCAAGTTCACAAATATGTAGAATTGACATAAATTTTAACAATTAGTTGGTCTTTCTAAGCAAATAAATAAAATAAAAAATGTATTTTGTGATGTATCGGAACAGAAAATAATTTTAATTGTCTTATTGAGCTTACTGATCAGTACGATTCGTGATAGCACCAAAAAAATTGCAAGAACAAAAAATCGAGCTAAAGCTGGTCATAATAGTTTCGTCCATTGCTAAATGGAATCATCAGTGACCTTTGAGCCGATGGGTGAATATACGGAAATTAGTGAATGTAATTTTTATTTGTTTAAGTATCCACAAAAAAAAACTGTTTAAAGCTTATAAATATCAAAGTCTCCAGAACCTTCTACTTCTTCTAAGTTTTTGAAAAATGGTTACCGAATTAAAATTTTTGAAAAATTCAGAAAAAATATGAGGAGATATTGAAATCCAATTTTAGTTGTGATGTTTTTTTTTTTTTTTTGTTTTAATGTGCAGACTTTAACCAAAAAAAAAATTAAAAATAATAGTACCGAAGTTCGAAATAAGCAATTTTACTAAAAATACCCCTTACTATATTGAAAATAAAAATTTAAAATAAAGTAAGTTTCGTTAGATTTATTCCTAACTACTTATATACTTTATGTACCAAAACTTCTTTCGGTAGAATGGGAACTTTCAATGATAACACATATAAATTTTGAAAATTGATAGCGCAACAATTCAACAAAATCGAGACCTCAAGCTCCAGCTCCTTTCGGTTTGACTTGAAAGGCCTCATACGTAACCAGCGTGATATTCAACAAAACAATTTAATTAAATTCAAATTGATATAAAAATTATTCAAGTTCATTCATAAATCTTGGTATTTAACTTAATTTTAATTAAAACTAATTTGTTACGAACACGAACGTTATCTGAAAAAACCGGGTGATTTTGTTGTATACTCTCCACATTAATAACATTTCATAATACCAAGACTCATTCGCTCATTTGCACAAAATTCCAATAACTTCTCGATAGTTATTGCGCTAATGCATATATTTAAGACTCATTAGCAATAATGAAAAAATGAAAAGACGGAGTCCGGCAGTCGGGTAGTCGGCAAGTGTAAACAAGAGAACAGGCACATTTGGAAGATGGCGTGATAAACACGCAATTCTTTTCAACAGGTTGATTTTACACCAAAATGTAACAAATTTTTTACTACAAAACTTTTGATATCAAATATATTAGTTAGTTTTACGTGTTAAAAACGTTGTCTTTTTTTTCAAATTGAATTTGAATTACTTGATTCATATACATCAGTGGTTCCTAACCGGTGGACCGCGGACCACTGATGGTCCGTGAACACTTAAAAATGGTTCGGGAATCATGACGAACAATAACAAATAAAATCGTATAATATAATAAGAAAACGTTATATTCGTCGAACAAAAAATGTATTAGCCACTCCATATTTTAGTTTTATAAAACGGAAGAATTCATCTGCAATAACTACACATTGCATATGTAGACAATTTTAAGTATAAAGAGCAGCGTTGTAAATATCTTTTAAAAAAAATTGCGCTGAAAATGAACGCAAACCATGAGATTGTTCATTTTTATACCGAAGTTCTTTGGTTATCGAAAGACAACATACTGGAAAGGCTGTATCAAGTAAGAGGCAACGTTAAGTTTTTTCTAGCAGAGAAAAACATTTGCTAGAAGTTTTCTGATATGAAATATTAGGTGCAATTGGCTTATCTTGTAGATATTTTCAAACATTTAAATAACTTAAGCCTGCAGTTTTCAGGTTTCGGAAACAAACATTTTGAAGGCGTTTCAAACATATTCATTTTTGAAAATAGTTTCGATTACGGATGGACAAAGTTGAAAAGAAAATTTTACTGCATTTACCACATCAAAATCACTTCCAAATAGATAACCAAAAATATGAAACGATCAGTATGAATATACAAGAGAACAACAGAATACATCTGAAAGTACTGGTCGATCAATTCAATCAATACTTCACGAAATATGAGGAAACCGAATCAAAACCTATCCAAAAGTTGGTTCGTTATTCTTTTCTCATTAAAGTTGGAGAAGTTGATGAAGAAATCCAAGAAGAGCTGATCGAACCACACAATGATAGAAACTGCAAGGAAACGATTGAACCTATCTCGCTTGAGAAGTTTTAGTGCAAGAAAGCAGTTTCATATACATAATAATATTTGCGACATTGCCTTCAATCTGACAATCTTCTCTTCAACTTATTTATGCGAACAAGGTTTTTCTACTTTGCTTTAAATTAAGAACAAGTCTCTAAATCGATTGAAGGCAAGTACTGACATTTGTGTATCTTTGAGTAATATCGGTCCCATAATTTCACAGCTAGTAATCGATATCGAAGCTCAAAGATCACTTTGAGGATTTTACATCTAATTTTCTTATTTTTGTTTTGAAATTTTTTTATTATTGATGCATTTAACTCAAATTAAACGATTATCTATTATATAAAACACATTTTTTGTCTGTCTGTCCGTCTGTCCGTCAGTCTGTCTCTTATGCACGCGGAAACTATCCAGCTGATTTTGATGAAATTCTTACAGTATGTTCGCATCGATCGGGCGGGTGTCATAGGCTATAAAACTTTTATTTAGGGTGCATATTTAGGGTGGCCCTCATACACAAATATTTTAAAAATAGCGGTTTCTCAAAGACAGGCAAATCGATTCTCATGAAATTTATACAGTATGGCTTTTATATTAAGGGGCACAGATTGGATGGTAAAAATTTTATTTAGGGTGCATACTAAGGTATTTTTTAAATAGAATTTCCACGGTTGAGGTGAGGCGATGCGCACAGGGTAATGCTAGTATTGAATATATTGAGTACATTAAAATATTTATACAGTTTATTATTCTTAAAACCTGGTGGTTCCTACTAAAAAAAAATATCATAGTGGACCTTGGTCGAAAAAAGGTTGGGAACCACTGATATACATATATCGAAAAAGTTATTAGGGTGAACCTTAATCATCAATTTCACAGAGCCAATAAATAATAAATAAAAACTTGAGTCAATAATTTATGTATCACCGTGTAACTACTTATGCCAAGACACATGCGAAGAAACTTCTAAATGGCTCAAACCCCTGCCCACTCAGAAAACGATTTGTTTGAATATTACAAATGTGTATTTACTATACTGCCCTCAGAAGCGTTATCTCAAAATGCATGTTCTCGAATCTCGAGGCATCGGATAGCTTAAGAAAATACGCGTCTAATGAGCTACGCTTAATGCCAGTGTCTTAATTTAAACATATAGAAAACCTCTTAAGAAAATTTCCTCTATCTCAGTTTTATAGGTATTTCATGAATACGACATTAAGAAAATATGTATCAATTTTCTTGAAACTCACTTCCACCGAGATACCGCTTTTGTGCTTATGAGGACGTCAAATATTTATTTGACTCAAATATATTTTATTTGAATCAAATAGTGGTAAAAAGTGGTTGAAACATTTTTTTCAAACAAATCGTTTTCTCAGTGCATAAATGACAAATTAATAAACGTCATCTATACAATCATCTCATATGTATAAGACCCAAAGTCTTAACTGGCTTATGATAACAGATTAGACTAAATCGTTCATTATAGATACATAAAATTTGAAATATGGACATCTTTCGTTTCAAGACAAGGGTTTTATAAGTCCAAATTCTATATGGGTGTGTAAATCATAATGTATTCTCATAATTCTAAGTTTAGTTTAAGGTTTTTTTTCTGCAATTAATATTCGTCTAGACCTAACAAAGAATTCAGACACAACGAATGTACCGTTTCAGAAAAGATTTTTTTATAAATCGTAGTAACAAAGTCTATGACAGCTACTATAAATTTAATACTTCGTCCTATCTATACAAAAAACGCTTTTGTACTAACTTATTAGTTAGTAGTTAGAAGAACAGGACTCAAGCCTACATTATGTGTCGCTTAAGAACAAACATTTTGATATTCGAACCTTTCAGTAGTACACCGAGATATTCAGATCGGAGAGTGGATGGAATTGGACTGGCGGACGTAGCATTTCCCCATAGAAAGAAACGCTGACAGCAATGATATCTAAAGAGTTTTCCAACGGAATATACTGAAACTGTTACAAAGTGCCAAAGTCAATATCAGGGCGAGAAGAGAAAAATCAAAAAAAAAAATACCACAGGGAAGAAAACTAGAAGAGATTGAATAACGGTAGAGACGCGGCATCTCCTTTGGAAGTAAAGAGTAAATTGTCGAAGCTGAAAAGTTTCCAAACGCAATGTAATGTAATTTTATACAAAGATACAAAATCATAAATGCATCAGCCACTTAGAAAGTGGGCGTGATTGAACAAAAAGACTTTAAGCATAAGATGGTAGGAAGTTGGAAATAGATAACAACAGAAATTTTAATTTCAAACTAGTCCTCAAAATTAAGTATCTAACTAAAAAGAAGATTATGGTGGCATAATGGGAGAATAATTTTTTTTTTACAAAATTTTACAAAAACTGAAATCCATTTCTAAATTAAGGTCATCGTGCAGTCTTATTAAAAAACTAGCACTTTTAACTCGTGTCTTAATAATAAATAATAACAACTGGATGAGCACGTAGCCTTTTTATTTATAACAAATAATGTCATCTGCATAACTAATCATTATCTTATGACAGCTAAAGGCAACTGTAGAACAAGAAAACGAGCCAAGAAACACTAACTCAAAAACACGCAGGACATAAATTAATAAAAAAAAACGAAAACTATGAAATCTTAAGTATCCTGACATGGCCATTGTCATTGTCTTGCGAACAACACATCCAAAGAAGGAGTAACAATGAGCATATTGTTTGAGAATATGACAGACAGACAAACAGCACAACTATGGGAAGGAAAAGGGTCGGCAAATGAAGGTGTCATTGTTGTTGTGGCTATTTTTCTTGTAAGCAGTAGCTATTTTTGTTAGCACACCACAAATTTACTTTAAGAAATACATACATATTTTCTGACGTTTTATATGTTATTTCTACGACCAGTTAATAGCAGCGTAACTAATTGAGAAACTAATGTCATGAAATGTTAACTAAAAGAAAATTAATCTAGTTGGGGCTCGTCATTATATTGTGTGGATGGTTGGCATTTCGTGCCATATCTTTGATCTTTAGCTAAGCAAAAGAAAGGAAATACTGAAGCAATAGGATGATGATGTAATTAGTGAAATATAGCAAATATATACAGAGAACAAATTAGCTATTTAGTTATAATTAACATGAGTTTATATACAGTAAGAAAGTGACTACTCAAATGCGTCGCAGATAAATTTTAAATGGAGAAAATAAAAATTTTGTTTTTGAAAAACTTTCTATCGTCAGCAAAGTTTTCAGAGGATATTTTTTTTGAATATAACTTTAAAAAAGAGTATCTCATTGTAATATTTTTGGCCTCTAATCTTACTGTTTTATAATTGACTTCAAGTTTATTCGCTACAGTAGCTTATGAGTATCATCGCACCTGTGGTTTTTTCGCAATATTCTTCATTAAAAAGAAAAAATTAATACGATATCATCACTATGGATCAAAGAAGTTAATTATCATAACAGCTACTTTATTACTATCTACAACTATGTGTCCCACTCCGCATCGAAGATAAGCTTTATTATTCTAACCGACTACATTTACCTTACCTAAGCAGTTCCAGAGCATTATCGAACTGACTTCATAACATGTTTATTCTTATTTTTTTGATTCTGATAAAGCTGCACAGTGCAAAGCTATTCTGTGTGTCATATATGACTCCTTTCATGTCAAATTTCCTAAGCTAAAAATCAAACATAAGCGATTGACCACAAACTTGTTCAAGATGTTGTCCTATTGGATGGACTGAAGAATTGTTAAGTCCAGGGACGTGAACCGGTTTTGAACCGCTTTTTTTTTACTAATTAACTGAACCATTAACCGAACCGAAATTATCCACAAATGTTTAATCCGAACCAAAAACCGAACCACTTTTCATAAAGGTTTGAGGGTTCATTCTGACCAATTTTCGATGGACAAATTTTCCCCACTTTTTTATTTTTTCTTTTCGAAAACATGGAAACTGATGAAATTTTTAAAAGAAATAGGGAAGCATGACACAGAGTTCAAAAATAAATCATTAATAGATAAAATCAAATCGTTTGATAATACAAAGCGACTCAAATGACCATAGCTTCGTAAAAAATTTTTTTTTAATCAAATCGGGGAAATATGGGTCCCCTTATAACCTTTGAAAAACAACATATTTAATCGGCAACCAATTCCGTAACATAAAATAATCTGCGTGAATGGTTTGAGATGGATTTGGTCTACGTACTTATAGCGTATGACATAAATTATGTCTACATATATATTTCTATATTCTTTTGGATTGTCGTACTGAATAAAAATAACAGTTTTTTTTTAATTCCCAAACCGTTGAACCGAACCGAAACCTCGTTTCAAAGAAGAAAAAAACCGTTTTGACGAACTAATCCAAAAGTGCAAAAACGGTTCGATCTGCTGAACCGAAACGACACAATTTTTCACCCGGTTAGCGTCCCTGGTCCCTTTCGAATGATCTTAATTATTTTTTGAAAATTTTAAAATTTGACAATAATTTTTCAAAATCAAAAATAAATGTAATTTTTTTTTGAAAATGTATACTTTTGATTTTTCTGATTCTAGAAAGAAAGGTGAGGGTTCTTCACTTTACATACGCTAAGTTCCCAAGGGCGTTTTTTTAGTTCTCGAGAAACTGCACATTGAAGATTTCGGCAATAATTTTGCCGGTGCAAAAACTAATGCCATTCATTTTGATATTCGCCAATTTTACTATATAATTCAATTTAATGTGAAATTAAGTCTAAAAGAATCAACCTTGCGACAAGTCTTTATTCCTCCTGTGATGCAGACGAAAGCAATCCTTTGAAATAATCTCAACTCATACTTGGTAGTAGAGAGAATCGCTCGTTTAATCCATACCACTACCCGGTAGGTATTATTTTGGAAGACGATCATCAGACACATACATCGACCGCATTATCAAAGGTCAGTTTACCAAAAAGTTCAAATGCAATGGGTATACAGATGTACTTAGAGAAATCTGCTGTTTACCGTGTTTAATATGAAAGAAATGACCAAAAGAACTATTTCACGTCCTCGTGTATTAGCTAGTATACTGCGTATTTGCATTCTTTAGGTTCTTAACAACATTCAAGCAAAGTTTTATAAAACTCCCAAAAATATGGGAGATCTTATTTACTTTACTTTACTGACCAAAATATTGCTATAACTTATAAATTATCATTTAATTTATTTCCAATAACCAGTAGCACTTTTTTGATCGACACAGCGCATATTTAAGTAACTTGTGCCTATTGAAATAAATTAAGAACAATTAATAAAGAGATTTCTATCAAATCAAAACACTGTAAAATGCATACGAAATGAGAAGTCAATCAAAATCTATTAACAGCGTTCGATCGGTCAATCGAACCAACGATCGATCAGCTTAAGTGTATTGCGGCATCAAAGTATAGAGATCAAGATTCTCTGTTTTGAGACAAGATGAAAAGCAGAAATCAATTATGTTAATTAAATATGGAAGCTATTAAGAAGAGATTCCATTATATAAAGATTATCCGAAAAAAAACGATCAAGAAAGGTAACGAAATGAAATGTACAAGAGATGCGAAGCAAGACTGCAACAAGCTAGAAAACAAAACACACGTTGATCTTCAACACGATCGAATTGTTAATGAAAACTTATTTAAAAGAGATCAACAATGCAACAAAAGCGGAACACTACAAAAAGATTCACACGATGGCGACGAGGGCTGCATCGTTGGAGTTAAGTTGGAGCACGAACAAAGTGCTCATTAATTTTGGGTTGACATTTGGGAACACGTTGATACGAGCTAAATTATGTGTTAGAATCTTAAATGAAGATGCAAAAAAAGACAAAGAATGTGTTAGAAAAAATTTTATAGAATATAATTCAGAGGACTTTATCATAATTTTTGAAGACAAATTGTTAAATCGCAGGAATTAACTGGTTAAAATAGGAAAGTGAATGGTTTTTTTCAAGTCAAGGAGCCGAGAGAGAGAAGAATCTTCAACTAAAAACTCTTATGAAGTTCGTGAAACCAAATCATGAAAATTACCAAATACTTAATTATCTATAATTTTTGTTAAAAAGGGCCAATTGGTTGTTGTTGTTGGTGTTGGTAAAGATAATAAAAATGCAAATTGTTGTTGTTTTTTTATGTTTTTTAGTTTCGGCGTGCCTTGCAAGATGGTCATCAACAGTTGTTTTAAGCACAATGCACATCGGGACCTGAGTTTCTTTGTCCTTCTGCAACCACTTATCTTATGTTGATAATCCCGATCTCTTCTTTTTTACTGTTACAGGTAACATTTACTGATTCCTCTGGAGTATCATCTGCATTAGAAGACTCTTGCAATGGCACAGAAGATTCAAGATCAAGTGTTTTTGATTTTTGTCCGATTATTGGTGACAATTTAATATGAATCTAAAAATTTTAGCATGTAATCAAACCTAATATCTAGAAACACTTTTTACTCACCTATCCATACGTTTTTCAAGATTTATCAAGTCGTTGAAATGCAAATAAATATTTTAATTAATTCTTGCAAATTTTGGCGCGAGCAACAGCTAACAGTTGTCTATATGAAATGATGAAAAAGGGCCAAATAACGGCAATTTCAAAATAGTACGGGCCACGCAAACTGATTGTAAAATAGCGTACAAAATGGCACTGTAGCGTACACAACGGTCACACTGCCGATCACTGATGTAAACACTACTTTTAAAAAACATCAAAATTCAAACACTCTCACTCTGTTTTACTTATAGAAAAAAAATATCAGTGCCACTACGCCCTCAAGTAAGCATATTCGAATGCTTACGGAATATATTTTCTTTGGCATAATTCCAGCATGTTGCTTTTATTACCCTTTGTCGGTTATTCTTGTCTCAATTTTGAACCAACCTTTATATTAATTTAAAAAAATGTTTATAACCTGCTCGATCCCATCAATTTCGTTGCTAACAACTTTGCATTATATCTCCATGCACACTTTGATATGGTGGCTTCCTTTGTTGGTGATTTGAATGCGCTGTTGATTTGGGAATTTTTCCATTTTGAGTCATCAGCCGCAAAGCCAATCATTATAACGATAACAACAACAAGGCAGGCTTCCATATAAAAGCCATCATTTAGACAAAATTTTTGAAGACCTACCGCTAAAAAATCTGAGATTTTATTATTAGTATCCTCTTCATTCCGCTTCAACAACATTTAGACTTTGTTTTTGTGTGCTGGTTTCCACAATCACTCAGTGAATTAATCTGATCCCTCATCAAGAGCCAAACAGGATTAAAATTAGTTTTTGATTATGCTTTCGAGCTTCTGGACAACGCAATTTGTGGTTGCTGCCGAACTTTTTCATTTATTTTTAATTTTTTTTCTTCGCGCTTTGCTTTGATCGCCGTTTAAGGAATGGACTTAAAAAAAAAGTATGTGAATATAATTTTATTTTTAAGAATAAAAAGAACTTTTGTAGCGGCAAAATATGAAAAATGTTTTAAAGATGTGATTTTTTTTTTTTAATGTAATTAACGCTTTTAGCATTTCAAGCTATTTAAGGTCTTCTCTGGAGATTGTGTTTTTTTTTTCCTATATCGCATTTGATGAAGGTCGTTGCATTTGCTGAATTGTTTCAGAGAAAAAGGATTGAAATTCTAATTTGTGACATTATGGCCAGGATTTTTGTTCTCTTCTTTTGAATTTCATATGCTTTGTATGACGTGTTGGAATTTTAGAAAACATAGAGATTGGTGTCTTACTTATGAGTCATTTAGCTTTTTAGGCTCTTTTACTTTTTAGTTTGTCTTTAGGTATTCGGTTCATTATTTTATGCTGTATATTGAGTGTTTGTTATTATAATCAAAAGGAAAATCAAAAAAGTCAGTCAAAGCAAATGTGTCCAAGAAAAGCTCAATCTGCAAGTTCCTTGTAAATGTTGTTTAAGAAAAAAATTGTTAGTGCATTGGAGCTTAAGCCATAGCCATTTGGCACATGACATACATAGGAGAAGATGGGGCTGGTTTAAACACTTTTTGGAAAATTATCTCCAGTTTGTAAGCCAATTATTATTTTTATAAATTTGTCTTTCCATACAAATACAATATAGTTATATAAGTTAAGACTGTCTTTAATTAATATTCAAGGGGGAACAATTAAAATTCAAAGGGGGACATAGTTAAAATTGCATTTAAGTTAAAAAAAAAAACATGAAAAGGTACATATAAAGTTAAATAAAAAAATAGCTATCAGAATTTTAATTGAACAACCTTGAATATTCAACCAATAATTCAAGACAGTCTTAGCTTCAAGAAAAACTATGACTGAAAGGTGTACTCCAAGAAAGAAAAAATCGAGGCCAGCTAAAACGCTAAGTCTGGAGGATTTGCACATATGCCTTACATATTACGTAATGTTAAAAAGGTTAACAGTATTTTTAAAAACTTTTTTTCTGAATTTCATATTTAATTTCGTTATTTAGCTTATCCCAATGTATTTCCTGTAAAGCCTATTCAAAAACACACTTCTCATTCCGATCGTTCTCTTTCACAAAGATTTCAGAAATTTGTAAAACGATATTATCATCAAAACTATATCGACCCCTGTGCGCGAAATTATCGTATGTGCCATTTTTTCGATATTGGCTTTTTGATGTAAATTTAATCTATACCCCAGTACGCATCACCTGGTAAAATATTGTAGCTGAAATTCTTATAGTTACGCCAAAAATTGACATGGAACGTTGAAAGCTTGTCTGGCGATACGAACGAAATTGCAAGTGCTATATGTAAATATCGGCGAGCTCATCGAGAGTAATTTCTTTGTTTGTGTTTTTGGAACAGATCATAATTTTATATAAACTTTTTTGCTGAGCTTCCTGCTCAGTGCTTTGACTTATGGTCAACTTATTTTTAAATTATGCTTATTCAATAATAGCTTCATTCATCTAAGGCAAAATACTTATCTCATGCTCTCTCTATCATACATTTAAAAACAATAAATACACCATTAAAGAAAACAATAAAATATTTTAACTTCAAAACTCAATGAAACATTCAGTCAGTGAATGCAAGTTTTTGTTAATTTGCTATGGTTTTTATGTGAAAATCGCATGCTATGCATGTAGGTATGTGTCGTAATCTCGAGATCAAACGATCTATCAACTAGATGATTTAAATTTCTAACGAAGCCCATTTAAAAGATTTATTCATTTTAGTGGCATTTAATGTGCGGTTTAATACAGAAGAAACACAATTTAACACACACACAACAACTCAACAGTTTGTTTAACAGTCCGTTAGTCATTCATTCGCTCATTCAATCAGTCAAAAATCATTTGTGCTGCGGTATCTTCAACATTCACCGAATGTTTGTTTTGGATGAGCGTGATTATGATTTCGGTTTTTTGATATTTTTTATTGTTTCAATCAAATCAGTTCGATGGAAACTGTTTTGATTTTTATGAGCTGCGTTTCGTCGTATTTGTTTAGTGTTTTGTGTACCATTTACTCCTGTGTATCACATTTTGAGGTGTTCGCACTTTGTTGATTGATATTTGGCGGCGGAAATACTAGAATTATGAAAATTTTTAAAACTTTATGAAGTTTCTTAATATTCCTGGAATAATAAATTTAAGTATTTTTAAGAATTGTCTAGCGGAAGTTCTTTCCAAACGGAAATAAATATGAATTTGTTTAAAATTGGTCAATTACTGCCAGAAAAAGTTTTCTTAATACAAAGATCGTCAGCAGGAATAGAATAAAATAAATGGAAAATATTTTCTATATAATGTCATAGAGGTAAGTCTTTTATGATATAACAAAAAAAAAAAAGAATAGAGCAGATACCAAGAATAAAATCTAAACAAGCATCTGATCACATGACTCAAAGACCTATCACAGGTGGATGAAAATGGTTGATATTGAGACCTACCTCAAAAGAAACAGATTTGAGGTCGGAGAGTTTGGCGTGGTAACTTCTGCATAAGTTAGGCTTTCCAGAAGTTCGAACTGAAAGTACGTACTTGTACATCAAGTAAGTGAAGGATTCAAAACATCCTGTAAGGAGGTCGAAGCTGTCGCCCTTCCAAATGCCCAAAGCCAATATCCACCATTTTCGAATCTTAAGTAATAAACACAAGTATAAAAATATTTTTCTACAAAACAGAATAAATTTTAGTTTTCGCAGAGATAGAACCAACCCTAGTGATGACTTTAATTAATTTTCAACTTTAATCCGACTATTATTTCTAGTTCCATTTTTTTGTCTCTATATACATATATATTTCGTAAATTTTAATTATTTATTTGTTCATTTTGCCGTTTCCATTCTTAATATTGTTCTGATTTTGTTCATTACAGAATAACAGATAGAACTTCTGCTAATTAAATATTGTTTACTACGCTAATAATTTTATCTAGTTAGTTCTACTTAAATTCAGTTCAAATCCAAATTGTTGCTGTAAATAATTCCAATGAAATTCTTTTTCACAACGAGAAATGCAATAAAATTTTATGACTTTGTTAAAATCTACAAAAGCAAAATGTTCCTACGAGTATTCTCTACTCAAAAGAAAAGTAACAAAGGCCGCCGCGTTGCTTTTTTGAGAAATTTATCAATAATTGAGCGTTCGTTCGATCGATGGGTCGGTCAAACGGTAGACTGAATATTTATTTTTTACATCTTTCATTTGTGGTAGCTATAGTATGAGTTTTTAATGCGTGGTTTACACACGATTTTACTTTATGTGGTATATAAAAAATGTGTAGGTTTGTAAAAATCGCACCTTTACCTTAATTAATTACACTATTGATGATTGCTTTGACTATTTAGTATACATTGATTGAAAATCAAAAATACTCAAAATGACCGTAAAAACTAAAGTGAAAATTTCGAAATATTTTTTGATGCGCTGCTTCTAAACATAAATCATTGAAGTATTTGATCTTAGCCGATAAGTAACAAATTGCCTGGGTGCTGATTATTTGCTTAGCTAGAGACTTATGAAATTTTAGAAAATGAATTAAAATAACAAGATCAGGAAATTCGTGGTATCAATTATTTAACTTATTTTATTTAATAAACAAAAAATTTAAGTGCAATGGCTTATAAGTGGGAATCTACGGTAAAAAATAAAGAAATTCTAAGCTACTAAGTCTATCTTTACAGATGTAGTGTTGTTCTTTTTGTATTACTTAGAACGTTAGTAGAGATAGGGAAAGTTTCAAAAATCTAATTACAGAGGACCCTGTAGGCAAAACAAACTATCTTTTGCCAATATCTCTGGAACTGATCAATCGATTTCAAAAGAATTTCGCAAGAGAGTAGATTTGAAAACCTCAAAATTTTTGACCAAGTCATAGTAGAAAACTCTATGAAAAAATTTGAAGTTAAATTTTTTTATGAATCCAGATTTTTTGAAAACAAGACTTTGGAAGAAAAGTCTGAAAATTGTACCCCTCCACCTCAGTCCATACTTGTTTATTTTTTGTGTGAGTAGTACGATCAAAAATTAGCATAGTCTTCAGCCCATTCGGATAACATTTTTTTAGACCTGGGATAGTTGCCAAATTTTACCCCATATGCATATGCGAATTAATAAGCAGTTCTCTTCCGTGAGATAATATACATACATTATCTGAGAAAGATTTTGAGTGGGTAGTTGATATTTCTTCGAAAGTATTTCTAAGAGAAAATTGAGAAATCTGTAAAATAAAGTTGTTCCTGTTGTTGGCCTGAATGTTTTGTATAATTGGCTTTTTTGACAACCACAGGTCAAAAAAGATAAATTTTTGTTTGAAATTAAGCTCTCGAAATTCCTGAGACACTTAAATTTTTTTCGCGAAATCCTAAAAATCGACTTGTCTAGCTAAATGAAGAAATCTTAGAAGCAACGACATTAACAATGAATTATTTAAAATGATATTCGTCCCTGGTTATGAGTTATTTTTAAGTAGTCCCGAAAGCATATAATTTTTCTAAAAAATCAATATATTTTTAATGTAATTTTGAATTTAGAGGTCTGTTTTTTCGATAATATTGCAACAATTCTGGTCGTCATAACTTACAACAGTGGTATTGAACATGGTCTCTGTTTTGAGAAAATGAAAGACAACACCCAGGGCTGGATTAACCTTACAGGCAGAGTAGGCACGTGGCTGGGCGGCAAGATTTAAAGGGCGGCAAATAATGGGGGAAACTTTGAAAATTTTTTTGGATTTTATTGATTGAAAAACTTTCGCAATGTACTTTTCATTTGGTAGGTGTTTTTCGTTCAGCAACGATCACCTTTTTTTTCGCTCATCAAAATGACAAATTTTTGCGATTCATTTCTTAATCCGGCCCTGACAACACCCTTTTTACTAGCATAAATAGTATAGTATAGCAAGTTGGCTGAAGCCTTAGAATTGGCGTTAATACAAAAACCGTGCCAAATGTTTATTTGCATTCAGGTTCTATTGAATTTATATGTATATATACCTGAACATTTGTAGAAAGATATATTTTTTTTTTCAAAAAAATAATGATTTTTATTTCAAACTATCTGTGGCTAAAGAAAATTTTCTAAGAAAACGTTTTGTTTTTTCAAATTATTTATTTAAATAGTAGACCATACGTACATATTTAATGGATATAATTTGGAATTTGATTTAGCTATAAATTTAGAAAGACATGTTTTTTTTATTCGAAAGTATAGTCCTTTCGGTTGGTTATTGAACACTATATCATTCAAATTACTTCCTTGGCTGGCCTTGCAGTAGCCCACACATTAGTGTATTTTTGACCGTTAGGAGCTCTATTTGACCGATGGCTGCACCAATTTCGTTCTTAAGAACCTCAATCATTGCTGGATGGTTAGCGTAACACTTATCTATAACGGCCTACCACTAATGATAGTTTAACGGAGTTAAATCGTAGCTCCACGGTGGCCAACGCAAAAGGACAATTGTTGCATGGCTTGTTTAACACGGTGCGCCATCCTGTTGAAACGTAATGTTGTCCAAGCCTATGTCTTCGAAAATAGGCCACAAATCCTCAGTTGTAACGCATCTTCCTTTCTTATTTTCAAATAAAAATGGTCCAATAATACTGGTGATCCAGAAACCACACCAAACAGTTACTCATTGGGGGATCATTGGCTTCTCAACAATCATGTGTGAACTTTTTTGTGCCCCAAATGCGAAAATTTTGCTAATTTACGTAACCACAGAGGAGGAAATAACCTTTCTAAAAAAAAATTATTTTTCGGTTTCCCAACATCAAGCGTATATCGCCCCTCCTCCTAAGCCGGTGATATGAAACTAACTTTCTGTCAGAAAGCGAATAATATTAAAGTTGTCACACTAAAAGAAACCATTAGTTCAAATACCAAAAATTAGACCACCTTGTGTAATTCGTATAAGTTTTACGATTGGTGGAATTTTCAAACATCAAAAAAAATCCAAATTAAGTTTGTATTTTATCATTTTGGATTTTGTACAAAAGTTAAATCAGAAAGCTGCAATCCCATGCAATTTTATCTTTTGCGGATAAGATCATACCCGATTATCCGAATCCCAATATCGTTCTAATAATACATGCATATAGTTTGGCGGAGAACAATAGAGTCTAACCTTTTCATCATATGAATTTGCCGAATTAGATCGTGTAGCAACTCTAAAATTTAGATAATCTAAATCATTCAAAAGATGTACCAAAGTCTTTTTGAATAAAAAAATTAAGTTGAAACGATAAAATGGCTTCTTCTTTCCAAAGTTAAGCCCTGAAAACAATCAACCGCAAACCCAACCCAAATGACATGAAAAGTCTCTTTCATTTAGCGTTAAACCTTTTTTTATAAATAACTAATCATGTCGACAGACGAAACAAATGAAAGCCGGCATAACACATTCAAAAACAGACAAACAAATGAAGGGACAAACACACAGACATACATATAGACTGACAGATAGAGAAGACCAACAAAAAAAAAACAGCAGCTGCTTAAGGTAAACACACGCCATCATTTGACAAATAAATACACGTATTTAATTGTGAAGCGTTATTTATAACACCGACCGACCGAATTTGTACAACAAACAACAATTAGGATAAAGAACCCAAAAAAAGTAACAACAACAAACACTAGCAGAAGACAACATATTCATTTGAAAGCCAAATACCGCCTAACAAATTAAATTGAGAGCAGCATTTGTAAGGACGCGCCCCTTATTGTCAAAAAAAAATAATAGCTACCCTGTGGTTGTTTTCTTTATTTGCTGGAAATGAGCTAACATTAAACTTTATGTTTGAATACAATTTTTTACACGAAAAGTCCTTTGTGATCTTCTCTTTCGAGTTTATTCGAAGGATCTGCGAAAATTAGTACAGAAGAAGTTGATTTTTGAAAACACATAAATATTTGTAAGCTTTCTTAAATTGCGTATTTTACTCATACTCTTTATTTAATTTTTTTTTTTCAGATCCTACCACTCTGAGCATTTTCGCTACACGACCCAATCCTAAGAAAAAACGAAAATCACGCACCGCCTTTACAAACCACCAGATATTTGAATTGGAAAAACGTTTTCTCTATCAAAAATATCTATCACCAGCAGATCGTGATGAAATCGCTGCTGGCCTAGGACTCTCAAATGCGCAGGTAAGTATGCTACATATAGTTTTCAATCTTCATCCATCTTTAAAATGTGTTTCTCAGGTTATCACTTGGTTCCAGAATAGACGCGCCAAGCTGAAACGTGACATGGAGGAACTCAAAAAGGATGTTGAAAGTGTGAAACAATTGTCAGCTCATAAAAGTTTATTAGAAAATGTTAATGACTTAAGTATTTTAAAGACCCGACCAGTCAGCAGACATCAGCAGCCGCCACCACCATCAGCAGCAGCTACATCAGCTCCAACTCTATCAGCAGCAACAACATCCGCATTTTCTATCATTTCCAGCAGCAGCAGCAGCAACGATAGTAACACAGCAACAGCGACAACACAACAACAATCGCGATACAACATCAACAACAGCCGAGGATAAAAAGGAACTGAAGATGCTTAAAATGATGACTTTAATGTATTACAGCAGTCGAAGTGGCAGTGATGGCAACTCTGGCGGCATGGCAACTCAAGAGGAAAGCACCACCACCGCTGTCTTAAACGGCACAGTACGACGGAAAATTAAACCCAATTAGGAAAATGTTCAATTCTGCTATTTATTCACCAATCTGTCTGCTTGTGTATTATTTAGTTGTATTAGCCTAATTTTGTATGATTCTTTTACCTGTACGAGTAATTATAATTTCAATGATGTAAATTATATAAATAACATTGAGGTAACATCCTGCATGTGCCTGTAAGTGTATATGTACGGCAAACGTATGTTATTGTAACTCATACTTGTACACCAATTAAGTTAATTGCCAAATGTTCTAAGAACCTTGATTTTATTCGCAAGGGTACCCATGTATGTACATTGGAGTGCTCCTTATTTGATATTTTTTTAATATGATAAAAGTCTTCTCCCCAAAATTGAGCGCTAGCTTGTGCATATTTTAGTGTTTTATCTCAAATTTAAAAAAAAAATAGCGTCATGGAGCAGGCTCAGAAATTGTATGAGAAAAACCTCCAAAAGTCTTTTTTAGTATAAATGAAGAAAACATTTTTGTGAATAAATGTTCGTCCCGAACGCAATATCTCAAAATTCAGTGGTATTTTTCCTTTTGATTTATTTCAATCAGACATGAAATTTCTTCCTAAGCTTAAATTCAGGGCTTGTTGCACAAAAAATTTTAAGAAGTTTGTCAGAAAATTAATAAAACTTAAGAATAAGGACCACTCCAACGCTCACGTCTTATTTATTTGTATAGATTTTCAAATTAAGCTTTCATTATTTTTTTGTTCAATTATTGTGATCATAACTTTGTAATTACTTTAAGTTTAAGGCAGTACACAAATAAATTTTCTATGAAATAAGTTTTAATTACAAGTGAAGGATGTTCCAATGGAAGTATCAAATTTAATTTTTAAAATGTAACATTATTTTTATTATGTTGCTGAGTTCAAAAGAAACTATTAATTATGGAACAAAATATCAGCGATCTGCTGGGAAACTCTTGCCCGAAAATAACCTATTTTCATAATGAAATGTTTCTTAATTAACTAAACGCAACGTTGACAGATGTCATTAATGAAGTTCTTAGTACTGCCAACCTTTCAGGAGATATATGTCATGGTACACTCAAACTTGTCAATTAGAGACACCGCAGATAAGAGAATCCTGCCAATAAGAGAAAAACAAAGAAATTGATAGAACCGTATTTTGAATTATCTTGAGAATCATCCTGCCAATAATGAATGGAAACTGCCAATAAGAAAATGAGATGAGTCTCGTGCGAAGTTTTATCCAAGCGAAAAACGTCGCAGAAGTGTCTTTTTTTGTTGATGCTTATTATTTTTTACAAAAAAAAAAATTGTCGACGATCATTGCTGGCTATGATGGAAAAGACGAAATGGGATGAAACTGCACAGTTTAATGACCGAATGAAAGAACAAAAATGTAAAACTCTACTTTTCATGGACTATCAATGAATTTGCCGAACACAACCAATGTTTCTTTCCCGAAGAGTATCTCCAGTGTGTTACAGCACAAAATTTTAAATCTTGACTTTCACTTCGAATAAGAGAAAACCTGCGGATAGGAGAGAAAAATAAATCCCTCTCTTATTGACAAGTTTAAGTGTATTTAAGTCTGACATTCTTATTGGGATTCCCTTTACATTTGTATGATAAGTTGGACTGCAAGCAATATCGCTTAATGCTAAAAATGTTAGATTGAAAGTTATATTAAATAGATTTCAATTAAAATAAATATAATTGAATGATGTTCTTTCATACAAATTAACACTTCTTTTATTAAACTTTTAATTATTACATTAAATTAAATATGGAAAACTTAAAAAAAACACACAATAAAGAAATTGTGACTTCGATAGTTCATAAAAAATGTCACACACCGCACATTGTGTTATTTTGCCAATCCAGCAGTACTAAACTAATATCTCAAAAGCTATAGATGCTAGGTCAATGAAATTTTCCACAAATGTTAATACAAATTTATATTTTACAGCATCAACGTAAAAATGGTGCAAATCGGTTGGGTTAAAGATATATGTAGCTCCCATATAACCGATTTTTTCGCTTTGGTGTTTTAAAGGGCGACCTAAATAAAAAAGTATATTTGGAAGCGAGAAATTTCAGAGGTCATCTTTAAAAATTGAAAATGGTTGTATGGGTGCCGCAGCTAGGCGCAGAATTTTTTTGTTGTTTCTATTAGTATACATATCAAGCTTTATTGTAATCATAGTCAGAACTCTAAACCAGGGAAGGGCACTTAGTGCCTCAATTTCCTCACATTGCTCTAACCGTTATTCGACGCACAACCAAGCGAAAAAAAACTCCCAGAACTTCAACGCTATCGAAGCACAAAATTCGCAGAATTTCAACGCTATCGAGGCACAAAATTCTCAGAATTTCAATCGAGGCACAGCGTTGACTTGAACTCAAATGAAAACAAAAACAAAACACAAAGGCATAAATGACGGCGCCGCATTGTGTCTTGACGAATATAGCAATTGTTTTTGTTTGTAGTGTAATTTGTTTTTTTTTTGTGCTAATGGCAATTTTGGAAATGAAAGTAAAAAAAACTTTAAAATTTCGTTTGTTGTTGCTTGATGTTGTTGTTTTCCTCTTTGGTTATATTTTTGTGCCCACCGCTGCTCTAAACTATTCTAAACAATTTTTTTATTGTCCACAAAAGTTTTTTGAAGTGAAAACTTCCTATGGCACGTTGTGCGGCTGAGGAAAAAAGTATAAGCTCGCGACACCGACCGTCATCGGGATTCCCCGTCATGAATGCGATAGTAAAATTTCAATGTTCTTTGAAGACTTCGTAAACGAACTCGATTTTGGAATTTTGAAGACTTGGGAAACGAACTCGATTTTGGAATTTTGAAGACTTGTTAAACGAGCTCGATTTTAGAATTTTGAAGACTTGGGAAACAAACTCGATTTCAGAAATTTGAAGACTTGGGAAACAAACTCGATTTCAAATTTGGAAGACTTGGGAAACGAACTTGATTTTGAAATTTTGAAGACTTGGGAAACGAACTCGATTTTAGAATTTTGAAGACTTGGAAAACGAACTCGATTTCAAAAAATTTAAAAAACGCTGCCTACTTTTAGGCGCTATTAATAATTTGTCCCTAAAAGTATGCAACACTTTCTGACAAATTTCAAAATAGCGCATAAAAGTAGGCAACGATTTAAAAAATTTCAGATAATGTTGCCTACTTTTAGGCGCTTTTTGGAATTTGTCAGAAAGTGTTGCATATTTTAAGGGGCAAATTATTAATAGCGCCTAAAAGTAGGCAACGTTTTTTGAAAAAATTGGCCCATGACAGTATGCAATTTTTTGGAAAAATTTTTTAAATTTGTAGCATACATATGTTGACTTCCGGTTAGCTGTTGCTCAGTCAGCAAATTTTCTCTGCAAGCGCAGCCGAAAGCAGAGCGAGCAGCCCAAAGCAGAGAAAAATCTGAAATACCAGGCCACAATGAACCAACAGCATGCAAATTTGGTTTTTTGAAAAACTTTAAAACGGTATATCTCGGCTATTACTAAGGCGATTTTGACAAGTGAGGTGGTTTCGGTCATATGAAATTTATATTGATAAATTGTATACTAAAGCCAGCATAATTTGAAAACATAAAAATATGTATATAGCCTGAGCATACCAGTTTTTGAATAATTTGTAATGTTTGTCATTGGGATGGCATAGAAAAACAAACATTTAATAGCACATCATCTGAAAGGACATAAGAAGTACTTTCTTATGTATTAATAAAAATGTTAGTTAATAATAAATTTTTGCAAAAAAATAACGGTTTTTTAATAAACTTGATCAAAAATTTAAATTGATCGTCATATCTCAAAAACTATAGAATCGATTTAAGATTTTTAAAAAATGTATTATAGCATACTAAATTTCCTTTCATATGATTTCCATCTTTTGAGAACTGATTTAGGGGGTCCCAACTTATAATGATTTTATTAAAAGCCATATCTTTGGTTTTCGATGTCTATAACTCAGTAAAAAGACGCGATCGCAATACTTTTATTCTATTTTCAGTATTGAAAGCCTCGTAAAAAAGTAGAGTCTTATAAAAACTTAAAAGAAAAAAAAAATCGCTCAAAGATTTTGATTTTCGGCTTTTAGCACATAATTTTAGAGAAGATTTTCCGCTACTATATATTCCAAAAATTTTAAATACATAGATTTGAAATTTAAAGGAGCATTTTAAATGGAAATGTGGTAACGGTGCAACTTGAATTAAATATTCTCAAAGTGAAAATTACATTGTGTCAAAAATTTAATTTTCAATGAATCTCTGATTTTATCGTTTGATAAAACGTCTGTAGCTTTTTGGCACAGTCGCTTATTTGGATATAAGCGATTCAATTTATATTTCGAACTTGACTTTAGTCACAATAAAATAATTTCAAATATTTGTGTTAAAAAATTATGCTTAAAAAAGTTAGCATATTAATTTTAAACAAAAACATGAAAAGCTTTAAATTCCCTTCATTTGAAAATGCCATAGGTATGTAACAGGTAACTTTTTCAGAGTGTCCAGAATTCCGATAGGGATAGCTCTCAAACAAACTGTCAGATCACGAACTTTCGTAACAACGTTAAGCCTAAACCAAAATAGACGAGACGAGACGTAACGAGTAAGTTCGAGTGTATGTAAACCAATGTTGATAGCCAAAATGAACCAACGTAATTGATCGAAAGTGAACGAAACATTTTGACGAGACGAGTTGTTCCGTAAGAACCGAACTTCAAAACGTCGTCATAACAGCTTTTTTGGTTCGTTGGCTAGCGAAACATTTTGGGTTAAATGACAAAACAGACGAAACGAGTGCAAACGTTCGTTCAATTGCTACCGTCTCGTCACGTCTATTTTGGTTAAGTCTTTATTCAGTATAGTCCGGCAAATCACTATGGAACGTTTGTATGACAGCAAAGCTTGTAAATTGTGAAAATTACTAAGTTCACTAAAATTTAAAATCTAAATTCACTCAAAAGTCACATGATTTTTTGTAATTATGTACTTAATTGAAATTGTACGAGTAAAAATACATTTACTTCTAATTTGAAGATTGAAGGAATCTGTAATAAATATTTCAACTAACATTTGGAGTTTTGATTTGTTTTCAAAAATGGACAAGAGCCAGTGGCCGGTTTCCAACTCTTATTTGTTTGTGGTATTGTTTTATTTGCAGGAAGAGAACAATGCAAACTATGAAAAAAATTGTTCTATTGTGAGTTAAAGTTACATAAAACATACATACTCGTAGAACGGTTTGCACCAGAATAGTTTTCATACAGTAGGTGCTCGAATAGATTTGCCCATGGATCCATTTGCGACTTGCACAGTTGAAGTGCCACTGCCAAATATAATCTGCTAAACATTAAGAGAGCACTGAAAATGTAGCTTAGAATATAACCATAGCGGATGCAGCACTCTTGCAGGAACTGCAATGCATTTTAGCAGCAAATGCGATGTACATATCTAATAGAGGTATGCATGAATGCGCTTGCTGTTACGTCAGACTATTGGATTTATTGACAACTCTAAATCAAGTTTGACATTCTGCAGTACCTTAATAACAATGTCACGAAACAGGACAATACAAAAAAATGATTTAGCTTCGTTTGCTTATGGGTTGTAATTCGCTGTGATTTAAACATACGATTTAGAACGACAACGTCAACAAAAAAAGACACGAAACGCACAAGCAAACAATAACAAAGCGCACATTTATGCCTACTTGGCTGACATTTGAAATTTGGTTTGTTCCGTTGTAAAATTGCGTTGATTATTTGAGTTATGATTTTGTAACAAATAACAATAAAAAATTTTTTCTTCTTCAAGAGTTGCTTAATCCAATGTTATATTATTTGTATACTTTTAATCTCAAATGTTCTTTAAAAAAAAAATAGTTAAAACGGCCTTGTTTTTCATAGCATAAGGGAGATATAACCCCTTAAGGGGACATGACACTTTCAAAAAATTTGTTCTTAAGTGTTTTAAAATGGGTATAGTTTTAATAAAAAACAAGATATCATTTTGAAACTCTACACATACATACATATATTTTGACACAAAACTATATTTGAACAAATTTTTTTTAAATTATTTTATAATATGTATTTATAACCACTAAAATTTTTGAAAAAAACATCAAAAAATCATGGCGGGCATGATTGCAGCTCACTGGACATCTAAAAAAAAAAAAAGAAGTTTTAATCAGCATCAAAGCCGCCAGGGAATGAACTACAGGCAAAAATGTTGGTCCAAAAATAACTTTTCGTGCCAGAAATCAAAAACTATAATACCGATCTTTCTGCATTAATATGTGCACAGCAACGTATTAAAATTTCAGAAAGATCGGTCGAGTACGTGGTTTCGAGAAAAACGCGTTTTTTAACTACATATAGCTTTTCAAGTACTATAACTTTGACACGATGTTCCTAAAATGCTTGCTATATATTTTGTAAGCCGAATTTGAGGTTTATATTATTAAAAACGTATTTTTCAATATTTTTTAAGCATGAAACAGTCAAAAAAATTTTTTTTTTAATTCTTGAAAATTTGAAAGTGTCATGTCCCCTTAAATTTGGTTTCATAAAAATTTGGAGCTGAAGTAAATTCAGTCATTTCCACAGTACACAGTGTGTTTGCTTCTCAACAGTCAAAATGCAAATTAAGATTGAAAGGAAGTATGAAAACGTACAATTTGCTCTCACACTTGCACTTGTGCTGTGTTAAACATTCAATAGACAAAAAGCAAATTAAGAGGAAAAAGAAGCATTAAAATGTACGATTTGCTGTCACACTTGCGCTTGTAGTGCGTTGAACACTTAATTTACGGTTGCAGCAATCACCTCACTTGCTTTTTTTTCTTTTTGTTTTGATTTGATTTATGATTTAAATCATAAAAATTTTGGTAGATTTGAAATGTGGCAAATGACTTAAAGGCCGATTTAAATCCACTCCCGCAGACATCTAATATCTAAGCAAAAGATCCAATTCACTCTATTCAAAAAATTGAACAACGGTTCGCATGGCTTACCGGGCATTTCACGCGAAGTGGACAGGGGAAATGGGGTTCATGTTTCGAATTTCAAATATATTTGAATATGTTGGACCTGTATATGTGTCCTCGACACAGAAACAAAATACTTTTAGAATGGCAACACTGGTTAAAAAAATATGGATCTTTGAAAATTTGAGATGCCATTATTCATCTTAAAAAAAGTCTGGTAAAATGACTTAACCACTGGATTTTATATTTCATTGATTGGCCTTTTTAACCTCATAGTTGGATATTAAAAATAAAAAAAATACATTGAAAAAATGAGAATTGCAGTATATGCAATTGCAGGCGAGCTTCCACTAAATATGGTAAGTTTTTTTCAGAAAATCAAAATTATTTTTCGAATCTCTCGCCTTGTCTTCAACAAGGGGAGCATGGTATCTGGTTTTATGTATGTGCGAATTACATACATGATACAGGATTAGAGAGTTAGGGGCTATCAGCACAAGCCAGAAACTACACACATTGCCGGTAAAGTAATGTCAAGTATTTCGATCTTAGCCGTCAAATTTGAAATGTAAAAAAAATAATTTTACTTCTAACTTGAATACCAAAGGAATCTGTAATAAATATTTCAATGGAGTTTTAATTTATTTGCTAATAAGAATAAGAGCCAGTCGCCGGTTCCCATCTCTTTTTTTTTGTGGCATTGTTTTACTTGCAGGAAGAGAACAATGATAACTATGAAAAAAATTGTTCTATTGTGAGTTAAAGTCTCATAAAACATACATAGAGCGGTTTGCACCAGAATGGTTTTCATTCCCTAAGTGCTTGATTAGATCTGCCCATGGGTCCATTTGAAAAATTCCTAAGTCGCATATCCGATTGCGGTCTTGCGAATTGCACAATTAAGTATCACTGTTAAAAATTAATTTACAAAACATTTTGAAAGCACTAAAATTTAACTAAGAATATAACCATATCGGATGCAGCAGTCTTGCAGGAACTGCAATACATTTTATCAGCGACTCTAATGTTCATATCTTAGCAAAAAATACAATTCTCTTTGCTCAAAACATTGAACGACTGCAAGAATGATTTATGTCTCTGATGAAGCGTCCTCTTGTGCAAAATAGCAGAAGAATTATATAGCTATTGCGTGGTGGAAGTCAATGCTAAACAATGCTATTGCGGTCAAGCGTCATCCAAACATGGTAAGTTTTTTTTCCCCTTTGTAGGTTGTTAGGTGAAATCTGATTTCAGTATAGGTTTTAGCAATATTTATTTATATGGGCATTTCTCTCATGTTGAACGGGACGGAAGTACACTTTTAAAGCGAAATAAAAGTCAAAGTAAGACACTTTTATTTTTTTCTGTTACTTTAAGGAATAGCCCTTTGGTAGCACTATATTGAGTGGCCAAGTTGATGCCAGACGTAATACCGGTTCCAAAATAGAGGCAATAAAAAAGCCATTCGAACGGGTCAAAAAACGGAAGTGTTTTTCGTGGCCATCTATAGAAAAGCAGAAGTCAGCGAAACCAGGCAACATCTTTTAATGCGACTTATTTTAAAATGTTATGGAATAATATAACTTTTTAATAGATTTCGTTTGATTGAGAAATCTTATTTACTTTTTTCCTTACAAGGCATAAAATCCATTCGAACGGTATATTCGAACGGGACATATTTTTCCATTTCGGTTCACTTAGGCAATTTTTCAAAACGACTTTAATATTTATATAAATAATTTTTTTATCTTTGAATGTGCAACTGTAAGTAACTGAATCAACCAAGCTCAAACTATTTTTTTGAACAAGTTGTACCTGCGAGCGTAGCTTCTCTAAACTTAGCATTGTCAAATCAAAGTTACGCTCAACAATGCCGCAGGGTCGCTTGGAAAATTTGATGGTTCCATTCATCGAACAAGAATTAACTGTAAATATTAATCTTGGCACTGTAATTGAAGAATTTAAAAAAATTGTTCCTTAAATAAATTAATTTTCACATAATTTGAATTTATTGCATTTTATTTAATTATCTTCTTCTTTTTTTTTTGCTTTTGAAATGCGTGTGTCTTTTTCCGAACTGACATTATTTAATCATCAATAAGAATTTTACAAAAAATTGTTTGTACTTATTATAAAGCTTAAAAAAAAAAAGATGCAAGGGGCGGAAAATTTGAAGTTGGCACCCCCACTAGTTCATGGTGTTATGGCAGTTAATAAGTGGTTTAACCGTTTTCAACTGCCTATTTATTACACTTACATATATTTGCGAATATGACCAACTTCAAACAGCTCCAAAAATTTAAAATTTAATGTTTTTTGCACTCGTTGTTTTTTTTCAATTATGTACATGAAACTCTGTTTGTGCAAAAACTTTGACACATTTGCTGCTGTTATCAATTTCGAAATGAGAACATATCGCTCACTTACTTCAAGACTGGCATAACTCAAAAAGCGTGATTTTTGAGTTAACGATGCGGAAATCTCCGCCATTTCATTTTTAATTTAGTGTGAAAAAATCAGAAAAGTATCCCATAAACTTATAGTACTTTGTGGGAAGAGTTTATGTAGACATTTTTTTCATTATTTTCATATAAAAACAAGTTATTGAAAACTTTAAATGCGTTTTTCTCCCACTTTATGTTTTTTATTTGAGTTATGCCACTCTTGAAATAAGATTTGATGCTTTTCTATGTTATTTGTGACCTTAGAACATGAACTTAAGCAAATTAAAATTGTATAGTTAATAGAGATTGGTTTGATGTTTTTGCATTGTTTTTAGCTAATTGACGTTGGAAGAGAGATTTTTCGGAAAGACTATCATCATGTATCACCTCTCTTACATACTTAAAAATTTAAGGAAAAATACTATTTAATATTACAAAAAAGAGAAACTCCATTTATGCAAGTTTGCAGGTGGTTTGCTCAATGTGACAAATGAATTCTGGTGTAAATTGCTTAAATTAACAATATTTGAATATTTTACTTAGATAATATCAGATAGTAACGCTTATATACCTAATAACTTTTAATTTTTCTGTCACGGTTGGCCTTTTGGCGGAAATGCCCATATGTAAGTATCTTGATAGAAATCATAAAATCAGAATTTTTTTTCAAATCGCTTGCCTTGTCTTAATAAGGGGAGTATGGTCACAGGTTTTTTGTGCGAATTACATGATACAGCATCAGAGAATTATGGGCTATCAGCACAAGCCAGAAGCTACACACATTGCCAGAAGAAATAATTCAGTGGTGTCAAGTTATGCGACCTTGGCTGCCAATTGACTTTATAATTGCAAAAGATTATGTGAATTTTGAGTGAATTTAAGATTTAAATTTTGTAACTTTAATAAATTTTCAAGCTGTGTTCTGGCCTCAGTGTATTCACGATGAAATAGCAAAATAGACTGAGCACTTCTCAGCTGTCAAATTGACTGTCACTAGAAACAGTGCTGCCAATTTAAAACCAAGTTTAACCAATGGTTTTAGTCTTCTCGTTAAGTCTTCACATCTTTAATAAAGTTCAATGAACAATTTTAATTCCCGTGAGGTTATGATACCTAAGAATGCACTCACTTTAAACGCGCTTGGAAGTACATAGTTTCGAAGATATGTACATACATTAGAGCGGTACAAAAAAAAAATTTTGCTTATTTTACGATGTGTCAGCGAATATCTACTGCTTAGAGTTGTCAACTTTTGACGAAAAAGATTGTTTTTAAAAATTGTGCAAGTTAAAGGGATAAACGAATTTTCCAAAGAAATAGGAGTGCTTTTCAGGCTACTTTCGCTAGTTTTCCTTCATCTTCTTTTTTTTTATAAAACATTTGAAAAATAACCGGAAAATAATGAAAAAATACCAATTTTCTATTTAAGATTGCAAAATCATCGTTTTTTTTTCACCGCCGCACCCGTTTAACATAATTTTTCATGTATCTTTGACAGCTTGCCGTATGCTGCATATCATAATCTTATTTCACAACCAAGATATCTGCATTTTTCTAAATGACCAGGCCTGACATTCTTTGAATCGGAGTCAACAAATATATGAATGTATGTGGCTTAAATTTTTTTTTTTGTTTCAAACAGGCTTAATAGTTGCAGGTATATGATAGAAAAATTCGGGTGCAAGGAGAGCTCATAATATTAACATTAATGCTGTCCCACCGAGCTTTTTAGTTTTCCATTGGAATAACTTAGGAAATAACGCTTTGCTAGACAGTTTCGTCTATATCTCATGAAAGAAAAATCTTAAACAAACGGGACCAAGCCCATCGGACTTATTTCCCTTGATTGACTTGATTACGACTTGTTTCTAATAATTTCTTTTCATATACCCGTTTTTACCGGAGAAAAAAAAAATATTAAAGAATTTTTATTTTTTTTTTAAATTCCATAACTTCATAAAAATTATCATCTTCACTTTGACTGGAAACTCATACTATAACAATAACAATAATTTTTATTCAAAACATAAGACCATAGTTTTGCGCCTTTTTATACCCTACACCGAGGGTATATTCACTTTGTCCATCCGTTTGTAACACATAGAAGGAGGCGTGGCAGGTATGGAAAAGTATATATATTTTTGATCAGCGTCACCACCTGAGTTGATTTAGCAATGTCCGTCTGTCTGTCTGTCTGTCTGTCTGTCTGTCTGTCTGTCTGTCTGTCTGTCTGTCTGTCTCTCTGTTGAAATCAGGTTTAGGGAAAACTAAGAGAGCTTATTGAATGAAACTTTCACACACAGGTCACATCTTCTTGCAGGCATCTTGCTATTGAAAATGGGCGAAATCGGTTAACTGACACGCCTACCGCCCATACCCTATGTATACCCAGGTCAATTTTGAAAAAAGTTGCAGCGATTTTGATGAAAATTGGTGATTTGATGCACATGTGAACAAGATTAGGATTAGGTTAGGTTTCAAGTTTTCAAAGCTTCCTACAGGGGCGTGGCACAGCCCTAAATTTTAACCTTTATACCACCGTATCTCGTAAGGCGTGCAAGATATTGTTATGAAATTTGGTAAACAGGTGCATTTCAACTATATCTTGAATTGTGATAAAAGTGGGCGGAATCGTAAAAGTGGGCGTGGCACTTTTCAACAGTTAAAAATTTTGATTCCATATATCTCAAAAGAGGCCTAAACGATTTTCATAAAAATTTTGGAGATGATGTCGCTGAAAGCAGTCATCAATACAAGCTCAGCCACTTTACTGAAAAAACTCGAGTAAGGGCGTGGCACAGCCCACAGTATTTATAAACGTAATATTAAGAGAACTAACAACGTTATCGTTTTTAAATTTAATGAGGTACGTAAACTTGCTATCTTTTTAACATTTAGTTAAAAGGTACTTTCAGTGCAGTGTAGGGTATGTGAGTTTCGGCCTGGCTGAAGATAGCACCTTAACTTTATAATTTAAATAAGTGATTGTCGTTAAAATATATGTGTTATCTGCTATCCAACAGTTTGACCTTAGTCCAACCTCATATTCATTTAGAACATTGTATTAATCCGTCCATTTTGTGAGTCTGTGAAAAATGTTTAACGCTGTTATCTGCATGGATATAAAAATTGTTTTGGAATCACAGAAACTTAAAATTGTTTCCATGCTCGAGTTTGTGAATAGAATATTCACTCGTGTACCAATATTTTTAAAATAAAAAATTTTCAAAATGCAGAATGAATATTGCAGTAGTTCCTCCCATCCTATCTGATTGATTGATTTTATTTGTATATTTTTTCAAGAATTTCGAAATTATATTTTTTTCATGATTATTTTCAATTGGTCATTGGTTTATTTTTCATGCCGTGCAAAAATACACACAAAAATCAGAAATGAACAACAGAAATAACAACTGAATTTAATGTGGCTGTTGTTGTTGCTTTAATTAACACATTTCAGTAGTTTTGTTTAGCGACGATAGCTACAGATACTTCAGCAGCTACTAAATGCGATTCTAAAATTTTATGTGAACGCATTTCATATCATATGTAAGCAAATTTTTTGACATGTTTTGCAAGTCAAACAGAAAATATTTTCCAATCAACACAAATCAAAATTAGTGCAATTATTATTTTAAGTCAAATGAATTTGTAAACTTACGATGCGAAGCGCTCGATGATGATGCTGAAAATGCTGCGCTATAAAGAGTTTTTTTTTATAAAACTCAAATGAAATGGGATCGTGTTGATGGCATTGAAATACGGCGCTCAAGTGTTGCATATGTTGAAGGGCATAACAGCTAATGATATGAAGATAAGAACTCTTTTTAAATAATTAGGAAGAAAATGTACACTTATGATGGGGTCAGAGCTTTCATGATTATTAAAGAATTATGACACTACTGTTTGGGTTATATTCCTCTTGTGTATTTTGAGCGCGTTCCACTTGAGTTAAGAAAACCTTTCACACACTTTAAATATATTCAATTGATATCTTATATAATGACATAATTATTTGTTAAAGAAGTGTACAATTGAAAATGTTATGAGTTTCTCATGATAACTTTGATTTTAGGGCACTTCAGATGCTTCAAAGGCCATTAAACTTTCAATACCAGATTTTCGGTAGCGTAAAAATGTAAAACGAAGTCTTCAAATAACTTGATCGATATGAAAGTAAAAAATTATACGAAATTGCCCTCAAAATTAATTAAGCAATAAATGGCTCCAAATTATAAGGAGAAAATGTGCGCCCGGGGCAACTATTCACTTTGCCCCCTCCCCCTTTAGTACCGCTACAGTCCAGGATTAGTAGATCAAAAAGTTCTTTAAAATATATTGAAATTAAAAAAACATGGATATATGTTTTTAGCATTTTGAGCTTAAAAAAGCTGAAATCGATTTTGGAGTATTTGAGAAATTGATGTTTTCTTGAAACGTCAATTTCTTTAACTTGCAGCATATATGTAACGTTAAGGCGGTTATTTCTCCAGACTTGCAGTTTTTTTGTCATCTACTAGTACACAGCTACCTAAAAATAATATGAAAGCGAATTTGAATTGTGTTTGTTTATTTATATTCAGCAATGAATGTTTTAGCGGTTTTCAGCAGAGTTAAGAAATTCATTTTTTTATCAAAACTATTCTGCCGTACTAAGCGAAAAAGACGTATCTCAAAAAAATTCATATCGAGATAAATGATGTTTTGTTTATGTCAATTTGTTGAAATACCAGTAAAATTGAGATAGAGGAAATTTTCTTAGTAGATTTTTTATTTGATTGAACTAAGATGCCGACATTTGGAGTATTTCATTAGATGCGTAATTTCTTAAGCTATCCGATGCCATAAGAATCTCGGATATTTTTTTTTTGAGATACGTCTTTTTCGCTTAGTACGGCAGTATTGGTCGAAAAAATTTGATCTCATTTTTTTCTATCTTCTACGTAATGGCCCAATCACTCAAAAAATTTTCAGCCAATTTGAAACACCTCAGAGTAAAAATAGGCAAATTATAGATGGAATGACCTATATTGAAATATTGAATACTCAACTTAATTTATTTAAAGAAATACGCTTCTTCAGTAAAATAAGTTTCTCCTCAACTAAAGAACTACTAAACTTATTTTAACCAACATTTGATGCAAATTGCAGGATATGTTCTCCTTAACTTTACGATCTACATTTTTTTAAAACTGTGTCGTAAAAAGTTACGTGCAAAATAGTAGCCATCCATCTACTATAGTTGCAGAGTTCTTTTTAAATAGATAGATTTAAAATAGCTAAAACTGAAATTTTGCTATTAAAAACTTTTATTTTATTAACCATACATATGACAAATTTCATAGCAAAAGTCCTAAGCCATAAATCGAACATAGTCAATTGACCACAAACTTGTTCAAAGTGTTGTCCTATTGGATAGTAACTGTATCCCAAAAAAAAGTATTTTTCTGATTCTTCTAGAACTGCCGGAAGTGTGGGGATAATAATTTGAGATTTTTGGTTGGCACCCTCTGTTTTGTGTAGATAATTGATTTCCTAAATTAACTGTGAAAACCTTAGATTAAGTGCTTTTGACAGATTTTTTAATGGCCTATTGAATATGTAGTTGTAATTATTTTTTGAAAATTATAAAATTAGACCCTAATTTTTCAAAATTTAAAAAAAAAATAGCTTTTTTAATTTTTTTGATATACTATTTTATTTTACTTTAGATTACATTTTAGCTTGAGGCTTAAAAATAATTGTCTCAATATTTGAGCTTCTTAGATCAAACCCGTAAACAGCGCGGACTGTGTTTACTTTTTCGTTGAATTTTCATCAAAAATCCGACTAACTAAAACGCAGAAAAAACCTGCCTTAAGTGCTTAGATATAGCCCACAGTGGTCAAACCACTGGAACAATTATTTTTAAGCCTCAAGATAAAATATAGTCAAAAAAGAAACAAAATACATCTTCAAAACTTTCAAAATAAACACCCTAATATGTATGTATGTACACTAGACATGTTCATAAAAAATTTAAAAACTTATTCATATTCAAGTATATCTTAATTTAAAAAAATACATCTATGAATGCTACTAGAACTACCAGAGGGAAAAAAGCTACATGCACTGTTAGTTGGAGGGATTTATTATTGAAGCAAAATATTGTAAGTACTTGCTTATAAAATACTTTGAAAGTTTTTGGACCAATATCATTTATTTTTTAATGAAAATTCATGTAGTGGTATTGAAAATTTCAAATTATAGTGTATGAGAGTAAAGTATTAAAATCAGCAAGGATTTGAACTGTTATACAAGAAACACCAAAGCTCTAGAGATCATGATTTTTTTCTTATATGTAGGCATAAAAAATAATGGTAAATTTTTTTCCAAACTTCTCATGTGAACATAAGGAAAATCGAAAAAAAAATTTAAAAATAAATTTTGAATAAGAAAAACATCAAATTTTTTAATTTTTTTAATCAAATTCCAAAAAATTAAAATTTTGCAGCTCTGGAGTCTTAGAATTATTTTTTTTAAATTTTTGTATTTATTTATTTTATGTATATACAGTGAAATTCCCCATAGCCGGACACCCACCGTCGCAGTATTTTTTCCGGTTATGGGAGATGTCCACTTATGGGGGAGGAACAAGAATTTTTGCTTAAAACTACCATTTAATGAGTTACTTAGCTGATAAATTTACACACCACTGGCATTTTACACAAGTTTACATACTAATTTCTTTACAAAATCTAGTGAGAGTAGATTGTTTTAACTTCGATTGGCTCAACATAAAATATTGGGTTTAAAAATTCGTTTCTACTTTCTTGATGTAATGAAATTCTAGAAAACCATTTCTGACAAAATACTCCAAACGGGCAACTTGCTTCAATGCCTCATCATATGAAGTTATAGGGTCATCAATTTCTTCATAAGCTTCGTCTTCGGACTCGCTTATCTCTGGATTGCCACTTTGATTTTCAAATTGCACTTTAGTATTGTTTTCTTCAGTTAATAAACTTTCATCGATTTTCGAAAACTTGTCAAAACCAGCGTATCCTTTTTGAATCAAAATCCTTTCAAAATCGGCAAGATAAATATTAGTTTCAAAGGGTCGACCTTGCGGAAGCAGTTTCTTATGTTTATTGCTTCAACGTTATCCCAAGGGGATTTGATGAAGTACAAAGCTTCAAGAACCTTAATTGATTTTGATAACTCTGAGTTTGAAGTCGCTGTGTCAACTTTGGTAGTAAGTGTTTTTATAGAGAGTACCTTAAAATTTTGTATTATGGGTTGACAAACTGCAGTTGGTCATATGGTCAAAATAATAAGTACACGCTCACATAATTAGTTCAATGGCTTGTAAGCAAAAATTTATTTAAGTTAATAGAAAAACAAATTTATAGTTAACTTCTTACAACATATTAAATAAAATAAAAAGAAATAACATTAATAAAAAACAAAAATATCTTTCAGTCTTATCAAAAAAGTAAAAAATGGATTAAAATGACTGGACAAAATAATAAGTACATTCAGTACTTTACATTCAGTATTTGTTGATATTTGAAGTTCATCATTAGTAGCCGGTATATCAACCATTGTTTTGAGTAATTTTGTGTACTATTTTTGGCATACTGGATATAAGCTTACGGCAAGTCTCTACTGGTTTTTCATACCAAGTTTTTTGGACAAAACTCCATAATTGCTTCTTATTTTGGAATACTTCCTTTCCTATTCTCTGCTTCAACTCTCGCCAAAGGTTTTCCAAAGGGTTCAAGTTCAGTCATTGACTTGGCCAGTTAAGCAAGGTCACACTATTGTTTTGACACCAATTCTTCACCAACTTGGAAGTATGCTTAGGATCAATATCCTGCTGAAATGTCCATTTTAGCGGCATACTTTCCTCAGCATAGGGCAACATCGTACTTTCCAAAATGTCTTTATAGTGGAATCTGGTCATGCTATCGGAAATTCGATGTATTGGTCTGGCACCGTACCATGAAAAATAACCCCAGACCATAATATGGCCACCCTCGTGCTTTACAGTCTTTTTTGTAGTGTTTCACCGAGGCCGAGGCGAGGCGAGGTTCTAGTTGATCTCGGTCTCGCCTCGTTTTATAAATTTAAGTCTCGCCTCGCCTCGGCCTCGGACGAGATCTTGCCATCACATGCCTCGCCTCGCCTCGCTTCGCCTCGTTCTCGGCCGAGGCACCTCGGTAAAAAAGCGAGGTTTTTATTAAAATAAATAAAAAATTATATATGTATCAGGGCTGATAGGCTGATCAAGCCTCAAGAAATAAAATAAAATATCTGTTTTTATTTTTGGTGAATTGGATGAGATATGATGAATTTAATTCTTTTCTTATATGGGAAGGAGACGCATTGCCTATTTTTCCAAGCCAAACTAAGCTATGAACCTTTTACAAACTATTTATAAGCAAAATATGTACCAAATCTTATTTATCTACGTCAAATAGATATTGAGATATGATAAAGTTAACTTTTTTCTTATATTGAAGGCATTGTACCGCCCATTTTATTAATTGAATCTTAGTTATGCCTCTACCTTTTATAAATATACCAAGTTTTATTAATCTGCATCAAGTTGTTGATAATATGTGATGAATTCTGTTTTTCTCTTATGTGGGGGTGGCATCACCCATTTATCGTAAACTATATTACGGAGCATCCCAAATCATAAGAAACATATATGTATGTCAAATCTTTCGTCGGTCGGTTGAACGGTTTAGGAGTCCAGTAGCAACGAACATACATATATTGATCTTTATTTATATACTAGCATTACCCTGTGCGTTTCGCTTCACCTTACCGGTCCTTAGAAAGACTATTAGAATAAATCAATTTCAATGCAGTGTTGTCAATCATGCAGTTTTGCTTATAGCCTTACATGGTTCCCTAACTGATCAATCGAGGCGAAGTCGCTTGGACCAAATCTGAACTCGTAAGAAGCACATGCGGATTAAAAATAAAACAAAGTAGTTTACTCAAAATAAAATACTAAAATATTAGTTAAATATAGATTTTATTATAAAAATTACATTCATATTTTGAATCTGCATATGATTCTTACCAGTTCAGATTTCGTCAAAACGCGCCTCGCTCTTGGTTTCGAAAACGAGGCTAGGACGAGGCGAGGCCGAGGCGAGTACGAGGCGAGGTGCCGTGTGATCTCGCCTCGCCTCGGTCAAGCGAGGAAAATTTATTTTTCCATCTCGCCTCGTTCTCGCCTCGGTCTCGCCTCGTTCTCGTAGTCAAAAACGAGGCTGCCTCGTAGCCTCGGTGAAACACTACTTTTTTGTGATGCGTACGTGAAATTCTTTACCCTTGGGGCGTCGAACATTTCGGACGGAGTCATTTCCAAACATATTTATTTTTGACTTGTCGCTCCACAAAATATTACGCTATTTCTTCTCGCCGTCTGGTCCGGACCAATTTGAATGTTTCTTTGCGAATGATAAACGCATCTTCAAATTTTTTTTTCGAAGCATCGAAACTTTTCTCGCTATCCGTCAAGGTAAATTGGTTCGTTGTAATCATCGACGTACCGTTCGGAACGAGATCACATTGCCGATGTCTGCTGAAATGGCTCTTGAAGATGCGAAATGGTTCTTTTTTGCGACAGTGACAATATGATTATCTATCGTTGTTGAAGAATTTTTGGTCTTCCGCGGGTTTCAACCACTTTTTTAGCTTTTAAAGCGTTTTGGACAAAAAAAATTGACTGATCCATGGCTTCGGCATTAGTACGAAGACTTTGGCCGTAATTTCTGAGTGTCGAAACCATATGTCTCTCCTCGGCAGTACAATGTTGATTTCTTCCCATCTATGAAATTTTTTTCTTTTTATTTTGATATAACTAAATATGAAAATAAATAAAATTAACAAACTGATACGAAAAAGCCGATCAGATTGTTGCAAAATTAAAGAAATGATTAATGTACTTATTATTTTGTCCAAGTGAAATAAGCCCTTTAAATGAAAACATACGCGTATAGAAAAATTTGGGGAAATCCCTTCTTCTTTTCACTTTTAAATGCATTGCCATATTGAAATTATCAAAATAAAAAAGAATTTCCATATATGGGGTAAAACGCCAGCGAAAAAATTTTTTGGCTCCGATTTGGCTGAAATTTGGCATTATTATAATATTGACGTTCAGCAATAGAACTGCGTTCAGGAATTCGCCCTAGTATTATTTGTTGTTGAGATACGTGGGTATGAAATTCACGATTCTTGTACTTTTTCAGAATAAGTGTTTTTTTTGAAAATTCATAGCTTACAGTAAACTCTATCAATTAATAATTGGTATACCTACGATTTTAGGTTTTTCCTTGTACTTTTCGAAAAAAAATATTGTTTTTGAAAAAAAAAATTTTTCGCAAAAATTTTGCGAATTTAAAATTATTTTTGCATTTTTTTTAAAAAAACCATTTTTTTTTTTTTTTATTTTTAAAAAAAACTTTGATTTATTCTGCGCTTAATTCCGTAAAAATTTTTATGGGGAAAAAATTATTTATATTTTTTTTTTTAATTTAAAAAAAAATTAAAGAGCTAAGATTTTGAAAATTGAAATGAATTTTTGAATTTTTTTTGAAAACCCCATTTTGAATGTTTTTTGTTTTCACATTTTTATGTTTTTACTTGTACTTTTCAAAAAAAAAATACTGATTTTGAAAAAAAAAAAATTTTTTCGCAAAAATTTTGCGAATTTGAAAAATATTTTTGCATTTTTTTTAAAAAACCATTTTTTAAAATTTTTTTTTTTTCTTAAAAAAACTTTGATTTATTCTGCGCTTAATGCCATAAAAATTTTTGTGGGAAAAAAATTATTTATATTTTTTTTTTTAATTTCAAAAAAAATTAAAGAGCTAAAATTTTGTAAATTGAAATGAATTTTTGAATTTTTTTTGAAAAATTCATTTCTGAATATTTTATCGGTGAACTTCAGATTACAGCTTGATCCGCAAGCTTCAAAATGATATGCCATAACGTAGCAAGTAGGCAAGTAGTTAATTAAAATGTTTGAGCCGTTAACCTGAAAACTAAAACTGAAATTTAAAATGAGTGCAATAGCCTTTCAACGCGTAGTACAGCGTGCGCTTAGTGGCTACTTGCCCTCATGTTATGGCATATCATTTTGAAGCTTGCGGATCAAGCTGTAATCTGAAGTTCACCGAAAAAATATTCAGAAATGAATTTTTCAAAAAAAGTTCAAAAATTCATTTCAATTTACAAAATTTTAGAAGTTTTGTGATGCCAATACTGCCCTGCAAACGCTACAAGTAAATAAAGAAACCGAATGTAAAACCGTGAACGTATTTTTTTTATATTTTTTTTAAAGTATTATTCAGTTTTTAAACATGTATCAATGATAAATGGAAAGCTTATATTGATATTGATGATATTCTTTTATAGATATTTATTTTAAAATTAAAAATTTTTTTCGAAACTTTCACGCAAAACTCAGAAACATATCTCCATTAATGAGATTATCTTTCGAGAAATCATTTATGTAAAATTTGACTTTTGAGTCGCAGCGCACTGATTGGTAGAGAATGAATTCAACGATAACGACAATCGATTGTGTTTAATTATGTACAACCAAGACTTGAAACACTTAATCATATCGTAATCTTCATTGCACATACACTAACATGTGAAACATACAAAAACCCGAAAAAATGTTTCAATCCGCTCTGACTTCTGAGTATGGAATTCAGTACATCTTATCCTCCCAAGAAATAACGGAGCTAGGGGCGAAACAGGTTCAATTACTCCTGTTTTTAAGTCCGGTAACCGTAAGGTCTGTAAGGTTTATAATCCGTAGACTTATTTTCATTAGAGACGGAATTCAAAAATATTAAGAACATGAAATGTTTAAGAAAAAGTGCACCACTGACGTACACCTTACAATACCTATGAGCCTCATGTGTCAAAATTAAACTTTGTCCTTTGTTAAATGCACATAAATCTAACGCAACTAAGTACTCAAAGTTACTATGAGGTGGGCACTTTTACTTTCATATGTGACTTCATTGTGATACACTTTATATGCAACAATATCCCATGGACTGTATATCAAACCAACGACAAATTACTGCCACATGAGTAAATTTGAAGAGTAGATCATTAGATTTTATTCACCAGAATAATAATAACATCCAAGACCAGTATGAAGTGAGGAGGCTAAATATTTTCATTAGAGATGAAATTAGCAAATTTAAAAATAATTCCTGGAATACATTATTATCTTCTTTGGATAAAGGCTCTTCCCCTTTTTGGAACCTAACAAAAATTTTAAGGAAGAAGCCTAATATTATGCCAATTTTAAAGCACAATAGCTCTCACTACTCTACAAATGAAGAAAAATGCGAAATTTTGGCTCAAACCTTTGCTTTGAATCACGAAATTTCTAGTAATCTTAGTGACGCTGTTACCATTGCTGAAGTAAGCAACACTCTAGAATGGTTGCGCTTAACTGACCCAATTTCTAACAGTCAAACTATGGCTTCTACTTCAGATATATCTAACCTCATAAAAAATTTAAAAAGCAACAAATCTCCTGGCGTTGATGGCATTAGCAACAAATGCTTAAAAGCTCTTCCAAACAGAGGCACTAAGTACCTCACATTAATTATAAACGCCTGTCTGTATCAATGCTACTTCCCGCAGATTTGGAAAGAGTCTAAAGTAATCCCTATAAGGAAACCAAACAAACCTTCGGACTGTCCCTCTTCATACCGTCCAATCAGCTTGCTTTCATCCGTAAGTAAAATTCTTGAAAAGTTAATAAAAATGAAACTAAACGAGTTTATTGAAACTCATAATATTCTGCCTCCACAACAGTTCGGCTTTCGAAGAGAGCACAACACTACACATCCATTAATTAGAATAAGAAACATAGTCAATACAAATTTTAGATATCAGTTGTCTACAGGAATGGTACTGTTAGATGTTAAGGCCGCCTTTGACTCCGTGTGGCACGATGGGCTTATTTATAAACTGATTCAATTAAACTTTCCAGTTCACCTTATAAAAATAGTACAAAGTTTTCTCTTAGCTCGGTCCTTCAAAGTTTATATTGGCAATACTAGCTCTGTCAGCGTAGCTGTTAAGGCTGGTTGTCCCCAAGGCTCTTGTCTTTCCCCTATTTTATACAATCTATTCACGGCCGATTTTCCGATAATAGATAACTGCACTACATCAATTTTCGCTGACGACACAGCGGTACTTTGCACCGCTTTAATGGCTTCAGAAATAACCTCAAATCTGCAGAGGGCCTTGGCAGTCATACAATCCTACTTCTTTAAATGGAAAATTCTTATTAACTCCCATAAAACACAAGCAATTTATTTTACTAGAAAACGGAAATCATGTTTCATTCCCCAAAATTGCTTAAGCTTCGATAACAACTTAATAAATTGGGAATCGAAAGTGAAATACCTCGGTATTATCCTTGATCCAAAAATGAAGTTTAAAGAACATATTTCCTACATCCAGAACAAAGTTAACGTTCTAACTCGTTTGCTTTATCCGTTTATTAACCGGAACTCAGGTCTCAATTTACATAATAAATTGCTAATACTGAAGTCAATATTTCACGCTGTAATTTTTTACGCTTCCCCGGTATGGTCAACAAGCGCCAATTGTCACTTGAAGAAACTGCAAATTGCTCAAAATAAGCTACTCAAACTTATATACAATAAGCCTAGGTTCTATTCTACTGAACGACTACATGCACTTGCAAACATAGATTTAGTTGTCGCCAAATTAAACCGATATTCCGAAAACTTTATTATCAGATGCCAAGTCTCTGAATATTCTCATATTAATGAGCTAGTCTCAAGTTAATAGTAGGTTAGGTAGAATTAGATGTAAGTTTTATATAAATTTGTATAGGGTTTTTAAAAATTTTTCCCTCCAATAATATTTTGTGAACTCGTATACATATTATTTAAGCCATTGTATATTTAAGTTGAGAAAGATATAATCTTGAACTCTTTACGAAATAAGTTTACCAATATGTATGTATGTAAATAATATAATAAAAATAAATAAATTGAAAGAGGGGAAAAACTTCTGTTGCGGTTTAAAATGTACATAAAATTTATAGAAACAAATTTGTACTAACAAAAAAAGGCCACCCACCAAGTAGAGCTTTTAGCCATTTTTGATTTGTGTTTAATTTGCAACGACCTTTACAAGTCTCTATTTTTTTGTTATTTCCCAACGCTTAAGTCTAAACAATATTTTTTTTAGCTTACGAAAATCTATAATTTGACAGTACGAGGCAAATACGAGGGATTGTGGCATAAAAAATAAAACATCAAATATTGCGCTAAATAATTAAAAAGATTTAACTCATTCTACGTGAGGGCTGCCACCCAATGCATCATGAATTGGTTTATGTTCTGTTGTTTAAGGCGGTATTGCTTCATCTTCATTGGAATGAAGATGTAATAGGTACCAGCGAGCGGTGGCTTCTTGAACTCCTCATGTAAATACTAATAAAATTACATGAGCACAATTTAGATGATTTAATAATGTGTACATTTGAGGTGAGCATTTTGTGGCTGGATTGGGCTTCATGTGGTCCATGATTTTTAAGTTCACTCTTGCAGTTGCTTCTTTAATTTGAGTTTTTATGTAAGTTTTATGGGCCCACCCAGATGCTAAATGCAAGCATCTGTTATATGCAAGAAACAATTTGTTCAAACAAGCAACTTTGATTTGGTATATAAAATATAAGACATATTTTGTTGATAATTTTGGAGTCACATTTTAAAAACAAAAACATCAATATTCTTGAGCTAAAATATGGTAATTTTTATTATACATATATACATTTGATATTGTGGCCAACAATATTTGCAAGTACATTATCCAAAACTTAGTTGCTGCTGTTAAAATAATATGCGAAAATAAAGTAGGAAGCTCCGACATACCAAACGCGACCAACAAAATTAAAATGCAAAACACTAAATATTTTATGAGTTTAAAAATGAAACCAATACAAACATGCGCTCATATAGGCATAGAACAACATCCATGTACTTGTGTACTCGTGCAAAAGTATTGGATAAATAATAACAAAGCATTAAAATAACAAATAAGAAAAATTATATAAATGGTGTGGCCTGGTGTGGTAGGACTGCGGTGAGGCATTTTCAAAAAGTACAACAACGACGATGAGTTCTACTCGTCGTACCAACCAGCCAAACAACCAACCCACTGAAGCGCTGCCTCTTCAATTTTCAGTGATTTTTTATTGAGTTAACGCGAGTAGCTGCTTGATAAATGTACCCAATTGGAAATAAAGTCATCCTTCATAAAATTTGATATTATTTATAATACATAATATAATGGACCAGCTTTCAAATTTTTTTTTTTCAAAAAATAACACAAATTTGAGGAAGTCCACGTATATTATTTTTTATCAGTTTCATGTATACTAAGGACTTTATTTGAATCCCTAATTGGGATCGGAGAAAGACGATGCAAATCGAAACAATTTTTAAACTTCTCCGCACTATAGGAGTATTCTTTTCCCTACACTTTTCGGATATAAACTAAACTCTTTATCGCAGTAATTATTTGTCAAAAGTTATTTTTGCTACCTGAAAAGTTGACTTGCGACATCAACTTTGCATAAATTTAATAATAATAAAAACATACATAAAGACTTAAATAACGCGAATTCTATGTGGCGTCTTGATTCTGGTAATTTATTTTCCGTTTTTCCTCGATTTTCAAGATTTAAAGATTTAATGAAATAATATTTTAAGTTTTCACTTTTTTTCTTTCAGTTTCATTCTGTCTCGCAATGAACTCTTCTGTATGTAGGTTCTGTGATTTCTTATTATTTCATTCTCAACACATTATTTATCGGAATCACAAAACAGAGAAAAGGCGTACAATGTTCTTTATTAGAAATGTTCAGTCATTGCAGACATGCATTGTTTGAATGAAAATGAAATTCGTGAAAAATCTGCTCAATTGATAAATTTCTACGATCAAGATATCGAAAAATCGTTCTCAAATGAAATGATTTTATTTAAAAATTATTGCCTCAAAAAGAATATGAAAATAAATTCTGCTATGGATCTGCTCAAATTACTTAGAAGCAATAAACTCCACACAGTTTTCCGAATGTTGATATAGCGTACCAAATGCTTGTTTGCACACCCGTATCAAATTGTAGCGCTGAAGGATCATTTTCCGTACTGCGGCGAGTGAAAAACTACTTGAGATCAACACTGGTTGCAGAACGATGAAAAGCACTCGCTTTGTTAACTATAGACTCAGATTTGCTCATGTTTTCAGATTGTGATGACATTATCAATGACTTCGCCATCCGAAAATCAAGATGTAAAAGTTTAGACGAATAAGCAATAATTTTTCCACAAGAAACAATCTCATGCATAATGTCATGATTATTAAAATAAAATATTTGTTCTCAGAAAGGTGCATTTTATTGATTGAAAGACTTTTCGTACCAAACTTATTCCACCATTTACGCTATTCACGCACAACAAATGTAAAAAATAGCATTTAGCTAAAATCGAAGTAAAAATTTAAAACAAATGAAAAAAAATTTTATTTTTTCCAAAAAAAAATTTATTTTTTTCTAATAAATGAAGAAGTTTTGAGAAGGGGGGAGGCGGCAATTTTCGCAACTGCCTAGGGGCGGCAAGTTTCTTAATCCGGGCCTGCCCAAATCAGCCCCTTAACGTGCTTTAGGTTATTGTTGTCGACTTCTACTTTTACTGAGGAAAATTTTAGCGCCATCGCGATGTAAGTATTCCCTTGAACGATGTATCGAAAAATTCGATAAAATTTATATAATATCAATAATATCGAAAAAGTCGCTTGGCAACAAATACTTAACACACCAAATTAAATTCTTAAGACCATTTCCTACAGGGTGTTCTACATAAATACATGACAGCAGCAACAATCAACCAAAAAGCTAAACCGCAGCAACGCGTACGAGAAGATGGATCGATGGGTGAATGGGATGGGTGGATGCCACCCACCTTACAATACGCGGCAAGGGCAATTTAAAACAATTTTCCCCAATTCTTAATCGAATGAACTTTGCGCGCGTACTAACAACGTTGTCTTCAATTGCTGATATTTTTATTGTTGTTGTTGCTATTATAGTTGATTATTTTGCTTGAAATATAAAAATCGTTTAAATGATTTACCAAAAAATTAAATGATAAATGTTTTGGTTTTTGTGATTTTTGTTTATTATTTTTGATGTTTTTTATGAGATTTAACGCGCGTACGTTTGTCCGTGCGGGCTATAATTCAAAACCTAGAAGCAGCAGTAGAAATTGCATATAAATTAGATGAAAAAATGTGTTTAACTCAATTAAAATGTTTTTGTTTTAATTCAAGGGGGAAACATATGTTAAGAAAGAGCTTAATTAAATTTTTATTGAACTATTTTTAATATATCCAATGATTTTTTCTCATTTTGTGTTCAATTTAATGTGGGTATATGGCTGATAAAGGCTACTCCAAACACTTTTCACAAGTAGCTTTAACGTAACGGACCTTGAGGAAGGCAAAAAATATTATTTGGTATCAGGTTATTACTCCAGATTTTGTATTTAAACAATACAACACGCCACTGTTGGCTCTTGAAAATCCAAAATTTTCTTATCATTTTCTAACACATTTTGCCCACTAATTGGTTTTTAAATTTGTTAAAAATCATCATTTAACCAAAATCAGATAAGAGAGCTTAAGAGGTTTGAATTGAAAATCATTTAAATGCACTTGAAATAATCTTGCAATGATATTTGGATTTATTTTTTTGCGAAATTTTGGAGTGCTCATTTTTTTCGAATATACAAATTTTGACTAGATAATGAAATGGCATTGACGTAATAATGCTACTTCTGAACTATTTACATATGTTTTACGGAAAGTTTCCTATTGATCATTGTTTAAAACTAACATTCCATTAAGTATTTCTTATTGTTCTTCATTTTCATGAGAACACCTGCTTCCACCTACTTTTTATGTTATTTCAAACAGATTTTATTGAAGGCATCTCTTTAATAAATTTAAGTGTTAATTTAGTAACATAAACAATGTTCAAAATTTTGTACTTTAAAAAGACTTTAAAAGCTCTTAAACATTCAAACAACAGATGAGAACAGTTTATTTATTTTTAACTTAAAAGTTCAATGGAAACAAATATGTACATCCGAAAAATATTGAATTAGAACATTTTTGTTAATTGCCGTTAGCACACCGAAGAATCATGACGTATTTAGTTTGAACATTTTTAAATTGCTAGTTTTTGTTGGGATTGATCAATTTGATCGTTAGACTGTTCGTAAAAGTACTGATATCTTCTCACTATGAAGAGTCTATTTTCATAAGCCAAAGTGCCGTTTAGCAACAAACCCCGGTAACAGCGAATTTCGTTTCTGGGGACGTCATTACGATTTTGTTATTTGCATTTGAGATAAACAGTATTATTTCATGAAAATGTGACTGTTTTTTTCTTTAATACATAAGTATGTTATTTTACATATAATTTTATTGCTCATTTAAAAAGAGCTATTTTTTTTTTTGATTTGAGATTGACATTTTTTATGTTTAGTTATAAGGGTCCCAGTTTTATCAGTTCTTAGTTCCGGGCCTCGCAAAGTCTTAATCCGGCGTTGATGAATTGAATGCTAAGTTGAATTTAACTAAGTACTTTGGTTGATTTTTTTTTTTTGATTTAAGAAAAGATTTTCTAGTCACAAAAAACCGTGTGACTTTTTTCTCAGTGAAGTACCCCTGAAACTTAGGTAGTATGGGGGCATAGTTGGGCCTATGAAATCTTTCGTGTAAAAATTTTGAGATTACTTGTTAGGTAAGAGTTGCAGTGCTTAAAACTATTCAATAATGTTTATAAAGTCAATCGACAATTCGTAAAATATTATGACAAGAGGGAATAAGTCAAAACGAAGTTTTTTTTTTGGGAAATGATTTATTTATGCATCAAATAATATGCCCTTGGATGCAACAAGATTTAAGAAACCAGCAACGAAAACTGTCTCAACACATTTAGCTTCATTTTGTTCTTAAAAGTTTTGCTATTTGGGATTGTAAATATACGCCTTAGCTCTTTCCATCAAGTGATCAAGCTTCCTTACTCAGCGCTTTTGGCCATGCCTACTTTAGAATAACAAAAGCTTATGTCGATTTTTAATCGCGATTTTTCAAGTTTCTTTCACATTGCTATTATTGCGAAATCGATAGGATTAGCTTTCTGTTTAAAATTAATTGACTAATTTTATTTGATTTGGTGTGGTTTTTCCTGATATCATCTCCATTTTGGCAGTAACTAACTCCATTTCGGTTGATATTAGCTGCTTTTAAATAATCTGTAAATTAAACATGTTTTAATAAATAAATTTACTCTCTTACACAAAAATATCTAAATCGCTCTGAGATTTGATTTTATAATTGCTTATTTTTCCGACTGTTTAAAATTTTTTTTGATGATTTAGCAGCTGCTTGATTAGGCAAAAAAAAAGAAGTTAGAAGTTAGGCGTTAGTGGAAAATTGAACAGTAGACATGCTCAAAATAACCTCATGTTTTAGAATTCTACAAGAACGCATAAAATCTGATAATTTACTCATTTTCAAATATATTCTAAAAGAAATTTTAGGAATGCAACCAGAGCTGCAAAGTTTTAATTTTTCGAAATTTGAGTAAAAAAAATGAAAAAAATTTAATTTTTTTCTTATCTAAAATTACATTTTTATTTTTTTTCCATTTTCATATTGTACAATAAGGAAGTATCGAAAAAAAGTTTCTTGATATATTTGAATCTTACATATAAGGAGGAAATTCATGATCCCTATTAAACTTGATCTCTTGCTTTTCTTGTTTAATAGCTCAAATCCTTTGTTATATTCACTAAATTCACCTTAATAAACTATAATTTGAAATTGTCAACGTCATTACATGAATGTCGCTTAAAAAAATAGACGATAAAAAAAATATCAAGGTGTCACCCCTTACTTTGACATTCATTTTTGTTTCAGGAAGTTTGTAAAGGATTGAAACATTTTTGTTCGTTTTGAACGGTGTCATCTAATTTAGCGACGCCACTTCATACGACTGTAGGTAAGTTCGACTTTAAGCTAACGTATCATCATAGCTGAAACTTATGTTATAATCCCCTTCGAGATTTAAGTATCTTAGTATTATATGCATATTAAGTTGTCTGCTGCACATGTGTGCATCAAAGATTCTTGAAATTTTGTAAGTCTTTTGTTTTTTTAAACTTCACTCAAAATACTATCTCAAAAATGCTTTCAACTCACTTTAAATTGCTGCGCCATCACCACGAAAGCACTTATACGACCCCAACTTGTTTACATAACAATAATTGTGCAAAGGTCCATGTTTTTTTTATCTCAAAATCTTTTAATTTTATTGTTGTTGTTTCAGTGAAATTTCCTTTCATTTCCAAGACGGATCGATATGATTGTTATGTTGTTTGCGTTGTGAAGAACTCTTTTTTATATCGTTTCATTTCTTGTATTTTGAATGTTTTTACTTTTTAACCTCTGCTGCTTTGTTGGTAGTTTGGGACAGCCCTCTTTTGGTTGATACTGAAGATTTGGTTCTGTTTCGGAATAATTGCGCCTTGTTTCAATGTAGGTAAATGAATTTCTTTACGAAACGTCTAAATAGATAAACAATTTGTCGAAGTAGGTGTTTTCTTGTGTAAATAAATTATTTTTTTTTCGTTTTTTAATTTCGATTTTTCGGGTATTTAATTATAAATGTTTTTTTGTTGTTGCATATGTCTTTAAAATTTCCAAAATTTGTTGTACTATTTGTGTTGTTGTTGTTTAATGAATGTTTACAAACGAGTTGCTTTCAATTTGCAGCTAATTATTGATGTTGCTGCTCTTGTTTAATATTGTGGGTGGTCTTCTTTTTGGGGATGGTGGCCATTACTTAATTACAAGGAAATTTTTTTTTTTTTTGGAAATATTTGAAATGTTTTTTAAAGTCTGATTTTGTTTTCATTTGTTTTTGAAATATTGAGATTTATTTTGAAGGTTATGGGCCTTAAAATATGTAACCAGTATTTAGCTATAGGCCTATTCCAACCTAGTTTAGCAATGTTATTCGTATCTACATTTTATTTTACTTTGAAAATGAAATTAATATTTGTTAGTGAATTGGTTTCTATTAAATTACGGCTAAGCCTCCGCTCCCGTTGGCTGGTTTCTCAACATGACGTATGATTTACTTATAATTGCAATTTCTTACAGTAAAAATATAATGACAAACTAAAAATATATAACAAACTAGAACTCTCCCTCCCTCCCTACAAAAACCCACACGACCTCAAATCTTGCTGTGCGTCAAACATAAAATAAACTTAGTAAACTATAAAAAATAGAACACATACCTACTAAGATAATCCTACCATAAATAAATTGTTCAGTATATCGGCACATGAGTGAACTTTCTTTGCTCTGTTTCGACCAAATTTTAATTTTTTGTCGGATCTGCGGTCACTGAATCTGAATGTCCTACACCTTCACTACAACCTGGTCAAAAGTCATAGTGCTGATTCGATTTTAAAACAAAATTTATTTTAATCTCTAACAGGTTTAATATTGTGGTAAATTAGTTTTAAAAATATATCGGTAGGGACGCTATGGACGAAACAATTATTTTCTTGTCATTATATTCTGATTTAATGATTTGATTTTGATGAAATTTTAGTCAAACTAGTATTTTCTCAATTCATAAGTATGCATTTCATTGAAAGCCTAAATTTTTAACATGATGTTCGACTTTGAAAATATTTTCTTGGCTTAGTAGATTTTGCTCAGTTTATAAAAACTGCAGCATAGGTTTTTCAGAATAGCTTACATGTGACAACTTTGGCTCAAAATAACTTTTTATTGTGAACTACTTTGGATGCATTCCTGATGTTTTCGCGAACAATTTTTACAAAGAAATTTTTCATCGACATATCATTTTAAAGTCCGAATTCGTTCAAATTATCTGGTAGCGATATGTATGTACTTCAAATGTCGTTAATTTTTTTTAAATTTTTTAGTGTAGTTTTATTTATTTTACTAGACAAACTGAGAAAAAAAAATTTTTCCTAAAACAGAATTCACTTTATCTAGATATTGCAAAAAAGTATAAAAGTTTTGCTATGTTTAAATGGTATGTAAATTATTACTTTTTTTAATAAAAGTACTCAAGACGTATCCTTAAGTATTATTATTTAACTCAGGCAATTTATACAATACAATAAATACAATAAATACATTGTTTCACGAGCTTTATGACACGTAACACCGTATTGTTTAAACCACATATCGTTTAAACAATTTTCATCAATTTCTTAAAAATAATTCACTGAGCATTGCTCCATATCGAACTCGAGCGGTGGATTAAGGTAGGGAAAGAGGGGTCTACAGCCCCGTCTGCGAGCTCAATGGGGCTCTCAAGTAACTTCTTTTTTTTTGCTCATGCCGTTACTACACATAAAAAGAGCCTATTTTGGGCTTATTTTGTGCATTGCAATGGAAGAAATCATTTATGTTTTGATTGATCTTTTTTTTTTGGTATACATTGTAGTATTAACTAGCCTCATAATAAAATGTTTGTTTTAGAGGAGGCCAATTTTTACTTTTAAGCTCTGGACCCCACAAAGTCTTAATTCGCTGCTATCGAACTTCATTGGCAGCAACATTTTTACCTAAATCTTTTTTGAAAAAATATGGCCTGATGTAACCACTAGCATGAAATGCACACCAAACAGTTAATTTTCTGGATGAAAAGGAACTTCTCTAAATACATGTGAACAATTGAAAGCGTATTTTGATAAAATAATTGAACGATTTGTAAACGTTGTTCATTTGTATAGTGATCCATGATGATTTTTGTGTCTGTAATGAAAAAAAAAAGAGCACAAACTTAAATATATCAGAGATTCCTATCGGACACAATCTCTATTGAAAAATGTATCACACATTTTTAAAGACCCAAAAATGTACTTGTGGCTAGAAAATTTCCTTTTAGTCGGCCACATTTTTAATTATTTTTTTTTTTGGAGAACACTCTTCAACCATGGGTTTTCCTGAAGCTAAGACTATCTTGAATTAATATTCAGGGTGGAACAATTAAATTTCAAGGACTTATTTTTTTATGTAACTTTTAGGTTTTTTACCTTAAATGCAATTTGAATTTTAATTGTTCCTCCTTGAATATTAATTCAAGATAGTCTTAACTTCAAGAAAAATCATGTTTAAAGAGTGTGCTTCAGAAAAACAAATCGAAACCATGGCCGATCGAATCGACAATTTCGATTTTTTTGTTTTTGAGCACACGCATCACGTCAATTATACATTTACTATAGAGTATTACATCTTTGATTTCCTGACTCTTTAACAATGGTCCAAATAGACTACAGAGGTCCATAGTGCTATCACTAACTCTCCACTTCTGTCTTGTTAGTAGATTCTGGTCCTTTCATTTCCAACATGAAGGTGCCTATTGTTAAATCGAATCTTTTGATAATATATGTATGTACCATAAGAATAATAAAATTGAAAGGAATATATGGAACGAAATTTTGTTCTTAGAAAATACTAAAACAAATGTATATATAAAAGATCAGCAATAACATTTATATCAATATTTAGCTCAAAAGTTATTACTCCTAGTTAACATCCGATCCGATTTTAACAGTGAAAAAATAGAAGCACTAAACGAAATACAGAAATAAATATATTTTCCTGACCTCACATGTTGGTCACATTTTTTTTTTTTGACAAATGATTAAAAAGTTCTTCAAAATGTCAAATTAGGCTAGACTCATGAGCACAACACTTAACCTTTGACGACATATGAAAATTCCCACCATTGCACTCACAAAAAAAGGCAACGTTCATCAGCTGAGACATGTCCTTTAACACTCACAGTATGCGGTGACGACATTATCAAGTGGACAAACAGCTAAACAAACTAAACAATTGTGGACAAAACAATTTTTGGTCGTGTGACCACAAGTGATCGAGAAAAGGCGTGACATTAATTTGCTTATAGAAAAAATGGGATGTAAATTTGAAAAAAGAAGACGAAGCAAAAAGGCGCCGTTAATGAAGATTATCTTAGAAAATTATGATGAGCAATGTGTTCAGTATTGTTATGTCTCCGGAATTATATTAAATCACCAACGTGAGAGTATTTCAGATTTGCGTTAATGCTTTCTACCTCTCGGTAGCAGCATAACACTGTAAATTGGTGGAAAAAAAGTTTCAATCTCAATTTTGATATTTTGGCTAATCGCTCGATTTCACTCCCAAATTTGACCCGTTCATTGTCCCCAATATACTCATTGACGAGTTTTTAGTTTTGGACTAAAACTATTAAAATTCTTCTTCATTCATTTTATTGACAACTGAAATTCCATACTTGATGATCGTAGCTGACAAATGTGTTTGTTCAAGTGTCATTTACAGTCGATCATGCGGTGGAAAAATGTACGGACGGACAGACGTATAGACTAATAAAGCACATGTGAATAAACATGCAGATTTTCCGCTAAACTGAAAGTGAAAAATCAGTAGTGATTCGATAGATCCGGCTGAGAGTTGCTGCTACTTTTAAGCACTCCAAGTGATTTTGGCGCAAAAGCAAACAAAATACGACGACTATGAAGAAGAAGAAAAAGAGAAGAATTTGACAAATTTAGGACGCATACGAAACAATTGACAGCACAAATTATTTAAAACAACACTACACTTAATGCATGTTCTACGAAATTTGATCTATAAAATACCATATATTGAGAACTATTTAGAACTTTGTATAAACAACATATACTTTTTAATGGTATGCAATAAATGAACTTACAAAAATCTTTAGTAGTAGTAGGTAGTTTATGCTGACAGCAAAGGGTTAAATTTTATAGTGCACACTTTTGTGCACCACGTGACGTGCTCCGTACATGGGGACCTTTGAGTTAATTTTATGTGATCGATGACTTTTGTACTTGAGTTTCGAAACTCAAATATCTTTTGTTTATTTTCAAAAGAACCCCGCACAATCAGAAGTCAATGTCAGATGTTGTTAGTAAATAAATTGAGTGAAAAAAGTACGTACTGCACTTTGGCGCTTTATGTTGTATCTGTGAAAATGCCGCCACACATGCGCCTAATAAAATGAAAATATCATGTTCTTGAGGTATGTCAGATTTGTTGATATTTGTTATTGAAACTCTATCTGGCTTATTAAACGTTTTCTACTTTCCTCTCAAAATTAAAATATTTGTGTGTAAAGTTTGTGAATTTGTTTTTTTGAAATTGCAAAATTGTGTAAACTTTATTTAATTTTGACAAGTGCATAATAAGCGATTTTGTCAGTCAAGTGCAAATTACTTAATAATTTCCTATATAAGAATTCAACTGTCTAAAAAGAACTTGACATGGACATAAGTCCAGAATACAATATAATGATGAAGACTCGAAATGCTTGATTTCTCCATTGAATTCTGAAAATTTTGTGACCCAAGACCACCTCCACTCTGAATTCTGATTCAATTTCCTTCCAAATCGAGCATCAAACATGAAAATGATTTAAAGTCTGCAGACAAGCATTCAATGAAACATTCAGAGTAGCTGCAAACGCGTCTGTCGTAAGTCATCTGGATCACTGGAAAACACGGAACATCTATATCTACATATACTGGCGGTCATGAGAACCGCACCACTTGCAAAACTGTTTTTATATGTAAAAATGAAAATAGTTTCGTATTTTTTCTTTTTGCTTCTATACGACGAAAATACAATACTCTTATGCGTTTCGTGGAGCAGAAGGTCGTTTTTTAAAATAAGTACAGAAATGGGTCCAAAACACAAATAGCTGTCACGTGATCAAAAAGCGGCTAGAGGACTAAGGTGTATCGTATCGTAAAATTTTGGAAAGCATGGGTTTCTCACATTTCACAATTGTGCCTTTTTAAAGAAAAAGGATCTTTAGGAACCGCTTGAGAGGAAAAAAAGATCTGGTCCTAACCGTGCAACCAGTAGAAGGACAAAGTTGGCCTAGTAGAAAATAAGTTTGAAGGATCATTTTAAAAGTGTAGTTGCTATACGGACAGAGCTAGAAACGCACTATTCCATAAAAATTACTGTGGAAACTGACCACAGGTGGCCGCGAGATGCTGGTTTATATTTAAGACGTCCAGCAAAAAAGCCATGGTTAACACAAAAAGTGAAAAAAGCGGGTCTTGCTTGTGCTCAAAACTACAAAAACTGGACACTGCAGCAGTGGCGAAATGTCATTTAGTCGGATGAAAGTAAATTTAACTTGATAATTTGCCGTAGGTGCGTTGTTCCGATGCAGAACGTTAGAAAGAAAATTGCATAGTGAAAACAGTAAAATTTCCATAGAGCCAGATGATCAGTGGATGTTTTTATTGCAACGTTCGTGGTCCTCTACACTATTTAGAAGGAACTATGAATGCCAAAAATATGGGTAAGTTACAGAGGAGAACTAGGACACGGTGCTTAAAAAGCATTTATCCTACACTACGGATGCAATTTTACAGGACGATTTTGCGCCTTGCCATCGTGCGAAATTGGTAAATCATGTATGTGTGTAATTTTTTCTATGGTTCCTACAGACCTTGAAACTATAAACAGATATTAAAAAAACAAATCATATTTTTATGGCTCGCTAAAGTATTCACGGATCTCGGAATTTTGCGTCTGGCCTAGCCTAAAAACTTGTCGGACCTGAATTCTATCGTGCACTTGTGGCATATAATGAAGGGCAAAGTTACTGGCCAGAAGCCCGAGACAAAAAAAATCAATTTTAGCTTAGATAAGCTTTGGTATAATGGTATACTATTTATAATTTATAAATAATGGTATACTATTTATACTATTTTTTTTTTTGTAACTTGATATTAGAATTTAGAAACAACATTAAAGATTACAAGTACTCCTCAATAAATTCCATATTTGGAAAAATTGGCATTAGCTTTTTTTATAAAACTAGAGAATACAATCTGGCAATGCATTTAAATGAGAAATGAAAGAAGGTACTTCCCCTATATTTTTGGCCGGAGAATATAAATCGAAAACGGGCGCGAATTCATTGATCAAAATAATAGATACATTGATTCTCAATTTAAATCAAAAACTTACATTTTTTATGATTTTTTTTAAACAACGGAAAAATTATATTTATATATAAATAAATTGCAAGTAAATAATCAAAACTTTACTATAGATGGGCTAAAAAAGTCATTGCACAGCAGAGGAGAGACTATTGGTTCTGAGCCTACAAAAAATGGAAAATCTATGCGGGTTTGATGGATTGGTGTTTGCGTTTTGTGCAAAATGTTTTTATGAACAAAATAGGAAAAAAAACTAGAGGTAGACCAACAAAAACCTGTCCAGAAGTTGGTCGCCAAATAGTAATTCTTTCAAAAAAAAAAAGACTCTTTCAAGTCCTCCAAGGCAATTTCTGCGGAAATCGGAAATGTTGTAAGCACTCTTACAATTCGTCGTCGTTTGCAGAAGGCAGACCTTCGGGAAAGAATCGCTAGAATGGTTCCGCTGATGCGTACGAAAAACTTTATCATGAGGTTAAATTTCGCAAAGTCTCACACCAGCTGGTCGGGCCTTGATGGTGAGAAAAAATGGCGCAATATACTTTTTTTGTGAATCGCATATATTGTGTATGTACATTGTACATACCTGTATTGGAGTGACCAAAAAAAAAATCGAATTTTCGATTCCTATGTTGCTTACATGAAAAGTAGTTAGTGTTATGTAAAAAAAAGCCCTAAAAATTTCATTAAAAAATATTTATATTTAGAGGTCGCTAGTGTCCGATTTATGAATTAAATTCATTCTTTTTATTTCCAAGTGATTATAACACTTCCCAAAAGATAATTTCGCATGAGGCTATCGACATTTATTCTTATATTTCCTGGTCTACTGAACACGATGGTTGTGTTGCTATATACTATAGTGGCTGGGTATCTTGGTAGCATCGAAAAACTCCCAGAAAACAGCAAAAATTTGGGTTTAAGTGAGGTAAACTTGAGGAATATTTTTTTTTTTTTTTGGTCTAATATTCTTCAGCATTGTAGTCCGAAAACAGACGAAGAGATTCTGGCTAGTCTCGATGTTCCATTATTTTTTATTCGATTACCGACAACAAGCTTTAATTTCTTAGAAGGCAAAATTTTATGGAAAATGTGATATAACTCAAATTGGAAATTTCACAGCTCTCCACAATGTTCCCTAATAAATTTTTTCGTTTTCAATTTTAAGTTAATTATATATATGTATGTACATTTTATTAGAAATCGTAAAAACTCGCACGAATTCCATTCACAGTTAAAACTTTACTTCATTTTAAATTTGAATAGCATTTTTGCTGGCAGCAGCAATTTTTTGTTTTTTCTAAAATTTACCTAATGTTTATTTCAAATAAATTATTTCCCAAATAACTACTACGCCCGCATATTCTTGGGAACTACGGAAATCATCGTCATCTTTAGCATCATCCTCATCAGATCAATTAACAAATTGCGTCAATTAAAATTTCACTTGAAAACCATTTAGTGCCTCTTTTAATGGTCTCGCGAAAAATACTTGGTATTGATACTACTGCTGCTGGTGCTAACTCAAATTCTTTGTTGTTGTATTTTATACATGTTGTCGGTTACTAAAAATTTGTTTACAAAATAATACACCCAACTGCATCTGATTATGAGTCGCTGTTGCCGCCACATTCAATAAAATAGAAATTACAAAAAAAAAATTTTTTTTTTTGTTGGATTATTTGCCTTTAGCGACGACAGACAAGAGAAATTGAAGAAAAATAACACCAATGATAACAAGAGCATATGACAGTCCTCGAGATCTTGAAGAAAATCTTGTTGCTCCTGCTTCGATTTTATTTGTATACTTTGATGCAATTTGTTTATACAAAATCGGTGAAAATATTACTCGTTCATGCAAGAATTTATACTGCGTATCCACTGCTCTACTCCAAAGGCATCGTTGAGCTCTACAGTACATCATCATTCCAGTCATCAGTTGAAGTACTTCGATTACCAGAGAAATCGTGCATACATAATGTAAATAAAATGTATGGTATCCTTAGGAGCGGAGAAAGGCATGTACAGTTGTTGCCGCTGTTGTATCCATTACCAGAAGCACTCTTTTTTTCCGTCTTTGTCGTTAAATTGAAGGGTTGACTTAAAATTCCAGTATGCGCCTAAATATTATATTTTGTAAACAATTGGGGCTTATTTAGTTTCAATTCTTCTACTGGTAGACAACTTTCAGGAAAGAGCTGTCGACACCTTTTTGGGCAAGTAAATGTGCTTAAAAATTCCGTGCAGAGTTATTATATTTTTCATTAATTGTAAGACAAAAACATTAAATTTCTGTCAAGTAAACATGAGGAAATATTTATTTTCAAGACTTGCAACGAAAAATTTAAGCTTTATCATAACCTTTTCACGACGAGCGATAAGTAGTGTTTCACCGAGGCCGAGGCGAGGCAAGGTTCTAGTTGATCTCGGTCTCGCCTCGTTTTATAAATTTAAGTCTCGCCTCGCCTCGGCCTCGGACGAGATCTTGCCAACACATGCCTCGCCTCGCTTCGCCTCGTTCTCGGCCGAGGCACCTCGGTAAAATAGCGAGGTTTTTATTAAAATAAATAAAAAATTATACATATATCCGGGCTGATAGGCTGATCAAGCCTCAAGAAATAAAATAAAATATCTGTTTTTATTTTTGGTGAATTGGATGAGATATGATGAATTTAATTCTTTTCTTATATGGAAAGGAGAGGCATTGCCTATTTTTCCAAACCAAACTAAGCTATGAACCTTTTACAAACTATAAAAAAGATTTGTACCAAATCTTATTTATCTATGTCAAATAGATATTGAGATATGATAAAGTTAATTTTTTTCTTATATTGAAGGCATGGTACCGCCGATTTTATTAATTGAATCTTAGTAATTCCTCTACCTTTTATAAATGTACCAAGTTTTATTAATTTGCATTAAGTAGTTGATAATATATGATAAATTCTGTTTTTCTCTTATGTGGGGGTGGCATCACCCATTTATCGTAAAATATGTTACGGAGCATCCCAAATCATAAGAAATATATATGTATGTCAAATCTTTCGTCGGTCGGTTGAACGGTTTATGAGTCCATTAGCAACGAACATAAATATATTGATCTTTATTTATATACTAGCATTACCCTGTGCATTTCGCTTCACCTTACCGGTTCTTAGAAAGACTATTAGAATAAATCAATTTCAATGCAGTGTTGTCAATCATGCAGTTTCGCTTATAGCCTTACATAGCCTTACATGCTTCCCTTATCGATTAATCGAGGCGAAGTCGCATAAAAGCTGATGCGATCCAAGCACTTCTGTCCATTAGCGCTTGGACTAAATCTGAACTCGTAAGAAGCATATGCGGGTTAAAAATAAAACAAAGTAGTTTTCTCAAAATAAAATACTAAAATATTAGTTAAATATAGATTTTAATATAAATATTACATTCATATTTTGAATCTGCATATGGGTCTTACAAGTTCAGATTTGGTCAAAACGCGCCTCGCTCTTGGTTTCGAAAACGAGGTTAGGACGAGGCGAGACCGAGGCGGGGACGAGGCGAGGTGCCGTGTGATCTCGCCTCGCCTCGGTCAAGCGAGGAAAATTTATTTTTCCATCTCGCCTCGTTCTCGCCTCGGTCTCGCCTCGTTCTCGTAGTCAAAAACGAGGCTGCCTCGAAGCCTCGGTGAAACACTAGCAATAAGTTAGCTTGCCCAAAGATCTTATGATTTTTTAATTTGCAGGTAGCTCGTAGCTCAATACAAGCGTCTGAACAATAGTTGAAGTACTACCAAAATACAGTCTGGTCACATGGTTTCTTGCTCACCGTTCACTGATCGATAATTTTTCCCCATTTTGGTCAAAAGGTTAAAATAAGGGATTTGTTCAGGCGAGGGAGGGCCTATCAGACTATTAATCACAATTTTTATAGACTACTTTCATTGATTTCGATCACGCCGGGCTATGGTTTTCTGTGATTTGAAATGTCAGAAATCCAGTTTATTTTCAGATATTATGTTACGTGCACAACGTTACGTTTGAATATTTATATGTCGGTTTTTCAGTGATAATTAATTTGCATAGTTTGAATGAAATCGAATATTATCTCTGATGTGATGAAACAGATGCCGTAGATATTCATTTTACGGTTAGATGATATGATCGAGTCATCTGATCTTTTGAACTTCGTCGGAATTCATATTGAAAGTTGTAAGAGAAGAAGTTTCGAAAATCCGCCGGTGAAACGACAACAAAAAGAACGGGCATTGCGGGATGCAAATTAATTTACACTATAAATAATTTAACACAGCTATAACTTATTGGCGTTCAATAAGAATGTGTGTACGAGCATTCGAAAAAGCTACAGCTTGAAAACGTTATTGATCATGAAATGCAATCGGCCTTTCGGAGTTTAGAAGAAGTATAGCTGCACCAACATAATTTTGATCAATGTAAAGTATTTTTGAAAAAAAAAGTAAGCGAACGTAATCAATCATGCACAATTATTGACAGAAATAACCCCGTGCGACTTTTGTATGGTTCCTTGAAACCTTTTCACTTCTTGAGCGATATTATTTTCCAAAAATTCTGCAAAAAGAGCTGAAGGCGCGTTTCTCATCAACGTTAGAACTGAATGACTAACTAGCCCTTTTTTAAAATGTCGTCATGTACTTCAATTATTTTTGCGATTTATTTTTAATTTCGGTGTTTACTTTTAATTAAAAAAAAGTTCATAAAACATTTTATGAGATTTGTAATAATTTTTCAGTTCATTTTGTTAAATGCAATTAATTTCCGCTGTCAATTACTGCAGCATTTCATTTAAACAAATGAATTTACAAACTGTTTAAAATGTTTAGTTGCCATTTAAGCAGCTTTTAAGAGCACATTAATGCGTATTTTTTCTTGTAGCACATTTTTGCTTGTGTAAACATATCGAATTGTGTTTTAAACAAATTTGCTTTTAGTGCAGTTCAAAGATATTTGCGAAATACTTTTTGCAATTTTCCAGCTTTCAAATCATTTCTTTAATTGCAACAGCCAATTTCAAAATTTTCCGCAATTTGCGGACTAAAACTAAATAATCACGTAGAATTTGAGATCATTTTTCATATGAAGTAAGGTCAAAATTACGAAATTTTGAAGGCGATTTTTGATTTGCTATTTTTTTATGTTTAATAATTGGGAGAACTGTCGCTTAGGAAATCATGTTACTCAAAAAACTTGGTAAGTACATATATAGTGGGAAATAATTTCATATTCAACTCTTATACCCTACACAAGCGATATATTAATTTGTAGTTTCCGTTTGTAACCAAACTTACCACATATTAAAAAAATGATGAGGATTAGCACTTGAAAAAATTGAGCGAACTATGAGAAAAGAACCATCACAAGCGTAAGCTTTTAAAAACTTTACTGAAAGTGTGATTTAAGGTAATGGCACTAAATTTCACATAAATTGTAGGACTGCTGAAAGAAAGCTGTGTAAACTTTAACAACTTCTGTACAAGCAAATAAAATTATAAACGTTATATTGAGCCAAATAGGTAATGCAACCAAGTTTCTAACAAATACTTGGAATCGTTTCGCTCAAGACAAAAACCAGGCAAATTTTGGGAAGAGTGCATTACACTTCTCCCACAAGCAATAACTTTAAATGCTATACAGCGAGAATTATTTTAAGTTATGTAAGCAAGTTTCACACAATTACATATAATGGCATTGAGCAGGTCTGTACAAAAACTTGATGAACTTGAACCAGAGGGGGCACGTCCGATACGATCTTGGGCCTTAAAACACAAAATTTAAAATTTTCAGAAAATGTTTATGTTATTTAGTTTTTATTGCACCCGATTATTAAAAAATGCTTACAACCAAATTATTTCATAAATTTGAAGACATAAAACTTACCATCGTAGGAATTATGCATAATTCTGACAATTATGACAAAAGTTCTATTTTCGCAAAGTAAATGTTATCATTCATCTATTATTATTTTATTTCTTGAACCAAAAAATAAAATCAACTTAATTTGAGGGTGGTGGCAAAAATTAAATAGAACCATTTTATTGAAAAGAAGTTATTGACTTTTTATCAAATTGAGCAATTTGTAGAAGTGAAAAAGAAGATTAGGAGACAAGGCACCAGAAAAAATTGAAAAGAAGGTGTACAGTAAATTATAATGACTGCACAAGATGCTGCTTTGGATTTAGTATGACAACTTGTTATGGCTGTAACCACAGCATTAAGGCCCACCAACCCACCAAAAGCCAGTGACACTTTCACCAACAGCAACAACCCCATACCCTCGCAATGCCCAAAGCAATTTTCAATTTCCTTTTTGATGAAGCACATTGCAAGAGCAAATTATATAGCAACAGCAGCAGCTTCGAAGAATTTGAAAAATTTTGCACGTTCTTGATTGGCCTTCTTATGTGTGAGACTTAACTGACAACTGAGGATTTTTCGATTTTTTTTTTTCATCTTAAGAAAAATTTAAGATATTGTGAGGGTATCTTGTACTTTTTCTTTTTTGTATTTTTCAACTACAGTTAAATAAGCGTGTGCAAATGAATGGCTATTATCCTTTTGTGAAGTGAATGAAATTGAAAAGAATTTTTAACGAACTCTAGGACAGCAGCAGTAGTAGCACAGTGTTATAAAGGACATGCTTGAACAGCATAAGAAGAAAATTACACCTAAACGTTTGATGGCTGGAAGCGTTGGGGGTTGGTTCGGGTCAATCAAGAATGAATTTAAGCAGAAAATTGGCGAAGAAAAGAAAAGCACCAATTACATTTCAACGATAAAAGGGCATAATGAAGATAATTGTGTAGAAGAGTGTTGAAAAGGACATTTTCAAGAGTTACAAGAAAATTTTTTAATTTCAAGGTTTATGGTATTTATCATAGCTAAAAACTTTTTAGGAATACAATTAAGTATATAGTGGCAAGTGAATTTGTAAAATTAAAAAATCGCATCTTAGCTTAAACTTTTCTGGAGGTTCCCATAACTAAGAAAACACATTTTCTCCATTGTGCTATTTATTTTATTCCGATGAAAATAAATTCCCTTAGCTCATTTCGTTATTATCGCACTACGTTGAAAGATTTGTTATTTTTAAAATGCTTTTCCAAACAACCAAACGGCCTACAGAGCAATAAACAAAATCGTTACTATGGAATCAACCCAACACAATACAACACGATGCTGAATGAGGCACAACAAGCTAAACGAAATCAAATTGATGTACCTACTGTAGGAAAATAGCTAAAAAACAATGTTTTGTGAAAATCACAAGGTAAACAAATACATGAAATCAGCAAGAAAACTGCATGGATTAGTTTTACGCACACATACATTCTCGTATGTACTTATACTTATAGCGTAGCCAGAGAGGGGACAATAAAATTTCGTTGATTCATTTAGTACCAGGAGAGAAATAATAAGCATTACTACGAGTAATGACCAATAAAAGCAAGTTTTGACCGGAAAATTTGCTAAAAATCACAAAAAATAGCGAACAATTTAATTGCCAACAATTTGAAGATTTATGGCAAATTTAAGAAAATAATTTATGGCTAAGAGTTGTTGTGGAGAGTAGGAAAATCTTAAAGCGTAAGCTTTGGGATAATTACTTTTGATTATCATTATTTTTGGGTTGGATATAAATGTTAAATGTTTAGGGATAATAAAATTAAAAAAAAATCATAACATGGGTACAATATTTTTAGATTTGATATAATTATTTATAATTCATTTAGTGACGGCATATGCCGGAGCATAGGTTTAGTAACAAGCCACGTCATGAAGCTTAAAATATTTCATTCTAAGTGAGTAGTACAAACCGAACTGAAAAGAAGTACAAAAGAATTATAGATCTGATATTTTACCAAAAAAATAATCATACCCAATCCGAAAAATTACAAAAAAAAAATGGTACAAGGCATTGAAATATCGATCGATTGAGTACAATAAGTAGTGTTTCACCGAGGCCGAGGCGAGGCGAGGTTCTAGTTGATCTCGGTCTCGCCTCGTTTTATAAATTTAAGTCTCGCCTCGCCTCGGTCTCGGACGAGATCTTGCCATCACATGCCTCGCCTCGCCTCGTTTCGCCTCGTTCTCGGCCGAGGCACCTCGGTAAAAAAGCGAGGTTTTTATTAAAATAAATAAAAAATTATACATGTATCCGGGCTGATAGTCTGATCAAGCCTCAAGGGGCCGTTCAAGTATTACGTAACGCAATTAGGGGGGGAGGGGGGGTCTTGTGAAACGTTACGATGCGTTACAGAGGAGGGGGGGGGGGTTCGAACAACGCGTTACGTAACATTGTTTTAGAAGTGAAACTACATTAGCGGGTGGTGATTTGAAATGAGGTGTGTATAATGAAACGCTTGTTTATGTGTATGCTTATTGAATAGCTACAGCCAAAAAATTTTATTATAATGATATAAGTTGATGGGATCTAGATAATTTACAGCAATAAATGATATGTTAAATTAAAGCAATTATCAAGCAGAATGTTCTAAAACTATCATCTTCGAGATTGGTTAACCAAAGCCAGAGATGTAAGCGTGGAAAGATTTCCTATTTTTCTCATTTATTGCTGTAGCTGTTCTAGATCCCATCAACTTTTATCATTTTAATAAAATATGTTAGTCTCATTTTTCGCCATTTTAACATATTTTAAGCTTAAGTAAATGTTTATTACATTATGTGTGATTTTTATTAAATAACAATATGAACAAGTTAAGGTGTTATCTTCAGTCAGGCCGAAACTCACATACCCTACACTGCACTCAAAGTAGGTACATATATTTCAGTAAAAAAAGACGTTGAAGAGGTTAAATAATTCGAAAAAAGTGTGAAATGTTTAAGAGGTTGAAAACTGTTGAAAAAGTCGTAAATATATGCAAAATGTTAATGTTGAGAGAGGTTGAAAAAGTCTAAACAATTTAAAATCGATGAAAAAGTCGAAAAAATAAAGAAATTTCATCACAATATCTTGCACGGCTTACGAGATATGGTGGTATAGAGGTTAAAATTTAGGACCGTGCCACGCGAATCTTTGGAAACTTGAAACCTAGCCTAATCTTAATTTAGTTCAAATGTACACCTAATCACCAAGTTTCATCAAAATCGCTGCATTTTTTTTCAAAATGGGATTGGGCAAATATGCATAGAGTATGGGCGGTAGGCGTGTCCATGAACCGATTACGTCCGTTTTGAATAGCAAGATGCCTGCAAGAAGGTCTGACCTGAGTGTGTTAATTTCATTCAATTAGCTTTCTTGGTTTTTCCGTAAACCTGATTTGAACAGACAGACAGACGGACATAGCTAAATCAACTCAGGTGGTGACGCTGATCAAGAATATATCTATATACTTTTTCATACCTACCACCGCCCTCTTCTATGCGTTACAAACAAAATGACAAAGTGAATATACCCTCGGTGTAGGGTATAATAAGGAAAATAAACAACATACGCATGTATTTCCGGTACTTTTCGCAACATAATTGTGACTTTTAGGTAAATATGGTCACTTGGGTGTTACGTAACGTTTAAGGGGGGGGGGGGGGGGGGGGTAGAGGAAAACGTTACGGCGCGTTACATAGGGGGGAGGGGGGGTCAAAAATCTTCGAAAATTGCGTTACGTAATACTTGAACGGCCCCCAAGAACTAAAATAAAATATCTGTTTTTATGTGATTTAATGTTATGATAGATTTAATTCTTTTCTTATATGGGAAGGAGAGGCATTGCCTATTTTTCCAAACCAAACTAAGCTATAAACCTTTTACAAACTATAAGAAAGATATGTACCAAATCTTATTTATCTACGTCAAATAAATATTGAGATATAATAAAGTTAATTTGTTTCTTATATTGAAGGTATGGTACCGCCCATTTTATTAATTGAATCTTAGTTATGCCCTCTACCTTTTATAAATATACCAAGTTTTATTAATCTGCATCAAGTAGTTGATAATATATCACCCATTTATCGTAAACTATGTTACGGAGCATCACAAATCATAAGAAACATATACGTGTGTCAAATCTTTCGTCGGTCGGTTGAACGGCTTAGGAGTTCATTAGCAACGACCATACATATATTGATCTTTATTTATATACTAGCATTACCCTGTGCCTTTCGCTTCACCTTACCGGTTCTTAGAAAGACTATTAGAATAAATCAATTTCAATGCAGTGTTGTCAATCATGCAATTTTGCTTATAGCCTTACATGCTTCCCTAATCGATCAATCGAGGCGAAGTCGCATAAAAGCTGATGCGATCCAAGCACTTCTGTGCATTAGCGCTTGGACCAAATCTGAACTCGTAAGAAGCACATGCGGGTTAAAAATAAAACAAATTAGTTTACTCAAAATAAAATAATAAAATATTAGATAAATATAGATTTTAATATAAAAATTACATTCATATTTTTAATCTGCATATGGGCCTTACGAGTTCAGATTTGGTCAAAATGCGCCTCGCTCTTGGTTTCGAAAACGAGGCTAGGACGAGGCGAGACCGAGGCGAGGACGAGGCGAGGTGCCGTGTGATCTCGCCTCGCCTCGGTCAAGCGAGGAAAATTTATTTTTCCATCTCGCCTCGGTCTCGCCTCGTTCTCGTAGTCAAAAACGAGGCTGCCTCGTAGCCTCGGTGAAACACTAACAATAAGGGTATTCCTCTAAACGCGAAAACTCGAAAAGCGCGAAAACTCGAAAGTATTCGAGCTTGCTTTCGGGAACACTCCTATCAATGCAAACGCGTAAATGAATGAGCAATGGCAATTTGACAGTTCGATCAGTGCTGCCGTGTTGCAGAGCTTTAGTTAAAACGTCCACTATTTTAGTTATGACTGGTTTTATTGAAAAATAATGAAATTTTCCTCAAATTCTCTGTCAAATAAAATAGAATACTTAAAATGAAGCAAAATAGTGAAAAAAATAAATTGATTCAATTTATTGAAGAAAATACTATAAACCATTTACTTATGCCATTTCGACAAATGGCAAAACTGATTCCCTTTCCGACTTTCCTCGAAAGTTTTCGAGGGTTGAGCAAACTTGTCTTCATACAAATTATTTTCGAGGCTCGAAAATGTGCTCAGTTTTCGCAGTTTTCGAGTTTTCTCAATAGCTTTTCGCAGAAGATTGATTTGAATTTTTGACTTAACTTTGGCGATGGTTTTCGGTTAAGAGAAGAACTAGATTCCACGTGGAGACTTTACCACCCACCTTTTTTTTCCGATTGGGACTACTCCACATATGTATACAACAGGTCTTCCGACGGCTCTGGATAAGCCTGTGTACACCCAGCTTTTGGCAAAAAAATAGCAAAAATTACATCACATTTTTTTCTGAACTTTATATATGGTGACTATCATAATTTTTCGGGGACAATTCTATGTTTCAAAAACTTTTTCCCGAAAATTTGTAAAGAAAAACGGGACGTACTTATCTCGTTTGATGGGAGATCACCATAGCTGCAGAAAAACATTGTTTGAGTTAATTATGCAGATATAACCGTTACTACATGTTTTGTGTAAAAATATCATAACATGTGTCGACATACTTACTATGGACGGAAGTTATTTATTTGGCAATAAGAAAACATAAAGTTTCTTTAAAATTTGAAAACTTAGACGTGTTTTGGACAGTTACATACTTCTAATTTTCAGTAGGGCAACCGTTTGGAAAATCAGCATATTATTGAAATTTCAAGCATCATTGGTGACTTCTATTGATAAGGAAAAGTTGAAAAAGACACAATCCTCAATCCTTAGGAGTAAAAAATAAGATTAACAGTGTCAGTTTGTTTGAAAAACATCGAACGTATATTATATTCAACGAAGAACTTTTCCTCACTGTTCGTAATTTAAAAACTCAAATTTAATTTTTTTTTTGTTGCAACACAACAAATTATTTTGAAATTTTCCGCAAGGCAACTCAAAATATCACTACATATTGATATTTTATTACAAAACATTTTCACTTTACTTTAAGTTATTCGTATTATTATAATTTAAGTGCTCTTGGAATAGTAATATTTGCATTTTCCACTTAGTATTCCACTTAATAGTTTAAGTTCCAAAATTAAAAAGAGGAAAACGGATGATATGCTGTTATGAACAATTCATTGACCTTGACCTGAAAACACTTAAGCTTATTGAAAATCTAAAGCAAATGCCAATTTAAGTGCTTTGAATCACAAAAACAAAAAACAATCTTTAAGATTTCATAATTGCAATTAAAAGTTTCAAAGCAGCTTTAAGTAGCTTGGATGTACGATATTTATACGGTACGAGTAAATCAACCGTAAGTGCATTGCAAAATTTATACCATAATACTCGAATTTTCAAATGCATACAACATACCTATACTTGATTTTCCATTTATCTCATGGAAATTGCATTTTCTGAATTTCCAACAAATTCTTCCTAATCTTTCAGTAACATCTGCATATTGCACTTTTGCATCACGCCTCATATCGATGCAATTAATCTACACAATAAATCCTACAATTTTCGATTTTAGAGCTGTAGTACCTACTCTTTTATTGCATACGAAGTGAATTTCTCATATTTGGCTGAAGTGTTTTGTTCTAATTCATGGTTACTTCATCTGTCTATCGGTCTATCAGTCCATTCATCGTCCATGTGCACTAATGTCTGATCGTCTGTGTGGCAATTGCGTTTGTTCGTCGAATAGTGTAATTTTGGCCATTTGTTCGAGTAATTGGAAAAAAATAGAGCTTTAAATAAAAAACTATACGAGTACTATGATCATCATTTTAATAATAATTGAAAAAATTAAAAACTCAATTGAATTAATATGATATACATAAGTTGGCTTTCGGTAATATTGTTGGTTTTAGTGCGTTTTAGTTTCTTTTTTGTATCTAATTATTGCTATTTTTGAAGAGGTTCGCAAAATTTGTTCAACTCAAGTACATGCAATTAAAAGCAATATTTTTTACTTGACGTGGAATTAGTTTTGAAAGTATTATAAATGTATAAATTGGGTTTGATTGAACTTTCTTTGTTTTTTTTTTTTTCATTACGTTATTTTAATATATGTATGTACACTAAGGTGGTTTTAAAGTGTACTTTTTTGCCAAAGTCAAATGCGACGCCCCCTCAATCGGTTCGAAATAGGGTAAAAAAATTTTTAGAAATTAATTTAAAATTTTTATCTTTAATTCCTACGGACCTAAGCCGATATTTTTTAAACTATTTTTTCTTAAGTAGCTTTTAATTTTAACCCTGGAACGTTATACTTCGTCGAATCGACGACGCGCTCTCACTCTTTGTTCATTAACTTTAACATACATTTTACATATGCAAAATAAGTATAAGGTTCCAGGGTTAAGAAATAATATATTAAAAAAAGTATCGTTCGGATCTAGTTTTCGAGTGTGAAGTTCCGGATATGGCTTTTCTAAAAATCATTATAAGTAGGAAGCTCCTAAACATATTTTAAATATATTGATGTTATATGGAATTAAAGTCAGTTAATTGTGCTATTATAATATGTTAATAAAATTACAGATTAATAACACAATTTTTAGAGAAAATAACATTTATTTAAAAGAAAATTGTGATAATTTATAAAAAACCTCCATACCTCAAAACACGTGGGAATAATTTCAAATTTTTAAGCATCAACTTTATAGATAGTAAAATTACCTTCCATATGACATCAATATATATAAAATCTGATCAGGAGTTTCCAACTTAAAATGATTTTTAGAGAAGCCATATCAGCGATTTCCCATGACTATATCTCGAAAACTAGATTCAAATGATATTTTTTTTAATGTGTTCTTTCTTAAAGTTAAAAGCCACTCAAGAATAGTTAAAAAAAAATGGCGGCTTAGATCAATTTCATTTTGAAATAGAGTCCGTAGGGGTTAAAGATAGAAATTTTAAATTAATTTCTTATGATTTTCGCAAAAAAACCAAATAAGAAAGTTCAAATTTCACTTTGAAATAGGGTCCGTAGGTGTAAAAGATAAAAATCTTAAATTAATTTTTAAATTTTGCTTGTCCTATTTTGAACCGATTTAGGGGGCGTCCCCAAATTTTTTTTTCCCTAAGAAGCACTCTAATGTAAGCACAAAAATTATTTTATCCTCCTATGAGAGTAGAAAAGTTTTTGTACTCGAAGGTATCTCTATGGAATAATTTAATATTCAGACGATTTTAAATTCAGATAAGTTGGATGACACTCGGATGTTAGAATTCAGACGAAAAAATTTAAGTTTTTTCACGCGAAATAATATGAATGAATTGAAATTTTAATTAATTATCTTAATTTTAAAACATCTGTGTTTCGAATTGTCAGATCTGAATTATCTGACATTTTTTAACTAACTGAATTTTGAACCTCATGAATTATGAATATCAGAATTTTGTAAACCACCCACATTTTTATCGTATACCCAGGCATATATGGTTACTTCTGCGACAATCAGGCAATTTTGCAGCTGAGTTTCGGTTACATCTTTTTGCTATACATACATACATCTGTAGGTATATACATAGATACTTAGATGCCAATTTGTGTGTGTGGTTTAAATGGACTCAGAAACCATTCAACCTACCACCGAAATATTTAGAAAATATGTATTTTTCTTATGGCTGTGGAAGATTCACTGCATAGTTTGGTTTCAAAAATTGGGCAATTCCACGCCTCCCATATAAAAGAAAATTAATATTCCACATATCTCATCAGCTATTTGACGCAGATGAATATACCAAGGTATATTTATAAAAAACAAGGACTATGTTTTACTCATCGCGCCACTTAGCGGTAAGAGCAGAGCTACGTACATCAGGCACGCCAGCAAGCCTTATCTGAAATAATTTTTTACAAAACGCTTTTGTACTTAATTGATTACTAGGATAGGCTGTAAGACAATTGCTTTTAAATTTTAATTTGTAATAGCGTAAGTAAAATATTATTTGAAATAAACATGATTTCGATATAGCGAATTGTTGTTAAAATTCTTCTTGAAAAATTTTACATTTTACAGAAACTAATTAATTTTGATTACTAATTAACTTTTGATTTGCGTTACTACGGCATTTAACACATTTTCCATAGGTCCAGGAGGCAGAAATTTGAATTTATACTACTCCGAGCTACCTAAAATATGCATATAAAGGTTTTGAAAATAACAAAATTGAGATGAATTAGGTCAGGTAATGAATATAAAAATTTTCGATTTTTTTTTCCCTCATCCATAAGATATATTGACGAATTGCTGCTGTTGTGTAACATGAAACTCAAATGTTTAGTTGTTTACAATTCGGGAGGTCCGAATTAGCCACCGATCTAGCCACCATGTTTACAAATACCAAACAACCACTTGAAAAAGACGCCTAACATGCGTGTGCCACGGTGTTTGTTTACAAACAACACCACGACGCCTCCTGAATTATGTCGCGACAAAACACTAAAAGTGTCACCAATCTCACTCATTCATTATATATTAGGTACTGATCATCGATATTCATTAGGCTTGTGTTCATATGTTCAAATATTTTCGTTCAGACTTTTGTAGTACTTGAGATTGTCGACACAACAAGGAACGAATTTAAGGACATGCACAGTAGGCACTAGGAAATTAAATAAACCATGGTTTTTTCGTTTATATGAAGTATATTAGCTGAGATTTTGAGTGCGATCATCAGAATTGATCATCTGGGTCAGACGCATTTGGCATCTCAAAGCACTTTTTGCAGACACTATTAAGTACTTGGGTATGATTACTTGAGTGCAAAAATACTAATGTTGCTAAATGAATTTCAAAACAAATGGCAACTTGTGTGGTCAGAACTACACATTTTTACCAGACTACACATTTTTACCAGTTATATAAAAGAAAATGTGTGCAAACTGTCGAGCATGAATGTACTCTTTGAAAGCAAATTAATAGTAGTCATATATCAGAAATGAAGCAATTTATTTTTTCATTTGATTTAAGATCATTAAAAAAGATTCAAATAAAACAAAAATTATTACAATAAACACTTTCAAAATAGATATGATGAAACGAGTAATAAATACGGCGAAATAAGATGTAATACGATTATGACAAAGACAAAGGTTATGACGACTTCTATGACTGTGAATGTCTGAAATTGATTATATGTACTTACATATGGGTATTATAATACAAAAAGAGCCAATTTGAATCTTGGAGTTTCAGATTTTGAGGAGGTTTTTAATGGAGGTAGTATTTATCTCGTTGATAATATACTATTTATTTTGTCATAAGTTAACAATTGTTGCGCAGAAATTTTTCAAATTTGATTATAAATTTTGGAATATCGTTCATCTCTTTAAATATCAGTCCCATAAGCAAACTGTTAGAACAAGAAAGGTTAGAAATCACCATTTTTTTTTTTTTTTTTTTGTTAAAATTAAATTTTCATTTTTTTTGATAAATGATATATGTATTAAGTTAAGCTTGAAAATGGGCAAATGCTAGAAACCTAAATGAGACCTGAATATCTTCAAGTTTTTCTGAATTTTTGAAACATTTCACCAGAATTAACATTTTTCAAAAGACCAAATAAATAAGAAGCATTTGATCTTTATTAGAATCTTATTGTTTTTTTTGTAGACTTTAAAAAATTTGTACATATTTACACTACGTGCAAAGTTTAAAATCAGCATTATATATCTCAAAAATTTATCACATCTTTTTGGCCCCAAAGAAGTGCAAGTAATATTTGAAATTTTAAGAAAGCATATAAAAGAATAATTTAAAAAAAATTGTTTGCTGTATTTTGCAACAAATTCATTATTTTTTACGCTTTTTAGTGCATAAATAGATTTTTCGTTAAAAAAATCCACCTCTACATATATTCTAATACTATTTTAACTATTCGAGGCGTTCTTGCAATTCATTTTTCGATTGCATCGAGTGGTATAAAGTTCTAGCAATTCAGCTATATGTTCCACAACATTTCTTTTGAATAAATTTCTTTGTTTCGGACTTATCTATCTAGCCCTTTCCATAAGAGATCGAGTGATTACGCCGGCTAGCTCTTATTAACCAAAACTCTTTCGCCTTCTTTTTTTCTAAGAACCCCCTACTTAGTTTTGTAGTAAGCTTGAGATCGTTGTCCCGCGTCAGACTAATATTAACCTTTTTGGACCAAAGGGTTCAAACTTTGATTCTTCAGTTCAAAAAATATCTCTGAAGTCTTCTTATGTCTTTTAGCTCATTCCCGTATCATATTGATTTTAGAGCGAATCTCTGGTGCTGTTTTCCTTCTGATCCACTTGTTGATTGATCTAATAGTGGCAATTCATGTGCTACCATACCGAGGATCAGTTTCAAAACTTTCTATTTGTCGATTTTGCTCAATCGTACTGTGAAATCCAGTATACAATGTCATTATTTTGAACGTGTTTCAATAATAATACCAGCGATCTTTCCCATAGCGTTAATGTCGTTTGTTTTGGAAGTAAAATTGACATAAAATAAAAAAATGTACTACCTTTTTTACAGGCAATAAATAAATCTAAAAAAATATGAAATTCAAATTTATAAATATTTTAAAAAAAAAACCTTCAATTCTCATATTGGGTGAATGATATTTTGTGTGAAACTTAAAAATTGACCTATGCTCAAATTTTCATATTTTTAATACTTGACAGTAAAGTACAGTAAAGGGTTTTATCAAATGTCTCGTATGGATTGAGCTGCGAAAACTAACCCCTTATGCAGGGCATTCAAGGTCAAAGGTAGTAAATGCATGCTTCCACTAATATCTCGCTTTCGATTGGCTACATAAAAATTTATTGTTAGTTAAGACCCTAAGGCTCTAAGAAATAGAAACAGCGATCTGTGAAATCGCTATATTCATTATTGTAAAATTACATATTTTAATTTGTGTTAATACTATAACAAGAGTTTAAAGACACATCTCATATTTTTCGATTAAAACTCGAAGAATTTTACACAAAATGTGTATATTTATACATAATGTGTAGTTTACAACGGTGTAAGCACAATTACAAACATATGAGTGTAAATTCACTCACTTAATCGATATTATTTTAAGTTGTTCATGCATCAGTACTTATGATTCGATATAACTTTTTTGTTACTCACATTGTACATATACGACATCGTAACCAGCGCTGCCGCGCCATAAAAAATTTCAGTGCCAACCACTTGAAACTAACAATAAGAGTGCCAAACCAAGTCAATACGAAACGACAGAAAATAAAAATGGAAACGCTATCTGAAGCGTCTGAGACCCCATAAGAACATAATAATGGCAAATTAAGAACCTATTTTTGTTGATCAAAATGTATGTAGAAAAATATCAAAAATGCCTACTTTCTTCTGTGTAGTCAAATAAAATCCGGAACTTTGGTTTCCTTAAAATAAAAAAAAAAACACCAACGACTTTGTGCAACTTACATCTGTTGTCTCATCGATTATAATTATTATTAAAGAAAAATATTAAACTTTTAAAATATTTAAAATTCCTTTAGTACTCTCTTCACAAAAAATTGCATATTGTTTCTTTACTCTTAGTTCTACCAATTTTAATTTTTTAGGAAGTTTTTTCGAACCTTTTTTAGTAAGCCACGAGAAGTTATGAAACCATTTGTCGATGAAGTTACGTATAGCAGTTGAAGATCTTTTATTTATATTACTGGTATTTTTAAAAGTGGTAGATTCGATATAATTTGGCTCATTGCTTAAATTATAAAGTTCTGAATCACACGTTTTGAGAAAAAACTAAAATATTTTAAAAAGCATGACTTCCATACCATAATAAATATAATTCATTCCTTACTCAATAATTTTGTGATTATCCATGCCGGCACTTTTGACGTTGTATTTAAAACAAGGCAGCATTTAAAAAACTGTCAAAACGACATGAATTTGCCAGGGCTTGAACTCTAAATGAGTTTATAAATGCACTTAAGGTGCATGTGCACACATCCACTTTTTAGGTTCACGATGCGAATAAATTTCTTATAAGATTTTCAGTTATACTTATAAAAGTTAATCATTCAAAATGTACACGCTCAGTGCCTAAATGTGCTATGACAGTCAGAGTGCCAAGAAAATTTTGAAAGTGCCAGTTTTGGCTCCGGTGATCGTAACATAAGCAAAGAAAAGTATCAATGTTCTCTGTTAAGTTTAACGTGATTATTTCCAATTAAAATATTTGTATAAAAATAAATCACATAATTAAACAACAGCTCTTAAAGTGAAACCCTATAATCCCTAGTCCTAAATGACTCTTGCAAATTTTTCTTATACGTATAAATTGATTTACACATTTTTTATAGTGAAAATAATATACATATACACATCGCATGGAAATAGGAAACCTGGTTTCCTATATTTAATATAGTAATTTTTCTGTGAGTGTAGTTAAAGGCTGGACTCAGAAATTTGTGGCCCTGTGTAGGGCAAAAAAAAAAAAATTATAGAAAATTGGACAATCTACAACCTCAATTTTAAATTAGTGTCCAACCAATTGGAAGCGATAGACATATTAATAGAATGATTTTTTCATTTGATCTTGAATATTAATAAAAACAACTGAAAGTAAGCGAATAACGAACGTATATTTTTTGTGAAAAATTGGCTATCCTATAACTTTTTTCTTAGCTAAGCTTCCGTCAGGAAGTGAGAATATGTATGTAATTAGTAATTAAACTGATTTTTGTGATCCTTGGCTTTGAATAGTTTGCAAAATGAGTAAATTTTCGTAAAACAACCTACATATGTGGAAATCCATCAGATTTGGCCTTTTAGCTGGCCTCGTTTTTTTTTTTTTTTGGAGTACATCGTTCAGCCATAGTTTTTCTTGAAGCTAAGGCTGTCTTGAATTAATATTCAAGGTTGTTCAAGTAAAATTCAGATAGCTATTTTTTTTATTTAACTTTGTATGTAACTTTTCATGTTTTTTTTAACTTACATGCAATTTTAACTATGTATGCCTTAAAATTTTAATTGTTCCTCCTTGAATTAAAGATAGTCTTAATTTCAAGAAAAACCATGTTTGAAGAGTCTCCTCAAAAAAAAAAAAATCGAAGATGGTCGAGGTAAGATGACAATTTCGATTTTTTTTTATTTTTTTTTTTGGTGCAGACTCTTCAAACATGGTTTTTCTCGAAGTTAAGACTATCTTTAATTAATATTCAAGGAGGAACAATTAAAATTCAAAGGGAGACATAGTTAAAATTGGATTTTAGTTAAAAACAACATGAAATGTTACATATAAAGTTAAATAAAAAAAATAGGTATCTGAATTTCAATTGAACAACCTTTATTATGAGTTCTAGACAGTCTTAGCTTCAAAAAAAACTATATCTGAAAGATGTACTCAACAGTCTTTAGACTACAGCGTAAAAACTTAATAAATTGACAATTTTTAAAAAACACGAAAAGTTTAACATATTTCTTACTTTAAGTGCAAATTAAAAAAATAAGTATCTAAATTTTAATTGAACAACCTTTAATATGAGTTCAAGACAGCCTTAGCTTCAAAAAAAACTATAGCTGAAAGATGTGCTCAACAGTCTTTAGACTACAGCGTAAAAACCCAATAAATTGACAATTTTTAAGAAACACGAAAAGTTTCACATATTTCTTACTTTAACTGCAAATTAAAAAAATAGCTATCTGAATTTCAATTGAACAACCTTTATTATGAGTTCAAGATAGCCTTAGCTTCAAGAAAAACTATGGCTGGAAGATATACTCAAAAAAAAACGAGGTCAGCTAAAAAGCCAAATCTGATGGATATGCACATATGTACATTAAGGTGGCCCCCGAGTGTATGGGAAAATTTTGATTCAGTGCGATTTTTGATCGATCCCCCTTAAAGTGTGCCAATAGATGAAACTCGATAAAATGTGAAGTTTCAGATCAATTCGAAGTGATTTAGAGGTCGCTCAAGCCGACCAAAATTTCGAAAAATATGACTTTTTTTGCGTTTTGTCCATTCACTCACTTCTGAATTTGTTAAATCATAAAAATGAATACTAATGCATATTAAATAAATTAATTATTTAACCACAACAACATTCCAACAAGCTAAAAATCGGTAGGCAAATAAAGAAGTTATGGCTATTTATTAGAGGTCTGCACGGATACCAAAAATTTACTCGTTTCAGTACTCGTTCACTTTTCTGTTCCTCCAATTACAAGTACACATTTCCTTTGAGTACCATAGCGTAAAGTAAAAAAAGTTGAATAAGCTTCGTGTATGTGTACGCACAACAAAACTGAAGGTAATGAATCGAACTGAATGACGTGCTTTATTGTTTTATTTATTCGATGAAAGTGAGGAAGAGAGAATTCATTTATGCACCAAGGCGTTGCCAGAAGATTTAAATGCGCAACTTTTTTATTTATTTATCTGAAAACTAAAATAAAACGAATGTCCGGGACTATATTAATTTTTTAACATAATTGTGGATCTGTTTAAAATACTTTTTGGTAGTTTTATCTGTAGAATGATGCTAGAAAAATGACTATAACTACTGCCCTATATTTACATTTACAAAGTCCAAAGTTTTTTTAGAATAATTTATTAATCACATCGATAAAACAAAAATGTTAGTTCAGTCCATATAAAATAAATAACAAAATATATAAATAAACATAATTCATAAATAAATCACATATGTACGCTTTTTGTAACGAAATATCTCAAAAACTATAGGAAATAGAATAAAAAACCCGGAATCTTTTTCGATTAAAAGTACTTATATTACATCACTTTTTATCAAAAACGATTCAATGTTTTTCATGCTATTTTCTATAGTTTTTCTGATTTTTTCGTTTCAAAAAATGTGTGAAAAAGTAAAAAAAAGGTTTTACAGGTATTTAAATTATGATCGATTTATATGTAAATATTTTTATAAAATTATCTCGTCTTGATTTTCTACTTCCTCGAGTAAACATTCTTTTTTCAAATTAGTGTTAAGGAACATAATTTTATTAACAGATGTAGGATTAGACCCAAGTGAACTGCGCTTTTCGCATATTAAATTTTTCGCTTTGGAAAATGTTCTTTCTGAAGCGGCACTGCTGGCAGGAGTTGCTAAAATTTTGCAACTTAACCTGTATAAAAGCTCAACCTTCACAAAGAAACACTTTATGAATAAATTTATAAATCACTTTTAAAGTCTAATTCCACTGTATTTATCACATTTTAAAAATATTTATTAATGCTAGACCAAATTAAAAAAAAATAATAAATAAATTAACAAAGTGGCAACTTTGCCAACAATATCAAAAGTTATAATAAAGGAGAAGCAAATAAAACATGTTCTCTTTAATATAATATTTCACTTTGTGTACATATGTATAATCTTACATGGCTCATATTTGTTTTCGAAAACTGTTTTTATAATATAACATGAATTTATTTAGAAAACAAAGACCTCACTCGCCTGCACACATCAAATTTTCACTGATCCTCACTAAACATTCTTACGCATGTTAAAGTGCATTACTGCGTAGTACAAAATATCAAATGCGTAGTAATCGCGCAACTTGTTGTACTCGCAGCATACATGCATATTATCCGTACACATGACGCATTTATCTACGTACAGTTGGTTACGAGTAAGAAGAGATATTTATAATGATGGTAACAGTAACACAAGCAAACGCTATGTATACGCATTCAAATCAATAAAATTGACTTCGGTAACAGTTTCGTAAGTTAACGATTATACTTATGCAGACCTCTACTATTTATATCATTAAAGAACCGAACATTTTAATTTCTATAAGAATATTTCATTTTAATGTATTTTTCAAAAATAGGCTTGCACAAGAAAAACAGGCATTGATATGTACGTTAGATTTAAAAATTTTAGATTTTTGTGGTCTCCTTTCAAGTTCGACTTACAGAGGTTATACTGTATCAATTAATAACATGATTTATGTATTTCTAATTTTATTTGAATGATTGATTTTAGAATTAGTATTTTCATCAGAAAGTGGAACTCATGGTGACACATACGTAGCTACAAATGAAAATGTATCTGGAAAATTGATCTATTACGAACAGAATTTTCTCTAACAGTGCTTGAAGAAAACAATTTAAGAGATATATGTGCTTTTACTATCCATTTTTATGTGAAGGCTTGGTTTAAATGTCCAATAGCCATTCCAAGACTTGTGTCTTTTAAAAGAATTTTATAATTACAAATCATTTGACAAACAAATATCTGAAGCTGCAGTCAAAAAGTTTTCGAATCATTTATGGTACCTGTCAGACGAATGTGTTGCGCTAAGTGTGTTTGATGAAAACGTTAACAATGAAATTCAAAAAGAAATATCTGAAAAGATAAAGATTGCGACGAGATATTGATATAATAGAAAATATGAAGCGTATACCTCTTAAACCAACGGAAATGAAAACATTTTTATATAAAGAGCTTCAGGAATTTGTTACCGTTGACACACATAAATTTTCTAGTCGCTTTATAATTTCCACTGATTTTTTAAATGAAGAGCTTTCTAATTAGAACGTCAATGAAGCTTATAAAAAAGGAAATAATATAATTCATAATATAAATGTAGTAACTGATGCAGCAGAACGTAGAGTAAAATTGATTGAAGAATATAATAAAATTTTAACCAAAAAAGAACAATAAGAGCAATATTTATTGCAAGTGGTTTCTAACTATCGGAAAAACTTCAAATCGCTTACTAAATCAGCCTTGACATATTATACATATTAGTTTTGTATTATTTTTCCTTTTAAATTTTTTTTATTTTTAAAAAACTTTTTCTAAATAAAAAAATATTGATAGCTATTATTTTTATACTTATATTAAAGAAATTAAAATGTTTTGTTTTTTAACCCTTGTGTCAATACCTGCTTTGTAAACCTTTAAGTCTACACTTGGATACGTTTGTACCCTAGTACATTTACATGAGGATGGGTCGAATTTTTCAGCAACAATTTTAAAATTCTATCAGAAATTATAGTGAAATTTGAAAATAATTTAAAATGGTATGTAAAACAAAAGCAAAAATATGTATCAATAATGCTGATATTTTGCATGTTGGCATTTGAAACATTCATATTGATGTCGGCTTCATTAATCCACTTAACTGGCTTATGGCAATCAAAACAGTTCTGCCGAGTTTTCCATTTGACCTTGTCTTGGTCCCCACACGAGCAGCTCATGTAACACTGTTATCAGAACTTATGAAATGGAAAATATGCCAAAATCGTAGCAAGGACATTGTGGCTCGAGAATTGGTAAGATATCTGATTGCCATAACTCCTTCGATGATTGAAAACTGCACTGCATAACCCTAGCCACAACCAGTGATGGCATTTTAGGTACATTTGTACTTTTTTCGGTGCATTTGCGTCGGGAAAATTCGGCGTCATTACATTCGGTACACTTGGTCCATTTTCAGTAATTTCGGTGCATTTCGAACCGTACCGAACTGTCTATGTGAGTGGCTGACAAACCTATAGTATCGCGATTCAAGCTTTCCGGATATAACTGTTTTAATTTTGAATTTCTCAGTCGTTATTAAAGTTTTTGAAGGTGGCTGAGACAATTTTCATATTCTTACACGTTTAATAAATTTTTCGCTCTCAAGTTAATTTTTTTTTTCTTAAAAAAGAGTTAAAAATGGTTTAAGGTACAAATGTATCCAAGTGTAGATTAACGTAGATTAACGTAGTAAATTTATAAATTGCACACCCCACTGGATGTACACACTTCTATATTATTGCATTATACAGGGTGTTTTTTTTAGAGGTTTGTTTTTCGAATAGAGATAAAACTGGCATTTTATGGTCAAATCTGGCAACTCTAATGTCATTTATGTTCAGTTTGGTTTGCCATTTCATCATGAACAGGTTGACAAAAGAACAACGCTTGCAAATCGTGCAAATTTATATTTTATAATCGTCCATCAGAGCAATTAATTCAGTTAACCATGGGTCGTTTTCGCACTACGTTTACTCTATGTGATAATACGCATCCGCAGAGACGTCGAACAGTGCGCACCGAAGAAACAATTGCCGCTGTAGAGCAAAATGTTGAAGAGGACCCGAATGAATCGATTCGCCACCGTGCACAGCATTTGGAGCTTTGTCCATCAACTTTATGGAAGATTTTGCGCAAAGATCTTGGCTTGCGACCTTACAAGATCCAGCTTGTGCAAGAATTAAAGCCGCGAGACCATGCAATGCGTCGTGATTTTGGTGTATGGGCCGAAAATGAGATTGATCTCGATGCTGATTTTCATCGCAAAATTTTGTTCAGTGATGAGGCTCATTTTTGGTTGAATGGCTACGTCAACAAGCAAAATTGCCGCATTTGGAGTGAAGAGAATCCACATGAGACCCTTGAGACGCCATTACATCCACAAAAACTGACTGTTTGGTGTGCTCTATGGGCTGGTGGAGTCATTGGGCCATACTTCTTCCGAAATAATGCTGGAGAGTCAGTTACCGTTAATGGAGACCGGTATAGAGCCATGATAACCGACTATTTTGTTCCCGAATTGGATGGCATGAATGTGGATGAGTTGTGGTTCCAACAAGACGGCGCTACATGCCACACAGCGCACGTCACAATCAATTTATTGAAGGAAACATTCGATGAGCGCATAGTTTCGCGGAATGGACCTGTCAATTGGCCACCAAGATCGTGTGATTTGACACCATTGGATTATTTTCTTTGGGGATATGTGAAGTCGCTCGTCTACGCCAACAAACCAGAAACGTTAGGGGACTTGGAAGCCAACATTCGTGGCGTTATTGCCGACATACGGCCTCATATGCTCGAAAAAGTGGTTCAAAATTGGACCTGTAGAATTGGCTTTATTCGAGCCAGCCGCGGCGGCCACATGCCCGAAATCATATTTAAACATTAATGGCATAAAATTATCCTTCCAATAAAGCCAAATTGATGGACATTAAAACGATTTTCTTGTGTTTTATTTCAATTCGAAGCTCTATACCTCTAAAAAAAACACCCTATATTTAGGATACTCTCGTCGAGGATAACCTAAAATATGAAAATGCTGGGAGCATGATAAATATAGGAAATTTCTGTTAAAAGTTTATATCCAAGTGTAGACACAAGGATTAATAATATAAATGACCATAACTTCTTTATTTATGATTCGATTTTTAGCTGGTTGGAAAGGTAATCGATTACATAATATGTCTAAATATTTACTTTTTTATTAAATATTGGTTAAATATACTTCAAGGGTGGGTAAAAGCAAAAAAATTAAAAAATAAACATTTTTCGGTATTTGGACTGGGTTGAGCGACCTCTAAATCATTTCGGATTAATCTAAAACTTCACATTTTATCGTTTTTCATCTATTCGCACATTTTTAGGGAGATCAATCTAAAAAAAACGACACTTTTGTAAATAAGGGCCACCTTAATGTACATATGTATGTATAACACTATATCCAAATATTATTAAATTGATTCTCATCCGATTAGCATTTCCAAACAAAGTTAGCAAAAGTAAGTAGCACTGCTAATATTTAGGGGAAAGTGTCATTGAGATCCTGCGCACGGATGCAACCAAATGTTAAGTACCTTTTAAAATTTTAATTAAAACATATGCTTTATGTAGTCCGATCCAACTGGATATTGGATAGCGAAGCATTCGAAGAAATATTTTTCCGTTGAACAACCGTTCCGTTGAGCAAACGTTAATCTTATACCTTAAGGAAGTGACGTAATATCATATTTATTTACAAGTTGTAAATTACACCTCTATGTCAGCTGCGCTAATTTGGAATATGTAAATTGCGAAAAGTGACTTGCTATAATTCTGGCTACGAGGTAAAGATATGAGTTGTGTGGATGTGTTGATCATCCTAGCACCATGGTTTTTCCGTTTGGGGAAAAATATTATGGACACCTCGTCGTTAGGTTTCGGTATATAAACCAATATTTATCACTGTATGCAGTTAAATTGGAGGAGTATCGACTAATGTCAACTCAGGGTAATTTGGGATCGTTGAGTTCGAATTTACATGTCTGCGTTTTTCTTACGTTTTTCTTTCATATCACTCCGATTTTGATCAGTAACGAAATTAAAAATAAAATAATTTAGACAACATTTTTGGTGTTTTATTTTATATTTTCTTTGAATATATTTACATCAATCATTATGCTACTTAACTAACTTTTTTTATAACAAAGCTAATGCTAAAAAGTAAACTTAAGCTACTTTTTATGAGAAAACTTTTCAATATTCTTTTTTTAGTTTTACGTACATCTTTGGTATACAGCTGCTTTTGAGAGATATTAACACTACAATTACTCGAATACTAATTTTTCTTTAATTATTCTAACCGATTAAACGTCTAATTAAAACTTTCCTATCACAATGCATACAGCACACACTTCCCAGTCACCTCAATCGATTTCCACGTTCTCTTCGCAATCCTCAGTTAAGGATTCACTTTCGGCACCACTTTCAGCATCTGTTAGCAGTGAGGTGTGAGGCTGTCGCTGTTGTTGTCCACCACCAATACTACCCCCATTTGTAGGACTCGAACTAGGGCTGTTTGCTATTACGTGTGTGGGCGATGACGATGCCGAGGTTGATGTGGAGTTATGGTGGTGAATGTAACGTAGCCCATCATTTGAAGTTGGTGACATTTGTGCTTTGCTGCTAAAGTTCAGCACAGTTTTATGGGCGTTTTGTTGTGTGACAAAATTCATGTTTGCTTGATTTGATTGTTGCGACTGCGATTGCTGATGTTGTTGCTGCGTAGGTGGAGGAATTGGTTGTGGAATTTTCGCTGCTTGTGGATAGAAATATGGAAATGGTACTTGTGGTAATGGTACACCGACACCATAGGCCATTTGAAGCTGAAAGTAGAAATTGAGAAAATTGGGTTAGAAATTAAGAGCGAAAACTTTCAAATTTATCTAACGCAGTGGACATTTTTCAATAATAAATTAATTACATATATATAAGAGAATAAAAAAACTATCTCTGCATATGATACTTAAGAATTGTAAAAATAATTGTGCTTTGTTTAACGTGACGTATTAGTAACGTTAATCATCATATAATATGTACGCAATTTTCCTCTATATTTAACTTTTCGATTTTTCATAGCTACTTTCACAATTTTCGATTAGCCTACAATATTTTGCACATTTTTTTAATGTCCACCCAAAAATACAATATCCTTTGCACAATGTGCCAAACAAACAAAACCTCGAACTTACCTGATGTCTGTAGATATTCAAAAGTGCTGGATCAATGCCATGTGGATATGCAGCCGCAGCTGCGGCACCTTGAGGAAACATATGTGCATAAGTTGTGGTGCCATCCTCACGCACCAACACCTGTACCGGCACACGTTTTGTTACATTCAGTAATGCTGCCTCATGTTGTTGAATCTGCTTACGTTTAGTTTTATAACGACGATTTTGAAACCAAATTTTTACTTGAGTCTCCGTTAAACGTAAGCTCTTAGCCAACTCAGAACGTTCAGGACCGCTGAGATATCGTTGTTGTGCAAAACGGCGTTCCAATTCAAATACCTGTGCATGACTAAAAGCAGCACGTGACCGTTTCTTACGATTTACTGAACTACCAAGTGAATCGTCAAGGTGTACGACATTGTTTGAGCCCGAAGAATAGAGTGAGGGTGGTGGTGAATCGCAGTCTAAAGAAAAGAAATAAAATAATAGCACTTAATATGTGTAGTATACAATGCATTGCATGCTGAGGAAAGTTTATTAGTTAAAAGCAAATATTCTGAAAGAACTATTTACAGTCACTAAAAGGGTGAACAAATTGGCATAGAGGCTTTTAAGGCTATTCAAAATTGTTGGTGTTGTATAGCACTTTCTAAAAGGTCTCAATTATAAAAGGAAAAGAAGAGCGAAAATACTTAGAAGAATTGACAGGCTGGAAATTTTTGAGTAATATTTTGTAGAAACTTCTGAACCCCATACACGATTTCAATTGTAGTTTTTAAGCAACTTTCAACCTCATTGGTGGCCACTACAAAATTGCAATTCGTTTGAACTTATGATGCCGGATACAAAAGAGGAGTTAAAAGAAAAAGTAAATAAAATAGCATCCTACCAAAAAGATATCACTCTCAAAATTAATCCGGATTTCACAGTATAATTCCCACGATTAGAGAAATACCACTGACATCTGAGTCAATTTTCAGCTCATTATACTATGGGAAAAGTACAATGGCAGATCAATGAATTCCCAGTTGAATTTCATGTGTGCTAACAATTTGAACGGAAAAAGTTTTAATTAACTCGTTATATAAAAAAATAGTTTATAAATAAAATAAAAATAATAATTGCATTTAGAGCTTCTGAGTTCGACCACGCATGAATAAACATTTTTTGTTTTCTTACATATTTATTTTTTGTTTTGCGTACATTAGATGATTCAAATTTTGGTTTTTTGTTTCAAGCAGGTACACGAAAGAAAAATTCTATTGCAAGGAGAGCTGGTAACATTAAGATTAATACTGGTGGCTCATTTCTCAGTTCATTTGTTTGTCTCAGTGCATTGGCATTATGTAAGTTTACGGCAGGTTTTTTTTTGTGTATCTAGTTTTGCACCTTTTTTGATTTAATAATGAAAAATGTGAAACAGAGTGGTTGAAATACTGACTTTACAAGGAATTTTTTTATTTTAAAACATCAAACTCTGAAGAAAATGACTTAAGTGTTGATATTTTCTTAATGTAGGGTATTTCAAAAAAATCTAAATTTTTCCATTTTGATCGTGAATTTTATACCGAATACACAACAACAACACTCGATCGCATTGACCAGATATGAACCGGTTTAAGTTTTTTCTGTTTCCAAGTTCATAAAGAATATAAAGGGTGTTCCATACCGCAGAATTTTATTAAGAAGGTGTTCGACAATTACATTATGCTGTGGCATCAAGAAGGAGCACAAGTTGATGTTGAATGATCAGCGAATGAAGATGATATAAGATGAACATATCTATACTCTGCAATTTTCGAGGCCTCAGAACATTTTACGTTGATAATAGAATGTGATAAAGTTTTGACAAGGTGGGGGCCAGCATTTACTTACTAATAGGCAAAACTAAATGTAGAAACGAATGCCTCAAAAAGGTATGGCCTGTCCTAAAAAGTATCCGATTATTTGCATATGCCGAATGAGACCTCTGCTTGACAACCAATACATATCTGAAGTAGTAAATAAGTCTGTTGTCTTGGGCCAAGACAAGGATACAGAATGGATACATTTTTTGATTATCTTAAGTGATAATTGACAAATGCTAGTGAAGCCGTCATATTTTATAAGGACCCGCCCAAAATATGGAGAACCGTAGAGATTAAAATTTATGGGATGCCTACACTGTTAACTAGACTTGATCCCCTCTGACTACCATTTATAACCAAATCTAAGAAAGAAAGCTGGCCAATTTTATTATTATGCCATACATTTATTGTAGATATGGGTAGTCAAAAGTATCATACTACTTATTTTGAGAAATCACCTTTAGCCAATTTGGCTTAAAGTTTGGTGTATATTAGATAATATTGTCATGGTCAAAAAGTTACGTTATGAAAAGCTTAAAATATATAGGGATGGAAAATCATAAAATAATTAGTTCGTTACCGCGGCGTAGGCACGATTTTGACAAGGGTGGATTACATTTTCTTAGGCTTAAGTCGGGTCATTAATAAGGGAGAAACATTGCATTTGAAGCTTTCAGATTCAGGATATTATTCATTGGAGATATATGAAATGAAATGCACAAAATAAACACCAAAACATAAATTTTCTGTTTTGATTTAAGTACATATTTACGGCAAATGTATTTTTTTTTTTCTAAAAAACAAACGTATTGATTCGCTGAGGGAATATTGAAGTCTGACTACAACCAGCATATACATATTTTTGCAGCTTAAGGTTCAAGTTACACCATATGTCAGTGATCTTCAATCTTCCGTAGCCTGGTTTGCCTCAAAAATATTTGGCAGATCCCTAAAGATACGTGAAGCTCATGTTGAAGACGAGTAACAATAAAAGAAAGAACATTATCTCAAAGAATTCAAAGCAAAACAAATTAATTTAATTAAAGTGAAAAAGCTACTTTTAAGATATTTTTTCTATTTAAAATCTCTCTGCTAAAACATTTAAATGATAAATTTAAAACTCACCAGAATCATTGTTGGTACAACGCCGCATATCAATCGGACAATCTCTGTTGCCAGCAAACCCCCCTTTAAGGCCAGCACCAAAATAGGACAATTTGCGCTGCATATAATCAGCATGATTGTTATTATTTTCCAAGGCAGCATAGTATTGCAGATACTCCACTGCATGACCAGTGGCATCAACTTTTAAATCACAACTGGGACTCGGATTTGAGACATTGTCCGATGAAGAGAGATTACACTGTGATAATTTGTAAATGGTGCCAATATCACTGCCGACGCGACAACATGCAGATGCCTCATCACTACCGATTTCACATGTTGATTTTCGACGTAACGTTGCTTTTAATTCCGTATCCGAATCAGCGCCGGATTGTAGACCCGAACTACGACGCTGTTGTTGTTGCAATTTTTGTTGTTTTTGCACTGTATTATTGCGCGTTAATATGTCATTTATGGAAAAGGGTGTCGTAAGTGTTTTACTTAAGCCCGATATAACACAAGCAGCACTTTCCATATTGGTTAACATTATTACAGCAATACTAAATGAAACTTTTTTTTTTAAATTAAATATCTATTTTTTTTGCGTTTATTTTTCTATGGCCCGTAACAATCCTTTTGCGTTGAATGTCACTTCTTAAATGTTGGAATTCACCACGGCTGCTGTAGTTTAAATAGCGATCACACTCACATAACGGCGATAACTCATTATACTACTCATTTATATTGTAGTCTTTCTTCTCGAGTGTTTTTTCCACGAGTGGTGGTGGCGGATGCTCTATTTTTAAACACCCTCTCATGCGATGTACAGCCACAACTGCAACAACAACAGTAAGTACCATATGTGTACTCACATGTATTTCATTTGAGGAGGGTTAATTTGTTCATTTCATGTGGTTCGTTTGGTGAAACAAGTGCAGTCAGTGGTGAAGTGATTTATGATGAGCACAAAAGAGCTGTTGTTGTTCGTAAGAAAGCGACGTAGTATTCTGCTCATTTTGTATTGGTCCATTTTGAAGTCACTCAAGGACTTGCTTCATTTTTTTAATAATTTGCCTTTAAGTTGTTTACTAGGAATTTTAAATTTTGTTTAAACAAAATCCTCGCCAGTTTTAAGGATTAAATTTTTGATTTGGGTCAATACATGGAAATTGTGCAACCTAAAGAAAGTACAGTTTCGACTTACATTTAAATGTTTACAAAACACTTGTATGTAAATATAAATTTGTAGTTACATACATTGGTACTTTTATAATGAATGCGTTGGACTTATGTAAGTAAATCGGGCATTCTTTAAATAACCACACAATTGGTTTATTTCTACTCTTTTGAACATTTTTTGAAACGAAATATCACAAAAACAATGGGAAATAGGATTTTTATCTTCCATAATTGCTTTAAAAATGTTTTAATTTTATAAAAAACTAAAAACTTTAAGTAAATTAGCTTAAACATTAATTTTGTATATCCATAAAAATGTTTCTCAAAATATTTTCAATTAAGCATCGCTCTTATTCACATACAGTACATATGAGTCATTCCAGATGAAAATGTCTAATCGGTAAAGCTGGCTTAGCTTAGATTTTGCTCAAACTTTGCGACAATCTTCGTTAGGGTTCCAAAGAAGGAAATGCAAGGGCTTTTAATTTTCGGATGGGTCAGTCCTCGCCAGGCCTAATTGAGGCATATGAAAAACTAAATTCTTAGGTTCAATATTTTTAGCTGTAAAAATTTTTCTGTTTAAGATATAGACACACTTGAGATGGCATCTTAGAGCTAAGAGATGTTAGTATTTGTGGAATGAATATAAATTCACACAATCAGTTTACGCGAAAATTACACGGTGCTGAAAGTACATGTATTTTGTTGATTTTTCGTGATTTTTAACTGGCTCCAGTGTCGCGAATGTTGGGTACAAATCAATAATATTTCTTTAAGATCAAGAATACATATCGGGTAAGAAATAAAATCTATAAATAAATTCTTCGGCCTACTTTTTATAAGAAAAATCTGTGCTTGAAATTTCAAACTTTTGAAAAAATGCATTTTTTAGGTCATTCTATCGGCATGTGGCCCACGAGATAAAAATATGAAACTTACAGGATATTTAGTTTTAACCTTGAACTCTAAAAGCCTGAAATCTCGCTAACCGATTTTTATCCGTTCCATGTGTTCAGGTGACTTAAAAGCAGCACAAAAAAAAAATAGAATGAGATTTTTGTTTGAATTTCGAACCCAAACACCAATGCTACAAATAAGAGGAAAAAACAATAATTGAGGAGTGTGAGAACAGAACGGCACATGTCCAGTTGCAAAAATGTTAAGAAATCGCGAAAAAATGCTATCGTAAAATTACCTTTTAAAAGTGTCTGAGATTGAAATTATTTGAAGGTTAGTGTAATGTTCTATTCGCCCACTTTTCAATTATAACACAGAATTCAAGTTAAGAAATTATTAATATTAAAATATTATTTTTTACTGGGTTTTATAATATTAAAAATTTCAATTTTTAATTGATAGAGAGAGAAAGGAACAAAACTCTTTCACCTCCAAGTATGCTTTTTTTGAGTCATTCCTACTATTTGTGTGAAATTTGGTTTCATTATCATAAAATTTTTTCTTGTATTGGAGGGGCCATGGCCTCTTGTCAAAACTCACTAACTTTTTGTCCAGAGGATGTCAAACTTATTCTTAGTACATATTTGTTGGAAATTACCAAATTTAAATACATATCTCTTTCAATGTATCATTCTAAATATTTTATTTGTGTAGGCGGAAGGCGTGTCCGTGAACTGGTTCATCCATTTTCAATGCCAAGAACCTTGTTTGAAGCTACAGACTGTCTACCGAGTTTCAACGTAATCGTGATTTCCACGGACAGACGCACATGGCTAAATCGGCTCAGGTGGAGGCGCTGATCAAAAATATATGTACTTTTCGGTACCCGCTTTTGTTGAATCGAAAAATTACATTTTTCATCATATTTGTAAAGGAGCCGGAATAATAAACTTTTGTTTGACTTTACCATGCATTAACGCAATGGATAGTATTCTTAAACATTCACTTTCATTTATGGAGGTGCAAACCAAAAAGTATCATTTTTCTTCTCGTAAAGCGATTTTGAAGGAAAAAAAATGCTGAAAAATTGTATTAAAAAGTTATTTGTATCATTTCAATTCGAAGGTCTATTCTGGTCTCATGAGAAACGAGCATGAGGAAATAATTGTGAATCAATTAATAATTTCCAATAGTAATTTCTGCTGCCAAAGCTATAATTGCTATTCGAGCGTTCGGTTTAGTCTTGCATCAAATTATGATAATATTTTTTTTCATTGAACGGAATGGAAAATAGCTTTTGCCACTGAATTGAAACAGACGATTTCAAAGTTCAATTCCTGAAATGGAATTTAAGTTTTTCTATTTTCTAAATCGTTATGACGAAAAGATTCAAAATTCACTTTGCAATCTGAAAATATATAATTTCTAACCTTTGACCGTAAATATTTTGAGAACGGCGTTGATTTATTTTTTGAAATTTGTCTTTTTTTTATGTTCTGTGTAGATTAAACTTGTATCCTGTTAATAGGAAGCGAGGTAATAGAAAAAAACTGTTTTTTACCTTTGACATTGCTTTTGTTACGTTTGACTTTGAATATCGACATGTGTCAGAAAATATGACCTTCCCGCATCGGTTAGTAGAAAACAAACTTTTTCGAAAATGGGTCCAAAACGGTCTCTTCCGTAGTCACGGGCCGTCCAAATTATGTTAAAAATGCATTTTCTATCTTTCCTGATCAATTGGTGCAAAAAAACTATTTTTTGAATGTCTCCAATAAGTATTTGCTGGAAAAACTTACTGATTCACTTAGTACGTAGCACAAGAAGCCATTTCCAATGCCTCCTATTCTCAAGCTAAGTGCTAGTTTCAAACTTTTAGCAGAAAGTGCTTATCAAAAAGCAATGAGAAAGGATCATGATATTTTTAGAAATATTTTTTTCAAATAAAAATACAATTAAATACTTATGTGCATTATTTATTCTCGCTTTAAGTCCCCTATTACAAAATTGGAGAATAAATTCAGAGGACAAATGTCAAAATATTCCCTCACCAAATTTTTGCCGATAACCTTCCTTTCCAGTAAATTTTTTCTCATTTACAAAAAATCTTTTGATATTGCAAGCCAGCGAGTTCGAAAAAAAATTCCGAAAATGATCATTCATTATAAGGCCCATTATATTTATAAATTCTTTATAAACCGCTCTTTGCTATATTTGAAGAGGTTTGGTAAAGTATTTTTCTGAGGTGTTTAAATGACTCCTTACAGAGACTTAAAAAAAGACTAAAAAAGGTCAATTAAATTTGGAACTTATTGTTAGTAAGTAAATTAAAATTTAATAGTAAGGGGAGAATTTTTCCGCCCATCAAGCCTCTGCAATATTCTTAAATTTGGTAAGATTTCTGAATGTACCAAGAGAGTTCTGCAAAGTACACAACTGAGTGCATCTTTAAGTGTTACTGTCATTGGTTAAGTAAAACTTGAGCAGCTGTGAAATGCTTCTGATTGGACGAGAACCAAAAAAATGGTTGCTTTGAGTGATTCTTTCGTCATCTCTCTCCATTGTAGCCAATTGAGATTTTTTCGAAGTTGCTACTTGACTTAATTGAATGAGCAATGCTCTCCCTCGGTCTGAGCGAACTAAGTATATATTTGAATGCTTGGCAAACCACAAAATGTAAAAATATTTATTTGGCTAAAAACAAATACAAAGCTCTGCAAGACGTAAGATCTCAATGACCACCCTCAGAGTTTTTGTGTTTTATATCCAAATTAAAGTTGCTTTTGTTGGTTTGATACGAATAGTGTTGTCGATGTTTGAGTTTTTTTTTGTAAAGGAATCCGCACTTTTTGTATGGGAAAGGTCGTTTGGTCAAGTTTTGGAAAAAACTAGCTTGATCAGAAGTTTCAAGAAACGCGAACAAATCCTATAACAGAATTTTAAGTAATTGGCCAATAAAAGTCTCATTATACGTACATTTTACCGACAAATAACATATAAAAAAAATCAAAGCAAAAAAAATATGTTATGTTGAAAATATTTTAAGGAAAATTTTTTGAATTAAAAAAACTTATGTTTTAACAAAATTATTAAAATTTGTTTAACTTTTTTTATGAAGTTATAGTCCTTCTTAAAAAATATGATTAATAGAGTTTTTATCCTATCTATTATAGTTTTTGAGACATTTCGCTTCAAAAAAGGTTCAAAACCGTCAAAAAAAAAAAAACAAAGTGCGCTGTTATTAAAAGAATGACCGATTATATATGAATGAAATATATGTATGTTTGATAATGATATATTTTAAGAACTTTGACATTTTTCGCCATTTTCAGTATTTATCGATTTATTCAACATATTCAACAATTTTTGACACATTTGGCTTAGAGTTTTCGGTACGAGCTATTTGATATTTTCCGACTTATATTGACTTTTTCAACAATACCTAATAAACATTTTGTGATTTTTCCACATATCAATCTCATTCGATATTTTTTGAGTTTTTGGTGCTTGACATTTGAAACTATGTTTTTGACATATTCGATGTCTTTCGAAACTTAAAGACCTTATTAGTTTGATCGATGTTATTCGACATTTTCGATATTTTTCGAAAGCTTAGTAAATTTTTCGATACTTTTCGTATTTCGTCAATTTTTTCGTTGCTTTTATTGTATCTGCTCTTCTATATTATTGATAGTTTTCTATTATATTCGATATTTACGGATAAACTTCTATACTAACATAGTATGCATCCGAGAGGATAGACTTTTTTTCAGTGAGGAAAATCTTAGTCTATTCGAAATTTTTTTTGTTTCGGCATTTTGTAATTTTAGGGCAACCTCAATCAAAAAAAAAGTGTTTCAAATAATAAAACTTAATTGGTAATAAACATATTTTAGCTAAAAGTCAAACCTTTACTTTATGTTTAACATTTATATTTATTCTCAGATATTTCTAATGTTTTGGTAATTTTGTCCAAGTCAATTCGGCAACACTACGAAAATTACAATAAGTCAGTTGGAAATGTGTTGAGGTAATGTGCTCTCAATCGAATTGAGCTCGTTAAATGACACCTTCGGGCGTTTAATCTTTTTATTGCAACTTGAATTACAACGCAATTCAAACGCTGGTTTCAATTCAGGATTTAATAAAGGCTGCAGGGTGGCGCATTTCATTTGAATGTTGTTATGTATTTTGTGGTCACCAACAACACCTTATGTTGTTGCTTCTGTGATGTCCTGACACTCGTTACAATTTACAATCGAATGATTCCGAATAATGGTTTAGTAATTAGTAACTAATGATGATTATGATTTTTATTCTTCTTTGCTTCTCTGTGCACTCCATCGTATTAAGTAGAGCAGGAAATGTTTCAATAGGGCAACATTCAAGGCTGTCTGTCAGCGTGTATGTGAATCGGAAGTCCTTGCTAATCAAAGTGTGTGCGACGTGTGGCAGAAGTAACCGTAAGAATTGCTAATTTTGAGTGTTCATTCATTTTATTCATAAAGGATTACTTGATTAATAGGCTTAAAAAGAGTTGGTGTCAATTATTCTTTTTGTTTGAGTATCCTTTAATATGCTTTCTTAATTTATTCTCACTTTGTTTTAGTATTATTCCTCATGAACATATTGATTTTTAATTTGAGCTGATTTTTACTTATGGTAGTTTTATGTTTGGTTTGATTTTGATGGATCTTTATTTTCAATTAATGCTCGTATCTGTTTGCTATCATGTGATTCTTCGCTGCTTTTCTCGTTTTTGTTTTAATGGATTATCAAAAAGCACTTCTCAAATGTTTGTTCAGTACTCGTATTTTTGTATTCATTGACTTCAACTTCTATGTATTATGAAAATGTGTGTCTGATATCAATTATTGGTAATTTGATCCTTTTTTGATTTGATTGTGTAAACAATTCATCCATTATAGCAAGTGATTCTTAACGGCAGGACTTTAGTTTGGGTAAAAAGTTGGTAGGAGAAATTTCAAGTGGTAAATAGTTGCATTGTAATAACTATTCTATTTCTTTTAAATTCCAAAGGAGAAATCGGTTGTAAGCGTAGTTTGCGAAAGATTGCAGTGATCTTAGGTTTGTAAATTTGGATTGCATTAGTTTTTTGAAACTCCTGTTAAGCCTCAATTATTGAAAATACTATTTAACTTCAAAAAAAAAAACCTATGCTCGTCATAACCAATGCATAGTCTTACACTGAACACCGATTTCTATCCAAATCAAAAGTAGCGATGAATACAGACAGGGGCAGATGAAAGTAGCGTTAGAGGCCCCGGTCGCTGAGATAAAGGCGGCTCCCTAGTAGTGGAATATTGTGCTATTCGCTAGAGCTTAAGAAGGTCCAAGGGCATTGGCGCGTTTTTAGAAGAAAAAAAAAACGAAAATAGCTATTTATGTTTTTTTGAATGACTTTTTTTTTTGGCCATCAGTACAGGCCCGTGCGCAAGGGGGGGTTTTGGGGTTCAGACCCCCCCCCCCCCATTGGGAATTTTCCCACATAGGTTTTTATTAACATATGAATTAAAAATTAAAAAGACACAACAATTTTTTTTTTTTGTTAAATGAAAGAACTAAAATGCCAATAAATCGTCGGAGCCCGAATTTTTCATTTACGACAAGATTTGCGCTCTCCAGCTATTTTTGAACCAAAAAACACGATTTGGGGCAGCTGCGCGTCGCTAAGGCTAAGTAACACGAGCGTTTTTTCAAATGCGCGTTTAATCATAGCTCCGGCATCAATAAAATCAGCTTCAATAAAAATTCATGCACAAATCTATTCACGCCATATAGTTCAATTTTGCAAGATAGTTCACGTGATATGTGGATAAATTAAGTTCAACTTAGGCGTCGACGCATTGCCGGACAAGACATAAAAAACGCTTAGTGTTATGGCAACTTTTCCTGTGACAACAGCAACAAATGAACGCTCCTTTTCAGTGCTATGTCGTCTAAAGATATACCTCAGATCAGGGCCAGATTTACATTTTTGGTCCCCTAGGCTTGTAAAGAAAATGGTGCCCTAGTTTTTTTTTATATTGATTTATTATTTGAAATACTGTTTTCTTGATTTTTTAACAGCAAAATCCTTGATAATATCGTCAAAATCGATTTCATGTAGTAGATCACTTTCAATGCAAAGTATTGATAATGCATCCAATCTATCCTGCTTCATTACAGTACGACAAGGATTTTTAAGCTCTTAGTTGTGAGAATGATCTTTCTGCCGCACAATTTGTAACCATCAAACTCAAGAATATACGTAAAGCAACATCTACGTTTGTAAAAGCTGATGTTAATTTATTTTCCCACATTATTTTATATAAAATAGCTTGATTATGAAACTTATAAGTATTTTCATTTTTATGAAAAACGTAGCGATGAAATTGATGAATTTCACCAGCAACTTCGGAATTAAGATCTTCTGGATATTTTGAAATCAAACATTGAGCACTGGTTTTAATATCGACTTCTTCATTTGTAATGCAAAGAAAATCAAATTGTTCAGAGATTTCACGGTAAATCTTGCCTCTTAAGTCCATTTGTAATTGATTGCAATTGGTCTAATAAAACGTAAAAAGTATTTATTCGAAAATTTTCTTTTGGGCTTAGTTGAACTTCGGGAGCATTGCCATCGTCACTCATTTTCGCTACATTTCGCAAAACGCTAAAAAGGCCTAAATTAAATTTTTCAAGCTAGAAACAAAAGCTAAAATAAAATTTATAATAAAACATATAATTTTATATCAGAATTTCAATATCTCGTGCCCTCTCCGCGCTGATGCCCTAGGCCTCCGTCTAGAGTGCCTTCGTATAAATTCAGGACTGCTTCAGATCAACTATGTCCGAAGATCGGTTGAACGGCTAAGCCTCGCTAAATATACATCGCGATATCGAAATCAATGTGGAAAGAGTTTTGGACTAGTTTTTTCAAGTACCTCGCAGAATTAGCTACTTACGTAATTATAACTAAATATCGAATCATAACATAAACATATTTACATATGTATTTATTAATTAAATGTCTATTAGACCGGGTTGAATATAAAAAATGTGAAAAATCGAATTTTGGGACTGAATATTATCTATAATAGAAAAATAGTTTAAAAATTTTTAACGTCAAATTTTTTTGCAAGAACGCAGTCTCTATTTTTCGAATAAATTCTAGCATCCATTCTGTGAAGGAATAAAAGTTACGAGCAAAAAACATGTTTTTAGCCAAAAAGGACCTTCAGGAGAATCAAAAGTGATCCATTGGTTTTTCTAGGAACGAAATCGTTTTTAAGAGTTTTTCTAATTTTTGAGTCGATGCCTGGCTGACTTTATTTTGCGTCATACAAATCGTTCCGGTTGAATGTCTATATTAAAAGTAAGCCGTTTTTTGACGTTTTTTATGAACACAATCTAACATGAAATGTCCAAGTTAAAAACCCCCCCCATGGATAATTCCTGCGCACGGGCCTGCATCAGTATGTAATCTTATATTTTGTTCTTTAGTGGGACTTGGAGGCTTACTCTCCTCTGAAATTGAATTGGGATCTCGACACCCTTATTTCTGTTGAAAACTTTTCATTCGGATTAGGGATTATTAAATTAAAAATATCGACACTTCAGTTTTGTCCAATTTAAAATTTAACCTTTAAGTTTATCTCATATCTATTAGTACTTATGATAAAAAAGAATTCTAAAGACTAGCTGACGTTGAAAAAGATCTACGTACATATACATATGTATGTTTATGCACTATGTAATTATATGATTGGGCATGTAGACAAAATCACTCAAACTATTATTGGAAAAAAAAAAGACTTGAAAAATAAATAAAATGTTTGGGGTATTCATAAGCGGTTCTCTTTTTCCATTAATGTGTTTAATAATAAAAATAATATAGCCCATGCGTTGTTCATTGGTGACCGCCATAATTTTTCCAACTGTAAAAGTTTTTTGTTTTATTTAAGTGATAAAAAGTGCGAATTTAATTGTACCATATAGTGAGGTCCTTCGAGATGCTGGGCAACGGCTCGAAGACACTTTATTTGACACTTTTTTAATTCATGTTGTAGAAGTTGAGATATGGTGGGTAGATACTTGAGGTCAATGACATTCGGAGCAAAAAAAAATTTGTCTCCTCGAAACAAAAACATCGAAACATCATGTTTTAAGATCCGACTCTAAGTACCGGAAATATGACGGAAAGTTTAATCAGGGACTTTTGGTAAAAAAAATTAAAAACATTTTTAAAATAGTTTTAATGGAATAATCGAAATACTTCTATTGACAAAGCTTAATGATTTTTTGCAAGCTTTAATTATTTGACACTAGAGTGGCACATTAAGATGGTAGGAACTGAGATATGGTGGGTAAGTACTAGAACGGGGTATTTGATGTCAACGACCTTTAGAGCAAAAAATTGTCCTACTCAAGACAAAAAACATTGACATATCATACATTGAGATCGGACTGTAAATGCCGATGATATGAAGAAAAATGTGGATGCGAGACCTCTATTTTCGGTAAAAAAAAAAAATTTCGAAATTGTCTTGCAAAAACGCTTCAGATTCGATGGTGTACAGTGAATTTTTTTTTGCCTGTATGGTGGTACCTACGGTCTAATGTACATACAGTGAGCCACTAAACTGTTCACGAAAAAACATATTTCTAGTTTTAAGAATGTATTTTTTTTTTGTAAAGAAGGTTTTTTAAAAAAAGTATGTAGAAAACTTGCAAATTCTTTATTTTAGCCAAATAAAATCAAAACTAAAATATTTCACATTTTGTTTAACTTGGATAGTTATTTTTATACTAAGTCTTTTGTGAACAGTTTTGTGACTTAAAGAAATAAAAACATTTTAAATCATTTTTTAATATTTTATGTGGCCGCTTTTGGCTTTGGTGGTGAAGTGTATTTTCTTAGGCATACTCGCTTTCAATTTATCTAGTATTTGAGTACTGATTACGGATGCATATTTTTTTAACACGGCATGTGTTACATAACACAAATATGAATTAATTTTACCTTTTATGGCGTAATAACGTCAGACAATTTTCGATTTGTAAATTCTGTAGACAAAAGTACACACATTCGACCTCTAAAAAGTTTGTACATTTCAACTCTTCATTCAATACATTTCCGCAAAACCCAAATGCCTACACTGTCTAATAAAGTGTTAATTACACAGTCCAACAGTGTTTTTGGAGCAGAGTACCACGATATAATCCTGAAAGTGAATGTTGTCTAGACGGGAATTTGATTAAATAAATTTTTTGCTTAACTTCAAAAAAAAAAAAAAACTTATTCGAGTTTTTGTTACAAAAAAATTTAACTGTTTACTATTTTAAGAATTAATTTTTTAATATTGCAGAACGAAAAAAAAATCATCAAATTGCAGAAAAAGTTCAAAGGGTAACTCTGGATATTTCCAAGCACAATAATGAATTAGTCCAATTTACAGGACTTAATCCGAAAATCGTTCCAGTGCTCTAAAAATCTGTTTAAAAAAAAAATGCAGTCTGTATCTAACCAAATCCTGTAAATTCGGACCATTATTGTACGGGACTAGACCTATTATAAGAAAAAAAAAATCTTCGTATGAAAGTTAAATAAACTTAAGCTAGTGTTTCACCGAGGCTACGAGGCAGCCTCGTTTTTGACTACGAGAACGAGGCGAGACCGAGGCGAGATGGAAAAATAAATTTTCCTCGCTTGACCGAGGCGAGATCACACGGCACCTCGCCTCGTACTCGCCTCGGCCTCGCCTCGTCCTAGCCTCGTTTCCGAAACCAAGAGCGAGGCGCGTTTTGACGAAATCTGAACTCGTAAGAATCATATGCAGATTCAAAATATGAATGTAATTTTTATAATAAAATCTATATTTAACTAATATTTTAGTATTTTATTTTGAGTAAACTACTTTGCTTTATTTTTATTCCGCATGTGCTTCTTATGAGTTCAGATTTGGTCCAAGCGCTAATGCGCATAAGTGCTTGGATCGCATCAGCTTCTATGCGACTTCACCTCGATTGATCAGTTAGGGAAGCATGTAAGGCTATGTAAGGCTATAAGCAAAACTGCATGATTGACAACACTGCATTGAAATTGATTTATTCTAATAGTCTTTCTAAGGACCGGTAAGGTGAAGCGAAACGCACAGGGTAATGCTAGTATATAAATAAAGATCAATATATGTATGTTCGTTGCTAATGGACTTCTAAACCGTTCAACCGACCGACGAAAGATTTGACATACATATATGTTTCTTATGATTTGGGATGCTCCGTAACATAGTTTACGATAAATGGGTGATGCCACCCCCACATAAGAGAAAAACAGAATTCATCATATATTACACTAGTTTACAAGAAAAAAGATCGTTTAATTTTATTGCAAGTTTTTTACTGTTTTTCCGAATAACTTCTACAGTTTTTGTCCTATTTTCGCAAAATTATACTTAAAATATTTGCAAAAGAATAGTCTTTCATTAAAAATTTTAAAAATATGAAAAAGAAAAAATTGATCATTCAAATGGAGCAATTGAAATTGAGTGATTTTCAAAAAAGACCAAATAAGTCAGTTGTTTTGGACTTTGAGCGCTTGTAACTCCATCAAATCTTATCCGATTCAAGCAAACAGCATATCGTTAAAAAGGGAATAAAATATCTTTCGAATACTGAAAATTGTTTTTGAGTCAAAAAAAAAATTTATGGAGATATAGTCAAATAAATGAAAAAAGTGCCGGAAAAGGGGTTTTTTGAGGATATCTCGAAAACGATTCTTAAGAAAAAAAAAATGGTTGCCATTTTTGGATTCTACGCTCCAAAATACAAGGAAAAAAGTCTATGAGAAACCAGATCTCGAGATCAACCCCAAATTTGTAAACTAGTGTTATCAACAACTTGATGCAGATTAATAAAACTTGGTATATTTATAAAAGGTAGAGGCATAACTAAGATTCAATTAATAAAATGGGCGGTACCATGCCTTCAATATAAGAAAAAAATTAACTTTATCATATCTCAATATCTATTTGACGTAGATAAATTAGATTTGGTACATATTTTGCTTATAGTTTGTAAAAGGTTCATAGCTTAGTTTGGCTTGGAAAAATAGGCAATGCGTCTCCTTCCCATATAAGAAAAGAATTAAATTCATCATATCTCATCCAATTCACCAAAAATAAAAACAGATATTTTATTTTATTTCTTGAGGCTTGATCAGTTTATCAGCCCTGATACATATATAATTTTTTATTTATTTTAATAAAAACCTCGCTTTTTTACCGAGGTGCCTCGGCCGAGAACGAGGCGAAGCGAGGCGAGGCGAAGTGAGGCGAGGCGAGGCATGTGATGGCAAGATCTCGTCCGAGGCCGAGGCGAGGCGAGACTTAAATTTATAAAACGAGGCGAAACCGAGATCAACTAGAACCTCGTCTCGCCTCGGCCTCGGTGAAACACTAACTTAAGCACAGTATTTAACAACGCTGTAATACGGTCTAGCTGCCCTACATCTTTCAATACTTTATGAATTATTTTTGAGAAGAATGTCAGAATAAATAAATATATAATTTTAGTACATATTTTATTGACGGGCAGCTTTAAAACTTTGTTACAGTGTTCGGTGTTTTTGCAAGTTCAATATGTTAAATGTTTAATTTTTAGTTTAACTATTTTAGAATTAAAATTAAACAAAGCTTACTGATGATTTGACGTAGCGGTCATTGAAACTAGAATAAGCTGCTAGTTGCCCATTTTTGTTTTATTTTATGCATTTTGCGCTGTAATTTTTTTGTGTTTTTTGCAATTACAGTACTGAACAAAAGGCTCAGTAAAAAATAATTATTAAATTATGATCTATTCTAAAACACATACAAAAAAAAAATATATGTATTAGTCAAAATAAAATCTGGATTTAAAATCTTTATTGCCAGTTCTAAAAATACGAAGTCGTTTGTTATGGAAAATTTGAATTTTTTACTGCATCAAAGTGGTAATACCAGCTGTTGGCTCATAGCTGAAATACGTCATAAAAATCGACGGGAATTACTCGTGCCATCTGCTGGTTAATGTTAGTATTTAAGAGTGAAAAAAATTGGACTTTATTCTGTACAAAATCATAAGGTTCTTGTCATTGCTACATTCCACAACATAAATTTCTGTCCACGATTTATTTTTCCTTTCGTGGAATTTATCTTTTTTTTCCATAGCCAGAAACAAAAATAGTAGAATCAGCGTTGCCGTTTTTGGTAGTTTCCTACCAAATCGGGTAGGTTTTTTTCCTCTTGGTAGGTTGGTAGGTTAAATCTGATTTTGGTAGGATTTAGGATAAATTTTTATGAAAATCGAAAATTGAAATTTTTTCGTGAAGTTTTTCGAATCAGGAAGCAAATATTTACATCTGGAAATAAGCTTTTGCCAACCCTATCTTCAACAAGTGGGTATGGTCTCTGTTTTCTTGCATACAAATTACGTTTAGGGAATACGCATATGTATGTACAATGTGACGAAATAGTGTTGCGACTGATCGCACATCTAAATTGTTGCATGTGTGCTCAGGCCCGGCGTATTAGAAACAAAAGTTACTAGCGCTATTAATAACATATCACAGCTGATCACAGCTGATCGGGTCGCTAAAAAAGGTCTTAAGTTCTAAGAACTAAAATTTTTTTATGTACATAAGATGACATAATAAAAAAAAAATATTTCCGTAATAATAAATTTGAATTTGTGGGCTTTAATAAATAGCATTTTAAAAACGGACTTTATGTATACGGTTTTTGCCAGGCTAAAATATGGCTCTTTTTCAGAACCCCGACCACTTAGGGTGTGTTTACCATGCTCCAAAAGAAGAATATTTTAAAATGTGCTCTTTTGCGAAATTGTTTTGTTGATGCATGGCTTATCCTGTGTTACTCAGCCATTAAAATTATTTTTCCGGAGAACTTTTCGAACGGCATATGGACTTCTTAATGAAAATTAGTTTTACCATTACAGTAAGTTTTTGAGTAGATATGAATGGATTTTTAAAAATTTCTCGGATGGTTCATTTTTGGTCTCTCGAGCTAAACGTTTTTTTTTTGCCACCGTTCGCTGTTTATTTGAAATCCTTTTGTTCTCTTATATCATTTAATAATACCGTGAATCGCTGGCTTTCATTTTCTTCAAAAATTTGTAACTTTGCGATCGGTTTTGCCTTCAAAATGATTTTTAATTACTATTTTTCTTTCTTCTAACGTTCATCGCTTAATTGTACGCTGCATGTGTCATGTGGTAACTTTTTGCGCACACTTGCCCGACTTTTGATGTGAACCATTCTACACGATTTTGCAACAGAAAGTTTCTGCTATATGCGGTTAAGCATTTTAAACGACGACATACAAGAATATGTATTTTAAACAGCATTAAATGTTAATAAACGAATTCAATGCTGCAAAAAATTTTTTTTTTAATTTGTAAAGTCTTGGTAGGTTACAAACGATTTTGGTAGGTTTTCGAGAAAATTTTGGTTGGAAAATAAATTTCTCTGTGGCAACACTGTGTAGAATACACAAAGTTGTGATTACACATAAAACAAATCGGTCATTTTATTAATAACTGCATGCTTCCTTTTTTTGACGTTTTTGATTATTTTTTTGAAACGAAATATCTCAAAAACCATAGTAGATATGATAAAAAATCATTTAATCATATTTGTTAAGAAAGACTGTAACTTTATAAAAAAGTTAAAAAAATTTAAATAAATTTGTTAAAATAGATACTAATTTATTTAATTAAAAAATTTTTTTCTCAAAATATTTTCAATATACCATCTTCTGTTTTTTTTTTTTTTATGGAATTCCTCAATCAATCCTAAAAATGTATGTGCTTTCATATCGAAATTCAAGCCATAACATAGGAAACTACGAATTTTTTACTGATGACACGCACCATGTTTTTTCAACATAAAATGGAAAATAGCATACAATTCATACAATTAGACTGATGTGCGCCTTTATAAAAACTCACATTTTCCAAAGTTATGACGGGAATTTCGATTTGAATGCACATACATTCTTAGGATTGATTGAAATAACATGACAAAAAAAAAAAAATTAAAAAAAAAATTGTTGTACATATGTCCAAGTCATCAAATTCATCATCAGTAAAAAATTCGTGGTTTCCAAAGTTATGGCGGGATTTAGGATTGATTGAGGAATAACATAAAAAAATAAAAAAAAAAACTGAAGATGTTATATTGATAATATTTTGAGAAAATTTTTTTAATTAAATAAATTAGTATCTATTTTACTTACTTACTTACTTAGATGGCCATAATAAACCGTTGTCAGGTTGCGGCAGACCTCGTTAGCTCTCGCCAGGCGCCTTTGTTTTGCGCGCGCCTTCTCCAATCGTTAATGCCAAGCGCGGTTAGGGCTTCCTCAGCTTGGTCTATCCACCGGAGGCATGGTCTCCCTCTTCGTCGTTGACCGGGGACCTTCCCTTCGAATACCTTTTTCACTGGAGCTTCTTTATCCGTACGATGGACATGACCCAGCCAGCGTAGTCGCTGTATTGTTATACGCTTAACTATGTCAATGTCGGCGTAGAGCTCATACAGCTCGTGGTTCATTCGGATGCGATAGTCGTCGCCAACTCGAACAGGATCAAAGATTTTGCGGAGAACTTTCCTCTCGAACACCCCAAGAGCGGCTGCGTCTGTTGTCGAAACCACCAATGCCTCAGCGCCATAAAGAAGCACAGGTAGAATGAGCGTCTTGTGGAGTGTTAGCTTTGTCGATCGAGAGAGAGCTCTGCTACGTAATTGCTTACTGAGACCGTAGTAGTACCTATTAGCAATTGTTATTCTCCGCTTAATCTCCAGACTGACATCATTGTTGCTGGTTACGGCAGTGCCAAGGTAAATGAATTCCTTGACAACTTCTAATTTACAGTTGCCCGCTGTAACATGAGAGTCTAGATCCCGTGCTCTCTTGTTGTTGTTAGTAGACAACATGTATTTCGTCTTGCCCTCGTTTACCGTCAAACCGACTTTGGCTGATTCCTTTTCAATAGCAGTGAAAGCAGCAGTAACATCTCTCTTACTCCGACCGATAATATCAATATCATCAGCGTACGCAAGGAGCTGAACACCTTTGAAGAAAATGGTGCCATTATGATCAGTGGTGCCCACTACCACAAGCAACGATAAATATGTGTTGATAATTCTGTATACGTGCACAGTTTTTTACGCTCTTTGACGCTATTTTACGCTCTTTAAGCATCTTAACGATCTCATTTTTACGCTCTTTGAGCGCCTGCTCGTTCTCTGGGCAGCACCGATTATGATGCACACCGGCTTTTCGTACGATCCCCTCCATAATGAAATTGAAGAGATCGCACGAGAGCGGGTCGCCTTGTCTGAAACCTTGCTCGGTATTAAAAGTTCCGGAGAGGTCATTCCCTACCTTGATGGAGCTACACGTATTGCTCAACGTCATCCTGCAGAGCCTTATCAACTTTGCAGGTATACCGAACTCAGACATTGTTGCGTATAGGCAATTCCGCACTGGGCTATCGAACGCAGCTTTATAATCGACGAAGAGATGGTGAGTGTCGATTTGATATTCATGGGTTTTCTCCAGGATTTGGCGTAGTGTAAAAATCTGGTCTATGGTGGACTTACCAGGTCTAAAGCCACACTGATAGGATCCGATCAGTGTTTCTGTATACGGCTTCAATCTTTCACACAATACGCTCGAGAGGATCTTATATGCGATGGAGATCAGACTGATACCCCTGTAGTTGGCGCAGATTGTCGGGTCTCCTTTCTTTATTACAGGACAAAGCACGCTGAGATTCCAATCGTCGGGCATGCTTTCCGCTAGCCATATTTTGCTGATGAGTTGATGGATGCACCTTATCAATTCATCGCCACCAGCTTTAAACAACTCAGCTGGCAGGCCGTCAGCACCCGCTGCTTTGGTGTTTTTGAGTCGCTGGATAGCAACTCGAACCTCTTCATGGCTAGGTGATGATACTTCCACTGCGTTATCATCGATTGGTGGTATCGTACTGCATTCTCTCTGGGCGGAATTGGTGGAATCATCGCCCGTAAGCAAGTTGGAGAAATGCTGCCTCCATAACCTCAGTACACTCTGTGTATCTGTAACCAGATTTCCATTTTCGTCTCTACAAGTGGATGCTCCGGGCTTGAAATCTTGAGTTAGATGCTTAACTTGTTGATAGAATTTTCGTGCATCCTTCAATTCAATTTTCAATTCAATAGGTTTCTTTATTTCAGGTAAAATCTTAGCTAATCTTATTATGCAATAAGACATATAAATTACTTAACTTATAAGTTCTTACATGAAACAGTTTAAGTACATCCAGCTACCATAAGGCAAGAGGCGAATGCACCTAGCAAATTAGGATTAAACTTCTTGCCCTGGTACACCTCAAGTTCCTCACGCTCACGCTTTTCCTGCTCCCTTTTTTTACGTCTGAAAATGCGCCTCTCTTCCTTCCTCTTTTCGCGGTAGTTTTCTCGCACAGCTCGCGTTGCGGCTGACTGCAGCATCTTCTTGTATGCTCCGTTTTTTTCAGCAGTCGCATCGCGACACTCCTGGTCATACCATTGGTTTCCTTTAGCATTGTCATTATTACAGGCCCTCTCTACAAGCCGCCTTAAAAGAAAAAACATTTTAAACTTGTAAGCTGGCATTTAGATAATACGTCAATACAAACTGGCATGTAATTATCTTACTTTAATTTAAAATAGCAAGTAATTATGTAAATATTTTAGCTTTATAATTCTTGTCACTAAATACAGTGTCACTCAATGGAGTAACACTTACAAATATGTTTGCATCTTATATCTTAACATCCTATTTACTTATTGTCTATAAATAAGAAGACAGAGTGTAAATTTAACTTGAATAAAAAAAAAAAAAAAAAAAAAAAATTTGTTTTGTATGGCAATGAAAAATCACTTTCAATTTGTTTTGTCTTGGAAGTGCAGAAATCGATTCTAACCGAAAGAAAAAAACAATAATAATAAGCTCTGCTTATTGGTTGTGAAAGAATATGGCTTATATAAAAGAATTAAAGAATAAATTATTGAGTTTCTTTAAGCAATTAGTTTGTTCTTTCATTTTTGGACGTTTTTCGTGTTTTTACGTTGAAAACTTCCACAGAAACTCATCTTTTTACTTTTCTTTCATTAGTGAAATATAAACAAAGTTCCATCACAAGAATAAACCAAAATTTGAGTCTCTCCCAAATCAAAATCCTATTTTATGCCTCGAAACATGATATTTTTCTTTACGTTCAAAGATAGAATAAACTTTTCAAATGTGAAATCTCCATAATTCCTTTATAAAGCAAATAAACGAATAATTTTTCAACAGCTCTTATTAATTAATGAACGCATTTAATTGTGACAATTTTCCACTTGAAACCGAAAAAGAAATGAAAAACCAGAACTTGATTTTTAAACTTCACAAAGTAGAAAAAATTCCCACATCAAATCGTTGGAATAAAAGCAAAGAAAAGAGAAAGTTTTAAACGGCAATAAAACGACGTAAAAGTCAATTGAGTTGATATAAATGTCAACATGAAACAACGGAAAGAGCACTTGACATGGTGCGTGTTTATAGTGTCAGCGTGTCAAAACCCCAGATCATTTTACCCCATTCAATATTTATTGAAACAAAACAAAAATCAAAGCGCGGCTAATTCAATAAATTCCTACTTTCTTGCAATTTGTTTATTATTTATTTTATAAAAAGCAATAAATTTTAATTTGCTTATTTGTCATTTCACTGTTTTTCATATGTTTTGTCATATTACGAGTATAGTCGAACAAAGCGCATATCCTTAATCTTCCTTTGTCGCTTCACACATGCGCACATCAATTAAAGCAAATAGTTAATCAGTTATGTAGGATATTTGTTAGGGATCTGTTTGAGGACAAAATGACAAAGACGGCTTCTGTTGCCTTTGATCCTTTGGCGCCATTTTCAGCTGAAGCGCCATTTAGTGTATCCGTATGGTTTGTTTATCATACGGATCGGCGAAAAGAAATTTTCATAATGTTGTATACTGCGGTGGTATTTGGGAAAATAACAAATTTAACCACTTGAACCAGGATCAGCGCACAATCTATGTATGCATTATTTGCTGATGAAAACCTTTTAGGAAATAAGCAAAATGCATCAAGTCTTATGCATTGAACAAGAGGTAGACTCTTAAAATGTAGTTCATAATGTTTTCATAAAAGAATGAAAATTAGGTTAGAAAATCTAGACATACATACATATTTAACTGAATCTATCGATGTTAACGGTGTCGGGAAAAAGACTTACAAAGAGACTGCTTCAATATTATATTGTGCTGCTCAATAATGAATGGTCACGATAGTGCTATGTTGAGATGATGACATAATTCGCAGCTCTTTTTTTGCGAAGGATCCTTGTGGCTCTTTTTTAACAACGTGGACTCCCATTAAAAAAAAAAGGTAAGGATCGGCAATCGACCGGGTCTGCACTATTCGATTGTACATAAATGACTGGTAGTGCACACTGTCGATCATAAATTCTGCTATGCCTAAGGTGAAAGTGCAGTAGGAGTGAATAATTATTCATTGTTTTATAATATCGCAAGAGACCGAGAAAGCACGCAGTATCTAAAACTGCTGTTTAATTTCCATTCATTCGACAGTGACAGACACATCAGATAATATCAGCTCTTCGTAGCTTAAAATCATTATCTGACAGACAGAGCTTTTTGGACACTTTATTGGCGACCATTAAGTAGCTCATTGAACTCCAGATAATTTACAGGATAGAAGCTTATAACGCTATTCATAAGCTGGCCGGAAACTATTAGACTTCATAACCTTTCCATTTTTAGAACTGCCAGTGCAGAATGTAATTTTTTTTAACAGTAGACAATGCCACGCTTATAGCAAGAAAATATAGTTCCACGGCTAAGCTAATGATCCGACATTAATGAAATTTGATATGGAGATAGATTAAGGTATAGAGAATGGTATTAAGAACACTGTAATCTCTTATTGGGAGTGCCACAGCTCCTAATGGAACAAACGTTGCCACGGCTGAGCTGCTGCACCGATTTTAAATAAGTTTGATATGAAGAAGTAAGTTATTTGTTTCTAAGTGGGGGGTGTCGCGCCCCTAGAAGGAAAATATTTTTATAGCTAAGCTAATGGAACGATTTTGATAAAATTTGGTATGGATATAGACTGAACACTAAGGAAGGAATAGAGAATGATGAGGCACATGATATTATGATTTTTATTATTGGAAGTGATGACATTTATTCAGCTAAACTGAAGTGTTTTTTTTTTGTATTGTCACTTTATTGGTTGAATTTCAACCAGTGGGAGAGCTCTCGTTATGATAATTAAAAAGAGATGCATTTTTTTTTATAAATATGAAATTAGTGTTAAAGAAAACAGGGTTTCATAAACGAATAAAAGCGCTTCAACGAAACGGTTTTGTTTGTACCCACCCACTATTTTTAAAAAAAAGTTCTGTACTCTTAATAAAGATGATTTTTGCACCACTCCATATTAAGCATTACATATTCCTACTGGGATATTTATTACTTAAGTTATTAGATTTGTGCCGAAAATTAAGAATTATTTGATTACAACTACTAGTATACATTTCAAATATATTTTTTTCGATGATTTATTTTAAACATTTTCTGAAGTCAAAGAAAGTCTAGACTTAAGTCGTTTTCATTTCTTCACAAAGCAGCAAGAGCATTCAAAACAATTTTCATTCTAATTTGTGATATATTTACTTATATCCCAGCATATACATACCTACTCGCAATTGTGACAACGACATTTGACTACATGTAATTCGAATCCCAGACGACTTTTTCTTCTTGGTTAGTGTGGTCACTCGTTTGTTAGTTTTTCATATTTCATGCGCAATTACAAACAATTTTGTCCTGCGCATCTTTCAACGTTGAGATAACAAATCGAGTCATCTTGCGCTCAGCAAAATAGGCGTTTTGTTTAAGGAAGTCTTCCGTAGGTTGAACGCACATCATGTTTTACACTTGTTCGAAAATAAAATCCAGTGTCAGTGGAACCTCAAACAACTTTGATTGACAGCTACTCACACCCAGCTGACGTAATGAGATCGAATTAAATTTGAACTGAAACTGTATCTCATCTGTGGGGGTGAAGCTTCCGATGTTTATTTAAATGTTCAATGTACACTCAGCTGCATGTGGCTGCATTTTCAGATTTTTCGATGGAGAATTTTTTATTAAAAAGGGTGGTGTTCTGGCAGTCAGTTGGATTGTTTACATTGTAATTGATCTGCCACTCGCGCACACTCACAGTGTAGCTGATCAAGCTGTCATAAATATCGGGGATAAGTGCATTGGGGATATGTATATGTATTACTGTTTCCTTTTGACTTTTGTTTTATTTGTTTACAAAATATCCCTTATTAACTGTGGTATTAGCAAAAGGCAGCTCATTTTTTTAAAATAACACTTGCCATTTACTGAATCTAGTTTACGTACTATTAATTTACTGGGTGCGTCAGAAATAGTGGTCATCAAATACTGAGAGAGAATTTTAATTTGGAAATAGGGGTTTCTTTAAAATTCTTGAAATATTTAACTCTGGAACCCCTACGAAGTGTGTTCGTACCCGATGGAAAGTTTAAATCGTGCATTTAAACGACAAGTCACTTTCGATTATTACAGTTGAATAGGGGTATTTTCATAAAAATAACCCTAAATAAAAAACTTTCGTCTCCTTCATCGTTAAATACTAATGTTTTAACTCTCAGAAATCATTTTTTATCCAAGCAATTTTTTTCACTATTTATTTTTGTAACGTCTGTGACTTTATGCCATATTGATTTTTTTTTTTTTTTTTTTCAAGTTTAAAATAAATAATTTTTTAATAAAATATTTGAAAAATATCGAAAATATAACTTTTTTTTCTTCTGGTGCGTTAAGGGTTAAGGCCAATGTGCTCAGAAGAAAAAATTATTTTCGAATCGGCGTCACCGGTTTTGTTGAAAGTTAGAGAGATTGTGTTTATATGAGTAAAAATAATACTTGAATGTATAAAGCTTTTTATAAACAGTATCATACTCTCAAACGTAACTAATGCTTCTTCGTTGTTTTATATTCTCTAGGGAAAATGATTTACTGCACTTTTTTTAGCTTTTAAATTTTAAAGCTTACATGGTTACTTCTTTGATCATTCTCAAACAAAAATGTAAAATTGAACTTTTCGCTAGAAGCTCACACTTTTAGTTCAGATTTTGAATTAGTAAAACATATTTTTACATCCCTTTTAGAAAATGAGATATTCTAAATTTTTTTTTCCAAAGTCACATGATATTTAAGTCTTAATTTTTATATAAAAATGTTAAGTAATTGAAGTGAAATATTGTTAAAAAGTGTAGCTATTTTGTAGTGTCACTTTCGTGTTGGTTACTTTTAAAACGGTTTCTTTCTCATTGTCAACCTGTAATATCCTAGACTAGAAGATAATAGCTTAAAGTAGGTCGAAACATCGTACATCAAAAATTCTTAGTAATTGTTACCATTTAGAACTGGAGGTCGAAAATGTGATCTTATTAAAATATTTTTAATTCGCCATGTCTTAGTAGGAACACATTTGCTGTTTCCAGTAGGAATTGTTCAGTTTGTCTTATCATGAAGATTGTGGGAATTCATTAATATTTTCTTGTAACATTTAGCACATCAGTCCACAAAATAATATTCATGAAGTAAAGGTCTTCATTATTGCTTTAAAATAAAAACTGTCAGAACTGTTTATAGCGGAAAGGGTCACTATCCTCAAGTTATTGTGCTCCTGTATCGCGAATATTATATTTATCTTTAGGTTGCATAGTATCCAAAGTTTTCGACGTTCACCGTAAGCCACTTCCTGAACGGAAATTACTGAGACTTGTTTTGCCTTCATTAACGGAGATAACAAAGTCTATAAAATTCCTGAAAAACAACAAAGCCGATTGAATTTGACGAAATGTTGAAAACTTCATCCAAGATTTTCGCTGAACTTATGTATGTACCATGTTCTTATCCAAATTTTGGAAGAATAACGAATACGCAAAGACTGGCTCGTAGGAATCTTAGTGAAAATCCAAAAAAAAAAAGAATATTATTACTATGACAGAATATGGTACTATCAATTGCGTCAAAGATCTTTTCGATTACCCTTCTCAGAATAGTTGGTGACATGATAGAGCCACTTATCCAGATTCAACAAGCAGATTTTTTACCAGATAGTGAAGTGATATTGTATTATAGTGGAGCAGACAACTAAGTGGGGTTGGCTTCATTACATTTAACATTCACCGACAGTAGTACCGTTTTAATAGCATTGAATGTATGTGGGGGATGGAGGGGCAACCGTTTCGTGTTAAAGGAATTAAACGCATTCCGTTTAATTTAATTCAAAGTATTTATTTTAATTCACTTATTATAATTTTTTAAGAAAAAGAACAATAAAGTTAATCAATTAATTATTATTAAAGAAAATAAAATGTCGTATCGCGTTTCTTATATCGTTACGTTGCGTTGCGTTTCTCAAAAAACTTCTTAATCGCCTGACTTCTTTTAGTAACTGCGCTTAGTTTTTGGCAAACGGTGGTTTGCAGTTAGAATATTGTGATTGATGCTGTGACGGACTTAGGGATGTTGATGCTGTGACGGACTTAGGGGTATTTGCAGCGCATCAATCCCACATCCGGCCATCCTGAAAAGAGTCGTCTTCGTCTGGTGCTGCGTCAAAATCACTTTCGTCGTCGTCTTGTAACCATGGCTTCATTTGATCAGCTGATGACGATGATTTATTGGGACCTTCATGATCCCCAACTTTTTGGACATCATACCGATCATTGCGTTTTATTTTGGTAACTTCGTATGGTCCAAGAAATTTTGAGTGAACTTTAAGGCCTGCGTTGGATTGCAACTAGGTCCCTTATCGCATATTTTTGTGATATTTTTCGATTTTTATTCAATGTTTTTTATTTTCTGCCTGAATTTGAGCAATTTTTTGTTTTGCTTCCATTCGCAGCTCCAACCTCTTTTCCTCGAATTCGCATATAATTTCTTCTTCTAGCATCTGAATTATCTCGGCATCTCGTTCCGTTTTCATTGGCGTACCTATGAGCATTTCAAAAGGCGTTCTGTTCGTTGCCCTTGACACAGTAGAGTTTATTGCTGTTTGGACTTTGCATGCATGCTGGAACCATTTCAGAGGGTTTTCAAGTGACATTTTCGTAAGTATTGATATGATAATGCGGTTCATCCTTTCTATCTGGCCATTGCCACGTGGTACTCCCGTTGTAATTTGTACAAGATTAATGTTTCTGAGTTGGCAAAATTCTTTGAAATCCAAAGACGTGAATGAAGAACCTTTATCAGTAATAATCCTCTGAGGACTGCCAAAAACATTTTCTTGAAGCTTAAGTTTCTGTAGAACCTCATCTGTTGTCGTTGATTTTACAGACTATATTCATACAAATTTTGTGAAAGCATCAATGACTACAAATAAGCACTTGTAGCTTTTAGCAGTGGATGCCATTGGACCGAGGTGATCCATATGGTCAGTATGAAGCGGAGTGTCCATCTTATCAATGGGATAAAGATATCCTTCTTGCCTACCTTTTTTCTTTTCTGCAAGGATGCAAGCTACGCAGTTAGATATGATATCAATAACTTTATTCCGAATATTTGTAAAATAGTAATGTTGTTTTATTATGGTTGTGACTTTCTGTGCGTTGATATGTCCGATTTCATGTTGGTTGCGAATTATTTCTTTTTGCATTGCCTTTGGTACCACTAGAAGATAAGCTCCTTCGACAAATCGATAAAGAACTCCGTTGCGATTCGTATAGTCTTCGTACTGTTCACGCTGAAGGATTTTTAAAATTAGTTGGCATGATTCATCTTGACCCTGAGCTTTTTTAATTCTATGTAAAACTGCCGTATCAACTGCCGTAACCGTCAAAACTCTACTCAATGCGTCAACGTGTTGCATATATTTTCCTGGTCTATGATGTACTGTACAGTTGAACTCCTCTAAAAACAGTGCCCATCTTGCCACTCGTGTACATAATTCCTTTTTTTGCATTGTGAGCTGGAACGCTTTATAGTCAGTATAAATTTTAAATGCAATCCCTAACAGATAAACTCTTAACTTTTTGACTGAGCGTATTATGGCCATAACCTCCAATTCATAACTACTATACTTCTCCTCTACAGGCGTTGTCTTAAAACTTAGATTAAAGACTGGATGCAATGCATTGTCGTGACGTTGAAACAAAACAGCAGCAAGTCCGATTTTGCTTGCGTCTGTATGTAACTCCGTGTCCAACTCCGGATTATAATGCTTAAGAACAGGTTCCTTGCACAGTAGATATTTTAGCTCCTGACACGCGTTTGTTTGCTCGTGACCGAAAATAAAAGTGGCGGAAGTTTTCCTTAACATGTCAGATAATGGCTTCGCAATTCTCGCATAGTCGGGTATAAATTTCCTAAAAAAACCAGTTAGGCCTAAAAAGCTCTGAAGATTTTTTAAGCTTTTAGGTTCCGGGAAATTTTGAACGGCCTTAATTTTTTCAACCGAGGGTTTTATTGAGCCATTTTCTACGATGTGTCCTAAAATTTCGATAGTTCGTGCAACAAATTTACATTTTTCCCATTTAATCACAAGTCCGTTCATTTCAGCTACGCTTAGTACTAATTTTAAAGTTTTTAAATTTTCTTTTTCGTCTTTCGACGGAATAATTAAATCGTCCATGTAAATAAGCAAAAGTTTTTCGCGCACAAGATCTTTAAAAACCGTATTTATAAGTCTTTGGAACACTGAAGTTGAATTACAGAGACCAAATGGTACTTTACAGAACTCATATTGAGCACCTGGCGTAACGAACGATGTAAATTTGCGGCTTTCAGGGTGAATGTCAACATGAAAAAAACCTTTTTTAAAGTCTAAGCTCGTAAAAACATTCGCGTTATAAAGGTTTTCGATAATTGGTAACGGATATCGATCTTTGACAATTTTTGAATTTAACTTTCGGTAGTCAACACATAATCTATAGTTACCGTCTTTTTTTCTTGCAAGCACAACAGGACTAGAAAAATTGGAATTACTCGGCACTATGATACCATCGTTAAGCCACTCCGATATTTGAATGTTTACTATGTCTTTTTCTTTTGGCGCTAGCCTTCGGGGACGATGAAATATCGGTTTTTCGTCTACCAGTATAATTTTCATTTCAACACAAGGATTTTCGGGTTTTTGGGGCTTATAGGAGTCAATATACGTAACGATTGTTTCTTTTATTTCAGTATTTTTTATCATATCTATGTTATACACCTTTTCACTTTCTGCGATTAGGATTTCCGTATCGATTTGATTTATGTCGTTTTCGATCTCGTTTCTATTTATGTCGTAACATTTTTCATTGCATTTCTGTCGAAAGTTAACTTTTCCGTTTTCAATTTCCATATTTGCGTATTTTAAAATTTCCGTATCGATTATGATGTCTTCGGACATCCACTCATCATTAACAACATCAAAAGTTAAATTATAGGGTGTTCCATCAATAAAAATATTCAGGTTTAACCCGCCAATTGAAGTATATACATTTTGTCCTATACCCGATAGTAAAATGCCTGCTCTGTCAATTTTTTTATTTAATTTTGAAAACACCGAGTTTTTTATTAGGCATAATTGACTTCCTGTATCAAACAACGAATTAAACGAATTATTATCTATTTTTATATTTACATGTACGATAGGAGAAGATACCCTATTTACTCGTGACGGATCTAAAATTTGTTTTTTTCCTGGAAAATTTATTGACAAATGACCGAAATCATTACAATTAAAGCAACGAGGACCTTTTGCTTTATGAGGGCAGCTAAACGAAGCTTGTCCTTTCGATCCGCAAGTAACACAGCGTTTTTGGGCTTGAATATCATTCGGTGAAAAATTTAACTTCTGAAATCGGGTTTCACTTTTAAAAAGTTGCGACGTAGAGCTTGGTTTTTGTACAAGATCATCGTTTTTAAATTTATTTTTCTGACGTTTCATTTCTTCGTAAACCTTAAACCGACCTTTCAAATCTTCGAATGTTTGTGCCTCATATAAAACTGTTTTATTTTCAACACTATCATTAATACCGGACACAATATATGAAAGTAATGATTCGTTGTCAATATTACCTCTATTCGCGATTAATTTCATTTGGAACATATATTCTAAATAAGATTCATTGTTATTTTTGCGACGCTTCTCTAACTGTCGATGAATAACTAAACTGGAACAGTTTAGAGGTGGGTAAAATCGTTAAGAAAAAATATCGATATGCATCGATAGTTTCTCCAAATTTATCGATTTCAATCGATAGTACATCGATAAGACCAAGAATATGTTTTTATATTTCTATTTGAAAAAAGTAAGCCAATTCTTCGAATTCGATATCCTAGAGTTTTCACGACAATATTCCCGATTTTGCCGCGCTTCTGAGGTTGTAGATGGGACAATAAAATTTTGTATTCGATTTCTCTTGACAAGTTTTTTTTTCGTTTTTACACAAATATCGGACCACGAGTGCCCCTACGACGATCTCTAGAACTTTGCAGGCAATTGTCCATTTCAATACATATATGGAGGAACCACTGGTTGATGAAAATACGGATATCATCAAATACTGGATTAATTATTCGTCATGCAAATCTTTGCAAACAATTGCGTTAAAATATTTAATTGTGCCATCGTCTTCTGTCTCCTCCGAAAGAGTTAACTCTACTGCCGGCAACATAATTTCTGAACGAAGATTCCAATTGTCAGCTGATTTGGCAGAACGACTTGTTTTTTTTAAAACAAAATTATGAGCAAGTCTTATTTTAATTTCACTAATTTTACGTTTGATTCGAGCACCATTCAAGTACCATATCATATAGTGATTCGCACAAAGCGTTTATTGATCTCACATAACGTAGTTATTTATCCAATACGTTATTGTCCATTGTTTATGAAAAATTTATTATTTTAAAATATATTATGCATATATTATATTTCAAAATAAATCAGTTCTTATCGATGTCGATGTTTCGCAAAGAGACATCGATAGTTATCGATGCTTGACTCACATCGATGTCTATCGATAGTTGACGATTTTACCCACCTCTAGAACAGTTAATAAATTGACGCCCTGAAGAAGAGGACAAATAATCCTCGAAACGTCGGCGCTGCAGGAAGTTTTAAATTATCTTGTTTTATCTCGTTTTAAAAAAGCGAAAAAGAAAGATCGATCTTAGCCTTTATAAAAAAAAATTTTAAATTTTAAAAATAACGCGATCTTAAATAAAATTATATAAACTGGAAGTTGTTGTACCGAATTCTTTTTCTAGAAAAGATTTTAGATTGATCCAGCTATGAATATTTTTTTCAGCTTCGATAGCTAGTTTTGCGGCACCTTTAAGCAATCTTCTGGCGTATAAATAACACTGAATATCACTCCACTCACAAATCGATGAAACGTCCTGAAACTCTTTAAGCCAATCGCTAATATCTTTTCCGTTTTCACCATCGAAATTTTCTAACGAGTCTTCCACGTCTCTAAATACAAAATTATTTTGCGACATTTTTACCGTATTTTCGTTTTGTGTTTCAAGGTTGCTCCCGATTTTAGTATCACAAAAATTTTTGTTAACGTTTACCGTATTAGAGAAACTGTCTGTTTTTTCCTCGAACTCCCCGTTCCCGTTGTTACTCATAACATTCGCGGTTGCACTTTTGTTGTCTTTGGCACTATTTTTGTTTTCTATATGTAATATTTCTTCAATTTCAACACTTTCCAAAGTTTTTTCTAAATCAGTCATATATGCCAATTTGAGTCTTTCTAACAAATCTTTTTTCAGTCTATAGCTATATGAAAGACCACGATCTTTTAGTAAGGCCTGCAGTTGTTTCGTTGATAAATTATCAAGATTCATTTACAGAATAACATATTGTGCTGTATGGAAAGAAATATACTTATCGTTTTGTTGTTTTTGTTTTCATTTATGTAACCCAACGATGTTTTTGAAACATTAACTCTGCAAATTTACTTCTGCTACCAAATTTTTCAGTATATTTTTTTTTTGATTTGTTTATCACTTTAAAATCAAATTCAATACACACTTGTTTTTACACGACCGCGCTTTTGGGAATTAAATCACTTCTAACACCATGTGGGGGATGGAGGGGGAACCGTTTCGTGTTAAAGGAATTAAACGCATTCCGTTTAATTTAATTCAAAGTATTTATTTTAATTCACTTATTATAATTTTTTAAGAAAAAGAACAATAAAGTTAATCAATTAATTATTATTAAAGAAAATGAAATGTCGTATCGCGTTTCTTATATCGTTACGTTGCGTTGCGTTGCGTTTCTCAAAAAAAATCTTAATCGCCTGACTTCGTTTAGTAACTGCGCTTAGTTTTTGGCAAACGGTGGTTTGCAGTTAGAATATTGTGATTGATGCTGTGACGGACTTAGGGATGTTGATACTGTGACGGACTTAGGGGTATTTGCAGCGCATCAATCCCACATGTATTAGGATTACTGATGGCATTTGGATTTTCTGGAAATTTACTTAATTGCAATTTTTACATACCAAATGTACTTTTTCGACATTAACATGAAAAAGTTACTCAAAATTACTAAATTCAATCAAAATTTAAAAAAAAAATTTTTCGAAATATGTATTCCAAATGTACTGATAATGTACTGAAAATGTGCCAAATGTACCGAATGTACTAAGAACTTGTCGAATGTAGTGACGACGATTTTTCATGACACAAATGTACTGATCCATTGAACAGACGGATGCAGCAAACGGGATCATTATCTCATCAAGGCTTGATGAAAAGATAGAGTATTGTATCCTTTTGAGTCTGTGCCAGGTGTGCGTTGTTTCTGAACAATATTTTCAGTAGAGCTCTAGACTTTACAAATCGAGTTATTCAATAAACTTCCAACGAGCATCTGGGAGAACTCTCTTACGCCGATGACATACATATGCTTCCTGGCCACCAAGCAGTTTGCAAAGCAGAAAATGCCAATGAAACGATGCGGAAACCGTCAATTGAAGTCTGCTGGCAAGCATTGGAGTAGAGCCCGTTAAAGTAACAAAAAACTCGAGCGTACTAAATCACTGGGAAAATGTTGGAGAAAATTGAAGGTGCTGCTACTGATCGCGCACGTTTGATGGGTTTGCCTCCGTGACTTTCATTTATGTTATTTAAAAAAGAATTGTTATTATGTATCTCTTTATTTACATATTTTTAGAATTTTATTTACACTGTTATTGAAATTATGTTTTATCATAGTTAGTATGTAATCAATATAAAGACATTAAAATTAAGCTACAATTAAAATGAAAAATTAAATTTGGCTAATCCACTCATTACCAATACGATTTCTGATCGTAAACTCTCGCATAGTTCTGTTGCTGCTGGTGTATTTCTAAATCATTATCACTTGGATAACTTGGTGGCGGTGGAGGAATTGAAGTTGTCGTTGCAGCGCTTATTTGTTGTTGTATCGTGACGTTATTATGATGGCCAACTTGCATTTGCATTTCATTACCATATTTCTTCCATGATACACTATACTTTGGTTGATCTGTAGGCAGCTGATCTGTTTTCATTTTCAGCACCGATGTATCACCATCGATCTCGACACGTTTCGATTTGTAGCGCCGATTCTGAAACCAAATTTTCACTTGGGTCGCGGACAGATTCAGTTTATGAGCAATTACTTCCCGTTCGGCGCCGGTTAAATATTTTTGTTGACGAAAGCGACGTTCCAGCTCAAGTACCTGCGCTTGAGAGAAGAGAACGCGTGGTTTACGTTTTGAACGCGGTTTGCCATTCTTGCGTAGTTCCGAACGTGATGAGGTCACTTGTGAAATATCTTCTGGAATTAAAAGAAAATCAAATGAGAGTGAGAATCGGTTAAGATAGACAACGCAGGGAAGTCAAATGGGTTTGATGTTTTGTACGATATAAGTGGAACAAATCAAAGAACTTACTTGCAATTATTGGCTTTGCCACATTGGCAGGTTGATCGAAATCGCAAATTGATTCCAAGGACTTAACATGTTGGGAAGTTATGCCCATTCCGCACAACTGCTGCTGTTGTTGCTGACAATCTTCAGTGCGTTGCAATGGCATTGCAATGGATGGATCTGTGTTAAGTCCTTCTTTCTCTGCACTTGGACACGATGAGCCACTAGTGACATCGACTTCTGCTGAGCTATTTAAGTCCAAAGTAGGCGATGGCGTCACATAAGGTGTTGACATAACATCTTCACTTTTAATTGGATAAATAGATCCCAGATCGATTATTTGAGAAGTAGAAGTTGTATTGCTGCTGGAACCGCTGGAAATCGTATAGACATCGCCATTATAGCTGGTATAACAGGAGTATCCTGCTTGTTGTGAGTCTTGTGAGCTATTGGTGGCCGTTTGAGTTGCAGTGGGCGAACAAGATGCGGTGGTGTAGTACTGAGGATGTGTGTTATACATTGCTGCTTGATAATGTTGATGATGATGGTGAGAATGATGATGTGGCATTGGTGAAGTGGCAGTCAATGATGGAGCATGTGTGATATGATGAGCTGGATGATGGGTTGCGGTATATTCTGGATATGCTGGATAAACGTGTGTGGCTTGTGGAATATAACCATGTGGTATGATTGGAGCAATGGCATCTTGATGATTATAGGATCGCACGTCATAATCGTTAGCGTAAATTGTGGAGGGATTGTGAGTGTTGCTGAAATTAAAATGGGTACCATAAAATGTGACATTTTCTTACAAGTTCTGACCTTAACGTCTAATATATTTCAAAATAACCTAATTTTAAAACTGTTTAACTGAACCACTTCAAACTAATGGCTCACACATGTTGCATAAGAAAAAGGTCACAACAATTCCTTTTACTACATTCACCCCCGGAACAAATTTGCAAACCCATGTCTCATAAAGACTCCTGGTGACATCATTTCATGGTACATCAGCATTAATTTAAATATAAAAGTCGGCAGACAGAAAAAATCACAGATCAGCAAAATAAAAATACAAAGCACTGGACAATGGTTGAACCTTACGAAAATAAAGGATCAAGAAAGGACATCATAGCAATCTAGGTAGACGTAGTGCAGCATCATAATCATACCGGGCACATATGTTGCACATGCGAATCGTTGAGGCGTCTGGTGTTTTTATTTCCGTTTTTGTTTTCTTATTGTTAACACTTTGTGTGGGACAGCAAAAAAAAAAAAACGAATGATTTGACAAAAATCGTTTTCTACCAAGGCTGTTGCTTGTTTTTATAGGATCTTAGATTTCAGAAAGAAGATACAAAGTTTACTTTGCAAACAGCAAAAATCGAAGATAATTGGTAAAAATAAATTTAATTCTAAAGTCGTTATTAAAAGAAAGCAAATAATAATAAGAAAGGAAAACCATAAATCGATAAAAGAAGATGCTACTGGTAAAGTAAATATTATGATAAAAAATGCGGTGAAAAAACTTCGACGGTATTTAATTCCAGAGTGTCCAACATAAAACTTTCCGCAGCATTGTTGTCATAACCGAAAATCAACGCTGAGGTACACTAGGAACTGATATTGATCCAATCAGTACAACTGTAGACCATAAATATCAAGTATGAGGAGATTGAAAAAATCCAGCAAATTATCGAAAACTCATAAGTGGATATTTTCGGTACAAAAAATGTTTCAGCAAAATCCTGATATACGTCACTGAAGAAGCCATTTTTTTTCCTGAAATCCGTGCGGTTTATTCAAAAATGGATCTATATGCGAACGTTTTTCTACCTGGTCTATAGAAAATGAATATGATTTTTCCTTCATATTTTTTGAAATTGTAAGTAAGTCTGACATAATAATTTTTAAATTGAAATAAAAATTTTAAGGTATAAAGCGAAGGGCAAAACAATTTCCGACATTATTTATCTTTAAAAATTTTTGTAATGAAACACTGCACAACGGGAGGATAATTTAAAAAAAAAAAATATTTCCCTTGAAGTAATACATACATATTAAAAATTTTGTCCCTGACCTGCACTGAAATCCTACTATTTGCGTTCAAACGTTAGACACTTTTACAATGACACATCAACATTGAGAGCATTCCTGAAAAAGCGAAAAAGCCTCGAAAACTGCGTAAACTGCGAAAACTGTGCACTAGGGTGATTCAAATTTTTTTTGTTTTGAAACAGGTTCAAAAGTTGCAGGCACACATTACAAAAATAAGATCTTATTATTTTATTATCGTCTATTCAACTATCGCTCAAGACACACGTCGCTAACTACAAGAGGTGTTCTGAGTAATCGAAGGAGTGCCTCGTATATGAGTTCAGATATATATACATAATAAAGTAATCTAAATATCTTCTGACATTATCATCAAGAAAATTATTCGATTGCTCGGTGTTGAAACCATGAATATATGAGGCACTGAACAAATGTCATTATTTCTCAGATATGTTCACTTTAATGGAGTAAATCGACAAAAACTAAAAAAAGTCCGGTTGTGTTCAATTTCAGGCGGCAATATTGGATTGAGTATATTTTCAATCAAAAATATTGCAGTATATTCCTGCTCAGCACCTAAAAACCTTGTAGTACCAAGTTTCAAATAGATATAATTAATTTTGAGTTATGGAATGAATTTTGTCCAATCACTTGGACCCATTGTGCACTCTTTTTCCCAACTATTCTACCACTGTTCCACCAGACCGACGGTATTGCGATCAGATCATCATGCAAACTAAATAGCACCCCTATCAAATTGAAGTGGACCGTTTACCTTAGCGACGGCACTGTCATTTCTCCCACAATATGTCGTATATAGGCGGATGGTATTTCAGTTACTGCAATATACATACATACATACATATGTGGAGGTAGGATATGAAAAGCTAATGTACGTTAAATTATTCTAGAATCTCTTATAAAAACATTTGACTGACAGATGCTACGTTCTCGTAGGCAAAATCATTTCATTTTCAAGATATGCTAGGTGTTTACTTCAAAGCCTTAACCTAATGCTGATTCATTTAAGCCTGCGTAAGTAACAAAAATACAGAATGAAACCAAATGGTAATGATTTCATCATTGACTTGAGATTACAATAAAAATTATCATAGTGTCGCAGCACTTGTAAGGCTGTTAAGTATATGTACATACATATGTGAACAGCCTACGGTCAGGGACGAAGTGGAAGGGCGCTAATCACTTCACTGACAGCTCGAGGAAGCTCCAGCAAGTATTCATATGCGAGGATATTCTGTTTGGAATTAGTCCACAATCAGTGGCGTACCGTGCACATGCAGCGCCCGGGATAAAGATACAATTTACCTAAAAAAGTTCCAAAATTTCACCGTGAAACATTTTTGTTCACTAAAACAAGAGGTCATCTGCTTTCACATTCATAAAATCTAAGACCTCATGGACCTCTGCACATTGCAATTCATCTATTTTCATTTACTAAAAAAACGCTACTACCCACAATTAGCTTTTTTGGCTTTACTGTCAAACTTTTTTGGTTTTCCTATGTTGGACGGCAAATCTTTGAAAACTAAGCATAAGCTTTGAAAACTCTAAGTCTTGCACTGTTAATATGATATAAATAGAGTTACAGCTTAGTATATTAAGATGAATAGAATAAAAAAGTACAACCTCTGAAAGTGGCTTATGGGCTTGCAAAAAAGTGCATTATCTGAAAGTGAAAATGTATTAGAAAAGAAATAAGTTTTAATTGATAAAAAACTTTTAATTAAACATTTTCCTGACGTTTAGTAACTTTAGCAATATATGTATAAATGTTGTGAATTTTTTTTACTATGTTTACCCACCTTTCGATTTGGCTATATCCTGCATATGGTTCATTTTGATTCACCAAATTTAAAATATCCTTAACTGAAAATGGTGTCGTATTTAAAGAATCCGAATTAGCTAAACTGCCAGGGCTTGGATGATTATAATCATAATATCCTTGAGGAGTTTGTGGTTGTTGCTGATGTTGCAGCATTGCTTTTTTTTCACAAAAGTTTAATAAAAAACCGAGCTTTTTAACGATAAAGTTGACAAAATATAATAATTTTTTTTAACTGTTTTCAAATGAGTGGCACTTGAAATTTGCACATTATTTCACTTGTTTTATTTCTTAATTATCATTAATGTAATTACAAAATAGTGCACACTGAAAAAAGGAGCACAAATCACTTGACTTGCCGCCCTTTTGCGCGTGTCCGTAATTTGTCAGTAAAATTTTCCAACTGAATGAAATTCCTATGCATGACTTGACTTCACATAATTAACTGTAAAAATCCACCCTCATAATGTAGCATGTGTCATTTTCATGTCGTCCCTAACGAATTGTTCTCTTTCTCAACATGTAGTGCGATGAGGTAACTCAGCAAAATTAAAAATGGCTGCCCTTTTTGCTTGTGAAACCAATCAAAATAAGGCGCCATTCGTTTCATTTCCAGTGTGTTTCGCTTTGGTGTTCATACCAAAGAACTCGTAGTTTGTTTACTTGAAATTTGAGGTCTTTTGTAATGAATTTTCTACGTTTTTATTTCTATTTTGCAAATTACGCGGCTGTCATTTTTGACGTTTTCTCGTATAGTACCAGCACCATCTTGTCTCGCGCATTTTATGATTCTTGTCATATTGGGATTTTGTGCACTTAACCGCATTTTATTGTTTTTATTCAACCATCCATTCAGCTGCCAGTCCGGCCACTTGTCGTTTGTTATTTTGTTCGCGACCTCTTCAGGATTTTGTTGTATCGATTTTTATTTGGTTTATTTTTTTTTTGTATGCAGATTTATTTGGAATTATCACTTTTGAAGTACTTCTTTTTTTTCACTACATATTGCGGGTTTTATTACATTTTGATTGTTTTTGTCAGTATGTAGTAGCGTGTTGTTGCTCAATTGAGTACTCATTGAAAAGTGGCAAAAGTATTTGCACACTTGACTTTTATTTATTTTTTTTTTTAATTTTTTCCATCGGTATGAGGCGACGATTTCTTGTTAATGGGTTTTTAAGGCTTTTATGCTTAGCTTATGAGTTGTTAACACATAATTTAAGGAAATTTAGATTTTTTTTAAGTATCGATTGCTTTTACATTGCTGACGAGGCTATACTCGTATGTATGAAATATTTTGGATTGGCGCAATTTGCACATCCTGAGGGTTTTATTTACTACAAGCTATTTTGGAAAAATATGTGTCACCTTAACTAAATCGTTAAAAATTTTCCGGTCATGATATCGAATTGAAAGACTACCATTTAAAAAAACTGTAGGTTGAAGTTAACCAATAAGGTCCATATTTATTAAAAAGTGTTATAACATTTTTACTGTGGACTTTTTTTGTGGCTTCTCTGTATAACAGGAGCAAACAGTTCCTCTGTGTATAGCAGGAGCAGCATAACACAGGCCCGTGCGCAAGGGGGGGGGGGGGGGTTTTGGGGGTTCAAACCCCCCCCCCCATTGGGAATTTTCCCACATAGGTTTTTATTAACAAATGAATCAAAAATCAAAAAGACACAACAATTTTTTTTTGTTAAATGAAAGAACTAAAATGCCAATAAATCGTCGGAGCCCGAATTTTTCATTTACGACAAGATTTGCGCTCTCCAGCTATTTTTGAACCAAAAAACACGATTTGGCGCTGCTGCGCGTCGCTAAGGCTAAGTAACACGAGCGCTTTTTCAAATGCGCGTTTAATCATAGCTCCGGCATCAATAAAATCAGCTTCAATAAAAATTCATGCACAAATCTATTCACGCCATATAGTTCAATTTTGCAAGATAGTTCACGTGATATGTGGAAAAATTAAGTTCAACTTAGGCGTCGACGCATTGCCGGACAAGACATAAAAAACGCTTAGTGTTATGGCAACTTTTCCTGTGACAACAGCAACAAATGAACGCTCCTTTTCAGTGCTATGTCGTCTAAAGATATACCTCAGATCAGGGCCAGATTTACATTTTTGGTCCCCTAGGCTTTTAAAGAAAATGGTGCCCTAGTTTTTTTTTATATTGATTTATTATTTGAAATACTGTTTTCTTGATTTTTTAACAGCAAAATCCTTGATAATATCGTCAAAATCGATTTCATGTAGTAGATCACTTTCAATGCAAAGTATTGATAATGCATCCAATCTATCCTGCTTCATCACAGTACGACAAGGATTTTTAGTTGTGAGAATGATCTTTCTGCCGCACAATTTGTAACCATCAAACTCAAGAATATACGTAAAGCAACATCTACGTTTGTAAAAGCTGATGTTAATTTATTTTCCCACATTATTTTATATAAAATAGCTTGATTATGAAACTTATAAGTATTTTCATTTTTATGCCAAACTGATGAATTTCACTTGCAACTTCGGAATTAAGATTTTCTGGATATTTTGAAATCAAACATTGAGCACTGGTTTTAATATCGACTTCTTCATTTGTAATGCAAAGAAAATCAAATTGTTCAGAGATTTCACGGTAAATCTTGCCTCTTAAGTCCATTTGTAATTGATTGCAATTGGTAGACCAATAAAAAGTAAAAAGTGTTTATTCGAAAATTTTCTTTTGGGCTTAGTTGAACTTCGGGAGCATTGCCATCGTCACTCATTTTCGCTACATTTCGCAAAACGCTAAAAAGGCCTAAATTAAATTTTTCAAGCTAGAAACAAAAGCTAAAATAAAATTTATAATAAAACATGTAATTTTATATCAGAATTTCAATATCTCGTGCCCTCTCCGCGCTGATGCCCTAGGCCTCCGCCTAGAGTGCTTTCGTATAAATTCAGGACTGCCTCAGATCAACTATGTCCGAAGATCGGTTGAACGGCTAAGCCTCGCTAAATATACATCGCGATTTCGAAGTCAATGTGGAAAGAGTTTTTGACGAGTTTTTTCAAGTACCTCGCAGAATTAGCTACTTACGTAATTATAGCTAAATATCGAATCATAACATAAACATATTTACATATGTATGTTTTAATTAAATGTCTATTAGACCGGGTTGAATATAAAAAATGTGAAAAATCAAATTTTGGGACTGAATATTATCTTTAATAGAAAAATAATTTAAAAATTTTTAACGTCAAATTTGTTTGCAAGAACGCAGTCTCTATTTTTCGAATAAATTCTAGCATCCATTCTGTGAAGGAATAAAAGTTACGAGCAAAAAACATGTTTTTAGCCAAAAAGGACCTTCAGGAGAATCAAAAGTGATCCATTGGTTTTTCTTGGAACGAAACCGTTTTTAAGAGTCTTTCTAATTTTTGAGTCGATGCCTGGCTGACTTTATTTTGCGTCATACAAATCGTTCCGGTCGAATGTCTATATTAAAAGTAAGCCGTTTTTTGACGTTTTTTATGAACACAATCTAATATGAAATGTTCAAGTTAAAAATCCCCCCCATGGATGATTCCTGCGCACGGGCCTGGCATAACAATATAGTCCTTTCATTCATTAAATTATATTTCAAGTCTTACCTATTACAGAGGACTGAGCTGCTCCTTTTTCTCTCCTGAAAACCGAAGAAAATAAATTATAATACTGTTTGCTCTCAATTAATAACTAACTCCAACACAATGGGTGTTCCTTTCTGCTATGGTCCCTCACAAGCAGTGGCGGATACAAGGGGGGGCTATGGGGGCTGAAGCCCCCCCTGGGAGGGGTAAAAAAATATTTTGATTCAAGTACCTTCATGGAGGATCGAACAAATCAAAGGAGTTCAGGCTTTGATATCTGAAAACCAACTCTTAGCATTTTACACTCATTTGTTTCAGTCACTCTCTGAATTTGTGACCAGGTAAATCACGTGATATTTCTGAAATTCGTAACATGCTAGGTACAGTTTCATCAGTATCAATTTTTTTCTCGAATCCATCTGAACACACACACTTTTTAAAATTTCTGCTTGAGGTGGATATTGGTTATTTGGTATTCTTACACGATTTCCTCAACTGAGGTTGTGGTAATACACTGGCAATAAATAGGCCACACAATCAGGAAAGACATCATATCATATCATAAAACGAGCCAGGGATCAAAATGTCTGTAAAAACTTTGGTTATGCCCTACACTCCCAGCTATTATAATAGTAATATTTACTTTAGTCCATGCTGAATTTCTATTTGGGGAACAGAAATGATGCAGCCGTATCAATGTGAAGTTTTAAGGAGCTGAAGTCTTACATTTCCAACATTTTTAGATTCCTGAACTATACATAGATATTCCAATTTCTATATGTGCATACATAATGTCGAGCAATCAATGTCATAAATTGGCACTGAATAGACAAATAGTGAGAGTCTTTATCTTCTCATAAGGCTCCTTATGTGTACACAATTTAGTTTTAATCCCCTATGTTATTTCATTGGAAAATATAACTATATAGTCTCAAAAAAAAGTGTTTCTACTACTCATATTACAGCGGCTTGGTTTCAAAATCAAAATAAACTCAATTCATTTCATAACTCCTACAAAGTTGTACAGCTTTGACATATTATGTAACATCTGTACATTTTGTTTGTAACCCATATAAGAATAATTGGCCCATTTTCAAAAAAAAAAAAAAAAAAAAAAACAAAATAAATTGATTGCAATCACTTTCGAATACACAAAGATCGACAGCAAAAATAGATTTTTATTCTTACAGGCACTTAATTTGAAGCAATAAATTTACCATTTATGGTTGAAGGGCGGCGGCGGCTATTGATGAACTCATTTAAATGTTGTAGTTTCATCCTTTCATTATGGCATTCCCACTTTATGTACTCGACGGTAGTCAACCTGTAACGTCAAGATCAGGGATGGCAAAATGACGCCACTTTAAAGGAGAGAACGCTCGATATGGTAGGCAACGACGGCACTTTAAAAGACACAAAATATGATATAAAATAAAAGAAAAAAATTTAAAATATGCATTTGAAAGACTGTGTAGTGAAAGAATGCTATTAGGCGAAATGTACAATGTACAATTACAATACCGCATGATAAATTGCTACATATTGTAAATACAATAGTAAGTACTTAAGAGTAAGGTTACGCTGAGATATTTGTATGGGAGCGTGCAGAACGATTAACTTACTCGGAACTGAAATTAATTTTTTAAAAATACAAAATTGATTAATATCTTCGGATGTTTTACTTCTCGTACACTTAGTTGTTTGAATACTTTTTCTACCACATTTCCCTACGCGGTTTGCGTTCAGTGGCTTGTTTTAATATAGTTTTTTTTAATGCGGTTAAAATCCGACTTTGAAACACCTTCAAGCGTAGCTCATTCACCGGGAATGAGTAGAGTGACATAATAACGTCTATAGATATTTCACTACATTTTCTTATAGACGTGTCTGAAGATTTGTCCATTCTAAAAACAAACACTTTTGAGATTACACCTGAATACCGTTTTCCATATATAAATTAATTCATGAAACTTAGTAAATCTTATAAAATAAGAACCATTGCTTACATTTTGAGTATTACGGATAAGAAAAACTGTAAAAACTCCACTACAAAAGCACGTTTAACCAAATGAGAAGTAATCTCACTTAACCTCACTTATGTAGATGACGCAGACTAGTAAAGTTGCCCCCTATTAAAAACAACAATAATGATACCAGCAGCAAAATCAAATGAATAAACTGTATGGGAAATAATTTATATGCTCAAAAAATTTGGTTGAACTAGAAAATACAAAAATTTGTGTGTTGTCCCTAAAAATTTGGTCATCTACTCTATACTGACTGTTTATCATGTAATTTAAAAAAAAAATTCAAGAAAAAATATCCTTAAACACTCTATAAGCCAAAGGGTGCTCAAGATAAGCCTCACCCTACACTCTAAAAAAAATTACTATATTTAATGTTGCAATAGTGTTTCCATTGTTAAATGTTGTAATTTTACACATGAAATGTATTCATAATTTATGTACATACTGAATGACAGCTCAATATGAGACTACTTACACTTTAATTTGTGTAATAAAAGCAGAATTCCATTTTTTTTTTCGTAATAGACAGTAGAATACAGGTGGTTGAATACACAATTTTTTCTGCAATTTTACATATTAAGTGTGTGTATCCTTGAATTTTGAAAAATACACATCTCTTGTAAATTTTTACACATTTTTTGTATTTTTTACAACAATAATACTAGTAAATTCACCATAATTAGTATAGTAAATTTACACATCGCATTTTACATTTTTTAGAGTGTACCATACAATTTTTTTCATTAACAAGGAACCATGATATCTAACTTTTCCGGATGGCAATTGCCTAATTTGATTAAGTATGACTTTTTTGACATTTCTTCCCTTCTTTTGCAACCCTGAAACTCTTACTATTAAAAACTTTTTGTCCTTTAATGGGGCAAACATTTAAGTAGCCGCTCGAGGGTTCTGTTGGTAAAAAATCACCATTTTCGAATAATTTCCTATGATATAAAACTTACAATAAATTACGTAAAAATTGTGAATTTTCCCATTCAAACTTGAAAAAAATGTAAAAAAAAACATCAAAAATGTTATGCTTTCCTAAATTTTGATTTTAATATTGACAGCCCCTAAGAAAGAAAATCCTAACTCAACAAATTTGAAAATATTTTTATCGTATTCTACGGAAAAAATGATACAAATTCATTATTTTTTCGAATTTTTATCATAATTTTGCTTACAAAATTTACAAGGTTAAAGACAAAGCAAAATTTTTAATTTGTTGCCCGTTCGTGACACCAGTGTAATGTGACTTGGGCCAGTATAATGTGACTTGGGTTTTAAAGTTTTAGGGATCAAATTGTCTCAACATAAGCGACTTTTATACTAATTGTAAGTTTCAGAACAATCGTGTATATTTGGCGCCTAGGGCGAATAGATCCGTTGCCGCCTTCTACATAGAAATGTTTTTTTTTTTAATTTCAAGAAAGCATTTTTACCAACCAAAAAAAAAAAAGTTACTCACTTCTGCTTCTCCTAAACCGCTACAAAAATGAGATATATTCCACATTGAATTAAAAAATCATCACATATGTATATCCTTCAATTATTTATAATTTACAAAAAAAAAACGCCCATATTTTTCGTGTGGCCAAAAATCCGGACAAAATACACCCGAAGGGGTATTTCCGCTTCCTAGATCAAACCTGCGAACGGCGCAGTCAGTTTCTTACTTAATAACCCCAGGATGTTCAGCTACCTGTGAGGCGATAGTGCCACGCTTACAGGAGTAGCCGCTAAGCATCTGGTCCATCGTATCAACACCTCCCTTATTTTCATTGTAATCTAAAATTTGATACGGCTTGGCTACAGCCAAGTGCAAAAAAGTGAATAAATTGTCGCAATAAATTGTTCGACGGGTTTGGTAAAATTTTCGTGCTAATTATAACATCTGGAGCGTCGCCAGTCAATTTACCGGTGCAGATTTCATCCTTCAGCGGATAGTGCTCTTCGAGTCGCAAATCCACCAGACTCTGAAAACATATTTGGCCAGCTTCGAAGGGAGGTACTGTGTAAATCGAGGATGGCCTCGATATGGAAACAATTGCTCATCTACAGTCAGATTAGCTGCTGGCATATATGAGCGCTCCAAATCGCCGTTGAGCATCACCCAAGAGTCGTCGATAGCTGCCGATTTGATCAATGCACTACGATCCGTCTGCGTGTTTTCACTGTCATATCCGAGCTTTCAACCCGAATAAGGCATTGAATCGCAATGATTCAGTTCAGAAACCCTAATTCGAACGTATTGTGAGATGTTTTATTTTTCAGCTTATAATCTGCCATACGTTTAACAGCTGGGCCTCGCGAGGCCCTTCAAGAGTTCTATATAACCATTGTTTAAGAGCAGAACTCTTGGAAATATTCGCTAAAGAGGTTTTAAAACACAGAATAAATGCTACTTAAGACCAAAAGGGCACCTTCTATGGGGACCTTCAAGAGGTTTATGTAAGAGTTAGCTATGACGTTTTCAAAACCTATTCAAGAGTTTAATGAATTAATACACCTAGAGGTCTATAAATATTTTGTGCTCTTGGAAATATTTATACACAATTTTTTTTCGAACGGAATTTTAATTAGGTTTATTTTATTTTGACGAAGTTTTAATAAAGATTTTGTTTTTGGTATACATACTTTTTGCAGTATTACAAAGTTAAATAGATAAAAAGAGAATAGCAAATGGAATTATAAAATGGCAATATGAAAATGATGCAACGAATAATTATGATTTTCGGCACAATTATTGACCAAAATTTACGTGCGAGCAAAGATTTATCGTGAAGTTTGGGGTTTTACTTCGAAAAACTTAGCGCGCTTCTGAAATATTACATATTAGAAAAATAAAATATTTGGGCTAAAATTAATTTTTAGGTTTTTCTTTAATATTTATGTCTCAAAATACGTTTAAGTGATTTTTTAGGTAAAAGCAAATCGAAATAAAATGATTTACTGCACAAAAAATCATTATTTAGGCAAAAAAAAAAAAGAAACGCATTTATGTTTTTGTTGTTGTTGCTATTTCGTCGGCATGTATATTAAAAAAGATGGCCGACGACGCCAAGTTTTTAAAATTCCTCGATAAGTTGCATATAAAACTTAAGGATTATCTCTAAAGCTTCATAAGAGGTACTTTAAGCTTAAGGATTATATTAAGGGCTTAATAAAACTTGACAGTTTTAATTTGCTAAAATTGTTTATTTAAAATAATTTTGTGTCCATTGTTAGGGTTACCATATGAACAAGTGGCAAATTAAGAAAGAGATGTTTTATGAGCTATTTTCTTTATAGAAATACGAATTATAACCCAAATTCGAATAAACATATTTTGGGCCATCTTGCGTTTATTTTTGTTTTCTCAATTTAGTTTTGGTAATTTGTGCCTCATATTTTTTTATTGTCCAATGCCAAGATCTGGATAATTAAAGAGGGCGAGAAACGAGTTTTGCTTAATATCTCGGAAAGTAAGCTGCAACAGAAAAATATATTAAGGCCAATGTTCAAGAGAAGATGAAATCGATTTCATATCAAGTCTTCGTATCACAAGATTTGACCCTCCTTTCATAGCTTCCGAAAATTAAATTTTTCGCCGTAAATAATTATTTCTGTTCAAAATTAAAGTATTTATTGTAAGTTTTAATCAAAGTTGGGTCACTTGTCACATGGAGATTTTTCGAGCATGAAACCGATGTGTTTTGATCTGCTTCTCTACAACAGTGGCCTCAATATATTTTTCTGTTTGTGGCTTACTTTCCGAATTCTTGAGTAAAACTTGTTTCTCGGCGTCTTTAATTGATCAGATCTTGCCATTGGACAACCAGTGTACGGGTAGGCGGCCATTTTTATGATGTACTAGCATTGTTGAATGAAATAATATTTAACTTTGCGAAAATGTGAAAAGGGAGTAAACAAGTCAAAAAAACGGTACTTCTTTTGGAGACTTGAATCAAGAATTTATCAAATTCCAAAACTTTAATTTTTAAGAAAATGTTTAAGTTATAAGCTATTTACTATTTTTATAAGAGTACTGGTCATTTAAATTTTTTTATTGAATTGCGGACGTTTGGTAACCCTACTTTTCGATAAAAAGTTTTATGGAGCTCTTGTGAAGAGTTCTATAAATAAATGAAACCAAATAAAGTTTTATAAAGCTCTTGCGAAGAGTTCTATAAATGCATGAAACCAAAAAAAGTTTTATAGAGCTCTTGGAAAGAGTTCGCGTAAGAGTTGAAGCTTATATTGGCACTTATATAGAACTTAAAAACTCAGAAATTGAAGAGCTCAATAAAATGTATAGCTCTTAAAGTAAAAAATAAATTTTATTTATTAAAAAGCTTTTATCAAACATTTTTTAAAGATCTTGATAAATATTAAAATGTTTGAATACAAAAATATTTATAAGCGTTTTATGAAGATCTTCCGAATCCTTCTTAAGACCTTATAAATACCTTAGCTCTACTTAAAAAAGAAACTTTTACAGACGATTTAAGAACCTCTCACAAGACGTTGTTAAAACTTTGATAAATACTTTTAAAATTTTGAGTATTTTTTGTATTTGTAAACATCTTAATTGGGAGTTTTGAAATGCTTTATAAATAATTTTGATCGCAAGATTTAATTTTATTTTTTTAAGAGGCGAATAAATACTCTGGTATAAGTTAAGAGCCCTATAAATGTTTATTAAATGCTTTCGAAAATTCACAAGAGCTGTGGATTATTTTAATGCCCAGTGGGTTATGATGTTACTATATAAACATAAAAGGTTTGTTCCGCGAAGTCAGCGTAATCAACCCATTTCCGGTTTCATTGCGTTCAGAAATCATGAGCGGTAGTTGGCAAGAGACCGTTTGGCGCTCAGATCTAAGAATAAACTTTGCCAGCGCCTCAAAGTCAAAATGGGCCTCGAAAAACCCAGCTGAACATCCTAGGGTTAATCAATTCAATTCATATGGTAGCAATTTTTTTTTTACTAAAGCACAAACACAAATCTGTCTTTCGTTTTTCTGCTTTTTCATTTGAATTGTAATAGGAAACAAACTGACTGAGCCGTTTGCAGGTTTGATCTAGAAAATTTTGGGAGAATTTTCTTCAAACCCGATTCTATAATATAGGCACATAGGACTAGTGTATTTTGTCTGCGTTTTCAGCCACACGAAAAATGTGGGCGTGGTTTGACAACAGAGGGTTACATCTGTCATACAACACAAATACTTAAAACACTTTATCTTGACACTTAAGGCAGACTTTTTCTAAGTCTTAGTAAGTCGGTTTTTTCGTTTAATTTCAACGAAATCGGACATAAACTCTGGCAGCATCGCTTACAGGTTTGAGCTAGAAAGCTCAAATAAAAAATATTTATTTTCAAAATAAACACCCTAATGTGCATACATATTACAATTTAATATATCCAAAATTAATATTACAATCGTGTGAAAATTAAAATTCTTATTAAAAATATAGTTAATTTAAACTTATTTCTATAAGTGAAGGTTTCTACAAACAGATGCTTTAAAAATAGTACGTTAATATTATCATGGTTGCTTTTTAAAATTAAACTCGGACGTAGCAATAACCTTAATAGCATCCATCTGGCATGAGAAGAGAAACAATTATTGTGTTATAAATGCTAAAATGAGGAAAAAATTCAATAAAGGAAATGAAACAAAATGCTGTTGTGAATCACCAAACAAAGTTCAGCCATTATTGCTTGCCCTTCCTCCGTTACCTCCCAGTTTTTGCCGCTAAAAAGCGGAATCAATAATACAAAAAATACAGGAAATGTTATGGGATCATCAACGGACTAACAGCAGCACAATTGTGAGGGGGAGCAACAGAACAACAGTAGCACAATAAAGCACACGGAATATTGAAATGTACATCAGTATCTACATATAACTGACAGCACAAACCCCAAGCGATAGGAAGCCATCATAATAAATTTTCAGTTATTTCAGTTCAGAAGATCGATCGTGCGATAACTTTGACTAATTGATCGTTACATTATCGTTAATTGAAGTTCAGGCCGATGCTGTTGCTTGTTGTTGCTGCTACCGTCGATCGATGTTGCTGAATTTCATATGCCAGCAACAAATTCATATTTTTGACTTCCATCCAGTAGGGCATCTGGTTTTCGTTTTGCTTGCAACTTTTGTCTGAATTTTGTTAAATGGCACATTTTCTCTCTTTTGGCGTACATTTTGGCCTTTTTAGCGAATTTGCGCATTTTAATTGTTTTATTATTCGCTTTGGCATTGCTATTAATTTTATTTATTTCCTTGAAATAAAAAATTAATTAAATTCTGGCAGTTCTTGAAAAAATTGAAAATTTATTTTGTGGCCACTATTGGTTTTGTATTGATCTTAGATTTTGCTATGTATTGCACATGAAACCGTTAGTAGTACCACCAACAGAGCCTTCGTGTGGCGCCAGAGATAATTTAAAGTCTCACATGTGTGACAATTTTGGTTTCTTCTTCTAAAAATTTTTTGTCAGGCCTCATCGTGTTACATTATAATACCTTTTTGTAAGACTGTAAAAGCAAAAATGCGTTCAGACATTACATTTTTATTTTTAAATGTAAATTCACATGTACATTAGGATGTACGGAAAAAACGAAAGTTTACCCTATTTGGACCTGCGAATCCTCTCGAAACGTTAGTTTCTGAACAAAAATTGTTGTACATTATAATATCTTTCAAATGAGTTACATGACATTGGGACCTAAAGACATTTTTTAAAAAATATTAAGCACTTTCACCAAAAAAAATTTTAGAAAAAGTTTGACACTAATGCTTGCTATCCAAAACACATTTTTTTAAAAAAACTATGTACACCCAACCCTCTTTATACAAGGTACTTTTTTACATGATTTTGAAATAACACGGTTTAAAAATAAGAGCATATAAACTTTTTTTTAAAGATTTTTTTTAATTCGATAATAATATGGATTTCATTCATTTCTTTTCTTGCACGGTTTTTGGGAAAGTTTTTTCATCTTACACGATATTTTAAGGTTGTGGAACATATCCCCAAATTTACCATATATCGCATGTATTTTTTTACACTAATTTTTTTTTGCACGGTTATCTAAGGAACGTATCTACCGTGTAAAAAGAGAGTTGGGTGTATTTCGTTTCTATAACTAATAGTAACTTTTTGTAGCTGAAATTCAAGAAAGCTGTTTCTCCTGTGTTTGATCCTTATGTAAATTTCATTCCGAACTTCACCTACATCAAAAATGGCATTTTCGGTTCATTTGTACTTTTTTCAATACATTTTCTTCGTGGAAAACCGTCATCAGTACATTCAGTGGCGGATTTACGCCTAGGCCCGTGAGACCCGGGCCTAGGGCGGCAAAATTTTAGGGGCGGAAAAACTTAATAACGACAGCATTTTGAAGGCGCAAGAATATAAGGACCAAATCCATCTCAAACCATGCACGCGGATTATTTCATGTTACGGAATTGGTTGCTGATGAAATATGTTGGTTTTGAAACCGATAAAAAAAATTTTCTTATAAAGCTATGGCCATTTTAAGTTATGCCCATTTTAGCTAAAAATTGGTTCAAAAAAGTGGCATTTCCATCCAAATCAAAATAATTAACTTTTGTCTTTTGATTCTTATAGAACTTCTTAGTTTCTGTTAGAATCTTTTAAAAAATTTCAAAATGGTTAAAAATTGGCAGAGTAATTTTCTGAAAAACCCCACCTTTTATTTCGCTTAAAATTTTATTTTGGACTTGTACTAATATAAGAAAGAGATGATAAGAGTTTAATGAGGTGAGGAGAAATTTTTTTTCAAAAAAAAATTTTTAAATTTTTGTTTCAACTTTGTCAGTCAGCTGTGATACTACTACTTTCAGCATATTTTCAAAAAGAAAATCATTTAGTACCGTTGTTTCTCTTTAAAATGAGCTTTCAAATGGTAATCTGCGATGTTTCCTCGCAAAGTTACAGCCATTTGAAAAAGACATAAATTTGATCCCCTACGATCAAAATGAAAAAAATTTGTAGCCGGTTGGCTAATATACATACATTTGTATTTGTATTTATTGAACAGGTCTTTAGCTTCAAGAAAAACTATGGCAGAAAGATATACTCCAAAAAAAAAGAGGTCAGCTAAAAGGCCAAATCTGATGGAATTGTACATATATGATATCAAATGTATGTATATAAGTATTTAGAAGCAAAGAACGATGACGATGTTGCCAGGATTGTAGTGCTATGTTGTGCTAAGTTTTAAGAGTAGTGTTTGTATAATCATTTTCAATATACAGATGTTAAAATGAATTTGAAATCCTCCCAGATCTATATCTGATGACGTTTCAAATATTGTAAAAAATTCACTTTTTTCTGAGAGTATAATTTTAATACTGAATCAGTAGCAAATTAATACGAGTTTCCCTATGGAAGACTTTTATAGGTAAAAGAGATCATTTTAATACCGAAAAATCATAGTTTTTTTTTGAGTGTATTGCTCATGAATGTAAGTACGTTTCATCTACCATAAATATGTTAATGTTATAAGATGCAGGATACACATTTTTATAGTGATATGCGGCGCCGTATATTTTATTTTTTTTTTTTTGAAAATATACGAAGATCCCATTCTGTAACTTACTGGATCTCTATACAGTTATATAAACTACCATTAAAAAAAAATTTGTCATGGTATCTATATTTTCAAAAAATGCTAAAATTTTTTTTATTTTCTAAAAAATTTTTTAAAATTGAATATCTCCAAAGATTTTTGAAAATTCTTCAAAAAATTATTTCAGGATTTTCCATAAAAACTAGGGTTGCCAAGTTGATATCAATGAATTAACGGTCTCAAATTTTTTTTTTGGAAATTGTTGATGACATTTTTTTACTCCCTACATAAAAAAAAATAAGTTCATATACATAAAAAAAATCCTCATACAATTGATATTACTTTTAGCAATGAATAATTATGTTTTTATCTTATGGTATTTTATGGCAAATTAAATATTATCTTATTATTAGTTTTGAAGTAAGACTTCTTTCTCCTTATACTTAAATCAAAATTATGGCTTGATTTTCTTGAAAATTAACTATTATATTAATAAAGTCAATACAATTTTCTATGAGTATGTAGATTTCTTCCTCGGAAGCATTATTTCATCATTTGGACCAGGGGCGTCGCAACTGGGGGGAGCGTGGCAGCTGCCCCACAGAAATTTTGGCAGGGGGGCAGTGTATTCATTTTACCCACCTACTCGGAAATAAGTTATATCATAATTCGATCAACATTTTTAGGGCTCAGCAAATCTTTTTATTAATGTGATTATCTCACATCTTGAGTCTATCGATATGTGAAAAAAAAACCTTTATAAAAGGGTATATGTACTGAGCTTCAAGTAAACTTTCCATTAGTTTGTGAGTGTTAGTTATTGTCACATCAATAGTGTCGACCGTTTCTGGAATCGATGATATTAGTCGAGATAAGAGATGCATACTCAATAGGAGCGTACTAAAAAATGATCAGGACCTGCAAGAAGTGGCGAAAACAATTCCAGGGATATGTGAGCTTCTTCGCATCGTGAGAGAATTGTCAAATACTATTTTGAAATTAGCCAATAGAAGAAGAATTTACGCTAACATTGTTCTCTTACCTTGCACTAACAGCAACAATAACAACCTGACAGCATCACAATCAACATTGAATCCCATCCCTCTTTGTCCCACGCGATGGCGCGAAAGAACAACCTCATTGGTCCAATTCAAGGAGCAGTTTCCTAGGATTAAGGAAACACTGAAAGTAATCGTTGACGAACCAGGAGCCATCATGCTAGAAGAAAAATTATCAATTCGAGGATATTAGCAAAAACTGAATTTTTTATTTGATAAAAAATTTCACAATAATAATAATGATTCGTATAATAACTAATAATGATGAAAATGATAAATAATAATCAAAATTAATGGTGAAACATGCCTGGCAACAAAACAACGTGCTGTCCTGAAATGTCCTGACCAACTTCGGAAATCATCTCATTCAACGAAACACCTTCTAGATCAAGTTTATCAACTGGTCAATTTAATGCTGACAGTGTCAGGTTCAGCAGCTTCTTGTGAAATATCATTTAGCGCCTTGCGACGGTTAAAGACTTATCATCGTTTACAAATGACCCAAAAACGCCTTACCTATACAACGCTCCTTCATGTTTATAAGGAAAAAACTGGATACTTCGATTTGCGAAGGGTTATGAAAGAATTCATCTATCGAATAAATCGAAAAGCCACTTTTAAAAACATTTGAACAAAACTTACTTTATCTTTAATTAATGGAAATTGCAACGAATAAAAAAACATTTTCATACAAAATTCCTTTTCACGTCGCGTCCTAAAGTATAGAATAAATATTTTTTTTCAGAAAAATTTATCGATCTTTTTTATTTGAGTTTGCCGCCCATGAAAAATATCGTTGCGACGTCCCAGGCCCCGACATTGGCAAAAAAGGCCAACATAAAAACATTTTTCTGACAAACCTGATTTGAAGTGCAAAAAAAATGTATCAATTATAACAGCCAAAATAAAATTTCGTACTAAAAAAACATTGATTGAGGTAAACTCTACTTGAGCTGTGAACTTTGTGGATTATATATTAAGTGTGTCATGCAAAAATATTAGAGTACACAATTCATTTTTATCTCAGCCCAAGCAATACACACTTAGCAAATACAACTACTAAAAAGATACGTTCCATTTTACTTTCATCTCATGCACAAACCGCTAATATTTAGGATGCTAAATAGAAACGTAAGATGGCAGCACAACGTTGTTTATAGTGTGGTTGTTTAACACATACAAGTATTGTTATTGCTTTGTACATACAACGGTAAAGAAGTATGCAAAATGTAGACAACAAAAATTGAGTTGAAGACTTTTTTTGTCAACAATGAAGCCACGTTTTGCTGTCAAATTTTAATGTGACAATTTAATATAACCTTTATTGTTATTGTCATGATCATGTTGAACAATATGGAAATTAAAGAATATTTTGATTACTTACTTACTTACTTACTTAGATGGCCATAACAACCCGTTGTCAGGTTACGGCCGACCGAATATTTTGATTATTGTAAAATAATTTCAATTCAATCCGTAAGACGGAAGAAATTTTGTTTGAAGCAGGCGTTCAGTAAATAAAACAACATGAATATTATTTTTATTTTGGTTTAGGTACGTGTTTTTTTCCCTTGTCAATTCAACCCTACCCAAATAGCAGACGTTACGAGTTTTTGGCTGATACAGCACATTTCTAGCAAAAATCATTGCTGCATTGCTGTTCTTGCTGCTAGTAATTGATCAGGAATGCACTGTCACAGGCCCGTGCGCAGGAATCATCAATGGGGGGGGGGGGGGGCGGTTTTAACTCGGACATTTCATGTTAGATTATGTTCATAAAAAATGTCAAAAAACGGTGTAATTTTAATATAGACATTCGAGCGGGTCGATTTGTATAAGGCAAAATAAAGTCAGCCAGACACCGACTCAAAAAAAAGGACCCTTAAAAACGATGTCAGCTTCAGTTTGTTTTCGTTCCGAGAAAAACCAATGGATCACTTTTGATTCTCCTGAAGGTCCTTTTTGGCTAAAAAAAACATGTTTTTTCCTCATAACTTTTATTTCTTTACAAAATGGATACCTGAATTTGCATGAAAAAGAAAAATGCGTTATTGCAAAAAACTTGACATTAAAAAAATTTTAAATTTTGTTGCTGTTGCACATTTTTTAAATGAAAAAATCGATACCTCATACCAATGTTAAATTCATATTTTTCGTTAAAGTATACTTCTTAGCTAAACAAAATAACAACGAAGTTGTGCTAGTTCTCAACATCTATTTTGGCTGTATAAGCGCTTCTAAATTAGGCTAAGAAAATATTTTAAAGCAATGCTAATATTAAGCTAGACACAAGCTGTAAAAGCGTTTTTAAAGAATAAAAATGTTTCTTTAAATAAAACTTAAAAAAAAAGGTAGTAAATGACTTGCCATTTAAAGCGCTTTTACAACATACTCCTAGCAAGTATTGCACCGTAGTATTTTAATGCTTCCTTGGTAGTAATTAAACTATTATTATTTTATTTATTTAGATATTAACTCTTCTTAAGTAATGATTTGTTTCAAGTATAAGAAAATTGATTTCAAAATTTATATAAGTTCATACTTTATTTATAATAGACCTCCAAAGAAATAATCCTGGCTGTGATAATACACACATACAAGCAAACATGAACATAATTTTTGTCACATTTTCAAGTGAATTTTTCTGCCCAAAAAATACCAACAAAATTGCAAATAACAAAAAACCAACAACAAACACACGCATTTTTTTAGGATTTTATCGACTGAATTTTTCTGAAGAAAAAACCAACAACAAAATTTACGCGGGATCGGTTGTTGAATCGTTATTTCTCTCTTATATTGTATCTATGTATTAAAATAATTTATGTTTTTGTACTGTACTGCTTTTCTCTGCATTTCTTTTTTTTCACAATAAACCCGAATTCTCAGAAAAAACGCCACGGTGAAAGTCGTAAGAAATTTGCACTCTTATCGGCCATTCCTTCTTTCACATTGAAATTTATTATATTTTACTGTGCTCTCACAATGACTTCAATTTCCTCCTCCGTTTCACCAAGGAAAAAACAAAAACAAAACATAAAATTGCATGTTTTGCTTGCATGCTTGTTTCCATTTGCGCAATTATTTTTCTTAAGCTATTTTAAAACTTTAATTACTTGAAATTAAGACAACTTTATTAACTTCTATTAAGGTAAATTTCACGTTATAGCTTATTTTTGATTTGTTCCATCCTTAAAGAAAATACATAACTAACATAAAAAGCCGTATTTGAAGTTGGATCCCTTCAATTCGGAAACCACGCTCATTACTCGAATATTCCTTGATTTTAATGTTTTTGTGATGGTGAAAAGGGAAAACATTACCAAAAACACAAACCTGCAACCGTTTCCAATGACAATGTTGAAACTTATCATTTTGATGCGATTTGCCAAACATTTCTGACCAGTATTAACTTCCTCAAACAATGTAAGATTGCACCACTCATTGAATCAAAGCATATACAAGAAAACATTTTATAATAATAAGTTTATGTCAAATATCATTTTAGAAAGAAAAAGATAGATTTTTTTTTTATATTAAAGTCTTTTATATTAAACAGTCCTTTCGTTAAAAGATCCACCTCTATATGCTAATACTTTTCTTTCACTAAGCATTGGCATTAATTTTGTTATAGGGTTCCAGCAATCCAACTCTAGGCTTCACATTATTTCTTTTAAAAAATACTCTTGTGTTAGACTTGTCTTCCTAGCTCTTTCTATATAAGTTCAATGGGGAGATTACAGCGAATAGCTCATTTTTACCAAAAATTTAAAATTTCTACTCCATTTGTAGAGAAACATCCGCAGATCATAACTGAACCACCATCACGAGACAGCATTTCTTCTTCAGTCTTGTGTTGAAATAAAATATTTCTTTTTGAATCAAAGAATCGTAAGTTCATATACCTTTCAGGTCAGCATCTGTGTCTCTTAACCCGTTCTTAACGTTTCTTCATGTCCAAAATTCTCTTAAAAGCCGGATCATATCGATTTCAGAACAGATTTATGGCGCTGTGTTTCTTCTGATCCGATTCCTTGTTGTTCTGATAGGTGTATCGTCCCTCCGTTTAGATTGTCGATATCACTTAATTGTGGAGGTTCCTGGAGCAAAAATTAAAAAATATATTATTTTATTTTTCTTGCATAAGCTTAACAGGCTCGACTTAAACAATTTTTTAGAAGGGTTAAGACATAATAACTGAGTAAATCAACATTGCCTTAAAATAAGTACGAACTTTGCAAGAAATTTCGAGCTTTAAATGATATTGTAAGGACATTCATGCAATATTTTTCGATTTATTTAATATCAAAGACGACAACCAATGAAACCACTAAATAAAAATCTCTTAACCTCCACACTTTTTTTTTGACTCAAGGAATTCAATTTTTAAAAATTCACTACACACATGAAATTCATTGAAGCAGAGGGTTTGTTTTTTTCGCACACCAGCCTAAACGAGCGTGAAAGTGATAATTGTTTTATCTGGGATAATTACAGGTAGCAGAAGCATCAAAAACTTGCCGACACAAAAAATGTATCACCACTGAGGGTGGTACATCGGGTACCTCTAATAAACCAGCCACATCAGAGCAATGTCGCCGACAATCATTGGGACCACCACTTAGAAGCAACATTTTACAAGCAACTCTTTAAGATAAAAATTACGATATAAAAAAACAGGTAACTACAGATAAATTGTTATGACTCCAGCAAAAATGTTTTGGTTTTGAGTACGTACCTATTTTTTTTTACAAAAACAAATAAAGTATTGCCGGAAGATATTAACAAATAGTTGAATTTAAGCTATATAATAATATCATAAACTTATGGCTATGCCAAATTCAATCTTTATGAAATCTTAATTAAAGGCAGCAGCAACAATAAAAATGTAAATTTTCAACAGCACGAACCATTTAAATTTAAATATGTTAGCAACATTTTTTGTTACTTTGCTAATTTTTTATGACCGATATTAATATTTGTGACAAAACGAAAAACAAAAAAATATTTTCTACATATCATAATATTTTGCATAAAATTATAAAACATCACCAGATTAATTAGCAAACAAATGTGATCAGTTGTTGAAACACAATAAACTTTTTACATGAGTTTAACAAGCGAAACTAATCTTAAATAGCATAAGTCTGTTATCAACAATGAATTCAATCCAAAATAATGGAACCAATTGCTGTTCGAATTAAAATAGAGGTTTATGGTCTTTTCATGTGTGGAACAATAAAAAAACGATCTCTCTTAGCAAATGTAAATTATGTACGAATATATACTGTATAAAAAGTATCCGAAATTGTTGAATAAAACGAAGCAAAATTCATTAAGCAAAATATATTTTGTCGCTCTCAATGTAAGTCACACTTTGTAAATTTTGGTTCTGCATTTTTGAAAAGTTTATATGAATAAGTTACGAGTACTAAAAACTAAAATGAAGTGGAAATTATTTCCTTCGTTTTGGTATTAAAACTTTTCTAGTGATTGGTAAATCAAAAAGTTATTTGAAATGAGTTCATATTCCATTGAACCAAAAAAGTACTGCTTTGCTTGAAGTATAAGTGAAAAAATGTTAGTAAAGTTTTCCTTTGGTACAGATAGTCCTCCTGGAGTGTGTAGCATTACCAGAAATCGCGTGGTTTGACCAATGACTAGTAAACATAATTCATAATAAGGTTTCCCTAGAGTCTGATATAAAAGCATTGGGTGTCCCAAAACGTATACAATATTTGGGTAGGGGCCCATTTTTACCAATCCGTTTTTACCAATCCATTTTTACCACTCTATCTTTACCAATACCCTATTTTCCACTGGACATTTTTACCAATCCATTTTTACTAATCCATTTTTACCAATCCATATTTACCACTCCATTTTTACCACTACCCTTTTTCCCACTGGACATTTTTACCAATCCATTTTTACCACTCCATTTTAACCACTCCATTTTTATGCCAACCCTTTTTCCCACTGGACATTTTTGACAATCCATTTTTACTAATCCATTTTTACCAATCCATTTTTACCACTCCATTTTTACCACTACCCTTTTTCCCACTGGACATTTTTATCAATCCATTTTTACCAATACATTTTTATCAATCCATTTTTACCAATACATTTTTACCACTCCATTTTTACCACTACCCTTTTTCCCACTGGATATTTTTACCAATTCATTTTTTCCTTTTCTTTCACTTATCCTAACATTTATATAGCATTACTGTGGCCACCGTAGCCAGTGTTGGATACGTTATAGACTGAACCGCGGCCGAAGGTATTCAAAATCAAAGTTCAATTGTATTCAAAATCAAAGTTCAATTGACTCAAGAATAGCTGGATGCTGATTTTTCGAACAAAATCATCTTAAGCGAAGAGGTTAGTCTTCAACTTAATGCCTTCGTTAATCCTAAAAATTATCACATGTTGGGTTCAGAAAGTCTATAAGTGATTGTTGAGAAACAAATACGTCCACAACGTTACATTCCTTGGTGCAGATTTTGGGCTGGAGACATCATCGGACCATTCTACTTTGAAAATGTGGCTGGTCAGGCACTAACAGTATTCGATATAGCGACACTATATTTAGTTTATTGTGCCTAAACTGGAAGATATAGAAAGGAACGACATATAATTCCAACAAGACAGTGTAAGTTCCCGTTCTGGTGATCAGAATTTGCCATCCATATATATAATTCGATTTTACTCTTTTGAACTTTTTTTTTTTTTGTTTTTTGAAGTTTAAGGAAGAAATTGAGCGTTGTATCAACGAAATTCAGCCACATTTATGCAAAGCTTCATAACAAAAGAGTACGTATGTGCCAGCAAAGCCGTGGATGTTATTTACCCAATATGCTATTTCATGCATAACCCCATACCACCTGTTTACTTTATGAATCAATAATAAAGTTACAATACAATGTATGTGTTTTCTATCAAAATTAATTCATGCTCGAATTTTTGGACACCTCTTACATACCAAGTGAATGAACACATTTTTTTTTGCATTTTTAGTTTGAACCGATATTACGGATTTCATGCATTTTTGAAGTTTTATTCCTGAAAGTTTGAGTTAATTCGGCAGTGTTTTTTTCATTTAAGTATGAACTTTTTTTTTTTATAAATTTAAGTTTATATGGTGAATCATAGTCATTAGCAAAAAAACTTTTTCATTAACCTTTTCATTCCATAATATTATTCAATGATGGCATTTTCGGTACATTCAGTACAATCAACAAACTTCTAGTAGGTATATTCTGTACAATGGTCAAGCTTTCAATATCTACAACTGGTGCATTTTTGGTACTCTTGGACTATTTCTAATAAATACTCTTTCTTTTTATATTTTTTCAGTAAATTTTAGCAAATTTTTTGTCTGAAAAAAAAGTACATTCGCCCTATAAAAAGTACATTCAAAGTCTCGACTCAGTACATTTCCACAAAACCCAAATACCATCACTGATATTGATTCTTACCTCAGATAAATAAGATGAGAGATAAATTCATAAATAATAGTAAAAATAGATAAATAAGATAATTTAATTTTCTCGAAAAACCAGCATATTTAGCTTAAGATTTTTACAATTCTTGTGTTATTGGGAAAATGTTCGCCATTGTTTGGTTACATAATTCACCTACTTAAGTTGTATTTGTTCTGTAAGCAAACAAGATACGCGATAATATGTCAAAAAAATATGTATGTTGAAAGTGTATAATTTCCATTTACTTAAAAAAATAATTTGAGTATGAAAACGATTTTCAATTTAAGTCGAATTCGAAACGGACTCGTTACTTCGTACATTTTATCCGAAGCGGATTCCGTTTCGGATCCGAACTCGTTTTCGTGTGAAATTCTTCTCAAAAAAACGGAAGGACCGTCCGCTTTGTCGGATCCGTTTCGCATTCGGAACGGACTTCAAATTCGGACCCGTTTTGAAATCGTTTTAAATTTTTCCAAAAAACTTTAAGTGAAAAATTTTATAACTTTTTTTGAACTTTTAAGCAATTTTAAGTCGTTTAAAACATGAAATTTTGTTTCTTTCAAAAAACGAGTTGAGGTCCGTTCTGAGTTCGAAACAAAGCCGTTTTACTTACAAAAAAACTAAATCCGAAACGGATTCGTATTATTTACAAAAATTAATCCGGAACGGATACGTTTTACTTACAAAAAACGAGTTCGAAATGGATCCGTATATGAGGTCAGTTCCGAGTTCGATACGGATCCGTTTTACTTACAGAAAACCAAACCGAAACGGATGAGTTCATTTACAAAAAACGAATCCGCAACGGATACGTTTTACTTAAAAAAAAAAAACGATTCCGAAACGGATCCGTATATGAAGTCCGTTCCGATTTCGAAACTGATCTGTTTTACTTACAAAGAACGGAATGCGCACTGACGGATCCGTAACGAATTCGAAACGGATCCGCATCCGTTTTTGTGCACATTGGAATATTTGAAAATATTGTTAATGTGTGTATGGGCGCTATTAGTATTAGAATTCGCACAAACATAACGAAGTATTTTGATATTGAAATCAATTATACATCAAAAAACAATAAACCTATGTAAGGCTGTTTCTGTTCTATAAGCAAATATTTATCAAATAATACTTCTAATACCTAACATATAGCGCAAATTTGGGAACTTTCCCAAAATTACTTGAGCCCTGTTTGCAAAAATAAAATTTCTGTATATGTTTTATTCTTCCATCTAATCGTCTTCCCACAGACAAAATCAGGTATCATCATCATATTTCAATAATTTTTTCATCGTATTTGCTTTTTACAACTTGGCTTATAATTTTTGGTATGTGTAAGTGAATTCAAGATGAAAGTTCGCAGATTTTTATTTTAATTTTAAGCAATAAATGTTATTTTATTTACGTTTTATAAAGTTGTTTTTTCATAATAGGCTATGGATGGACTTATTTTCTCTTTTTCACCTACATTTTAAAAATTGTACTTATGTACATGCATATTTGAATACTTGTACTTAATGGATAGCTTTTGTGCTTACTTGCAAGTCCTACTCTGGAGATTGCTATTTTCTTCCTTTCCTTACCGAATTGGTGTAATTCATTTATTTTAAAAAAGTGGGCAATCTACATAATTTGAATTCCATATTATGTATAACCATTGAAGTAGTTAGAATTAAGAAAGATATCACTTCCTTGTGACATGGAATTAAAAGAGACGAATACAAGCTCCAATTCCTCGGATCAAAATTATGTATTTTTCAATTCTAAATTTTGATTTCTTTAATGAAATCGTTCAATAAATCATTTTTTCTTTTTGAGGTAAGCATCGGTAAATCTTCATTTATAATAGTCATCAATTTGTAGTATGATTTGATATAATTTAATTTCAGCTTTGACAATTTTTTTTTTTAAAGTCGATGCTATTAAATACTGAAAATATGTTAGAAAATTTTGCATTAAGATTTATTCATATGACATTTTGCATAACAACTTGGACAACATTTATTGTAGTTGTTGATCAATAAAAATTGTTGCAATTTTATTTGCATTAGAAAGTTCAACAGATCAATATTGAGGAGAAATACAAACTTGTTTTGCATTTGCTCGTAACTGCAATTGCTAACAACTTCATTAAAAACACAAAAATAACTGCAATTCATTTTCAAATTCAAATAACAAACGACAAAATACATGAACCAATGATCAAATGAACACTGACTTGAAAATAAGATATTAGCCGACTTGACTAACTGACAGATCGATGTGAGTAGGTCTGTGTAAAAACGTTTACAGCAACAAGAATAAAAGCAACCACCATACGAAAAAAAAAACAACTTAAGACTCAAGTTAATCTATTTTGACAACATTTGAGCAAACACGAGATCATAATCTCATAAAGATTGACTACATTTGGTATAGCCAACAAACAAACGAGTACATCCAACCAACCCATGGTAACAACTACAGCCAACAACAAAATTTGTAACGACTCAATTTAAAATGAATGCGGCAACAACGCCGACTATGAGACACAAACGTAGCGGCGAAGATAAAATAAAATATGAAATCCTGTCTGTACGAGCACAAGTAGATATGTACATTGAAGGGCGGATGGAGGAGGGAGTAGAGGTCGAATCTTGTAATATACGCGCAAATATGATCAGTTCGGATTAAAAAGAAGGTTGGCGTGGGGTGAGCGAAAAATACGTAGTAAGCACGAGATAGTATTGCCAGTTTGAGAAGTTTCTCCCAGTTAGTTTTGATAGATTAATATGGGGAGTTAAAATACATTATTTTTTTTCCATCTACAATACTGCCGTACTAAGCGAAAAATACGTATCTCAAAAAAAAAAAAAAATATCCGAGATTCTTATGGCATCGGATAGCTTAAGAAATTACGCGTCTAATAAAGTACTTTAAATGTCGGCATCTTAGTTCAATCATATAAAAAATCTACTAAGAAAATTTCCTCTATCTCAATTTTACAGGTATTTCAACAAATTGACATAAACAAAACATCAATTATCTCGAAATTAATTTTTTTGAGATACGTCTTTTTCGCTTAGTACGGCAGAATACTAATACATAAAAAGATATTTTTAAAAAACTAGCTATATATATTATTTATATATTATTACATACCTTTTTTTTCGCTTAAAGTTTTATTTTGGACTTCTACTAATATAGGTTAGGTTATGGTGGTGGATTGGAAGCCCCACATAGACACTTTGGTCCATAGTGATACCACATCTCTCAAGATTTAATCAGTAAAATTAGTTTGGTTTATGTTAAAAGTATTGGTCCGCCTGGCGAAATCATATATTCTATGGAGTTTTAATTTATCAACATCGTGCAATGAGAATAAGACAGCATGACCAAGTGATTTAAGCCTTGTCCGAGCGAGTGCAGGGCAGTTGCAGAGCAAGTGCTCAAGCGTTTCTTCTGTATTTGGTTCCATGCAGTTCCTGCATAAACAATTTTCAGTTATTCTCATTTTAAGTGCATGGTAGCCTATAAGACAGTGTCCAGTTGTAACCCCTGTCATGAGACGACAGTCATTCCTGGATAAAGATAATAAGAATTCTGTTTTGGCTCTATTCACAGTAGGCCAAAATATTTTTGTTATTAAGCTAGTTTCCAGCTGTACCCAACGTGAGGTAGCTATTGTTGACAAGTAGATGTCTGCTTTAGAGTTAAAGTATTGTATTGGTGCTGCGATATTTAGAGGCAATGCATCCATAAACGCTCCTTGTTTCGCTTGTTCGTCCGCCATCTCGTTACCGATGATGCCTTGATGTCCGGGTATCCAGTACAAATAAACGTTGTTGTTGATGCCGAGATCTTTTAGAGATTTGTAACATTTGAGAACTGTTTTTGATTTTATTATGTTACCTTGGAGAGCTTTTAAAGCGGCCTGACTATCCACATATATGTTTATACGACAGTTACTGTTGCCCCTTAAAATGCTCTCTGCTGCTTTTTGAATTGCGATTATTTCGGCTTGAAAAATGCTACATGGGTTTGGGAGCCTGTAGCGTTCTTTAAAGTTGGTGTTGGCATTGAAAATACCCGCACCTACCCCTTCGTTTTGTTTGGAACCATCTGTATAAATGTTGAAGCAATCTGGAGGATCACCTGCCCTGCTGGACCAGTAGTTTCTTGATGGAAATTTAATGAAAAATTTTTGATCAAAAACAGTTATAGGCTTAAGGTAATCCGTGGAGATATTTGATATGTTGTCTATGTTACTATGTCCATAGTGCTTAATTTTGAAACAGCTAGACTCTTTTAGTCTGAGCGCTGTCTTATAAACTGCACTTCTGGCAAAAAGATCTATAGGAAGCAAGTTAAGTATGGTTCTACTAATATAAGAAAGAGATGATATGAGTTTAAAGCGCGCTTAGAGGCTTTTGAGGTGAGGAGAATTTTTTGTCCAAAAAAAAAAATAGTTAAATTTTTGTTTAAACCTTCCTAGCCATCTCTGTTACTTGTACTGACCAAACAATATTAGCCAACCGGCTAATAAAATTTTAAGCGAAAAAAAGGTGGTGTTTTCCGAAAAGTTAGCTTTGCTTTTTCCCATAAAAAGAACTATAACTCTGCCGATTTTCAACCATTTTGAAATTTTTTTAAAGATTCTAACAGAAAATAAGAAGTTCTATAAGAATCAAAAGACAAAATTTAACTATTTGATTTGGATGGAAATGCCGCTTTTTGAAACAATTTTCAGCCTAAAATGGGCATAGCTTAAAATGGCCATAACTTCATAAAAAAAAAATGTTTAATCAAATCGGGGAAATATGGGTTCCCTTATATACTTTGAAAAACAACATATTTAATCGGCAACCAATTCCGTAACATGAAATAATCCGCGTGCATGGTTTGAGATGGATTTGGTCATTATTATAAAATTATAAAGCAAGTTACACGGAAGGGAGGGGGGGGGGGTCCCGCCAGAACTCACCAAATCTCACCAAGGGGAGGGGGTGGGCCTCCAAATTTTCAAAAAAGACCTCACGTAATTTATGGACGTCTCCTTAAGTTAATTTTCGAGCTGAAGGGAATTTCTACTCTAATGGTATGAAAAATAAGTAATTTTTTAGGATTTTATTCTTCAACCAAACGCAAATGCTTCACATACGGATAGCTAATAAATGAAATAATTCAACATTTTTCACTGGAATGCAATTGGTGTTAAGCAACAAAACTCAACTTATCTTCAAAAACAATTTCAAATTGCCCTTGGAGGGCTAGGATGTTTAATAAAATCCCGATTAAGCACTAGATTTCAACACTAGTTACCTTAAAGCATCATCTATTCGCTTGACTTAGTGGACTGACCGCATAACTATATCGAGAATTTATTACCCGTCAAATAACAAAACCGACCACATTCAATTCATAGACTTTTTAATAGCCTCGGTAATAAATTTAAAGCTGCAGGTGACTACAGCGCTAAATATACCTACCAATTGGGGACCAATTCTATTCTCATCAAAATGCAATCAGCTCTGGAAGGCTTTGATCAACAATTCCAGCTCTTCAGGTCAGCCATCTAATTGGTCGACTGATTTCCGAAAAATACCCTGTTCTTATCGATTTCGGCAAAACAAAAAAGTTTGCCTCGTAGCCTACTACAAACAACAAAATCGTTTGATTTTTAAATATCTGAGTTCTGAAACTTCCGAATTGTAAATATCTGAACTTAGCCACCGTCTGACTTTTTCTTGTTCCCGAAGCTAAAATTCCACTCGTTTTGAGTTGGTTGAAGACTCAAAAAGCGAAATTACTAAAGGCTATTCATCAATTATACTATGAAAAATGTATAGAGGCATGACCGTGTTTAAGCATAGGCTACATATTTATGCTACAGCCTAGCGGTCCGCACCAAAAAGAGAGGCCCGCACTACAAATTAAAATTTTTTTAATATAATCGTAAAAATTTAATTTTCATGTGTTCAAAAATATTTCGGTCCATATTTTAGGCAATATCCCTTCCCGGCAAAGCCCATCCCAAATGTTCAGCCTAGGCGACCGCACACACCTAGATACTGCCCTGTATTACAAGCGATGGGTTCTACTTTGAAGACGACGAAAAAAATTTTGATGAATAAAAATAATTTTGTTTCGTTTTATTAAGCAATTATGGATATCTTTGACAAATTAAAAAAGAAATATAAATATAAAAATATTTGCTAAATATTTATTTATTTATTAGAAATATAATTATAAATAACAATATTACTATGATACCTAACTCGAGCAACATAGGCTATCGGTCAGTTAAATAATTTAAAGAATGTTATACTAAATATTATATCGTAGAATATATTCGCACGCCTTGAACTTTAAGTTTTGTATTTTCTGAAATTTGTAATTTTAGTCGACAACACTGACACCGAACATTATACGCGAGCATTTCTACCGATTTGATCAATGCGATCAAAGAAATCAATGAAAAGCAGCTAAACAAAATATAAATATTAACAAATCGACATGAAGCCAATATAATAATAACAACAACAAAACCATTAATACAACAATTCTACAAAATATCATTGTGCGGTCATATTGAAAGAGAAAGAGAGATATAACAAACTCTTTAAGCGCGAAAGAGAGATGGAGTTTGGCGATTCATTCGATCGAACGCTATAATCCACTCAAAGGTTGCAATGGTAATAAAATATGGGAAATACATGTTGTTCTAATGTCAGATCGGTGAAAAGTTGTTTGGATCTGGCGAAACCAGCGGAAGTGAGGCATAAATGAGGCCTAACCGCAGACACATGAGTACTAATTCAATTTGTGGTTGTAATATGTTGTAGTTGTTCTTATTGTTGTTATTGCTGTTGAGATAATCTTGTCTTTGCCATGATCCTTATAACATTTGCATTTATGCGTACAAATAAAATTTGTTCAAGAATTATTACAACTTCATTTTTGTAGTTATTCTTGTGAGTCGTAAAACAACGTCCACTAAAATTATTTTTGTGAACATTTTTTTTTTGGATAATTGTTTTTTAAGTTAAATTCAAAAATTGATGTTGAATAAATTGACACGGCAAATTCCTTACCAAAACAGTAATTATTGAATGAAATCGCACTATCTTCAAATCCTTTCTAAAACTCATATTCCTTATTAACATTTTCCAATTGAGGATCCATCCTATAACTATTTATATTCAAACTATGAAAACATAGCGTGTTTCGACTTTTACTTGAATATCAGGCACCACACGCATTTCAACAATTTTATCCAATTTGTTTTGTTTCATAACTTCCGAGGTATGGCGTGCCATGCCCAGTTGTGCAAATCTCCCATATATTGCCGATTTACTTAGAGTATCTAAACTTAATATATGGAGACAACGGTTTTAAAAAGAATAGTTTTTTCGAAAAAAGTTAAAGGACACAGTAGAACAAAGAAATTATCACAAATGAAAAATATTGTATTTTTGATATAGATAACTCTACTCGTATGCTAATCAATTACTTTAAGCTCTATCGCGTCAAAAAAGACTCATTGGTTGGAATTTTACTCACAATTCGATGCGAATATCTCAAAAAGTAGGCATAACGGATCTGACACCAGGTTCGAACTTATCTTATCAAAATCTTTCAAAAATGCATACTACTGATTTATTTTCAAAATTACTTCATTCAATTTAAAGTTTTTATAATGAAATGAATAAGCTACAAAGAAGTTTGTTTTCTAAAATTTCAGAATGAAAAATCTGAAGCTTTGAGGATAATTGAACTGCTCACAATAATATTTCAAAAAGTATGTAATATATTTATCTAGTTGCAAAAATTTTAAATTTAAATTCAAAATACATTAGTAGGAAAATGAAATGTCCTGATTTTAGTTATATGTAAGTACATGCAGTTGTATGTCCCTAAACTAAAATATCCGGTACTTTACTTCGATTAATACCTTGCGGGGCCTGGTGCTAAGGAATGAAAAGGGGATATGTAAGCAAATTAAAAAAACTTCTGTTGATGATAAAAAAGGACTCTTTCGTAAAAATGTAAAAAACAACATTGACAAAAAAAAAAATGCAATCATAAAATAGATTCGATTAGCGTCATGTATTTTGTATATTGATGGTGTGACAAAAAAAAGTTCCCCCTTTTCCGTTTCCGACAAAACATGTAAAATACATCTTGGCATATTGGGATTCCTTTAAGGTCGGAACTAGAACCCTTTCTCTAGCCATATATTAATCTATCGTTGGTGATTATCTGGAGTTTCAGTTCTGTGTTGTAGTCTGCCCTTCAAGTTTTAAATAAGTGCCCTCACTGCGTCTCAATCTTAAGATTTACGACGTTGACGTGATAGATGAACACAGCAAAATTTTGAAGAAAATGAAACTTAATTGGCAAACCATCCTTTGGTTGCAGACATAAAACGTATCTACGGGGTGCGTGCAGTTGCCAAGGGCAGAAGGTACTTGGGGGGCGGCAAAATGATCCTAGGTTTTGTAGCATTCTGAATTAATTTTGTGGACCTTTTGTTTGCTAAATGAAAGTAAAGTTTGTAGGGGCGCAATGAGGTTGCTTCAGGTGAAATATATGTAATTTTAATAGGGTTTTTGGAATATGGGAGCTGATGACCTTAATTTTCTATTAGTAACAAAAATTTTTCCACGGTGAAAATTTCGTAAGTAGGGGGCGGCAGATCGTACGCCACTGATTGCAGACTCATTAAGCTAAGCCTTTAAGGATGAAAAATGTTCGATATATATTCTGTTCTCTTTCTTTTCCAAGTAATTGTTTGTGAAAAGTATGACAAAGATACATATATAACAAATTGATCAATTTTACATGGTAATTGATAACATATGTTTCGGCTATTACCACATACATATGTATATACAAAGCATCATTAGACAAGTTTTGGTTAATTTTGTACTGGGATTTGAACCTCGATCTTTCTCATATTTGTTGAATAAATAGCATTGATCAATTTGTAAAAATTAACAGGAAATATTATTCTTTGCTTTGCTTCGTACAGTGTTATATACAGAAAACATTTTCTAAAATGTTGATCTTGGTGGCAGATGGGCAATAATAACAACCCTCCTTTCTTTAACTTAGTCATTAAGTTTTTTTAAGGTAACCCACCTTTATCCAAAACCTTTAAAATCCTAGATCATAAACACCTAGTGCTTCTGCAGATTTCTTCTTTCATTGCTTCAACTAATATTTTCAATTAAAATATCGAGCGCAAGCAAACTTTATTTTGCAATTAAGTCTTCAATAATCACCAATCAGAAATTAAGTCAATATATTATTTCCCATATCTTTTGGCATTATCACCACTTAATTGCTGCTATAGCGAAAGTTCCATGATTTTTTCTCAAACGTAATTTGCTGCTGCTCCCCAGTCGCGCCTCTCTATCCCCATTTGCCATTGCGTGATTTAGCGAATTTGATAAAGCGTTAATTATCGTCGAATGTGTTTATTAAATGTGACTAATTAATATAAAAGCAGCGGGCGCCTGCGGGCAATAAATCTCGAGCAAATAAAACGGCTGCCGTTCGGAGGCAACAGTTTTGCAACGTAGCTGGTGTTGCGCGAACGATTTTGCATTTCTTCGCTTATCATATTTGCCAGCTCCTTTTTTTTTCATTTTTGTTCGTCTTTCAATTTTTTATTTAAGTTCCCATTGAGTTGTAACATTTTAAGAGAGACATTTTAATCAAGTGGCGCCTTCAAAAGTAAAAAAAAAACATTCTATATGTTAAAATTGTTTTTGCATTCGTTGCTGTTCCTGTTGTGGCTACGTGTCGTCGCTGGCAGCTGCGATTTTAATTAGCAGCGGCGACACAGCAGCAAAGTTAGGAACAAATTTAAAACAAAATTCAATTTATGAAAATTTTTAATGTTCAAATTCAGCTCAATGGCATAAATACCAAAAGGAAATCAAATACAAATCCTTTTTTAATATTCACTTCCTGATTCAAATTTTAATATTTACAAATCTCATTGGGATTTCGACATATTGACATTTGTCTCTGGTTGGCACTTCTAAAGGATGCCGCAGCACTTACAACTGGTAAAGGATAATCAATTGATTCTTTGGGTAAGCAAAAGTTGAAAGAAAATAACTTTTGGTTACTACTGCCAAAGATTTTATGCTTACGTATATTTAAAAAAGTATTGAATAAAAAGAATATTGCGTTTCAAAATGTGGAACATGGTTAATTTGTCAGGACACTAATAAAAAATCAATGTAAGGGAAACTAAGAAAATTATTGCATGAGCCGCTAGCCTGACTCAATAGACTTTAACTGATTTTTCTTTTAACTAGTTCCCAAACCTTTTATCCTACGAAAAAAACCCATAAACTTAAAGAAGATTGAAATGTTTCCATTTGTTATATCAAAATAAACGTATCGAAATCGCAAATTTTCAAAAACCGACCATCATCCATATAATTTTAACTTGAAAGGATAAATTCAAGTTTAAGTTCTAGTTGGTTGTTGTGTGACTTTTCGTCGAATCAGCTGAAACTTATGAATGGTGAAGCTTACTATGTCGTCCTGATTAAAAGTTATGGTTCGAACAAGACCACATATGATTTAGTTTAGGAGTTAAAGTATTAATGAATCCCATAAAAGTTATAACGTTTTTAGTTCTTCACATCCATATCGATTTTTGATTAGGGTGATGTAAAGAACAACATACTAAAGTTTTATAGTTGAGTTTATATCATTCTGGCCAAAACTCATCTGACATCAATTGGTTGTGATTTTAAGCTTCTGTATTGATTCTTGTTGGAATATGTCAAGTCAATGGCATATGATAAAGCATCAGCAACTATTGACAACATCAGCAATTATTTGAAAATCAACTCGTATTATTTCGGAAAAAAAAACCCAATTGTTTAAAATAAAGGTTCAAAATTTAAATAATTAAATGAATTTTATTCAGCTATTTGGTGAACATATAAATAAAAAGTTTAATTTTTCACAGTTTAACAAACAATAACATTGAAATTCAAACTTAAATTACATATAAGTACATTCTTATTGTTGTATTTCAATTGAAACTTTTTTCACTCTAAAATCTCACTCTTTAGAATATCTTTTGAAAACCTTATTCTAAAATAACTATTTTACTATATTATTGTTGCAAACAAAGAATAATATAATTTTATAAGAGCCTGAATACAAAACAACACACTACAAGGACATTAGAAACAACCAATTAACTTTATAATCCATTTCACGAGGCTTTTGATTTTATTTTCATTTTGATATGTTATTTACACCGATCTACATAACGACTCTTTTGTTACATTTCAAAAAAACAAAATGTATATTCTGTTACTATTTTGAGGTCGCTGATCACGATTGTGTAATTCAAAGGTATAAGAAAGCAAGTAATTGGAGCGCGCACACCAAAATTAAAACTAGATCGTAAGTGCAAATAAGACTTAAAATTAAAACAGTAAGTGAGTGATAATAAAAAAATTAAGTAACATTGAAAAAAGGGAATAGTATCGAAGAGAAAGTCGAAAATTATCGAATGATTTCTAAAGTCATTGAAAAAGTCCACATACGATATCTCAACGACGAAAACAGATATGCGTAAAAATCTTAATGAGTTTTTTAGAGTAGTTCTTTCAGACCCCATTAATGGTTTCATAAAAATGAAATTTCTTTTCGTTGCAACATACTTAACTTCAAATATCTCAAAAAACTGTGATTTTCGCACATCCAGGTTAGAACATTTCGAAAACCGGAGCAATCAGAAAAATTCTGACATCAGATTCGCATTCAGCGCATCAAAAACCATCGGAAAAGTATATTCTAATTTCTGATTAAGAGGTTTGACCACATCTGAAAAAATAGATACTGTGGCAAGAAAATATAATGATATCATTCGAAGATTTGAACTGCAATTACAAAGACCTGTACATGGAATTACCTGTCTTTTGCACTTCAATGAGCTCCCATTTCGTACTGTGTAATTTTTTAATATAATTTATATATGAATAAGCTATTTACATATACATAAGTGTTTTTTCGACTTCCAAACTTCAACGAATTTGAAATAAGTGCCGTTAAGTTTATGTAAAAATCAAAAAAAAAATCGTCCATTTTACATATCGAAGACCCTGGTAAAATGAAATATTTTCCCAACTGAATATAATTTAGAAACTTTATTCCATTTTCGCTATGTTCAAAGAAGAAAATGAATTGGTCGTATATAAATTTTTAAAAATTTTCCGCCACTATAAGTCGACCGCCGACAATGAATAATCGATACTATATAATCTTAAAAACATTTTTCTTCAAAGAAAATCATCAGGTTTAAGTGACATTACAATATCAATTGCGAATTAGAAACAGTCATTTAGATAACGAGTATGATGTATTTTTTTCCTCATGGCATCATGTTTTTCATTTGGACTTTTGTAATTACAATTAAACACATATGACATGCTTTCATGTGCAATTCTATTGAAGTATTTTCCTATTTTTCAGAAAATTACAAAATGTATTTTTATTTAGAAATATTACAAAGCAACACATCATAAAAATTGAAATCTTTTAATGCATTGATACAGCAACAGCTTTATGAATGAGCTCAATGTTCATTCAACAAAAAAATTCTATAGAACAAAAAATTTTGCACCTATAAATGGCCACAATAAAAACTCAAAGGAACAATATGCGATTTCTTGAGAAATCAGTAGTGAATAAAAATTCCATAAAACGCAAAAACACAACACTTAACGTTGCGTAAAAAAGTATAGTCGGCAGTTGGATCAGTTCTCTCTCTATTACAAAAAAAGGACACAAGTTTCCCACACACCAAAAATAGTCAACTGGACAAACAACAAGCGCATTAAGCGCAAAGATTACTTGACTATACAATTGCTGATGTTGACCATTATATTTCTGTGTTCAAAAAAAAAAAAAAAAAGAAAGGGGAGGATCACTATGATTTAATTTTCAACCATGCACTACTAATTGATTTATGGCACCTGATCTGTGCGTTTGCACGTTCTTTCATTCGGACAGTCTGTGGCAACGCCATACCAGTCAAAAGATCCTCGTCGATCTTAAGAATTGACAATGAGGTATAAAGAAGTTGCGACAAATTCAACTGCTAAGGTTGAGTTGTCGACGTGGCAGCAGCGTAACAGAATCGCTGACTGATATTACGTAGAAGATCACTAGATCAGTTGTATCTTTCGGCAGCAATACGGGACAAATTTTCTGGGCAATTAAAATGATACAAAAGAGTAGAAAAGTGCTACGCAAGTGGCTGAATAGTCATGGTAGTAGCATAACAGGTAGTTTTGATTAACTCATGTAGAAATTAGGTAATGAAGATGTTAATCAACTCTAGAGGAATCTAAGCTGTAGTTTTTATGTTCCCACGATCATTCAAGTGGATCTTGGTTGAGTTGTAAATGTATAAGTAGTAAATTTTTAATAAATGATTTTATTTACATTTGTGAGATATGTATAAGAAATATTTCAATAAAATTATATATTGCTATGTTGACAGCAACCGTATTCGTAGGCGAAATTCGATATTACGTACACAATCAGAATAGGAAAAATAATTTCTGGGTAGCTTAAATCAATAAAAATATCGTTGTTCCATACTATATGTGTAACAGAAAAAAAAAATTGCGAACAATTTTGTATTAAACCACAAACATACTGGGAAGGGTCCATCTCATTTCAATGATATTTTCCAATCTCTTGCTTCCAACATGTGTCAAGCGGTAGTACAAGAATAACGCTGTGATTCGTGCTCTTCAACTATGGAATCGATTTTGAGTAATTGGCGTATACCTTTTGTTTTAATTAACCTCAAAGAAAATAAAAATCAAAGCCGTGATATGATTACTAATCCTGGAGGTGGTTGCATTTTTCATGGTGATTTCATCATGCTTAATTTTTTTTTGTAATTGATAGTTTTCATATGGCTAATAATCGAGATTAGCGTTAGTCGCCAGAATCGAGGTGGAGCTGGATGTTAGAGGCCCTAAAAAAAAACTTCGCCCAACAACTCGGAAAGTAAGATACAAGCAGTAAAACATATTAAGCCCAATGAAAATACTTTCAATTCTTGCCCTCAAAAATCTACGTATGACAAAAATATACTCATTTTTCATAGTCTTAAAATTTCTAATAACCATCGCCATTTTCGAAAAAAAAAATACGGTTTTTATTGTAAATTTTAACGCAACATTAATTGTCCAAAATTTTGGAAATTTTATGACGGTGAAAGGTGGGTCAAATCTGGATGTAGTGAGATTTTTTAGGCATAAAATCGATGGGCTTACATCTCTTCTAAGACAATGGCTTAGATATATTTTTCTATTTGTGGCTTAAAACAAACCCCACCTCTTTTAAAGTAGCTGACGCTTAGATCATCCTGTTACTACCCGAAAATATATAATTTAAATAGGATGAATTGATTACGTCATTTGCAACGCTGCCTCCCGGAATAATTGTGTTAGCGAAACTTTTTTCACTTCGAAGATAAGTTTTAATAATTAAAAGGCACTCTTCTGTGGATAGCGCCCTAAAATTAAAAATATCTATACTTGTATATAATCAGGCTTGTTATGATTCCGATTTAGTTCGGAAGTGGAATCGATGTCCGAAGTTGAATTTCAATAGTTAGCTCTTCTTAATCTTATGGTCGGAATTCGCTTATTTCATAATTCTGACAAGATGAGTCAGTTTTGATACCAAATTCGGATTCATCGCCAAAAAATACTTCAGAAAACCATCTTTAAAAATGAGTTTACCAAATATATCTTATTTTAGCTTGAGTTGAGCTTGAGTTTTGGCCTTTTTGCGAGCGTTTTTCATTTTTCTATCACTCCGGTCTTCTGATAAAAAATACTGGAACATCGGGACTGGTCAACATTTCTTCGTCTGTTTTCGGACTACAATGTTGAAGAGCATTAGACCAAAAAAAAAAAAAATTATTCCTACCAAGATACTCAGCCACTGTATAAGAAAACAACCATGAACATCGTGTTCATCAGACCCGAAAATATAAGAATCGATACCAATTTATACGGGCTCGTATAAATACGTATCTCGTATCTCATGCGGAAAAAATTTTTGCGAAGAGTTATCATCACTCGCAAATAAATTGAATGAAATTTATTCATAAATCGGACATTAGCGACCTCTAAATATCAATATTTTTAAATAAAATTTTAAATGTCTTATTTTTTTATATAACACTAACTACTTTTCATATTAGCAACATCAAAATCGAAAACTCGACTTTTTTTGGTCACTCTAATATAAGTACATACATATACTTCAAAAATTTTCTCGTAAGAGCACATATCTTTAAACATTTGCCATTTGTTTGCCTTTGGTTAAAGTATGAAGAATTATTGTAATATATAGTACATGTATAATTCCGGATTTTATCACACATTACATCTGTTCAGTACAAAACTATATATTGTTGATTCAAAACTTTATTATAAATGATTAATGTCTTAAATCGCATACGCTGATCTTACAAAATTTAAAAATAAACATGAAGCGGCTGATAAACATACATGTATTAGAATGAATTTACAATTCACCTGTTTTTATAACTAAACATTACGAATAATTATAAATGACATTTCTATAATTGAAACTGAGTGATCTTTGATATAAGATTAATAAATACCACTTAAAAAAAATGATTCTAAGATATTCAATCAAATGAGAGATAGAAAAACAAACCGAATTTCAGACAGACAGTAGCGATGCCAAATGATATGCCAACAAACGCCCCAAACTGTAGCATAAATGTAACTGACGTTTTTGGAAAATTTAATAACTTCATTAAATACCAGAAAAAGGGACATTTCATATAAATTGCTATGCGAGTAGATCTTTAACTTACAATGACAAAATTGTTACAAAATGCGTTATCAATGGATTAGATCAATGCAATTGTATAGAAAATAAAGACCATATCCTTTGCTATAACACGTGAGGGAGGTACAATAAATGTCACAAGACGACAACAGACCAGACATGTAGGATAGTAACATTTAAGTTACTCAGTTACTGTTTTCTCTGCTGATAGTTGCACCCCAAATAAGTTGTAATAAAACTAAAAATTAAATTTATGATATTACTACAAAAAAAAAAAGTGTACGCAACACCCTATACAAACCTCCGTCAGTCTGCGAAGGCTCGACACAGTAGTCAAAACACCTCCAATATTTCTAAGAAATTAAACGCATGTAGTCAAGTTATTTCAAGATAAACACGATAACGAAATGAAATCATTCCGAAAAAAGGTAGAGGGGAGAGATGAAAATCTTACTGACTGCTGCTGTTGAACGCATTTCTATACAAAACTAGATCATTTCGATTTTTCGGGTCTGTTTTTTCTTTCATACAACTTTTCTTGCTGCCCATGTCACAAAAAAAGGGCGTCCATAAAATTGACTAAGGTTTTAAGTAGATATTTTAGGCGCATGCTCTGCGTGTTTGTCGTTTTTTTTTGTATAGCAGTTAAATAAAATTTATTAGCTCATTAATTAGTGCCTGGAATTAGTGGCTCATTTAAAGGTTACCTATTTTGGGCATTTGTTTTTTATTTGTTGACTATCATCGATAGATCAGTTTGCTTAAATGATTTGTGGCATGATAACGCTTCGTTTAACATTTTAATTTCGTAAAAGTATAATGGAATTTCAATTAATTTTATTGATTTCGATTTATCGAGCACCCACTGTTAATCCTTAGGTAAGTTTTTGAATTAAAGGAATGTTATGGATATCCAAAAATATAAAGACTGAGCTTTTAAGTAGCACAGTTCTTTTAAAAATATGAAAATAATAAAAATTCTCGGACAAATTTCAGTACCAAAAAGAAAAATAAGACTCAATAGCAGAATTTCAGACACTAATTCATCTTTCGTCTTTTTAAAAATCCCAGCCTTGTGATCATACCCTTGATATCATCTAAAGATAATATAAAAAACTGTCGCCAAATTTTAAGTATTTCTTGGAACAAATATCATCAAGACAATTTATAAAACACACATAAAAATTAAGACAATAGCCTTTGATATCAAAGATCTTGTGCGATACAGCGATTTTGTCAAAATTCAATAACAATTAATTATACCAAGAATTAATGATGTTCTGGTTTGCATATGAGTATGCTTTTACCTGTTCTTCGTTTTATCAAAGTGCTCTGACTTTGTGGTCACATTTAAAGTTGCCGCAAATAAATTTCAATATATGAAGAGTGGTAGCCTGCTGTGAGGCATATTGATATGACTTTCAACTGGACCACAGCAAAAAGAGCCATTTTTGGTTAATGAAATAAAATCACATATGCTAACCAATATAAAAAAATTTGAATATTATTTTAAGTATAATAATAATGTTAGTGATATTGGCCCATAATTATAGTCGCAAAATTAAGTTAAAACCTGGTTTTTACGCAAAATTGAAAATACAGAGTAACTCCATAAAAAAAAAAGAAAAACTTGCATTAAATTAAGAAAATTTTAAAAAATAGATTACCCTGCGTTATTGACACAAAATATTATAGACACAGTGAACAAAAGGAATAATAAAATAAAAAACTCGAAAATACAAGGCAGCGTGGCGAAGTGGTTAGGACCGTGAGCTCATAGCTCTCAGTGCGAATGTTCGAAAGGAGTAGAGAAGGCCTTTTTCTGCCAAAGATAGGTCTTCTAATAGTGCTGCGTGCTTCTGCCCTTTCCTGTGGGTTGTTACGAAATCTTCTGAGCTTAAACTGTGTTTTCCATATTAGTCCGCTCTTGTCATTATGTGCGATTATTTTTGCTTATGAGTGACAGTTCAAGATAAATTTTCATTCTGAAAATCATCAGCTGTTAAGCAAGTTCGAGCGGTGCCCGTTACGTTAAATACCAATTAAATTACCTGAACGAACGTACTAATACTAGACAAAACCATAATATTTATTATGTAATTATATTGTGTTTTCCAGAAAGTTTTATTAAGCATTTCAGTGCAACCAATTAAGAACAATGTATTTACAAATAGCTAAAGCTAATTACTATTGACACTCAGTATCTTAAAATTCATTACTCAGCTAATGCAATATATTTATTTCACATTTCTATGCATTTTCAAATAATCACAATAAGTCAGTCGCCGTTGCAACCACATACTCGAATTAAACTTGAGAGAAAGATTCTTTTCAGTACCTACTCAATGTGCACAAAAACGGATGCGGATCCGTTTCGAACCCGTTACGAATGCGTCAAAACAGTGCAAAGATCATTAACACAAAAGACAGTTTTCAAGTTGTCACCAAGACTTTTATTTCATTTTCAATGTATGAGGGATACGAAGTACAGTTCTGTACTTAGTTTTAATATAAATCCTTTTTTTATTTAAGAAATTGAGTCCGTCTCGAATCCGTTTTATTTAAAAAAGACGAATTCCTCTCTCATCAACTTTATTAAAAAAAGAATCAAATCCGTATTAATTTAAAAAAAAACAAGTTCATTTCGAATCCGTATTATTTAAAAAAAGAGACGAGTCCTTAACGGATTCGTATTTAAAGTCCGTTCTTAGTTCGAGACGAATCTGAAAAATCGAATGCGTTTTTCGGAGGAATTTCGAAAACGAATCAGTTTTGAATCCGCAACGAAATCCATTTCGGATAAAATATACGAAGAAACAAGGGAATACCGAATTCATAACGGATCCGTTTGACACACTGGGTACTTGACATTTTTACTTTACCTTCTTTCAATCCATAATATTCTAAAATCTAGGAAAAAAAAAAATACATAATTCCGCAGTAAACTCTAATTAATTGCACAATAAATTAGCAACGGAACAATAAAAATATCTGTCATCAATTTTAATTGAATATGACTTACCTTCGTACAACAAATGTAAATTCAACAAATTGTGTGCAAACACAATCAATTTGCAAACAATTTAATTAACGTAATTACAGTCAGGAGCGATAACACTAAACACTTTGAAAAATCTAGCGACGATTATAAAAATTAGAATATCATAAAAATTGCAAACGATTTGTTATGCGCGCACTTTGCCAGAGTCATAAACTGTGGAATTTAGTTGGCAACGCATGGAGTCACACGATCGCGTTGCAACATTGTATACAATGACGATAAAGATGACTTTGACGATGATGATGATCATCATCAATGTGGCGACTAATTTGCATAGCATTAAAATTTAAAACTAATGTTGTTGTTGCTGCGGTTGCGGTTGCTGCTGTCTTAGTTGTCATCGTTGAATATGAAATTTATTTATTTATTTATTTATTTATTTATTGATTGATTTATATAAATTGTACATATAAGATTTCTCTTTTGACTTGTACAAATCAGCTGATAAAAAACAAAATAATTTACTTCAAGTTATCTTAAAACTATATATGTAAAAACAACAGTGCAGCAATAACTTAATTATATGTATATCTTATATAATGAAATTTATATATAACAGAGTGAGAGATTTACTTAGTGTTTCGAATAACAATTATTTTGAATTTATGATCTTATTATTTTTTTTAAAGTTTACAAGTGAATATCAAAAAAAAAGAAAGAGAAAAAAAAAAAAAAGAAGAAAGATGAAGATAAAGTGTTAAAGAATAGTGCTTAAGTGTTCAAAAAGTTTACGCTTGAAAATGTTTGTGCAACTTATGCGCTTCAGAGAAATGGGTAGCATGTTCCACAGATGTATCGAATAGATAAAGAAATGGCGAGAGGTAGAAAGATACTTAGGCCGAGGCGGTATAAGTTGTTCAGTCCTCTGATTCCTAGAAAACCTTAGGATTGCAAATAAATAGTCGGGTTCCTTACTGTAAATTAATTTATGTAGCAAGAGTATAGTGCGGAAACTTAGCATATCATTCAAAGATAGTCCAGTAATTTGTTTGGTGAAAGTTGAGATGTGAGATTGCCTTTGTACATTGAAAATAAACCTTGCACAGCTATTGGAAGCCGTTATTAGTTTTCTGTTGGATTCATAATCTAAGCTTGAAAATAATTCGCAACTGTAGAATAAAATCGGCAAGATAAACGATTTCACGAGTCTAAGTTTAACATCACTTGGTAAAAACTTAGAAGTGGGGCTTAGACCTCGAAGTGCACCATAAATTTTGGAGACTACTCTATTAATATGAGTGTTCCACGTAAAATTGCTGTTAAGATAAACTCCTAGATTTTTAATGCTGTCAACATAATCTAACGGAGAATTATTTAAAACAAGTGGATATAGGTCAGTTCTGTTGCGGCCTCTATTTATCGACATTGCCTTGGTTTTTGAAGGGTTAAGGCTAAGCCCGTTTTCTTCTGACCATTGAAAAATCCTGTCCAGCTCATTGTTTACTTCAATTGTTTGTTGAAAACATAGATGTTTTGGGAAAAGCTTGTACAATTGAATATCATCTGCATAGATATGGTGTTCGCAAGTTTTGAAACAGACAGCTATATCATTAATGTAAGTAATGAATAAAAGTGGTCCTAAGACTGAGCCCTGGGGGACGCCACATGGTACATTCAGGCAGGAAGAATTTTTATTAAGATGGTGGACGTATTGAAAACGATCAGAAAGGTATGAGGATAAAAGCTTACACAAAGAGTTACCAAAGTAGAATTGAGTACCTAGTTTTTCTATTAGAAGTTTGTGGTTAATACTGTCGAAAGCTTTCGAAAAATCCAAAAAAACAATCAAGCCCATCAAATCATTGTCAATACCTGAGCGAATATCTTTACAAACTTTTAAAAGGGCAGTTGTGCAACTTCGGTACCCTCGAAAACCCGACTGATGATTAGTTAGTAGTTTGTTTGAATTTAAATGAGTTTTTATTTGATCGCTAACCACAATTTCAAATGCTTTACTGAGAAACGGAAGTATTGCAATTGGACGAAATTCAGAATTATTTTTTGGCAAAGGCAAGATTTTTGCAATTTTCCATGATGTAGGGTATTGGGATGTAGTAATTATAGTGTTGAAAATGTGCGAAATGTGATGTAAGATGACAGGAAGAAGTAGTTTAATGAAATTAGGGCAAATATTGTCAGATCCGATCGCGTTTGACTTGATTTTTAAAATTACTTCACCAACACTACAAATGTCTACTCCTGATAAAGCAAAGGATGTTTCGAGCGAATTGCTATAAGCTGAATCTAAAGAAGGAATATTGACATTATGAGCTGACTTTACGAATTGTTCATTAAGATCATCTAAATTTATATTTTCTAATGAAATATCCTTATTTTTGGTTATGATTGAATAAATTAAGTTTTTTATTAGAATTTGAATTAATTTTTCAGCGCTTTGTTTTAGTTTGATTGTTTTTGATGTTATTGCTTTTGCATTTAGGCAACGACAACAATCAACAACAACATATGACACTCAACAACATACAGCACACAGCAAAAATGTTGCTAATCACTTTTGTCAACAACAGATTTTGTTCAACGGTGTTAACTCATCAAAAACTCGTACTCTTAACGCGCTGACAACCACTGAAACCAGTTCGTCAAATTTTCAGCAGACAAACTGTCGTTGAGTTTATTAGCAAGTTGTTGAAATACGGTTAAATGACTATTAACTTAGCTTAAATACACAGGAACTTTGTAGTGTTGGCCGCGTCGGTGAAATCACTTACACATCAGATTTGTTTTTGGTGTTTTTTTTTTTTTGGTTTTGTTATTGACATTTCACAAATTGAATTTTAACTCAAATGGAATGGAGTTTAAAATTGAAATGCTTCATTGAAAGCTTAGTTTGCTATATCGGAGAGTGTGCAAGTGTTGGATACAGTGGTATAGAATTGGTTAAAGCATAAATATAGGTGAAGTAGCGGGATTGCTTCGCTTTTATTAAAATTGCAATATGCTGGATTTAAACCGCAAAGCTTACTTTTAATATGGACATTTAATTATAATGTACATACGTGTGTTTATGTTATGATTCGATATTCAGATATCATTACGTAAAAAGCTAATTCTAAGAAGTACTTGAAAAAACTCGTCCAAAACTCTTTCCACATTGATTTCGATATCGCGATGTATATTTAGTGAGGCTAAGCCGTTTAGCCGATCTTCGGACATAGTTGATCTGAGGTATGTCTTTAGACCACGTAGCGCTGAAAAGGAACAAAAAACGAATTCGTATTTGAAGTCCGTTTCGAATTTGAAACGGATTCGTTTTTTGTACAAAATTTCAGTGTTAAAAAAGATATTAAATTTTTTCGACTTTTTTCAAATACGCTAATTCGATTAAAACACAAAATTTTTTTTGGAAATTTTTCTTAAAAAAATTTTCCGGGACATTTTTCCATAAACATTTGATCTGCTTTATGAACAAAAAACGAATACGAAACGGATTCGTTTTATGAACAAAAAACGAATTCGTATTTAAAGTCCGTTACGAATTCGAAACGAATTTGTTTTACTTACAAAAAACAAAATTCGAAATGATTTCGTTTTATGAACAAAAAACGAATTCGAAACGAATTCGTATTTGAAGTCCGTTACGAATTCCAAACGAATTACTTGCAAAAAACGGAATGCGAAACGAATTCGCGTCCGTTTTTGTGCACATTGGGAATATGCTCATCTTAACCAACTGAGCTACTGTCATTGTTTATGTGAACGACTAAAACTCAATTACTGACTTTCCCGTCGAAATGAAATATTTCATTTCATTTTACGTTGTTGTCAATTGATAATTTATGTATACTTTTAGCCAACCACTACGTTGGCTGATGTCGGTAAACTGCTCTTGCAACCATTGTATTGAAAGGGAACCAGGTTCGAATCCCAGTGGATACGACATAATTTTTAAATTCAATATAGAAAGTATTAAATATAATACAGCATGGCTTAAAAATCAAATGAAATACTTACGATAGCATAAAATTGATTCCAAATGTTGTAAAATATCGTTTTAATGTTTGAACCAGGGACGTGAACCGGTTTTGAACCGGGAAACCGAAACCAAACCGAAATTTTTGACAAATGATTGATCCGAACCGAGAACCGAACCACTTTTTATAACGGTTTGAGGGTTCAATCTGACCAATTTTCAATGGACAAATTTTCCCACTTGTTTTATTTTTTTTTTGTTTAATAAGGAAATTGATGAAATTTTGAAAGAAATAGGGAGGAATGAGACAGAGTTCAAAAATAAATCATTAATATATAAAATCAAATCGTTTGATAATATAAAGCGGCTTTTGACTTTGTTAATGTTTAGAGCTTTTGGAATAACTACCATGCCAAAGAATTATCTGAATTAGCTCAAGTTATTTATAAAGTTTCAGCAACCCAGGTTTTGGTAGAGATGACATTTTCCACCCTAAAATTTATTCTCGGAGACCTGCGGGAAAATATTGACGAGCACTTGTTAGATCTGATTATTGTAAATCAAATTTTTTATCAAATATTAATTTTTTACTACGAAGATACTTATAGCGTATGACATAAATTATACGTTCATATATGCATATTTCTATATTTTTTTGGATTGTTACTGAATAAAAATAACACAAATATGCATAGTTTTTTTTTCATTCCCGAACCGTTGAACCGAACCGAAACCCCGGTTCAAAGAAAACAAAAACCGTTTTGACGAACCAATCCAAAAGTGCAAAAACAGTTCGAACCGGTGAACCGAAGCAACAACATTTTTCACCCGGTTCACGTCCCTGGTTTGAACTGTATAAAAATTTAATACAAAATGTCTTACAAAATTTTTTAATCTATTCAAAAGTATTAAATGTAATCAAAATTGTATTAAAAGTGTTTGCAATACTTCGCTTGTAGTTATTAAAATATGTATATTCTAAGATTTCTAACGGTTTAGTTATGTTTCATTTAAAAAAATAAAATTTGTTGTGTCTTTTTGATTTTTTATTCAAACGTCAATAAAAACCTATGTGCGAAAATTTCCAATGGGGGTGGGGATTTGAACAACCAAAACCCCCCTTGAGCACGGGCTTGATTTAAGAGAGACATAGTTGCGCACCATTTTATGGGAAAATTTGCTCGTTAGATTACATGATATGTACGGGAAATATAGTTAGTCATTTTGGAAAGACTAACAAACCAGGGTTGCCTTGCCAAAGCCTATCTCGAAGCCCGAAAATGCCCGAATTCAGTCCAATTTTGTTGTTTTAATCGAAACTGTATAATTTTGTACCTCAAAATAAGTATGTGTAAGTCAAATGATAGAACTCGAAGAGGCCTAAGTATAATATAAAGGGTTGGGATGATGCCACGCCTATACTATGAGAAAAAACAACATTTTTTATACATCAACAACTATTTGACACAGATGGATAACATTTTTTTAAATATATTTCTTTTGATCTATGGATATCCATATGGCTCTAAGCATAGTTTAATTTGAAAAAATGAGCGTTGCTACGTCCACCATTATAAGAGGAAATTCAAATTCAAGATATCGCATCAACTATTGCCCGAAGATGAATGCGACTTGGTACATACATAAGAAGTATGGGCAAAAGTAAGTTTCAATGAAAAAATGGGCGGTACCACCCCTTCCATATCAGAAAAGACCAAAATTTGATGCAGATGAATGAGACTAGATGCATATATAAAAAGTACGGGCAAAAGAAAGTTTCTATGAAAAATTGGGTGGTGCCATGTTTTCCATATGTGAATAAAGCTACAATTTGCATATATGTATCAGCATCTATTTGATAGATGAATGAGACTTGGTAATTATATAAAATACAAAGACTATAACAAATTAAATTCATTGTCCCACCTAGCAGTAAGACCAGAACAACGTCTGCCAAAACTGCTATATGTATGTAAAAGAGTGGAGATAAAAGTTTATTTCACTTGAAAAATGGGCTGTTTTGCTTTTACATTCCATTGCATGAGTTTATGCAACATCGCGCCACCTAACGGATAGGGCAGAACAACGTCTGCCGAGACAGCTAGTTATGTATATATAAAAATTAACTATTTTTTACTAAGAACTTTAATTTAATCTGAAGTTAAATTTCTATATTTTGAATTGTAATTTTTACTGTTGACAGCTTAAGTGAACATTAATTTTAAAATTTTAATTAATTTAATTTTTTATAAAGCCGAATTAATGTCCAAAATATTATTTGTAATTTATTTATACTTTTATTATAAGATATCCTATGTTACACATATGTACCTTTTTGCCCGTGTGCGATTTTCAATAAAAGAATTTCTGAAAGCGGGTGGTCATAACCCCCAAAAATATTTTGGAGACTAAGATCGTGGATTTGGTAATTACATATGTATAAAAACTAAGGCCAAGCAAAGTTGCGATATTGCTAGACGACTTTTGTGTACCAATTCCTTTTGCGATGAAATCGTAAACGTCGATTTCAAATTATAATTGTCAGCAGTCGGGCACAGCTCCGTTTGGGTTTCACGACACCGTAACCTTACTGACAATGATAATGCTGATGAACTGGTTTGAAAAGACCCAGCTATGAGCAACTAAGCTACTGAACCCACAACTAATTACATTTAACGAATGATATTTCGCTTTCAAAAAGCAGAATTCATCAGAACGTCTAGTTGGTGGAATCACTAGAAACCATTTTATTGGTAAGTAATCTGATAAACTTGGTCTGTGATCTAAATAGGGATTGTAGAGATCCAAAATTTGATGAATTTGTTTTAAATTGTCTCTGCGAATGCCCTGCACTAGCTCAGAAACACTTCAAGTTTTTCGACAGTTAGTATTAAATGAATCAAAGGATTTATACACTTTATAATTGATAACATTTGTATCATTTGTGACTTAAATTATGATGAGAAGTTGTGATCTCCTGGTAATAACCAAATTTTACATTGGTCCAATGAATTGTAATCATTATTACAGCTAAGTTCGATGAAAATCAAAAAGATTCTGGTTCATACTTCAAATGCCATTCAGCTAGAGTTTTGCGCAGAAATTTTTAAGCAATTTTAAATGATTCTGACAAAGTTTTTTCATTAAGTCTCACCTATATTTTGCAGAGTCAAACTTCTCATTATCACTTACGCCAACAGTATCAAAAATTCGCACTGGCAAAAATGCAATACAATAACTCAAAAAAATATATAACTACGAAACCAATGTAAACGTATGCCGACCAACATAATTTTCACATATCGAACACAAAATGCAAAAGAGATTTGTTGAATTTGTTTAAACGTTTGTATTATGCGTCCAAGAATCAAATAAGAAAAGCCGCCAAAAAATACGGCTATGGCTACGGCAACGGCAGTAACCAAATATCAAAAAGCCAAGTTCAGATGTTGAACTTTTGTTGCGTTGATAAGGATCGCAGCTACACGACGATGGCTCCTGCTTTGCGGTGATGCTGCAATAAAATAAATAAAGTTTGAAAGAAAAGAAAAAGTTTCTATTTCAGCAGAAAAACGATTAATACGCACAAAATGGTTAAATCAAAACAACAGAAACAAAAAGTCCCAAAAAGCAACAACACCATGAAATGACAGCGAACGATTTGTGCGCGTAGGCCACGATTATTCCATATCTTACTCTAGTATGGGATGCCGCTGCTGCTGTTGAAGCCCGAAGATTATGTTGCCAAAGAACAAAATTCAAATCGAACCGCAACATAAATCACCAGCTGCTCATGCGCATGGTTTTGTTCTTGCCAGACTTTTCGTATTTTCTTTTCTTCAAGTTTTGAGTATTTTGTTGAATCGAAATTATGTTTATTATTAACATTTATGCTGTAATTTATTTTCATAAGTTTGTTTATATGTCTTTGAGCAATAATACGCTCAATGAACGCCTAAGAATTGGAATCTTACGTTCGTTCGGTATCAAAATCGAAATTCACGGTGGAAGCTGTTTGGTACGGTGTGACTTATCTGCTACGATCACAACTTCTCAGCTCATCTGATATGCATCTAATATTCATGCGACATTTTTATTTAATATTCAGACGCATATTTTTTGGCTTGAATTGTTTTAAGTTTTTCTTTTTTCTTAACATTTGTTTATACTGTAAAACGAAACATCGGAGATATTACGTTTGTGATAAGAAATCAAATCTGACTTTCGTGTTGAATCCGGTACAGGTGCAGTTGGCTGAGATAAGAAATTAATAAAATATTTAATAATCATAAATTAGTCACAATTTTTATGTTCAGCTTCTTTTTTTTATAGGGTGAAAACAAGTATTTTTTCTTATGTTTACGATTTAAAAAATATAAAACTTTACTTTTTTTATTTTTATTTTTATACATATCATAAAATTTAGTCTAATATTACCTGATAGAATTTATACAGATGAACTTGTTTTATTTTTAGTTAATTTTTTAAATTAGGTCGAAAGCCACGGGAATAAATAGACTGTAAGCTTGGAAATCCAATGTGATCCCAAATAGACATGGAAATCTTTTAAGCAAAGTAATTGGCTGATTCTGTATCTTCAAACGAGTGAAAATAATGAACATCATTTATTTGAAACAGACGCTTGAAAGGTAAGAACTTGCTTAGGCCTTTACAATATATACGTTATGTTTGTCAACCGAAAGCTCCAAATATAAGCATAATTTTCATACATACATAAGAAAAATTCTTTGAAGTTCCTTGAATGTACCTCGAAAGTGCAAGAAGTCATTAGAATAGGAACGTTGTCTCTAAGAATTTCAGTACTTAAAATGATATTTTGAGAGGTATACATGTCTTTTAATAATTGGGTATGTTTCGTTTGCATTAAAATGATTTGCAAAAGTTTTTTCGAATAAACTAAAATGACCTGAAAAACTATTTTCCTCTTCTTTTCGAGGCAATGTAAATTTTATATATGATATAAATATAGAACACTTTTTTTATAAAACGTTCCTCAATTTACTCTGGTATATAGATGTTAAAATTGAATAAAATAAGTTGTGTAATGAGATATCAACTTGATATTTTATTTGACAGGCCTATTGATGACATTATGTGTGTAATGTGACATCGTTCAAGTAACTGCTGCGGCTTTGTTGCGAGGCGCGCATCCGATAGGTCAAATTTTGATGACTCTGGTGCATAGAATATGAAATAAGAAGTATAGAAAAGTCATAATAGTGAAAAATTATATATCAATCAGAAATCGAATGAAAAAGTATCAAAAACTCTTGAAAGCATTGAAAGTTACCGAAAAACACAATATGAAACGAAGATTGTCGAAAAAATCAAAAAGTTTCAAGTATAGAAAAATATTGCGTAGCACTGAAGTATCGAGAATAGCCGAACGAAGAATATCAAAACACGCAAATTGTATCGAAAAGTTCGATATTGTATTGAAAGTCTCGATGATATGAAACGAAAAGTATCGAAAAAACCAATGAAAGACGAAAAATATTGAAAAAGCCGACGAATTTTAGAAAAAATCTTATACGTCAACAACCAAAACGGGATGAATGGCATTCAGTCAGCGCCTAGAGAAAATTAGGCATGATGCACGAAGGAAGAAAATATTTGCGTTTAATTGGTTTTTTTTCTAACCCTTTCAGGACCGAATTAAAATTGGAGGAAAAAAAATATTTCAGTTCAAGCTCTTACTACTATGATCACAAAGGTTAACTGATATCAATTTTTATGTCCTCGGTATCCTGGCTCTTCCTTACTGAATACTAAACTGCCGTGAAGGCAAAAGCAAAGCAAATCACTGAAAAAAAAAAACAAAACTGTGTGTTGCCTATAGGCAACATTGGTCCTGAAAGGGTTTAATTAGTTTTAAAAAAGGAAACACAAGAGTTAAAGCTTTTTTCATGTTCAAAAAATTGAACACTGCATAAACACAAACGGAAAGTTTTTTCAAAAAAACGTTTGTTTTCTATGGAAGTGATGGTTACTCAATGACGCACTGCTATATAAAAATAAGGATCTTGAGAATTACATGCCGCGTTATATAGTTGAAGCTAAGTAATTTCCTAAATTGAGTACGGCGCTCTCTTAGTGCCATTTTTTCCTCTTTGTACTCCTAACTAAGCCCTTGAATGATGCACATATGTTACATATCCATATGTACACTGCGTTCATAAACTATTGCACAATTTATGTACTTTAAGAAAACTCTTCTATAGATTTTTCTATCATTTTCAAAAATTCAAATTATGTCAGTTCTGTCAATTTAGAAAAATGCAGATAATTCGGGTTCGAAATAAGAAAATGATATGTAGTTTACAGCATTCTTTTAAGCAAATAACAGTACATTAAAAATTATGTAACACGGGATCGGCGACAAAAAAATATGGGGTGATTTTGCAACTTTAAAGTACAGTATCGGAATTTTTAATTTTTACCCGGTCAATTTTTAATTTTTTTGTAAGAAAAAAGAAGAAAAAGAAAAATTAATCACGGATTCGAATTTCCCGATTGATTCAAATAAAAAAAAAATTTAACCACTTTAATATGCAAATTTGTCGACTCCGATTCGAAAAAAATTAGGTCTGTTAATTTAGAAAAATGCAGATATCTTGGTTTTGAAATAAGATAATTTTTTTAAGCAAATATCAGTACATAAAAAACGATGTACCATGGGATCGGTGGTAACATAATATTTGAGATGTTGCAGCTAGAAAGTGGAAAATCTGTACTTTTATCCGGTCAATTGTCAGTTTTTTTTTATAAGAAAGAAAGAAGAAGAAAAGCAAATCACGGATTTTAATTTCCCGATCGATAGTTTCCCGAAAACCATACCCACTTAGTTGAAAAATTTTATAGCGACTGTCACTTACACCATTTTTTGAATCAATATTTTGGAAAATGGGTTGTTTACTTAAAACAGAGGGCGCTAATTCAGTTTTCAATATTAACCTTAATCCTAGTAATGGGCTTTGTCCAGACATATAAGGCTATTGCATTCCGCTGACACATTGTGAAAAAATCAAAAAGTTTTTATTTTGAACAGCTCTAATGTACACCATGGTGAGCCTTTACCAAGTTTAAATAAAAGTTTGATTTACAAAAAAAAAAAATTGAATTGGGGGTTATTTGGGACTCAATTTATAGTGGACTTACATTAAAAGGAATAACATTTTCTTAGCTCTTTTTTCATTGCATATTTACTTTAATTGTATGTATATTTATAAGTTTAACTTCAATTTAGTTATTAGTCGTGTTCTATTCGATATGGTTTAACCTAAAAGAGAATAAAACGCAACTTTTTATAATTCTGCCACTAGGAGGCATGACAGTGTTTGACAGAACTTCTGTTATGTGGAAAATACGTTTTAATTTTTCAATGAACATAGATGAATACAAACGTTTTTCGTTGCTATTGCGATGACAGAGACTCTATCTCTTGATTCCCATTAAATTTTTAAGCAGAGCTCAGACGTTAATTTCCAAAAGTAGTTGTTCTAAGTTTAAAGTTCTATTTTCAATTTTGTATAAAAAAAAATTGGAAGTATCGCATTATTCAAATGCAATTTTTAAGAACATCATCCAAAGACGGACTTCAATGCAATCATCCCGTTAAAATACAAAGTACATTTTAAAATGACGAAATCGAAAAAATTGTCCATTAGAACCTTTTCGATCCCAACGTCATAATTTTTACAATTATGTAAATGCCATTGCTTATTTGGCTTCCTAAATAAATCAATTAGAAGCTAATGAATGCAGCACGTGACAAATAAGTCATTATGTCACATTTGCTCATTACTCAATCGCTGGTTTCGGTGCAATTTTCCATAATTCTGCTGCATGGAGAATAAATTTAGTTGCTTGCATCATTTTAAACGTCATCACGTTTTATCTAACGCACACTGTAATGACTTCATCAATATACAATTATTTTGTCAAAATGTAACACGCCCAGTTGATGTCATTGTCACAGTTTAAAATTAAAAACTAAAAATAAAAATTCAAAATTAAAAGCACCCACACACCACGTGCAACATTTTCGTTTTTTTTTTTTATTATTCTCTTCTGTTAATTCGAAAAGATACGAAATCGTTAAAGTGTTAATTATAATTATTTTTAATTTATTTAACAGAAAGCAAACTGAAACGCGGCTAAAAGCCTTTTAAGCAGTTAACAATTATTGTATGTACTTTAACTGCAACAACAATAGCAAAAACATACGCTAAGTAACTATGAAAATTATACCTCAATTATGATGACCAGTTAGAAACGCTTAGAATCCGAACACCTTTTAACTAATCAACGCTGTATGGCCTGTTAAGTCATTTGGGCTTTTTTGATGTTTGCCGCCGCACGTTAGGCTGCCACCGTCACCGCCACCGCCACCACCTACATTGAAGCACAAGTAGGTACGGTAGTAGGTTGGCGTGTCAGTGTTTACTTTTGCTTGATTTTTAAATTTCGGTTTTCTTTTAATGAAAGTCTCGTTGAAGGTGTCAATTAATAGTTTGCTCCCAATTTTTATGTTAATTGTTGAGTAAACGAAAGTATACTTTTGGTATGGTTGTCCGTTGCATTTTAAGTGGAGGTCTTATATATTATGGGGGAAAAATCAAATGCTTCAGCCAATATGATGAAAAAGATAAAAAATATTTCAAGATTTTCAAAGAATTATATTCCTGTTTTAACAAATTTTTATGTAGAAAATGTGCCCATAAATAAATGTAACCATTGCAGACGATTTTTTATAATGAGCAACATAACTGTTATAACAGAAAGTGTGTTCCATATTTATTTCCCCAGACCAATATCTCGAGAGTTAAGTTTGGTTGCGATAAATGTCTTTGGCAAAAGTTATAAGGTTATAGTTGGTCAAATAACAGTTGACTTTACCTTTGACCTTGAAACCAATTTACTTGGTCAATTCAATGTCAACTGTGTGTTCTAAAATCGTCTTTACTTAAAAAATGGTCCTCCCATTCAAATTCCGAAAACCCTAGCAAAATGAGAAATTTTTCTTAAAATGAAAACGCGGACCGCGCGGGACGGAACATCGAAAACGCGGACCTGTCCTGCAAAACGCGGATCACCGCTCACGTTAGTATTAACCCATATTTGTTATTGCAGATTTGCGTATTCTATGAAAAAAAACAGGTACGTTTAGTATGAAAAATTTTTTTCTAGGATTTTTAGTTTTTGCGTTTTGGTCTAAATTTTTCTAATATAATTTTTCTCCTAACTACCAATTTTCAGTAAAAATTTCTTTGAGCAAAAAGTTGTTGATATTGGTCAAACAACACAATAAATATTTTATTTAAAAGTTGTTTGTTTTTGATTCTATTTTCAAATTTTTATTTATGGGTTATTATTCCAACTTTCTGCATAAGAACAAAAATTCAAAAAATTAGCAATGCAATATCTTTTCTTGTACTAGTTTGACACTTATAAAATAAAAATGAATGAATTAAATAAAAATTATTCCAAAGTTAATGAAAAGATAATTTATTTGTTATTTATGACAGTTCAGACGGTGATCACCGACAAAAAAAAACATTGCGAAAAATCAAAGTGACATGGGAAAATCTGAAAAATAGAGGGTGTTACGGGTGGCTTAAAATACCAAAATAAAAAAGATTGAATGATTTTTATAAACGCTATGAATTTTAATGCGAAAGTTGGTATACATTTTGTGCTTACCATGAAAAGGGGGAGGAATATTTTTGTCTACATTACAATTCATACTACGAGTATTTATGATTTTATTGTTAACACATACAAGCTGTTTTTTTGTCAACCACGTTGTAATTTATTGAAAGGAATTTTTAAGTAGAGCGTTGGCAGGAATGGGTCATAAGTCAAAAAGGGAAGAAATTGCTACTGAAACTTGTTAAGAAAGCGGAAAATGTAAGGGATGTTTTTGGCGAGAACTTCCAAAAGCTGTTTCCCAAAAAGGTCAGTAGAAAACTGCAAGTGTAGCGAATGTTTGATATACCAGCTTATTAGCCGGACGCGTGGCATCAAACTGTCTGTCATTTAGCTGCCGGAAATGATACCGTATTTTAATAAAACATTTTCTTATTTTTATGATAAGGGTTCTGAGGACATCATTTAATTATGTATTTTAAAATGTGCTTCCAATATTAACTATTTTTAATTTATATAGAGAAAAGACAAAAAGCTCTACAAATTATTAAATCGAATAATGTGCCACGCATACTTTGTTTGTGTTTTTGTGAGTAGCCTCGTTGATTCGTGTTGAAACCCGTATGAAAAATAAACAAATTGACTGAAAGTAACTCAAGCTAATAATATTCGTAATATAAACGCATTTAAGCCGCAAACAAGCGAAAGAAAAACACGTTAAAAATCTCTATCAAATGATATATTTAGATTGTACATACACTGTAAAAATGTATGTTTTGGAAAAAACGTTCAAATAATTCAAAAATGTTCTTTTTAATTTAGAGCAATATGATAATTACTCAGCAAAGATCATGAAACTGGCCTTATTTAAAATTCAATTTTATGGCCTTTAATATTTGAAAATAATTTTGACCAAATGACCCACATTTAAGAAACTAATGTTGGACGACTTCAACCTTCTTTCGTAGCTACATCCATCTCTTTCACATATCAATTTCTGGGGATTATTTTCACATCGAACATTAGTTATTTCAATAAGTCAATTGTTTCGATCGCAATTTGGAATATTAACTTTCATTAAACTTCTTCCGAGAATAGTATCTGAGGAACTTTTTGTCAATTTTCTATGCTTCATATATTCTTCCAAGCAAAGTTATTATGTCAGAATACCTTATCACTGTACAATATAATTTTGCGATAGAAATTAAGATCAACTTGAATGAACCCTCACTCCACTCCCCGAACGTACGTTGTGGACGATATTTCAATGAATTCAGTTCCTGTAAAAACTTGATTATCTAAAGCTTAGATAGATGATTTAGATTTAAAACCATTAGGTCGAAGTATTTGTGCTGAATTTTCCATTTAACTGAGCTGCTAACTACTAACTTTGAAAGGGATCGCATAAAGTTCGGTTATTGGGAGTGCATACAGTTTTTGAGCCGAGCATTATAACATAATTACTAATAAGGATTCAACTATAAGGTCCAACGTATGGTATGCCCGACGCTGACTAGGGCGGATCTTAGACTCATTGGGGTTTGCAGGGTCGTTAGTTCCTAATATACGTACACTGGAAATGCCTTGATCAGCAGTCAGATTGAGTTAAATTAATGGGTGACTTCATTCCTCAAATAAGTAACAACAACATCGATTACCCACAGATTCGTAATAAGAAGCATGATGTTCATTAAGAAACAGAGGCATAAAGTTAGATGGTGTTCACCGAGTAGTACAGAGTTTAATTTATCTATTCTGGGCATTAACTCGTTAATCGTTAGTTAACGAAATTAACATATCGACTAACGGATTAGCATTTAAGTTAACTTTAGAAAATGTTAACGGACTCGTTCACTTCCGTTAAGTTTCCCCAAGTCCGTTAATCGTTAATCCAGTACCTACTATTTACCAAAAAGATACCACACGCACCGCACTGTGAATAACACATCCTGACAACAAGTACGTTCCGGTCTATATGACTGGAAACGTATGACAGCAGTTGAGTGGATGCAGTAAGAAAATGCATGAAAAAAAGGTACGATAAGAAACTGCCGAAAGTTCAAACGCCAGTAACAGCGACGATGATGAGGAAAACTTTTTCAATTCATTCACTCAGTCTAATGAAAAACCTAAGAGCCATAAATCTTTAAGGATTAAAGCTCAAAATCTCGTCAAAGTGTGGTTAGATATAAAATCAAAGGACTTGTTCAACGATGCGGCATTCCTCGGGAGGTATTCGTCAATCTATTTATATTTGCTATACCCTCAAACGCAACAGTTGAAAATCTTTTTTCCATGGGCAAAAATATTTTAACACCGAAACGAACCTCGCTTTCAGACGAGAATTCAAACATATTAATATTCATGAAGTGGAATATGCACATTATGCTTTTCTTTTTTTGTTCTCAACCTTTTAACTTTCAAACCCAAACCAACAGTTTTTATAAGAAGATGTACAGTAAAAGAATATAATTCTTAATGTACTAATCTATGATTAAAATAAAATGAAAATCACTAACGCAACGATATAAATAAATGCAATTTTATCACTAGTTAACGAATTAACGATTTACGTTAACTTGCGTTAAGCCTTCCGAAATGTAACGCTTTAACGTTTAACGAAGCTAACTTTTTTAGTAACGGATTAGCGATTGACGAAGTTAACTATTTGATTAAAGGTGCCCAGCTATGCCTAAATGAATTACAATTCTGACTGTTCAATCCAAACAAGCAAGAATAATGTTTGCACTAAAAGTACTGAACAGGAAACTCAGTACAAAAAAATTATATTAAATTATGATCTGTTCCAAAAACTCAAATAAAGAAATTACTGTCAGTGAGCTCTCCGATATTTACATATAGCACTTGAAAGCTGATTCGTATGTGTAATATCAAAAAGTTTCAAAACAAATACATACATGGGAAAAGACATACAATATCATTCTTATCTGGTGAATGCAAAAAGAAAAACATGTGCTTGGAAATTCTTAAGATTCTGCTTCTTAAACTCTGGTTAGCTTGTCTGCAATTTCATTCCCACAAACATTCAACAATCAATGTCCCAGGAACCAATAAGACTCCACTTTTTTAGTTTGAAATATCTTTCCTATAAGTACCATAGCACTTTTTGAGTACCATTTGCATTACCTTGATGTCTGAATAAATTTTTATTTACTTGCAGAGAAATTTGCTTTTAAAAACCTTTTGTAGGGTGCAGAAAGAACATCAATTAATATCTATTAGAAATATGAACGTTGCATAATATCTCCATAATGTAATGAACTCATTTATATTGGCCTGGACAAAGTTACTACTGGCACCAGAATAGTCTCATTCCAGAGAAGATCTATTGATGTGAATTCTTCTTGGTGTAATGTTACCCGTTGCGAAGGAGCTCATTTATCCGGTAAAATTAACAGATTTTATTGATATAGTTCACTTGGAAACAGTGAAATGAATAGTTTTATGCCAACATGATAACTTTCAGAACTCAATTTTTGATCTAACATTTAAATTAATTAATTAACTCTCAATAAATCTTTTAGAGTGTATGTCAATAATACCCGATGCCACCAATAGTATTGGAAGCGGCTACTTGACAGCATCTTTTTTTTTTTGTACTCTTTTTTTGATCACACCGATTTTTTGTTTCTTCACTGCCCATTTTTTTTCGGTCAAATTGAGTTGAGTGCAAACAAGAGACGTTAAAAGATCAAAAAACTTAAAATCAATAACATTTTCGACGTAGGCAAATTCAGGCACGCCGGCAGCAGTGCCTACTAAAACCATGTTGGCTGGTGTTGATGACTGCACTGTGATCTCTTCAGTGGTCTACACTTATGCTGCGCATTGTGGTCTTTGCAGAAGCGGCTTCTGCTTCTGTTGTTTTGCATTTGGCCATAACGTTAAGCAGCTGTTTTATCACAGATTTTGTATCTGTTTGCTGAATGTTTATTTGTTTGCTCGCTGGTCGTCTGGCTGTATGTGGAAGTTTGCTGATTGTTTTTAAGTTTGCATACTCGTCGTATTTGTTTGTCGGATTTACCATCTTCCGACAAATTGTGTGTTCGTTCGTATTCACTAAGGACCGGGGGAAAAATCCAAGTTGTGTTTTTGGCCTCTTCATTGCTGATATCCAGCACTTGGCCGCCGTCAATTGTTGTTGGTGCTGACGCTGATGCTGTCCGTTTGTCTGTTTATGTGCGTGTACACAACACATTAGTCCTATTTGTCCATTATGCTGCCCCTGCTGTTTGTCATGTTTGTCTTTCTTAATTTGGAGTTAAAATCACATACCTAAACGCTTTTAAGCGTTTTGTTTTATCTGCGGTGTTTTGATGGCTTTTTAAGTTGGCTCATAATTAAAAATAATCGATATTTTCTTGAGGCTTGAGTTTGCTAGAGCTGCTGTGACTTATTATGTGTTTGGCATCGATTTTAACTTTATTTTGTGTAAAGTGTCGATAAATTTTAGGATGCCGTAGCATTTTGATCTGTAAAGTCTTTCATACTAGATCAAGATTATTGAAGTCTTCATTAATATTAGAATTAAAAAAATTCCTTTGAAATAAGACATTTTATGATGAATATATATATTATACTATAATATATCATTTTAACCAGCTGGGCATCTTGTATAGAGCTAATTTATTGTATATACTGAAAAGAATTCATGTTACTGGGCAGCTCTTTTTAAAGAAATATCCTTTTCCTTGTTTCTTAGGAATGATCATAGGTTCCCTGCCTTATGCTCTTGGTGGTTTTTTCCAGTTCTTAAGACATCCCATCCTTAGTAGTTATAGATTAAGATAAGTTTTTTTCATATCAATATCAACTGTAACAAGCGTTAAGACAACATTTTAATATTCAATTAAAACATTATACTCCACACACAATTTCTCAACATTCCCATATCCTCTACCCTACCTAATTAATCACATATCCTTTTTTTTTGCTTTTACATCCCCAACCGAAAACTGTTTACAAAACTTTTTTCATGAAAACAATTCCAAGCGATTAAGTGATTTTCGCATTTAGCACCGCAGCTACGAAATCAACTGCTGGCCCCTCGTCCTTGCACATTTCTCATCCTGGCGTGGTAATTGGATTAATACGATGCGCACACATCAGCATAAAATAAATACGAAAAGTAATCATAACGCTAAATCGTCTCAAAGCGAAGAGGGTGGTTAAGGAAAACGAAAACTGGCCGGTGGGTGTTATGTTGAGTACAACCCCGAGTTAAATGCTTTTGTTACGGTGGTTATCAGAGAAATCACTAAAACTTAATCACGCGTCGCCATGTGAGTAATGAATGCTATGGGAGAAACTTCCAAAGTTATGCGCCGAGTGTTAGCACGAACACAGCTTGTCATAACCCAATTACCAGCGAAAACATATTTTCCAAAAGTAAATACGACAGCAACGAATAAAAGGGAGGTAGAAAACCCACCAAGTCCTTTTTTTGATGATGACGATGACATTGTGTTGAGACTCAATGTATTTGTGCCATCATCCCAGTTGGGATTCAATTCGTTATTGTGTTGTGCATATTTCGTCAAAATACTCTGTAAAAACATTTTGCGATGTATAAAAGAATAAATATAGTTTTCTTGTCATTGGTGAGATGTTATGGTTGAAAACGAACATTATGGTTCGAAATTAATTTAATAAGAAAACTAGTTTAGTTTCGTCAAAAATGCATTAACTTACACAGCATTTACAATGCGCTTAGTCCTAAATTATCTACATTAAGTTTGACAACTTTTACTTAACTCATTTTCGGCCACTGGTCGATTTTTCGACCACGAAATTTTAGTCGCAGAAATTATTTTTTTAAAAAAAAAAGGAAATGCTTTCTTCCTCTTTCTTTTTTATCAAAATAAACTTTGATACTTAAGGTTTCGTGAAAATGTTATTTCATGATTACTATATTATTTTTATACACTGAAAAAAATATATTTAATAAGTCCTTTTTTTAGACACTTTTTAAAACTTTTTTTTTTAAATATAAATAGTTTCAAAATGAAAAAATTTTAATGCAGTTCTGTTCACAAAAGTTCTTTCTTAATAAATCAGTTTAATTCCAATAATTGATATGAAGTTCAAGTCGTCAAGTGGTCGGAAAATCGACCAATGGCTGTTATGAATATCAAAATAGCAAGATTCAGTACATCATGTTTATTTTGTTCAACTAAGATTAGATGCAAATTTTGAGAGAGGATTACACGCTTCGTACTCAGAAGGATTGCCATTCTATTTGCAATGCGTAAATGGGGGCGTGGCAGGTATAGGAAAGTACATATATTCTTGATCAGCGTCACCACTTGAGTCGATTTAGCAATCACGGTTACGAGAAAATCAAGCAAAATAATTGAATGAAATTTGGAACACAGGTCACACCTTCAATCAAACATCTTGGGATTGCAAATGGGCGAAGTCGGTTCACGGACATGCCTGCGATCCATACAAGTAAAACAAATTGAACTCTATATTGAGAAAGTTATTTCATGTATTGTAACCAATTTTTTAAAAAATACAAGCTCTGAACAAAAAATTGACGAATTTCGACGAGAAGGCTGGCACATTCCATGGAAGCGAAAACTTCACTTCGCTATAATGAAATAATTATTTCTGGCAGTAAAACGAAATTTCGCACAAATGCAAAAAATAGTTCGGTTTAGTATCAGACAAATTGACGAATTTCGTCAAAACGCTATACTGAGAGAATTATGTAATTGATTATAGATTTGGCAAGAAAAATTAAGATTTTCTAGTTAGATAGTCGGACAACGCAGATGTTATCTTAGCTACAAATTTGAAAATGTGACCCCAATTCAAACAGCTAGCCGTTGCGACCGCTAGACAAAAAACACATAACTATGTACTAGTAACTTAATCGCATTTAATCAACACACATAATTAATATATGTGTAGCATTGATCTACACGATAATGCTGCCGCTAACTACAGAATTTCTATATGCGGCAAGAAATGGTGGTGGCCACTCTTCATCCATTCTCGAATACCGCTCTTGTAAACGCCTAGAAAATATACTATATTTCCTTATAGCTTAACACAAATCTTTAAAAGTTATGTGAAAACTTGAATTTCGAAGTGAAGTTACATGTTACATGCTGACTCAAGAAGCTACCTCGGATAACGACTCTGAATACGGTCACCCTACAGAAAGGCAACAAGGGAATGGGCATGTAGTACAGAAAGTACCGCACGGAAAACATTGTCACCGCAAGCATTGCTATAAGCATACGGTTACTATGTAGAATCGCTGCAATGTTCATCTATTTCTTGTATTCTGTCTATAAAAAATTAAAACTGTACTTTTAATGAAAATCCTTTTAAAAAATTAGCAAAAAAGGTTTTTTTAAAAAAAAAAATTAATTCCAATTTTTGCCTGTTTTGTTACCGGTAACAGCCATTGGTCGATTTTTCGACCACCTCCTACAGGAAAAGGACGAAAGATATTTTTGTTTTTTTTACTTTTAACAGTTCTATAGGATCATAATAGACAGTCAATGAAAGGAATTGCATTTTCGATAAAAAAAATTTTTCTCGGCCGAAAATGAGTTAAGAGGTCAAGCCATTGTAATTTTATATAGATGGCCATGAAAAACACTTCCGTTTTTTGTCCCGTTCGAATGGCTTTTTTATTGCCTCTATCTTGGAACCAGTATTACGTCTGGCATCAACTTTACCACTGAATACGTATATAGTGCTACCAAAGGGCTATTCCTTAAAGTAACAGAAAAAAATAAAAGTGTTGTACTTTGACTTTTATTTCACTTTAAAAGTGTACTTCCGTCCCGTTCAACATGAGAGAAATGTCTATATAGCACAATTGTCCAAAGTTAGCCAAGACATCAGCTGATAGTTTGTGACACCATCGTGTACAATAATTCCTGCAGGGGCATCGTTTATGTTAGGGTTACAGTTTTGCGCACACAATGGTATTATGATTAAGTCGTTGTAATAAGGGGTTGTTGCATGTTATAGCTGCTCCTGCCCTGTTGATGACGTTGATCGTAGACTCAACGCTTGTTGGGCTGTCGGAAGCTGTAATTTGATACATTTAGTTAGTGGAAGCTGCGCAACTGAAGGGTAGATAAGTGAATTTTTATGAAATTTTATGACTTTGACATTGTTATGTGTTTGTGTTTATATATACTACATGCATCTCTCTCTCTCTCTGGCGGTGTGTTTGTTTGTTTGGGAAAACTATCATCGTTAATCTTTTTTACGTAGAGAAATGCAACAATTTATGCTCTGCCATGGTAATAGATAGCTAGTTGGCCAAAATACTATGGCAAAGAAGTCAATGAATTTAATTGCGATGAATGATATTGTCGTCTAGCTTGAATAAATTAATTTATCAATCTTTAGAAATGTAAAAGAAAATTTTATATTTTTATTTTAAAAAGTTCAGAAGTCTTAGGAATTCCATTAAAGTAAAATCAAATACAATTGCAAGAATTAGCTTTTTGTTTTCATTCATACTGAAAGAAGCTTATTCAGTAATGCTATGCCAGTGATGTCTTCATAACGAATTGTCAATCGACCAATTGTGGTCAAGTTCTATGCCAACCAGACTTTACAATCCAATTGCTATCCTATTTATATGCATTACATTAAATGTGACATTTCTTGGGCCATGTGACCATCACAAACATCATTGGTATTGTCATCATCAGCTGCATCATAATGATCATGCTCATGATCATCATAGTAGCAATTGGATATTTCTTTAAAGATTCTCGCTTAAAATCAAATTTAAATTCTAAACGAAGCATTTTTACTCATTCAAAATTGTGTGTATGCACCTTAAAAAGGAGTTCGTTATTTTTTGTAATCAATGTCTGTTACTGCTCCTTCAATACATACATTCATTCGTCCATTGATTCTCATCATTCATGATGTTGACGACACCAGCAATAACAACAACTACAACAATGACGACACAACAATAAAAGCGTAGAATCAATTTAGCTATAACGCCACTGTCACTTCTTCAGGTTGTCTATATAACGCGCTATTAGGAATTTCACTATGGGTTCGTTCACGTTGCACCAAAAGAAGCAACAAAAATGTGAAGAACAACGTGAGCAGCAGTAAATTTTATTCATAAGAGTTTTCTAGCACAGTGGTCAAACACCAGTAAACGTATTCCAATTGTCATGCCATTTATTCTTATGCCATGCGGGTACGTTTTGTTCTACTGTGCAGCACCGCATATCAATGTATTCAATAGTTTGCTGGTTTGTTGCTGCTGATTGTCAGTTTAAATGTTAATTCTGTTGGAATTGTTTCTGTCATTGTTATTGGTATGTCATTTAGTTGGAAATACAATGTTAAATTTATCATCCATATTTTTCACTGTAAGTTGATGTTGCATAGCGTTATACATATATTTTTAACGAGCTTCAACTGAGAGAGATTTTAAACTGAAAAAATAAATGGTTAGTAGGATCGAAAAAAAAATAATTTCCTAATTGAAAATAAGTATTTATTGAGCAAAATATTACGAAATTTCATTACCTTTCTGAAAAAGAATTTCCAATATCTTATAAATAATTTTTACGATAAGCATCTTGAAAGAAATAAAACAAAATCCATTAAGGTAAATACGTGGAAACACTTTGCAAATATATAAGTAAATGACAAAGCTGAGCCTCAAGTCTGATGTCATAGCAAACCAATTTCAGAATACTGTATTATGCACCTGCCTTCGTTAATATCGAATAAAATGACTTCTAAATGTTATCTATAAAAAAGTATCAAAAGAAGATATAATAGTTGTAATGGACGGACATAATGGTAAAGTTTGGGAATATATTTGGACTAACAGAGAGTTCAAATGATATGATTGTTCTCATAATAAAAAAAAAGACAAATTCGACCACATTGTCAATATTGGACAAGTTAACTGTTTGCAGTTGCAAAAATGAAAGGTCCAGCTTTTCTCAAACGAGAACATTCTGCTGATATTCGCCATCAACTTGTTACCTGCCGTCTTCAGGCCGAAAATTCATTCCAGTACAAACCTGAAGCTGATTAAAACTACATTATCTCCGCAGTTAGTTAGACGGCTAAGTATTCCAGTTAAAGCTTTTTTGGCATTAAGGAGTTTTATTTAAGGAACTATCAACATCAGAACTTTACATACTGTTTAAGAGATTATAATCAAACGTGTCCATGAGACCCACATACTTATTCAATGTAGCGTTATCCCATCGAAGTCATATTCAATGACCGCCTTCGTATTCGTTATTTTCAGACAGTCGTTCAGCGTTTATGTTTACCTACGTCCCTCTCGGTGACCAAATTGTGTTTTTTAACCTCCTAGTCTTCCAAATTATTGCATCATCGGTATGGTATTAGGCGTTGTTGGGAGGGGGATACAGACACAAGCTCAAGACCAACATAAATGGAACTTAATCTTTGCTCTCTGCCGTTTTGTTGCTGTCGGATACAGCTTTGCCACCCGCTAACGGGCATATTTTAACTCATTACGAACTCATCGCATGGCTCAAAATTAACAGAATTTGCGCCAGTGTACTCTGACGACACAGATTTATTTTTGACATTTCACAATACTCCCAGTAAACACCACGATTCTCTTTCAATGACTTCTAGTATATGGCTTTCTCCTTTAAAACTTCACCACAGAGCTGTAACCAACAGTAGGGCTCAACTCACCTCCCCCGAATTTGTGAGAAAACAGCTGGCTTCATGTCTCTACCAGATGTCAATGGAAATCTTACCGTTTTCCGAAGACAACTTGGGTTAAAGGTTTGCTTTGCCTCGCACATTCTCAACAAGAACATGCCATTGCAAAGCATGTGAACAAGAAATATCGCAAAAATTGTGTCGGGTTTGCGAAAAATTAGCCTGAAATAACGTCAGGAAAACGATCATGTATTCTATATGTATATACTGAATGCGCTGTAATCTTAAGAGGAAGAGGAAAACAAAGCAGCCATTAGACCGATAATAGAACTATTCTTTTTTGTGCTGAGCAAAAATTGCCCTTAAGAGATAACCACGATAGTGGACCAACAAGTCTACGACTGAAAATATCATGCATCTTTTCTCGGGGATGCAATTATGGATATATCGGGCACTAAAAAAAGGTTTTTATGTATCAAATATGTACATCGACTTTCACGAAGACTTACGCAAGCTTATTCACCATCTGAAAAAATAACTGAAGCTCTCCAAAAACGTTGCAGAGAGGTAGGTTATCAATACGATATAGCATATAACATGGCTGGTCATCTCAGTGGCGTCCAGTCGAGAATGAAGAAATTGTACCTATTGATGACGTACGTTTACTTTTACAGCCACCGTTTAAGCCTTGGATTGTTTATCCAAAGCCACGACAGTTTCACCATTTCAGACTTGTCTTAAAATTGTGAACGAATTGGTGAACTTGTTCAAAAACCACGCGATTTCAACAAAAACTCTCCAAGATTTGATCTAAGAACATGGCCCAGAAAGCAGAAAAAAAAGGCTCATTCGTTTTCAAGAAACAAGAATTCTTAAGCGACAGGAAACCAATCTGTCCTTGGTCGAACTATTCAAGATCATCTACATGGGGATTGAAAGAAATCTCTGGAAAATCGTGGATCAGTTCAAAAACAGCAGTCGGTCGGTTTGACACTTAAAAATAATATGGGAATTAAAAACTGTTTGTACCTTAAATTATTAATACTTCGATAGCATTAGATGCCCCCTTTTATGCACTGATTTGAAACTATGTCTCGATATCCCTCCCTAACCGAATTTCTGGCTACAACCCTGCCTCACCATACAAATGTCTTGGGTTGCTGTGCACCCAGTGTCCCTTAGCTGTTTCTGTTTTTTTTTTTGCGGACGCACGTACTAGCTTGAAAAGTCTCAATTTTTGAACACAGTTGCACCATAAAGAGTGGTGCTGCCAGATTAAGAATGTTAAGCAGATACTGCGAGCTGCATGGGCTTGTATTGGAAGAAGTAATCTTGCAATACTGCACCACACTGTATATTTACAGGATCCTACAACCCATTCAGCCGAAGCAGCGGGTTAGTGCAATTTCATACGTTGAATTCGGTCAAGAAAGTCATTCTTCTTTGTCTGCTTTCTAGCTTATATTTCGTTTGCCAAAGATTCCACAGAAAGATCGGCCATCTATTTTTGATCCACCCTTAAGCCAGACAAAAAGTCTTTTTCTACATTGGTCTGGAGAGAGATATATTGGAAAAGTTATTATCAGTAGCACGTCGTCAACATATCGAATTTCGCTTTGATCATAGAATTCTCCAGCAATGCGAAGTAATACAATTGCCTCAAAACGAATAACCCAAGAGATATTTTATTGCTGATAGTAAGCACTGAAAACTGCTTTGATTATTATTATTATTTGAAATATTCACCTTTACCAAGATTTCTGTATTAAGAAACCTAAATTCGAGACCGATAATTTCAAAACCAAAATAAAATCTCTGCAACAATCAATCAAGTTATAAGTATTAAATTACGTTCATGCCGGAAGTGAACAAACACGTCGCTTCTTTATTCAAAAGCCTTTGTTCATGCCTTCCTTTTTTCATGTATGCGAAATAACCCATAAATAAATAAATGGTTGAGCTTAATAATCCACTTGGGACACAACTATATTACTACTGGAGAAAAAAGGGGTGCAAAAAAAAAGGAGTTATTTATCTGCCGAGACGACAACAACATCTAAAAGCAAGGACACACTACAGGACATCAACCACAAAATGTACAATAAAAATGCTGACTTCCGCTGGCATTGCGCAAAATCATTCAATTTCCGTTTTGAAGCGATATGAGGAGTTTGGCACAAGGCGAGAATGTGATTTGTCCTTTTATTCGCCTCACAATATATTGCAATAATAACGATGATTATGTTGATTATGATAACGAAATACGAAATGTTGCATTATCACATTTTGCTGTGTGTGGAGTGAGTGAGCTCTCATTTAATTTGAATAATTTTTATTATGAATTTATGATGATGCTACTGCCGCTGACGATGCTGATGAACCCAATCCAAATGGATTCCTCATGTAATCCCTGTGTAAGCCAGGACGACGACGACACAACAAAATTTATTAATTTCCCTCACCTCAAACGCACACGTTGCGTCATATGACAAGTTTTTCTGGTTCGTAAGTGATGGGAATTTTTCTCAAATATTGCTGTCCGTGTCGCCGTTACCCACTTAATTTGCATAAATATTGCATTTTGAGCGTATGTAAGTAAGGGGTGGGAGTTCTTCGGTCTGGACAAAGCATCATTTTTATATTTTTTAATTAAATTATATTGTTTATTACAGCTTGCCGCGTTATGACATAGGGTTATTATGCTGCATTTACTTGTGACAAGGATTTTATTAGCATTTTATTATTATTTACAGGGGCTTATGAAAAATTTTAATAAAAAGAACTTACCCCAACTGCTTTTACTTTGAGAAGTGAGCTTTGAAATTTGCACTGTGGTAAAAAACCGAACTCAATGTTTTGTGTAAGACTTTGTGTGTAAAACAAATTTAAATGAAATTTATTCATTCCATTGCACGTGCATTTTCAGCAACAACATATACATTTCAATACAATGAGGCTGTACAAAAAAATAAAAAACGAATTTGCATTTTTAAACCTCCCAACTGACAACGATCTTTGTTGTATCGCAATAAAATGAAAGAAGAAAAATTCTATGAAATTGAAATTGTACAACTCCCCAAAGTGTTATTTTGTTGCCAAACATGAAATTGAATTTTCATTTTCAATGACTTTAACACATTATCGTCCTATATCCACCTCCCACTGCGTTCTGTCCAACATCGAACTTCCAACATTTTTCTGCTCCTTTAGCAAATTCTATGTGATTTGCATATAAACTGTTGACGTTGGCTGTCATTCACACAGCATTGCAGCGACTGGGTTGTACAGTCATTGTATTGGCTAAAAGTGAAAATTGATTTCTAATCTAAATCACTCAATTTGAGTGAATAAAACGGAAACGGAAGTCAAAGTTGTACACGTATGCAAACAAGTAAATGAAAGCATACCAATAAAAAAAGGAGCACTGCACACACAAACAGTTGAAATCAAATTAAATTGAAAATGTTGAGAAAAGGTTTTGTTTTTGTACACTGAATAAAACATGATCGAAAATAGACTGATTTTTTGCTTTTTTGTTCATTAAGGAACAGCTCGGTCTAACATCAGGAAAAATGGATTCCTTTCAACGAGAGGGCGTGTCACTTCCCATACATGCATAAGCTTTAAAACGCTATTTTAATAAAGAACTAAAGAGCTATTTAAATAAATGTTGTCAAATATAAAGTAGGTACATTTAGTGAAACCATTCAGTTCTCTTTAGAATTTAATGCTTAATAATTCTAAAGTAAAGTCAGCAAATCTAAGATCATTAAAAAATTACGGACTATGGTTATTAACATTAAATTCTAATTTTCAACCACAGTTCGATAGAATGACCGTGCTGAACCAGCTCACGTATGTTATCTCTCTAAAGTACATAGCGTTTTAATATTCATAGACAAATATAATACACACTAAGTTGCGCCAGTGCTGAAATAAGTTGGTAGTGGAGGTGATGACCTGCTTCTCTATTAGTTTCAAGACACTGTTTTTGAAATCATGGCGAAAATCAACGTTTTGTGTCCTATTTGCGATCTAATATAGGTAAAAAAATGTGGTCTTAATATACATATACATTTAAAGGAATTATTTATTTCTCAAATTGTTTTAATGAACCTTTACATTTGGCCGCTTCTTTCGACACATCGACTTTGTGATCTTCGTGTCTCAGGTACAGTTGAACCCATATTCCCAAAACATCAAGAGCTTATAATCTTATTACACGCAAATTATAATAAACGGAGGAAGCAAGCAATACATTCGACTATCAGACAACATTGGGTCTCACTAGCATTAAAATTGCTGGAAATTATTTTCAGGTCGTCAGAGATATGTATGTCACACATATGTATGCCGTCTTTCCCTTACAGATCGTGAGTGTTTTCTTAAAGCAATGTGAATGACAAATATTGCTGTCCTTCGCTGACTAAAGGTTGCAGCCGCTGATCTCAGAGACCTTTGTATCGTTTACGAACTACCACGCAAAATGACAGAAAACAAATTCAGGTAAAATTTGTCAATCAATAGTAAACACGAAAGCCTATTAACTACTACTGAGACCATCAGCCATCCATTTCCACATTTTAGCGCTCGCCATATTCCTCTCTCTGAGGGAAGATAACACCGACTGGACTCATGCCCGTTTTCACAACAGTAGCGTACTTAGTAGGGGCCCGATGATGAGGCAAAATGATCCTAGTAATAATTCAATTTTTGTTTTTAGCATAATGACGATTTTCTTAATGTTGTAGACCTTTTGTTCGTGATTTTGTAATTTTAATTTGAAAAATAGAGATATTTTCTGTTGGTGGGAGACGACAAATTACCTGTTCAAATCAAATCAAATCTCTCAAAAAAAAGCAGCAGGTGGAAATCGTATAGCTGTAGAAAAGTTGAAAACTTTCTGATTCAAATTTTGGAAGAGAACGAATACCCAAAGAAACCCAAAATTCTTTATCTCTTAATTTACTTGCGCACATCAACGTAGATAAGGGGATGGCCGTCGCCCCGGACGCAAAGACTTAGGGGTAACAAAATGGTCCTCATAATGCTTAATTTAAATTTGGCTTTCAGGAATAACTTTAATAGTTACTTAATTTGATGATGAACTTTTGTTTTAAGTAAATTGAAATGTATTTTGTTAAAAATTTCCAAAGGAAGCGGTTTCGAATTTATTTTGAACTGAAAAATATTTAATTTATCTAGCGGCTTTGTGGTGTGAAAAGTGATTATTTATTTTGCTTCACTATTTGTAACAATTTTGGCCTGAGGCAGCTTCTAATTTTCCCAGTTGTTTCGAGCAGTCTGTGTAAATACTTTAAAAAATCTCTAAACAGGAATATTATTGAAAACCACCTACATTACTGTGGCCGTATAGCCGATTATTATAGCACCCTGATTTTTATGGCCAAGTGCGACCTGGCAAAAAGATCAATTGGCTACAAATGAAGTTATGAGTAGAAATAGTTCTCAATGCAGCTCTCATTTCTAAGGATGCATTTTTAATTAGCTCACTTGATTCATTGAGAAATCTGCCCTTAACCAATATAACTACAACATCGCGAAGGTTACAATTTCAACAACTTTCTGATGAAGAATATGCAGTGTAGCGCAAAAATAATGGAAAAATTTAAAATATCACACAAATGAAAATTTTTCTTTCAGTGATTGACATTTTATTCACATGCAAATTCAATTTCCTCATCAAAAACTGTAGAAAATCACACGTAGTTTCTCGCTTTTTTATTGAGCATTGATTGCTTTGGATTTTATTTGTACGAGCACTGATGTGGGTGTGAGCATTTTCTGGTAACTTAGAGCTGCAAGTGTAATTGAGTGGGTGTTATTGGTGATTGAGGGTGTAATATGTTTTTCTGAGTGACAGGGTCGCTTCGAAAATTTCTTTTCAATTTCAATTGGATAGTTAACAACTTTTTTATATTTTTAACATTGAGATTTCAAATAGCGATAAACATGAATTGGGTTTTTTCATTAAAAATAATTATCTCATTTTATTTGCATACACTTCAATTTAATTAAATATCAATTTTGCCTTTTTCAAAACATTTTATCGCTTAAGCTGAAGAGTTACGTATTCAATAAAGTATTTGTTTAAATCAATCTTCCTCATATTATTGTTGACTTAATAATAGGATTAATTTTTCATATTACTTTCTTAATACATTGCCCTCTACTCCCTCTGCTTATTAAACAAACATTATTAAAACCTCCTGTAAATGATATCTAAAGCCTAGTGCAGAAAAAAATGCCAAAAGTGACACTCATCTTGACGAATGATCAGCGACCAAAAATCATCGCAAACGTTCGTCTGTCACGTGGCCGTACGACGTGATTGGAATCCGTGATAACGCCGGTGTAGCAAAATGTAGCGTAAGTCAGAAAAAGGATATGCTATAAAAAAAAACTTAAATTTAATATTTTTGTGGATATGGTCATAGATTAAAAGGTGTTGGCAACCAATAAAAGCCGATTACACTTTGCTACACCAAAAGCTACACAAAAGGGTTGTTAGCTTAAAACAAAAATTTAAAACGTTACAAGGATTATAAAGTGCTTACATAGCAAGATTATTGCTGATAATGTAAAATGTTTTTGAGGAATATTTACAAAACCCTTTCCTACAAACCACTCCTAATTAATATCAAACAAAATCATCACTAAAATCAAAACTATGTTGCAGTAATTCAAAATTGAAGAAATGACACCAAAAACACTTAAGCTGCCTAATCCACATAGAGAAGCCGCTTCTTGAATGCATAAAACACAACAATCTCCTCTTGTTAGCCTCTTGAGATCTGAAGATGTCAACTGCAGCTCGATATAAAAACATTTCGGCATTTTTGTAACCTTTGTCGGTCGCATAGATAAACGAATTCGCGCATTAATATTTGGACAAATAACAATCAACCAATTTTGAAAAGGACGTTAATGAACACTTGACAACATCTACGATGATGATGATGAGCTCGTGTTTGAAATTTGTGAAATATCCTGCATTTAGTAATGGGCTGACAAACAATCAAAACTCTGCGCTTTGTTGACAAAAATTAAATTTTTCCTCAGCTTAGCATTGTTAATTACCAATGTATTCATGTTGGTTGTATATTCCCCCTAATAATGCTATATGCACCTTGACAAATATTTACAATTTGCTGCTAGAATAAGGGTGTGCTGAACATACTATAAGAGAAGATGAACTACAGCTGTGTTCATATAAAAATTAAAAAGATTTATAATTTTATAAATCAATTTATAAATGCGCTTAGTCTCAAGTGAAAAATGTTATTTGAATCAGCAGTTTTTTTTTTAAAAAAAAACTTTCTTCACATGATATCTTATGTACTATAATTCTCAACACCAGCAGCGCACGCATAAAAGAAAGACATGACCTCTCCGATTTTCATCAAATTTTTCCGAAGTATTTCTTTCGGCAAAAAGGAAGTAAGCCGAAAATGTTTTTTCGCGAACTACAGTACTAGATTTACAAGAATTTAAGCGATAGCTTGTATTTAATTGGATTGGATTAAGTCGAGATGAAGCTGAATTTTTGCTTAAATATAAAATAATTGCTTAAGGATAAGCGGTTAAACTTCGTTATTTCCATTCGCTATTAATGGAATTGACACATAGCATTTAAAAAATAATTGAGTTTTCATTTTCTTAAAGACGTAACTAATTGGCCAATAGAACTGCCCTCTAGTAGTTCCTACAAAATGGTCCTATAGCATGTAAGTTTTTGTAAAAACAATATTTTTTGTACTAACTTTTGAAATGGAATGGATTTATTACACCGAATGCCTAAAAGTTTTTTGATAACTCTTATAAAGTACACTGTGCTAGTCAGAAATCTCAACAAACTCATTACATTACTGGTTGACTCGATTCGATTGAGCTGAATTCTATTTGCTTGTTTTCGAGACATTTTTAATTTAAAATTCTCGGTCACTATCGGACTATAAAAAACCCATATTCTCAACCAATTTCGATGGATATATATGGGGAACATCGTTTTGATAAAATTACATTGAATAGAAACTTTTTTTTTAAATAGTCCATTTGGTTGATTTCAACCCGACCTCAATATTTTTCTCTGCAAAAAAATTAACATTTATTTCAATTTTGTAATCATCAGTTTCTGATTAATCTGTTTCATCTGTTACTTCTTGTGAATTTCAGCATCTGTCTTCTAATAGAGCATTCAGTTTCTTATTTAATATTGTTTACTCGTAGGGGGTCAAATTTATGTCACTTTTTAATGACAGTAACTTTGCCAGGAAACATCGCAGATAACCACTTGAAAGCTCATTTAAAGAGACAGAATTACACTAAATGATGTTATTATTAAAAATAAACTGAAAGTAGTAGTATCTCAGATGGCTTGGCAATGTTGAAATTTTTTTTTGGGAAAAAAATTCTCCTGACCTCAAATGTCTCTAAGCGCGCATTAAACTCATGTCATTTCTTTCTTATATTAGTACAAGTCCAAAATATAATTTTAAGCGAAAAAAGGTGGGGTTTTTCAGAAAATTCGCTTTTTTTTAATCAAATCAGGGAAATATGGGTCCCCTTATATCCTTTGAAAATAACATTTTTAGTCGGCAACCAATTCCGTAATATGAAATAATTCAACTGCATGGTTTGAAATGGATTTGATAAAAAAATGGATAAAATAAAATAAAATAAAATAAAATAAAATAAAATAAAATAAAATAAAATAAAATAAAATGAAATGAAATGAAATGAAATGAAATGAAATGAAATGAAATGAAATGAAATGAAATGAAATGAAATGAAATGAAATGAAATGAAATGAAATGAAATGAAATGAAATGAAATGAAATGAAATGAAATGAAATGAAATGAAATGAAATGAAATGAAATGAAATGAAATGAAATGAAATGAAATGAAATGAAATGAAATGAAATCAAATGAAATCAAATGAAATCAAATGAAATCAAATGAAATGAAATGAAATGAAATGAAATGAAATGAAATGAAATGAAATGAAATGAAATGAAATGAAATGAAATGAAATGAAATGAAATGAAATGAAATGAAATGATATGAAATAAAATAAAATAAAATAAAATAAAATAAAATAAAATAAAATAAAATAAAATAAAATAAAATAAAATAAAATAAAATAAAATAAAATAAAATAAAATAAAATAAAATAAAACAAATTTATCCATTTGATTTTTTACGTATATTTTTCAATAGTAATTGCGAAGTGCAGATTCCTTGGGAGTACCCCATAAGCTCTTATCTGAAATACACATTTTTTTTTCAATGCTTCCAAAAGAATCCATATTCCGATGAAAAAATATCTCTATGGATTCAAAGAAAATTCAAACTTTGTTTACAAAATATTATCAGATGATTTATCCTTGAGTGTATTAACAGAAAGTTATTATAAGAACCTTTTTCAGAAATATTACTTATTTACACATTAAATTCGTTTAATTATTGACTTTTTAATTAACTCAGCGAACGTTTGAAAGTTAATAAATTGATCAGTTGTGCAAATATGAAAAAGAAGTATCAAATTACAAAGCAACCAAATAGAGAATTTCAAAAAGCAGCTGTCGTTATTGATTTGCACTGCCATCAACATTACAAGTCAATAGCAACATAAGTGGACAAAATTAGATCCCAATTGCTGCCTATAAGGAGCAACAAGACTTTAGGTTCTATACTATTCAGTGTGAAATCATCTCAATATCATTAAGTCAATACACGTTCAGAGTTTGAAGTAAATTGGAGAAAACTAGTAAAACGGGCTCAAAAACAGCACAGAGGATTACATAAAAACGTTCATAAATCCATAAAAAACTACATAGGAAGCTTTTGAGAAGCTGTTGAAACTACGATTGCCTCGGCTAACATGAGAAAGTTTTGTACGATAACTAACCAAATCACTAATTCAAGTTCGAACAACGACGCCCAACCCAAATTAGAATTGGGCAAAATATATCGATACTTGCGATATTTGTTTCGATTATTATCGGCGATATTTTTTATTTTGATGTATCGAAATTTGATGTTATCATATTTTTCGACTGTCGAATTTCGATATTTCCAATTGAAAAAGCACTCGGTCCTAGCCTAAAAAACTAATTATTTTGTTAAACTCAAATGAATGCAACCGTGAAAAGCTAAACCGTCTACACCAAGCGTTGTTTTAACAACTCCAGCTGTTCCTCCTCCAACTTCAAGTTGGCACCTACATTTTTAAGTAAAAAATGTTGTTGTATATTGAACAGACGTATACTGATTGAATTTTGGCAACATGTTCAATTGCCTATGAAAGCCCAAACCAAAAATGATTTTGACTGGCAAGTTATCTGCAAAAAGCTGTTCATTAGTCAAAAATTAGCTTAACCGTCTGAATTTCACCAAAGAAGATGTTTTGAAGACCCCCTGAGTTCTGGAATTCAATAATATTCGTGGATGAATCAAAATTCAACTTATTTGAATCAGATGGCATGTCGCAAAAGCCGAATACAGAAAACAACAAGTAGAACCTACACACCACTATAAAACATGGTGGTGGTAGCGCCATGGTTTGGGCTTTCATGTCTGTTGCTGGTACCGGAAATTTGGCATTTATAGGAAATACCATGAGCATGGATATGTAAGGTTTTAAATGACAACTTGCTGCAGAGTGTCGAAAATCTGGGCATACAGACAAATTTACAGTTTTATAAAAAAAAAGTTTAAAACACAGAGCGGGCATAGTTCATTCCTGGTAAATATATTTATAAGTAAGTGCGCGCATTTGATGGCACCGTCAAAATAGTCGCCAGATCTAAGTGTAATTGTAAATTTATGGACGATTTTGAAAAAAAAAATGTTCGAAAATACAATATTTCAAACAGAAAAGGCCTAAAAGAGGCTCTTTAAATTGAAGGCGTAATATCACGCCAGATACCACTAAACTTGCTGCTTCGATGCCAAACCACTTTTAAGCCGTAGTTGACCGAATAGGCTACCACAGATAATATAAAAAATTACAAAGTCATTATATTTGACAATCTCTTACAGTTTATACACATCTGCATAAAATTAGATGTGACTTAATTAAAATGTTTTGATTTTTTATGTTTAAAATTTCAGATAATATTTCTTAACAATAAAAGAAATTATTTATAACATTTTTTTCATATTATATTCAGTTTCAGAATTATATAGCGCTGAATTTAAAAGTATGGACTGCATAATATAAGCTGTGAGCCACAGTAAAACTTAGCTGGGTAGAAGGCCCGTGTGTAGAAATCATTCAATTTTAAACTTGGATATTTCATATTAAATTACGGAGCGAAGGAACTGTTAACTTTCAATGAAGAAATTTATTTATAATTACTATAAATACAGTTAAACTTCTTTAAAACGAACTTCTATGCAACGAAGTTCTCTCTACTACGAACTGAGTTGAAGTACACAGCTTTCTCGTTCTATTTTCAGTGTATTTTGATCTTCTTACAGCGAATTTCCTTATAGCGAGATTTTCTTTAAAACGAAGACATTTTGCTGTTGTAAATCAAACTTTTATGCGTTTCTGATCTCCTTTAAGCGAATTTTTTTAAAATAATTTTTTGTTACGCATGTCAATAAAACTACATAAATACACATAAAAACATTTTAAGGGGATCCCCAAAACATGAAAACAACAACAATCGAAAAAAAAGAAAGTTGCTTCACTATTAATGGTGGCTACAGTTCAGTTAGTGTTCAGTGATAGAAGTGAAAATGTTGCAACGAAGTAACCTTTCTCTCGAAAAAAGTTATTGATAGTTAAAAAAGTTGTAGAAGGCGTGACATTTGACGAATTTCGAAACTTTCTGGAGAAAAGGAGCAACATACCGACTAATATGTATGCTTCTCTTAGTATATTAGAAGAATTTGTTGAAGGAGATTTTCGTTGATAACGAATTTTTTTTCTGGTCCCGTGCGTATTCGCTATATGGAAGTTTGACTGTACATAGGTATGTATATCTTATGACTCGATATTTAGTTATCATTGTGTAAGAAGTAATTCTGCGAGGTACTAAAAACTCGTCCAGAACTCTTTCTACATGGATTTCGACATCGTGATAAATGATGAATGAAGCTAAACCGATCTTCAGACATTGGTATGTATTATATGGTAAATGATTATATCGTCGTTGGTATCGATGTGCAATGTATGTAGTTCACGATTATGCGAATTAGAAAAACTACTAGTAAAGTGAAGATAGCGCCCCTTTTTTTAAATAAATTTTGAAGTTGCAAAAAAACAATGCAATTAAATTATTTAATTGTGTTTGCCTCTGATATATTGTGTTAAGATTTGATTTTTGATTTTTCAAAATATATGGGGTTGCATATGCCAAAATTGTCGACTTTGGTTCAATTCTTTTACATATTAATTTAAAGTTAAAAGTAAGTAAGTTAGACAAGGAAACATCTGTGTAAAACTAATTAGGTTTAAAGTGAGATAGACAAACATACATGTAGTATATACCAAACATTATACAGGGTGTTTTTTTAGAGGTATAGAGCTTCGAATTGAAATAAAACACAAGAAAATCGTTTTAATGTCCATCAATTTGGCTTTATTGGAAGGATAATTTTATGCCATTAATGTTTAAATATGATTTCGGGCATGTGGCCGCCGCGGCTGGCTCGAATAAAGCCAATTCTACAGGTCCAATTTTGAACCACTTTTTCGAGCATATGGGGCCGTATGTCGGCAATAACGCCACGAATGTTGGCTTCCAAGTCCCCTAACGTTTCTGGTTTGTTGACGTAGACGAGCGACTTCACATATCCCCAAAGAAAATAATCCAATGGTGTCAAATCACACGATCTTGGTGGCCAATTGACAGGTCCATTCCGCGAAATTATGCGCTCATCGAATGTTTCCTTCAATAAATTGATTGTGACGTGCGCTGTGTGGCATGTAGCGCCTTCTTGTTGGAACCACAACTCATTCACTTTCATGCCATCCAATTCGGGAACAAAATAGTCGGTTATCATGGTTCTATACCGGTCTCCATTAACGGTAACTGACTCTCCAGCATTATTTCGGAAGAAGTAAGGCCCAATGATTCCACCAGCCCATAGAGCACACCAAACAGTCAGTTTTTGTGGATGTAATGGCGTCTCAAGGGTCTCATGTGGATTCTCTTCACTCCAAATGCGGCAATTTTGCTTGTTGACGTAGCCATTCAACCAAAAATGAGCCTCATCATTGAACAAAATTTTGCGATGAAAATCAGCATCGAGATCAATCTCATTTCCGGCCCATACACCAAAATCACGACGCATTGCATGGTCTCGCGGCTTTAATTCTTGCACAAGCTGGATCTTGTAAGGTCGCAAGCCAAGATCTTTGCGCAAAATCTTCCATAAAGTTGATGGACAAAGCTCCAATTGTTGTGCACGGTGGCGAATCGAATAATTCGGGTCCTCTTCAACATTTTGCTCTACAGCGGCAATTGTTTCTTCGGTGCGTACTGTTCGACGTCTCTGCGGATGCGTATTATCACATAGAGTAAACGTAGTGCGAAAACGACCCATGGTTAACCGAATTAATTGCTCTGATGGACGATTATGTCGACCATAAAATGGACGGAGCTTGCGGTAAACTTCGCGAACTGAACCATTATTTTCGAAATAAATTTGCACGATTTGCAAGCGTTGTTCTTTTGTCAACCTGTTCATGATGAAATGGCAAACCAAACTGAACATAAATGACATTAGAGTTGCCAGATTTGACCATAAAATGCCAGTTTTATCTCTATTCGAAAAACAAACCTCTAAAAAAAACACCCGTTACAAAGTACCCATGTAAATTAAAATCAGAATGCGAGCAAAACCTATTTTAACTTTACTATTATTACCCGTGTGAAGCAGGGACGTTTAGCTTAAAAATTAAATTCTCTCATCATAAGTATAAATATTTTGAAGCGATGGAAAACTGTTCCCCATTCTTTTTCATATCGCTCAATCATATTCCAATCAAACAACATCATTCAATATCCGTTTCAAAAGCGTTGCTTGAAAAAATCAATTCAAATTCCATAACTTTTGCATACATGTAGTATGTATGGTATATGACAAGCAATTCGAAATTGTTGACAACAAAACTTTATCGTCGTCAACGCTATGGTTGTTGATGCCGTTGTCATCCGTGTTGTTGGCATTTACATTGCCAATCTATGTAAATTGCTAACGAAAATTGTCAACGAATTATTTGCTTACAACAAACCAATCACAAAGTTTTATGCATAAATGCGAAATTTCCATTTGACATAGAAATTCTGAACAAAAACCGAAATGAAGGGAAAAAACAGTCCATGGTATTGCATGTCACAGCAAAATGTTATTGACATCAGGCAGTAACCAACAATATTGACAACATCATCAGCCACGCACAGCAACATATCTCTGGCGGTTTATCATATATACATGCAATATTTATCTATTGATATTTTGTGCCTCAAGGCTCGCGACTGATGAAAATTTATTGAAGTAGGACACAGTGATCCTCAACTAGCCTAAATTTCATAATCATTGACTGCAAGATTTGAGTATGAAGTTTTGTAAGGGTGCATCCAGAGAATTAGAAATGGGGAACCGGAAAATCGTACTCTGAAAGAGTGGTTGAAAATTCGGAAATATGGCACATATAAACATTTTATACGAAGGCAAATTAGTTCTTGGCATTTCTAGGACTTAAGTTATTTATTTATAAATCAAATATGTAATGCATGAGTGGCGCCATCGGTTAAAAAATGTGACCCTTTCTTATACTATAACAGTTCCTACAGCTCTTTATAAAACTTTTGAAGTTTATTCGAGTGCTCCATTCAATTTGACATTTACTAATAAAACGGAGGACCTCAAATAATGTCAAATAAATGTATGTATTAAGGTAGGGCAATTAATCCACAGGGGGTACGTGCATTTCTTATGAGAAATGAAATAGGAGAATCTTTTTTTTTGTCATATCATCAATATACTCACATGACAAAAACGGGGCCTCTTTCAATTTAAAGGTTTGTATGAGTGTTTTTTTTTAATATGTAATTTCATATATTCGTGCATTTTATCGAAATATTATGAACTTTCCTTTTTTTGATCATACAATTTTGTCATGTTATTACATGTTCCATTTTTAAGCCCCGCAATGTCTTAACCCGGCACTGCTTGAAGACACTACAGATCAAAGCATGACAATCATTCTGAAACCACTCACACCCAATATGTGTCATTTTATAACTGGGTAAAAATTGTAGTTCTGAAAAATACCTCCCAAATGAGTTATTTAAATGTAAGTAATTGAAACATTCCTTAGAACTTTGATTCAAGCTATGCACCACCGTTTATTTATTTCTGATTCCCCAAAGGCTCATCTTCAAATCTAAGAACTTAAATTTTGCAGTCGCTGATAATGAACTTTGGTGTCATGCAGAATCACTGTGAAGAGCGAAGAAGTTGAACACGGTAAAATTATTATGTTTTGCCACAGTAATGGGGAGTGGAAGGCGTAATGGAATCAGCAATGCCTTAAACCAGCTACAACAACAAGAGCTTAACCAATAATTTCATCGGTAAATGGAAAAATAAACAAAAATAACAGCTGTCAATTTGACGCAATCATCACGAACTTCATGATTTTAATACATACCCGAAGTTAGCACCATATAGTGCTTATATTTAAGGCACAAATACTTACAAAATTCTGTTTGTAAAAAAATACTGTTTAGCAGTAAATTGAAAATAGTATCGCAAATGAAATTTTCGATTGAATTGAACATAAGTAGTTTTTCTTGTAGATTATAAAAACTTTATGTAATTTTATTATAGTTACTTACTATAGTAAGTGCAAGAACGCATTAAAATTTTAGTAAGTTAATATTTTTTATTATATTTAAAAAAAAAAATAGTTTAAAAAATAATCTATATTGTTTTCGAAAAATCAATATTTTGTGTTAGGGGCCGTTCAAGTATTACGTAACGCAATTAGGGGGGAGGGGGGGTCTTGTGAAACGTTACGATGCGTTACAGGGGAGGGGGGGGGGGGTTCGAACAACGCGTTACGTAACATTGTTTTAGAAGTGAAACTACTTTAGCGGGTGGTGATTTGAAATGAGGTATGTATAATGAAACGCTTTCTTTATGTGTATGCTTATTGAATAGCTACAGCCAAAAAATTTTATTATAATGATAAAAGTTGATGGGATCTAGATAATTTACAGCAATAAATGATATGTTAAATTAAAGCACTTATCAAGCAGAATGTCCTAAAACTATCATCTTCGAAATTGGTTAACCAAAACCAGAGATGTAAGCGTGGAAAGATTTCCTATTTTTCTCATTTATTGCTGTAGCTGTTCTAGATCCCATCAACTTCTATCATTTTAATAAAATATGTTCGTCTCATTTTTCGCCATTTTAACATATTTTAAGCTAATGTTTATTACATTATGTGTGATTTTTATTAAATAACAATACGAACAAGTTAAGGTGTTATCTTCAGTCAGGCCGAAACTCACATACCCTACACTGCACTCAAAGTAGGTACATATATTTCAGTAAAAAAAGACGTTGAAGAGGTTAAATAATTCGAAAAAAGTGTGAAATGTTTAAGAGGTTGAAAACTGTTGAAAAAGTCGTAAATATATGCAAAATGTTAATGTTGAGAGAGGTTGAAAAAGTCTAAACAATTTAAAATCGATGAAAAAGTCGAAAAAATAAAGAAATTTCATTACAATATCTTGCACGGTTTACGAGATATGGTGGTATAGAGGTTAAAATTTAGCACCGTGCCACGCGAATCTTTGGAAACTTGAAACCTAGCCTAATCTTAATTTAGTTCAAATGTACACCCAATCACCAAGTTTCATCAAAATCGCTGCATTTTTTTTCAAAATGGGATTGGGCAAATATACATAGAGTACGGGCGGTAGGCGTGTCCATGAACCGATTACGTCCATTTTCAATAGCAAGATGCCTGCAAGAAGGTCTGACCTGAGTGTGCTAATTTCATTCAATTAGCTTTCCTGATTTTTCCGTAAACCTGATTTGAACAGACAGACAGACGGACATAGCTAAATCAACTCAGGTGGTGACGCTGATCAAGAATATATCTAAGTATATACTTTTTCATACCTACCACCGCCCTCTTCTATGCGTTACAAACAAAATGACAAAGTGAATATACCCTCGGTGTAGGATATAATAAAGAAAATAAACAACATACGCATGTATTTCCAGTACTTTTCGCAACATAATTGTGACTTTTAGGTAAATATGGTCACTTGGGTGTTACGTAACGTTTAGGGGGGGGGGGGTAGAGAAAAACGTTACGGCGCGTTACATAGGGGGGAGGGGGGGGTCAAAAATCTTCGAAAATTGCGTTACGTAATACTTGAACGGCCCCTTATGTGCTTTTGCTGCAATGAGAGCTGCTATTCTCTATGGTATACGTATGCTATCTGCGCAACTTTTTACCACTTCCTGAAGTTGTGAAGTTACGATGCCAGACGACAATCTGCTATTCTAAGGTATACTGTTATGATGTTATTGCCGTTTTACTGATATCCCACTTCCATACTTTTTCTATTGGGCTTTTATACTGGGCGAATCGCCAGACCAATTCAACACAGTGAAATTTTTATCAGCTAAAAGCTTGCTGGCTGTTTTGCTCTATGGCCAGGAGCTCCATCGTGCATAAAAATAGCTTCCTCTCCATCACCAAACCATCCAGAGAGCTGAAGCAAGAGTAGCTTTTATAAGATTTTTTGTACTAGCCTTTGGCGAAAACGCATTGCAAACCCACGAATAGGCAGTAAAATGAGTGATGAATGCCTAGAAAATCGAAAAATCCTGATAACTCAACTTATCTACGATGGAGGTATTCAAGTTTCGCAGCGTACCTTGCAGCAACGACTGCAGAGATAGGTTTGCTGGCAAAACACCACATCGCAAGCCGCAGCTTACTTAGGCTGCGAAATGGACCCGGAAGTACAAAAACTTTTCAGTAGATGATTCAAAATGGATAAATATGAATTCTGTTAATTATTATTCTCTAACAGTGTCAAGAAAACTTAAGTCATAAGGGATATATTTAACTTTCCGCAAGTTTGCTTTTCCGACCAGTCCATTTTCCAACTGATAAGTCCCACTTTGTAGGAATAATGAATAAAAAAAATGATCAAATACCACTCATGTATTCATATTACAATTAATAGCAATATGAATGTTGTTATGTGGTATTTTCCGCAATGGATCTAATAATATGGCACACCACTGTGGGTTAGGAGAACTGATCAAAATTACATTTTTTGTCTAAAAAAATTGAAATAGTCACCCGGGTAACTGAGCCAATAATTTTAGATATAATATTCTTGGTGATTGAGCTTTTAAGCTAGCTGCCAAACGGTACTCAACAAGTAAAATTGAAGCATGGGTGCGGATAGATTTTCTTTAGTTGACGATAAAAGTACTATCACGAAGGAATCGTATTTCCTCTAATATAGATGGTGAGACCTTCAAAATATACTTTTTTGAAACAAAAAATTTACTAAAATCTCGGGATTTTTTTCATCATTTTTAGTATAAAATATACTTCTGCCAAGTAGATTTTCCCTCAGTATAAATACATATAATAACAACTAGCCTTTACGTTACGCTTTGACTTCATCATTCTCCTGTTGTGATCCCGTGATTTTCGTCGGCCAAACAATTCTTATTTTATATAGAAATCAATTTAAAAACAATAAAATTAAATGAGGAAAAATTACTTTATTAACTGTGCTGGGCATCTCTTCTTATACAGAGGAGAAGGAAAAATATCACAGGAAATCAGATGCATATTAAAGAAAGATAAATTTATTAAAAAAAAAAAAGTATTAACATAAAAAAGTTCATCGCCAAAAGGCTCATTGAGTACGTTTAGGAGATGTTTTAATAAACCTCTCCAATTTTTGAATCATCGAGCTCTGACACACGCTGGCCTTTGTTTTGAAAAAGCAAATAGGAAAACGTTGAGCTGTTTTACTATGTTAACTGTCCTGGCGAAACATAGATCTACAATTTTATTTATTGCTTTACCACATGTGCTACATAATGCTCTTAAGCAAAAATGCAGTATGCAATCTGATTGAAATCCTCATCGAAAATTATTCGGGGAAAGTATTATGGTATTTTGAGTGTTCATTTATCTTTGTTGGGAAAATATCAAACATTGAATATGTTAAAACACACTGTTATGACACCAACAAAACGCCATTAGTCATAACTTCTCTACAACAAAAATATACTGTTTTAAGGCGTAGTGTTAATCTCCAAAGAAGGATTTTCTTTATCGAAATTATTACCTATCGAGATAAACTTTATGTAAGCAGTTGTAGTTTTAATAATTTCTTTGGGCAATGAACTCGCTGATATATTGAGGTATGCTTGACAAAAGAAAGTAAAACTGTCTGTTCGAGAGCCAAAGCTTCCGAAGCTATAGCTATAACAGCTAGCTAGTCTCTCTGGTCAAGGTAGACTCAAGTTGAAATAATGTATTTCATTGCATTGTTCTTGATGTATTATGTACTAAAGATATATAAGAATAAAATTCCTCTGACAAACCTTAGCATTTTCCGTAGAATAAAAGTGTGCAAGTAAAAAATAAAATACAGTAATATAAGAACGCCTGCCAACTGCTAGAAAAGCTTTTATATTTTTATTGTTATTGCAACATTTTTTACAGTCTACAGTAAAAATATGAAAAAAATTTCAAAACAACCCCAATAAGCAGTGTACCTTTATACTGAAAAAAAAAAGGCTGTGGGTGGCAATAAAATGCTAAACTCTGCCAAGTTGCCTAAACACAGCGATTTACATTAATTTGCAATTATTCATGCTGTGCTTTATTGGCTGCGTTACTCGAGATTTATGACATTTTTCATGACTAATAATAAAAATAAAAAGAATCGCACCAAGGAAATTTATAAAAGTGAGAAAATTTTATTATGCAAATTACGAAATGTTGATGGCGATGGTGATGAAAATGAAAATGACTGCTGCTAAAGGATCTTCGAGTCTAAATTTGAATTTTATTACAAGATGGCATAGTCAGCAGAAAAGGACAAAAAAAATGTAGGAAACGTGATAAATAAATAAAAAAAATTTTGCAGTTGTCATGTGAAAAATTTGAAATTCAAATTTGAAATCATGAAAAATGGTGAAAGTTTAACAACATTTTATTAAATTGAATATATGGTTAATGTGGTCAAAAATTCATCATCCGCTTATGTTAATAATTGAGCGTGTTGTGATCATGCAAAATATTTATCACCAACAAAATATCACAGCGACAGGCATACAGCATCATCATACGGAGTTATGCAAAAATTTGCATAAACGTCAAAATTGTAAATGTCGCACAACTTGTCAAGAGGCAACTAGGTATCCCGCTTGTTGGAAACCAGAATTGTGACATTTTTCATATCATCAACATAAACAAAAACCTCATCAATAGCAACATCAACAGCAACATTTTGCATGCACGTTATATAGCCGTAGCTTAAAATGCCATTTCCTTCTCAATTTTTTTTCTTCTTTTTTTACGTCTTTTAAAAATCGGTTCGCGCATGTCCGCAACCGCATCCAACTTGCGTTGCGTATTCAAATGCGATGATGTGTCAGAAAAAACAGTTTTATGTTTGACATGTCAAAGAAAACTGACAAGCGCTTGAAATATCAATTTTATTTATACGGGTAGTTGCATCTTATTCTTTTCTCTTCTCCTATCTGCATCACTTTTGCTACTCTCCAAGTACGATCGTTGTCAATAGTTGTGAATTGACAATTTTATTTAAATTCCATCATCATCAGCAGCAACAACGACTGGAACATTTTTAAGTCACAAGTTAAATGCAAATGGCGCACGCATCTGCATATGAACGCAGCTCAATTTATTGAGTCCTGTCGATGCGTGAGATTATTTAAGTGGGTTTCATAAGACAGCAGCACATCCCTGATAATTCTTACGAAAGTCAGAGACAATCAGACTGAGAGACAAGCAGCTGCTAAGAATTATTTTGCAAAAATTTATGAAAGTATGCAAATTGTCATTATGATGACATGTTATGCAAAAAATGGTCCTTTCGGACATGTACGAGTAAGACAATGACCAAGTTATAAATTTGCATCGTTTCTTTAAAATGGAATTTGATGTTCCTGTCATGTTTGACATGTCAATTTGTGAAGTTATAAAAGTTGTGGTTTCAATTAGCATTTGCTTGTTCGGATAATGCTAATTGAATATATTTTTGAATTTATTTTAATCTAGAACTTTTTAACATCAATTCTCAATGATGTTTCACTACATTAGTATAGAAAATGTTGAAAAAAAAATGGCGAATAATATTACAAACTGTAAAGAAGTCAAAATATTTTGAAAAAACCAAAAAGTCTTGAAAAATTTGGATAAATGTTGTTGAATGTTGAAAAAATGGTTCTGTGACCTAAGAAATATTTTTCTAATACTTTTAGTTTTTATTAACAAAGTTATTACTAAATAAACTTAAGATAATCTTATGAACAAAAGCTTCTTGCTCTTGAGCTAATGAACCAATGTGAATGAATCGTAGGCATATCAAATCTTTTTGAAAATTGTCGAGATCCAGAATCTGTTAAAATAGGTCTTTTTATTGGCACTTTTAAAAAAAAAAAACTATTTATTCTTAAAAAATGAATTTGGAGACGTCCATTTTAAAATTAAAACAAAAAGTTATTCTGAATTGATATTAAGAAAAAGCGTAATTTTTAAAAATTTTAAACTTTACAGCTACGACGCTATGGACGTTATTCCCAATATTTTGTGACAAAAAATAATAGACTTTGAAGTATATGACGGCTTAATTTCTGCATGTGGTTCCTTTTTTGAAATATTTTCCATTGAATTAAAAATTTCTTTACTCCATTCAATATCCGATTCAATGTCCGATATCTAGAAAAAGATTCAATGCATTCAAAAGTTTTGATTTTAAAATTTTAAAGGATCGATTACTACCATTTGAACCTTATTAAAAACGAGCAAAGCGATTGCCGATAAATGTGAGATAACTTCAAAATTGAATGTTCCACACCTTCAAAGCTATTTTTGAGCCCTGACGGGATATACGTAAAAAACCAATATCAGATTCTTGTCTACAAAATCCCTAGTTAAAAATCAGGTTTCATTGAATCCGCTAAAATTTCAAATGTATTTGCAGACTAGTGTAATTACTTTTAATAAGTTTTGCATTTTGTTTTGTTGTAACAAAAGTGCAATACTTCTTCTTTGATTTCTAACTGTACAATCTCTTGTCCCAATCGTGCCCTTCATTCTTAATTCTTTCATTGTGCAATTAAATGCCGCAGGGATCAACGCAACCAAACAAAATTGCATAAGTACTGCCGCGTGCCCAAGAATTTCCCAGGTTTTTATTGCTTATGTACATTTCCAGCAATCAACTGCTGCTGCAAGGGTATTAACCAAGCGAAAAAGGATCAAATACAAGCAATTACTAGAAATCCTTTTTTTCATACTCTGTACCAACAAGGATTATGGACTCTGACTGACTGTTCTTTGATTTTGAAAACATATTTTAATCCGATTAGCATTGTTTCGACTGTTGACTTTCACATGATAAAAGGACGAACCAGCTAGCGAGTGATATCTTGCATGTCCTTCAGGGGTACAATGTGTGTTTGTTTGTCGTTTTTTCTGCTTAAACATAATATGGGCGGAATGTGTTCGATGATGATGATTATTTGAATGTTTTATTTCTTGTTTGTTTATTGTTTTTTTTTATTTTTGTTCCACTGCCTCTCAGAACTTTGATGCTAAAATTATGTTATTAGCGCATTAGAGAAAGCAATGAAGTGTTGTTGTTGCTTTTGATGGTTGCCAGGATACCAACATCAGTGTTGTCAGATGACTGTGAGAAAGGTAAACAAAATACGCTGCTGATGGTTGCATCCGATGTTGCTGAAGACGGTGTTGATAGTTGATGAAAATGATGATGATTACGCTGATGGGCGTATTTACAAGAAGCGAATAAATAGTGGAGCGTTAGTTTTATTAATTTTCACTGCGATGCAATTTGGTTTGTTTTCTTAATTTACATAATTTTTTAATTTCACCCAAGCAATATTAACTACAATTTACATCGTTCTCGATGTCTTTTGATCTATGGCATGGCGTGTATATAGTTTTTTTGCCTTTATATTTTTCAAAGCAAATTTCAATAAGCTGTTATTTCTCATATTCATATAATAAAAAGTGTCTGAATGGTATTGCTTTGGGAAATAGATACTCTACACAAGTATCTTGCATACTTCAGAAGCTGCTTCTTAGCTACGTTCTACTTCCTTTTTCAAGTGCAATGTTAATGGTCAATTTATTTCATCACTTAACAAAAAAACCTGACCAATTATGTCAACTTAATCAAACTGAAAATCGAGCAAAAGTGTCAATTAGCAAAACGCCAAACGTGTTCACGCGGCGGCAACAGGCACAGCAGCAGCGGTGGCACAAATTTAAATTGCACAAATAATCCAAATTCAATAAATTTTCATGGAAAACCAAATGAAAACGTACACGGCTACGGCTATTTGCAAATTCGCAACTTGCCTCGCTGGGCAATGAATACAAATGCCAAGCAACACCCTACCTGCCAATGCAGTGCAACATGCAGCATACTACATGCTGCTCGACTATAGCAAGCAACATTTGAGGATGCTGCATTAAACTAACAAAGACATTCAGAATGTGAATCAGTGAATATGCGCTGACGGTCACACACTAGTCTGTTGGACTATCTGTCTGTCCGCTTGTCTGTTTTTCCGTCCGCCTCGCTGTCTGCCGCTTGAAATGACATTGTTGAATTAATTTGTTTATAAGTCCATTTCGATGTCAGTCAGAAATTTCCACGAAATAAAGTATCTTCAGTTAAGATGCAACTGCTGCTGCTCGCAACATATGAGCAGTATCAGCAACAACAACCATACCAAACAAAGTTTCCACATTGCAATTCTTGACAATGAGCAAAAGTTTCAATGCACTGTCGTGCGGAAGCAGCGGCAGCAGCACCAGGAGCAATAGCTTCAAACACGCCCCATTGGTGCTGCAAGCAGCCATGAACAACATTTTTCTTGTAGTTTCCAAGTTTTTCTTCATAAGAGTGCAATTGAGACATCAATGTTGGGCACACAGCGTTTCGTAGAAAAAGGAAGCTGAGGAGTGTACATGAAGTTGCACAGAAATTAAGTTAAGAAAACTTTTTGAATTCAATGCAAAAAGGAAGCAGACTCACTTGATTTTTCAGTAAGGCTTCATTGTATACAGGTGTGGGCAAATATTATGCAATTGATTTAATGTTTAATAAATATAATCGGATTTGACAATGTATATCCTAAAGAAAATTAGGAATAGGTGAATCGTTCTATTGAAAATGGAATGGACTTGGATCTTATGACTAGTTGATGATTATCCATAGATAGTTTTGACACAACCAAGTCGAACAATTTAGTAAAATGTGTTCCACATATACCATAAAACCAAACTTCAAAGAGGAAATTCAAATTTAAGTCCCTTTTAGCAGGCTTTTAAATTCCATCAGTTGAAATAAAACCAGCTTAGAGAAAAACCTAAACTCTTAGGATCTCTGTGTTTGATTTGGCCAGAGAAAATGTTGATTGGAAATAGAACAAGAATATGAAGTCTATAAGTTTTCAATAGTGTGCAAATAAGTTGAAAGCTGATGACTCATCATGTGCGTTAGCAGATACTCTTCAACTTAAATTATCTTTCTTATCAGTCTTGTAGTAAAAAAACAAAATATACTACCTCTATTTATGAACTTATGATAAGCTTATTAGATGTCCAATATATTATAGTTAAAAAAACTATTGAGGAAATTGAAAGAACTCAAAGTCAAACACATAGATACATGATCAACTTAATTTCCGAAATTTATTAATTGCTTCAGTTGGGACTGGTATTATCATAAGTGATTACTTCGCTATGTCTATTTTGCGGTATAATATCTTACAAATACTTGACAACAATAACCACCTGCTAGATAAAATTGGTATTACGAGGCCTTACCAGGAGATTGTAGTCCAATCAGCTTAAAACTTTGATTTGTGATGCGAACGCCGAAGTTAAAGTTTGTGAACAAAAATAGTCAGAACTGTGAATTATTTTGAACAATAAGTAAAGCAGTTATTGAAAATAGTAAATGTTATGTGTTTCAACACAACTCAGTTACTGTCCTTTCAATAAATATTCAATGTTAGGAGACGTCATTAAATTACGTGAGGTGTTTTTTTTTTTAAATTCGGACCCCCACTCCCTTCCGTGAGACTTGTCTTATAATTTTTAGATAGATTCGGCTATAATAATGTATAAGTAATCTCTGCATCAAAAAGTTGACGTGAGATTTTCGTTGACTCCCCCTCCCCCTATTTTGGCTCACGTTATTTATGGACGGCCCCTAAGGTGCACTGGCTTCAGCAAACTGAAGAAAGCACTTCAGTTATTTTAAATCTTATATAGATAAGATATGAAAAAGAAGATTTATAGATGATATTTTAAATTATACAAAGAAATAGCCTTTAAACTGTTTGATGAGATTTTGACACTCTGAAACTGAATCCACTTCAAAAACAGAATATACAAAACAGACAATTTTTCAATACTCATTATTGTCGCTTTTGACAGCAAATTCGGTTACGATAAGCTTGGGATGGGACTTGTTTGGAACTTCACGTATAAATAGCTGGTATTATTTTGAAGCTGTCTATTACTTTGGAACCAAGTTTCCTTTGTCCCAACATGTTTATTGTTTGATATTGTGATGGCCTAAAACTACAGTTTTTTGTACTAACAAAAGTCTCTTCAACTATCATTACAAAAACTGTGAACCATTTTTTTTAGTAATTTCCCAAGGTGATATAGTGAAGTTAATAAATGAAATAATTTCCCAATTACATGCCACTAGCCCACCTCTGCATATCGGCTTCATGTAGTGTGGACAAAATTAAAGTCACTTGAGTATCAACAGCAACTTAAGCCATATTAAATATTCCTGGAAGACACATTGCCAGACATACGAGTACATGCAATTCATGAGCATTAGCATATTTATGCTTTTTTATAAGTTGACACAGGTTTTTAAGGGCCACTATAAGGGATATTCGATATATTACTTGGCGCTCAAAACCAAATTGACAAACAATTCAATTTCTGTCAACTACACCGATGAAGGTACCACTAAATTCATGGATGCATGTCTCTGCCGAGCTGCCATAATGCTTTGAAAAGCTACAGAAACTACAGCAACAGCACGATCATATTCCAAAGCGCTGATCGCAACAAATACAAAACCAATCAGAGTTTCTCACTCTTCAGTCGAGGCGCTGAACAAATAAACGATCACGTTGTACAAACAATGAATTGTATGTTTTGCATGGTGAGACGAAGAAAGTGGGTAGACAGGAAGAAAGGATCATCACAATGCTAGGATTAAGGCTACAATACAAGAGTAGGTGCTTAAAAGTATCACTGCTATTCGATTTGTATTGATAGTGAATTTTTGGCTTTATTGTCTTTTGTCTTCTTCGTGTACGCGTAGCAGCAGCTTCGTTTTATGCTTCACTGGATTCGGGCCAAAACTGTTGCTGATCATTTGTTTATAAGTATATGCGCGTCTTCTACGTACGAGTGTTTCTCAACTTTGCCACGCTAAACAATTCAATTTATTTCCAACATCAAAACCTTAACATCTCAAATATTTTAACGAACCAAATGTAAGAAGCACACTTAGGAAATTTTTATTTTCTTAAACAATTTAAAAGAATTTCTGTGTAATTTCTGTTCATTAAAATTTATTTTGTTACCTTCAAAGTAGGCGCTACCGCTTGCATTACAACTACGTCAGTGCTTGATCCAGTTTTCTAAGCAATCTTCGAAGACTGATTAAGGGTTAGAATTCAGATTTTCAATGAATTTGCTTTGCTTTAACCGACTTAAAGCGCCTTCTTCGAAGGGGTAATTTTTGCTTCAGGATGAAGTTTTTTTTGGGTCGGAAGGTTGGACTCATGTCTCGTTGCTAGCCTTGTCGACAGTTGAAATTTCGTTTGGAACACAAAACTTATAACAAACTCTTCGTTCAACTGATTTTTCCATTATATGAACAAAGTCATCAAGAGAATATCCAGGCTCAGTGCTTAACATGTACGGACACCAAGCCCCTCCCCCCGTCCAGCAAAAAACTAATATTATCATTGAACAATTTATATCTTGCTTTGGCCGAGGCAAAAGCATGACCTCAGTCAAATCCAATTTTCTTCCTAATTTCAATTCTAGACAAAGAGTAGCTAAATTTGACATTTTTTGGGCCGAACAGGAACTACGAAAGTTTTTGATTTTTCCAAGAAAGCTTAAAGAGCGTCCAGCACTGGCAGCTGAGGCTGACAATGTGCAGAATATGAGCAAGGCGATATGAACGTTTAGAAAAGGTTTTTTTTTTAAATAAATGTACTTCTGAAAATGTACGGCCTTTTGATGAATAATGAGCCCGGAGGAATCCACCCGTTACCTATCCCTACCTTGGTAGACGGCACTGAGTACGAGTAATAACAACACAGATCGTGTTCAAATTCCGAGTGGTAGCTCAGTAAAGTGTTGGCAACATATAGAAAAAATATTGCCGGTATACGAGTACTTACCGTGCTCTTCCTTTCTATAAAAAATTCCGGATACTTTTAACAAATGCTAGTACGTTGAATATCAAAGGCACAAATGAGTTCCAAGATTTTGAAGAAGAAAAAACCGTCAGTAATTTGAACAAAAAGTTTGGTTTCAAAATTCTTTACTTATTTTCAAGGCAGCCATTATAGTACGAAGAATTTAGTACTTAATTCTTTTCCGTGTATCGACTTTAAGAATAAACATGAAATTGCGAGAATTTCAACATTTCTGCAGAAACAAACAAGCGACACGATCCAATATCGCAGAGTAAACTTAGTTTGGAGCTTAATTCTGGGACCAGTACCCCATAGACGTAAAGGCAGCATACAAATGAAGGATACAAAAATCTTAAATTAAAATTTTTTAAATTTTAAACAAACACACTGCCAGCTAAGTACAACCACGACAACAACAACAACAACATCAATAAAAAAGGCTAAGCGAAATGGTAATGGCAACGAAACAATGGTAAAAATGGTAAAGACCCGACAAAGTAAAAAAAAAAATAAATGAAATTTGAGGAAAGTGCAGCGCAGCATTTGGTTTGTGTTGCATGTTGCATGCTTTGTGCGACATTTATGGCAAGTTTAGTCCTTTTAAGTGAAAATGCGATTTGTACGCGAATTATTTTAACAGATGATGACGATTGCGATACATGGTTGGAAAATATACTGCATTAAAATTTTTTGGTCATGCATTATTTAGAAAAATTGGTCATTGCATTGGTGGAATTCATGCGGCAAAGTATGGCAAATTAATAGAGGTCAGCCAGTGTATAAAACTGCAAATTGAATTTATAAACTACTACAAGAAAGGTAATATAGTGGTGTGTTTCTGGAATAGAAGAGATATAATAATCAAGTATATAATATCAGAGATAAAAACCATAGCTATGATTAAGGTTACCATCCGTCATTTATTTTAGAGGATAAATACATAGATCATTTTCTATTTACGAGTTTACTTTTGTTTTGATAATTCTCAATGAGGTTATGGTAATTTCGAGACCAATCAGTTTGCTTTGCAATCATTACTAAGAAATTAAGATATCTGATTCAGGATATATAGATTTCAACCCATGGAATCCGTAGAATCTGTAGCGTCAAAGTGCACAACTGTTAGAAGCTTTGCTTTAATATGATGTGCGTAATGTATCCGTTGACGCAACGAACGAAAATTGTGTTACTAAGTACCAGGTATCTTGAAAGAAATGCTGACTAATAGTATGAGGAATTTAACGTCTTTCAAGCCGGATTTTGGAAAATTTATCCCACATAGGGATAAATCCTAGTCATTAATATATGTTAAGATCACCTTGATGGAGTACTTACATCAATATAATAAATGTGAGGTTTCTCATGTATCCCGTTGATATTATCACCCCTATCATGCATTCTCTCGAAATTTTTCTCCCATTCCCTGTTTTGCAATCGTAGAAAATTTTTAGAGGATCAGAAAAAATTCCCTTGAAAATGAGCAATTAGCAATAATTCTTGAGGGAAAATTTTTAACGTTTCTCTAAAACTTATTTCTCCAACTTCGTTGCAAGGAATATAATAAATTAAAAAGCAATGTTAGCAATACTCGTATTTTATGATTTTATTTGGTAAAAAGATTTTATTAACAAATTTATAAGATCTAACGTAGTGTTTCACCGAGGCCGAGGCCAGGCGAGGTTCTAGTTGATCTCGGTCTCGCCTCGTTTTATAAATTTAAGTCTCGCCTCGTCTCGTTCTCGGCCGAGGCACCTCGGTAAAAAAGCGAGGTTTTTATTAAAATAAATAAAAAATTATACGTGTATCCGGGCTGATAGGCTGATCAAGCCTCAAGAAATAAAATAAAATATCTGTTTGTATTTTTGGTGAATTGGATGAGATATGATGAATTTAATTCTTTTCTTATATGGGAAGGAGAGGCATTGCCTATTTTTCCAAACCAAACTAAGCTATGCACCTTTTACAAACTATAAGAAAGATATGTACCAAATCTTATTTATCTACGTCAAATAGATATTGAGATATGATAAAGCTAATTTTTTTCTTATATTGAAGGCATGGTACCGCCCATTTTATTAATTGAATCTTAGTTATGCCTCTACCTTTTATAAATGTACCAAGTTTTATTAATCTACATCAAGTAGTTGATAATATATGATAAATTCTGTTTTACTCTAATTGGCATTCACCCATTTATCGTAAACTATGTTACGGAGCATCCCAAATCATAAGAAACATATATGTATGTCAAATCTTTCGTCGGTCGGTTGAACGGTTTAGGAGTCCATTAGCAACGAACATACATATATTGACCTTTATTTATATACTAGCTTCGCCTTACCGGTTCTTAGAAAGACTATTAGAATAACTCAATTTCAATGCAGTGTTGTCAATCATGCAGTTTTGCTCATAGCCTTACATGCTTCCCTAATCGATCAATCGAGGCGAAGTCGCATAAAAGCTGATGCGATCCAATCACTTCTGTGCATTAGCACTTGGACCAAATCTGAACTCGTAAGAAGCACATGCGGGTTAAAAATAAAACAATGTAGTTGACTCAAAATAAAATACTAAAATATTAGTTAAATATAGATTAAATATAAAAATTACATTCATATTTTGAGTCTGCATATGGGTCTTACAAGTTCAGATTTGGTCAAAACGCACCTCGCTCTTGGTTTCGAAAACGATGCTAGGACGAGGCGAGGTGCCGTGTGATCTCGCCTCACCTCTGTCAAGCGAGGAAAATTTATTTTTCCATCTCGCCTCGTTCTCGCCTCGGTCTCGCCTCGGTCTCGCCTCGTTCTCGTAGTCACAACGAGGCTGCCTCGAAGCCTCGGTGAAACACTAATCTAACGACACAACTAAAGAGCAATTACAGATATTGGTCCTGTACATAGAGTCCAATTCGGATATTGGCAAAGACTTCACGAAAAAGAGTATATGGCAAACTATCAAGCTATGCCTTAGTCCAGTGATGGGCACATAGTGACTCTATTTGATCTCATTGCTCTCACCGTTATTCAACGCACAATCAAGCGCATTGTGTCTTGACGAATGTAGCAATTGTTTTTGTTTGTAGTGCAATTTGGTTTTTTTTTGTGATGATGGCAAATTTGGAAATGAAAGTAAAAAAACTTTAAAATTTCGTTTGTTGTTGCTTGATATTGTTGTTTTGCTCTTTTGTTAGATTTCTATGCCCACCGCTGCCTTAGTCTATTGTAGGTGATTTTTTTGAAATGTAGATAAAATTTCACAATTTTTCAGCGTCAACACCGAAGAACAGTAAGCTCAATAACATAACATTTATAAATTATTTTCTGTTCAAACAAAAACCACAAAGAAATTGGGACAATTATTGTGTGTTTAGCTAATGTGTTTAGCTAATTCGAAGAGATCCGATTTCTTTCTAATCAAAGCACAAAAATGGTAATAAATTGACTATACCTTTCTTAAGTCATCATCTGAAGTCTGCCTATAAGCATTGTCATATAGTCCTTAGGAAGGCAAGAAACCTATGCAATTGAAGAAAATATCACTGGAACACGTATTCCATGAACCGTGGAATTATTGGAGAGACTTAAATTCACCTGCAAATTATCGTATGCGGTCAAGGGGGAACTTAAAGTTTTTGTTGCTATAGGCTATGAAAAAACTTACGGATTTTTTATGAGGCGATTTTTTGGGAACATAAGTTTTCAAAATGATCTCTCTTTTGAACATCTAATAAGTAGATATACAGACATATTATCCACCAAGCCTCTTGAGAACTATTTTCCGAAGTGTTAAGCTTCCAATTTACATGATCCTTCAGGAGGAATAGTATATGCCATTGAAGAACTTTAAATTAACGATTTCCGTATAATGTGTAATCATGGGGATGACCAACATAGTCTTCATTAATCTACACTGAGCTACAAGTGGACTATGAAAATCTAGACACTTTGATGGAAAGGATTAGCGGGGTAATAAAATTTCTCGATATCGGCGAGTAAATACCTATCACAGATTTGCCTATTAATCAACCTTGAGCAGGAAAAAACACCCACATTGATGTAATGTGTTCTAATTTTTCGAAAATATTAACTTTGTATAAGAGATTAATTTTTTTAATTTACTGAAAAATAAATTTTCATTTTCTGCTCGACTCCACACTAATGGTTCATAAATTATAAAGCAATAATGAAGTTGGTTAACGTGCAGTTTAAAGTTTGGAGTAAATTTGCAGCAAACTATGCTAAATTGACATTTATGCGCTTTATTACTTTAGCTGTTATTTTTTGCATGTTAAGCGTTTTTATTATGGAAAAAGCTGTTTATTTATGTTGACTTTTTCTTATATTGTGTTTCGTTGGCATTTGTATTTGGCTAATAGCAGCAGTTAGCTAGTTCAATTCGGAGCACCATTCCATGCTGGACGTTTTGTTTGCTTTGACTGTCGGTTTGTATGTCTGTCTGCATTTAAATTGGTTTTCTCGTTAGTTGGTTGGTTGATTGTATTACTGTTGGTCGGGCTTAAATAGAGTTGTTTTCGTTATAGGCCAATCCACTACGCCACTCCACCAATCTTTTAGAGACAGGCAACGCTCTGCATATCAGACCGCGCCTGTAAGCCATAAAAAGGGTGTAATGAACGCTGGAGCAGCAGTCAATGGTTGCCGCTTGTTTGTCTTTACATTTATTCTGCCGTGTGGTTTTGGCGCGAATTCAAAAGTCATAATAAAATGAATCCGCGTTCAATTTAGCTGCTCGTTTGTTGAAGTACCTTGCTATGTATTACATATTTTATTTTATTATTTTTAATATTTTTCATAAAAACAACCAGCATTTATTTAAATGGGAAATATTTCTATGTGTGCGCTTATACAGCGTTGATTGAATTTAAGTGGTAACACATATGAATCAGGAAGTTTGATGCGACCATTAATTGTAAATATAATGAGCGCAAAATCATTTTGAGTTTTCTGATCAATTTTTCATCTATTCGACATCTATAATTATATAGATATGGAATTAAAATGTGGTAATTTATTTATAAGTTAAATAAAATTGCGCAATTAATTGACTCTTTAGAAAGCCGGGTCGGTCTTCATAAAAAAAAGTTTGGGAAACCCATCCCCAAAAGCTTCCTTGAGAGTATTTAGGAAACAAATTTTTTCTTGCACCTCCCTAAAAACAACCAAAGAGATATTTTTCCAAAATTTCGGAAGGTGATGCCTTATGTTTATATATGTACGTATTATTATATAGGGCTTAATTAGCACTAAGTTTTTTCTTGATGTTCTATTGACGGCCTAAGTCATATTATATTAGTAAGGCCCAGTTTCTCAGGTTAATGAGTATTGTGTGAAAATTTGAGACGGATCGGAGCAAAACAAACGAAGATACAGCGAGAGCCGGGTTAAGGTTATGTGCCGCCCGTACGCCAATAAAATTTTGTCGCCCCCAAAATTAAAAAAAAATTAAATTATTTCTCGTTTTGTACGAAAACACCAGAAATAAAATTATTTTTGATGAGCAAAAAAACAAAAAAACCTTTTTTCCAAAACTTTGCCGCCCCGGTTTCCTTGCCGCCCATACGCCATGGCGTCGGTGGCGTATGCGGTAATACGGCCCTGGATACAGCAGTTTAAGCAACTGTGCCTCAGTGTTTGTGCCTTTAGTGTTAAAAAATTTAAACCGTGTTTCCCTCAACTCACGTTTTCAAAGTCGGTGCACACCATAGTTTCAAAACTAATGCATCGATTCTTTTGAAATTTTGAACACTATTTTTGTACATAATTTACGAGGTAACGCTGGAGAGTTTTTTTCGAATTGTCAATATTAATTATTTTATAATAACAAATTATCCAATTTTTTTTTGCAAAAATCGCGGTTTTCACTTCAAAGATCTCCAAAAATTGAATTGAAATTGAAATTGAAAAAACTCTCCCAGCGTTACCTCGTAAATTATGTACGGAAATAGTGTTCAAAATTTCAAAAGTATCAATGCAGTAGTTTTGAAATTATGGTGTGCACCGCAATTCTGCTTTTTTCTGAGACGCTTCCAAGTAATTGCTGCCATTGCCGTAGTTTTCAATTTTCTACCTGAAAATTTAACAAAATATTCTTTAAATGTTATACTTTGATCTTCCAATGATTTTAGTAAATATATTTTTACTGTGCTGTCAAAAAAAAATCCACAAAAGTGTGCCTTTTTTTGTAGGAATTAACGTTATTATCCCCTTAATGCAAGTTTTTTCCTCATAAGTCTTCACTTAAAAACATACATACTTTTAGCCCAAGAAATTACAATTTTATTGTTGCCCTTTGCAACAATATAATCTTTTTAAGCATTGTAAATTACTTGCCGAAAAAGTATCATTTTGGCCGTTCTTAGGGTGAGCCAAAAATAACCTCTAACGACCTCGCAATTGCTACACTTCATGTTGTTAGAAATGTTGTTTCTATGAAAAAAGTTCGCTCACTAGCTTGTACTGCAGTAATAACACACATTTTAGTGTTTTAAAATAAGTACTTTATTCACTGTTCAGAATAGCTTACAAGTCTGTACAGTGTTATGTTCAGCTCGATGTAAAAGCAACTAATATTTACAAAAGCTCTAACCCTTATGGAAAAGTATGTAATATTAATTAAAATAAGTACTTTCAATTTGCTGGGGGCGGCATATTAAGTAGTTTTTCATTCTGTGTAGCAAATGTTCCGTTGTTGTAAAAAAAAGATATTGGTTGTACGAGGATCGTCAAATTCCTTCGCCCAACGTTTGATAAAACCAAGCCATAAGTACTCTGTAGTAGTCGCCTTTCTAGATATAGAAGGAGTGTTATATAAAGTGTTTGTTGAAGCAATACACACTGCTGTGATGAACATTGGCTCAAACGATAGAGTAAGCTAATGGATCAAGGTATTGAGTCCATAGGGCTCTCATCAGCCAGGAAACAAGTGACCACAGGTAGCCTCAACCAGGAACCACAAAAAAACATTAATCGGCAGCATTTATTAATTCGCCTGATTAGCACAACTTAGGTCGTGCGTAAAAACCTGAATATATTGTCATATGTAGTCCCTTAAATCTACTAAAGTGAGTACATTTATATAAAAAATTTTTCTTTTGTCTACCAGTGTCAATATCCTTTTGCACGTACCATTTTGCATTCAGTTTTATCTTCCTTTCTCCTACTGTTTCCCTTCGCACACTGGTTTGCATTTTCACGTTCATGTCGCTTCATCCTGTCACAATTGTCAATATAAAATGTTTTTATTAAAAAAAAAACGAATAAAATAAAATTTGTTATTTTATTTATTCTTTATTTGTATAGTTGTTGTTGTTCAATATTTTTGTGGCGCAGTTGTCAATTATTTTAAATTGAATCCTTTTGTTGTGGTGGCTGCTCAATCGTTCAGTTGGCTGTAGTTGCTGGTTCGCTTGTGTCTTTTTGTTCGTTTGTCCCTTCTGTTTGACACAGCATTCATCAAAAGTTCGCTTGTGTCCTTCCAACTGTCTGTTAGCAATTTTTATCATTGTATTCAGTGAAATAATTGGATGCTGTAGACAGACTTTTTTCATTTTTTACAAACACTCTCAATTCAATAATTATTAAGATATAAATTATAAATTTAAATATTTCAATTTTATATGTTGAAGGAGAAAAACATAAAATAGGGAAAAAGGATATATTAAATATGAATTTACAAAATTTGAGGAATCAATATATACAGTGAAATTCCCCATTACGGACAGCCCCCATAACCGGACAGCTGCCATAACCGGACATATTTCAACGACACTCACTAACTTTTCCATACAAAATACATTCCGATAGCTGGACGATCCAATAACCGGGCGACGGTGAGTGTCCGGTTATGGGGAATTTCACTCTATATGATAAAGATAACTGAATTATGTACTCTGGTTGGGGTGTATACCTCCGATGCTGTCAAGAATTTACATACCATTCCAACAATTTTTCAAAACTTCGCTTAATATCAAAATTTGCATACAATGTGACGATATTACATCAATATGTCTGACATCCAGAAACACCAACACACAACAATATCGTTATTTTTATTACAAAAAAAAAAAAAAAACAATGTGGAGGAAAATCAAAACTACACCCAACATAACCATTATAACTAACAACCCAAAAGTCAGTGTGAGAAAACATTTCATTTTTATATGCAATGAAATAGAGTCTGCTGGTATTGTGTGTCGTTGTGTGCAACATATCCTTTTGTATCCTGTCATGACTCCCTCAATGCGCAGCTCTCAGCTGGAGAATATGGAATATTATATGACGTTATTGCGGAATAGGCCGGATATTTGATCTTTGCGAGATTATGGCAGCATCTTCTGCCACTTTGTGTGCCGCAATTGCGTTCACAGCTAAAACTTCCAGCCAGGACCAACTAAAGTCGATAGCAAAGATGAAAATTGGACGCCATTGTGTGAATGACGATGATGATGCGATACGTGGTGTTCAGTGTGCGTGTGTTGGTGCAGAGCATTATGTATGTGCGGGCTTTATATGAATTGTTTGCATTTTTTAATATTACTCGTATAAAAATTTGAATTGGTTATTTTTTTCAAGTGGAAAACATTTTTGTTGCCGCTTATTATCCTTTATAGTGCCGAAGGATAATTTTGTAGCAAAGAGATTCGTTGTGTTATAGCAAATTATGCTGTAGGTATCTGAAGTTTGAAGATGGTTATGAATAAAAATTTAACTTGTTGAGAGACTTTTTCTTTTAACATTTTATTTTTTATGACAACAATTCAGGATTCTTGGGTTTACATAATATGATAATAGTGTTTTTGTGGTCTTATGTAAATTTATATATAATATGGGAGAGCTTAGGAGCTTTATTAGCTATCTCATGTTAAGTTTTCTTAAAGTCTTTAATTATATCTTATGCTTTTTATGTTTAACCTAACAACATGGAGTTTTTTTTTCGATATTAAGATTTGAAAATTTCATTATCATGTGAAATTAGCTGGGGGGCGAAATAAGCATAAGAACCACTGAGAATTCAATTTTAGTGTAAAAAAAAATGGAAATGAATGGAAAGTTAGACCCAAAAACATAAAAAAAATTCACACACAATATTTCAGTCAAAGTCACTTCGTATTTGCTTGTAATAATTCGAATGTCTTACATTATCTACTTAGCTGATACCCGTCATATCAAACTGCGTATGATTCATTTTATACTACACGGTATGAAACATTTTCAAAAATTCGGATAAAATTGAATATGTTTATTTGTTATCAAAAACTATGCAAAGAAATGTTTGATTTCCATCCAAAATATCATTTATGCTTTCAAGAAAACGATAACTCCCTTAATTAAGAGACGAAGGCTGTTCACGTCTGCATTTCAAGTAAGTTAAACATTAAGCATGCAAACATATTAAGTTATGCTGTACTTCATTTAGATTAGGTAGGATGTTTCTGTTTGAGAGCTGCTGAAGTTAACCCTTTCGCGACTACTGGGACAATACGTTCCAGGTACTTTCAAAGCTATGTCCTACTCTTATTGTCAATGGAAACTCCTATTTGAAGAGTCCGAATTCAAGTTTTGTGTTTTCTTTATGCAAAATTATATTTAAAAAAGTATTATTTCTAACAAGTGTGTGCCATTAGTTGGATTTGCTGACATGTGTTGAGAAATTTTGTCGATCTGGAAAACCAAAATGTCTCCAAAATATATGTTCTGCGATTGCTATTGTGCTTCGGACAAACTAAAATCCTAGACTTTTTAATTTTTACGTTTATTTAGCTTTTTACCATCATAAAATATCAGTAGAGGTGAGTTGCATGCAATTGTTGTTATCTTGGGATATATTGTCCCAGTTTGTGTTTTACGTGGGTCTTATCGATCCCATTATTGGTTCTTGTAGATGTAAAAGAAAAAGTATTCAGAGGGGGAGGTGGCCGAAATTTTGTCCGAATGTACGGAAGATGAGGATTTTGACGAAACCGACAGCAGCTTCTTGCAACTATAAACGAGGAAGAAATAGATGCGAACGGATGTGACGTTGTTTGTCAGGAAGAACACAGCGATGTTTCGTGTTCCAAATCAAGCGACGAACGAGCAGAGGAGGTCGATAAATTAAACGAAGGTACGGCTTCCATCGTCACGTGGACTTATGTTACTGATGATGTTGATTTTCAGTCAAAACTCAGTGCCTTTGGAAAGAGACTCACAAATTTCGAGGAAATGCTACTGAGTTCGATATTTTTTAAATATTTCTTCCAAGGAGCTTGTGAATTTTGATCGAACAGTGCACAAATCAGCAGCTAAAACAACTGAAACAAAACAATCTTAAAACTCGTTGCACAGGGGGACGGCCTTCTAAACGTGCACGCACTGATCTTTTGAATATTACCAATAAAAAGCTGTTTTCGAAGGCGATGCATACAATCCACTCCTCAGCAAATTGAAACGAGAGCAAATTACGCTTGTTCTGGAATATAATAATGCAATGCGCTATAAATGCTTTGCTCCTAACCACACATAATTATATATATCAACTGATAATGCAATTTTTTTCAATGTTTTTTGCAAATAAATTTAAAAAGAAAACCAAATGACTATTTCAATTTTATGTTTATGCAGCTTATTGGGACATATGATCCCAGCGAAAATCTTTATTGGGACAATATGTCCCAGGATAACGAGAGGACTCCAGGATTTTTCAAGTATGCAGACCATGTTTCTTAAATTACTATTTTCATATTTTGAAAACAAAATTTTCAAAATATTATCTGTAGTGGAATTAAAACTCCGTCGCGAAAAGGTTAAGGCAAATCAGATTTTACTTCACCAATGAGAGTGCATACATCATTTGCGGAAAATTATTGGCCGGATTAAAGAACTGTTTGGAAAAATATGCTGCTGTGCATACAACATAAGACGACACAATCGCGGAGCATTTCTGTACTTTCATTGCTTTCAATGACAAGGTCTACACTCAGCTTCGTTACTTCAGTGGATAGTAGCCAGAAGGAAATTTTACCAAAATTCTGTAGAAATTATTTTGCTTAGATGCAAAGCATACCCATTTCATTTAAGAAGATTAAGGAGCTTTAGGTCTTTTTAGGCTTGAATAATAATTTATGTGAGAGATGCACAAAGATATTTCGCAACACGATATTGGACAAAGATTTTGTATCACTAGACCCTCTGCATGCACGGATAAGAAGGGGAAACATTACTGAGTAGGGAACACGACAAAAAACCGTCTTATTCCTAAAAAAGCAATTGAGACTTATTGAAGAACAGTCACCGTGATATGAAGAAGCTTTGTCTTAAAATTAATTAATAAAAAATCGACATAAATGATGCCTTTTGTTCCGCTTGGGTTTCAGAAAACTATATGAAGAAGAAGGTTGCAGTATTGCATAAGTCGAAAGCGACAATTCTGGTTTCTAAACATGAACTGCAAGTTCTGGAGAACGTAGTCGAGGAGACTATCAATATAAAAACCTTTAACTATGAGACAGAGCATTCTCAGCTACAAATTCTACCCATTAAGAGGAACTGATAACAAAAATTTCACCACCATTTGGCTGTGTTGGAATATCAAAATTTATGTTTTAATTGATAAGACCAAACTAGATGCAAAATATTCGCATATGATAGGAACAAAATCTGACACCACCTATTGGCTTCTCAGACTCAAGAATTGACATGGCTAGGTCTATAAAAAATTCGGCAAAATCATTTTTAAGCACAGAATCTTTCAGATAAATTCGATAAAAAGTTAATGTTTAGCCACCTTCTTGAAAACTGTCTAGACTTCACTTCGTGCCAAGTTTGGTAGTGGTCCGCCCAGCCGTTTTGGAACATGATATTCATAGGAATATCGTCGCGCTGCATCAGAAAAAAAAATCTATCTTTCTTAATATTATAGTGTGGAAATTTTTTATTTTTGAAATGCGATCAGTAATTTTTAGCGCATCTAGGAAAAAATAAATAGTTTCTCAATTAGCTCTAGAACATATGTAGTATAATTGACAATTGTTTAAGCAAATTGTTGATAATTTGAGCAAATCGCTCTTGAACAACAAGTAAATAGTTTTTTTTCGAAAAATATAGCTTCTTTAGAATTATTTAAAAAAAAACAGCACGACTTTATCTCTTTCGTTAACGAGATATTAACTAAACAAAAATCTTACATCTGAATATTCAATTCGCGAATTTTTTGCAGAATAATCAAGATTTTTCAAAAAAAAATTTCACACGTCAACTTTACATTTGCTCCACTACATATAAACGAGTACATCGAAGAAATCGCAGGAAAATTTTTTTTGGGTGGAAAATTGTTTAATTTTCTAGGTGAAACTGCAGATAGGCAGTTTCTCTATGCAAATATATTGGAAATTGCAGATGAAAAACGCACTATGTACATAGGCTTATATGTATTACATATATGTGTAATAAACAGATGAAAAAAAGCACTATCTGCAAACATATGAAAATTATATTTATACTTAAATGTAGATAGGCAGTTTTTCTATGTGATTAATTCTTTTTCTATGCCGATTTATTGGAAATTACAGATGAAAAAAAGCACTATGTATGTACATATGCATTTTTTATATGTATAATAAATGAATATTTATTACTCAAGCAGATGAAAAAAGCACTATCTGCAAGAAAACGTAGATAAGCTAAATTCTCATGTAATTTTCCATTTTATTTTGGCAGTATAGGGAAGAAATATTTAATTTGTATTTTTTAGTTGGTGTTAGTATGTATCAGTTTATTGCTTTTTGCATATAATTTTTAGGATCTTTTTTAGAAACACCTTCCACGTTCGTTCCAATCCTCTGGACTTTCCTGTTCAACGCAACCTTGGTTTTTTTTCTTGCGGAATTTTTTTCTATCTACACATGTACACACACACATTCTATGAACAATATCTGACGTGTACACTCATGTTCACAAAATGTTCTCAAATATTTTCGCCCGCCAAATATTTACCAGCAAATTAACCAATAACAACCACTTTTACACCACAAAAACTTAGCAACCTAGAAGAGCCCCCAACGACTACATTCGTAATGCTCATCTTATGCACGCAACCTCATCCAACCTCATCCCTCGATCCTGACAGGACGAGCTTATCTTTCTGCACACTTAATTACATTTAAACGTTTAACGTCGTCGTCGTTTGTCGCGCTTGCTCTTCTTTTAACTCAACCCAGGAACACTTTCCCCCTCCCCCATAATGTCTGCGGCTGGAAGACTCTTGGGTTACCAACCCCAAGTAGCTTTTGTATACAATTTTTGGGGAAAGATTGTTTGTAAACGAATTACATTTTTTATGTTCAAGGGTCGTTAAAGTGGTGCGTGTGTGAGTGCGTTTTACTGTTATGGCGCGTTGACAATCCATTTTTGAATTTTTTTTTTTTTTCTGGGCTCTGTTTGATTTTGTTTTGCATGTGTTTGTCTCTTCACGCCTGAGGTGAGAAAGCGTGACCTTAAATAAAAGTAATTAAGTCATACGAGTAAAAGTTGGCAACACTTGCATGCCATTTATTGCTTGTGCGCCATTTTTGTAAGCAATTTCGTTGCCAAATTGTGCGCTACATTGAATTAAGGCAGTAAGAAGAAGAAGAAGAAGAAGCAGTAGCACCAGCGACAGTAAAATGGCTTTGTTTGATGTTGTATATGTATGTATGTGTGTGTGTATGTTTGTATTAAAGAAACAATTGGCAACGCGCACAATTAATTTTTCTGACGCTTTGTGTAGTGGAAACTTAAAATTGAATTTAAGGTGACCAGGTGGACGAAAATCACATGAGCTTGAGAATATCTTCGGGGAAGTTCTTGATAAAGATGTGAATTTGTTATGTGATGCCTTTACCTTACCAAACGGTTCAATGACCTTCCATTTATATATAGTATTTAGCGGTTTGCTCGTGAGACATGACCGCTTAGAGAAGTTGAAGTTACCCGAAAAATTAAAAATAATAAAATAACTGTTCAAAGTTATAAGGTGTCAATAACAAATCGATTTCCTGCCCAAAAAAAACCTTCATATTATAAGATTTGACCTCCTTACATTTTAACCGTATTTTTCACACATTAAGGTTGCCTTGGTGAAAAAACAAATTATAAGATTTTACCTAGTGATTTCACTTTATAGTTTTCAATAAAGACAGTTTAACTTGACAAAATAACTGTTTTTATTCGAAAAATATGGTTTTATAAAAAAATGTAAGACTACGTAAGGTGAGTAAAATTTTGCCTTCACAAGATCTTTTAGACATGAATGGACTCATGTCTTCATATACTTCTGAGCTTTGAAATATTATATTTATTACTTACTTTTTGAGTTAGTAAGCGAAAATCCACTTTAGGACTATTAAGCCACTATATCTTACGAATTCGTAGCCAGGTAGGTTAGATAGACAACCCATATAAAATAATTTTTATTTCTATCAAGGACATCGTCAAATGATTTTAGTCCATTATAGTATTATTAATAATTGTTGTTTCCCAATTAAACGTTGTTGTTATTAAAATATCAAAAGCAATTGCAAATTACAATGGGGGAGAGTAGAAGATTTTTTTTCTCCTCGCTATTGCAAGGCTTTGGTAGTTAATCAGTGCAATGCTTACAAAAATTGAAAATTATAACTCAGCTTTTAGTTAACCGATATCGAAGCTCATAGTTTTCGGGCACTCTACTGGATGAGTACTTTAATTTGATTTATTGCTGTTGCTATTTTAGATCCTATCAACTTTTATAATTTTAATAAAACATTTTCGTCTCATTCTATCGCAGATCAATTTTCTAAAGGTTTCACTTCTACCACGTGAACTGCACTCATCATTTTTTTTTTTTTGTTTTTGTGTCAGCAAAAAACTGAAAAACTGAATCGGCTAAACTTCAATATTTGTGTGGGAAAAACTTCAATACCTTTTTTTATTTTATTCGGTATGCAAAAATTAAAAATATACATACACATGAGAAAAGTTGTCCAATTCTCATCTATTCAAAAATTCTATCATTCCTTCCAGGCTCAGTCAAATGTCTAGATTTTGGATATTTGTAATCAAATTTCAGTAAAGTCAAAAATAAATTCTCTAATGTACTTCCAGCAGCAGCTGATTGCGCGTAATGGAAATTGTGCTGCGTATACAAACACCTGGGCCCTGTTTCATAATCAAGCTAATAGTATTAGTTCATAAGTACAAGTGTACAAACTACAAACTACAATTACTGATATTATACAAACGAAAAAGAACAAAGTACAAGTCAGCTGAGCGGTTTGTAGGCACTTTTTGAAAATGTATTTTGATTATTTTTTTTTTATTAATTAATATTGTCATTGAATAGTTACAAAAAGTTGTGCGACTGTTTTGCAAGCATGTATAGGGTTCAGTCAAAGGTGAACTTAGCATGGAACAATTTCTTTCAATATACTCAAAGCTTGTTCAATTATTTGTATTGTTGTATTTGTATCTTCTTTCAGGAGGGCTGTTTGGTTCATGGTGCAGAGGTGTCATGAGCCACGTCTTCAAAGGATAACCGGAATCTTATAATAAAACTGCATTAGGGAAATGTTCTGTGCTTCCATTCTGCGATACAGTGTTCTATTTCGAAACACTCGTGAGTCATGAAGGGCTACAAACGAACATATTGTTAATCGGATGGGTTCCGTGTCGATCTACAAATACCGCTTTGTTTCCAACTAATGCGTCAATAGGAATTAGTGAACCATCTTACACTACACACGTGAGAATTAGCCATATTAAATAACGAGTTTATAGTCGCCGCAATGTTCTGGCCATGCAACTACTGTTTGGAATAAACGGCTATTTACAGCATTGACCACTCTTTTTGCACATCTGCAAGCACAGGATTTACTTACTCAACTTGCAAGCCAATGCAGGGCAATACAAAGTTTGCGTTTTGCTGCATTTCATTTTCTAGCAGCAGGGTCTGCAAGTAGTGGTCCGATCAGCAACAGCAGCGTCTATAGTTTGACCGACGACATTCGGAGCCGTTGCTAAGACTCAAACTCATTTTCGAAATGAAAGTTATTTCTGATTCCATATATTTTTCTTCGTCGAGCAAAGGTCTGGCAAATTACATGATCATCCCATGGTTCGTCATCACTTCTAAATAGTAAATCGTCCAACATCTTACGAGAAATAATATAATATGTTACAAGTAAACCGGCATTTGTATTAATAATTCAACAATCACTTGTACATTTCAAGTATTTGTATTATTAACGACTGTTTATGAAACATAATCACTTGTACTTTTAAAAAATTCTTTTGTACTTTCGATTTGACAACTTGTAGCTTGTACTTTTTTTACTTTTTTATTATGAAACGAAATTTTACTAAGTACAAGTTACAAGACTAATAGTATTACTTTTTGTACTTTATTATGAAACAGGACCCTGGTCACCTTAACCTTCAGTAGCACGTTTATTTTTATTACCCATTAATTTTTCTCCCCCCGTTGCTGTTGCTGGGGTTGAAATATCAACCTATAGCATGGTGTTTGCATTGTTTTCTCCCAGGCTGTTTGCCTTTTCAGTTCTGTCCTTCCGCCCCCAAACTTGCTAACAGAGGGCAGCACTGGCAGCCCAACGGTGTTTCAAAAAATTAATGAGGTGTTAAAGTTAATTGCCAGATCGTTGCGTTTACTGATGAGATTTTATTTTATTTTCCATTTTCACGCTTTTTGTTTTTGTAAGCTGTCGCTTACTGCTGCCGCTGCTTCTGCTGCTGGTGGCAAAAATTAAACAAGCACGAAATGGTTTTTAATTATTATTTATTGCATGCGCCGCCATTTTTATTGTTATTGTTGTTGTTGCTGTTAGTGTTGCTACTGCTGCTGCTGCTGTACCGTGTTAAAGCAAAGCAATTATACAGCGGAAATGTCAACGTGCGGACATCTTTTTTTTTCTTTTTTTTTCTGCTGGCTGCTCTTGTTTCCATTTTAATTAAATTTTAAATTAGTAAAATTTTGTTAGTTTGTAATTTAAAATGAATTGCCTTACGTTTATTGTTCACCAGTGTTGCCAATTTTCGTCTATTATCTTAAGGATTCTTCATTTTCGGCTTCGTATTTGCCAAAATCTAATAAATAATTTATTTCTTCAATAGATAAGCGTCTCTTTCAAACGCGTGCCGTCGTTGTCGACTTTTTAGCTGATAATTTCAAACGATTACTTCATTTCCGGGATTTTTTGGCTTTTGCAGCCAAGAATTCAGCTTGTGGTGGTGACAAACCCCAGAAGGCAATTACTTGTAGATACATTCACATTGAAGACTGTAGCTGCAAACGAACGAATTTATTTATCTTAATGGCTTCCGGCTGAGTTTTATTGAAATATAATGATGCAAAGGCAAGTTTTGGTAAAAGGAAATTATAGGGATAAGAAAAGTTTAACATGAATAGGACTTTTTGAATTGTCGTTGGTGGGGAATGAGATGACTTATTTATATTCAGTACTTACAGGTTTTTGTGTTTAAGTTAATAAAATTTGCTTAGCAGTGAATAAAAGAAAAATATTTTATGTTGAAATTGAAAATTCGAACACATCACCCAATGGGCAATATGAATTGCTTAAAATATTGCACAGAAATTTTAAATATCTCGAATAATAAAAATATGTGTTCTCCTTAACTTCATCTTATTATTAAAAACAAAGTGCTAGAAAATATAAATTGTAAAGAAATAAAACGTACGCATAATTTTTGACACAATATGATGAAAATCTTTGACGTTTCGCGTAGAATAAAAAGCATTATTTACACTCTGTACCTTGAACAAAAATTTAAACAAAGTAATTTTACTTTTGACCACGGCTGTACATTAACATATTTTATTGAGTTAATCAATGTTCATATGGACAAATATGTTTGAGTGCCTTATTTTAAAAATTTCAACTACATTCCAAGTATATGTATGTACATAAGACATGTTCAAAAAATATCACGTTCTAGAATTCTTCGAGTACACTTGAAATTGGAAAAATTCATTCATATTCAATATCAATGAACCAAAATATATTTTTTCATAAAATACACTCTAAAAAAATTTCAATATTTAATGTTGCAATAGTGTTTCCATTATTAAATGTTGTAATTTTACACATGAAATGTATTCATAATTTATGTGCATACTGAATGACAGTTCAATATGAGACTACTTACACTTTTATTTGTGTAATAAAAGCAGAATACCATTTTTTTTTTCGTAATAGACAGTAGAATACATATTTTTACTAGTAAAAGGTGGTTGAATACACAATTTTTTCTGCAATTTTACATATTAAGTGTGTGTATCCTTGAATTTTGAAAAATACACATCTCTTGTAAATTTTTACACATTTTTTGTATTTTTTACAACAATAATACTAGTAAATTCACTGTAATTAATATAGTAAATTTACACATCGCATTTTTCATTTTTAAGGGTGTAGTATTTTAAGGTGAATGTAGTGAAAACAGCAAAGGATTTGAGCTGTTTCACAAGAAACACCAAAATTCTACTTGCGCAGAGATTATAGATTTTTCCTTATATAAAGGCTTAACAAGTAGCGGTAAAACTTTTTTCGATACTTCCTCATGTGCAAATAAGGAAAGTCGAAAAAAAGTTTAAAAAAAAAATTCCGAAAAATTAAAATTTTGCAGCTCTGATAGCAACCATTGGAGTTTTTTTTTTTTATTTTTTAAATGAGCATATATGCAATCGAATATGAATAAGTTCCCGAATAATTCTAGAACATTACATTTTATTGAACATTTATATGTAAGTTGAAAAATAGGAGTCAGGTATAAAATATGGAATTCATTTTCGGTTTCGAATTGGTTAAAACATAACAATTTTTTTTTTCGCTTGCAATGGATTTGAAAAATCAATTTTAATATCCAATTCCTAGGACTAGAACTAGAACTAGAGCTTTCCATTCCAAGTTTTGATCCCTTGAATGGAATTGGAAAACATTATTTTAAATATCGAATTCTTCAAAATTTTGATTAATTGTATGAAAATGAAAATTAATGAATTCGCTTTGGCATAGAAATGAAAAAGTCAATTTCAGTTTTGAGTGATTGGTTAAATTTAGTGTTTCACCGAGGCCGAGGCGAGGTTCTAGTTGATCTCGATCTCGCCTCGCCTCGCCTCGGCCTCGGACTAGATCTTGCCATCACATGCCTCGCCTCGCTTCGCCGCTTTTGAAACCAGGCGCCTCATATATTGATCTTTATTTATATACTAGCATTACGCTGTGCGTTTCGCTTCACCTTACAGGTCCTTAGAAAGACTATTAGGATATATAAATTTCAATGCAGTGTTGTCAATCATGCAGTTTTGCTTATAGCCTTACATGCTTCCCTAATCGATCAATCGTGTCGTAGTCGCATAGAAGCTGATACGATCCAAGCACTTCTGTGCTTTAGCGCTTGGACCAAATCTGAGGTCGTAAGAAGCACATGCGGGTTAAAAATAAAACAAAGTAGTTTACTCAAAATAAAATACTAAAATATTAGTTAAATAAAGATTTTAATATAAAAATTAAATTCATATTTTGAATCTGCATATGGGTGTTACGAGTTCAGATTTGGTCAAAACGCGCCTCTCTCTTGGTTGCGAATACGAGGCTAGGACGAGGCGAGGCCGAGGCGAGGCGAGATCACATGGCACCTCGCCTCGCCTCGGTCAAGCGAGGAACATTTATTTTTCCATCTCGCCTCGTTCTCGCCTCGGTCTCGCCTCGTTCTCATAGTCAAAAACGAGGCTGCCTCGTAGCCTCGGTGAAACACTAGTTAAATTGGGAAAATCGTTCAGCTTATGGCTGATTGTACTCTGTAAGTATATAGTTCGATTTATACCCAGTTCTTCCAGAAATAAATCAAACAACTCGCCAGATGTTCTCATAAACGTACGAAGAGAAATTTGCAAGATTAAAATTACAGTTTCTACAAATATCCTCTTACGAGCTCAAAACAAATCAACAACAACTTGAGCAAACAAACAATCTAAATGTAATTTAAAGTGAAAAATCAAAAAAGATTAATGTGAAAAATATGATATTAACACCTAAGCAAGAAAACAAACAACATCTGAATGCAAAATTGATGAGGTCTCTTGGACATACGGAACAAAACCAATACAAAAGAAACATGAATTCCAAAATAACAAAAGCGTTTTAAAATTTGGTAAAAACACAAATGGGATAAACGATTGTTTGTCAATTCGAATGAGAATTAAAATTGAAATTAATACCCGTACTTATGTACTCGCACTCGTCAGTGTATGTCAAGAGGGGAAAAATCAAAAAGGATCAAGCCTGATATCAAACGTATGTAGGATTCTGTTAAGAAATTGCAATAAGTCAAACAAGCGCACAATTGACGTTTGACAGATTGCATGCGTGTGTTCGTGTGCCATAAAATTCGATAGTTCGTTTATGTGAAATTTATGAAATGTCAATTGACGAAAAAGTAATGCTTAGAAATTTAATCCGATTTGCTGATTTAAGATTTTTTTCTATCATGCCATACAAGGGTTTTAATCTAAACCGACGATTTAGAAAATGTGGGAACGTATGGGTAAATGTTGCTTTTTTATTTAAAGTGAAATAGTTCACATTTTAAAGACTTACACACGTAAATCATTTTGTTCTTTTCAGCTTATTGTTTTTTTATAAATTCTGTCTGGTGTATTGTAATTTTAAGTGGTTTAAGTGGTAACGTTTATTATCTTAAATACCTGCTTACCATGAGAAACTGCTTCACTTTTGACTCTGTGGTTTTTCTCATAGTTTTTCTTATTAATTCATCATTATTTTGTTGTCAACATCGAATCATTTGACATTTCACTGTTCGTTATGCTGGTCTTCATGTTGATTCAAATGCACATGGTTTGGTTAAGTCTTTGTGTGCGATCGTTTTTGATGCCCAAGACAGATTACATACAATTGGTTGTTTTTGTATAAAAGTTTTTTGACAAGTTAATTGAAATGATCCGGTTGACAACAGTTATAATATACGTCAGTTTGCTATCTGAACACATATGTATGTAAGTAAACGTTTTGTGGTAATTCGCATCAGAGCATATATTTTCATCGCACATATGTATAGAAAAGAATATGGATCTTACGGCATGAATTTTCGTGCATCTGGATATAGTTTACGTATGTAGGTAGTCTGTTCTGGAATATAGTTTTAATATTAATTTAGCGTTCGACAAGAATGCTTGGCTTAATTCCATGAAAGTATATTTGCAAGTTTCAGTGCTTATGATTTTTAGGTTCTGGATTGTAGCTACTGTTGTGAAAGCTTATCAACACAGCCATCCAATGTAAGCCAGACTCTAATCAGCTCTTTCCAAAAAAATACTTCTGCAGGCATCAACATAACTATTAGTGCCTCATTAACATTGCTGAAATCTTTGTTTGTTGCACACGTTCAAATGGAACACGCCAGATTTTAGCGTTTCTATGAAATCTCAATTTTGATCCCTCTGATTTTCGAAATTTGAAAAATTATAATGGGTCGAGCTCAGATTCGTAAATAAAATTCATCATGGGAAAAACGAGGATTGAAAGGTTACAAACTTTTCCTGTTTGTAATCTTCTTGGTACGTTAGGTTAATAAATGCTAGATTTGAATTTGAGAATTGAGAATTTTAATTTCAAATAATCAGGTTCACTACGTTACGTCAATTGATAGGTTTCAATTTGCTAATTCGAAATGAAAAACTTTTCGTTTGTCTATCTTTTTATGAATTTTTATTTGGCGACTTTAAAATTTAGCATGTCAATTTGTGGCGACTTTTGGCGACTTCGCGTCCAAGACATCTGGTAAGCATTGAGGTTTTGGGTGTCGAGAACTATTTCTGCTGAACGTGTCAAAGGACTTCCACAGTTTGAAAAAAAAAAAAATATGTTATGTAAGTTATTTTAAAAGTAACAAATGTCCACTAATTTTAAAGCCATCATCGGTTTTACCAGTCTTAACACATGTTAATCGTTGATATAAACATTTCGCTACAATTCGATTATTATCGATATTTTGGTAAGGTCATTCCATATTTTTAACAATTTTTTATACTGCGTACTATATTGTATACCATGCATGGGAATGAAAAAATTATATCATGCTAATATGGTTGCATTATAAATATTTTTCACGAAGTTCAAACAGACTTTGCTGCAATTTCGATTACAACATGCTGCAACATTGATCATACTGTAAGATTTGCTTGTATACTTTTGAAATATTGGAAAAATCGATAAGTTGTATGGTTTAGTTAACTATTTTTTTTTTTTAATTCAGTTTGCTTTAAACTTCGTTTGATCAGTGTTGCATGTTGAAGATTCTCACCAAACCTGAATAGATCCTCATTACAATGATACATATATAGTCCAGTAGAATTAGTCGAAAAAATGAGAAAAAAAAATAATTCGTTACAGCAATCTGATAACGGAATATTGTTGAACAAGCTCTTTTAAAAGAGGACAAAAAAATCGAACCGACAGCAGCTATCCGGGGTGGTATGGGGTGCATTTTTAGAGGTCGAACACAGTTTTTCACGATTTCTGGCTAAACTGTGCGTCATATAAAAAACAAATTCATGCAAAAGTTGTGGAAAATAAGAAGATCTACAACTTTTGTACTGATCATTTTCACCTTAACCTCAAAATTTTTCAAAAAATGTCTGAAAACCGGTTTTTGGTTTTTAATTTTTTTCTTTGACAAAAAAGTTTCTATGGAGCTGAAACTTGGGCAAAAGATACTTTGCAGTGTTATACAAAGGCAGTAATTTTTTAAGATGGAAATATTTAGAGGTTGTTGTTCAATTTGATTTTTAAACTAAAAAAACCTAAATTTTTAACTGAGATTCCTCTTAAAACTACACCTCCTAAGGAGTTCTGTTTTGGCTCACTTACTCGTTGTTTTGTCTTCTTTAGATAAATAGTAAAAAGAAGGTATACTGCAATGGAAAAATAGACCGAAAAATTGAAAATCTGTGGTCTCTCCGCGAGTAGAGTTTTGGTGTTTCGTGTGTAACAGCTCAGATCCTTTGTTGTTTTCACTGTATTTACCTTAATACACTATAATTTGAAATTGTCAATGCCACTACAGCAACATATGTCATTCTTATTGCTTCAAAAATCGCCCGAGCTCTGTGGAGGTTGAGAGTAAAAGGCGGCATATGAATGACTCACTCGTTTTCGACCTCAACACAATCACCGAGTGGGGTCGTATTAACCGAGTCAATTTTAATGCTTCTAAAACTCAGTGCTGTCTGTTGTCTCACAGACGAATGGATCTCTCCCTTCCTTCCCTTAATATGGCTGGCTTAGATATTGCGAGGTCAACAACTCTTGACGTTCTGGGCATATCGGTTCAATCGGACCTGAGGTGGTCTGATCATGTATTCCATGTGGCGAAAGATGCGGCCAAGTGTATTGGTTTTTTGAAACGGTGTAAGAAATACTTCACTCCAGTTGATCTTCGTACTATTTATTTCACTTATATTAGACCCAAACTAGAGTACAACTCACACATTTGGGCCGGCGCTCCTAAAACCACCTTGGAGCTGCTAGATCGTGTCCAGCGACGTGTGTTGAAACTAATAGGTGATGAGTCTATCATCGCCTCTATCGATTCCCTTCACCACCGGCGTAACGTAGGGTGTTTAACCCTTTTTTATAGATATTATAACGGGATGTGCTCTAGAGAAATACGGGAACTGATTCCATCAGCCAGGATTTTCTCTCGCAGCACTCGGGCATCCCATCAGGCCCATCCTTTTTGCGTCACGCCGGTGTTCAACAGGACATCACACTTTCGTGATAATTCTTTCTTTGGCCGAACCATCAAGTTGTGGAACTGCTTACCTGCGTCTGTCTTCCCCGGCAGTTGTGACATCCATAGATTCAAGATTAATGTTCACCGACACTACTCCATCTATCCCCCTTCCCTCTAATCTTTCTCCTTTTCTTAAAACCAACACGGTGCATTGCATTTATAGGGGGCATCCCCTGAGCGTTGGCTTATGCTTTAAAAAAAAAAAAAAAATAAATAAATTTCCATTAAAAAAATAAATGAGAAAAAAATATTTTTAATTTTTGGTCCAAGAATTATCATATTCTTCTAATAATTTTCAGTGTATAAAAATAGCACAGTAATCACAAAACCATAAGTATCAAAGTTTATTTTAATTTGTTTTGTACAGAGCTTTTATGTTCAGTGCGTTTAGTGGAAAAACCACATTATTTTAATAAAAGGAAAGCGGAAGAAAGTATTTCCTTTTTTTTTAAGGAAAAACAATTTTATGTGACTAAAATTTAATGGTCGAAAAATCGAACTATTCATCCTGCTCAATATCGGAAATGGCCGATTGTTCAGAGTGTAAAAAATGTATTCTACTTAGGTATTAGTAATGCGTGTTCGTAAACGAATATTTTTTGTGATGAGTATCTTCACTTGTGAAAGCTAATGCGAATATTAATAATTAATGACAAATCTCATGACATAAATTGAGATAGTAACACATAACCAACTATGTTTCAAAACATTGTACGCCTTAATTAATTAATGTCAAAAATTCCAGTTGACTTAAGTGCTTCACAACAGATACTAACTTCAGAAAATAACTTCTAACGTAAGAAATAAGGCAAGCGCAATAACTCGCTTGTTCCGCTATAAGTTAGAAGTATATGTGCCAAAAATTTTCGATGTGCAAGGTAGTATGGTAGTAATGACTTTTGCTCTCAGCGGCTCTTATGTAAGTTGAAATTAAGTCGAACTTTCTTGTCGGAACTTTGCTAAAGTCCAATAATACTCTAGACGCGCCAAAGTCACATTTTATTTCATATATAAAGTACACTTTTTGTGGTCATACCGTATTCTTGAATCATTTCATTATAAGATGTATGATTATTTTAAGCATTTCAGCCAATTTTCTGACACGCGTGTACTTTCCGTATTTTCACACCAGTAAACATCACAACAGCAAACTGTATCTAGGAAAATAAAAAGTTCCCTGGTCATCAATGAATTTTTTCAAAAGATGAACAGTAGACGGTTGTCAGTTTTTAGCCCCATGTTCCACAATGTCTGACTCCGACGCTAATTGCTGCACTGTCTTAATGATATTCATTATTTTTTATTAGAAGCAAAAACAAAACAAAAAAAAATAGCTCATCAAGAAATGTGTAATATCAAAAGAGTTATAAATGCGAATGCATATAAAAGGAAAAAAATGTTTTTTGGAGCACAATGTTTATATTTTTTGCTATGATTCTTAACTGGTCAATGCAAAAAGTAAGACATAGTAGTACATATTGTTGTGAAATCTTAAGCGTCAGCTTACAAAGCTTACTGAGTGGTTGAAACTAGTATAAGCAGCTAGCTGCCCATTTTTTGGTTCCTTTAATGCATTTTGCAATTGTATATTTTTTGTTTTTTGCACTAAAAGTACTGAACAAAAAACTTAGTGAAAAGCAAAACAAAAAAAAAAATAGCCCCACACTTTTGATTTCGCACTCAAAGAATGACAACTCAAATTCATATTTCAAAAACAAAATCTTGTAACAAAAATTTATATAATCTTCATAAGAGAAGTTTTACTTATGGAGATCCCATAGAGAGATGTTAAAGCCTTGTCCCACAAAGTTTTTCCTACGCCACTGCTCATTTTATTTTATTCCATTGCCATTGTCCTTTGATTGCCATTTTTTGCACATTATTGCTTAATTAAATAATTTTTTAATTACGGTTAATAATGTTCTAATTGTTGAATTTCCTGTCAACACAAACACACACACACACACACACACACATTGATACAATCATGGACACACAATTACGCACAAGCGAAACGTTTACCAAATATATGTTAAATTGGAATATAATATAATATACTGGATGTATATAGCTTATCTGTCTGTACAATACATACAAAAAACAATTATACACTTTTTTTATATTATATATCCCAATATACATACATATGTACCTATATACATAAATTGAAAATGGCAACACTGAAACATGGGTGCTGGGTCAAACGAGTGGAGTAGAGAGCAAACAATTGGCTCATATGAACGTCAAACTGGCTGTAACTAAGCCAAAAGCTCCAAATAAACTAACAAGTTGTCAACAAAAAATTTTAAAGTGGACAAGAAGCCAGAGAATGTAAAAGTTGCTAGACTGAATATACATAAAAAGTCGTTATGTTTGTATATATGTGTAAACATAATCTATATTTTTATATATAAAATAAGAGAGAAAAAAACGCTTACATAGCTGAGAATAATCGATAAACTTCCCCTCAAATGCAAAGAAAATTCAACAAAAATCATACAAGCATTTTGGGGATTCTTCAGAAAAATACATTAAAGGCATGCGCACTCCTAGCGAAATTTTATTTTTAGAAAGCGAAAAAAGGATGACACTACTCTACTTTCAGAAAGATGATACATACATATAAAAAGTCTCACAGTTTTGCTCTATCTGTGCTCCCTTTTTTTACGTCACATTGAAAACTGCACTTAAGAATGGCGTCAGGGTGTTTTAAATACGGTGGACCGACTAATACCGAGGCTGCATTGCTGAAAACCATATCAATATGTCCAATTGTGGAAAATAATTACAATGTAACAAATTTCCTCTCACTTAAAAGAAGAGAAAAAATTTATTTATTTTGTGTGCAGCAAGCGACCAAGTACTATCGGCCCTCAACACCAGCCTAAACCCAAGTCCCAGTTATTGTCGTAATGGCGTAAATAATGGCTTAAGTTCAGGGCAGCAAAAGGTGGTGGTGGGTGGCTCAAAGGGTTGCCACAATGTTTTCGCACAACAATAAAATAAGCTCAAAAAGAAAAAAAAATGAGAAGAAAACAAGTGCAGAAATAATAAAAATTGCAAATATGAAAGACAGGAAGTGCGAGAAATAGGGTTTCTATTCAGAGTTTTGTAGCACACAATGGCAGTATACAAAATGCAGTGCTTTTTGCGGGGCTGTGGTGTTGCTAAATGGGTTTCGAATAGTATGCGGTGCAGGAAGTTGCTCAAGTGCTACAGATAGTGGAAAGAAATGCTCTTGCCAGAGTTACCGTATCTAAATGTTAATGAAATCAAAATTGATCTCATCCAAGAGCTGCTTGCATTGGGACAATAATTATAACTCAGTTCACTTTCGAGTATAAAATTCATATAACTTAGTTATATTTAAATTAATTTACTGGGATAATGGTACTCAGAATAAGTGCTTAAAGTTTACCAACAAAAAGAGCATAAAACAAAGATAGAAACTTTTGAAAATCATCAGTCGATATAATCAGTTACGTAGTAACTCTTCTGGAGCCCACGAAAACAAAAGTGATGACTTTTTTGTTTGTACTCATCAAACTTAACTTGCTGGACTAACGTGTTGCCCACACAGTTAAAATGGAGAAGCTTTTCATCCCTCATCCTTAAACTAAACTTAGTTTCTTAAACTAAATTTCTTTAATGGCTTCTAGAGGTTTTGGGAAAAAATTTCCAACATTTGGCGGAAACAATTTTCAAATTTCTTTCCAAAGACTTTTAAATCACATAGCTACATATGTTCTAGCAAATGCAAAAGTAAATCAATACATCAACTTTTTAGCTTCATATATTCATGGCTCAGATCCAAATTGTAAAACGGCTTCACGTCTTTGACCAGAAAAGTACAACATTTCTTACTCTTTTAGACTTTCAAAAGTATTTGGCACTGTCAAGCAGTCTATTTTATACTCCAGTTTGTATATGTACCTTCTACATGGGGTGAAAAGTCTTGAGACCAGGAATTTTTTTTTAACTATCCTCTAATATTTGAGCATCTGTCGCATAGTATGATTTGGTTCAAAAATGCACACCAGTTTTGCATTTTACATTCTAATTTGACACAAATATCTTCCCCTGAAATCACCTCTTTAAGCTAAAATACAAACAATATTTGCTTAGGGCTACATAAGTCTGGAGAATACGGAGAATCATGATATTCAATTTTACGTACAATACAATACTGTGAAGTTTTTATGTTTTCTGAAATGAATGCCTCAATTGATCGTTCAAAACGTGCAGCATCATCGGTGCTTGTACGGTCGCACTAAAATTCACTTAACCATCGTCAAATGATTGCTTCAACAAAACTAAAAGTTGCGTCACTTCCACGACTGATACCAAAAAGAATATGTACATGTATACGTGCATTTTTTAAGGCTTATTTTTTACCAGAAATAATGCGTTTCACCTTAAGTGGTATATGCATAGCTGGGCACCATTTATCAAATAGTTAACTTTGTTAATCGCTAATTCGTTACTAAAAAATTTAACTTCGTTAAACGTTAAAGCGTTACATTTCGGGAGACTTAACGCAAGTTAACGTTAATCCGTTACACGTTTTTATATCGTTGTGTTAGAAATTTTCTTATAAAACATGTTGGTTTGGGTTCTGGAAGTTAACAGGTTAGAAATAAGGAAAAAGACCTGATTAATTGGAGTGTATGACTCGAACTTGTTGCCTTTGGAGAATTCTATCAACGATTTCCGAAAGTCTAAATTTTGGGTATGTGAAAAAGTTTTCTTTACGATTTTAATGTGCTTGTACCGATTTTTTGAACTATTGTTACTTTCATTATAAAGTTAATATATTTTTTTAGCGCGTTATAATCTCCAATTTTCTAGAAATACAAATATTAATTACAATTGGCAACTCTAGTATTTGACATAAAAGCTTTACTGCTATTATGTATTTTTTATTATTTTATTTGACTTCCATGCCCCAAAAAGCATCGAGTGAAGACATCAAGTAATACGTTTCAATTTTTCGCCACCACAAAAGCTATTTGCAGTTGGCTGAGCACGTATTGGTGCCATACAAGGATATCATCTCCTTTTGCCACATACCCATCCTTAACCAAATTACTCTTTCTCGAAATACCATAGAAAATCCTTTTGTTAGTCATAAATAATGGCAACCCACACACACAATCGCACATTTACCCTACTACGTGTTGTTACCAATTTAACTGCAACTTGGCAAAGTTCAAAATGGCGTCCGCTGGTTGCAATAACATGGCAAACAGCCAGGCATGGGAATCATAGCAACCACAGCAGCAGCAGCAGCAGCAGCAGCAGCAGTCAAGCGCAATTAAAAAGTACTTGAACTGCTTATAACAAAACGCAAATTGCCTTGATGAGGGGCAAAAAAAGGCAGCAACAAAAAAGAGTGGGACACATCTAGCGCGGGGAGAGAGAGAGGAGTAATTTTGATAATAACGACCTAACATAGTTTCTATGTAAAGTCATTACGTAGCAGCAATTGCTAGAGTGTATCGAAAACTAAGCTTTACTTAAGTTGAAAATTAATAAATGGGATATTTGTAGATTGTGGTACGTACATTAAAACAGCGCATTTTCAGTGATGTTACATACATTTGTATGTACTATAATATTAAAAAAAAAGTCAGTGCAATCCTCTGGAAATATTTAATGAAGTGCCAACAAAATCAATTGTAGTATTTGTTGGCAATTCCTTCTGCTAACCGTTTCAGACGAAAGTGGATTTTAATTATGAGAATAAGAAAACTCATCACAAGGTATTCGTTACTCTGTCAGATCTTATCGCTTGGGTCATAATCCGGTTCATCTCTTCTCGACTAAACTTTTAACCGTATATTTGATTAGAAGCTTACTTTCGCAGAAAATCGTCATGAACTGAAAAAATTTTAATTTTGGTAAATAAAAAGATGATCAAAACTTAAGCAAAGCTTTACAGCAAATTACCACCTTCCAACCTTTTTAATCTGAAACCAACTAAAGAGGTCCCCTCTTCGGATCGCTTGAATTAATTTTTAATCGATACCTGCCACTCATATGTTGGATCATCCCTTCTTGAGCTATTTTCGAATTGACTTAAACCTCGGATATATATCAAAAACTGTTTTATAAGAATTTAAATATAAACACAAGAATTTAAATTTAACAAATTAACTTATTTATTGGGCAACCAATCTTCTAATGTAGTATGCTATGACTAAGCCCCCAATGTTTTGGTGGAAATTCTTTTTGAAGAAATTTCCACCAACCGTAACTTTGGTCAAATTCTATCGTTTCTATTTATTCTCATTTCATCACTTTATTACAAATCCAAAGTACAGAAAACAATTCATATTCGATATATCGTATGAAAACATATTAAGAAAAAATTCACATGCACAAACCGCAACCGAAACTTCAGGACCCAAATAAAACAGCAGCATGGTTTGATATTTAGACAATATTTTTTTTTACCATTCAAAAAATTGTTTTCCAGCTGTTAGTCAATAAAAAGTTGCTCACTTTAGGTATGACCTATCGAAGTCTTTGATCAATTTTTATACCGAACAAGTTGTACACAGTTTTTTGTGCTTGATTTCAACTTTTCGATGGACCGAACTTTTGACCTGGCGTTTCGGCTTTGTGAATTTTTCCGTCTGGTATTCACTCGATTTGTCTGAACCAATGCTGTCGTTGGCTTTTCATTTCTTGCACTACATACAGCTCATATATTATTGTTCTCATTCTTAGCGTCCAATATACTCAAAAGACCCATATTTACATAGAACAACACTACAAATCAGTGTCATATACAGCAATATTATAGTCAAAAACGAAATCTCGGGGCGCAGAAGTTTAAGAACTTACGAAAGCTTAATATTTTTGAGAATATAACTCTTACTTCATATTTCTTTTTTTTTCACCCTTATCAGTTTCTCATTCCAGTGTTGTCAACACCTACCTGCTACATTTTGTGCCACGACAATATCGTTGTTATTTGAAATGAAATTTCATGGTTCTCTTGGTTGCAGCGCCGTTGACTACAATGTGCAAAAGGTTACTGGTTGTGGAAAGTTTGAAGGGGTGAGGGGGAAGGTTATATGGGAGCTTGTATGAAAAATTAATACATCTAAAGCTGTTTTTCTGTTATTTCTTCGTATATATTCGTAGGTTTGTGTGTGAGCTTTGATTGCAAAAGGATGCTATTTTGATAGTGTTGAGCATTGGCGTGGGCTATTGGTATTGTTGTTATCATCATTGGGAGAGAATGATAGGCGCCAGCGATGGCATTTTCAGAAAAATTGTACTTTTTTTCACTACATTCGTGCTCTGAATGATACAAGTGCAATGGAGTGATTTTAAATACATTAGAAGAGTTTTCAGCACATTTTCAATATATGTATTGTACGATTTCAATAACTTTGTTAAACATCTTATATTGACTTAAACTTATTTATATTATACAAGCAATATAAAAAATAATTTCTCAATTTCATTTTGATTCATGAAAGTAACTTTTTCTTTGCAAATTTTCAGAAAAACTGAATAAAAAGTACGCTTGATGTCCAAAAAATACATCCCGACAGTAAAATCAGTACATTAGCGAAAAGTACTTATGACATCATCATCACTTGTTTTCCACCAACACAATGCCAGAAGAAAATTAATTTTCATTGATTTTTGATTGCGTTGTTGTTGGTTGTGTGGGGTTTTGTGTTAAAATTGCTTTGTAAGTGAAACTCGTTCATAAAATTATACAATTTGCAAAATGAAATTGTTCATTAGGGTTGTTTCGATAAGAGGAAGTTTGAAAAAAGGATTGTTATACAGAAATAATTATCAAAACAAAAAATCTCATAAAAAACTATAAGTGATGGTAGAATAAAACTTGTTAGTTAATTAAATTTTATCTAAATATATTCTATGAACATGTCAAAAAGAGCAGCATCAATTTATCTCGGACAGGCTCGTACCAACCCGACTTTGCGTGGGGGGACAAACAAATTTTACTATAGAATAGGCACCAGTAAAAATGCTGAAGAAGTCTGTTGTTGACGAAACACTGGGTAAACGAAGCAAATCAACCATCATGCTGAAATCAAGATTCTACGAAACAATCGATATCGTAATAATTGAAATGACCAATCGTTTTGTTACAAACCATGCCAATCTCACAGCTATACAGCTGATGAAATCGATTTGGTAAAGCTGCGGCCATTGGCCGATTTGGGCATCCAATTACCAAGTGAAATTGAGCTCAAAATTTTCAAAGAATACATGGATGGAATTATTACAAAGAATGAACAATCAAACAATTTGAAAAAACCGGAAGAAAAAAAAAATTAAGACGGTCCACAGTGGTCTCAAATCAAGTTTTTTGGTTCAAAAATCACTAAAGAGCGGAAATTTTGCAAAAAAAAAACGAAATTATCTAAATTGTCAATAAATCGTCGGTGCCCGAATTATAAAAATAGGTTATAATTTGTTTCTTGTTTTAAATTAATCTCCGAAAAAACAATTTTTTGGTTCAAAAATTTCTAGAAAGCTCATATTTTGGAAAATTATGATTTTCCTACTTTAATTAAAGCTTACTAAAATCTCAACAAATCCCCGTAGCCCGAATATGGAAAACAAAATACTGTTTTTTGGAACAGGCAAAAAAATAAGATGTCTTAAAATATTTTTAGGCTCGAAAATTGTTAGGGACTGAAAGTTCTGTCGAAAATTAACAATTTCCTTTTTTAATGAAACAAATCGGAGTACCCTGAATTTTGAAACAAAATGTTCGGTTTTTTATTATTTTAAGTTAAAGGCCTGAACAAATTTTTTTTTTTTTTCAAATATTGTTGCGTTCAAAAATGCTAGAGGGTGTAAATCTTGTCGGAAATGAACAGTTTATTTGTTGAATAAAAGCAAACTACAATGCTAACAAATTTTTGGAGCTCAAATATTGAAAATTAGATTTCGTGTTTTGTACAGTTATTTTAGAAAGTTATTTATTGTCATTGTCTTAGAAAAATAAACTGTAAGCCCAGTATGAACTACAAAAATAAATTTCTTAGTTGCTTTTGGTTTCGACTTTTCCTTAAATTTTCCTAATGAAACGCGTGGGGGCAAACCCCCTCCTAACCCCTAGGTTGGTACGAGCCTGATCTCGGAATATTTATAATTCCTAAGAGATTCCTATATTTGGCTAACTCATATTATTCAGCACTCAGGAATGCAGAAAACAATAAAGCTTAAGTTTTCGCAAGAATATGAACTAATTAATATAAGTTTTCAAATGAAATTTTCAAATAAAATAATTCTTGAAAAAGAGAACGTGCACTGACAATCAAATTATTTTACGAAAAAAAAAATTCAAATTAAGGGGCACGCAAAATTTTCGCACTATTTTCACTTTTCAAGCGAACAATTTCAAGGAATCGCGCATATCAAGCGCGTCGGCACGCTCCGTTTCGGCTCACAATTAATTTCGTTGAAATAAAATGCAACCGTGAGCGGAAGAAAAGGTGAAGCGAAGTGCATTGGGGGGATACACAACAAAATGCCACAGATAAATAAATTAAATAAACACATCTCAGCTACAAAAACAACAACAACAACAGCGATAACACATTCGTTGTAAAACTCAATTTTCATTTTTAATTCATACGAATTCATGCAAATGGGAAAAATTTGTCTGTAGATTTCTATCTCACATAGAGCAAAATCAGAAACTATCCGCCAGGAGATACTGGTGAAGTGGCAAATTATATTGAATTTTCTACACATGTTTTATTTAACGTTTTCTAGTTTTCTACACATGTAACAAATGGAATAAATTATTGATACTAATAAGCGATCAAACAATTAAAACGCAAACCCCTTGATATCTCAAGGGCTTATTTTTTTTTAAGACACAACGCCCAGATCTTAAAAAATTTATAACACAAAGCCCTAATGAAAACCCGAAAAAAAACGACCGAAAAATAACAGAATGTTAAAATTTCTTTTGAAGGAGAAGGTTGGCTGGTTTGATCTAGAAAGCTGAAGTTTTGGGAGAATTTCGTTCAAGCCCAAATAAATTTAAAATAAACTAGAAAAAAAAACCCTTCGGCTGTATTTTGCCCGCATTTTCAGCTGCATGAAAAAATTGGACGTGGTGGGTGACACCTCACATACAGCTAAAAGACCTAAAACGCTATATCTTGCCACCTAAGGGAGACAATTTCTTCAGTCTAATAAGTCGGTTCTTTTCGAAAAACTTCAACGAAATCGGACACACACTCTGTCCGCGCCGCTTGCAGCTTTGAGCTAGGAATCTCAAATTTTGTGACAATTATTTTTAAGCCTCATGCTAAAATATAGGCAAAAAAAATTAAGTACATCTACAAAATTTTCGAAATAAACACCCTAATATATATACATATGGCTATTTCCACGGAAACGGAAGTTTTTGTCCCGTGCGACACCTTGGTTTCTTGCAATTATCTTTAAAACGAAAAATTGCCCAAATTCAACCTTAGCACCAATTATAAAGCTAATTAGGAGCTTTAAGTTAAGCCTAATGTCAAAATAAAAATCCGTTTTATTTTGACTTTTTTTTACTTTAAATGTGTTCGACGGTCGAACGAGAACGAGGAAATGCCTATATGTATGTATTTATATGTACTTGCTCTGAAAAACGTCAATTACATATTTCAAAACAAGGGCATCGGGACTTGGGCAATATGATCTCCTTAAACTTTTTTTCAAAATTTTGGGCAATTGGACGTAAGACATTCATGTGGCATAACACCCGAAAATGTCATAAAGACCAAAATTTAAATCCAAAATTTCACAATTGCCAAATATGTAATTCCGCAACAACAGTTTACTTGAAAATTTTTGAGCGATATGCCTTAACCGAATTTGGGCTTTATGATACACCGCCATAGCAGAGTTGTCCGTATCTTTTTGAGTGCATTACAAGTGAACAAATCGGCTCTAGGTGTGTCCGTAAATAAGCTTACTGGTCAAGCCGCTTAACATATATTTTGTGACGAATCCAGGATATACTCGTATGAACAAGAATGTTAAAAGCGGTCGACTGTGTGGTTCTTCAAAGGACAGCCAAATCCATCAAAGGTTGTTCGTGCAAGAAGCACATCGCAGCAAATGGTGGTCTATTTTTGCTAAAAATTAATGAGCATGTGGTTACCGTGATAGTAGAAAATTGGTGAACAGTCAAGTTTGAATAGTACATAATATTTGTTTGCCTGAAATCTTCAATGGAATAAGATAAGCCAACAAGCGACGTAACATCATCCTTCACCAGAAAATCGCGAGTTCTAACACATATTACGAAAGACCTCAATTTTTGATTTGATATCGACCTGATGGGTCAGCCACCTAACGACGACTTTCGACGCTTATCAGTTTTTACATGACACTCAGTCAGATTAAGTACTTCATTACATGTAAATTTTAAAAGTCAAAAATGTATACAACGTGTTCCCAACTCTATTGCTGTATTTTCATATCACGAGTAACAAACGCGAGTTGAAGATTTGAATGACAAAACATTATGATGTTATTTTGTTTTTTTTTTTTTTTTTGTTGTAACAAGTTACAAGACAATTCACTTTTGTGCGAAATTAAGTAGCAACAAAATAAATAAATGAAAAAAGTTGCATAGCATGGGAGGCCTGAACTTCTGATCCGCAGTTACTCCACTGCATTCACTGCATCCCCGATTCGAGTTTACTTGAACTCATACTTTTTTTTTCGCTCGCTGAGGCAATAACTAATTACATTCGCAATTATTTCATGTTTTGGCCAATTTAGTGGGACAAATTTATCTGAGTGGTGTCATCTACTTTGAATTGATGGCAACACTGGTGTGCACAGACTCGACCCACACACCACCGGCAGCGAACATTGAGAAATGCAATTTTCCGTTTATTTTTTTTTGCATTTTGCATTGCGATTCACAATGGTGCTCCTTGTCACATTTGTTGCTGCTGTTGTTGTTGCTGTATTTTGTTGTTTCTAAAATAGTCATTACAACAGCGACTACAACAACAAACGTAATGACAGCAAATGTAAGAATCATGCTCTGCTTGGGCGCAGAATTGGAACAATTAAGATTTCGTAATTTGATTGAGAAAAAAATGTATGATATGAAGGAGCAGTACACAACATTCGAAAGCTGATCAAAATGTTGCATTTACTGAGTTGAATTTTCATTAAGTTTTTGAGGAAGTTAATAGAATTACGAATACTAAGCTTAAATTGCACAAATAGCTTAACTATGCAGTATATGTATGCTTTGTCTTGGCGTCCACTTAAATGCCATCCATCATTGGTACCGCCATTCATCTTCTTGGATATCGGACGGCTTGTTGCGAGGACACATATGTCATTGATCTTCTAGATGCCCGCTGAAAGCCTATTGAATGTCATTTGTTAAGTCTAGACCACTGCTGAGAACATCATCCAGTACTATCGAAAACTAAGTTTTAGATACACACATATATGGCTAAAATTATTTTCGTATTTCAGATAGTTCATATCTCTTTAAAAATGTTACGGGTCAAAGTGGCCTGAAGATAATTTTTATATACGAATATTTAAAGGTCGGTCAAGGCCGACTACTATAAGATTTTCCATATTAAAATTTATGGGAGCATCATACTTTTAACTTAAAATGAGAAAAACAGAGCCGAGGCTCAAATAAATAACTACGATTATTGTCATTTTTTAAATAATTTCTTATTTCTTGAAATTATCACATAACGAATTGTTAATTTTTGTTAAAGTTACAGGCCATCAAACACTATTTTTGCTCATAAATTAGCATTAATTGATTAATGTGGCCATGTACTTAACACAATCTGTAAACAATAAAATTCAAAAGCCATTTTGAAGAAAAGTAAATTTTCTAAAAGAAGTCTTCAGAGGGAAACATGCCATATTATTGATATTCATTTTTTTTCTTCACATACATACATAAGTCCGCTTGTAGAATATGTGAATATGAAGTTGATATGAAGCTACAGGCAAATATTTTTTTTGAGAGCAAACTTTTTTTTTATTTAATTAAAAGAATTTTGACAAAAAAGGGCCTTGCAACGACAAATATGTACTAATCTCCAAAATCAGGAATCCCGAATTGCCACTGAAAGTCATTGTAGTTATATTGTGCGACCTCATGCAGATGTTCATCGCAAACAGAAGGGATGAGTTGTTCAACAGTTTTGTTCAATCTTGAATGACTCCGAAACTAATCAACCGATTTGAATGAAGAAAACGTCATTTTATTGCTTACGAGTTGAGGAAAAAAATTAAAAACTCTAAAGTACTGAAAACTGCCACCAGATCGTGCTATAAGCAGTTTGATTAGTTTTAACTACTTCAACTAAAAATTTGCAGGCTCGAAATTCATTGTAGCCATATGGTGTACTAGACTTTTTTGCTTAAAATTTGACGAACTTTCAGAAAATTTGAGATTCTGGACAACTTAAAAATTTAATCCGCCATAGTAGACATACTGGCTGTGAGATTGTACTCAAAATCCGCGTCATAGCAGCTTACGGTATTGTCAATTTACAAAAGTATAAAATATGCACATGTTCCGATCGTAACTTCAGTTTCTTATTTAATTAACATTCAGCACATGTCTTGGGACCTCAAAGAGTTTCGTCATACCGCTTATAGTTAAGCATTACCAGGGCCGTAGCATGAACATTTGCCGCGCAGGGCGAAAAACTATTTTGCCGCCCAATATATTTTGTCATTTATTGTGACAAACTAATGAGATATTTGTTTTCCCAAATGAATAATTTGTCAATTCAAAATAACTTCAACTCTTTCTCAACATAATACTTCATCAAGTTTCGTTAAATTTAGAAGTTATTGATCAGAAGCAAATTTTAATTTAATAGTACGGGGATTATTTTGCCGACCGCCCCTGTAACTACGTTACTCAGCATTATGCGTGAACTTTGCTCTAATGGAGAAAAACTAAAGCTTAAACTTATTATGGAGCTGGTTCTAAAGTTAATAGCGTCGCCATGTGTAATATAACGTTATCAGTACAAAACGATCAAAACACAAACTTGTGGTAAAATTTAAGTGCTTCGTTTTGAGTGCCCTTTTCTTCTTTAGAAATTTATTAATGAAATCAAATTTAATTATCACCAAAAAGTTTTCCTCGACTGAAAAATGTTTCATATCAATTAAGAGATTTTATTTTTCATAACTTTGAGTTAATTGCCTTTCTGAAATCGCAGCATTGCTCTCACATTTTTCTTCTTTTAATTCATGAAACTAAATGTAAATAATTTTTTAGTACCGGGAATAAATTGCGGTAATTAGGTAATAAAAATATTGTTTTCACCTCATTATTCAGAAAAACAAAAACAAAAGGCCAAACAGACCTGCCACACGCACTTGGCACAGACGTACACTCACAGGCATAAAAACTTCCCATTAAACGGAATCAAACTGAACCAAATTCGTGCAACCACCTGACTAAGCGGGCAATTAAAAAATTTTTCTTTTGAAATATGAAAATGATTTTCTCTGTTTTTGTTTTTTGCATTTTAATTTTTTCAAATTAAACCAATTGCCACTGGTTACATAAAACCAATAAACAAATTCGAAAGGAGAAATGTACTCGCTAAGTGCTACAGGTATTCCTCGTTTTGTAGATAATACTAGTCGATTTTTAGTCTTGAAATCTTAAATACGATGAGCAAAAAATTATAAGCCATGTTCAATGAGATAAGCAAAACCAAAGGTTATTAGTTTTTACAACAGAAAATCATTTAAGGGCCCTTTGATCCCACAAAAAAAAAAAAAGGCTAAAAGGGCTGAAATATGAAATCCATTCCTTAGGGCCTTCCGTCATCGTTTTTTTTTGTTAGACAGTAATTTGAAGGTGGTGGTGTGCTTTGAAATATAAATTGAGGATCTTGGTTTTTTAAAACTTTGAAAAAAATATCGTATATAAGAGGTATGCCCCGGCTCCGCGATGTGTGTTCATTCACCGCTGACTTATACCACCCGTTAAGAAAGTATATCTGGTATCATATAAACGTATTTTATGTTGCGAGGCTACATTTTCTAAAATGTTTGCATCGTATAGTACAACATACCTTAACTAACCACGTTCGACATGAGGTGGCATGTCTCTTGTGTTTCTTTATGGTTTACATAACAATATCTATGCTTCTGGAAGTGGCAAGTCTTTCAAGTGACTTTTATGTTTATAGTATAAAGACACACAAGAGACATGGCACCTAAAAATTCATATGAAAGACATTTTTACTCTTTGTTATGGTTTTATATCGTGCTCTAGCTAGAGTTTATGAAACCAAAATATCTAAACAAAGGCAAAGTATCTTCAAGGGTGCTGTGTGAGGTCAAGGCCAATTTAAGTCATTTATGATGGGCAGCAATATTTAACAAAAAAAAAAGAATTTTAAATTGCTTGAGGTCTTTTTGCATCACGCTGATTGCATATTACAAAAGAGAACTTCTGCCATCAAACCAAAATTATTTTGAGTAGATTATCTAATAACTATATGTACTTTATTTCCATTTGTCCAAAATATGTGAATTGCGCGATTGCACTTAAAACATTTTCATTATTATACCGGAGAAAAGCTGCTGCTGCTAGTATTACGCATTATATGAGTGTCACCTGTACTATAACTTAACTACACTATCCAACATAATAAAATGTTGCCCAGAGCTATTTTGACTTGGACAACATACGAGTATATTCCGAATGAATTAAAATGCATACGCATACTGCATGGTTTAGCAGGGAGACTAGAGTGAGATAGAGTGCAACCAACCAGTATGTATTAAACCGCAATCAGTCGCGTCATCGTACGTCCCGAGAACTTTATGCAAATGATTAATTTTCCATGGAATTTTCAAGTCAATTAAATTTTCATTTCGTACGAAAACTTTTACGGTACAAAATGCAAGAAATTGGAATAAAATTGAAATGAAAATGAAAACGAAAACAACAACAAAAAGTAATCCCATTCACATAATTCATAATTAGAAGATACGCAATTTTAATTCTTCTTTCATCATTTCATATGAAGTACAAAATAAGTAGGTAGGTCTATTGGAGTGGAGTGGTGAGTGTTTCAACATGAAGGGCATAAATTTCCTACTTCATTCGTGGTAAGAGCTGCTCAGCTTCGTAATTTTTCTATCTCATTTTCACAAAAAGTACGCTTTTCGGTATAATTGGCCTATTTGGAGTATTTTTAATGAGTTGTGAAGGTGAAATATTTTGTTGCTAATGTCTGTGCGTAGTCGTACAAAATTTTCTACATCAATTTAACATTTTTTTCTTAATTTATGAAATTCGTGGAAAAATTAATAAACGTATCCAAAATGATATGGAATTAAATTGGTGTTGCTGGGAATTTAATTCAATTTCATTTTGTAGTAATGATTTTGGTTTTTTTTTTGTTTTCATTATAATTTCACAAATTTTTTTTGGTTTGCATAAATTTTGTTTTAATGACAGTTAATGAGTACTTAATGAAGTTTTTATGTTTGAGGTTTTTATGAGGTTATTGCTGCTTCTGTTGCAAATTCTATATACAAATAATTAAATACCTAGGAAGGAGATACTCGCACATTTCAATATTTTAGAAAAATGTTCCTCAAATAAATAAGATTTTGAAGGATTTTTTTTTTCATACAAAATTGCGGGGGTATGCTCTGGATAGAAAAATTGATTAATAAGTTGATGGGTTGCGGCACATGTTTTGAGTGTGCATCCTCAACTGATCTCTCTAGTATTGTGAAAAAATTTATGTTATTAAAGAGAGCTTTCCACTGAAAATTGGTCGCATGCAACACATTAAATAAACTTAGCAACTCAGAAACAAAGTTGATTGAGTTAATTTAAGATACCTCAGTAAAATTAAATACGATTGTAAATAATTTAACTCAGATATCTGAGATACAAAAACTGTATTACCTTAGATAAAGTGGAAGTTATTGGAGATTAAAAAATATATTTAAGGATATATAGATAGATTTATAGGAATTTTTTAATTTTTTGAGAGATATGCTCAACTCAAATATTGTTGACTATACATATATTAACGTGTTTTCTGGTAAAAGTTGAATCACATGAAAAGATCAATTTAATTCTGAACACACGCTGGTAAAACATTTATGATTCCTATTTAGATACTTAAAGTTAAGCAAGGAAAATATGGATGGTTATCATTTACAACTTGGAACAGTTATGTAATATAATAGAACTTGCAATCCTTATTAAAACATGATTCAACTCTAAATGTTCGTATTTCTTAGACTTACATATGAGCTCGATCATATATACATATGTGTTGGTAACATCTATCACGAACAGCAAATAACATGTCCTCAAATTCGCTCTAAGTTAAGTTTGAATTAAACCAATTTCCAAGTTCATAAAATCCCTGCATAAAAAGGCATTTGTGGGAGAGAATGAATATTAAAGACCAGGCCAAAGATTCTCCTTTATACTTAGAAAATTAGTCCTTTCAGAATTAACCCTACACTTAGTAAGGAATTTTCTCGGAGTTCAAGTCTTAAGAAGACACGACTTCTACACAACCTCCCAGAAACTTTCACACAGCTCATAAAATCGTTCAGGCCAAAGTGCTAAGACTTGTATCAACGACACTTTACAAATTTCGCCACAAGAAGGCAAAGTGAAATACACCCCTAAGAAATGCGGCGTTAAGACAAGTGGTGTGTTACCACCCTTAGATGCAAAGCTTTTAAATAAACAAATTAAGGCAGTTTTCGAAAAAAAGCGTAATGAACAAATAGTCCTTGGGCTCAGGAGTAAAAAAATTATTCATGACCACTCCGGTCAAACTTTTTGTATGTGATATTCACGTCGAGTCGGACAAATTTTGAACATAGCCAAGTATGATGGTGTGGCGTTTTCCTTTCACGCCATCATAAAGTCATGCATTTTCCGAGATCAAAAAATGTATGACCTATATCTTAGTTTTTATTTTAATCAAGACTTTTTTATGCATAAAAAGCGTAAAACATTTTGTCGGGCGTGTCGGACGCGCCAAACGACCCAACATTTATTTCCGACAAAATGTTTTACGCTTTTTATGCATAAAAAACTCTTGATTAAAATAAAAACTAAAGAAAACATAATATCTCGATTTAAATCAAAAAGGTGTAAGCAAAATGCACCTTTATAAATTTCATAAAAGGTGCACGTATAATATAATTGATATGATAGAAAAAAATTCTGACTTAATTGCAGCCTTCAAACAAAGAAAACATAATCGTCATCATACTTTTGGCGCCTAAGCCCCATTGTTAATATACCAAATGATATTCTTAATTACCAGCTAATTTTTCAATTTCACTGATCACAGCTCCAGTCTTGAACTTTCAACAAAACCGATGTCAAATTAATTTTATAATTATAATAAAAATGTCGCGCTGATTGCTGGCTCAATTAATAAAATATACGAAATTATTAAGATTCAACTGGGCGACACCAAAGAAAAATTAAAACTTCACTGAAAATATTAATTATATCATATGGTTCTAGGCAAGGTATTATTTACCACAGGTGGTAATCATTTTCATACCAAGTGAGACAATTTCAAGCAATATTTCCGTAAGAGAATGACCAACTTAATGTGGTCAAAAAGAATCAAAATAATCAAATGACGTCCACACGGAATACATAAAAAAAAATCAACAAACATCTAAAGATAACAACAACAAGCAGAGCAACAAAATCAAGAAACGCCTCCCTGTGGCGTGTTTGGGAAGCAATTATGCGATATTTCCGCTTAATGGGCCAAGGCGCCGCTTGTGTCCTATTGCTAAGATTTGTTTTCTACATTTACTCGTTACAACGGCTGCGGCTACGACGGTGATGATGACGACACGATGTACGTTTCATCATCATCAGCATCAGCAGCCAACAACATAGGCAACATTGGTCAAAGCAACAGCGACATCCCCTTAAGATAACATCACCGCCGCACAGTGGCTCCTTTTTCGATTTCTGATTTTCAAAACTATTTTTTTTTATTTAAAAGATAATTGACCAAAGGTTCTAAAACCGAAAACTTTTTTGACTTATGACAAGTATTTTGGTTTTTATGGGTGCTCAAAGTTGGATAACTATTTATCGTTCATTAAAATAGCATTTTTTTATATTTTTCGCAATATTAAAAATGGAAAATTTCAAAAGTTTGAAAAAACATGGGAATTTGAAGTACGCTCTCTGAATTTATGGTATTTTAAAATAAATAATTTTCACAAGATGTAGAAAAAAAATTTTAGTTAGTAATTTTCATGAATTTTTCAAAAAAGGTCGTTTTTAGCATAGTTTTTCAAATTTACCTTGGCCTATAATCCACAAATCAATGTCAATCAAGGATCGGTGAATGAGAAATTATAGTTGACATATCTGCCAACAAAAATGATATGGGTATTACCTACCAATATAGAGTTATAGCTACTTATGTGACATGATATGCATAAAACTGAATTTGTTGTGTGATGACGATTTTCAATCTATGATATTTTGACTTGGAAATTGTTAATCTGAATTTGATAGAATGTTTTTAGCGAATATAGACATAACTCAAAATAAATTAAAAATTGTAAATATGGACGTTACCACGCCCCTTTCTTAATTTATTCTTCCTATTTCCAAAACTATTTGACGCAAATAGGTGCATATGTAAAGAGTACCTAGAAAACTTCTGTCGATATAATATGGGCTTTACCCCACCTCCAAAACGCTTGATTTGTTACTTTTTCCAAATCATTTCACTCTTTTTAAGAAAATTCGCTTTTGTATAGCGAAATAGTAATACTTGCCTCAGATATTTATATCTAAGTTTTTAATGCAATTTAAAAATATCTAGTACTCGTAATGTCAAATATAATAAAGCTGTATTTTTTGTATAGAATACAGGTAGATGCACTTCTGATAACCTCTAGTGCAGGCCAACTTTATAGACACCTGTCTTATTACGGTATTTACAAGGAATTTAGCTTATTAGGTAGTTAAATTTTTTCGCTGAACAAGTATTATGTTTGAGGTTTGTAGCACAATATTTTGTACCTGTATTTGTATAAAAGTCAAATTTTAAGGCTCAATAACTCAGTCCAAAAGTTAAGAAAAAAAATAATATAAGATCAATTTCGAGAAAAATTGGGTATTATAGTAGATATGACGGAAACACAGCAAGGCGATTTTTTGAGAAACCAGAAACAACTTCAGAAATAACGGGAGTCGATGAGGACGTGATAAAAAGATTACAAGTTATTTTAAACGTACTATCATATAGAAAACCCGTTAAAGTAGAAAAATTTGAAAAGTATACCAAGGAAACTGCAGACATATTAGAACATAAATACAGCCAAAAATTACTGACCCCCTCTGTCCATAATACCTTAGCTCATAGTGGACAAATTATCAATTATCAAGCCTTACCCATAGGAGAATTATCAGAAGAAGCCCAAGAGTCTAAAAACAAAGATTATAAGAAGTACAGATATAGCAATACATGTAAAATTTCACGTATTCGACAGAATAAGGACTTGTTCAATATACTTTCAGCATCTTCAGATCCTTTGACTGATAAATTCTGTAGTACTGTTTTAAGTTTCTTAGATATCCAAAATAATGATGATATTTTTATAGAATTGTAGATTGTTGTTGATTTTTTAAGGAAATTACCTAATTTATTACTGTAACCTTTTTTTAAAACTTTGCTAGCCTTTGAGAAAGACTGTTTATAAATTATGTTAAGAGATAAAAAAAATAAATGCATATGAATGAATTAGTAAAAATTAAAAAATTTTTTTTTTTTGAAAAAGTATTCAAAAAATTTTTAAATTATTTAAAGTTCATTAATTGAATAAAACGCACTAAAATTTATACAAAAAAAAAATCAAAATACAAAAACCAAAATTTTCGAAATTTGGACTTTCACCTCTTTTTAAAAGTATTTATAGCTAAGCCTCAAACCTGAATCGTATATATGTCATATCTACAGAAATTACCAACCAAAATCAAAAAACTTTACTCAAATATCTTTACCCGTTCAAAAGTTATCATTTTAGCAACGCGAAATCGCAAAAGGCGCCACTGTGCGCCGCTACGACTAAAATGGTCAATGAATCGATTATGGTGTACGTCGAGTTCCCGACGCCTTATCAAATGTAGTTTAATTCAAAACGTAGTGACTGTAAGGCGCAACGGGTTGCCAACGCCCCCAACCGTGAGGATGGTTTAAATTAAGCGAGTTATACCGCTACAAGGCAACGACGCATTGGGGAGTGAGCCAGTGTAGCGCGCGCGACTTTATGTTAACATAAGCGACAATGAAAAGTCAGTGGAAAATGAGTAACAGCGAATCGATGAAGTCGATTCAGAGTGATGTTGTTGTCTTAAGGGCTGAGGGTTGGAGCGGTGGTGACTGAGGTTTGAATTCAATTATTCAATTTCGCTACTTAATGAGCGACTGATTGGAGTCCACATGAAAAATGAATTGAGTGAAGAGTTAAAATAATCGTACTATGAATACGGCAAGAACATAAATAGTGAATATGAAGAATACAGGGTCTGTCATTTCATTAGTTTGCTGCTTAGCTCTAGAAATAATTTTGAAGCATAGGCGATATTCATGAAAGCAAAGGAAAGGATTGACATTTTGCCTTGAAAACATTCCCATTCATTACAATTTTGCATGGATCATTTTATGATAATATGAGTACAACATACTGGTAGGAGCAAAACTTATATAATTTATACATAAATTCAATTAAAACAATTTTTCAAAAATGCTGATTGAAAATGTTGATTTTTTCTTTTGTTTCTTAATTGAAGTTACAACAGAATTTTCAGCGACAACAACAATTTATTATGATCGCACAATAATAAATAATGCATAGGTACTCACACATACATACATACAGTGGTTTCATTATGAAGAAAAATATCGTGAAGCGCTTTAAGAACCGCAATCTTTTAGTTTACCAAGTAAGCGATCATGAAGTTATTCGTTACATACAAATCAGCTGCATAATCCTTGATCTTGTTATTCTTTGCAGTTTGTTATTGAACTGTAGAGAAACAACGACAACAACGATGATTACAAGCCACAACAGCAAGATGGTTGATTTAATGTCTCAATCAGCTGAAAACCATGAACAATTGAATAATAAATTGACGAACTAAAATGAAGAAACAATCTCCACAATTCGTTAAAACAGATGATCGCGCTGAAACGATCATGGCTTGAAGAATGAACAATTCTTATGTGAACATATAAAATTTTACATCAAATTATGGAGGAAATATAGTACTGAAACAAAGTTTTGCTGACCATCCCTGGGAGCAAGTATATCTAAGAATATAATTTATTTGAGTTGACCAAAATTTGGTAATATACCACCAAATCCACTCGAAGCTTCTTCGAGAAAAAATTTCTATGCACGAGGTAAATAGGTTAATTTTGTTGGTATGTGCCTTTTCGATAGTTTCCGAATTCCGATTAACTAATATAGGCTAACTTATTATTCAGTATTTGTATAGATCCCATATAATATGTACACCAAGAAGTAGGTTCGTACTAAATTTAAGAAAATGACTGTCTTCCTCTGATATTTTTTCCAGACTTATTACAAATTTAAATTTATATCTGGCCTTGACAAAAATTAAATACCCTATACTGCTAACGCTGGTTGGTTTCATCAAAAGTTCCTAAATTGAATTTGCCAACATTTACTTAAGTTGACCTCAATATAGTGATCGATTTGCTGATGTCGATATAAAGATGACTTCGACAAAGGCGAAGAGACATGTTTTTGAAACTTTTAAGAAATAAAATAAGTGGACGAAAAACTTTAAACAAGTTGCAGGCTTTTAAAAAAAAAAATACGAGTACACTTAAGGGATACTTCCAGAGTTTGCGCGATTTGTTTGACTGCTTATATGATTTCAGAACTATCTTGGGTGAATGAGTGAAGTTTTTCCTTTTTCCGATTTTGACTTTTTCGATTCAATGGCAAGACGAAAACATTAAGAGTCTCTAATAACATAACGCGCCATCAGAAAATTATATATGCATACCTATTGATAATATAATTTGTCAATTTAACTCACAAATTTCATTTTGCTTAAGTTGGCAAATATTCAATTCAAATCTTAATAACTATACAATTAAAAACTACATACATATTTGAAAAAATATTTTCTGATGCTCACTTGCGTTGTTTACGGAAATTAGAACTCAGCGCGCATGTAAATAATCAAACAAAGTTGTTGTAACATGATGATATATACTCAAAAAATAAAAAATAAAAAAACAATAATTTCAAGAAATAACAACAATATATAAAATCAACTTAACCTAATAAACTTTTTAAGCACAGGCAATGACTGGTGCTGTCATTGCCTTCTATTCTATTCATCACTGTGACAATTTCACGTTATCAGCAAAATGTTAAAAATAAATGAAATTTGTTTCAATCATTGGACTTGCGCGATTTGCATGAAAAGTGCTATTGCCATTAGTAATTAAATTAATTGAGTTTTAATTTCAGCTGATAATTTCAATCAGCAACAACAGCAACATTAATTTATGACTGATTTAAGACTTGGAAATATACTCGCAATCGTGTCAGCCAGACACACAGCAATTAAAATCATTATCGTAAATAGAAGTGATGAATATTGTGTTGTGTGTTGCGTTATTGAACTTACAGTTGACACTGAGGCGCGTGAAACAATTTGAGCAAAAACAAGTTATGGTGTTATCTGCGGCCAGGCCGAAACTCACATACCCTACACTGCACTGGAAGTACCTTTTAAATAAATGTTAAAAAGACGTTGAAGAGGTTGAATAAGTCGAAAAAATATTTGAAATGTTAGAAAGTTTGACAAAGGTTGAAATATGTTGAAAAAGTCGAAAATATATGCAAAATGTTGAAAAAGTTGAGAGAGGATGGAAAAGTCGAAAAAATAAAGAAACTTATAAAGAGAGTTGAAATAGGTTGAAAAAGTCGAACAAATACATATAGGATATACTGGACAAAGTTAAAGGGTTGAAAAAGTCTAAAGAATATGGAAAATGTTGAAAAAAAACGAACAGAAATTAAAAATTTTAAATATGCCACGCCCACTTCTCCAATCCAGCCCACTTTTGGTTCAATAAATTATATTCGTGATCGACATCCTCATATTAAATTTTAGCACAATAGCTTGTTTAGTTTGCGATGTATGCCGCAGTAAAATTTAAAATTTAGGGCGGTGACACACCCACTGGTACAATCTAGCCCGGTTTTGATCCAGAAATAGCTTTCCATAATCAAACCCCTTGCAACAAATTTTAGTACGATAGCTCACACATTTCGATAAATATGCCACTTACCGTACTTTATTTGTATGGGAAGTGCGACGCCCACTGGTGCTATTTCAGCCACTTTTGATTCAGATATACTCTAAGGCAACTGAAACACTTACATTAAATTTCATAGCAATTGCTACATTAGTTCACTTAAAACAACGCTTATGTTAATATGGGAGATGCCACGCCCACTGATGCAATACCGTCAAAGTTCATATATTTTTAAAGCTTATAGTAACTGACATCTATACACCAAATTTTATGAAGATTACTCTCATAGCACACTATCTGTAACAATAAACGATTTTTGCTTATATGGGAGAGGCCACGCCCATAGGCACTATTGGACTAAATTTTTGTAATAATTATCTGCCTCATTAAATTTCATAACGATTACGTTGTTAGTTTTCTTAATATAACGTTTATAAATATTGTGGGCTGTGCCACGCCCTTCAACGAGTTTTTTCGGTCCAGTAGCTGAGCTTGTATTAATGACTGCTTTCAGCGGCATCATCTCCAAAATTTTTATGGAAATCGTTTGTGAGAATTTTGAGATATACGGAATCAAAATTTTTAACAGTTGAAAAGTGCCACGCCCATTTTTTCGATTCTGCCCACTTTCATAAAAATTCAATATTTATTTGATATGCATCCATTTACCGAATTTCATCGCAATATCTTGGACGGCTTACAAGATATGGTAGTAAAAATGATAAAATTTAGGGCTGTGCCACGCCCCTGCACGATCGTTTAGAAACTTGAAACCCAGTCTAATTCTAATTTGGTTCACATGTGCACCAAATTACCAAGTTTCATCAAAATCGCTGCAACTTTTTTCAAAATTGGCCTGGGTAAATATACATAGAGTATGGGCGGTAGGCGTGTCCGTTAACCGATTTCGCCCATTTTCAATAGTCAGATGCCTGCAAGAAGATGTGACCTGTGTGTAAAAGTTTCATTCAATTAGCTTTCTTGGTTTTCCCGTAAACCTGATTTCAACAGACAGACAGATGGACATAGCTAAATCGACTCAGGTGGTGACGCTGGTAAAGAATATATATACTTTTCCATACCTGGTACGCCCCCTTCTATGTGTTACAAACGGAGAGACAAAGTGAACATACCCTCGGTGTAGGGTATAAAAATAAATAAATAAAAATTAAAAATATTTATTTACCTATTTGTTTGTTTTCATTTGATTTTTTTTACTTGAAAAATAACCAAAAATGACTCAGAAGAAAAATCATCTGTTAAAGTTACATCAAGAAATTTGAGTTTCGATGAAAACCTTTTACTATTTGTGCTGTATTATGATTTTAATGCAAGAAAATTACTCCTTTAATGACATTCGTAAATCAACATTTTAGCTGAAATTTATATATTAATTTTTTTAAGCAGGGGCAGTCTTCACGCTACGGCACTGTTCATAACATTTAACCATCATCGACCTCAGTACCGCTTTTCATAGCATGGACCAGTGATGGCATTTGGGTGGATTTTGTCAAAATGTACTGGATCGAGACTTTTTGGATGCCGAATGTATTTTCTGGCATGAACATTAAAAAGTTTCTTAAAATTTCAAACAAAATTTTTACTTTTTTACGAAAAAAAGACAGTAGTTTTCAGCAAAACTTACGAAATAAATAGTTCATATGTACTGAAAATTCCCCAAATGAACTGAAAATTTGTTGAATAACATATACTCTCGACAATTTTTCAGGACACAAATTTAACGAGAATGCCATCACTGGCATATACCACAATCGAATCCAGAATGTATTGAGCAAACGATTTAAAGCATTCTAGATCATTATGCGAAAAGTACCTTCGTAATATACTATAATTAGCTTGTAAGTGATTTTTGCCGTTGCATACACTACTAGAGAAATTCTATAAAGTATAAATTTGCAAGCCCTTTTTAATTGGCTTTTATGGAGATCCACCAAACAAAAGTTAGTGTAGCCGATCAGTGCTAGATTTAGGTATTTGCTGGTTTTGGTAGCGCTAGTACTCTTACCCCAAGCTTAAACGGCCAAGACGATAGCATGAGCACCTTCTGTTTTTTTTTTTCGGTCACACCCTTCTAGATACACAAAAGCGTACTGGGAGCGTTATTATGATTTCATGAGTAGGAATGATATGTTATGAATGGATCCCCATTATTTATTTTTTGTTATATTTTTTTTTTGTCATCAATATGTGTTTGCATTTTTAACGAAAAAATACATTTCTATTTTGATATTCATATTTTTTTTATATTTACTTATAACCATTTCGACCCGGAAACAACCAGCAGAAATACCGAATGTTTGTTGTTGTTTTTTAACTATTGCCAGAATAATAGAATTACAAAACAATTTTTTGACTTACATATATGGGCCATTCAATTTTTGAACTTATGATATGGCGCGAAACAATTCTTGCAAAGTGGAACTTGGAATTCTTTACATATTGTCTTAGTACGTTTTTCAACAGTTTTAGCAACATCCTACGTATCGTCGTCGTCTTGTGGTGCCCTCGACTGGCAAGTGAATAGCGTTCCGTCACTTCTATCCTCTAAAACAGTGAAGGGCACTTAGTGCCTCAATTTCCTCACATTGCTCTAACCGTTATTCGACGCACAAGCAAGCTAAAAAAAATTCTCAGAATTCAACGCTATCGAGGCACAAAATTCGCAGAATTTCAACGCTATCGAGGCACAGTGTTGACTTGAATTCAAATGAAAACAAAAACAAAACACAAAGGCATAAAAGACGGCGCCGCATTGTGTCTTGACGAATGTAGCAATTGTTTTTGTTTGTAGTGCAATTTGGTTTTTTTTGTGATAATGGCAAATTTGGATATGAAAGTAAAAAAAAAACTTTAAAATTTCGTTTGTTGTTGCTTAATGTTGTTGTTTTGCTCTTTTGTTAGATTTCTATGCCCACCGCTGCTCGAAAACACCGAGATATTTATAATAATTCAAGAAAATTAACAGAAACGTAAGTGCACTGATCAAACGAAACGAAAGAAGATGTCCTCCTTGTGCGCATTGTTGGTTCCTTGTTCACTCGCTTCGATTTTTTTGTTTTTTTCTGAATAACAATAATACAAGACCTATACATGTCGCGTATAAAAATACCACAACGATAGAAATGTGCTTAGCAGTGCTGAGTACATGTGCTTGTGTTTGTTTTGTTTATTTTTCTGAAGAAAAATAACGTGTTTGCTGTAAAGAGCTATAATTGACTCATTTTTCCAATTTTGCCCATCGCTGGACTAGAGTATATTTTATACCAAAAAATTTAAAAAAAGCTTGTTATTTCTGACTTTGGTAGAATCAATTTTTCCTTGTTAAATTCCTTTAGTTCTCTAAAATAACAATAATCAAAAGTGATTTAAATTTTTCTTTAAAAATTTTTATTTTGTTTTTTTTTTTGCAATTTTCTCTTTTATATACTTTGGATTCATATATATTATCTTTGTTTTTATTATTTTTGAATAAAAATAATAACTTATAAATAACGCTTAATTAAATTGTAATATGTGATAATTTATTTATTTGCAATTATTTTATTAACTTTATATGTCAAACTAGTGCTATATAAATTATATGACAATACTTTAAATTTATATTACACAAAATTTATGCTAAATTCTTGTTATGGAAATAATAAAATTATATGTTAAAGCTTAATAGAAATATTTAATTAATAAAGATACCGTTATCATTTAATATATGCAGTTCGTTTAAGTATATAATAAAACTATATACTTAGCTTAAAAAGATTTATACAAATGAATTTACATAAATTTATAATTATAGAATGAAATTATTTACACATTTAATTTTTTAAAAGCAAAATTTTTAACGGAAATTATTTGGTAAAATTATGTAGTTTTCAAATGCATAAAAAGCTTTTTATTTTTGATTTAATAGAAGACATAATTTTGTATTTTTCATGTTTAAAAATTTACACTTTTTCTGTAAACAACATCATTTTATATGGAACAGTTACAACCGACTTAAGTTTATGACATTATAACATGTACGGACTGTTTACATAAAATTATGGAAAAAAATATGGTAAAAATAAAAAAACAAGTCAAAAGAAAATGTCGTACTGCTGTGGTAACAGTACAAAAGTCATGAAAAAAAAGCAAAAATATGAAAGGTTTTTGAGCCAGTTTGATAAGTGATTATTGTACTGGAAAATAATATTTCATTATATTGACTGCAATACAATTTTATTTAACGCTCAGTGGATATATTATAGTGGTAAGTTTTTAAGATATCGATCAAATTTCACAAAATATATAGTTTTTGTTATGAAGAAGTCATAAAATTTCCGCTTTATAATGCATGTTAACCAAGGTCAGAAAAATTTGCTGGATTCATTAGTATCTTCTCAAGGTGGTTTCAATCAACGTACTAATAGGACTAATCACATTTTCAGGTTACTTCCTTAACCCAACCCATCTAAGGCTACTGTCTCTAACTCGTTTGTCGAAAATGAGGTTTGAATGGGAAGCAATTTTTTGAATTGATATCCATTTTTAAATAAAAAATTTTGAAATAGGATTTCTCTTATAAAAAATATAAGAGAAAAAAATAGTTGATGTTTCAAATATTTGCTAAAAGACATAATGCATAAACATTATTGTGATAAGAATATAATTTTTTTTTTGTATGCGGTGCCACCTTTGAACTTAAAGTATTCAACAAAAATTGTTTTAATTTTCTTTTTTATTTTCAAAAGTTATAAATGTTAATACTGGGTGTTTCGTTTCAATTTTAATGCTTAAATGCCTTAAAACAATAAATTAATGTATATATATGTATGTAATAAAGAAATTTCATCTTTAAATAGCATGACTACTTATAAGCAGTAGTGTACCTGTGTAAATTAGGGTGGGTCATAAAATGTATTTTATCATTTACGACTAATTATGGTAATAAAAATTTGCCAATCGACCTCGATTTTAATGCTTACAGCGAAACAGAAGCGACGGATGCATTTAAGATCGGAGATATGACGTTGGAAAGTTTGGGATATATCCTATTTAAAAATCGTTATAGCTTGGAGTGCCTTCAGCTGATTTCAAAATCATGAGCATCACATGTTATATAATTTAAATCATAATTATGATGAAAACTTTAAAATAGACCTTTAATTTTCCAGCTATAATGATTTATCTAAAATTTTGAAGAATTTTCTTCTTTGTTTTTCAAAAAATTTTAATTTTTTCGGAAATTTCATCATCATCAAGTTGAAATTTCGCGAACATATTAAGAAAGATCAATTTATTTTCTTTCATCTAGTATGCAATTTGCTCTCTAGTATTATTTATAAGCTCTTTCTTGCCGGAAAAGAAAAAGTCGACACTGACTGACTGAATCTTAAGATTGTATGCCAGTGTTATATGTTATGAAATTATCTTTCATTTGATACCATTTTATCAAAATTTGATACATTTACACATTTTAATTTGGGTTTATGTATTAAAACGACACCAACATTAATAAGTTGGAAAACTCCTACATCGATTTCAGTGAAGTGGATATTTAATGTAATATAATGTTATAAAATTATTATTATTCATAGTTTTGAAGCTATGACACAATCTCTAATATATTGAACGATTTTATCTTTTTCAATAATAAAGAGTTAGTAATCAAAATAGCAAACAGTTTCATACCAAATAAATAAAAGGAAGTAAGTTGGGCCTTCTACATATATACATTGAACATTTTTAATTTTGGTTCATCATATGTATTGATGTTCAGAAAAATTATTTGCGATGTCTACACCTCCGATATTATTTGTCTCCGCTAATTTTTGATTTAATACTCGCTACAACCATTAAAATTTACGTCAAGGAAATAGGTTTTAATAATAAATGTATGGAAGTACCTAAAGCCGCAAACGTAATTAAAATTATTTTCATGTACAACATTACTCTTATTTTGACAGGAAAATGACACTGATTTTAATGGCCCACCCTAATATACACATTATCGCGCTGGTGTCAATTTTGTAGTCTGCAATGGGTTACTACCCTAAAAAAGTTATTACCAATCCAAAAATACTTAAAAGTGTGAACTTAAACTGAAAAACGATTCAATGGACTGGACTGACTATAAATACAAAAAAAAAAAAGTTTCTTAAAAATTTAACGACACTTCGTTGCAAAACCACACACATTTTTTAAAAATTATTTATTTTACTCAAAACAATGTTGAGGCTCGTTTTGCACTATCACTTCAGATTTTTTTCTATTGCGTAGTTCTATAGAACTATTCTGGCAAAAATAAATGAAATTGAATAATTATATGCGCCAAATTTTAGACTCAATCTACCGTGAAAATATTCTTGAGCCGACAATAGCGTTTATCCTATTCTGACGTCCTATGGGTCGTTTTCTGTTTCTGAAACCGAGTTCGGTTTCAACGTGTCAAACCCCTATATCGATTTAGTTGTCTTTATTATTAAAAGAGATTTAAACAGTGATTTAAAGAAATCAACAAGGTACTAAAAAATAATTGTCGACGGTTTTTCGGGTCGGGTCTTTGTATCGAAACGAAATTTTTTATTGCTGACTCAAATTTAATTCATTAGATTTAAAAAATTTAATTCTTTTTGAAAATTTTCCAAATTCATTGGGAGATATTTATCATCAAAATCGTTCAGGCTGACCGATATCATAAATTCTTGCTTTGTGAAAATTTAAAAATAAATTGCAAATATATTATATATTGTGCCTTTGAAATTTAATACTTTTGCAATATTTCAATAGTTTCTATTGATCTATTGATTTTACTTAATTCTTACTGGATTTCTGTAGTATTTTCTATATCATCTTTTATACAAATATTTAATAAATTATTATTTACATTATAACACAAAATTATAGAAAACATGCGCTAGCATCACAGCAACTTGGGTTAATGTTTCAAAAAAGAAAAAAAGGATATGCTTAAGTAACTAAGGAAACTCCATATATAATTCCGAAAAATACTACGTAATTCGCAGCATCTTTCCATTAACAACGACTCTCTTGCACGGCAGGTAAATTCATATTCAGTTTTTGCTTTGGTTTTATCGCCACATACACATAGTGGTGGTGGTCACTACTTATCCCAAATGCATTAGACTCGGATGGAAATAACCAGCCATCGCCCATTGTGCACCCGGTGCGCCACGTCCCAATGCGGCCATTTTGATTTTCTCTATTTCCGCCTCCTGTAAGCGTTTCGCCTTGGCGCGTCGATTTTGAAACCATATCTTGACTTGTGTCTCGGTCAGACGTAACGACGATGAGAACTCTGCACGTTCTGCAATGCTCAGGTACTGCTTTTCACGAAATTTCTTCTCGAGCGATAGCAGCTGTTGGGTGGTAAAAGGCGTGCGTGGCTTGCGATTGGGTTTATGTTTTCGTAGATTGCACTTGATGCGTGGTGGCTCGTTGTTGTCTATTGAGAAGAAAAATAAATTGAAAAAAAAATCGTTAAAAATGTGCAATAAACATTGACATTAAAGCTTACAAAAAAAAGTGCAGATATGCTAACTTATTGAGAGATATGATCTTATAATACTTTGAGTTTCTTACTTTTCGACTTGAAGATCAAAAGAAAACATTGTCAAAGTGAAGTTTTTTGCATATCTCAATTTCAAAATGATGTGTTTGGATTTCTATACACAGAAAATCACTTGTCAATTTCATGCGAAAGCAACATAAATTTTCTCCGCACGCATTTACAAAATATTTTCCAGTTTTTCCTCATTTTAACTGCCTAAACTGCTGCTTAATATTCAACTAATGACTTCATTAGTTCAACTGACACTTTTATCATTAGCTGCCACGATCACATTGTTCTTTTTTTCAGTACACAACTTTCACTCCCCTAACACAAGTTGTGTCCCCTCTTTGAATTTCCAAAAACTTAACTAAATTAAGTGTTAATAATTTTCCTTGTATTTTCCACATTTTCTCGCTTTTAAAAATGCATAAATAAAACAGCGTCGCTGCTGCCACGTTTTAAGTATAAAAATGGCATTTCTGAAATGCTACATAAATCTTCCAACATACCAACCGTATGTACATGGGTCATATGCTGCGAGTGAAATGCGATCATGGAAAACCCACAAAACAAACAAATAAACATTTAGACGAAACCAAAAGTGGGACCAACAAAAGAATAGACAAAACGTTAGACAATGCAACATTTGTTTAAAGCGTTGATAATCGGCAGCAAACAGTAGACAAAACTTCGTACGTTACATTTTTCACTGCATTTAAAACAGAAGAAGATGTTTTCTGGAACACTGGTGTTGGCATTAACAAGCGCATCAAATGAGGGGAAACATTCTATAAACTTTGGGCGGATGAAATGTATGCATTTGTCGTGCCACTGTGCTAGCGACCATCAGCATTAAGTTTAAAATGCACGATACATTATATCGAAAGAGCAGTCTTTAATGAGTTAAATTGTGAATCACTTTATATGGCTGTGTCATGCATGATTAGGTAAACTAAATGATGTGGAAAGTGTTAATTGAAAATGTAAACAGTAAAAAGCGATTACAAATGAAGCCATGATAATGTTGCATTTTGATGCATCTTAGTACATATGTGCATTAATATGTATGTAAATTGCGTTTGAGTAAAATTTTAAAGAAATTTCATATTAAAAATAGTAAGATTTCTAAACTCTATGTTTTGTATAAAAAAATGTTCGTATACAGAGTTAAAAACAATTGGTTCATGACTTTCCATATACTACTGGCATTTTATTTTTTTCTCCAAACTGTTGTTTATTCCAGAAAAAAAAGTATAATTAAAAAAAAGTCCTTCACCAGCGTATTGAAGCATTGTTGGCCCCGCCGCTTAGTATAATATTTTGCTCATGACTTGCGATTCGATCCCGTAATATATTTCCTTGTTGCATTTCCTTAAGTCCAGGTAACCCAGGTATATGTCAATAAGCCGTATGTGACTGGTGCTCTCAAAGTCAACCTAGTCCGTGCCATCGCTCAAATCCAGATAGATCTATGCGCCAGAGTCATCTAAAATTGGACCTCTCGCATGCGTACCACCCAGAAAAGTCGCGGCGTTTCGGCGAATTCGCTCAAATAAATGAATTTCAATATATATCAATAATGCAAATTTCAATCTTGCAGAGAAGTGGCGAACTTATTGCTTGGAAGATAATAGATTCAAAAATATGTGCCCTTCGCTAAAGGGCACTTGACTTGCCTTAAAAGATAGTGCAAGGTCTGGTATTAATTAGGAAATTAAGTTGGAAAATTAATGTTGAAGAGAAAATAAGGAAAGCAAATGTAGCGCTATGCTCTTGTTATAAAGCTGTGGGTGGTAGATGGGGCTTATCACCTCGTATCGTTCACTGGCTTTACATAGCGGTCATTCGACCGATTCTGTAATTTGGCATTGTGGTGCGGTGGCATATCTAAGACAAGATTACCTATTAAAAACAATTGAAGATGATACAAAGGGCTCTGAGGATCACACCGACTGATGCCTTGGAGGTCCTCTTTCATCTCGTTCCCCTTGACCTACTTGGTAAACGGATGGCAGTATGTGCCGCTATTAGACTCAGGGAAACTGTTGGCTGGTCCGAGAGAAGAACAGGACACTCAACTATCCTTCACAACTTGAGTTCTGTACCCTCCAATTTGGACTATACTGTTCCAGTAATCTAATTCGAGACAGATTAAGTAACTCACATTCCATCAAGGGATGACTGGAAAGGAGGAATCTTGGGGAGAAGCGACCCTATTAATTTATACACGAATGGCTCCAAGCTAAATAACCAAGTGAGTTATGGTATTTACTATAAGGAACTGAAGATAAAAATGTCTGAGAGGATACCAGACTATTGTAGCGTCTGGTCTGTAGCGTAACATTTACTGCAGGTTACTGTTTAAAGAAAACATGATAAAAAAGGCTAACAAAAGGTGAACGCAAGGGTGGAATGTTAAGCGCTCTCTAGAACTGATATCCCGCACTAGATATAGTGTCTCGTTAGTTGTTGCAGGCATGCGGAGAAATTAGGTGTTCAGTCTTCTGACTTCTGTAAAAGTTGTAGGAAAACACAAAACACTTGGTTCGTTTTTGCTTGATGATCTGGATGACCTTGGACATGTTAGCATAGGTCAGCTACTTAGTCTTATTACGAAATCTGGTTGGATCAATGAGAGGGTATAGTCTATTGCCTCGTGGTATCACAATGGGCCTACATCTAAATGAGTCGGTTCGCAACTGACTGCCACTCCTACCTAACCTATTGAACAGTGGAAACAAAGTTATTTTCAAAAAAAATTTGTTAAGGGTCGCCTTGGTCACAGTTATTTTGATGTAAAATAAACGTATTAAAAGTACATTTTTTCACTATTCGCGGCTATGAGATAATTTTTCAAAGTGTGCTTAAAAGAATTAAATTTTTTTAAAAGTTCATTTAGAAAACTATCAATGAAACAAATATTCGGCAGATATAATTTTAATTTTGAATAAAAAATTGCAAAGTTGCAAACAGAGCACTTTCGGGTTTGCTTAATTTGAAAATCGCTGATGGGTCAGCAAAGTTTTTCTGCATTTAATTTTTTTTTCTTAATGTCCCAAGACAACATCAGTATGATTTATTAATTTTGAAATTTATATATCTCACTTATGTAAATACGCTCATTTCACTATAGCCACAACAAAAAATAAACGAATCAATAAAAAACATTCAATTGCAAACAAATTTCACATTTTATTGTTTACAAAACAATAAAAGAAAACAACAACAAAAAATTGTATAAAATAAGAAAACCAGTTGTTACCCGCTTACCCCTCAAGAATAACAAAAACAAAAACTCGACAGCATTTAGGTTTCTCGTTTTGTTTTTATTAAAATTAATTGACTATAAAACTCGGGAAAACATAACGTCAACGTAACTTTGACTTGTCACACTAATTACTAAATGATGCTGCTGATGTTGATGCACCAGGCTGATGTTGCTGCAGCAACGTCTTAGCCTTTTTGGTAGTTAAGTTTTTTTGTTTTGTTTTTTGTGTATATGTAGTATTTAGTTAGTTACCCACAACGTAATTAAGCCACGTTTTTGTGTTTCGTTTTTTAAGCTGCCGTTTGTTGCCTTTGTTTAGCGCAGCAATTAAAATGTATACGAGCGAGTGTAGGTATAAAAATCAAGAAAATAAAATTAAAGTTTATGTTTGGGTGCTGCTGCAATTCTCAGAATTTTGGTAACAGCAGGCACATGCTGTTGCATGGCCGTTTTTTTTTTTGAGGCTTCATTGATATCACAGTCATTTTAAGTTGAGTGCGAAGCATGTGACAAATAATGTGAGAATTAAGTCAAATTTACAATATTATGATTTTATGCAGTCACAATCTTATTGGTTTAATATATTTGAAAAGCAAAAAAAAATGTTGTCTTTTCTTCTTCGATATTTTTAAATTGCTGCGATTTACGTAAATTTCGTCTGACTCGAAATTATTTAGACAAATTGTGTCCGCTTTACGCATGCGATTTATTTTAAACAAAAGTTCTTTACAATAATAGAAAAATTCGTTAACTCATCACAATTAGCGATTTACTCAAGCAAAAAATATTTAAATTGAAAAATACTTAAGATTCCGGCACATGTTTCTACGTATCTAGCCCAAAAAAATTAAAAAAATCCGCATGTAGAAAGCTTAATTTTTTTGCTATTAAAACAAAACAAAAAATTTGTTTCGCCTAACAAATGAGCTCAGTCAACACCTTTGAGTTGCTACAAGTGAAAGAAAAATAATTGTTTTAGACAGACGTACATTCATTAACACTTGCGATTAAATGCTTTAACCAAATTAAAAACACCAACATTTAATTTGTAGTTCGAGGTTAAATAGAAATATCGTACTATGAAAAAGAAAGAGGTACAAAATTTGCATACAATTGAAAATCAATTAAAAGATCGATGACATTAGCGCTTACAAATCAAAGAAAACTCCACACGCAATTGCATACTTTTTGGCGCACAACAAATAGACGTTGCTCCATCGCTTGACTGCAACAACAAACAAAACAAAATTGTTGGTAATTATCTAAGTGGCCAATAAATTCGCTGTCTCAACTATTTGTCAGACACACAATCACACATGAAAGAAAGAAAAATACAAAAATAAAAGAAAAAAGAAAGGAAACCTGTAGAGACGGCTGTCAACTGCAGCTAGTGAGTGAGCTTGCAGCGACGGCGAAACGATCGCACGTCTGTGATCGCGTCCAAATGACGCTTGAATGGAATAGCAGCTGCAGAGGCGCGCGCGTGTTCAACAACAACAACAACAGAGATACATTTTACACTGCTATTAATTTCTTTAACTAAAATTTTTGGTTTCATTTTTGAGCTGTGAATTACAAATATGTAAACGAAGAACTTTCTTTTAGAAAACTTACACATTGTGAAACAAAAAATACCTTGAGATCTATTTTTTCATTTAGTTCCGACAGGTCGAAAGATATTAATATATGTTTTGCTCCATTATCCGTTACGGTAATTGCAACACATTAATGGCAGCATGCCAATGAGAGCTGTTCAAAAGACTCAACATTTTGCTATCATCTGATTAAATGAGTCAAAGTATTATTTGAAAAACCGAATTTCAAGGAAAATGCACTTATTTATTTATTTATTTTATTTATTTATTTGTTTGATTTGTTGTACATTAAGACTTAATCTTTTTTAGTACATCAACGGCACAGAAATAATAATAATTTAATTATTTATAAAACATAAATTCATCCTTAAGAGGAGTAAAATTTGTGAAAAATTTAATTGTTGTTACATATGTTATATGGTCTGAAGAAGCGCATTGGAATAACTTTGCACAGGTAATGCAATGTCTATTAAAAAGACGAAATCAATGTATTTTGACACAAAAGATTAATCTATTTCAATGCATGTAATTACATAGGACCACAAAAAAAAGAGTCATGTAGTTGAAAGTTGAGGCACCATACGGTATGTATTTTTGTGTGCTAAAAACGAATCCGGGACCAAAATTTACTCATCACCCTTAGATTTTGACATAACCTCAAAATCACACTTTAAAAATACATTAAAAGAAAGTCCCTCAAAATCAAGAAGGTCACCCTTACTTATATTATGTATTCAGGTGTGCCAAATTAATATCTTACAATAAAAATGAGTTTTAGTTGCCCTTTTTTGCCCCACCACCCCCATTTACCCACAAAGGGTCAAAAACTCATTTCTTATAAAAATTCAAAATTAATAATCCGCAGGTATTTTGGTGCACGAATACTCAGAATGTCGATAAAAACCTTTGGGAAGGTATAACATAAATTGTTAAACTTTTGTTTCCATTTACAGAGCATAGTTCCAGTAGTGCAGTTTCGTGTTATTTTCGCTGAGCGCATGCGGATCTATAGTCTGTTGATCTTCAAAAAGCTCCATGTCCTGCTCTTGCTTAGCTCTGGCTGTATTTATTTTGTTTCCTAAGACTCATTGGTTATCGATGCATGCTTTAATGTTATTAATAACAATAAACAAATATGCAATCGTGTCTCTAAAACTGAATCGCTTGGAAGCTTTCTCAGCCTTGTCGATGCGATTCATCAGCAATTTTGTTCACTTCGATATCGCTTTGTTCAGGAGGGCATTTCGGCGTATTGATACTGCCTATAAAACGTTTCAGACCTTTCAGACTCTTATAGTTTTTTGAGATCTTTCAAGTATTTTTACTAAGTTAAATAAAATTGCAGAAAGTTTTTTTTTAAATCACTACATTTTATCACTAGCATTCTTACAGTTGTCAAGAAAATATTTCTCGCAGTGTAATGAACAACATAAGTAGATATGTATTTGCCAGCAACCGAATCAAGTTTTTGCACAAATTTAGCAATAAAATGCACATGTGTGAGTGACAAACATCAGCAAAATCAGTTGGCATAGATTAATGCTGAAAGTATTCACTTGTACCTACATGTTAAATTAAAAGCTGGATGAAACAGGCAGCAGATTAAAGTGAGTGAAATTTCCAAAAAATCACCACAAAAAAAAAGTAATTTTCATGTCACAACTTTTGGCTGACAATAAGATCAAGTGAAATGCATCGAATGACATTGATTACGCGTCATGTATGTAAGGTATTTGCTATTGCTGTAGTTGAGAGACAATCAACAGCAGCAGCAACATGATGAGCAATGAATGTGATGCTAATGAAGCCGTCGTAGCAGATGATCAGCTGGCTGATTGGCGGATACCCAGCTCTTTGAAACCGCAAAATCTAAAATGCTGATGGTATTTTAAATGTTGCCATTAAATGGGGTCAGACGAAGATCGCTTAATTTATTGGGTGGTTTGTTTGCATTGGAGAAGTTGTTTCATTCATTCTTTGTTTAACATACGTTTCGTTTTTATTTTGTTAATTTTTTCATTTATTTTTTTTTTTATCGTATTTATTTTTCTGATGATAAAACAGTTGAATAACAGTGCTAAAGTACAAGTAAATAAATCAAGCAAATAAATAAGCAAATGAAAAACGACCTAAAATAAAATTTCGTTTAATTTTAATTTTTTGCACAATTTCACAAATTGAGAATGATGCATGACAATATGGGAAAAAAAAACAAAAAATTAAAATTAAATAAAAATGTGAGATAAACTGAAAATAAGTTTAAGGCAGAAAACAAACAATGGCTGCATTTGCGCGCTCAATTTCTACCAGCGCAATTATTTTGGGAATTTATTTTAAATGAGCCGTGGAATTGAGTGGGGAAAAGAAGAAGAATGCGCTGCAGTTTTGTGTCATGGTATGTGGATTTCAAGTTAGCAGAAATTTAAACATCTCTGATATGAATAAAATTAAGATTTAAAAAAACAAAAAACATTTTGTTTCTGCGAAATGTATGTATGTATCTACAATTACAGAAAATTCGAAAATGTTATTTCACATCAAATAGTAATTTCAGCGTTTGAGTATTTTCACAAATGATCAAGCCATATTTTTCAATTCCCACCAGATTGAACTTCAAGGTATACTCGAATTGTTAACCAGAAAGTTGTTCTAAGGTTGAAAAAAACGCAGATTACCCAAAATGGTACGATGAGTCAAGGGCTGTGTTTAAGCATAGGCTGCAGCCTAGAGGCCCGCACTCCACAAAATTTAATTCTTTTTTTTGTCAGCAATATTATCATTGATATAATCGTAAAAATTTAATTTTTTCGTGGAAAAAACTTTTTTGACCTTCTTTTGTTTTTCTTTGCTGCTAAAAAAAATCTTGTAGTCTTCAAACCAAAACAAAATCAGTGTAGGTGCCCGCGGATCTTAGACACGGCCCTGCGATCAGTATATGAATATATTTGTATGAAATGTGAATAACTTAACGCAACCTTTCAGTAGAGTAATATTAAAGTTCAAACGGCTGCCAAGACTTGAGTTTGCTTTGAACCTTTACTAAAGCGCTTAAATTTTTTTGTGCTAAGTAGTTCGCGAATTGCGTGAGGTCACTGCCAAGTTATGTTACCCTAAGACGTCAGCATTTTTATGTGGCAGTCGCATAAGCGCTTAAAGAAGTTGCAGTTAAAGTTCAGTCCAAAAGTAATACAATTGAAAATAGCGAAACTATAGAAACTGTAGGAACGATTAAAGTTAATCATATTAATTTAAGAAACTGTAAAAAGTTGGAAGATAAATTTTAGTTATTTTTACATACATAATTGTATAAGAGAAATGAACAGTTGAATTCTTACTAGAAAGAAACGTTTTATTTCATTGAGTTTTTTGCATTTCAGTATATATTATTATACAAATCCATAATTGTTTTCGTTTTTTTAAGAAATCTTGATGCGATTAAATGCTATACAAAACACAAAAACACAAGAGTTTTATTTTAATTGGTCTTCAATCATAGTAATGTACTTTTGATTTGATTATCATCATATCGTAATAATTCAGATTGTCTCTTGCTCACAGGTTTTGTGAAGAACGTGAAACGCGCCATTTGTAAGAGGGAACAAGTCCATCTAAGCACTCTTTGTTTCCTTTACTGATAAGAAGAGCACTTGTCTTACTTATATAGCTTTTCCACTTACTGTAGTGTAAGCTAGCTATTGTTTAAAAGCTTGCGCCTTGATTTCCGTTTTTTGGTTTAATTTCAAATGACTCACACTGTTTTCTGCTTCTTGAAACTGTTGTGATACACTTATTTGTGATACTGCGTTGTTATTGTTTTTGGTACTTTAAAATTTATACAAAAAAAATGTGTACATTTTGAGTTCGTAAACACTTGGATAATGAAATTCACCTCCAAGCAATTCCATTTCGTTTGAAGACAATGCATATAGTAATATGTGATTGACATATTTTTTAGTTTATTTTCTAGGTCATCTACAAAAATTTAATTTTTATTTTGCAGACTTTATTACACTTGCTGCCAAATGTTTTTGTAAAATTAATCGTTTGTAACCGAAACTCCTATACAGGTTCGATTTACAATTAATTGTTTTCTTATTTATTGATCGATGTTGACATTTAGTATAGTCAATAATTTATGGACTAACCTCATGCACTGCAATATTATCAGGTGATGTTTTGCAAAACACATTTTAATAAAAATGACTCATAAGGATCGAAAGTTAGAAACAAATAGTTTTTCATTTACACAGTTGATTACATACAGATACCAAAATTTTACGTAGCTAGTTAACTCGATATGTGTTAAATATTTTGAGTGAAAAACTATTTACATAGACTTGCTCAATTACTAGCAACTGCTAAACGATAGCTAACAAGTCGACTTAGTCATCTATGCAGTAACATTTTAGAGACGCCCAATAAAACCCTACCACACCGGCCCCAATGTCAATTTTCTGATATGCATTGTCCATTTTTCAGAAATTATCGAGTTACGCACTTGTTCGCAATTTTTTAAGACATGTAGGTTACATTAGAGTAGTAGCGATCGAAACATATGTCATTAATTATCGAGCTAAATATCTTAAGTGTATCTGATGTATCGCATTTTCTATACAAATTTCTTAAAAAATCTACAGTTTCTTAATCAAGTTATTAGTTTATAAGAAAATTTTATTGTTAATAATTTAAAATTAAAGAAAAAGTTTTAACAATTTGGAGCAATAAGTTATTTAAAGATTTTGAAATACTAAAGTTTTTGAGATATCCCCATCAAAAGGTGTGTAGAGAAACTTTTGCTGAAGTTCAAGACTTTTAAGAAAACGTTCACAAAAAACGCTACGAAGACTTTATTTTCCAAAAATAGTATACAGCCTATGTCAACTGCCCACCGATAGCAAAACAATTTTCATCATTCATTGCAGTTTTGGTTGATTTCAAGTTTTTTATTTCGATATTTCCAAAAAGGTATCCTAAGTTAAATATTTCGTTGCTTTAATATTCTACGATCTTTTCAATATAAGTTTCAATATCAAGTTTTTAACTTTTTCGATTATTTCCAACTTTCTCTAACTTTATCAAAATATTTTTTTGACTTCTTCAATGTTATTCAACTCTTTTGACTACATCAACATTTTTTAATAGTCTCTGATCTCATTTAAGATCGTTCGAATTTTCAACTTTTTCAATGTTTATTGAAATTTTCAACAGTTTTTGATTTAGGCAGCATTCTTTGACAATCACCTATTTTTTTAATCCATCATTCAAAAGGTTCTATTATGAGAGAAGAGTGCGCGGAAATTATCGCTCTTTTCTCTTGTTGGTCCTAAAATTATAGCGGCTTTATCCAGTTGCTTATATTAGATATGGACGTTTCTATAAAACTTTTTTTATACGTACATATGGGAAATATTATAAAATATGCTAATCAAATGTACATATATTATATTTCATTAAGTGAAATAATAAACTACGTAAACTTAATATTAAGCATAGAAAGCTTCCAAACTATTTATTGCGTTTTTACAAATAAAAACTATGTTTCAGATTTCAATAGGAATATACTTTTATGCCACTTGCAATATATGTATGTACATGACATCGCCGCCTAAATAGTTGGGCAAATCGAAGGAAAAAAAAATGTTTTTTTAATTTATTTTATGAAATCAATACACGCTTACAATCCCAAATGAAAAGTGCTTTAAGTTAAAATTTACTTGCCATTCCAAGTAACTAGCTCTGGTATATTGCAACGTTCCTTTTGAGCATATTTTTAATTAACTAAAAAATAGCTGTGAACAAATAATATTTGCACAAAATTCTCTATCCACACATTTTTGCACACTCAACGTCATGGGTGAGCATGCGTTAAGTTATTTGCTAACGTTTAATTTAAACTTAGCCTTTAGATGGCGCGTAACTTTAACATTATTTACGATTATCTCGGAAATAACATGCTACTACTCATAATAATAAGTGAGCAGCAACGAACGACAGCGGTTATTTATGATGTTGAGCCCCCATAGAACAATTATAAAAATTAGTTTCTATTCAAATGCTTAACAAATAAACGACGTTAGCAAATAAATAAACAAACAAACAAACAATTTAATTCGCAAAATTGCATTGGATTTGTCCCGCTAGAGTGCGCTGTGCGATGCGACGCGACGCTACTGTGCACACAAGTTTGCGTGTGAGTTTGTTACACGTTCGTTTAGTAGAAAAGAACGAAAAAAGGTGTGTCTGCTGTTACCCACCCACAAAGCACGCAATAATTCTTGTCTCCTTTAGCACATTGTATGTTGGCACTTTTTGCAAAAATTATTTGTCTACAGCTTATTTGTTTTAAATGTGTGTTTTTTTTTCTTTTGCCACTCACCACTGAGTTTGTGCATGCATTTTAACACCATTTTGAGGTTCAGCAGCCTAGCATTTTCTTGGCTTAAATGCAGCTGATAGCATGTCTAACTTTGGCTAAATAATATTTGCAGCAAGCACGCTAACCAACCAACATTCACTTACGTTCCACAAGCCGCCATGACAACGACAACGACGACGACGACGACGAATGATTAATGTTAAAGTAACAAAATTTATTTGCATTAAATTTTCAAATAACCTACGGATGGCCATAAAAATGTGTTAGTCTCGCAAGCCCATGTTGAGGAAATGGAAAAGGGGATGTTTGAGTTGGCAGTGTGAAGGCGAAAAATAGTTGTGTTATTATTTGCTAGATATTTGTAGACAATTGCTATTCAGCTAATTTGGCTTAAAACGCCAAGTGTTGAAGTGTTAAATTAAACGAAATAAAATAAAATAATTCACAGCAGTATGTCGGAAAGAAAAAAGAAGGGAGAATATAAAGGTTGTGTTATTGATAGGTGCACCGGTGACAAAAGTAACAATTTTGTGATGAAAATTTAAAATTTTATGCTAACTATATCGCTAACGAGATCTTATGTTTGGCGGCATTTCACAATAACAAAATGTATGATCAATTATTCGGCGTTATTTGTGTACCGATGCCAATATTAGCAAATTTCCACTAATTTTTTTGTGAAGTGTCAATTCCTAAAATTTACGTTCCACAAGCTGTACTTTGAAAAATAAGCAATTGAAATTAAGCTGATGATGAATTTTTTTACATTTTTGTTTATACTTATGTACATATATTTTTAAGTAACTTTATTATTGTTAAAAAAAATAAATCTATAGCAGCTATGCTTAGAACATCCGAACAAGGACGGTTTTTTTCTTAATATCGAGCGTTTGATTGACTTATAATTTCTGGTAAGCATTTCAGTAAAAAGTAAAGTTTTACGTGTAAAAAAATATAATTTGGTTATAAAAAATGAAAGTTTTACCTCTCATTTTCTGAAGTTCATGCAGATAGATGGAGAGCAGGTTGAATCTTTCTGAACAAAAAAAAAACCAATTTAGTAGGGAAAAAGTTTTATAATACGGAATTCAATTTAAGATGAAAACTTGGAATACCATCATACATTTCAAAAAATAAGTCTCAGTGTCCGAATATAGGAACATTTTATGACCACACCAGTTAGCTACAATTAGCTTAAATGTCTTAAGTAAGCTGTCCAATCTATTGAAGGATGTATTTTAAAACTTAATCATTTATGACAAGTTCTCAAGTCTCTAGTGTGATCGATTAACATTTGGTATTTTAACGATTTTTCATTTGCCAGCCAGAACTTTTTTCTAATACTTGGTGTGAGGTCAGGCCCGACGGTTTCTTTCTTTTAGATGTTAGTTTGGTCCCACACTGTACTGTATATGTTCAAATCTTCTCATACTCAATTATGAAAAGCACCGATGGGCGAATTTTTTATCTGGAGCCAAAATAATACACTAACAGTTACAAGAGCAATATTGAACGCTGGTTCACTTTATACAAAGTATGTACGAACATGTTCTCTAACCTGCTTTGATTCATATTGCTTGAATTTTGCTATGGTGAACTGTTAAATAACGTACGCCAGCTTACGCTTGCGTACACTAATCCTCCAAATGCTTGCAACAAGTTGGTTTCAGAAATGATAACTACATATTAAGATAAAGCAATGCGAAACAAAACTTTTGCGACATTATAATAAGAACGCAATGTACACAAATATTCTGTGGAAGATGACTGATAAGACATAAATAGAACTATTTTTTTACCTATCCAAGGCATGAAGCTAAATTTTTCTCTATATGCTAGCTTATGCTAAGAATTGGTACAAAATAATGATTACTTGTGAATGAGAAAATGTTCGTTTAACATCAACATTGGATTCGTATTGAAAAAATTCCAAAACTCAATAAAATAATTCATTTCCGGGTCTAGGGAATAAAATAATTATTTTCAAATACCCCAGATTTTAAAACTTGGCGCAATGAGCCAATATGTAGCAATGCGAGCAAACAAACCAAATTTCAGCTTATCGAGTCCGGATTTATTGAGTGCAAATATTCAGAAGAACTAGTATATAGTGTTTAATGTGAAGAGCTTTATAAGAACTTGTGAATTATTACAATAAATAAATAAAGCAGTTATTTTGTGAACACTATAATATTGTGTTTTTTCAGCTCAATTCAATCCAGCAAAAGAGTTTAAACTTTGGGCTAAAGACGCTTAGCTTTTAAATCACAGCAACAAAATAATACAAAAGATTCTCTCTATGCTCATAGTTTTTGAAAGGTCTACACTTTCTGTGAACAAGCATCAATTTGATTTAATAAATTTAAGAAGCAAGAGAAAACTGTTGCACTTTTTTGGAATATTGAAAACTAATTATCTCATTGAAAACAAAAGACCAGATCATAATTAAATATTTGATTTTCGTTAAAAACATGCATTTGATAGCTTGTATAGCATGTAGTCAATGATAGCAGCTTCCTTATTCATTCGAGCAACAAAGTCAACAGAAACTACTCTTTTTTCTCATTTATTGTTGCTGCAACATTTTTTCACTTTAAAACTTACGAGTTTAACACGCAACGAATTAATTTTCAACAGCAGTTATCGCCGTTGTCGTTTGTTTCCTCCTTCTACTGCTGCATAGCTACAGTGCTACACGAGATATGGCAAAGTATTTAGCCTCACTTTGTAGTCAGCAATATAGCAACAACAACAACGAATAATGACGACAGCATAATAAAAACGCATTAAAATTCAAGAAAAGTGCAACAGTAACAACAACAACAACAACAATTCTGCACGTTTCTATATTTTCTATTGCCACATTATTATAACCAATAATCCATTTTTTACAATCCACAACAAACAACAACAATAAAACCGGCAACAGCACAACAACAAAAACAGAGCTACGCGTGTAAAAACGTTTATATGCTACAACTGACAGCATAAGCGCAGCATTGCACACCACAGCGTAGGATGCGCTACTTCAGCCAACGCACGCATTAAGTTGCACTGTTGCTGCGTTGCGTTGGTTATGCGCGTTATTTCTACGTCTAAATGCGTAAATACGTTATCTCTGTGGCGTAGCCATTGGCGATTAAAAATGCACTTCATTGCAGATACAAAACTTTGTAGGTTTTTTCCCCACGCTATTGATGTTGCAGTTGTTGTTGCTGGAGACATGCGATGCGATGCGATGCAGTGCAAAAAGTTGCCAGTGAAAATAAAATATGGCAGTTACTCGTATATGAGAAACTGCAACACAACTTCAGGAGAGAAAAAAAAACCAGCAAAATACGTTTTGGTATTTCATTTTTGTTAATGCTACGACCAATTAAGTTGGCTAATTAATGTAGCAGTGGGGTGATATTATTTAATTTGCTATGTTAAGAGCGTTGTTTTAATTTAATTTCGCAAAAGAAAAAATATGACATTTCTTGAACTAACATTCCACACGTTTGTGAAGTAAATAACATATGTTCGTTTTGTGCTAATCACGTAAAAGATAATTCAATGAATTGTTCTTTGGAGCAATAGAAAAATTCATGTTGGCAGAAAGATGTTCTGAAGAAGCCAGAAAACCAATGGAGCACTTATGATTCTCCTGAAGGTCCTTTTTGGATTAAAAAACGTGTTTTTTGCTAGTAAATTTTATTCCTTCACATAATGGATACCTGAATTTGATCGAAGAATAAAGACTGCGTTCTTGCAAAAAATTTGACATCAAAAATTTTAAATTTTTTTTTTCTCTTATGGATAATATTTAATCCCGAAATTCGAATTTTTCACATTTTTTTTAAGGAAAAAAGTGCTCCATTGGTTTTTCTCGGAACGAAAAAAAAAAAATGATGCAGATTTCGTTTTTAAGGATCCTTCTAACTTTTGAGTCGTTGTCTTGCTGGCTTTATTTTGCTTCATACAAATCGACCCGGTATAATACATATGTACTGGAGTTTTTGGTCCTGTAGTTTTCTGTTGCTCAGCTTAAGTCAATAAAAAATTTATTCACCTTCTATTATTTGCCAGTTAGCATCAGTGGCGTACCTAGAGGGAAGGGGGCCGTTGGCCCGGGCGCAAAACCTTTAGGGCGGAAAATAGTCCTCAGTATTCATTAAGTTTTGGAAATAATATTTAAATATTATTAATGGACGAATTTTCATTACATTTTCAACAGACAAAAGCGTACCGAAAATCAGATGCGTTTTTTTTTTTAAAAGTTTTTTCGAGTGGCCACATAAACCCAATATTCTTTCATAAATTGTCGATACATATATATTTGGTATTATGAGTATTATTGTGTGATAATAGCAAGTGTCGATTTTTCAGGTGAATTTTTTCATGCAACTAAAAATTAGTAAGTGCTTCTGCATAAAAAACCTTTAAAATTGATTCTTTCGCCGCCATATATGAGTATGTAAATTTTTTTTTATCGGCAATCAAATTTATATTTTTAAAGGAATACAATGAGAACACAACACCCACTTGACGCATGAAAAAAAAAAACAAACCTCACGTATATCGTAATGTCTTTGTTATGCAAAACCGAACCGCTGCGACTAATTTCTTGCCACATAAATTTATAAATAAATTAATTTCAACAATAATTTATGATAATTTTTATATTTTTCACTATTAAATTAAGCGTTTTTTGTTTTGCGCGCTCAGCTCTATAAATATTTGTTAAAAGTTAACAATTTAAATAAAAATGCAATTAATTTGCTATAAAACAGAAACCAAATTAAAAGCCAAAGACGACAAATTCGTATTATTAAATTAATTAGCAAGAAACAAGCAAGCAAACGTACATACACATAAGAAGAGTGGCATTTTATAGTAGTAGTGTTGAGTAACTTTCCTTTTTGCAACGTAGTCTTTTAATTGTTCATTTTTACTATTTTTACCAAACTTGCTCCCAACCATAATTTGCTAGAATACCCCAGCATTTATTGCAACATTAAATTCCACGCGTTTTTTTTTTTCTTCACCAGCGTTTTTATTACAAAATTAATTGCTCATTTGTTACTAATTGCTGGTATTGGTTACCACAAACATATATTTATATAAATATACATATATATCGCTGCAACCATATAGATGAGATGTTTTACCTTTAATGGCCAAATGGAAAAAGTGACAAAACGTCTATTGAATGCATGATGCATTCCAAAGCCGTCAATTGTGACATTTTGCCTATATTTGTTTGGATTTTTCAATTAATTTGTGTTCTCCAGTGTATTGTTGGAAAAAAAAAACGTTGGCAAAATGTTAGACAAACAATGACAGCAGCATAGCGCAATAGCTGCTTGTGGAACATAAGTTGAGAGTACTTGTAAATTGTTTGCAATTAGTTTTTAATTTAAGTATTTTTATAGGGGGGCAGAAAAAAAAATCGATATATCGAAACTATGCTGTTAACCATTTTTGAAGGCATATCTGCACACACACGTCTTAAAGGTAATGGCAACAACAACACGTTTAGTTTTTGCTTTTTTGTGCTGCAATTTAACGCTGCGTAAGGATAGCGCGCTAAACGTTATAATGCGTCTAGATTTTGATACCAGCCATAAAGATTTCATAACATTTTATGGACAAAACGACCAGTTTACAATTTTAATTAGCGCCAAATTTGACAAATATTGAGTATCGAACAAAACACAAGACAAGTGTTGCCAATAATAAAAAAGTCTTTAAATTGTTTTTTTTTTCTTTGCAAATTCGCTAACAATTTAAGTTTCACTGCATGTGCCGATATTTGTTTGTACACGGTAAGAAAGTTTAAGCTACATTAATTTACAAAATCTATTCTATCACTTTTATTTTTAATCAAGCGTCTAAAAAACCCTAGAATTTTAATAAAAATTATGCATAATTTTGAAAACGAAGCTTTTCTTGGTTTATTTCTCATTTTTGCTTATGGAAAAAAATGTTAATATAAAAATTACCTACAAAATCTTTTGAAGAATCGCCAAGAAAATAATACAGTTTTCATACATATACGTATTTCTATTGAGTCCTCTATCCGTCATAATTAGGTAGATATAATTTTTCTCGCTAATATTAAATTTTGTGCGTTATTTCCAAAAAAATAATCGCTAAAAAATTTGCTATACCTTTGACAAAAGATATTTTATTTTCCAAATATTTAGATTTATTCGATTCTGGGCGTGGTTTTACTGCAAATAGGTAAATACATAAATTCATTCAGATGAATTGTGTTAGAATTTAAACAGCATGTTAGTTACTTTCATGAAGTGATTTAATTAATCAGAGAATTATATTTTAAGTAAAGTCTTGTTAAACTTCGTAGAAAAATATTTTTGAATAATGTGATAAAATGAGTTGAATGGTCAAATATGAATGGTATATCTTTCAATTTCGAGTAATGACTAAATTATATTGAGCAATTAAAAAAACTGACTCAGCAGCAGATACCACTACTGGCCTCCTTAACCATAGTTTAACTGCGTTAAGGCTTCTATGAGTGCCCAATGATCTTACTTTCTATAAAAGCATGCCTATCACCGTCTTTGCTAGCCACAGTACTCCTGCATTTAAGTTTGGGTAACTCATAGATCTTCGGCTATAGACTTATGTATGTTCTACAATCAGCTTCGCCAGGTAGATTGTTTCGGAGTAAAAGCCTTACTTCGCCGCTCCTTTCAATTTTTCATTGCTCAAGTAATTTATTTGCCGTACACCACCCAAGAAGTTATTTATTTACCGTACACTTAATTTTGCATTGCTGAAATTACTTTTCCATTGCCTCCTTGAAAAAAATTGCCGAAAGCTTCAGATAAGAAATATCCATCAAAAACTTAGTTCGTCAAGTTCCCTTCTTCGGAAGATTCTAAATCTTTTATTTGTTTATTATTCGAATTTCTTTTGAGTTCATTAATTTGTGTGACTTTATCCTATATTCCTAAAATTTTAATTTGGCAACTGATTATAACGGTGTCTGTGTGTTCGTGCAGCACCATGTTTTGATAGCATCAAGCCCAGCAAACATTTTTAAACGCAGTAGAGTCATATATCAATTACCGAGACGATTCTTCGATCGTGCGCGAGCTCCTACTCTGATACCAGGCGATACTCTGTATGGGAGAAATTATCCGGGGCTTGCGACTAGCCAAAGCGATTTGCACATGAAATCTAAAAATCCAGTTTAATTCTTCGAGAAGAATTATACTACATGGCCTGGAATATGGCATCCTATAATCTTATTGAGGATCAAAATAAATTACTTTAATTTGATTGTTATATAGTATGTACCTTCCTTCCAGAAAAGTGCTAAAAAAAAACTTTTCTGAAAGAGCTATAGATTAATCGTCAGAAATGTCGATGATTTAAAAATCTTCCAAATGTTTGTTGGGAGTTGTACATACATATATAGACTTTATTGCTATGCGCAAAAAAACAACGTAGGTGGTCCTGCTTATCAGCAATCAATCGCAATTCGGGGTGGCTTATGATAAAAAGTAATAAAAAAAAAGAGTTCAAGAAATAACAAAAAACTCATTTGCCATAATTAACACAAGGCTTATAACAAGGAACTATAAAAATTTATATTCGGTATACTGGAATGTCATATAGCGTTAATAGCTTTTTCCTTTTTTTACCTTTTTATCATTGAGTGTTAATTTATAATTAGCTTATCTTATCTGGGCTTGGTGTTAGCTCTGAATGTTAGCTTACATTAAATTAACATATTAAATGCTTCATTAAACATTCTTGTAACAAAACATTTTAACAAAAAATATCAAAAGACAACAATAAAACTCATGCCACATGTAAATAATAAACAAAGTTGTCACAAGCAAAAGCTATAAAAATCAATTGGTTAACAAGCAGTGTTGCCATAAAAATTTATTATGAACGAAAAAAATGAACACAGACACAAACGCACAAGCAACTGTCATTTTGGCAGCACCAACACAAGTCAGCTTTGTTTGTTATTGTTTCAATTTTGTTCTCTTGATTATCTATAGCTTTTTTGGTTTTATTTTTATTCAATATATTTGATATCTGTACACGGAAAGAATAACTTTTTATTTTGAAGAAAATGCCATTTTGAATTCGTATCATATATGTATGTACATTAGAGCGGTTCGAAATAAAAACTTTTTGATTTTTTAACGATGTGTCAGCGGATTACAGGAGCCTTATATGTTTGGTCTAGGTCCATTACTAGGATTAAGGTTAATATTGAAAACTGGATTAGCGCCCTCTGTTTTAAGTAAACAACCAATTTTTCAAAATATTGATTTAAAAAATGGTGCAAGTGACAGACGCTATAAAATTTTCCAACAAAGTGGGTATGGTTTTCGGGAAACTATTGATCGGGGAATTCAAATCCGTGACTTGTTTTTCTTCTTTTTCTTTCTTTCTTATAAACAAATTGACAATTGACCGGACATAAGTAAAAAAGTACCGATTTTTCACTTTCTAGTTGCAACACTTATTTAATATTATGTTACCGCCGATCCCATGGTACATCATTTTTTGTGTACTGTTATTTGCTTAAAAGAATGTTGAAACCGCAAGATATCTGCATTTTTCTAAATTAACAGACCTGATTTTTTTCGAATGGAGTCGACAAATTTGCATGTAAAGGTGATTCAAATTTTTTTTATTTCAAACAGTCACTATCAATCGGGGAATTCGAATCCATGATAAGTTTTTCTTCTTCTTTTTTTCTTACAAAAAAAAAAATGAAAATTTACCGGATAAAATGAAAAAATTCCGATACTGTACTTTAAAGTTGCAAAATCACCCAATATTTTTTTGTCGCCAATCCCGTGTTACAACATTTTTAATATGCTGTTATTTGCTTAAAAAAATTACGAAACCGCATATCATTTTCTTATTTCGAACCCGAGTTATCTGCATTTTCCTACATTAACAGAACTTGTATAATTTGAGCTATTCTATAGATTTTTCTATAATTTTCAAAAATTCAAATTATGTCAGTTCTATTAATTTAGAAAAATGCAGATATCTCGGGTTCGAAATAAGAAAACTAATCTAAAGCAAAACTTTAAGTTTATTTTTCAGTTTTTTGCCTATTAGGGCATTACCCGTGAATTCAATTATACAAATAACAAAAAAGTACTATCGAACCATAAATATAAAATTTTAAAAATACTAATTTGTTGTTTTTGTTAATTTACACGCTAAAAATTGTAAATTTTTCTATTAAGTACGTTATAAACTACACAGTGTGTGTAAAAACATGAACTTTTTGTCATATATTTTTTTATTTGTTTTTATCGATTTACATGACATGCGTATGTTAACCCGTATAATTGTATCAATACAAATTATTATATAGTTTCGCACAAGGCTATTTTTTAGAGTGTATGTGAAAGCATCCACCATTAACTAGCTTTACTAATTGTAAGTAACTAATTTTGACTGATAAGTAACCGTATCTTAATAGCTCCCCGAATGCATCATATAAGTAGTCAAAACACGGCAACTTTTTAGTTAAATATACGCAGCTTCTTGATTGTATGGATGGTGCTAGTCTCATTTATTCAGCGTTTTAAAGATTTTGCTTTCATGAGAGGTGTTATGTCCACTACTCAAAATTTGATTTTTTTTTCGTTGCTTGCCCAAATAATTTCTATTTTTTGTAAGAAATTTGGTTGCACTATTTAGATAATTTAATTGAATGTTAAATGAATGTTCAATTTTATTTAGTTATAAGTTATATTAATATCTGGAATCAGTGTATAAAAACTTTAATGATGGGATGGGTTGCAATTACTAAATATGGAACATTACACTTGAGAAACACGCGTAAATGTTGTAATAAAATCGGTAATTTTTCGGTAGAGTTTTTGGAAAAAATTTTCCTGGACAAAGCAAAGCCTAGAAATCTTTTTTGTTTGAAATTTTTTCATTTACTTAATCGCAACATTTTTTAATTAACAATGAAATAGAAAGGTCAAAGTGAATTTTTTTCATTTTAACCATTTTCTTTTTTCTTTGTATGTTTTATATTTTTTCTTTTCTTAAGTTGTTTATTTTTCTCATAGTTAATTTTTTTAAATTTTATTCCCTTATTAAATTAATGTCAAATTATGTTTTCTGCTTATAATAATATACAAAAAGTATGTATGTATTTCTGTTATTAAATGCGTTTATCTCTGGTGTCTTTGAATTTTTTTCTCTTTTTTTTAAACTTTTTTTTTTAAAATGTGATAATTTCCAAACGCTTCTGTATTAAATCTCTTCAGTTTTGCCTTATATGTATGTAGATCGTTTTATTTCGATAAGCGTTGTATCAATAAAGTTTTATTATAAACTTAATTAGTTACATAAACAAGAGCTGTGTTGATAGGACTTTCTTTCTTTCTGGATTTTATTTTCTTTTGTTACCTTAAGCTGTTGGTAGTTTGCTTTGTTCTGTCATTTTTGTTTTAAAAATTTTATCTCTTATAATGTGTGTCAGCAGGGCCTGATTTGCCCATAGGCTAATTAGGCTTGAGCCTAGGGCGTAAGGTCCAAGGGAACGCAGAGGATTAACGTTGATTTTCTCTTTATACTATAGAGCAGTGAAGGGCACTTAGTGCCTCAATTTCCCAGAATTTCAACGCTATCGAGGCACAAAATTCGCAGAACTTCAACGCTATCGAGGCACAGACTTGAATTCAAATGAAAACAAAAACAAAACACAAAGGCATAAATGACGGCGCCGCATTGTGTCTTGACGAATGTAGCAATTGTTTTTGTTTGTAGTGCAATTTGTTTTTTTTTTTTGTGCTAATGGCAATTTTGGAAATGAAAGTAAAAAAAACTTTAAAACTTCGTTTGTTGTTGCTTGATGTTGTTGTTTTCCTCTTTTGTTATATTTTTGTGCCCACCGCTGCTATAGAGCTCTGCTGGGTGCCCAGTCATAATGATATTTCCGGAAATGAGAAACCTAACTTAACCATATTCGTACGCTGGGCAGCCACAAGCTAGACAGGCCAGGGGGCGCCTATTCATAGTTAGCCTAGGGCTAAATCTAAAGTCTAAATCAGGCACTTTGTGTCAGTTTGTATAATCGTTTCCAAGGAATTTTTGTAATAATCTGAACGGAATATAGACATATTTTAAATACATTTTAACAGATATTTCGGGCTGTGTCAAATAAAACATATATCTGCTGAGTAAAGTTGGCAATGTACGCAATACTATATTCTGCATTGATAGTTTAAAATAATACAATGCTGTGAAACTGCAGTTAATATTAATGCAATTTTCATTTACTTATGATTACAAGATATGGATATATGTACATATATCTAACGCGATTGCATACAAATGATTGTATACGACATAGGAAATGGCATATATTAGAATTTAAAACTTAAAAATAATTTTCTTAAAAAATATATTAAGTTGTTGAAATCACATAGCAATACTTTAATACACTTACAAACCAAGTGTCAGTCGCTTAGTCCGAAATGAAAAAGTACATAAGGAGGTATGTCTAGTGGATTGAAAAAAAAAATTAAGCTGCTGTTAAGCAAAATTTCGCAACAATGCTATATATTTTCAATTTGTGCCTGATACCTTCGGTAATTTTCCAATAAAAAACGCTCTTAGTTCAATACTAGAGAGCATATTTCGAAAATCTCAGCTTGTGGATTGTAAGTGTATAATTTTAAGTATATCGAAAAGCCTCATCCATCATTTAATTGCAAACAAAATGAGTTGACTATAACCAAATAATAGGCTTCAGCTGCAATATTTGTCAACAGAAAAAAAAATAAAACAATAAGAGTAGGGTAAAAACAACCCCTCAACAATATTTTAAAAAAAATGGCGGTATTGCATTGTATTGCCCTATCAAACAGAAGCCACATTTTTATTCTCATAAGCTGCTACTGCTACTTTAAATGCTATTGTTGTTGCTATCGCTTATCCTAAGCGTTTTGTGTTTTATTTTGGGTTTTTTTGAACCCGTCTGTCTGCAGCGCGTGTGTGTTCTGCAGTTAAGTAAATATTTTTTTTTTATAAATACAATATATATTCTTTTGTTCTTCAAACAGAAGTTCAAAAACCAATATAATTAAAATTTTGATAAAGAATTACTGCCAATTCATTGCTTAATTTGACTTAATTAAGCGAGTGACATACTTGTGATAACAACTGGGACAGTAGCACAAAATCTATTTCATACGAAAATCACCTGCAACAAAGTCCGGTCAAATGTAGCAACACTAAACTAATCTTATCTTAACTGAAAATCGCTGTAATAATGTGTGTGATGCGGCGGCCAAACTAAAGATGTTCTAAGTACCTGACACCATGTAAGCGGTGCAGCATAAATGACAAAATGACAAAGGCTGTCAGAGAGCTGTCAAAGAGACAACATGCTGTGCGTAAACGCATAAGAGAATGGACGAATGTATAAGAAAATAAGGATAGACGGGACGGCGTAGAAGCCGATGAATATCAGAGTTATTTTCAAGAGCCCCGCCAACGACAAGCAGTAATAGCGGTAGCAGTAAAAACGTTGGCATTTTGGTATGGTAGTTGACAGCAAAAGTACGCATACTTTGTCGCGCACCTGTGCGTAGTGTGGCGGCAGGTTTTGTTTAAAGTTTAATACTCCTGATTATTCAAATGTTTGCAGTTAATTTACGGCTAATCGTGCAATTTTTAAATTGTCTTGGGATTAAGTCTTTGGGGGAAAAAAAAGAACAGCTTAACCCAACTAGCAGAGTTTTTTACATAATTTTTATATGCATCATTCTGAGGCAAACAATTAAGATAACAGCAACAACGATATGGAAAACAACGAAAAAGATGACAACTTTAATGGCAAAAACGCTGACATCAACAAAAAAACAACAGCGACGACATAGACGATAAAGACGAGAATGACGATATACACTACGAATGGCGATAGAGAATAGACAATCACGACAAGTAGAACAGAGACAAAACTAAGGGTAAATACGAAATAGATGGCTGATACACAAAAATTCAAGAATAATGCCGACGACATAGACGATGAAATGTGACTAACACGCCAATAACAAAACAGGGCGACTAGAAAGACACAATCGGCAAAGGAGAAACGACCGCTATTAAGATCAAGACGAGAAATGTTAAATAAACGAGCGAGGGTTTACCGCCATTGGGACCGCAAAAAGATCCTTTTGGATGATGATATATTGTTCACATTTTCAGCGACACGAAAAATATGAGCGTGGTTCGAAAATAGTGTGTGGCACCTCCCATACATTTTAAATATTTAAAACACTATACATTTCTTGGTACCTAAGTCAGATTTTTTCTACGTTTTAGTAACTCGAATTTTTCTTAAAATTTCAATAAAGGCGAATACCAACTTTTTCCGCACCGTTTGCAGATTTGAGCTATTGAGCTAATTTTGAGACAATTATTTTTAAGCCCCATGTTAAAAAATTGGCAAAAAAATAAATAAAAGCTATAAAATTTTCTAAATTAACACCCTTATATATGTATATAATATGCATAATATCTATCAATTCTTATTCTTATTATATTCTTACAATTTTTCGTTCAACCAACTACAGTATACCACGATTTAATCAATTATTGGATTATAATACAAAACACAGAAATAGCAGCGACATACCATACCTTGGAACGTAAATTTTTTCAATGTCACTGATATGTCGACTGACCATTTGCGACAAGCAAAACAAATTAGCATGTTAAAAAACAGAGACCTGGCTTAATACGGACATAACAAAATCGGCGGCCCATAAGCGATGGTTAGTTAACCAAAGGACAAGAAAAACACAAAAAAAAAAATCTGAAATTAATTTAATTTGTCAACACTATAAACAACAGCAGCAGCAACAACAACAGTGGTATAGTAATACCAAAAAAAGGGAAGCTCAAACTCTTGCCGACTGACTTCACTCACTCACTCAAGTTATTTGTGGGGAACATGACAAAAACATAACAGCAACAAAAACTACAATAAAAATATCCAAAAAACATCAGCTAAAGACAATAAAAAGCTTAACATGATACAAAATTTCTTTATTTTTTTTTGTTAAAATTGCATTAGGTTTTTATAATAATGTGGCATACTTTTGATATTTTCCCATGACTGACTTTGGTTTAGAGATGCAACATTTACATTGTGTTCTAAATTTTAAAGATATTGATTACTTAAGTTGCACAAAATGTATTGAAGCTTTGACTCCAGCCAAAAATTTTGAAATGCTATATTTAAATGAAGCGCATACAGTGAATTGTAGGTTAGAAAAAATGTGACAAATTATATGACTTTGAATACTTTTAAATCAAAAGATCAAATTTTTTTGATTGAAACGAGTCAATATTTTAGATTTAGATAAATTTAAATTGTCGTCAGTACAGACAACCACACATTTAAGTTATATCGTAACAAGAGATATTTACTTTGAAATATGATTCGCAAGATCATCACTATATATTTCTTTAAGTAAATTACTTTCCATGGATATCAGTGAATAAATCTCAACTTTATTTTTGAAGAACTATACTGTTACGCGTCTAATGAAATACTCGAAATGTCGGCATCTTAGATCAATCATATAAAAAATATACTAAGAAAATTTCCTCTATCTCAATTTTAAAGGTATTTCAACAAATTAACATAAACAAAACATCAATTATCTCGAAATGAATTTTTTTGAGATACGTCTTTTTCGCTTAGTACGGCAGTATACTTCTCAGTATATTACGTATTCCTTTCAGTTTTATCATCGTTTTCTGTTGAAGTTTGTTGCCATCAGGCTTATAAAGATTCACATTGCCAGAAATGTTGAGTTTTTTAATATTTAAAAAAAGTTATTGAAAAAATTTTTTTTTCTTCATAACTTTGAACAGAAAGGGAAAGAAAAGGAGGCTTAAGCGGTGCATTACTCTCTTGTAAACAGTAAGACTTTGCACCTTTTTTTGTGATCATCAATTTGAAAACAGTGGGGTAGAAAACAAGATGTCACAAGAAAATTTCTTATGAACGTTAAGAAAAAAATTTTTCTTCACACTCGGTACGGCACGACACTGCTTGAAAAAATAACAAAAAAATATATTTCCTATAATTTTCCTTTAAGGCTACAATTGTACATACTTAGGTTAAAGAGTTTTGTTAAAATAAAGTGTACAGTGCATTGTATACTATTTTGACAACTGTGTTATTTTGTTTCTTGTTCTCTACATTTTTTTGTTGAAGTCTTAATTTTGATCATTAGAAAAACGGAGCTGAATGAGAACGTTGTGGAGTATGGCTGAAAAACGGTAGAAATCTTCATAATTTCAATGAAAAGATTACATTGGAAAAATAACTTCAATATCTATAACTTCATCAACCTAAAAATTTTTTGATGAAAATATCTTCGTTATTTCTTTCTTTTCATTTTTTTTTAGCATTTCTTTTCAAAATATTTTTTCTAATTTAAATTTTCTAAGTGCAATGTCTTCTCTTCAGTGGAGTTGAAGTTTTTTTTAAAGCTTATTTTTCCTGTGTGAACTTTGGCGTTATTGATAAAATTGTTAAAATGTGTGAATTATAAATATGTGCTTTATTGTCTCTTTACTGTCAAATCTCGTCTTGCATCCAAAGCACCGTTCGAATGTCATGTCAAATGTTAATAATACGCTAAATTAACATTTCGGTTAAACTGTCAATGTTTTAATATCATCTATCAAATTATGTCAAATGTAGCTGCTTATTAGCTGAAACATTTCCAAGCCATTTAAATTGCTACCAGCTGGACTAATTTAAATAATAAATAATTTTAAATGTAACAAATTTCGCAAAAGCCTTTAAAATCTCTTAAAAGCATTAAAAACCCCCACTATACAAATCGTATTCAAATTGTAACTGCTGTAAAAGAAAGATGTATTCACTACAACAACGGAAGTTTAAGCCTTCAAGACTTGTCAAGTTTTAGCTGCCAGTTAGTGTTTTTTGTATGCAATAATACGCTTGTTTCCGCTGGTCTACTGGCCGTAAGCCATAAGCTGTTTTTTTTAAGATTGCTTGGCTGCATTCAGGAGCGGATCTAGAATTTTTTTCTGGGGGGGGTCACAGGATAGAAAAAAATCAAAAATAACAAGAATAACCAAATAATAATATTGTTTCAACTCTATTTTTTGAAATGCGGGCTGTTTTGGGGGGGGTCATGACCCCCGTGACCCCCCCCTTGGATCCGCGCCTGGCTGCATTGGCAAACGCTTGACAAAGTGTTGCTGCGCGAAGCAAAAGTTTTTTCCTTAGAAAAAACTAGTGCGAAATGTTTGTTGTTATTTTCACCAAAAGGGAGGCTTTTTGCATATACACTTTTGAAGTTTAGGCAAAATAAAAAAAAAATAGGAACTGGTGGCATCACTAACTGACGCGTTGCATGCATAATTTGCAACTTATTATGCTGTTGCTGTTGTTGCGCTGTAAGGCATTAGAAGTTGCTTCGTGTAAAAAAAGTGCATAATTTAAAAGTGTGAATTGTGCATTTGTGCTATGGCAGATAGTCATCTTTATGCCTATCAAATGCCAGAAAATGTATGTAAATTTGAATTTCGACGTTTTTTTTCATAAGAAAAAGTACGAGATAAATTGCATATAAAAGCAATGCAACAATTGCATTATAATGCAGCGTAAAATATTATAGAAAGTTATATAATTAAAATTAATTTAAGGAGAAAATTTAATTTTTATGCCCATTAGAAGAAATTTATTTTTCTTGCAATTTCATGGAAATATTTTGTTTTTGTTGTCATAATCACAAGTTAATTACAAAGTAGTTTGTAAGAACTATTGTAATTTTATCGCTATAATTCATGAGACATTTAAAATAAAATTTCTCATAGTTTTCTATTATATACGTATATATGTAAATTAAGTGTATGTATATTATAAAATCAATTAGAAAACCTAGGAGGGTTTTATTGAAACCCTCAAAGCAACTTAACAAAAATACTGATACTATCTACTTAAATGTTTAAGCAATTTTGCATATATATTTTTGAAAATTATAATTAAATTGATAAGTAATTAGTAGTTATTACTACAATTGAGCTTCGTTTAGCAATATAATTAAAATAAATACTTTTCTCCGATTTAAAAAGGGCAAAAGCAGGAGGAAAAGCAGGGTAAAGGTAAAGCAGTAAGCGAACTTACACTTTTATGTGTATTCCAATAAATATTTGCTGCTTCTTCGAGTAGAAACCTTCAATGGCACAGATAAACCTTATGTACGTTCTTAATATTTTTTGTGTGCTGTTCGTGGAAAAAATAATAAATGTAGAATCAAAAATTGGGGTCGGGCCAAGCGGAGATACCCAACGGAAATAGTTATGATTTCGAAAGCCACAAATTGATTTGTTTTTTATTTAGCTATTATATAGTATACAAGCATTGTATCTGTCGCATTGTTTTGAGATATGATGATTTTTTAAAAATTTTGGTAAATGTTTCCAATTTTAAAGAATTTTGCAAACGGAATTTTTTAGTAATGTCACGTTTTTGTTTTTATGGAAAATCTATAGAATAATTTCGCGACCATTAAATACATTTTTAAATTTCATAAGAAAATTATTTAGTTTCCTTACGAAAAATGACGTTGCACAAGATTATAATATTGTTGATGTATACCTAACCTGTTGCCGACGCTTTCTGAAATAACAAAAACGTTATTCAGTTTGATATATGACAACTGAGATATCAAGTAAAAGGATAAAAATGGAGCTTTCCTAGAATGTTAAGAAATTGCTTTTTGGAAAAGGAATTGTTTTTTTTTTTTTTTTTAAGAACATAAGTTTTTTTGCATATTGGGCACATATTTTTGTCGCGATTTAAGGTTACATTTTAGCTTCATTCATTTATCATTAACAGTAGCGTCATTTTTAAAAATCTTGGGGGGGGGGGGGAGGATGAGAGTTTAAATAACTTATCGAATCGATGATAATTCAAATTGAATGTAGTTAATAATAATATTACATAATAATAATGTGAATATGATGGATCTAATGTCAAATGTCCTTAGCCAAAAAGTCAAATGTAACCGATTGACCTTAAACTTAGGCAAAGTGCTTTCCTATTGAATAGTAATTATATCCGAAAATATTTTTCTGTTTTTTCAAAAACTGCCTGAAGTAGGGGTATGATAATTTCATATTTTTGGATGACATTCTCAGTTTCGTGTAGATATACTTTTTTCTGAAATGACTGTAAAAAACTTAGTTTAAGTGCTTTCGATATATTTTTAATGGCTTTTCGAAAGGTTGTTATTATTTATTATATAAAAATGTTAATAATACATTTTTTGCAAAAAGAAACGGACTTTTAAAAAAAAGTTGATCAGACTTCACACTTTTATGAACCATTAATATAGTTTATTAAATAACCTTTTTCTCAGACACCAAGTCTCTTAGAATTGAAATAAAGAAAGTCGTGGAAGAGCGTTTGCGTTTCAGAGTTTTAGAAAAACCTCACCAAACCGGAGTCATTTCGTTCATATGGATTTCTGTAATTAACTTTCAGCGGCTCTTCGCCTACAACAAAGCACAGAATATGAGAACAAGAATTGGTATTAAAAAAAATTCGCAGTTACATTTTAATATTTTGAGAGCTCTTATTCCAATAATCCATGCACCCAAAAAAATATCCGTTGTCAATTTTACAAAATGTGAAGGTTCATTTTACAATTATATGTCGATTTACGACAGTATAAAAATTGCAATTGGAGTTCGAAGACGAGCAAAGTAAGTGGAAAAAAGTGAGGTAAGCACTATTGTATGTTAGTTTTGTAAGTTACTTCAACTTAAAAATTAAATTATTTGCTTATGTTGACGCAATGAAGAACTGTGAGCACGTTGGGTTGAGGACGTCTATGTAAACAAACACTATTCACTGTTAAGTGTACAATTGTACTTTCTGTGTAATTCTTAATATAATAGCGGTATTCACAATCTGTAGCATTTGGTCTTGTATTGTGTATTTTGGATAAATTTGAAATATGTAGTAAATTTGATATCTTAACAAAAACAAAACATTTGCTTTTTATCAAATACATAATCTAAATATCAAAAATATAATGGCAAAACCCTATTGTAACTTTTTTATAGTATTTGAAAAAAGCAATTGTTTTGTTTATCAAAAATACACAATACAAGACATAATGCTACAGATCGTGAATACCACTAATCATATAAATAAACGGACATTGAAAATTTTTTATTGTATGTATGTATTTTGCTTACAAGTCTAGAGTATTTATCACAACAAAATTCTGTAAAAGTGAACTCAAAAATCAAGATGTAGAATTCAAAATTGAAATATTATTTTTGATATCTAAAATTATGACATTTACAATTTGAGCAGTACAACCAAGAGCAAATTTTGTTTTATAAATAATGCTTTTGCTGTGAAATTTACTACACATTTTTATTTTCACAACTATTTCTTCAAATGTAATATTTACAGCATTTTTCAACACTTTTACAGCAGTTTTTTTTTTTTTTTGGTTGTGTGATCGTTTTAGCTGATAGAAAATTTGTTTAGAGAGTTCAACTCAAATCAGTTAAAAAAAATTTGTTTCCTGAATGTATTATAACTACACAGGGCCGTCACCTCGTGCTCAATGGCTTGGGGGCGAAAAATTTTGCTCAGCATTTATTGAGATTAAATTTCATGAAGTTTTAATATATGATGATACATACATACATATGTCCAACTTCAGTGACTGAAAAGCGTTACAATTCTGAAACATTTGAAATAAAGGCGTACACATCTTCTAAAATTAATAAATTGCGACACGTAATTGTTGAATTTTCGACGCAATGTTCTTGTTCAGGCTTAAAATTTTGAAAATTTGATTTATAATTTTATCCTCTTTTATGTTACTGCCATAATTTTCAGAAAAACAAAAAAAAACTCAAAAAACTTACACTATAAAATTTTTTCTAATACGTGCAGGTAAGTTCCACAAACATTTATTGCCATACAAATTTATTTCTACTCTCTAAATTCTTACCACAATGCGAGCTTTTTTACATTTTCTATTGTGGTAAAGTAAAAATTTTAATAACATCAATTTAAACTACATTTCCATGCGGAAATTTGTCTAGCCTAACAATTGTCAACCGGAAAAAGGGCGTTCGTTCGCTTATGTGATGCAAAGCCAACCTCAATATTAACACCCTCCAAGTAACTTTACTACATATTCATATATTACATCAAAAACTATAACAACTGAGTATCTAATTACAACAATAAACAATGCTGGCAAACGCAATGCAACATCATCAACAAAAAAACAACAACACATAATTGAAATTGTACTCAACAATCAAAAACCATTTTAAATTTAATACGATAATTGCACGCATTTCATCTACAAACTGCGTTTTTATTGTCTTTCTTTTTACAGTCCAACTTAACTACAGTGGTGGACATTATATTAATAAAATTCGGTGAATGTAACAAGTGCGCCCACTGGTTCAAATTATCACAAAAGAAATGCTGTGTATTTATAGCAATTGTAGTGATTAACCCAACAATAACTACTAAATGCAGTTACAATCCACAGTTGGTACTTAACCCATACAAAATTACAACGAAATTGCAGCGTAAATGCCAATATTTGTCACATCTTATGAACATTTTAGCTTAGTGTACATTTTATTGAGTCAATGAAAGTTAAAACCCTGCGTGGATGCTAAGTGGATTGACTGAAATTTTTTGCTCGCTCCAATTGAGCATCATGTTACAATTAATGTGACGGTGCTATGGACAAACAATTTTCATTTTCAGTGCCTAAATTTTAAACCATGAATTGTGTGTAAGACAGGGCTGTACCGTAAGAATTCAAGGCCTGAGGCGAATGATTTTGACTATTTATTTTGGAGAACCTATTTCTTTCCCAGCATTTTTTAAAATAATGAGCAAAAAGAAGAGCTCTTCAATTTTCAGTATCAAATAAATAAACAACGCAACCTATGTGGGGTCCCTCCACATGCGTGGCGCCCCTTAAACAGCGCAAAATCTGGAGTGATTTCTCTCACTCTCCTAGCTCTTGGTGCGGTTATTGTGTGTAGTGTACATATGATAATGTTGTTGGTTTTTTCGTTAATGCTCGTTAATCAATTGATAAATGACAGTAATTATGGGGTGAATGGATGACTTTGTGTATGAGCAGCACAATTGTTTTGATTGGCTTTAAGTTGTTGGAAATTTCAAATATGGCGAAAAAAAAAATAAAAATAAATTACAAATTGAGCAATTTATCTTATTAAATGAGTAGTATATAAATGAGTAATACGTTCCACAATGCATCATCAAGGAAATTTTAGGTTTACGAAGTAAAGTATTTGCTTTGTTTAATTCATTCGAACCTTTAGAAAGTATAGTCATCTCAACATTTTCATTACAAATACAACTGTCTAAAGTTGAAAAATATCTTTACTTTTAAAAATATCGAGAAGTGCCCGTAAAAAGATTGCTTACACCTTATAATAGTTTCATTAATTTTTTTGAACAATTTTTTTTTTTTTTGCTCCATTATCAATGGCTGAAATGATATTTTGCTTTTGCAATACTTATAAAGTCTTATTCGTACGTTTGTTAGCCATTTTCACGCCACACTGTTTTTTACACACCTCTGGTAAAGCAACGAACAAACTAACCACGAAAATCACAAAAAATTCCATCAAAAAAATTAAATGATAAACGTAGCCTTAGTTGCCTACTATGATTGATATTTTTTTTTTAAACTGCAGTTCCATAGAATTTTGCTTTGCATTACGAATTATAAGAGGTTGTCAAATCCAATTACGATTTATAAGAGGTCAAACAGACTTTATTGCACAAAAAAAAATACGAATTATCGAGGGGACCAAAATGTATGGAATTTTTACGAATTAAAGCGATTTTTTCAAGGGACCAACAGTTTGCTACGAATTATTGAGATTTTCGAATTAACGGGGTACGAATTATCGCTATTCCACTGTACATACATACATAGTTTTATTGGACTTAACGAACTATGAAGAAGCTGATAAGTTTATGGTAAAGTTTTATCAAAGTTCAAATGAAACATTCAATTAGTTTGAAGAAAATATATATAAAATATAATGTGTATGCTTAGTTTTAAGAAATTTATCCACCAACTCTTCCTCTAGCTCAAGGGGCCCCTGAAGTTGAAAGTTGAAAAGAAGTTATGTGGATCTTCTGTGGTACACGAAACGAGTGAACCTTTATACTATTAATGTATGTATATAAATGACTGGGAGCCTCATTACGATTTTGTATTTTGCGCAGTAGATGAAAACCGGCCCTGTTTTTTGGTCATCATATGCAATTTTGTATTTTTATTGCATTCGGGCCCTGCAAAGTCCATATCCGGTCCAATTGGCTTAAGAAAATTATATGAAAGGTCGTACTATTTTTGTCACTATCAATATTTGAATAAATCAACAGTCTTTTAAGGTAAAATTCTAATGATAATGAGTTTTCAATACTTTTTTTAATGAAATAAATGATATTTTTTTATTGGAAACTGACTTTTATTTCATTTTATTTAAAAATTTTTGGATTTACCGGATATTGAAAGCATTGCATTTAAAATTTTTGAGTAATGTGGGAATTGAAATTAGTGTGAAATTTATTGCATTTCTCTGTACTCTGTTTTATGAAGAAAAGCCCGATCTCGTTGAATGGCAAAGTTTACAGTAAGTACAATTTTTTTTATCAATCCCTAACTTTATTAAATGGTTTTAAAAATACAATTATGTATTCAAAAGGTGCTAACAAATAGCGCCAAGTTTTGAAAGCGTAGCATTCTTAAATATAGCTTACTAATAAATCACATTAATAGGGGGCCCGTTGAAGCCATTGTGACAATATGGATATTAGCTTATACATACATTTTTACATGACACATAAAATTTAAAAGAGAAAGTTTTAAATTGGATTAATGTGTTATTTTTTTCGAAAAATGTAAAAATTATAATTTTTCATATCGAACTTCAAATTATTTTTTTTTTATATTCTTTTTTTTTTATTTTCTGCTAATTTTGAATTTAAAGTTATAGGCACTTGAATTTTAATTGTTCCACCTTGTAAATTAATTCAAGATAGTCTTGACTTCAAGAAAAACTATGGTTGAAGGGTGTTCTCCAAAAAAATCGAAACCATGGCCGGCTAAAATGACAATTTCTGTTTAAGTGCACATATGACATGGTACATTTGATGAATTTACATTTAATTAAAGATATTGATAAACAACAAATTGATTTAACCATGTCTCCCGAGATTGTTTTTTCTTAAAAAGTGGTTCATATTTTGCTTATATATCCAACAAGTTAAGACACACATACTTACATATAAAAATTTTTTAACAACTGCGAAAACTTGTTTTGTGTTAAAAACTCTTATACTGCGGGATTGAGTGGCGACGCTAGGGCGAGTATCACCAGAGGCAACAAAGTTCGTATTACCCCAAGGAAAATAAAAAATGTCATTGAAACGAGCTCAAAAATTAAGTGTTGAAGTATCAAAAGAAAGAATTAAAATTCCCAGACTAGCGATTTCTACATATTAACCATTCGAACTAAAACCGTCGGTAAAACAATAACTGCACTTTTTTGAAATAAACAAACTAACGTTATTCCGACTTACCTCCAACACCAAAACCTTGTCCAGGAAATAAACCGGGTGGACCAAATGGTGGCATTTGCCTCGCACCCGGCCATGGCACACCACCACCGATACCGCCCCATGCAACTGCCGCAGCAGCCAAGGCGCTAAACGGCGTCGGCCTAATCGGCACGTGCCCCGAGGCAGCAAGTGCGGCAGGCGATAAAATATGCGGTGATGACGGCATCGATGATGAATGCCCCGCGGTGTCTGGTGACTTGCTGCTGTCAAGACCATCAGGTGTCGAACGCGGTGAATCGTCTGCATTCATGTCCTCAATGTCAACAATGGAATCCTCCTCCTCATCGTCACCACAACCATGTGGATCATGCATATCGTCATCATAGTCCCCCAGATCTGAATCCGCTGAGCTGCCAGTGGGCGTATGACGCTCATGTTTGGCTAGCAAACTGGCGGCGGAGGGAGGCGTCGATGTAAGCAACGTTGCAGACGCTGTTGTTGATATCGCTAGCGGTGTCGTTGACGGTGTAGAGTTGGCAGAAGCAGGTGGTGTTGTTGGTGCCGCTGAATGTGCACCGGCGTTAATGCTCAATGGCGATAAACTTGGATGGCGAATTTGATGACTGCCAGGTGGCATATGATGTGCTGACGCAGCAGCAGCAGCCATAGCGGCGGCGTGTTGTTGCTGCGCGTGTGCAGCAGCGGCAGCAGCATGAGCGGCATGCAGTAGATGTGCATGGTGCGCAACTGCGGCTGAATGAAACGCTGGATGATGATGTTGGTGCATAGAAGCGACAGGTGGAGAGGCGGGTGATGAACCTTGTGAGACCGTGGGAGAGGTTGTCGAAGAGGGCGTTGAGGAAGAGAGATTTGTAGGCGCCTGTTGTTGTAGTTCGGGTGTATGGGCGGGAGAGCGTGTTGGCGTAGGTGTTGGCGGTGGCGGTCTTGTGTCTGCTAGCAGAGATGCGACGCTGAAGTTGCTAAGACGTGAGCTGGACTTGTGAAGTTGCTGATGTTGATGCGGATGATTCGCATGTGGATGTGGAAGGTGTGAATGATGTAGATGTTGTTGCTGCTGCTGCTGTAAGTGCTGTTGTAGCTGATGTTGATGATGCGCCAACAGTAGCGCTGAAGGTGATGTTGGTGTTATGGTGGTGTTCCCGTTGTTGTTGTTGTTGTGTAAATGTTGCTGCTGTTGAATGGTGATACCGGACCCAATACTGCCGCCGCCGCCCCCATTGGGACTAACGACAATAGTTGTGGTGGCGGTCATAGCGGTAGCAGTTTGCGGCGGTACCGTCGGCGATGTCATAGCAGTGCGTAAACCAGTGACAGTCATTCCTGTAGACAGTTTTAACATATAGAATATGTTACGGTGTGGGGGGCAAATAGGGAAAAGGGGCTTGATCAAAGGTAGTTAGCGCCAGTTAGATGCTGGGAAAGTTTTTGGGATTGACCGCGTTTAATGAAAAAAATTTAAAGTACACGTATTTGTAATAACTGTTATTTTCGTTGTAATTAGTAGTTGTTTTTAAGTATTTCAATCAATTTTTAACTTTTTTTTATTTGTTTTGACATTTCACATATTTTGCTATTTTTTTTTTATAACAAAAATTAAATTTTTCTAAACACTTTTATATTTTATAAATATTCATGGTTTTTCATTAAAATTATCTCTAAAAAAATCACTTATTTATTTAAATCCGCCTAAGTTTTTGATTTTTATTATTCATACGTAGTTTGCAATATTATTCATTTCTCTATTGCTCTCAATTAGTTTTAATTGTTTTCAAATATGAATATCTTAATTTTCTTGTAAGTTTTCTAGTTCTCAAATTTCTTTTCCGACGTCTCGTTTTTGCGTTCGCACGTTAACTACTCACAAACTTAGACTCACACGTCCTCTCGAGATCACGACTGTTGTACAACTGCTGTTATGCTGTGAGCGCCGGCCGTGTGTTGTGTGGTTTTCAGTCGGTTCATTTGCACACAAGCGCATACACACAGAAACACATACAACAACTTTGGTGCTCTTTCACAGCGATTTGCTGTTTGCTAGAAATGATTCTGTTTCTTCATACTCCTGCTCTGGTTGTTGGTGGTGTTAAACCAGTTTTAAGACTTTCATTCAAATTTTTAACTGTAGTATAAGAGAGAGAGCAGGCTGTAAGTAGAGCGATATTGCTCTTACTCACAGGGATCTGCTGTTGTCGTACACCATTTTTATTTAATTTGCTTTTTAAACTTATTTTTCACTCTGATATTTTGGATTGCTTTTTCAAAGTCAGCTGCTTCGCTCGCACCTAATCAACATAGTAGCCAATCGTAAGACTCAATTGTTGGGACATTTTTCCTTCTCTCATTTTTATCTCTTTTTATCTTTTTATGGTAGTTGTGCATAAAAACCGGTTTGGTTCCGTCTACGCCTACTTTTTTACACGTGTGGTGGAAAATTATGTTTGCTCTCTTTCATATCAGCAATTGTGAAGTGTGGTGAGTTCTTATAGCGTAACTAATTCAGAGCTGAACGGACAAAAACGCAATTGTTGTTGAATTGTGTACCCCATGTTTGATATGGGTAAATAGGCGAACACCACGCCTATATGCATTTTTTCTCTATTTCTTGCTTTTGGCTTATTGCACCAGTTTTGTACTAAAGTACGTGCAGTGTTGCCACTTACAATTTTTCGAAAACTGTACAGGTTCCATTGAACTAATATTGATTTCACAGGACTAATTTTTACACGACCACTCAGGCAATAACAATCAAAAATGCTCAACTATTATAGTGAAATCTAAAAAAACACATATTTTTTTTTTTTTTTACTTATCCAACTTTCATATACATTATTAAAGCCGCTCTTCATCAAACTCTAGATGAGCCTTATGACGGGAGCTCTTGGATAGATGCTATATCACAGATCTTACGTCATAGTCCCTTAAAGTCTTTTACTCAGAAAAACCAGATAACGAACGTTCCGCCATAATGACTAAACAAAAGTGCTTTTATTTGAAGCTACACAGATGCCAACGAAACGAGTGAGTTCTACTACAGTTTACCAATTGACACTAATTTAATTAATGCAAATTGGGGCATTGAGGTAACTTATGTAAGTCGGACCAATTTGCCAGAATGCTATTGACTTAACTTTAAATTATTCTGCATGAAAATAAAAACAAACACCGTACTTAATCCCTTAAACAATAACTTAATTCAGAATGCAAATCATTAGCACAACATCACACTAGTGAAAGCTGTTAAGCACTGTTGTCCTCTGCATAGGTCAATTAAGTATCTTAAGCCCCCATGGTAGAATCACGAGTTCTACTTGGGTCGTACTAACGTATGTATTTATAAACGCAGAACTTATTCACCGCACTAAAATTAACGCCACAGAGCTAACCTATCAGTCTGACATATTTTCTCCCCAAAACCATGGAGTTCGTCCTTGATTGTCATATACACAACACGCCTATCAAAAAATTAAGCCTGCAGAAACTGCTCTACATTGTAAAATCACTTCATTACTAGAAATAAACTTTAGCCGTTTTCCTGCATACCTATTGAAGAATCTTTCAACAATGTCTCTTACCGCAATCTACAGCTGGCAGTAGTACAGTAGTATAATAACTTCAACATGAGTTTAGTTTAATAGCTTTACTGTCAAAGGAATTCTGGGGAAACAAACATTCTGATTCTTCGAACTCTATTGATTCTGATGCTGATGGCCTTAAACAAAACAAGGGTGGCAGCTGAGTCCTGCTTTAAAACAATTTTGTAATCAAAATCAAAAAGGCCATCTACTGCAGGGATGCGCACAAAAATTTGTTCGCGAGCTGGCGGCTACAACATCATCATACATGTGGTGATTGCGAACCAAAATGATTTTGCTCGAATAACGGACAGAGCTCGAGATGAGCTCTATATTTTTTGTTATTGTTGTAAGAGCTAAAAGAGCTATTTGAGCTATGGGATGTGCATCCATGATCTACTGCACTGTCCTGGATAACACCTCAACTTCATATTTAAGAAAGCTCCCCAATATACGGCATCTCCGAAATGAGTAAACTCTCTTGAGCTCTCTTAGGCTATAGTCTAGCCCCAGCTTAAGCTAGCTCTGGTAAGCACCAATACGAGCAATATAATTAACACTCTTGGCCGCATAACGTAGGAAGCTATGTGAATATATTGTCATTGCCAGCGCTTGATATATTTTGCGGAAAATTAATTAAGTCATTTAATTTTAATTATATAAATGCTACCAAAAAATAAAACGGAAAGTTTTCAAACTTTCATTACACATAGACAATTTCAATGTTCATTGTTCAGGCCCGTGCGCAAGGGAAATTGAGAATTTTCACACATAGGTTTTTATTGACATTTGAACGAAAAATTAAAAAGACTCAGCAAATTTTTTTATTTTTTTTTCATGAAAGAACTAAAATGCCAATAATCGTTGGAGCCCGAGTTTTTCATATTCGACAAGTTTTCCGCTCTCTAGCTAATTTTGAACCAAAAAACACGATTTGGGACCACTGCGCGTCGCTATCTATCGTTTTTTCAATGCGCGTTTAAGCATAGCTCCGGCATCAATAAAATCAGCTTCAATGAAAATGCATACACAAATCTATTCGCGCCATATATGTATTTCAATTTTGCATGATAGTTCACGTGACATTTGTATTTGTATTTGTATTTCAGTTTTTAACAGAATGCTACAAGATCATGTATCTTATGATAAGCATAAAAGCATTTAACAAATCAAAAATATTTTGCAATACTAAAAAATAAGAACTTAAAATTAATAAAATTAATAAGTTTAATTCAAAAATTGGAAGTTGATTGGTTAATTAAATTAAGTTACAAATATATTCAAGAAATCTCCTCTGAAATTGTGTCGATGATCTTATCATTCGCAATTCAGACGGGAGGTATTCCACAACCGAATTGCAGATACAAAAAAAGAGCGTTCCAAAATTAAACAACTGTATCGCGGTATTATTAGTCTCAGACCTCTACGAGATTGCGCGAATTGCAACATCTCGAAAAGGTAATCGGGACACTTGTCGTAGATAATATTATGTAATTTAATAATGTTTCTATAGCTGTAAATAAATCTAATGCAATCGTTAAATGCCACATTAAGCCTGCTTTTACATTCAAAATCTGGACATGGGTAAACCGAACAATTAAAAGTAAAAAAGGCAATAACAAACTTTTGACAAGACGCATTTTCAGAGCTAGGGGCAAGGAATAAGCAGACGAACGAAGACTTCGAAGTCCAGAATAAATCTGCCTTATGGTTGCAACAGTAGCATCGCAACAACTCAAAGTGGCATTTATAGTGTATCCTAGGTATTTGATACTGTTAACATACGGAATCGACATACCATTGAGACGCAAATCAGGAAAATTAACAGAACTAACATTACTCTTGCAACAAATCAATCCTAAACTTTTTGAAGGGTTGAGTTTAAGTTTTTTACTAGTCGCCCATACATTTATATTTTTCAAGTCCTCATTTGTGGATAAAGCAAGTTCAACTTTATCGTCAAAGCATTGCCGGGAAATTTATTTTTTTAATAGAAGTTCATGTAGTGGCATTGACCAAATTATAGTGTATTAAGGTGAATGCAGTGAAAACAACAAAGGATTTGAGCTAGTTTAGTTTTTTTTTCGATACTTCTTAATGTTTACATAAAGAAAATCGAAAAAAAAAAAATTTTTAAAAAAAAATCAAATTTTCTTAATTTTTTTGGCCAAATTCCGAAAAATTAAAATTTTGCAGCTCTTGTAGCAACCATGGGACTATTTTTTTTTTATTTTTTGAAATGAGGATATAGTCGAATATGAATAAATTTCCGAAAATCGAGTGTTCTTGAAGTATTCTAGAAGATGGCATTTTTTTGAATATGTCTTATAAACACATGTAGCTTAGGGTGATTCAAATTTTTTTTTTTAAGTTGCTGTTGCTTAAAAAGCAAGTTTATGATATGGAGAAAAAGTTCACGAAAATTCAGCTCTGTTCCTCAATTTTATAAGGTGGCGCTGAAGCCTGTTAGTTTTACATGTAAATTGTATGAAAAAATACATTTTTACTAAAAAGGTATCTAAATGAATAGGTGATCAATGCTGTTGAGCTGAAAAGAGTCGTTTTTTGACGTAATTTTTTGCGCTGATTCCGAATCTGGCCTTCATATCACAAGCTTATTTTTTAAGTAACAGTACCTTAAAAAAAAAAAAATAACTTGAATCACCCTAATGTACATAGTATGCATGTATATACATATTTATGTATTTAATTATATTTATATTAAAAGTAAACCGTTTTTTATGTACATAATCTAACATGAAATGTCCGAGTTAAAAATCCTCCCCCCCATGGATGATTCCTGCGCACGGGCCTGTCATTGTTCAATGAATTTTAAGATCCTGTTAATCCAACGACATTCTTTTGATTTCAAATGGATTCAATTTTACTCAAAGCTTTTATTTGAAAAGATTCTATCGCAAAATTTAATGAATATGTATTTTTCGGCCATATTTACATACATGGTCACATGTTCAAAATCAATTTTTTGCAATCGCTTGGATTTGGTGCTTAACCTCAAAAAAATTGCTTCGGGGTTAAAGTCCGTTAGCAGCGATTGTCCCTTGGTGACATTTACTTAGACAAACATACAATATATACATTGCTTATACATTAATAAATTTAGGGTAACCGAGTGTGTTCAAACACTTTATTTAAATTATTAATATAATTTAATTAGTTTTATTTACGGTCTTACTTTAAAACTTAGGAAACAAATGACAAACTAGTAAAATTAATTTTATGGTATCTTAATTGAAAAAAAATATGTAATTCATACATTTTTAAAAAATAGTTTATAGAGGAATCAATAATCAAAAAACAGTGGCGTACCGTGCGCATTGCGCGCCCGTTGCAAAGATATAATTTTCCGCAATTTATTAACAAAAAAAAAAAAGATCCTCAGTTTTCGTACTCGAAAAAATTAAATTTAACTTTGCAAGGATCACGGAAACTGGTCAGGATATAATATTTTCGCCTCCGGGCTTAAGTATTTTTTTATTGTCAATCTGACGTAAATCATTGCTAACTAAATTGATCTTAGTTTCATCACTTCATAAGATATTACGCCCATTTTTCTCCCATTCAGGTTATGACAAATTTCCGTTATCCTTGCAAAATTTAGCATCATGCTCAAATTTTTTTCCGCAACAAAGGAACTTTTATAGCTAAGCGCCCAGGTATGTTAGCCTTTAGTAAACGTTGTCGAATTGTTTGAGCACTAACCACTTTCAATTCAATTTCTGCTGAAATTGCCTTTGAAGACTTAAATGTTTCTATTTTATATATGTACATATGAAGATCAACTCTTGGAGCGGTTTTTGGTGGTCTACCACGAGATTTTTGCCGCCGGTAGGCAGTTGCAAAAATTGCCGCCCACCCCCTCAAAACTTATTCATTTATTAGAAAATGTGATATTTTTCAGGCCTACTCTGCCTGTAAAGTTAATCCAGGCCTGCACTAGAACAAAAAAGCAAAACAACGCTTTTTCGTTGCTTTTTCGTTTTTCATATGAATTGTACTAGGAAACAATGTGGATGCGCCATTCGCAGGTTTGATCTAGGAAGCTGAAATTTTGGGAGAATTTTCTTCAAACCCCTTTCTATTATATAGGCATATAGGACCGCAATTTTTTTAAAAACAAAATAAAAATACCTCCTCCAGGTGTATTTTTTCCGCATTTTTAGTCACACGAAAAATGTGGGCGTGGTTATACAACAGTGGGTGGCGTCCCCTATTCAACTAAAAATCCCAAAATGCTATATCTTGGCACTTAAGGCAAACTTTTTCTACGTTTTAGTAAGTCGGTTTTTTCGTTCAATTTTAACGAAATTGGACATAAACTCTGCCCGCGCCGTTTACAGGTTTGAGCTAGGAAGCTCAAATGTTAGGGCAATTATTTTTATTCCTCAAGCTATAATATAGGAAAAAATAAATAAAATCCCTCTCCAAAAGTTTGAAAAAAAATACCCTTATGTACATGCATACATACTTATGTATGTATACAATTGATCAGAAGAACTGGAAGTAAAACATGTCAGATGTGTATCAAAATTGGAGGTTATGACGCTAAATGAAAAAATTCCCCACATTTTTTATTGGCTACTAATTTGGTGCGGTTAATAAGTTTCACTTCAAATTGGTGCAAACATAACTTATCTTCACGTGTCAAAAAAATTTGTACTTGCAAAAAATGAAACAGTGGCAGCACTGTGTGCCATTTCTCTCAAATTTCTCAATGTCTCTTTCCTTCTCTTTCGCACTCTCATTTTACCACAGTTGATTGTTTTTGATCTATTTAAGTTCACAATAAGCGGAAATTCTCTAATAACTATACTTCTGATGTTTTTCTCCTCTATGCCTTCATTTTCCACGATTTTTTCCACTATCAAGTTCCTTCCCCACATTAGCAACGCTCTGATATTGAAGATGGCAACCACCGCGATTGTTGCAGTCTGTTTTATTTGTCTTGATTACACCGATGATTGGCAACACTTAGATTTAGTATTTTTTTTTACTTCATCAATTCGGCGTTTTTCTCTTTTCTCTTACTTTAAAAAGTACGACAATCTTTTCCTTTTTTTTCATTCGCGCGCAATCGTTCATAAAATTAAAGCGAGAAAATCAGCAGCAGCAACAACATTTGTGTGTGCGACTAACGGCAATGCTGCCATCTTCTTCTCTACGATACCAAATAAAATTTTTTATTATTTAAATTTTTGTCGCTCTCGTTGGTGTTGTTGTTCTTGCTGCTGCTGCTCTTGTTATGAAGTTCGAAATATGAAAATAATTGGATTTAGAAATCTTCAGCAGCAGCTGCAGCTTCAACTTCCAGCAACAATAACCAGAGCAACAGTCTCGGTTGTTTGTCGTTGTTGCTGATTCTTGGGGACGTCCTGTCTAGGCGGGTTTTGCTGCTTTGTTTGTTGTTTTGTTGCATTGGTATGTTCAAGTATCTGTCCATATGTGTACGTGTGGGTGTGTGTTTGTTTAGCTGTGTCTGTGCGTGCATTCAGCTTCTCTTGACGTGGAATTTGGATAATAGACTCGTTAACTTTGATATTGCTGTATTGTATTGTTGTTGTTGCTGTCGCTGTTGCTGCTGAGTCTTAAGGCTGATTTTCAAATTTTACGTTTTGATTATTTTACTTCTACGGTATTTTAATTGGATTAAGTTTATTATTTTCAAAATCAAAATTTATTAAAACTTAGAATGTAATATTATTCCAAAGTACTTAAATTACGTTCTCGTAAATACTTTTTGTAACTATGTACAGTGAAATTACCCATTACGGACAACCCACATAACCGGACAGCTCCCATAACCGGACATATTTCAGCATATTTCAGCGACACTTACTAACTTTTCCATACAAAATACATTCCGATAGCCGGACGCTCCAATAACCGGACAAAAATACTGCGACGGTGGGTGTCCGGTTATGGGGAATTTCACTGTAGTTATAAAAAGTACAAAAATCGTACCTCGCCGTCGGTAATAGCAATTCCAAATATGAACAAATACATAGGTACAGACATACTAGGTTGTTTTTTTTTTTCAAACTTTAGGACAGGGATTTTGTTTATTTTTTCCTATATTATAGCTTGAGCCATAAAAATAATTGTCCCAACATTTGAGCTTCCTAGCTCAAACCTGAAAACTGCGCGGACAGAGTTTATGTCCAATTCCGTTGAAATTTAACGAAAAAACCGACTTACTAAAACGTAGAAAAAGTCTGCCTTAGGTGCCAAGATATAGCGTTTTGGGTTTTTAGTTGAATGGGGGTCGACACCCACTATTGTAAAACCACGAACACATTTTTCGTGTGACTAAAAATGCGAAAAAAATACACCCAAAGGAGGTATTTTTATTTTTTAAATTTGCGGTCCTTAATTCCTGTATAATAGAATCGGGTTTGAAGAAAATTCTCCCAAAATTTCAGCTTCCTAGATCAAACCAATTCGTATGAAAAACGAAAAGCAAAACAACGAAAAACAGATTTTTTTTTTGCGTTTTAGTAAATTTTCTGTTTTTCGTTGATTTGCTTTTTCGTTTTTCATTCATTTTTCAGGAAATGTTAAGATTTATTCCAACTAATTTTGAGTTGGAGAGGTGAAATAAATAAAAATCCTAGTTACAGAGATATTAAAAATTGGTGGGTATTGCAGTAGGAACAAACTATTTCTGATAATTTTTCAATCAACAACAATAAAGTAACTTCGCTAAAGTTCAAATTAAATCACGTGTTAACGTCAGTCATAAATTCTTTTATCATTTCATAGAATTGATTTATTGTATAAGTAGGTTTTTACATTGACTTTTGAGAAACAATGATGTACATTGTCGGCATATCCTTAAAGTCGGTATCTAATTTTTCTTCGAGCTATGGAAGTAATTCAAGTTGCGAAGGTTGTAAAATCAAACATTGCTATGTTCGGGATGCTGAGGTCAAATTTATTTTTTCAAGTTATAGAGGGAAGTTATGTACTGAATTTACTCGTAGGGACTCACTAATTATTTCGACTTATAGAGGGATCAGATTTTGAGCAACGGAGGTTTTGGGACACTGTATAGATACATAAGTCTTATTACAATTGCTTAATAATTCCAATTTACGCGCTGAAAGCGGGAGGAGACGTACATATGTATGTATGTAAGTCCGACAAAGGAGAATGCATATACAATTTGTAAAACTGGTAACAAAATCAAAGCCCCCATTTACCTTCATGGTGAAGGTACACCCAAACAAAATTCAGGATAGTGATAATACTGAAGTCCTTATCGAATTATTTTATACGGATTTTGAACTTATATAGTACCTAAACAAAAACAATCACAATTTCTTATCAAATTTATTCAGAAAAACATTAAAATTATAATGAAATCGATATCAATCTGAAGCGGAAGAAGTATTGATGTAATAGGTTTTCAGTATTGTTTTGCTCAGTTAATCAGTTTCATATTTTTTAGTGCTATGATTCGATATTACTTTTTTGTTACTTACATTGCACATGTACGATATCAAATGTATATAAGTGTTTAGAAGCAAAGAACGATGATGATGTTGCAAGACATGTAGTGCTATGTTATGTTAAGTTTTAAGAGTACTGTTTTGTATAATCATTTTCAACTATCAATTGTACATAAAATATCAGTTAAAAAAAAATAAAAAAGCTGTTAAAATAAAACTGAAGTCCTCCCAGATCTATCTGATGACGTTTCAAATATTGAAAAAATGTACTTTTTTCTGAGAGTATAATTTTAATACTGAATCAGTAGCAAATTAATACGAGTTTCCCTATGGACAGGCCCGTGCGCAGGAATCATCCATGGGGGGGGGGTTTTTAACTCGGACATTTCATGTAAGATTATTTTCATAGAAAACGTCAAAAATCGATTTATTTTTAATATAGACATTAGACCGGGTCGATTTGTATGAAGCAAAATGAAGTCAGCCAGACACAAACTCAAAAGTTAGAAAGACCCTTAAAAACGATATCTGCGTCAGTTTGTTTTCGTTCCAAGAAAAACCAATGGATCACTTTTTATTGTCTGAAGGTCCTTTTTGGCTAAAAAGACGTGTTTTTTGCTCATAACTTTTATTTCTTTACAGAATGGATACCTGAATTTGCTTGAAAAAAAAAATTCCAAAAAATTTGACGTTAAAAAATTTTAAATTTTTTTTCTGTAATAGATAATATTTAGTCCCAAAATTCGATTTTTCCATATAAAAAACGTGAAAAATTCGAATTTTGGGACTGAATATTATCTATAATAGAAAAATCATATACAATTTTTTACAAGAACGCAATCTTTATTTTTCGACTAAGTTCGGGTATCCACTCTGTGAAGGAATCAAAGTTATGAGCAAAAAACACGTTTTTTTAGACAAAAAGGACATTTAGGAGAATCATGGAATGGTTTTTCCCGGAACGAAAAAAAATTATGTAGAGATCATTTTTAAGGGTCCTTCTAACTTTTGAGTCGGTGTCTGGATGAATCTAAATTTCGACCCGGTCTAATAGACTTTAATTATAATTAAATACATACATACATATGTGACCCGTGCCTAAGAAAGACGGTTAGTGTCTGAAAATCGTTTTTTTTTTTGTTTTTCATCTTATAGGAAATTTCGTGCTCTTTCACGTCTGAGTGGTCTCAAGTTGACACTGGTTTTAGACACTAACCGTCTTTCTAGGGCACAGGTCACATATGTACATGTGTTTATGTTATGATTAAATATTCAGTTATCATTACGATAGTAGCTAATTCTGCGAGGTACTTAAAAAAACTCGTCCAAAACTCTTTCCACATTGATTTCAATATCTCGGTGTATATTTAGCGAGGCTAAGCCGTTCAGCTGATCTTCGGACATAGTTGATCTGAGATAGACGACGTAGCACTGAAAAGGAGCGTTCATTTGTTGCTGTTGTCACAGGCAAAGTTGCCATAACACGAAGAATTTGATGGACATTTGGAAAAGCGTCTTCATTGCAAATATCCAGTGCTTCGAGACAATTTTTGATGTCTTGCCCCACAATGCGTTAACGGCAAAGCTTTTTTATCCACATGTCACGTGAACTATCATACAAAATTTAAATATATGGCGCGAGTAGATTCGTGCATGAATTTTCATTGAAGCCGGAGCTATGCCTAAACGCGCCTTGAAAAAACGCTCGAGCTACTAAGCCTTAGCGACGCGCAGTGGTCCCAAAGCGTGTTTTTGGTTCATAAATAGCTAGAGAGCGCAAATCTTGTCGAAAATTAAAAACTCGGGCTCCGGCGATTTCTTGGCATTTTAGTTCTTTCATTTAAAAAAAAAATTTGTTGTGTCTTTTTGATTTTTCATTCAAATGTCAATAAAAACCTATGTGCGAAAATTCCCAATGGGGGGGGGGTTTGAGCCCCCAAAACCCCCCCCTTGCGCACGGGCCTGCCTATGGACAACTTTTATAGGTAAAAAATATCATTTTAACACTGAAAAATCATAGTTTTTTTTTTAGTGTATTTATCATTAAGTAATATCGCAAAACGAAATATGTACATATGTACATGGAATCAAAAATCTAACATCATCTGAATAACGGATTATAATTTTTGAACATAACAACATATAGTATAGTCTATGTAAAACAAGACGTCACGATATAAGTTTTCATGTTTACATTTGATAATAAACAATTAATAATAAAGAACTTGTATTTTTCAAAAGATTTTATTAGGTCAAAGTGAATTTTTCATTAATCCGATAGAAAACCAACGACCAACCAACGGAAATCCAATTCCTTTGGGTGATGTTATTAAAATTTCGGCATAGATATTTTTTTGGAAACACAATTTTTCTTTCTACAGTTTCTGACTTTATGAAAAAACGATTCTTGTGGAAAATTCCTAAACATTTCAAAATGTTCAATAAATGTGATTAATTTAGGTGTACAAAAAAGGTGTGTTCAAAATTTCATGATTATCGAAACACATTCTGTGGGTAATAACAGAACTGAAGTGTTTAATAATTTACAGAAATTGCTTACTATTCTTCTGGGACTCAGATATTAGTTCAGTTAAGGTTTATTTAGAGTTTCAACATCTTTCGTTAATATTCTAGGAATAGATTTTTAGTGAATTCTTGCCGCAGTATTTAGCCAAAATGTATTTGATTAAGCAATGTTTTTGAAGATATACTTCCTTAATCCTCAGACAAGATTTAGTCCAGCAAATGTTAGCTTTTTCATGTTCATGACGAAAAAGTACCTTCGCCATCTAAAAAGTACATTTCAAGTCTCGATTTAGTACATTTCCACAAAACTCAAATGCCGTCACTGATGACAAAATGAATATGACCTCTATGTGGGGCTTAAAACTAAAATAGCTTAGTCGTCACTGAATTGGTCGAGTGAATTTCAAGATACTCCTGTTTCGGATGCAATGAATTGCCATGCAATCTAACAAAATTATGAAAAACGTAACGTAAGTTTCTGCACATTGTCCCTCTAAGGAAAAAATAAAAAAATCCGCAAAGCTTTTAAGTCCCTTTAACTTTCCATTAAAATCATCCAAGCAAGTACTTCAAGAATATCTGATAGGGCTGCATAAATTCTTATGAACTTCAATTAGAACACGTGAGTCAAATACTATTTTAAGTGATGTGTTTCTGTCAGGTTTGTCGAGAAGCGTAGAAGGAATGGGTAGAAAGCTAAAGGCAGCCATGCCTAGGTATAAGGATAAAAAGTAAAAGCAAGCAACTACGATAAAAAAAGACGACGCAACACAATAAACCGATTATTAATTTCAACGTTAACTGCAGCACAACAAACGATTTTATTCTCTACTGTCTGCGTGTCCTTTGCTCATTATCCTGCTTTGGATTGCCACAGCAACGCAAAGATTTTTACGAATAAAAATGGTAGGTTGGCATCTCAGCACAATGGAGTGGAGAATGTGACAACGGAAATTATATTTTTGCAATTTCTTTTGTTGCTGGCAAATGAATTAAATTGTTGCTCAACAACATAAAAAGAAAGAAAGTAAAAATGAAAACTAAAATAAGAAGAAAAGAAAAAAAAATATGTGAAAAAGTTTGTTTGAAAATGAGTGAAAAGGGTCGATAAAATTTTCAACTGTGCGCCCACCAGCAACAATTTGAAGCGCACAAATTAAATTCATTCCAAGGGTTCTTATTCCGCTGGTGTGGAATATTTCGAATTGTTGGGTACCCAGTTGGGTGGTTGAGCAGGAATTCAGCCAGAAAAAAGGCAGCTTAAATGAAGGGATTACGTGAAAATTTACTGTGTTTTGGGTGCAACATTTTGTATCTTTGCTATGAGAAGGGATGGCCACATTGTTGGAATTTTTGGTCCAATTTTTTGTTTATTCAAAGGATAGACCTCCTCTCTGTCTGTTTGTCTGTCGTATTCAATTAGTTCACAGGGTGATTATTATTTGTAAGTGCAATCTATGGCAGTTGGGTGTGAAAATCACAAAAGCAAAGTTTTAATGAGAGAAAATTCATTTGTTTTGTTTTATTGGGGAAAATCGTTTTCTCTTACGCCATACCATGCAAGTATTTTTGTCTCTTTCTCTTTTGTCGATTTTTTCACCATTTACAAGGTAATTATTTTATTTGTCTTTATTTTAGGGATAAATGAGGTGGTTTTTTTACATTTTCTTTTCTAACCCCTTCTTATGATTTGGATTTGTTGTCACTTGACTGCCTTTTGGCATTTTAACATTGGATAGGGGAGTTATTATTCTGTTTCGTTTTGTTTCAGTTTTTGTTATTTTGAAAAGTTAATTAGAATGTTTTTTTTTTTAGATTATCATATGCTTTGTTTAATGCAAATTTTTAATTGAAATGAAGTGGCATTTGTTGTTTGTTAGTTCTTCTTATGCTTCGTTACATGGTACCTAGACACAGTGGGATAAGGGAGAAAAAATAGCATTATTTAGAGATGAAAACCGAGTAAAAAGAATTGTTGTCAGTGGAGTCATTTCACCAAAAGCTTAGGGGGTGGGGGGGGGGGAAGGGCGTGAAAGCTTAAATAACATATGGAATCGATGATATTTTGAATTGAATCGATGTAATGTACAGTAATATCAGATCCTTCAGGGGAGCTAATGCCCCCCTAGCCCTACCCAATTGACGCCTCTGATTGTTGTAGAGCCTTTATAGAATATATCAGGCAGTTGCAAAATCAGAATAGAACGATTTTTTTTAAAGAGGTCGAAAAGTGGTCAACACCAAAGTATAGCGCATAACCAGAAAAAATATTGTATATCATGAACAATTTATGTATCATGCACCCCCTTGCGAAAGATCTTTGTATAATTCAGTTTATATTTTGAGTCGCTTGTCCAAAAAATTGTGCATCACTCGGGGCATTATGTGTGAACTTAATAATGCTTCGTTATATTAGTCTACTAAATGTTGAAAAAGTCGAAATATGTTGAGAAAGTCAAAAACGTTGAAGAGGTTAAATAATGTTGATAAACAGGCCCGTAAAACCCGACTTTGCGTGGGGGGCAAACAAATTTTACTAGGTATATTTAACGTCTTTTTTGAAAATTTTTTTTTCTCAACGAAATATTCAGCAGTTGGCAAATAAAGAACTTCACTCCCGGTTTTGTCGGTTATTGGAATGTGTTCTTATATTGCGAAGAGTAAAACAAACGGTTTAAGAATCAGGGGAAATCCGACTTTGGCTTATGATGCGCATTAGGGTATTTAATAATGACGATGTAAGGCCGAGTGATTGGAAACAAAGATTCTATGCTATTCATTAGAGCTGTTTATACGATGATTGATAAAATGAGATCACAAAAGAGTTTCGATAAATACTAATCAGTTGGAGAAATTCAAGCCCACAGAATCAGCACACGCCTCAAGTCGTCCAATTCGGAATAGTCTCCAGTCAAAAATGCTGAAGATGAAGATTGAAAAAAAATGTGTCGTATCCACTGGGATTCGAACCAGGTTCCTTTTCAATACAGGGTTGTATGAACATTTTAACGACATCAGCCAACGTAGTATTATATTTATGTTGGCTAAATGTAATACTTGCGATAGCATCAAATGTTATAAAATATTGTTTTAATGTTTGACCTGTATTAGAATTTAATACAAAATGTATTACAAAATTTCGTAATATATTCAAAAGTATTAAATTTAATCAAAATTGTGTTAAAAATCTTTGTAATACTTCGCTTGTATTAAAATTTATTCCAAGATTTCTAACCGTGTGGATAAGACGTCATGCTGAAATCAACATTCTTCGAAACAATCGATATCGTATTAATTAAATTGATCAATGGTTTTGATACAAACAATGCCATTCTCACAGCTATCGATACAGCTCATAAAATGAATTTGAAAAAGCTGCGGCCATTGGCCTATTTGGGCATCCATTTATAAAGTGAAATTGAGGTCAAAATCGCCAAAGAATACATAGATGGAATTTGTACGAAGAATGAACAATCAAACAAGTTGAAGAAACCGGAAGAAAAAAAAATGAAGACGGTGTAAAGTGGTTCAAAAATCGCTAGAGAGCGCAAATCGTGCCAAAGATAAACAAAACTAACTGAAATGCCAATAAATCGTTGGAGCCCGAATTTTGTAAAAAAAGTTATAATTTTTTTTATTTAAGTTCCGGAAAAACAATTTGTTTTGTTTAAAAATGGTTAGAGAGCGCATAGAGAATATATAAAACAAAATACTGTTTTTTGGAACAGGCCAACATTTTTTTTTTTTAAATAAAATTAACAATTTTCTTTTTTAATGAAACCAATCGGCGGACCCTGAATTTTGAAACAAAATGTTCGGTTTTTTTTATTATTTTAGAAAGTTATTTATTGTTATTGTCTCAGAAAAAAATTAACTGCCCAGTATGAACTATAAAATAAGTTTCTTAGTTGCTTTTAGTTCGACTTTTCCTTAAGTTTTCCTAAAAAATCAGGGGGTGGGGGAGGGGGGGGGGCCTGTTGATAAAGTTCAATATGTCTAGAAATTTTGAACAAGTTGAAAAATCATGAATAAGTCGATGTCATTTAGGTTTTGTGAAAATATACTGAATCGAGACTTCAAATGTACTTTTTACATGCCGAATGTACTTTTTCGTCATTCAAATGAAAAATTTACATAAAATGTCGAAAATTCAAAGAAAAAAAGAAAAAAAAAGGGTCAGCAAGCCGTTACGTCAGATTTGTATCCATATTTCACCTTAATGTACCTTAAGAAATTTTTTTTTTTAAATAAAGTCGAAATGTACTAAAAATGGATTAAGTGTGCCGAATGTACTGAAAACTTGTCGAATGTACTAACGAAGATTTTTGACAACGCAAATGTAACCGAAAATGCCATCATTGAGTCGAACTACTTCGGAAAGAGTGTGAATAAGTCGAAAAAATGTTGCAAAAGCGGAAATGTATAAAATGTTTAAAAGATTGGAAAATGTTGAACTACATATGTTTACATCAGTGCAGCTGAGAGAAAATACGGGCCCGGGGGATGTATAAATTCGGGCCCCTTCCCCCAATTTTCTGAAGAAACACTATATAATATGACACAATAATATATGTTAATTTTTTATTGAATCATTGAATTAATCATTAGTCCAACGAATAAGAATTTATCCGTCCATGTGTCAATTAAAAATAAATTTTAAAATATTCTCATAGTTTAGTGCAAGATTCTGTATCTTCGATTTTGGGTAAAAACCAGGTTTTAACTTAATTTTGCGACTATGCGACTATAGTTATGGGCCTATGTTTTTAGAAAAAATTTTTTAAAACACTAATTGTATTTTATGGTTAGAAAACGAAAACTTTTTTGTTGTGCCTCCGACTTACAGGCCCCATTGCAAGGCCCGGGGGTCTCCCCGTCTCTCCCCCCCTATCGCCTGGCCTGGTTTACATACATACATATCGTTATCTTAATATTGAAAGGCCCTAACTAACTTTTTTTTCAAAATTGAGATTTTTATAGATTTCGGTAGGTCACCCACTAATACACCATTGACAAAAAAAATGTGTGTGCTACGGTTGAAAATAAATCAATTACAAGCAAATAAAAAAAACCATTACTCACTTTAACTCACAAAAACTTTAATTTTTATTAAGTTTTTTCGTTCTCCTGTAAAATAATAAAAATGTAAGATAGGGCCTTTCTATATTAAGGTAACGATATGTAGGTTGAAAATCGAAGTATTTTAAAGCAGTCGAAACATATTGAGAAAGCTGAAAAAGTTGAAAGAGATAAAAAATGTACAATAAAAATCGAATATGGTGAAAAAACCAAAGGCGACGAAGCATTTTGAAAAATATTGAATTCGACTTGAAAAATTAGAAATGGGATGGAAAATGTTAAAGAAAAACTCAAAAAATTTTTCAAAAAATTCAAAATTGTTGAAAATATCTAAAACTGTTGGAAAAAAATTAACGAGTCGACAAATTGAAATTGCATTTTTTTAACATTGATATTAAAGTGCTATGAAATCCCTTTCAACTATTAAAGATATTAATAGTATTAAAAGCCAATGCATGTCTTATACACCATCATACATATTCTGATCAATATTTTGAATAACAAAATTTTTAGTTTTCAGCAATTTCTGAATATTCGATTTTTATACTCATTGCTCAGTTTAGGGGCGTTCAAGTAACGCAATTTTTGAAGATTTTTGACCCCTCTCCCCCCAGTAATGCGTCGTTATTTATTTATATAATAAATATAATATTTATTGCAGTAGCTAATCTAGAAAGCGTTTCATTATACACACCTAATTTCAAATCACTCTCCGCTAAAGAAGTTTCACTTCAAAAACAATGTTAAGTAATGCGTTTTTCGACACCTTCCTCCCGCCCCTGTAACGCATCGTAACGTTTTACAAGACCCCCCTCCCCCCAAATTTCACTACGTAATCCTTGAGGGCCCCCTTAGAAAAAGGACCGACTCCATTTTTCATCTTATAAGTTAAGGCAATTCAAAGGATATCGTTTAAAAAAAATGCGCTAAACATTTTTAAACTGATGCTTAAAGTACTTAAACAATTTCTTGTCACTGCCCATAATATTCGCAGTGCAATCTTCAGTATTCAAGGGTATTGTTATTTAATGAGTACAAAATGAAATCAAAACAAAGCCATAAAAAAACATTTAAAACTTCACACTTGGCAGACGCGATCAAAAGTCAAGTTAAAATATAAATGTTTTTTTTAATAAATGAAACAAAAATAACGCGAGACTTTTTTATATTTTTAATAGCAATTTAAATAAGAAATTTGTTGTCTTATAATTTGTGTATGATGACTTGAATGTAGAATGTTGTTGCTATTTTTTCAAAGCTGATTATTTATGAAAGTTTTTAATTGCTGCTGATTTTACTGTGTAAATGACAAAATTTATTATTAATTATTTTATTTAGAATTAAATTGCTACGCGTGTTGTACGCTATCTGAGAAATTAAAACTAAGCAATTTAAAAGCTACATAATATTTTCTTTATTTGAAATATTTTTTTGTTTTGTTATTTTTCGTTATTGTGACAATGCTTGACACTCATTTGTTGGGTTATCACAGACATTCATATAAATAAATGGAAAAAACAAGAAATGATATGAATAACAAAAAACAACCATTTTGTTTAAATAAATGTATAAACAAATGAAATAATTAATTATTAAATAGCAATCAACGCAGATCAGCAGCTGAACTTGACTCTTTCCTTAACGTTGTTGATATGAAAAAAGCAGCTGTTCTAGCATGTATCATACATACGTTTTTTTAAATTTTATAAAAATATTTCTTTTTTGCTGAATCGAAAAACATATATAACAATTAATTAAAAAGTATCAGTGGGAGTCAATTAAGCTGTGTGTCAATAGAAAGAGAGAGAGATAGAGAAGAAAACTAAAGAAACAAAAATCCGCAATCAAAAATTACATTAGAAAATCTACAGGCCATAGCTATTTAATTTTTTTTATGAAAATATTCCCTCATCTTCCTTTGAAATACATATGAGACCCATTAATCTTTAGAGAGCGGCATGCTTCAAAAGCTTTTTTTTCAAGACACATTTTTTTTTTAGTTTTGAAATGCGTTGGCATGTAAACGTTTAGATTTGGCATGCGACTTTGTTCGCGTGAAATCTTTTTATTTTCTTATTTATTAATTTATTGTGTTAACTTTAACTTTACTTAATTTTTTTGAGAAATTTTAATTTGAAAGTTTGAAATGAATTTTCTAATCGATGCTATCTTAAATAATTCAATATACTTAGTTTGAAATTTGTATGAAATTTGGCACAAGCAGTGTTAGTCAGCAGTAAAAAGTCAGCCATAAAGTCAGTGCCTGATTTGGACTTCTGACAGCCCTAGGGTAGCTATGAATATGAGCCCCCGGCCTGTACTGCTTGTGCCTGTCTAGCCTACGAATATTTTTATATGGAAAAAAGAATACTTCAAAAATTATAGTTTCTATAGTAAATGCTGTCGCTTCGAATTCAAACGCATAAAAGTTGTAAGTTTTACTGTAATTATAACGATTTATACTATAATAACGAAAATAATACAACGCGAAACTGTAAGACCTACGGTTAAAAATGTACATTTAGTTGAATTGAATTGTAAAATTTTATAATACTTCTTGTTATTAAACATTTAATTTTTCACCAACAATTTATCGCGTATAGCACTGTGTGACACTGTGTTGCATTTCAAGTAAAACGCACTACGAAAAAAATTGGATTCTTGAATTTGTTCATATTCGGCATAGTTGAACTTCTAAAAGGTGTAACCACATTAATTTTTTGTTTTATTATGTAAGAGGCTTAGTTGTCATATTTCAGACTTCTAAGAGTTGAAGTTATAAGGAGAACGGATTTTTCGGAAGTAGTTTTTCGAATTAAAAAAATTTTCAATAAAACATTTAGCGTAGTGGTTTTAATTGGAAACTTACTATTCCTTCTAATTATGAAATCAGACTTGAATTTTTTTTTTTTTTTTTAGAAAACCGGATCCAAATACATATCATATTAAAATGTTTGAGCCGTTAAAAGCGCGCTGTACTACGCGTTGAAAGGCTAATGCACTGATTTTAAATTTCAGTTTTAGTTTTCAGGTTAACGGCTCAAATATTTTAACTAACTACTTGCCCTCATGTTATGGCATATCATTTTGAAGCTTGCGTATCAAGCTGTAATCTGAAGTTCACCGAAAAAATATTCAGAAATGGATTTTTCAAAAAAAATTCAAAAATTCATTTCAATTAACAAAATTTTAGCTATTTAATTTTTGTTAAAATTAAAAAAAAAAATATAAATACTTTTTTCCCCGCGAAAATTTTTACGTCATTCAACGCAGCATAAATTAAAGTTTTTTCTTTAAAAAAAAAAAAATTTTTAAATATGGGTTTTTAAAAAACAATGCAAAAATATTTTTCAATTCGCAAAATTTTTGAGAAAATTTTTTTTTTTTTAAAAACAGTATTTTTTTCGAAAAGGACAACTAAAAACCTAAAAATGTAAAAACAAAAAAATATTCAGAAATGCATTTTTCAAAAAAAATTCAAAAATTCATTTCAATTTTCAACATTTTGGCTCTTTAATTTTTTTTTAAATTAAAAAAAAAAATATAAATAATTTTTTCCCCATAAAAAATTTTACGGCATTAAGCGCAGAATAAATCAAAGTTTTTTTTAAAAATAAAAAAAAAAATTTTTAAAAAATGGTTTTTTTAAAAAAAATTCAATAATAATTTTAAATTCGCAAAATTTTTGCGAAATTTTTTTTTTTTTCAGAAACAGTATTTTTTTTCGAAAAGTACAAGTAAAAACCTAAAATCGTAGGTATACCAATTATTAATTGATAGAGTTTGCTGTAAGCTATGAATTTTCAAAAAAAACACTTATTCTGAAAAAGTACAAAAATCAACAACAAATAATACTAGGGCAAATTCCTGAACGCAGTTCTATTGCTGGACATTGATATTACAATAATGCCAAATTTCAGCCAAATCGGAGCCAAAACATTTTTTCCCTGGCGTTTTCGCGTGTTTTGCCCCATATATGAATTTAAGTAGATAAGTGCCGCCAAAAATTGCAACGTTAAAATAAAGCTTATGTCAGCATCAGTTCAATTATTTTTGAGTTTTAAAGTATCTACAAACAAACAGACTTTTTGCATTTTACTTGTGTATTTACTCGTATCATACACATGGGTATCTACTGTACATCCCGCTTAGTTGTTTAAAAACAAAAATCAAAATGATTTTGTGGTCGACGCTTTATGATTGTTATAATTTGTGTTTATTTTTTGTTTAATGTATTACATTTAATTAAACTGTCATAATCAGTAAGGCAAACACTAAATTGTTTAAATTAGCGTAAAGAGCCAACATAAACAATTGTTGTAATTAGCATTCAAGCATAATTTCAAAAAACTTTGTCGGCACATTTTTCAAAAGTTCGTTTAAAAATTAGGTATATATTATTTTTCAAGGGCTGTTGAAAATTTTAATTATTGTATATTTTTTTTTTTTGTTATATATGAAATATGTTAGTAAATCTTTTATACCTAATTTCTTAATGATAGGAGTTTAAAAAAAAAAACGTTTTTATTTTCTAAAACAAAAAAAAGAGGTTTGTCATCGATCCCTGGTCTTCAAAATAAAAAATAAGAGCTGAAAGCAAAGTCAAATAAATTAGATTGCATTTGAATGCAATAAAGATCTTTGTGTTCAATGAATTTTTCTTGTGCTTGTTAAAGAATTTTTCAATTTCTGAACATCCTACTGGCGAGTATGAAAGAAAATCTAAATATATTGAAGTAGTTGGTTAAAATGTAACATGTAATGCTAATGTTGACGCTAATGTTTAGTTTTATGTGGGTATCGCCTTTCCTGGGAAAATAAATTTTACGCTAAGATGCAAATTTACACTCAAACTTAAACATATACTATAGATCGAAATTGATCAAATATGTAAAGGTATTCAAATATTTCTCATTCGATGGAGCTACTAAGCCCCATGAAAAACTGTGATATCGACTATTTTGAAAGTGATGTTTCAAATATAAAACGGTGCAATTGATATGTTCAACTTATGATACAATGAAGGACTACACAATGGAAATCTTGTGCCACGTTGCATAAAATTGAAAAAATTTTCTTCATCTACGACCATTTTTCCAAGAGGGTAGCTTTTGAAAGCTGAAACTCATGACGGTAAACATATTGAGAGTACATCGACTTTATGAATCAGGTATATAAAGGAATTAATAATCGAAATGCCATAGAAATGTATTTTCCAGAATAGGTTTCGCTTGGAGCAAAGCGGAAACAAACACGCTCTCGTCGTCGTTACAAAAAAATTGTTCTTAATAATAATATATAAATATGTACATTAGGGTGGGTCAAATTTTTTCGCGACAAAGCGTCTAGCAAAAACGTAATCTACGGAAAATTCTAAGAAAATTTGCAAAAGAAGCAATGGATCTAAAATCAATATCGATATACAAAAAGTCAAAAACATTCACCGAGGAACAGTAGCAATAATTAAACAAAATTTTTTTTAAATAATGCTGTCAAAGTAAACAGTAATTGGCACTAAGTACCCGAGTACTTGCATAAAAACAGTACTAGAAAAAAGTATCGAGTATATAATAATAGTAGCTTGTATCGGACTAACAATTAGTATTACTAGGAGATTGGCTGACAATTGTTTACTTAACATTTCTTGTGTCAAATTGTACATAGCTTAGTAAGAGTATAGGAAAAACGAATTATATTGAAAGTAGTAGTATTTCTGTACCTTTTAGAGGTTACATGCCCATTTATAGTCATTTTAAACCCAATAAATCGTATACATATGTATATGGTTCTATATAAGTTGTCTAGAAATTTACATGGGATATAATAACATTTGTAAGCATGATTCCGTCCTTTATTCTCACATAATGCCACTCTCACTCTATAACGCTAGCATGCATCCATCCACTTCATTAAAAACGGCAGCCATCTTGTGCGAATCGTTCAAATTAATAAGTCATTTATCAATATTAGCGAAACAATTCACTCGGTGTTAAAAACCCTATTAAATGGGAATAGGAACAAGCATAAAACCCATAATATACGTAATAACCCTCATTCTGAGAAAGCAATTTTAATGCTGTGCACACGAGCATGTGTGTGATAAAAGTGACGGGGATGTACAGACGAATGGAGATAACAAGCTCTTTTGAACGATGCGCTGAGTGGCTTCAGTGTTGCTGCGTACAGTGAAGGGTATTTGCCGTTATATAAAATAAAGTTAATGCCATAAACCGCAATGCAACCTACTCAATTATATACGCATCCTTATTTCGTAATGGAAATTTGATCATTTGGAAATGATTTCATGTTCTTTATTGCATGCGCAGTTCATAAAATTTCATAATTTTCGATATTGAGAATGATAACAGCACACGTGACTACTATGCAAAATTATTTAATATTTGGCCTCTGAATGAGACTAAAAACTATAGACGATTAAATGATAATCCCTTTATTTTTTTAACCAGTTTTAGAACTTTACTCCTTTGAACATTTTAAACGCAGGTACACGAATCTACTGCGTTACAAGCTTCCCCCATAGAATTCTTCACATTGCTAATCGACCAAACACGACATTTCCTTAAATTGTTTGTAAAGAGTTGTTAAAAATAATTGATTGTCATAAATACAGCAACTTAACGTAGACAAAGCGAAATCACTTTCTAACCTAACGTTCCACCCCTTTTCAAGCCAACAATATAAACCCTTACGGTTTGGTGCTTCTTCTTTTGAAATTCTCATTAGAAACTTATGATACCCCTCGTTGACTTTACAATAGCTGACTGTCACTCAGTTCTAACGAATGTCACATATCAAACAACCCTATGTAGCATAGTTAGAAAGTTACTACCGACTCTTGACATTATCATCATCTCCACAATCACCATTATCAACTTATATGTATGTACAGTGAAACCTGGTTAAGCGGTACCTGCATAAGTGGGAAACCTCTATTAGTGAGACACACTTCAAGGTCCCAGCACATTTGCATCAAAATACCTCTATTACTGGGATTTTTAAACCTCTATATCTGGGATATGATTTTTGAAGTTTTTGTGCGTTTTCGCCTCTATAACATGGGCTTTTCCCTCTTTAACTGGGACCATTTAGAAATAACCTCTATAAGTGGGAAATAATATTTATGTGCTTATAATTTTTTATTTTGAATTTGAATATTCACGTTTTATCGGTTTGAGTAGACTGTGAAATGGTTGTTTTAATAAAATTTCATAGAATTTGGGAAACTGTGTAAATGGGAACCTCTTTAATTGAGACAAAAAAATTTGGTCCCTTGGAGATCCCAGTTATCTAGGTTTCACTGTACATATGTCATGTACTGTGCTATTAAAGAATCGGTGGGAATATTCTCACATCAACTCGATTTTGTAACAACCCCAAGGCTCTCTTTTTTTTTTTCAGGCTGCCTTGCTCTCTGTAAAAATTCTGAGATTTTTAAAATTCATTATTCTGATTGTGCGTAAAATTAGTTTGTCAGTTCTCTAACAGTTCTCCCAATGTCTATCTCTTCCCTGAGTGTTCAATATGCTTTTTGCACTGTAAATCGAAGTAACATAGATAAGAGCTTGATCAGCGTCACCGTCTATAATTCCTTTTTAAATTACGTGGTGGCAAATCGAAATACACCTCGAAAGATTTCAATTGGCTCTTGAGAAAAATGCTGTCAAAGTGATGAAATTTTCTGAAAAAATGTTTCGTTCGGTACAAACGACTTAATATTTTTTTCATTCGATTTTAAGCAAAATTATTGACTAAAATGCTTTTTTCGGCGGTTAAGAAATCAGACTAATGTCAAAATCAGATTAATTTCTCGTAATCTCGAAACGGCGATCCCAACCTAAATTGATATTAGTCAATGTTCCTTCAGCATTTAGGACTAACTTTTCCACACAGTGCTATAATTCAGCGCTAACGAACCAAGCTGACTGACAGCAGGCTATGCCTCTACAAAACAAACGTGACTTAATATGAAAAATTCATATTTTACAAAAAGCTTGCAACACTTTGTCGCTCGCCTCATCGGCTATTAGAAATCCACCGTAAACATTTTAAGTTAAAAGTTCGTTATTACTTCACTCTTAAAATCGCGAATAGTCAACGATCTAATGACGGTCACTAATAGGATCTTAACAACAAATTTTGCAAAACATTGGTTTGGTATAATTCGGACAGGAGAATTGGGAACGCATTCTATTTTACCATACAAGCAGTAGCTATAATAAACATATATAACTTTTCATGTACCGCCGTTTGGCACTAAATGCAAATATGTATATGCCAAATTATGTAAATTTATTACCTATGGCAGAAAAATTACGACCCTTATACTTAGTATAACAAGCTATATATATATATATATATATGTTCTCTGATTCCCCTGTTGAATTATTATGAAATTTTTTTTTCTAAATTTTTTATATGATTTTTAGACAATCAGTAAATTGTTGTATAATCTCTATTTCTGGACTTTTAGAGAGCAGCAACCTCAGAATGTCAACGATTTGACTAAAAATGTTTTTATCCTACATCTAATATACTAATAGAATTCCTAACAGTTGGGCGAGGAATTGAAAGTAGTACATATATTATTTTTATTCGTCACTCTAAAGTTTATATATAGAACTTCTAATAGATACATAACTAATAGATGATAGAACAAATTTTCTATTTGAAAAACAAAGAACTTTATACAACTTTTTAAGAATTTGGTGGCACTGCACTGTGAGGTCAAATCGACTTCTAACTAGTCAAAATTCAGAAATTTGTGTCCAAAGGAAAAACTTACGCATTTTAACCATTACTACGCTTATCCTATATTAATTAAATTGTGAAGCGGGTGTTACTTGATACTTATGATATACTTACACGTTAATAACATTTCATATACTGACATACATATATTGCTGTCAAAATAAAGTATACAAAAGATTGTGTAAATGAACTTGGGTCGATATCTCATTACCAGTAGTTAGTATATTTTTTCTTCATTAAAATGAAACCAAATTTGATTGTTTAGCTCAAGTATTTCGAGAAATATCACTGGTCTTTATCTTTACGATAAATATATCATCAGCCAAATTTTGAAACTCTGATTTCATAATTGAGAATATCCTAGTTGTTAAACATAATAAGGGATCTATTAAAGGTTACTCTATGCAGCTATGAAGCTTTGAGAGCTTAGAGTATAACACAATTATATGATATTAAGTCAGGAAAACTGGAATCAGTGAATATAAAAAAAACACAAAGCAATGGGGTTGTTGCCAAAGTGTAAATAAGAAAAGAAAATAAACCTCCCCTTTGCGGCTGCTGTATCTGCTGAGAGTTTATTGAATTATGAATGCTAGACTGACTGCTCAGTTGAAGTGCAGCAGGGAGAAAAATAATTAACCGCCACGAGGTCGAATTGAAAGGGTAGTGGCAACGATGGCGTTAATATTTGGCAAACAAAACAAATCAAATCAAACAAATAAATAAAGTCGAGGTAAATGAGAATGTGGTTTGTGTGAATGACTCTTTAATGATTTTGTTTGTGAGGCAAAATCATTCTGGCAATATATATTTTTAAGACTGAATAACAATTTTCTACACTTAATATATGTATGTAGATATATATTAATTCACCCAATTAGAATGAAAAAAAGAAAGTCATTAACGGAAAGATTTGCTTAACATATTAGGAATTTTATCATAAAAAAAATTCATTAATGCGCTTATTCTTCTGATAACGTTAAACGAAGATAACGAAACAATCAACTCGGTCTATGCTATAATGTAAGTGATTATACATGCATGAATACAGCCCCCCATTTTCAACGCCAAGAAATCTCAGTAGCAGTAATTTACTCGTTGCTGATGTTTTTCTCCCTTGCTCCGGCTATCAAATTCACCCAAATTGGGCTGCTTCCATTTGCTTGTGTTGTTGTCAAGAGGGTAACGCCAGCAAAACCATTTAACTTCGTTTATTTAATTTGCAAATGCTTTTGTTTGAGAGTCCTTTGGGGAGTTTTGCATCAATTTTGTACTTGTTATAGGCTGAAAATGTGCTCAGGGCTGTTAGCGTATGTTGTCTGTCTTCCTGCTTGGGTTTGGGTGGCAGGTGCTTGTTTGTCTATTTGATTTGTTATTGTTGGTTTTTTGGTATTTTATTAATGTTTATTATGGTTTTTGAGCGCTGTAATGAATTCTGATTGTTTTTTCATTGTTTGTATGTGATTTTGGTTTTGAGTTTCAACAGAAGTTTGTTGGGTGAAAAACTTTAATGTTTGTTGTTTTTTTATCTTGCATAGATATTGATTTTTGAAATTTTTTTTTGGGTCTGGCGATTTACTGGGTCACATGCTGTAGTTTGATTGCTATTAATTAACGTTTTCACTTTTGAACGCATTATTTTCAAATTACACAAAAATGGTAGAGAAATTGTCCAAAAAAGAAAGTTCCACCTAAATTTCCAGATGTTGAACTATAAAGTTTTGTTCATTATATCTGGAATCAACTTTTGAATTTTTCTATGAGGGCAGCCCTTTAGATATGTTTCCTCACTATTCGATTCTGTTCAACTCTTTCGATGTTACTTTTCGGATACTAATTAATTAAAAATTCTTTACTTGCACTTAAATTGTTCATCTGGCTATTAAAAGAGATTGATTTTTGATGAAATTCAGAAGATTAGTTTAATGTTATTTATAACCACCAACATCACTAACTCATTAGTTTCCAACTTGAAAGTACATAGTGTAAGTATCAAGTCATATGAATTCAAGATTTTCAAAGCTAACAAAGTAGGTCACATGAAAACTTAGAAGATTTACTTTTTGGGTGTATTTACTTTTGAAGAAGTATAATATAATTTTTTTACAATCTCAATTTTTCATTTGGGTGATTTTGCCTAAAATAAAAAATTTAATTGAGATTTTGTACAAAAAGAACGAAATAAAATAATGAAATTGCAGCAAAAAAAAAGAATTGAGTCTAAATAATTTTATTTTTATAAAATTTCTTAAAATAATAATTCTTTATAGCAAACGATTTTAAAAAATATGAGTCAAAAATCACACTTACGACAGCATATTGCTCAAAATTATTCTCAAGTTCCAATAAAATTTTCATAGTCGAAGATTTAGGTATCGGTGCGTGCTTAGAGCAGCAGATTTTAGGGGGAGGCAAATTTTGGATCGATATAATTTTTCGCGTTTGTTAAATGTTTGTCTTTCACTTCAAATATGAGGGCATTATATTTGTTGTTTACCATTTTGAGAACGTTGTGGAAGAAAACAGAATATTTTGGATATTGAAAGTGAGGACCTTTTTTTATTAATTTGAAAAGGATTGGAAGAAAACAATTTTTTTTTCTTCTAATATAACAGTCAAAGATTTTTCACAAAACTGACGACATTTTCTCATAGGTCTTGAGCAGAAAGTCTCTATCTTTGATTCAAATCAACTTTAGCTTAGCTGGCTTATAAAATGAGTCACCTTTAAACAATTCTACAAAGTGGGTAAATTCATATCCCGATCGAATCAAAGTTGACGTTCTTCAAGTCATTTTAGTATGTCCAAATTGTTACAAATAAATTTAATTTAAAAAAAAGTGACCGAATGTACAAGGCAAAACTCTTAATTTGTCTCTTCAAAATCATATATATCTTATGTATATAAAAGTAAGCGCTGTAAGAGCTGAAACCAATGCTGAAGGCACTTTGAAACAGTCCTAAAAGCACTGCCAGCTTACATCTATAGCTGAGAATGTTACTTTGTACTCTGCATAGGCATGAGGTAAGTATGCGAAAAATAAAAAGGAGATTTTTAATTTTAAGTAACACCACTCTTCAAAATGTCTGCAAAAATCTATGGAAAGAGCTCGATTTCGAAGTACCTCCTAGTTTCTTAAGTCTTCACAAGCACCTTTCATGACTTATCAGATTTGACACAACAATTTTTCCCACAAAACAAACATCCTAATTAACCAACAGCAATTGCATTGACAACCCTTACCAGCAGCAAACCCGGACCCACTTCAAATCCATCGAATAGACATCAAACTGACCACAACAATGCAAACAAAAACAACATAATTGGCAAATTCACAAGCATGTGCGCGAGTGAGCATCTACAGATAACAATCCAAAACATAAAAAAAAAAATTCAAATTGTTTATAATCAGATGATTAATAAAATCCTTTGTCAACCCGTATAATTAATCCATTATTTATTACAAGTACATATAATTTTTCTATATGCAGGATAGGAACGTCTAGATAAAACACTACATACAACAAAATTTGGGCATATGTTTCAGTTGACTTCAAATATCAGTGGGCTTAAATTTTATGCAAGCAAATTTACAGGCGAATGACAATAAATATTAGGAAATGTGAAAGTATATATTAGGGTGATCGTATAAGGTGAAAAAATGTGTTTTTTATGATGAGCCAATTCGGCTCTAAATCATCAAACAATTTTTGCAGAAGACCTAAGAAAAAAGCGAACAGAACTAGCAGCTAAAAGCTATCAGTGGTGGCGTAGGAACTTCTTATTAATTAAGATTAAGGTCACTTATGAAGATTTTTCTTTTCGAGGATATCTGCTAGGTATATAACATATGTAAGTGTGAGGTTTGGTAGTTCTTCACAGCAGCGCCGAATTAAGACCTTGCGAAGTCCGGGGCTGAGGACTGGAATGTGGCTACTGAGGTTAAGGGTCTGGGAATAAGCGTACCAAGAGGTGGGCGGTTGCCTTGGACGTATAAGCATGGGGGTAGGAAAATGGCTCTCGTAATTTGAAATTTAAATTTTGTTTTTACCATAATTACTTAATCTTATCTTAATCCGGCGCCGCTTTTCAGGAGTCCCAAGCAATCTGTCAGATTATGAGAGTCGGAAGCAACTTTTCGAAATTTAGTGTGCCATATTTTGCTCCAAGCTTTTCGGAACCTCTAAAACATTAATATTTAATGTTCGTTGGTGGATCCAAAAGCCTGAGCAGCCAAAAGGGAACATCAGAGGTCAAGCCCACAATCTCTGACTACTGAAGGGTGGAGGTGTAAAAAGTACGCACAAGAGAAAGTCTCTATTGACAATTTCTGATTACTTTTTTTTTACGAATCGATTGCGTCGCAACTCCGACCGAGACTTGCAAAATCAATAAAAAAGCTAATCAGTTTTAGAAACAGCAAAACTACAGGGTAATCACAGTCTAGATTGTTGACTATGATGATAAATTCCACAGTTGGTAGCTGAATCATAAGGTAGACCCATCAAATATTTATAATTGAATTTTAAGAATCACCCTGGTAGGTTTTTAAATATTTAAAAGAAACTCATTATTGTGAGAATATTATATGGACTTATGTACTATAGATTCTTATCTATTTTCATCAGAAAAACAAAAAAGTCGGAATTAAATAAAATTTAATTTTGATTTGCCTGGAAAAACCACATCAGAGTAAACGACATATTTATGTTACACAGTTGGAATATCCCTCATTATTTTGTTATTCTTTGCAATTATTTTTGTCATAGAAACAGTGCATTTAAATCATCTTATTATTTTTTGTTATTCTTCCTCGTGCGGATTTTAAGTTTCGAGCAACGTTAATTTGGATGTGATTTGAAATGATATGTTTTTTTAAGCTCTCACTGCTTCTTGATGAACTTGTGTGTATATTAAATTAGGGTTTTCTCCCCTTTCAATTATAACGGCAAGAGTTTTTGTACTTTAAATACTATTTGAGAGAGCGTGTGGGCTAAACGTTATAAGAACCCATATTTTTGGAATAAGGTTTTTGGCTCTCCAAAATTGAGCCGACATTTTACTTGTACCTGTACCTTCTAAAATTATGAGTACTTTTGGTAAATGGCTGGCAAAACGTGTTAAGCGCCATTTTTTTATCGCATTAAATTATCAAAAAAAAAAAAATTATGCCGAACCAGAACGTAAAATTTAACTACACGACACACTTATTACTTTTGTTCGCCTAACCCCTTTACTCATTATCGTCCAAATTTCATGTCCGCACTAATTTCAATCTTAATGCTTCCAACATGTAAATTTTACGCGTCATGCGTACCATAACAATTAACTCAAAACGTATGTATTTCCGATAAAATCAATGGAATAATCAAAGCAATTTAATTTATTTTAATATTCTAGATGCAGGCGATACCATCTCTTTAAAGTATATATATTAGCTGCTTGGATTGGCTAGCACAGTACCCAGATATTAGCCCCATTGAAAATTTGTGGAATACTTACAAAAAAAAAAATACCTATGCGTCAAACAACCCCACAAAATCTGAACGAGCTATGGAAGGTCGTCAATGGAGTGGTCCGTTATCAGTACTCAAATACTAAACAAATTGATAGCGAGTATGCCTAAGAGAATATAGCTCATCATTAGAGCCAAAAACGACAACATAAAATATTAAAAAATTATTTAAAATATTTTTATTAGTTTAAGTCACGAAACTGTTCACTAAAATCTATGTATAAAAATAACTACCCAAGTTAATCAAAGTGTAAAATAATATAGTTTTGATGTTTGTTAGCTAGAATAAGGAATTTGCAACTTTTCCGTAAGCCTTTTTTAAAACCTTTTTTATAAAAACATATTAATATAGCTTTAAAACTAAAAAAAAATTTTTTTTATGAACAGTTTCGGTAAGTACATATGAGGCGCCCTGTTTCAAAACCGGCCAAGTTTATTTTTCATACTTTTGGACACACAACGAAAAACTTTTATCTTCATATATGTTAATTGAAAAGTTAAAAAGTATTTCTCACATGATAGCTTATAAAATTTCTTACTCAAAGCACATAAGATCAGACTTTTCAAGTTTTATTTGCGTATGTTTTTGAGAAAACAATTTTGGACTTGGCCGGTTTTGATACCAATGTAATGGACTTGGCCGGTTTTGATTCCAAGGCGTTGGACTGATTTTGAAAGCAAGTTCATGGACTTGGCTGGTTTTGAAATCCATGCGTCAAAAAAACTTTAAAAAATGTAATAACTCTGTCAAAAAAATTTTTTTTTTACCACTTCTATTATGAAAACTTTATTTAACCAGGGCAGGTAGTTGTTATGCTTTCATAAATAATAAAAATAAGCTTTTGAAAAGCGATAGAGGTCGAGAATCTATATTTTGATGAAAACAAACACACTCAGGTAAAAATAGTATTGCCAATTTGAAAATTTTAATTTCAAATTAAATTTATTTTCAAAATGATAGTAGTAAAATATCCTCTGCTCCAATGATTTTTATCAGAAACTGCTTGAAATTATTTTCGAATTCGAAAACCATTAAAAACAACGTTTCTAAACTTTCTTTCAATCGTAATAAACTTCAAATGGCATTTTGAAGTTATAAAGAATTAAAATTACTATTTTTTATTATACTTTAAACGCCTTGTCACTTTGAATCATATATGAAATCAATTTAAATCAATATGGATTCTTTTTGATTCTAAGCGTACGATAAGCACTACATTATCGCCTAAGACGATATATCGGCCAGACTTTGTCGTTCTAACGCTCGGTCATATGGGAAATAATTTTTTAATGTCTCGTTATCGTTAAAGTGACCTAGAACAATAGCGATATATACCGATTCTCGGTGAATATCTAATTTGAGAACGTTCTACAAACAATGAAATTCTACTTAAAAATGTGTTTGCTGAAAATTTTTATTGAGCTATAATGTTTGAAAAACAGTAGAAATGTTTAGGAAATTGTTACATAATTTGGTGTATTCAGCTTCTTTTGCCGTCATCATTTTTAGTTTCGTAGGCACTGAGTGATATTGGAAACTTTACAAACAATTTTAAAAATTACACAATAAAATTTTATAAAATATTTTAACAAATTTTATTTTAGGCATCCTGTAAGGTGTTGCCGCTCTGGGCCTACCAAATTGTAGCCATCCCGCTGTATGCACTTAAATAAATTGTTGGTATGTTGTTTTAAGATTACCTACGAAATGATATTAAATTTATTTCAATTTGATGGTTGAGTGGTTTAAATTGTTTGCAACTTCGTTTATCAAAAAGTCGACCTTTCATTGGCTTGTCAAATGTTGAAGACCAATTTATTCAACAAATTACCAAGTGACTAAGAAAAGATATCATGTCATATAATCGATTATAACTGCCAATGTATGACAGTTAAACGCATGTCATTTTACGTATGTAGCTGTCAAATTGACAGTTTCATCAATTAAGTTTAACAGTGCAAAGTCAAACAGCTGTCAGACACGCATTTTAATATGGAGTTTGTAGGTGGCTTTACAATTTACAATATATTTTCCATACACAGATCAATAAGTCAGTAACTATAGCACAAAGACCAACTTTCCTGGAAAATCCTCACGTGCCAAAAGAACATAGCACATCAAACAAAAGTCATGATCCTAAATAAGAAACTGCCAAATTGGCTTATAATATACTCGAAGGCACTTTAAGAAGTATTTCCGATTTTCAAATACTTTTTGTTTTGTTTTTATCCTATTATGAAAAATAGGATTACAAATTTTGTGTAAAATGAAAAGTCATCGTATAATAATATGAAAACTTTATTGTTTACAAAAAGAAAAAAGAAAACCAAACGTAAGGATACTACGCAAAATAACAAGCGGATTAAGTACTTGAATGCACACTTACAGTACAAGAGTGGAATGATTCTTACTCATATTAAGAGTGCCTCTGTGACTTTACGATTTTTAAGTTAAATTTGACACACAATTTGCAAATATGTTTGAAAATTTTTTTCCAAACACCGAATAACCAGTATCCGTTTTGCTTTGCTGCGAGAGGTACTAACTGTCTTCATATCCTTCCCGCCAATCAACTGCTAAAGACACATTCCCCAGTCCAAACAAACTATAAACATTAAAAATCAAAGATGATAAATATCTGTAGAGCTGCGCTATTCTAAGGCCGATCAGTTGCTCGATCTTGCATCTGCCAGCAGCCTCAGCATCATCATCAATAATTCTGTGAACTTATCAGTGAAATGATATCAAACTAAGCAGCAAACAAACAATAAACATTTATGACGATCCTATAGCTACATGCATTCGTCCTGGCATATATCATTTCAAATGCCGCATGTATTGAACGTATTGTTTTTATTGCCTTTTGTTAACATTGAGTGCGTACAGTTCGTTCAGCTTATTGACTTTATAGCGGATAAGAAGAACGAGCATCAGAATTGAAAGAAAGCGAAAGGGATCTTGTAAGGACATCAATGACCCATTTAATGTCACCAATGAAAACCGCCAATCAGTCACGCAAGCGCACGTACGGTAAGACAGCAGCAGAGTCCCAATGCCTTGCGATTTCTTTGACAAGGATCAAAATTCGATATGGGTAATCAACGCTTGCCAATGATAACAATAAACGTAGTGTCTAAGCTATTAGTTTGGTTGCAGCTGCCCTTTTTTATTTCATTGGTTCGTATAGAGTTATTGAAAATATAAATCGAATTAGTTATTCATTTTCAGTAAAAAAAAAAAACAATCTATAATATGTTTGACTTGTGTACAATTAAATAGCTTTTACCATATTTTTGTATTGAGAAATAACATCCGTATGTTTTAAGACTGTCCTCAATAATACTTTCTCCATTATATGAAGACAATCTGATAGTTGGTCCGATAAAGTACTTTCATAAGAGTTAAAGACACGGTCAGAAACTATTCACTGTTTTGGAACTTTTTGTTGCTGGAACTTTTGCCTCCTTTCCTTTATTTTGAATTACCGTGATTAGTACTAGAGGTCTGCATAAGTATAATCGTTAACTTACGAAACTGTTACCGAAGTCAATTTTATTGATTTGAATGCGTATACATAGCGTTTGCTTGTGTTACTGTTACCATCATTATAAATTTCTCTTCTTACTCGTAACCAACTGTACGTAGATGAATACGTCATCTGTACGGATAATATGCATGTATGCTGCGAGTACAACAACCCAGTAGGCAAGGGCAGGAGCTAACAGTGCTTCTAGAAGGCCTTCCTTGGTAAGTATAAGGCCTTCCACCCTCCTTTCAAACGTACTTTCTTTTTTATATGAAATGGCCGCAGAAAACAGGCCTTCCTAAGCAGGCTTTCTAACACCGCTTACCGTAGAAGGACTCTCAGAAGTACTTGAAAAAAATTTAATTTTAATAAATTTAAAGACTCTAAATATTAATTGTTTTTTTTTTATCCGCGCCATCTCACTTGCGTTGATATTTTTTTAATGACTTTACAATTTGACAAAGAATACACAAAACTCTACCTCCTTAACATAACATGAAACAACAGAAGACTAGCCTGCACACCTCTCTTAATTTCTAACCATGTGTATACTTTTCATGTCATATGACAAAAAAGTTATGCCGAATCATAAAACATTGCAATACATGAAATAAAAAAGAAACAGAAAAGCGCTAAAGTAAATGGAGTCCTTCTTTGCCTTCTAATATCAGGCCTGATAGCACGTCTGTTGTGGCAAGGCATATTATGCCTTCTGTGATTGTATTTTTATTTGCATGAAAATCTAGTTTTGAGAAGTCCTTATATAATCGCAGCAGTGCTAGCAGGCCTTCTCCGAGTAAGGCCTTGCTCATTTGCCTGCTGGGAAGTTGCGCGATTACTACGCATTTGATATTTTGTACTACGCAGTAATGCACTATAATATGCGTAAGAATGTTTAGTGAGGATCAGTGAAAATTTGATGTGTACAGGCGAGTGAAGTCTTTATTTTCTAAATAAATTTATGTTATATTATGAAAACAGTTTTTGAAAACAAATATGAGCCATGTAAGATTATACATATGAACACAAAGTGAAATATTATATTAAAGTGAACATGTTTTATTTGCTTCTCCTTTATTATAACTTTTGATATTGTTGGCAAAGTTGCCACTTTGTTACTTTGTTAATTTATTTATTATTTTTTTCTAATTTGGTCTAGTATTGGTAAATATTTTTAAAATGTGATAAGTACAGTGGAATTAGACTTTAAAAGTGATTTATACATTTATTCATAAAGTGTTTCTTTGTGAAGCTTGAGCTTTTTGCATATACTTACATATGTATGTATATCAAACATCTATATAAATCTTTGTTTAATATTTGTTAAGGGCGTTCGGGAGTTTTTCGAAAAATAAAGACATTTTTTAAAATTTTTTTTTGAAGCTGCGTTTCATCTTAGACCAAATTTTTTTTTACATTATTAAAGTATAACTATTCAAGACTTATCTCTGAAATTTTGGTCCAAAAAAACTTTAGACTTTGTAAATGTAAATATAGGGCAGTAGTTATAGTCATTTTTCTAGCATCATTCTAAAGATAAAACTACCAAAAAGTATTTTAAACAGATCCACAATGATGTTAAAAAATTAATATAATCCCGGACATTCGTTTTATTTTAGTTTTCAGATAAATTAATAAAAAAGTTACGCATTTAAATCTTCTGGCAACGCCTTGGTGCACAAATGAATTCTCTCTTCCTCACTTTCATCGAATAAATAAAACAATAAAGCACGTCATTCAGTTCGATTCATTACCTTTAGTTTTGTTGTGCGTACACATACACGAAGCTTATTCAACTTTTTTTACTTTACGCTATGGTACTCAAAGGAAATGTGTACTTGTAATTGGAGGAACAGAAAAGTGAACGAGTACTGAAACGAGTAAATTTTTGGTATCCGTGCAGACCTCTAATTAGTACTAAAACCCAGTTAACTAAATGAAATACTATTAATGGACTAACTAGAACCAAATTTAAGGTATTATCTTAAATTGAGCTGCGCCAAAAAATGTATGTTTGGCATTGTATGAGCGGTTAACTGCCATATTACTCAAAAGCACAATATAAGAGATACACAGCTCAAAGCACGTTCAGCTTTTCCAGCTTGTACAAGAATAAAAAAATAGCAAGCTCATCTCGAGCTCTTCTCGTTATTCGGTTGAAACCATTTCGGTTCGCAAATACCGCATGCTTTTTGTTTGTGTAATTTTTGTCTTCAACGTACTTTCTCAAGTGTAACAAGTTCGTTTCGCAATCGCTGTATGCTTTTCGTTTATGTGAGTTTTTTCGCATCATATTTTCAAGTTTTCTTAATCAAACTGATGTTGTTGTAACCAGGTTCTGAATCAGACTTTTAGTCACATCACTGATGTGTATGATGTCTCCGTTACTAAAACAGCACAACTTTCCCAAAAGTTTGGCCACAGCATAATTTTTACCATGTCACAACGTTATTGGTGCAGCCAGGACTTTGGCAAAAGGCGAACAGATTTTTCAACTCAAAGCGCGACACTCGTATGAAAAAACAATATCATCTCAAGAGAATCACAGCCTATTCCATAGTGTCCGAACTGGTAAGCAAAAAAAAAATAAAAGGACCACACTATCGAATACTTAAAGCCTTCAATCACAAGCTTCTTTTCCATTTGCCTCAGACACAACAGCACTTTGAGGACGCTTAAAAACCTTTGGCATTCAAGTTTTTCTTCTTATTTAAGTTTATTGCTTTTTTATTATATTAAAAACAAAAAAAATTTTCTCGCTATTTACTAATTAAGTATTCGAACAGCCTGTCATAGGGCTGCATTTTAGCATGAAACTCTCTAGAACTCTTATTGACAATACATTGAAAAAGTAATAAGAAAACTTCAGTTACTTCAAAAAGTTAATTTATAAAAATAAATCTCAATGAATATCAAACTTAGAAGATATTAGATATTATTTCACTTTAAAAGTGGCATGGGTAGTTGAAACCTCATCGGGGCAGATGGATGGTTCAGAAATCTATTAAACAAATAGGGCTTTAGTTGTACGGATTTTTCAATCCTGTTTGGATCTACAATATTTCTCGAATATTTGGGGAGAAATAATTTTGGTTTCTACACCACATGCAGTAAATTTAATACTCATCACAGGAAGATTACAGAACAATCAGTTATAATCATCACTCTTCTTGAAGATATCTGATAGAATTGTAGATTTATCTGAAAATCTGGTAATGCTTTTTTACATCATGTAATGTATGTAATCAAAAAGCTTACACGCCGGATATGGAGCGGATTAGCACGGTATGGCGTGTCACCGATCATCACCGAAAAGTTAGTATCTACTAGTATTTTAGCACGGTATAGAGTGTCACCGATCATTAAAAGCTAGTAGATATAAAAAGAAAATCCAAAAGCTTTTGGTTTCTTGAGCTCTTATAAAAAATAAATTGCACTGAAAAAAAAAAATCACTTCACGGTATTTTACCGAATTTTCTTAGAGTACTGCAAGTTAAATAATTATTCCTGTAGTCTACTAATTCTCGAGTAAAAAATACACAACTAAGTAACAAATGCTCCGTCGCACGCAATACTGGACTAAAAAAAATTTTTTAAAATCAAAATTCCAGTAGAGAAATTTCTTGGATAGAGGAGTTGGACATTTTAAAATTTTTGTTGAGAAAAAGAAAATTATTAATCAATAAAGTAATATTATATTCCGACATACGATCTTAGGACATCCTAATGAGAAGCTTAACTTCTTGAAAGTTAAAAAAACCCCACAGTCCATGATCGTATTTTCAACGGCAATATTTTAAGTTGGCAACAATTGATGTATGCAATCTTTGAACAAGTATTTGTTGTGTCAATTAGCAACTTTCAAATGACACAAAATGCGTTTTCCAAACACGCTGTCACGGGCGCTAAAAGCCGCAATTGCATTCACAGTTGCAACAACAACGCAGACAACAACAGTGGCCACTGTTTTCTAGTAGGATTTGCTTGTGACGCTCTTGGTGCGCCGCTTTGACTTGACTTTGACAATTGATTGCGCTATTTCAGGGCCTAATGAAGGTTTCTTCTCTGGTTGAGTTTGAGAGCAGTTCCCGCTTCGCTTGCAAATTGGCAAGAAAAATGCTGCTAATTTGTTGTTTGTGTCAATTGTTGTATTTGGCGGCGACTGTAATGTGGACACAGTTGATTGCTCGACAGTCAGTGTAAGAAATTAATGAAGAGATAATTTAACAGAACAAGTTCATCATTTCTATACTATACTATGCATGTGTGCATAGGAAAAAGTTTAATGTTTTTGACAGACTTAATGTCTTTATCTGAAGAGATTTCAATAATATCATGGGACAAAATCACTGAAATTTATTATTTAATGTTGACTTTCAATGTTCACTAATATTCAGGATGAAGATTCAGCCCAAGTAAAATATATTCTTCCACTTAAAAATTTATGGCATAAATGTGAACTGAATCAGTTTCAGTGCAAACAAAAATGCGTCAACAAATGCAAACATTAAAGCGCAATTCGAAAATTGTTTAATTTCTTTCCTTAATCCTCATATTCATATTTTAACTCTTCAGTACTGTGCAAACATTGACGCATTCACGGTGGGCAACTGGAAGCCACAGCAGAAGTAGCATCAGCATCTTTGACCAACTAAAGTCAACAGTCAACAACAATAAATGTTGAGTTTAATTAAGTAATTGAGTGACTTTGTGTGACCATTAGCGATTATTTGTGAAGTTGACTGCCGATGTTCATGGTGACAACAGCAACAACAATTCTGGCAAAAAAAAGGCAAACAAAAAGGTGGCATTAAGAAGCCACTAAAGTGCGCAAGAAACACGAATAATACATTAATTGTTGCAACATGAGTCTCGCACTGTCAGCTACTGTGTCAATATTTAATAAGCAGGAACACAACTTCTTGATTTTTCGAAATTGACTCATACACAGAGAAAAATATTCATTTAGTTTGAATAATATGCCGGCTTGCCAAAATTACGATTTAATTTTGAACTAAAAAATAAACTTACGATATTGTAGAGAAATAAACTAAGTGAATCAACAGTGATGTTGCTCAAGGGGTTGAAATGGGGGTAATGAATAGAAGCTCAAGTTTAAACACCTGGCGCACAGCGAGAATGAATGAAGTTGTAAGCAATGAATGAATGAATGAAGTAGTTGAGTAGGTCTTAGAGACCAGTCGTGGACCCAAATTCAGTTATGTTAGAAAAAGTGAAGAAGATGAGTGCGCTCTAGATTAGGGACCCAATCATTTTCAAACAAAATGATTTTCCCCACATTTTTTTAAAACTTTAAAACAAAAACTTTCTGCTCATATTTGAGAAAAGAACAGAAGAAATTAGTTTGTGATTATGTTTAAGCGCTGTTATTTTTCAGCATAAGACAATAAAAATAAATAAGTGCAAAGTTTCAAAATACGTCGAATGAGTAGAAAAGTTTGAACGGTATCTAAAGATGTCAAAAGAATGGAAAATTGTCGAAGAAATCGATAGCAGGCAATTATTAACGATAGAGTGAACGAAAAGTATCGGAGAGGACCAAGGAGTTCTTGTTTTCGGTCTCGATAGCGGGACGATATTAAACAAAATAGTTTTCGTATGAACGCGAACGATAACGTAAAAGGTCTGGCCGATAACTCGTTCTCGGCGACAAAGTAATGTACAATTTAGAACAACTGAATAGATTTTCATAAACTTTTTTTTTTATTCCTTAGGTAGTTTTTTTCCATAAAATATAAAAATATATATGTTACTGGCTTATCTAGTCCTTTGGATAAGCTAGTTTTCCCTAGGCCAAACTAGTCATCCGAAACGAGTTAGGATGAACTCGTTTACCTAGGATGAAATAGGTAATTATTCACTTTGACGGCCCACTTCCGATTTTCTTAAAATTTTAGCATATTATCGTAAGTGGGTGGCGTTCGGCCACGGCTCAATACAGATTCCAATATGTCCAATAGCTGTTTCGTGGCGGCCTTTGACTGCGGTTCATTATCTTATGTCCATTGCAGGCTTCGATGACACACGAGTGGGTAACCCATTATAAAGAAAAAGCCTCAACTATAGCAGAAAAATTCATACATAAGACAATAAAACGATATAATAAAACGGGTGGCTCAAAGTCGGACTATGCGAACAAATGACATCATAAAACAAGTGAGTGGACGATACCCTGCTCAATTAGCCTGTTCTGTAGTAAAGGATATGAAAATATCCAAAACTTTCAAACAGCTTTTTATCAGGAATGATCTTCGACTCAAGGCCTACAAAAGCTAATGCCTTCATGGGCTAACAAATATGCAAAAGCAATTACGTGTTACAAAACGTTAGGAGCTACTAGACTGGCACGGTGGAGAAGAAATAATCTTTTCGGATGAAAAACTGTTCTTCCTGCAAGACAGCCACAACCAACAGAATAACCGTATGTATGCAAAAGTTTTGCGAATGCTCCAAAAGATGAATTGACTGATGAGCGATATCAAAACGTGACCAAAATGAAGGTGTGGAGAGCGGTATCACACATAGGGAAAGGACCGAAAAATTTTGCCTGATTTCATATCTGTGGAAGAATGGCCAGCATCATCACCGGATCTCAAGACATTGAATTTTTGCGTATGGGGCCATATGCTAGGTAAAGTAAGGTCAACATGAAAAGATTTTTGAAACTTCATTAGCTGCTTATAAATTGAAGTGATTAACAAAGATTTAAATACTCCCGATTTCCAAGAAATATGTAATTAAGTAAACTAACTACAGATTCGTGTTCATACATGAGATTAGTTTCTATATTACTTTTTTTTTAAGTGTATTAAAATTTTTTGGTACTATTTAAACAAAGTGTTTCACTTTTCTTTTATTTTTGCCGAAACTTGTTACATGCAATAATAAATTAACATTAATTAAGCTGATGAAGCTCAAAAGTATGCACGAGCATCAACAATAACTACTTATATTTAATTTTTGTGAAAACACTCAATATAAAACATACGAAAATTATTTAACCCTTAAGTAATAAAATTTAAAAAAAAAAATCTAACTGTTCCTAAAGTGTCACTTTTGTGCTGCGCAAGAGGCAACATTTTTTTTATGGAATCACAAAAATATGTTCTTAAATTGTTCTGAAGTACCTACATTCATACATTGCACTTATTGCTTTCACATCACCTACTGTGTGGGTACTTGAAATTATTTTCCACTCAACTGATGTTCTTTCAATTGGACAGCTGTTTGAGTATCTTACAGGGACAGCTAACCGCAGGACATTTATTACGTAGGTACTCCTCGTACATGTACCTTTTCTTGTTACTTTTATAATTTGGAACAGCAACTTATCGTTTATTGACACTTCAGCATAATTGGATTTTACTTGTAGTGATTTGCCTTTGCGTATTTGGTGCTTGCTGTTTTAATATCCTTGTGCATTACTTTTATCCTTGGGTAGTTCTGTAACATTAACTTAACAATACGAATAATATAGGTACTTTTGTATCAACGTAAAACAAAGCCTTGCTAAACCGCACACCTTGATTTTACTTATGTCCGTTTTTTTTTTTTTTGCTATATAGCCTTAAGTCTTTGAAATGATATTACTTTCCGACTTTTGCCAGTTTGACGCTTCTTTGTCTGTTGAGATTTAAATTCATCTGTGTGCTGTAATTTGGCACGTTCTGTTTAGAAGTTTTATGGTAGTCAGGTAGAAGTATTCCAATACATTTGTTTGTAACGTATATTCTGATATTGCACAATTTAACAATATGCAATTAACGAAATCGGTAAGCCTTGGTTTCTTATTTTCTGGTTCGTGCTGAAAGCATTTTATTGTATCTGGCATAAGTGATAAATAATATAACGATACTGAAACTTTACCACCCAAATTTTTTAGCTTTAAATAAATTGAATTGAAATTTTTAATCGAATTTTACAGTCAATTGCAGTAACCAATATTCATGTAAAATTTTATAAATCGGTTAATGCTTTATAAACAAACGTGACAAAGACAACAAATGGAACAATTTAACCAGGTAATTGGTGACATATGTTTCGGCTATTACCACATATATACACATATTCATATGTATGTATATACATAGCCTCATCAGACCAGTTTTGGTTAATTTGTAATGTGATTCGAACCCCCGACCATTCCATGAATTATATGTGGACGGCCGCTCAAACACTTGAGCCACGGAGGTTGTGCTGAACGACATGTACAAAGTGCAAATTTTATATTATGCGATTGCGCCATCTGTTGTAATTTTATTGTCATTTCTCGTTTGCTGCATTGTTTGTACAATTGTTCCATTTGTTGTCTTTGTCATGTTTGTTTATAAAAGCATTAACCGATTTGTGAAATTTCACAAGAATATTGGTTACTGCAATTGACTGTAAAGTTCGATTAAGAATTTCAAAGAAATATAAAAATAAAAAGCCAATTGCTGTTGACTTCGGATACTGATCATGCTGGTGATGAATTTAGACCAGCCAACATGCCACGTATTTCTGGAGAGCATATACCGGTTGTCCAACGAGACGGAAAACCTCAGCGATGTCAATTAAAAGGTTATGGAAAGCCAATTAATTGGTTGTGTCAGAAATGTAACGTTGACTTGCATCCAAAAGCTACCACGAACAATGATTTTAAATTTTAATTTAATTTTTTATGTAACAGAAGTATTATTTTTTAATTGAATACACTGAATTGCAATTATTTCAACTAAATTTTGTGTCTTTATTATCCATTGCTCTCCATATGACTTAAAAATTTTGAACAAAAACTTGATTTTTTTAATTTCATAATTTGAAAAAATATGCCAAATAGCGGCCAATGTTCGCACTTGCGAACACCCCTTTCTAGCGCTCACAGACTAGTTAGCTCAAATCTGACAACGGATAACATAACATATTTTCGTACAAAAAGCTTTTAAGTTTTTTTTTACAATAAAATAATCATGTGAAAAATAATTGTTATTATTTATTCAAATAAAAAGGTACAGGCTATTAGATTCAACCAAGGACAATTTTTGACGATATCTATTGGTATAGGGTAATTGGTAGGTTGAAATAAATCATTTAAAAAATTAAAAACCCTTCGGTTGTAGTAAGCTTGTAGGTTCAAATGATCTTTTCAAAAATTTAAACCTTTTGCGTTCGGTAAAACGAAAAACCGAAACTTCAAATTTTGAAATCTCTCTAGGTTTACCAGTATAAAGTTAAAGCATAAACCTTAAGTATATACTTTGCTACATTTTCATCACACTTCACCAAAACTCTGTTTTTACGTTTTAACCATATTTAATCATCAATAATCAATATAATGCTCAAAGAATATCGATATGTCGCTTATCGTTATTTTTCGCTAATATATATCGTTCCGATATTTATCGGACTGTCAAAATATCGATATGATCGATATCCGATTTTTAATAAAATATCAACAAACCTAAGTAATTAAGAAAACACTATTTATGTCCTTTCAAATAATGTGCTATTAAATGTTGGATTTACTTTGCCAATCCAATTTTTTAAGGGAAACAAATGAACGACCTCTAGCAATTTTCTTGAAACTTTGGAACTTACCGAAGGCCACCTATTTTAGTAAAAAAATTTTAGTTTTACTGTTTTGCTATTGCTGTTTTCTGTTTTTTTTTTTTTAATTTTTGCTGTTGTTGTTAATTTATATGATTCAACATCTCTGGATTATTTTCATTGAGCTCTTAGCTTATGCGTGTAAGAATGTGACGTTGGGCCATTGGAAGCCAATGCCCACCATATTATTGCTGCGATACGGCCATAGATACTCCTCAATTAAGCCTTCTAACTGCACTACTTTCGGGACAGTCGTGGTACTCACACGTCCAACGCCACATTCAAATGTTTCACTCGAAGCATTTAATGCAAGTCTTTAACTATAAGTTGTTGTATTCTCTAAAAAAGGCGATTATTATTTTTATAAAAAAGTTGATAATATTATATAAACTGCTGTGAATTATCTTTGAAAAAGAATTTTAAGTAGAAAGCATATGCAGACAAAAAGACGCTTCCTTTAGTGTCAAAAGGACCGCTTACAAAAATTGTTGACAACTGTGCCGACAACATGCAGTCTCTAGAGCACAAAAAAATGAAAATAAATTTCCACCTTTGGCAATAGTATTCGTATTTGATGCAGGCAATTAGAGATGCTACACTTAAAAATCATTGAAAATCAATACATGAAATTTCACAGAATTTATTATTGCCAAGTATCTTTAACAAAAGGATCTAAAGGACCTCAATAGCTAAATTCGTTGCAATTATCACAGATGCATAAAACAAAGTGTGACTTTGCGTAAACACCTACTGTGCTCGAATGTGGGCCTAAATTGGACACTACAGTAACAAAGAGCAACACGACAAAACATAAATCTATAACAATACCCGATCTGTTGTTGTTGACCATGTGAAGCGCCTACATGAACAATAAGAGGACAATGGTCGGCACTCAAAATGCGAGCAGGGAATTCTATTGTACTTATGCTACAAAACTTATTTTGTACCTACGGCCCAGCTATGGAAAATGCACAGTTTTTTTCAGGCTACACTAATAAAACACTAAACTCATGTAAAGTAGTTCAGGAGGATGGAAAAAATCCCATAGAAATTGTAGCGTGCTAAATCTATAGATTTTATTATAAAAATTGAGAGCTGGTGTTTTTCCAAATAAATAATTAAAGGCGTTTTTCCGCTTTTCCTTACAATGCTTTGATTTTTCTGCTTTGGGGCGTGTAATTTATTGCAACAGTCAACTGATTAATGATTGCAACATGTTGCTGGCAACACATTTGTCGGTTGCAATATTCGCCGTGTTCTTTATCTAAATGCTTTTGCTGCAGCTTCTCGTTTTCCTACATACATATGAGTTGCCGTTCTACTGGAGTGTAACAAATCACCTGCAATTATCGCATTAAAGCAAGATATCTGGCAATGCAGATGTTGTTGCTGTTTTTATTGCTGATGTTGTTGTTGTGGCACTGCGTTTAATGCATGAGCAAAATGAGCAACATGCGCAGGCGTGTTGATACTTAAGCAAGCAATTTTCCCATAAAAATCTAATTAATAAAAATAAATTTCTATTTCAAGTGCAATTCCATGAAGTTCTCAATTGATTACACAGGAGGTAAAGGAAAGGGGACAAGTGAGAAACTAAGGCAGAGCAATATTAAAGTGAAGTCACTGGATTTTGGTGATTGAATATGCAATTTGTATATTAAAGACTAAAAAATAAAAGTAAAGGAGCAAGTGTCAAATTTATCCAGTGATACATTTTGTATTTTGTGCTGTACGCAGTAAGCTGAAAATAGATTTTGTCTCAATGTCTCCAAAAGTAGCCACTTAAGCCAGATAAGATTCGTCACACCTATTATAATGTTGAAATTATCAATGAAAGCTGGAAATTTCGATTGAACATTTTCAAGCAACGGACCTTGGTCAAATCTAAAAATCGCACTTTCACCCAAAACAGCTGCTGTTTGAAAATTACGGTTTTTATTGGTAATTATGTAACGATGATCAGTGGATAAAATCTAGTCACATTAAATTCTTTCTTCGAATTATTCAGCTAAAAACATTTTCCTCAACGTTCACATTTCGGTATTGTATCACCGGTGAAGTGCATACTTTTGTTACTCAAGTCCCTAACATTTTCGATTGAAATATTACTTATCTTTGAGAAAATCTTATACTTTAAAGTGTCACTTGCTTCCCGACTATAAGAACTCTATAGGCATAATATAAGATGTCTTCATATGAATGTACATATGTATCATAAAAAACTTGTTCACTTTTAAGTAAAGTTTTTGAGGAAAGCTTTGGGTGGCCATAACAACCCGTTACCGGGTTACGGCCGACCTCAAAAGCTATCTCCAGGCGCCTCTACTTTGCGCGCGCCTTCTCCAATCATTCACACCAAGCGTGGATAGGGTTTCCTCGGCTTGGTCTTTCGATCGGAGGCATGGTCTTCCTCTTCGTCGTCGCCCAGCGGCTTCCGCATCAAACACCTTTTTCGCCGGAGCTTCTTCGTCCATACGCACAACATGTCCCAGCCAGCGCAGACGTTGTATAGTGATGCGCTTGACTATGTCAATGTCAGCGTAGAGCTCGTACAGTTCGTGGTTCATTCGAATACGGTAGTCGTCGCCGACGTGAACAGGACCGAAGATTTTGCGAAGAATTTTTCTCTCAAACACCCCAAGCGTGGCTGCATCAGTCTGCGACACAACCCATGCTTCTGCGCCGTAAAGTAGCACGGGTAAGATGAGCGTCTTGTAGAGTGTCAGTTTTGTCGGGCGAGAGAGGTCTCTACTACTCAATTGCTTACTGAGACCATAGTAACACCTATTAGCAAGAGTTAGTCTTCGCTTTATCTCCAGGCTGACATCGTTTTGAGTGTTCACGGCGGTGCCAAGATAGGTGAATTAATTGACACCGCCGTGATGGATATATTATGTGGAGGTATTATATGATGACCGGCTTTTTTATCATTCTTCAATTTCTTCAACCTTTTTAACATTTTAGTCGACATGTACAATGTACATATACACCTATTGGTTATTTCAACACATTTCGAACTTCCAATATTTTTCGGTTGTTTTTGCTTTTGAACATTTTTTGACTTTTTAAGATTTCTTAACCTCTCAACCTTTGATTTCGGTTTTTATTGTTTATTAACTTTTCTAGGCTTTTTGTCATTTTTAACATTTTTTGACACATTCAATATTTTTTTGAACTTTTTAAAAATTTTTCAACGATTTAACATTTTTTCATCACTGACTTTCTCCATATTTTTTAGCTTGCTGATTTTTTTTGGAATTCGCAAAGGTTTTCGGCTCTCAACATTTTTCGACCCCATCGCCTCTAAACATTTTTCAACCTTTGAAATTTTTTCCAGATTTTTCTTCATGATTCAACATTTTTCGCCATTGCAACAACTTGCGACAGTTTCATAACTTTTCGAATGTTCTAGAAACGAAGCAGGTTCAAATCTTAGTCGAGTCAAGTTGTGTTATTCAAATCATTTTTATAGCCACCACAAAAATATACCTTTTTTTTCACAATCGTCAAAATTCTTCTTAAAATAACATTACAGTGAAAGCTCCCGCAGGCGGACATCTCTCGTAGCCGGACGAATTACTTGGTCCCAAGTTTTTCGTTATGTTTTTAGAACAAAATACATTCCGGTGGGCGGACGTTCCCTTAGCCGGACGCGGACACTACATTTACACACATTTCATACAATTCATCTCTGCTGGCGGACAAAAAAGACGTTCTAACGAAAAAACTCTTTCTCAACTCTTTCTTTGCTTTGCTGTCATTCAGGTTGTCGATTGTTATTCTGTTGTTGAGAGTAAAGTTTTCTCAAGTGGGCACAGAAAAAACCAACATATTATACTTAAACTTTTTTTTGCATAACTTTAAAGATTTATTGATCAATATTAATGCCTTATAATTTTTTTTGCAAAATTTGGATTTTCTAAAAAGTTATGAACAAGTGAATTTGTATGTGGGTGTTTTTTTAAATTGCGATTTCTCAGTAAATATTGTGAAAAAGTTAATGAAATTTAATAATTTTTAATAAGGTTTTATAAAAATTTTATTTATTATTTATTAAAAATTAAGTTTTTAATAAACAAACAGAATTTAAACCAACTTCTCATATGTTCAAAAACAAAATTTTTCCACAGAATTGTCCTGTAAAGTCAATACAACTTTTTCCTGAAATAAAATTTTAGTACATTTCATAAATAAAAAAGTTACGAATGTGTCGCCACCTTGGCAATTTTACTCCTACAAACCATCCGACAAGAAAAATTTGGATTGTTTTATTTTTTATTTGAATTGTAAAAATGCACTTTCTTCGACAGCTCCCGCAAGCGGACATCTCCCGTAGGCGGACGATTTTGTTGGAACCGTCGGTGTCCGCCTGCGGGGGCTTTCACTGTATTTCAATATGAAAAAAAAAAAAAAAATTTTGTAATACCAAAAAATTATTAAATTAATAGAATAAATCAAATTGACTTAATAAATTAAATACCAATTCCAATTGATTTCAGGGTATATGGGGCCTATAACTCATCACGTTAGTTCTCACATGATATAAGTTTTTGTACATAAAATATGGGCATTTCCATTCTGGCGTTACGTTACGTTTGTACGAAAAAATATTTAAAAATAAATACAAAATGGCACATTTTCAAAAAGTTTTTTTTTATATTTGCATAGTAATTAAGTAGCACTATATTAAGTAAGAACATTGACAACAATCGATCATAAGGATTTCAAGATATAAGCAAAAATGTGCACTGGCGTTACGTTACAAAAAACAGAAGTGGGTTTTTGACTTGGATTACAAAATTGCAAAACTCTGCGAATTGGGTAAAGCTTTTAGTATAAAACTTTTTTTAGTAGGACTTGATATAATATAGGTTTATTTTCCAAGTTGTCAAATTTAAAAACTTTTCTCGATTTTTTTGTTATTAGCCTTAGTATCTGACGTTACGTTACTTGGCGTTACGTTACTTAAATTTCCATTGGAAAATTTTTAGCTAAAATAAAAATTATTTAGCGCAAATAAAACATCAATTTTAGCTATTATATATTACTAACAGGAGACAGGTATTTCGTTTGGAGGCTGAAAAAGTGGACAAAATATGAAATATGTTGAATAGTATGAATTAAATATTATTATGGTTAAATACATAGAAAAAATATGGAAAATACTTAAAAAGTTGAAAGAGGTTGATAAAATATGTTGAAGAACGTCATAAAAAGTTAAAAGTCGAAAAATTTAAAATTAACAAAATATCACACAAGGAAATTACTAACAATTTGGCGTTACGTTACACACTTTCGAAATTTATTATAAAATTAACTATTTGTTTAGTAATCGAGTTTTTTATTAAAATTAGTTCAATTTATTGACCTTTGTTAAAATACAAAATTTCACGCACTTGCGATCGTCAGAGCAGAGATAAGGAGAATAAATAGTTTTTTCTGGCGTTACGTTATCTTAGAATTTCATTGAAATCAAATCTTTTGCTTTATTTAATGGTTAGTTGTCATTCTAGCCAAGGTTTTGCGATAAGAATGCAATTGCACAAATGCTCTTAGAAATGTAAATTGTAATGAGAAGATGCTCTTAGAAATAAGCAAAACTAACAAAAACGTGAACTTGAACTTTATAGCCCGATATATAGCCATCGTAACTAAGGATAGCTTTGAACTCTTTAATTTAACTAAATTTGAATATCTCTCTTTAATAATGCAAGTAAGAAAAAACTGTTGGTTAACTTTTAATTTTTCGGTCACGGTAGACTTTTCTTTAAAATAATAATAAGTTTACTCGGCAATATTTATATGGCGAAACGCCACTTTTGACTAAAAAAAATTAGAAGAAAATTAGAAGCCTCAAGCCTCAAATTAATCACAATTAAAATCGAAGAAAACATTTTTCCAAAGTTCATACGAAATGTTGCCTTGATGTATAGAAATATAAGTGGATATTGTGAATAAAAAACACAAACTTTTTTTGTATCTTCTGAAAAAGATACCCTGATGATATTTTAATTTATTTTTTTAATTTTTCATTATACAGTGCGACCTCGGTCAACGCAACTAATAAAAACGAAGCCTGTTGCAATAACCGAGGTAGTTGCAATGACTGAATCAAAAAATCTTAAGTAATTGGGTGTAGGTACTTAATAATAAAAAAAATTCAATTAAAAACAACGTTCATTCATCAAAAGGAAATCATTCATTTAATGCATTAAGCTAAATTTTACATATGTATGTATGTACATTAGTTAAATAAGGAACAAACAAATTAATAACGTGTTACAATATTTTGAAAAAGTCTGCATCTTCAGATTTGATTTCCGGTTGTGAAAGAACCATCTCAACTTCATCTGTGTCTGGACCTTCGCTTTCTTCAGTATTAAATTCATTTTTATTTGCCATTTATACTGTTAACATAATTTTCTAGTTCTTAAATGACCTAGGAGTTTTTGACTTCCCAATTACCAGTAGCTTAACTTTATGCGATCCGGATACATTAGTGTACGCAAGAAAAGTTATTCGCTCCTTGCATACTTTTCGACCAGGTGCTTCTTAAAGAGTTCTAAAGTTTTTTTTCGCAGAAGTCTAAAAATCAGACCTGACTCATCCGCATTATAAATCTGATCGGTAATAAAGTCCAGCTTTTCAATTTTCTCCCTAAATTCCTATAAAGCTTGTTGCACGAGCTCCGCCTTGTTCGATAACTTTTCCCACACAGATTTTCAGCATGCGGATACCATAACGTTTTTTGAAATTATAGAACCAACCATTACTTGCGTTGAAGGACGTTGGCTTTTCCATAATTTTTTGTTGCAATTGTCGAGCTTTTTCTGCTTTCAGGTTTCTGCTGCATATAGAGAATATTCAAATGACAAATGTTGCAATAAGCGAGGTAATTTTTTAGAAAACTTGCACTTACTGAGTCTGTAATGTAAGAAATTTGCTTGTTGCGCACATCGAGGAGTTGCATTTATCGAGGGTTGCGTTGACCGAGGTCGCACTGTATATGAAAAATTTGTAAGTCACCAAAACAACTGAAGTTTCACGATTTCACAGGCAAAACTATTTTAGTTTTCAATATGAAAATGGAAGGTTTCTCAGTTATTCACAAGTATAAATCTTGTTCATTCCAAATCACCACTTAATATTTCAACGGCATTTCTGTCTTCAAGAATTTTCGATTTCTTTAAATTGAATTCATTTAACAAACACTTTCACACAAAAATATCTTTACCAAACTAATCACTGCTTATCTAACGCCACGTTTCAAATACACAAGTCAACATAAGTACATAATCGTATGCACAAACTTCGCTATGCCAGGATATTATCAAGGTCAAGCAACTCAGCCGCATGCAAAGCGAAGGGGCAACACTGGTTTATCTCTATGCCAGTGAGACACAACAACGACAATGACGTGAAGGACCAGCTTAACGTGTGCAATTGAAATTATTAATCAGCAGGCATAATGCTTGAATGCACACATTTTCCATACGCATGGTCGAATGTCTAACTTTTCCCCAATGAAATATCAATTTTCCGAAAATTGTCAACGAAATTTACAAGCTGTTCGATGCTGCCTTTCTTAAAATATGAACTTGTAATTGTGCATTAACATAGAATAAGAAAGTTAATTCTTTCTTCATAGATAACCCTGCATTGAACTCATATTTCAGAGGCAGCAGCAGAGCAGCAAGAGGGTAAAGAACTCGTTAAAAGATTTGTTGCTTAGCTCATAATTGTCCGAAACAAACTAAATTTATTTCGAAGATAAGCCTTCACATAGTATTGGCATCTTTAGCGCTGTACTCTTATCCATGAAATGTAGCAATAAATAAATTTTGTAAGTTGCATTGTCCCTGGAGTCAATCATCAGCAATTCTAAATACTTTCTATTGCATGTTAATTGGGTTCACTGGGGAGTCAGAAATTATCTAAGACTTGGGCTTGATGATATATGTCTGAAGTACCCTTGAAAAAAGAAAGCTCAACAAATAATTGAATTTTTGTTTGAAATGCGATTAAAAATATTTTCTTATTCTTCTAATCTCTTCTGTCGAATTTTTCAAAACTGTCCACTGAAAACTATTTTTATTGAAAATTAGAGTTTTGCATTTCATAACAGACCAACGAGTGCTGGCGCCAGAGGTGTTTCCAGTTACACTTCTGATTTTTCCGCTGTCTGCTTCTGTAAAGAGTCTGTCTTGTTTAATTTCTAAGCCAAACGAAAATGTTCTGATGGTACTATCCCTTTTGCACGGACCATTTACTTGGTGCCGCTACTAGAAGTGTCCAGTTGCTCACTACAGCAGTAGCGATTTCGATAATTCGATCCAATTACAAGTCCTTAAAGATGATTATTTTTAACTTAAGATATATTGTGTGGTTTAGTTTGTTGTGTGAAAATGTTACCACTGAAAATTATTTCCTGGAAGTAAAGTGTTAAGTAGCGACATGTGAGGTAGTTTCTATGTACTTAAAATTGAATGTTAGTTGTTATATATAAAAATCTTATTGATCATAAGATATATTCGGTTAATTTATATAAGAAAAAGAGCTTCAAAACTTACATAACATGGACGTAAATGTTATTAGTGTAAGGAATATTTTGAAAAAAAAAATGTGTGAACTGAAAAAGAATTTACTGAATTGTTATAAAATATGAGTGATTAGGAAATTGAGATGAAAGTTAATGCACTGATTAAGGAACATCCGGACAACATATAAATTGATTTAGCATTGGAAATGACACAGTTCTTAATGGTGCCAAAGCCACAACCAGATCGCTATTTTGTAAATAGTTCAAAGCAAAAAAAGACTGTTAAAGGATATTGATTCCGTTAAAAGCTCTGAAATGTATTATAAAGCTCAATTTGATTGACCAAACATATATACATATATCGTATAGGCACTTGCTAACGTTTTCGATAAATAATGATGAGACGGAAAGATCATTTCATAAGGGGTCAGCCGAGAAATAATCTTTGGCAATTGACCACTTATCACGTTGCTCCCTTAGAGCAATAAATAAGTAGATAACTCGAGTACCGTAAAGTTAACGTTTAGGAAGTACTAGACGTGCTATGCAGTAGGCTTATATCCTTAAGAACCCACGTTTTCTTTTGCTAGTTTGCGTTAAATTTTGTCTTTCCGAGCTTTGCAACATTTTTTTCTGAAGCTTCATCATTGAAGCATGGAATGTGACTATCCATTTGTCCAATGCTTACTGGGTTCACCAAATTTTCTCATGTTAAATTTGACAATAGTATCAAGCTCCAGTTCGGAAAGGAGGTGTCAAGTCTTTTTCTCAGATTCGACCACTTTTTGTCCAGCGTTTAAGCAAACTATTTTTAAAATTCGTGTGAAATGTTGTTGCTTTATTTTAAATAATTCACTATTTTTTTTTAAGTTTTATTTATATAGGAGGTACATGGTTCCCTTCTCAAAATATTGTCTTTCCCTTTCTGTGATAATTGCTTAAATTATTGGTCGCATTTGTGCAAAGGTTGAATGCACCTATTCTTGCTATAGCGTCCTAAAATTGCTTATAGAGACTTTCATATATGACTGAGTAGTTTCTGGTCTAAAAATGGGCCTAATCCCAGATAAATCTAAATTTTTCTTGACGATAAATCGATTTTCAATCCCACAACTTGAGGTTGACTATATTATTGATTTTATTGTGATTTTCACAGATACATCGGAATCCAAGGAGTTTAGGGTTTTTTCTCTTGACCCATATATCTGTTGGAGGATAAACCGTTGTTTGTTAGTGAGGAATTTTCTTATGATTGATTAATATTGTATCCATATTTTTTCTGAGTCTTATTTAAAAAGATTTTTAAATTTAAATTAGAAATTTCTTTGCAAACTTATGGTATAAATCTAATATTCGGTTTTTGATATAACATCACTACATGACTTTCTCCAATAAACAACAAGGCACTGTCAAAATGCTTCACTAAATGGTTGCACATATCGAGCATATTTGTTTCCACCCACAATTAAGTAGCGGCTTGAGTCATCATCTTCTCTCTTTCAGCGTCTACAGGCTGTCATGTACCACATCTTCATGTCCTTCGTGGCACGGCTGACATGCGATGATTTATTCTTGCGGTCAAAACATGTGCTTGAAATGACAGCATGCAACACCACAAAGTGTGAGCCAGCCATTCACGGAATTAAATGAAGTTGCGCCCAAGTTGTCTGATGATGCTCAACTGAAGAAAGCGGCATTCTGTCTAATGATTAGTTTTGGCATCGGATTTCCCTCGTTACGAACAGCAGAGACATGATCGATTTCTACGATTCGTTGCGGTACAAATAAAAGGAGTTCAAGCGGAGGATCACAGGATGAGTGTAAGTTGATCTATACATGGATGTAGTGTATTTCGTGTTACGGTGGCGCATTTTCTAGCGCCGTTTTGAGAGTTCCTTACCATACTACGCTACAGGCATGTGAAACAGGATATGGGAGTTTATGATTTGTCATAATAAGATAAACTACTTTGGTGGGGATCGTAAAAAAGATATGTGAAATTGTTAAATATTCCTAGAAATTTTTCAAAAACTATTTTGTTGGAAAATTGTGGCTAGATAGGTACGAAACTACTAATTATAAGTTATTAAAAATTCGAAATGCTCGCACATTTTTGGATAAATTAAATGGTTTGTTAGATTGAATTAGGAAGAACACATTACAAAATGATTCCAAGTTGTCTGGAAAATGCCTTGGTCAGATGTAGCGAATGAAGGAAAAACAATGTGATGTTTTTTTGATTTTACGTATACTTTTTAAGAACTGCTTATATAATATTAATTAACTGAAAGTCTGAATTAAAAGTTGAATCAAATTAAGTGTCTGACAAACATAGCCCTTATAATTCGTATAGAGAAATGTTCTGATCCTGACAACAGTAACAAATATTTACTCAACTGTATAAAATGTTTAATGTCAAATGAAAATGGCGACATGTGAGCTGCAAAGAATTTGACAGCATTCAAAACAACAATGGCGGCAATGACAGCCGTTTAACAATTGGCCATATGCAGGAACAAAAATTATCGTTACTCTAACCTTTAAGTGGCCGTTTTAATAAAACTAATCGCAGCAATGCAAAAATATCCTTTATATCCTTGCACATGCATAACATACATATGTAATATTATATCGTCATTATGCTGGTAATGGCATTGAAATATTCCTTTGTGCTCTGCAAGAACTGACAGCAGCGTTGACATTTAAATATAGTGAACAGCACAGCAGGGTTACCATTATCACTGATCAACTTGATTTTATATAGGGTGCACAAAAACACACATTCGTTTAAATGAAATTTTATCCATTTAAATTGATGTTTTTTTATTCTTCCCAATGAAATTTTATGCATTTACATACATAGAATTTTTTTCGATTCTTCCTTAAACTAAAGGAAAATTAAGTTATGAATGTTTTTCTTTTTGTGTAATTTTGTTAATTTCAACACATTTTCGCACAATTAATTTTGATTAGAAAATAAACCATTACGGCTTGAAATGGGGGTGAAAATAACTGCCCATATACATATGAGTAAGTAGTAGTTTTCACATACATATTGGCAACTCTCGTTACAAACAGACGCTGTTTCATAATTATGTTATTTAATTCCACCTAAGTTTCTGTTTCAAATTGGGTTATTTTAGCTTTAGAGAATTGTTATTATAAAGCTGATATGTAATGACAGTTATGTAATGACACACAATTAAAATCGTTTCATTGTTTTTGGTTTTTTCAAGCACGGTCGTTGGTTACCGCGTTACCTTTTGGTATAATTGTAAAATTTCTGAGACTGAGAGTTTTGCTAAAAAGACATTGTTTTAAAAAATGCATATTAGAAGACTAAGTATACATTTTAAGCTTAAATTACACTAGTTAACCGATTTGGGTCTCATCTCGAAAGCTGGTTTTACATAGACTTTTTTATGTATTTTGGAGAGTAGATTTCAAAATAGCGAACCATTTTTTTTTTTTTTATAATCGATTTTGTGATATCTTCAAAAATCATGTTCTTTGGCACATTTATCAGCCTTTTAGTTTTATTTGACCTTCATAGATTGTATTATGCTCAGAAGATAGTTTCATCTCATTTTTAACAGCTTACTTTTGTTATGCTTATGTAGATCGGACAGGAGTTACTGGCGATCAAAGTTCAAAAAAAGTGATTTTTTTCGGTCTTTTTTTTAAACTTTTTTAAAAGTTTTCTTAATAAAAGATAGATAATTTCCTTACAAAAATTTTAATAGCAGGACTTACCCAAAATAAGACAAAACAAATATTAAGTTATATAAGAATTAATGAAATAAGGCATAACAATATTTTCATATATTCATGATTCAAGTCGAAAATAAGTTTTTTTACTTGACCTTTCTCGTATGTTCCATGCATCTTCAATAGTCAGCCTTCGTCCCAAAATCCTTCATAACGCTTTTTAATTGTTGCGATGTCCTGTTGGAAATGCTCCCCTTGTTCATCAATCATCACCCTCATCACTCCGTACCCAAATTCGAAAGAAAGATTCCAGATGGTTATATAGAAAATGCATTTTCATTGACATGCTTATGTATGTTAAATATATTGTACGCATGTTCCTACAACTTATATGTACTGAACGGAATTATAGTGATCATGGCATCAATGTATGAATGCATGAAATGTATGCTGTATCAGTTGGCGGTCGTTCTCACTTCTATTGTTGCCCAAGAATCTATGGTTTTTCTTAAAGTTAAGACTATATTGAATTAATATTCAAGGAAGAACAATTAAAATTAAATGGAGATATAGTTAAAATTACATTTAAAGTAAAAAAACATGAAAACTTACATTTAAAGCTACTTAAAAAATAGGTTTTTAAATTATTACAGTTCCACCTTGAATATTACTTCAAAATAGTCTTAACTTCAAGAAAAACCTTACAATATGTTGGAGCAACTGAAAGTGCGCTATGGACTTAGTCAGCCGTAATTATGCAACTCCGGACTTCATCGAATATGAAAATGTAAGGCACCTCAAGCTGAGTTACTATTTCAGTATGTTGAAGATATAGTAAAACTTATAATATCTATGGTAAAATCAAACAAGTTAAGGTGTTATCTTCGGCCAGGCCGAAACTCACATGCCCTACACTGCGCTGAAAGTACCTTTTAAATAAATGTTAAAAAGGCGTTGAAGAGGTTGAATAAGTCGAAAAAATATGAAATGTTAGAAAGGTTGACAGACGTTGAAAAATGTTGAAAAAGTCGAAAATATATGCAAAATGTTGAAAAAAGTTGAGAGAGGTTGAAAAACTCTAAAAAAGTTGAAACAACTTGAAACAATTCAAAATGCATGAAAAAGTCGAAAAAATAAAGAAACTAATGAAGAAAGTTGAAAAAGTCGAACAAATACATAAAGGATATATTGGAAAAAGTTACAGGGTTGAAAAAGTCGAAAGAATATGGAAAATGTTGAAAAAAAATTGAATAGAAATGAAAAATTAGAAATATACCACGCCCACTTGTCCAATTCCGCCCACTTTTGGTTCAATAAACTATATTCGTGATCGACATCCTCATATTAAATTTCAGCACAATAGCTTGTATAGTTTGCGATATGTGCCGCAGTTAAATTTAAAATTTCGGACGGTGACACACCCACTGGTACAATCCAGACCGGTTTTGATCTAGAAATAGCTTTCCATAAGCAAACCTTTTACACCAAATTTTAGTATGATTGCTCACATGTTTCGATAAATATGGCACTTATCGTATTTTACTTGTATGGGAGGTGCCACTCCCAATGGTGCTATTTCTGCCACTTTTGATTCAGATATACTCTAAAGCAACTGAACCACTTACATTAAATTTCATAGCAATTGCTGGAATAGTTCACATAAAACAGCACTTAGAAATTAATGTTTATATGGGACGTGCCACGTCCAATGATGAAATCCTGTCAAAATTCATTTATTATTAAAGCTTATAGTAACTGACATCTATAGACCAAATTTTATGAAGATTACTCTCATAGCACACTATCTATAACAATAAACGTTTTTTGCTTATATGGGTGGTGCCACGTCCACAGATACTATTAGACCAAATTTTTGTAGAAATAGACCTTATAGGAAGTATATCTACCTCATTAAATTTCATAACGATTACGTTGTTAGTCCTCTTTATATAACGTTTATAAATATTGTGGGCGGTGCCACGCCCTTGAGCAAGTTTTTTCAGTAAAGTAGCTGAGCTTGTATTGATGACTGCTCTCAGCGGCATCATCACCAAAATTTTTATGGAAATCGTTTGTGCCAATTCTGAGATATACGGAATCAAAATTTTTAACAGTTGAAAAGTGCCACGCACATTTTTTCGATTCTGCCCACTTTCATCTCAATTCAAGATATATTTGATAAGTATCCGCTTACCAAATTTCATCGCAATATCTTGAACGGCTTACAAGATATGGTAGTTTAAATGATAAAATTTAGGGCTATGCCTCGCCTCTGTACGACCCTTTGGAAGCTTGAAACCCAGCGTAATCCTAATTTGGTTCACATGTGCACCACATCACCAATTTTCATCAAAATCGCTGCAACTTTTTTCAAAATTGGCGTGGGACAGACAGACAGACAGACAGACTGTCTGTTAATTGACTCAGGTGGTGACGCTGATCAAGAATATGTATACTTTTCCATACCTGCCACGCCCCCTGCGAGGTGTTACAAACGGAGAGACAAAGTGAATTTACCCTCGGTGTAGGGTATAAAATGCTTAAGTTGACTCAACATTGATCAAAGGTCAATTCTCTGTAAGTTTCGGGCAAATTGTATCTTTTCGGTGTTCTTTTTTTTTGCATATATTTCGAACTTGGTAACGTCTCAAAGCGAAAGATAAATTTCACATACTAAACCATGTATGGCATTAATGGCAGAACTTCAGTGGTAAAAACGGGTCAATTTTAAATCTAAAAATTATCTTTACATCAACACGAGAATCTACCATTTAATCTAACGAAGCACCTATGTATTTTACAATATATTATCGACTCAAATGAAACTTTTTATGTATTCAATTTCAAATGTATAATTTATGTTAATAGAATAAGTCAGAAGATCAGATTATATAAAATATCATTTTATGATAAGTTCAACAAAAGCCGAACAAATTTTTCTGATTCTCACAAAAATTTAGAGCTTTGAAACTCACTTAACATGAGATCGACTTCAGACTGAATTAAATACATTGAACTAAATTAAAATTCATTATAAATCAAATTAAAAACTGAAATTCATCGCCACTTTTGTAACCCCTAATGACACAAATGTCCTTACAACAAATGTGCACAAATGCCAGTGACTGCGACTGCGCCATTGTTTACTGAAATGATGATGAACAAAACTTAAATAGGGGTGCGTTCGAGACATTGGGAAGCTGGCAAAAGGTGCAAAATACCCTCAAATGGCAATAAATATTTTCACAATTATAGAAAATTAAAATCACCAACATCATCATAAACGGCATCAGGATCATGACAAGAAGAAAACAATATATACCAATGAGATCAGAACAGGCACTTGAAAGCACTTCACATCCACGATACAAAACAAATAACAACAACAAACACAATTTAATAGACTAAACACAATGAATCGCACATATCCTGAAAATACTCGAAAAGGACAATAAATAAATGGATAATAAATTAACTTCATTTAATGGCAGAAAGATTTCAAATGAATTTCAATTCAACGAAGCGTAAAAATGCGCTGCAGCAGTAGCAGCAGCATCGTCGTCATTATTATCATCAGTGGCAGCAGTGAAGGGAGCGCAGATAAAAGGACACTACAACAAAGTGCAGCTATTAAGGATAAATTAATGAATCCTTTGCCGCGTGTGATTTTTAAACATGAAAAAAAAACGGAAAATGAAAATCGAAACTGCTGTAACAAGACTAACAAGGATAACAGACAATGAGAGAAAAGAACATTTAAGGACAATTAAATGGAAATATAGTATGTACAGCGTGCATGTACATTTAGAGAACTATAAAATTTGAAAAATATCTTTCAATAGCAACATTTTATTGAAATCATGTTTAAAAAATTTAATGAACCGCGCAATGAAATTGAGGAACAACCCAAGGAATTCCTCGAAGTGTGACATTTCACATATATTTTGGAGTCATATTCTATTTGTGTTCTTAACGCTGTCTCAAGACATTCGCTAAATGGACAAATGGAAAATGCACATGAAAGTGATGCCGACACAGTAGCTACTCGATGTCGTAGAAAACAACAAGATAGCGACAAAGTAGATGGGTGTCAAAATTTCACTGGATTTTATGCTTTTTTCTATGCTACATCTTTGAATAATCGAGGCGTTGGTTGTACATAAAATACGTAACACCTACATTTTGATTTTAAAAATACATTGAGAAACATTTGATTTGAAAAGTATTCCTGTTACACTGAGACAAGATTTTTTTTTTGTTTTTTAATACCGTGTGCTTAATATTAATCTATTTGTTTTTAAACTCACTGAAAATTAAACATTTATTATAAGTTGAGATTAAAATAACATTTATTCTGGTATTTGAAAACTTCTTCTATTAATTTATGAAAACATCTGATGGCAACTTTATAATAGCACGCTCATTTTTCAGCAATTTCCAAGGCTTTGTAAAATGTTTCGTTCGATCTAAGGGAAATATTAGGCAGCGCTGGATTAAGGTAGATAATTTATAAGACTATTTGAAGAATAACAAAAAAAAAAAAGATGTTATATCGAAGATATTTTGAGAAACATTTTTATAAATAAAAAAATTTAAGTTTAATTTTTATAAATATTTTATAAAATTAAAGCATTGCAAACAAAAATGATTTTGAGTTTTTTCATCCTATATTTTTCCCCATAGTTTTTGAGAAATTTCGGTTGAAAAAATCTTCAAAAAAGTTAAGAAAAAAACAAATCGTGCAGTTATTTAAAGAACCACCGATATATAATAGCTTACTGCGGGACCTATATCCAATTTTTTCACTTGCAATGGAGAAAAACATTATTATTTAATGAATGATTGATCAATTTTTTCTCAAATTTTCAAAGTTTATTTTTTTAGATATAGTATCCGTGTTGGAAGATATTCAAATGCAGCATTTTGAGTTTCTTAGGTATAATTTCCCTATATTTTATATATATTATTATTTTATAGAAAAAATACACTTTAGTTATTCAAAATGCCGCTTTTAAAGCTAATGTATAACCTACCATGGTTCTATTCCACCAATAGACTTCATGCCTTGGCTGAAATTGAGAAAGTTTCTGACAAGATAAATAGGCTCACTCAAAATTTTCTAATCAAATGTATGGGTTCTGATTATAATTATATCAATGAACTAGTTTCATCTTAGGTAGTATAAGTAAGTAGTTTAAGGTATTTTATATAAAAATATTCAAATAGGTTTTTGTAAATGTTTGCCTCCATAAGACTTCGAGTTTAAATCAAAATATGTATATCTTAATTAAAATTTAATAATTAAGTAGAAAAAGAAAAATCTTAAACTCTTTGAATTATTATTATAAAAAGAATGAGTTGTAATATTATGTATGAAATAAATAAATAACTAACTAACTAACTAATCTGGACATTTTTCATGTTCATGTTTCATGTGCCTGAAGCCTTCAATTCATTTTTCAGGCTTAAGATGAATATCATCCAGTCGCAAAATCATTTTTGCTTTTTTACTGAGTAGAACACGTTTAGTTGTTTATGCTGAGGAATATGAACAGCCTAGGGCAATGTGATACTCAAATTAAACTTTTCAACCATATAAGTGTGATATCAAAAATCCTAATATGATCGAAAAACTCAGCGTTCTGATTAAAACTCAATACACCCAATGCCTACGTTTCCTAAGTTGGCAGCAACGTAAGCCCTTTTATTAATCATGAGCTTTTAAATTTATGAAATTTATAGCTTTAAGACCGCGAAGATTGCGAAAAATATCGTACGGTATCGAAATTACAATATTGTTGAGTTTTATCACTAAATATCCACACTTTATTCAATCAACTTTAGTGCGCAACTCGCCGATTTGAAACGTTAAGGAAAAAGAGAGTTCTAAATATTTGAAAGTTCTTTACACAATTTCTTAATTTTTGAATTATATGGCTAATCTCTTATACAAAGATTTTAAAATCTTAATGTTCATCTCTTTCAAGATGAGTAAGATATTCAATGTGGTGGCACACATTTTATTATGGATTTTGAAATCATTGAAGGAATAAGGTTTTGACGAAAATCCTTCTCACCAGAGTCATATTCTCTCCATGTCAACGAAGCTCAAACGTGCAGATCTTCTGTATGGCTATGAATAGGCAACAGTGCAATGCTACATAATTTACAAGTGTTCACCCACAATTGTCTTCGTCGAATTCTGAAAATTTGGTGGCTCAGGATCATCTCAATGTCAGAATACCCACCAGATGCATTAACGAAAGTATGTAGCAGAAAACGCAACCGCTCTAAGTCGTCGTAGAAACGATCGCAAGAAAATACGTGAATTGAGGAAATGTCGCAAAGAATTTTAGATACTCGCTACTGATCGTGCACGTTGAAAGAATTTTATAGTGGTCCTATGGTCCGTGAGAAGATAAAGGACACAAGAGATGAAATAAATGTTAAATGTCAAATTTATTGTAAGAAATCAATTCAAATAAAATTATCTAAATACCTTGCTATTCATTGATAAAAATGAACAAATATTTCATGCACTCGTACATTATTTGTATTGTAATATATTTTTCTTTCATGAAGGTCGGTAATGCTATTGTCATTCAAGTGATTGCGTTTGTTATAAATATACGATTGTTAACACTTGACTGGCTTTTGACATAATTAAGACAAACAAACATACAAAAGGTGCAACAATAATGGCGGCAAAATCAAATTTCTTCAAAGAGTCTATAGCTCTACTCGAACAAAAAATAGAAAGATTGACAAAAAGAGCTAAATACAAAAAAGTTACTGATGGCAAATGATTAAGAATTAACACTGTCATGATTGTGTGTTAAATATTGCGGCATGTACTGATTTCAGGCATGCGGTTGTAGACAATTAATGATGTTTGACTGAAGCTCAAAATGAGCAATTGAAAAATGGAAGCATTTGAAAGCAGCAGTTTTCAAACACAAAAAAATAAAATTTCATTTCAAGTGCTATACTGCGTGCATGACATTTTTGGCAACGTGGGAAATTTAATTTAATAAACTAAAAGTTTTTTCCGTGTAACTCTTCGAATCTTTCTTACCATATGCCCATTTAGGGTGTAGCACAGCGTAAGCTCTTGAACTTAATCTCAACTGTGTTTTTTTTACAGCGTCTTGCAATTACGTTGCCCTGTCATAAATTTGTCCTTTATGCCATTTTAGCGAAAATAAATCATCCAATATATTGCATATTGCGATCAACGCATTAAACGATCGCGATCCCGCACTAATTCTATAAAGTGTGATAATTCCCATGAATCATCCATGAATTATGTTCAACTCTTTTGCACTCAAATTATAAATCAATAAATCTACTCAGCAAAAACTTCAGCTCCAATTATGATTTCACTCCTCTTGCCGCTAGCGGCAACAATAATTGCTGCTGCTGCTGTTGGTGGTGGCTGCTACAACATTGCAGCTCCTTTGCCTGCCATTCGGAAGCTTTGCGCAACTCAACGACATTAGGTAATTTATTATGCAAAATATGCCATTGAGTCTGGGGCGTTAATTTGAATTGCTCGTCTGTTGTTGTTCTCCTCAGCAGCATGGACTGGCATCCTCGCAGAATGTAGTTCGATTTCGTTCCGCTGTGAGACGCATTTTTTCTGAATGTAACGATATATTTGACACTTGTGCGATTTTAATCCCATTTCACGGTGATCCAGGCGCAACGATGTTTATGCTGGTATTTCTGTTGTTTTGTTGCTGTGTTTTTTTTCCTGATGATGGTGATGACTGTAATTGTATGCGATTGCATATGCGCATGCTCACAATTTATGCATTGCCATATGGCTAAGTTGGAGGCCTTTCAAGAGGCCAAAAGCGTTAAAGTCATTTATTAGCGCTTTCTTGACTTGAAGCATGATGCCGCCAATTAGGCGCTTTAAGCTTCTACTAATAATGAAATTGAGTATAAAGGGTGTTGCAATTTAGGCCGTGGGCAATGATACATATGAAGATTCATGAAAAACCACATGAAAACTAAAAAAATAATTTGCTGTTGACAAGCGAAAACTAAACAATTTCATAGTTGATTGCTGCTTACACTGGATTTTGGGATAAAACTTTTACAAAAAGATAGAAAACATTCACATTTCGTTAGCTTTCAGAGAGTAGGTATCGAAACTTAAATGTGAGGTTCATGCCATGTTTTTCTTTGTCGAAATTCCTAATATTCTCTATTGTGCTGTATTGTGGTCTAGCTATTTCAACTCATTAGCCTTTATCCAGCAACATAATTCTAACAACATCGCATAATCTCGCCAATCAGACATTTAATAAAGTTAAAAAAAAGCTGTTTTGGGTAACTCCTTCCCAAATTCAATTTCGAAATCGAAACTCGAAAAGTTTTAGGAAGAAAATTAGCGTCAGCGACTTAAAAATGTTCCATTTATCAAACTTAAGGTTCACAATGAAAATAAAGACTCGTGTTATGTTCAAATAAGTTTTTGATAAAGCTTTCTAGATCAAGAAATCTTAAAACTTATTGGAACGCAATTTACTCTATACCCTTAAAAAACAACGGCCAGTCAAAATTTTAAAAAAGAGTATGTAAATTGTAAAATCATAAATTTTGAATTTTGAAAATTGCATTAGGTCGGATTCAAAATGACTTGGAAATTTATTTATTTATTTATTTATTTGCTAATTTCACTGTACAATAAGTCTTAGACTTTTATAGTACATCATAGGCATAAGCAATTAATAATTGATTAATGGAACAATTAAATAATTAAAATGTTAAAATTAAAATACTATTAATATAAAATATTTATAATTTACAAATAATAGCTATGCATCTATACTCATATAATACGTTATTACATTAAAGCTTTAATAAATAAAAATACATTTAGCTTGATGAAGTAAAGAAGTAGATAGAAATAAAGATAGTAGAGAAATAGAGGATAAGTACAGAAATTAAAGAGCAAGGTTCAAGAATTATAATCCAAAAAAAGTATAAGTTTTTTTCGTCTGAGTTTTTTATGATAAGGTGACATTTGCTTGTCTGAAACTGTCTAAGTAATTTTTTGTGAAAATTTTGAAGCAAAGAATTGTTTATGGGTTTCGATAGCTTTTCATTGCTGACGTCCATTGATTACGTGAGATGTTTTTGCCCCTTTTCTCCAAGAGAGATTTGATAAGATCTAGTGAGACTCCTATTACTATCGTGTAAGGCTTACCCTATAATTTTTAATTAATTAAATTGATTTGATATGTTCACGTATTTTGTTTCATACCACTTATACTGATGTCTTCTGCTGACTCGGAAAGACTCAGAAAGTTTCAGAAACAGTACCATAAATGTTTCATTTGAAATATTGCAAACTGAACGTTGCAGAAATCTTACTAATATATTGCTAATGTAATGTTTCACATGCAATCATTATGAACTGTTTTTGAAATGTTCCACATTTAATGTTTACTAAATTTATCTAATGAAATCTAAGTAATGTTTTATTATTCTATGTTTGATGCTACGTTAAGTATTAACTATTGTCAATTATAAATTCAAAAACATCACAAAAAATAATTGCATATTAAGTATCAACGCAAATAATGACGCGGGTAAAACAATGTTTCAGAGTGCCGATGACATAATAAATTAACAGCGCAAGTGACGTAAAATAAAAAAATAGTTTGGAAACGCAATAAAAAATTTTGTTCTTATCTACTTAATCTTATAAGATTTCGTTAAAGTTCCAGAAACGTTTAAAATTAAATCAAAAGGCAGACACTGATACATTGTAGAAAATTTTTTTAAAAGGAAATAAAAATTGCTGAAACATAACTGAAAGTTTGTAAGATTCCTGAAAGGTTTCAGGAACCTTACATGTCGTTGCATCTCGTTTCCTAAATCTTCACTAACTTTATGTGCGTTTATGTACTTCCTCTATTGTAATGATTAGACAAATGAATCCATGTCTTTTGGTAGTATAAAAAGTCAGTCATTAGATGTACTTAAGTATGTATCTGCAGACTCCTATTGCAGCCACTCCAGCCAATCGTCCACGGCGAAAGAAACGTGCCGGTGTAAAATGGTTTTGTTTCAGCTTCAAGAAACTATTTTTCTAAATTATTCGATCACTTCGATTCATGAAAGAGATATTTGAGGCTTTTGCTATAACTTTTCAAATTATTTCATTTAAGTTCCTATTATTTATTTGTCATAACTTTCAAATCTGTAAGCTTCTTAGGTTCTAAGGTTCTTAGTTCCATTGACAATAAATAAGTACCTGTTTGGAAATCAAACGCTTCGCCATTTCCCAGCGTCCCCAACAGACAACGCTTTTCTTATCAAACTCTTATATTTCTTAAGAATCTTCAAAGTGATTTCATGTATAAAATTTAACCTCGGCACTTCTATTCAGTTTTGTTTTAAGAGTTACTTAAGTTAACAAACAAAATTTTAGTTATCGAATTAAAATATCGATTGTCTTATAATCGACCGACTTTCTCAAAACTCACATTGCAAAAACAATATTACTGAACTGATTGAAATGATTTGTCATTTGCAAATTAATAAGAAACAATTGCATAATTAAGTACTCTAAGAAATTAGCATAATAATTCTTACAAATTAGACGCCATTATTTGCTTGTTCACACAAAATTTGTGATAATTGGCGGCAAAACACTTGAGCCTCAAATCATAGAGAAACTCTGGTTTTAATTAATGAACCAGCTAAATTGGACAGATACAAATCACCATCTTTTCAGCACGCAAATGAAATGAAATTGTACTGTGAGCGAAAATAAATTAATTCGCCTGACAATGTGTGATAATCACAATGAGACTTTAAGTAACCGCCGACATTATAATGCCTCCGGCATGTGCTGTTGGCGCGCTACCACTAAATAGTGTATTGACCGCTCATTATGAAGCTTTAAATTAAAGACTGCTCTCATCTGTGGCGATGATTAATGACCCTGACCCCCATAAGCCAGACGGCACAGTATTGGAACTTAAACGAATCGAAGTAAAATCACGTATCTCAGGTGAATTATGCGGGTGTTGCACATTTTGCAGATCTTAGCTGAACATTCATTTTGATTAATTTTTACTTACAATTGCAAAGTCTTGGTGGTAGTGCAGAGTAACTTGTGTGGCTTGTGACTGCGCACGCGTGCGCTTTTCAACGCGCTGTTACCAATAACTCCGGTGACTTGTCACAAAAAGGCTCGTTTGGCGCAATTAGCTACAATGAATGCTTGTCAAATTAATAAAAACTTCATGAAAATAAAAATTTAAGTGGGCTAAAATGAGAAAAAAAATTACGTACACTGACGACAAATAAATTATGCGATTTTTGTATTGTTGTTGTTCGAGATTTTGTTGTTGTCTGACACCGTGAATGAGTTGAATGTATTTTAGTGGTATAGGAGTTTGAAGATACCAAGTTTAAGCTTTGAGGTGCCAATGCTGAATAAATAAAATCTTGGTTTTCTAAAATTCGGGTATGGTGAAAGACCACTCAAAAAGCAAAAGACTTGGCCAAGAGCTGTTTACAGCATAAGAGCTAAATAGTAAGTAGCTCATAAGCAAATTTTGCAGTTTCTCTCTTTACAACGAGATTGGCGTGTCTTGTGTCAAAATAATTTTGTTCAAATATTTTTAATTTGATTTCAAGTAATTCGTAATAGCTACCCTTTTTGCTTGCAATCAGGACATACGAATTCATAAGATACTGATGTCGGGTTGAAGTAGAAGAAAGCTTAGGATCTGTGCTACCTCATTCTCCGAGGGTACAAAATATCAGAACTTTAGAAGCCGACGAGGTATAGAAATACCTTGGCATGGATATGTATACCAAGTTTGCTACGTTCGAATTTCTGGCCGTCATAATTGGTGATATTTTCAGTACAATTGTATTTTTATAGCCTGCACCGAGGGTATATTCACTTTGTAACTCCGTTTGTAACACATAGAAGGGGGTGTGGCAGGTTTGGAAAAGTACATATATTTTTGATCAGCATCACCACCTGAGTTGATGTCCGTCTGTTTATCTGTCTGTCCGTCTGTTGAAATCAGATTTACAAGAAAACCAAGAAAGCTAATTGAATGAAACTTTCACACACAGATTGCACCTTCTTACAGGCATCTTGCTATTAAAAATGGGCGAAATCGGTTCATGTACACGCCTACCGCCCATACTCAATGTATATTTCCCCAAGAACATTTTGAAAAAAAATGCAGCTATTTTGATGAAACTTGGTGGCTTAATGCGTATGTGAACAAGATAAGGATTAGGCTAGGTTTCAAGTTTCCAAAGGTTCCAAAGGCAAAATGTGATTTTCCATAGCTCAATTGAGCTGGAGTATATCACACGCATTGTTACGCTCTTTCATTCAGTTGTCGAAAAACCATTGACAAAGCAACATCATGTCCGGATGTCGTTATTGCTATCTTTTATGCACATAGAGAATTTCGTTTACAGCTTCGGCTGATGATACAACTTTATAAAATTCAGTATAAAACGTGTCGTAATGCCTTTTCGGTGTAAATTCATTGTTTTCTTTTCACGGCACATAACAATATAAGCATTGCGCTTTAGTTTTAAGACTTTAAATACATTTTCTAATTCTTTTTATACACTTCAATTTCTGCCGCAACATTTATTTCGCAAACGATTTATGCGTAAAATTTCTTTTGGTGTATTCTCTCCTCTCTCACTAACACACTCAGACTTTTAATTTTGCCGACCAATGCTTTATACTAAAATATCTTGTTAGCCGTTCAAGATATTGTGATGAAATTTGATAAACGGATACATGTCAAATATATCTTGAATTATGATAAAAGTGGGCGTGGCACTTTACAACAATTAAAAATTTTGATTCCGTATATCTCAAAATTGGCACAAGCGATTTTCATAAAAATTTTGGAGACGATGCCGCTGAAAGCTGTAATCAATACAAGCTCAGCCACTTTACTGAAAAAATACGTTGAAGGACGTGGCACAGCCCACAATATTTACAAACGTTTTATTTAGAGAACTAACAACGTAATCGTTATGGAATTTAATGAGGTAGATATACTTGTTATAAGGTCTCTTATTACAAAAATTTGGTCCAATAGTAGCTGTGGGAGTGGCACTTCCGATATAAGCAGAAAAAGTGAGAGTAATCTTCGTAAAATTTGATGTATAGATGTCAGTTACTAAATATAAGCTTTAGAAATAAATGAACGGGATTCCATCGGTGGGCGTGACACCTCCCATATTAACATAAATTTTTAAGCGCTGTTTTAAGTGAAATATTGCAGGAATTGGTATGAAATTTAATAAAAGTGGTTCAGTTGCTGTAGACTGTATCTGAATCAAATGTGGCTGAATTAGCACCAGTGGGCGTAGCACCTCCCATACAAATAAAATACGGTAAATGGCATATTTATCGAAATATGTTAGCAATCATGCTAAAATTTGGTGTAAGGGGTTTGTTTATGGAAGCTATTTTTGGATTAAAACCGGACTGGATTGTACCAGTGGATGTTTCACCGCCCTAAATTTTAAATTTAACTACGGCATATATCGCAAACTATACAAGCTATTCTGCTAAAATCTGATATGAGGATGTTGATCACGAATATAATGTATTGGGCGGAATCGGAGAAGTGGGCTTGACATATTTCAACTTTTACATTTCTATTCGAAATTCAACATTTTCCATATTCTTTTGACTTTTTCAACCTTTTAATTTTTTCCAATATATCGTATATGTATTTGTTCGACTTTTTCAACCTCTTTGAAATTTTTTCAGAAGTTTCTTTATTTTTTCGACTTTTTCATCATTTTTGAATTGTTTCAACATTTTTCAACCTCTTTCAACTTTTTTAGAGTTTTTCAACCTATCTCAACTTTTTTCAGCATTTTCCATATATTTTCGACTTTTTCAACATTTTTCAGCCTCTATCAAACTTTTTTACATTTCACACACTTACATATTTTTCGACTTATTCAACCTCTTCAACTTTTATTTTGAAAGGTTTTTTCAGTGCAGTGTAGGGTATGTGAGTTTCGGTCTGGCCGAAGATAACACCTTAATTTGTTTGCATTGCATTCACCCTTCGAAAAGCATGAAAAAACGGCTAGCAATAATGGTATAGACTATTTAAAAATATGTGAGTTAATTAAATAATGAAACTTTTTCATATTATTGCTTTCGCTTTATTCCATAGAAATTTATTAGAAAATCTTTATTTAAATGTACTACTTACTCTAAAGAAACTTTATAAAACATCCTATAACTCAGAGGATGTTCATGCATACAACTTTTAGCACACCACGGAATCGAATCCTAGAAAATAGCTGCTCAACACCGGACCACCCCGCATAAACAATGTCATTAACAGAATACAAATTACTTAAATTTTGCTAAGTTTCGGGAAAATTGAGAAAAAAAATCGCTCGATCCTCGATCTCCAAAAATTATATGTAGCTATTTTCAAAAATCTTTTTCTTTTCACTTTACCAAGGTAACCGACAAATTAATTTATTTTAACAAGTTGCACTCAATAAAAAAAAGAAGAAATTTGCAAGTGGAACAACAGCCATAAAATTTAAAATCAGCAACAATTGCTTGACAACATAATCATTTCAGCAACCGCTCAACACACTTTACTTGCAACATCAACTCAAAGAGTACAACACTAAAAATCATGTACCAATTAATTTTCACACTCAACAAACTAATAACAACAATCTTTCATCAAAATTGACCAATTTAGTTTGTTGAGTGCGGCAATGAATGCGAATGCGATCACCGACCGCGTAGTGTTGTTGCCACAATTTGCCGATCGCAGCATTGCGTTGTTGCACCAACTTCTCCAATTGTGTTTTGAACTCTTGCCGAACTGCCGCTTAAAGGCGTACATCTCCTTAATTTACAAGAACACAAAAATGAATTGTTCAATTATGGACAACAGCAATAAGATCGCACTTTTCCAAGCGAAACCGTCGAAGAGTTGCACGTAGCTCTAGCGGCAACGGCAGCATGAGTAGGATGAGGACGCGGATGATTATTATTAAATTTGATTAGTTTGGCGCATACTGTGCAAAGTTTGACTCTGCAAGGGGTTTGAATCAAATCTGAGCCGATGATCGTGCTACGATCACAGCAATTTGTCTAAACAATTGCAGCTTCAGTTAACCAGAGGTATAAGGCCATGATTTTTAACCCTCGATAGGATAAAGTCCTTACGATATAAACGGCGGGAAAATTGAGCGATTTTCATGTTTTTTACTAACAAGATCACTTAATTTTTTCAGTTCACTTTAAGGATCGTGTTAAATTTGCCCTTAGTTTAACTGTCTGCCATCCGCCTATGTATCTGTGAAAATAGAGTTAGTATCCAAATTGCTTTACGACTCGCATAGAGTCTTAATCTGTAACGTGGCGGCGGCGGCGACGGCGGCATTCTTTTTAGTGATCGTGCGCATGCGCTAATGCAAACTTGATCAGCGTCTTTCAATGCTTTCGATGCGTTGCTAGTAAATATTGAAGTGTTTTTAAAATTGCCGCATTATGTTCAAAATAAGCGTGTATGGTAAGTTGCCGATATTACAACGATTCCCTGCCATCATCTCATCGCCGATCGGTATAGTGTTTTGTGATCTTGCAACGTTCAATTTAATCAGTTGATTGTGTTGTGAACGCGTTGCGATCGTTCAGCGATTTACGCTCGTTAGCACAATGGAATTTGTTTGAATATCCAATTTTTTCGTCGATCTTTTGTTTGTGGTACGAAATAAGAAAGTCGAGTCAATTGCATTGTTTTGAGTAAAGGTTAAGCACTTAGTTGATCTCCCTTCATTTGCAGCAATTGACTGGTTTCGTTATTTTCTCTTCCGTTTCATCTTCAATTTTTCTGCTGCTGCTTTTCGTTCGATCGTAGCAGAAAAAGTGTTGAAAAATTTGTTTTAACTTAATTTTGAAAATTGCTCGATCGTGCTGTTGATGCGAGCATGAAATATTTTTTCTACTTTATTTGATGTATGATCATTAATGGTTGATTGCTTAGTGTTTAGTTTAGTGATAGATCAATTTGGAAATTGATCATTAAGTATTTAACTGAAATTGTTGTATAAACAAGTTTTATTAATGAACTTATAGAGGTGAAGCAGTGTAGGTATTGTAGGTGAGTTATTTACTATGAATTATTTCATTATAATTTGAAAAAATGTCTTATAATATTCTTAGTTTTAGGACTGTAGAAAGAATTGATTACACTAGTCTAGAGCCAAAACATTTCGGGAAACTGTGAACAAAAAATCTTCAAACATTTTTCCCCCTATTTTGCTTCTGAGAAATTGTTAAATAACATTTTTTTTTTAAGATTTTTAAACTAGAAATTTTAACAAAAAAAATATTAAGCTTTTACAAAAACTCAAAAAATTGACAGCTGGTACCAAGCATGGGATATGAAAATTTTCAGATAATTTAGAAAATTTAATTGCGAACCCACAAGTTATTTCAAATGTATCTTAGCAACATTTTCAACAGTTGCAAGGTGGGCATCAAACCGATTGATTGGAAGCAATAGTACATTTAATTAATGAGCCTTTAATTAATGAACCTTTAATTAATGAAGGAATAATCCAGTCAAAAATTGGTTTGTCCAGTGATGAAAATGTTTCGATGCATTGAATTATCATTTAAATTTGGAACGACGAATGCTTGCCTCATGATTGAAGCACAGCTCACTTTGCTTCAACTTCAAGAAAATCAATCAATCCTAACATGTGTCCTATTAAACGGTGCATAAGCGATGATCCTGTTCAATGTTCTGTATGAACGACTGAAGCCTTTTGACTGAGCGGACTACAAATACTATGTACATATATCAATACAATTCACATTCGAAAGTTGAGGCATACTTTTTTATATTTAATTGACATAAGGGCATTTCCATCCGTCCCGTTCGACCGTCGAACACATTTAAAGTAAAAAAAAAGTCAAAATAAAACGGATTTTTATTTTGACAATTGGTTTAACGTGTAGGACACTTGTTAACGTTGCGATTGATTAATATGGAACATTCCATAATATCAATATTTGTGTTTAGCTACTATAGCTATTAACCTTTTAAGCTATTTAGTTCAGAATCATAGAAGCTTAATGAAAAATGAATGCCATTTGTAACTTAAAAAAAAATCTCAATAAATAAAAAGAAACCGTATTTTGACCAATTTTAAGAACAAAAAAGTGTATGACATCATAGGAAAAAATTGTTACAATAAAAAAAAAAACAAAATAATATTTATATGAATATTTTGACCAATTTAAATAACTTTTTACTCAGTGTGACTTTTACCGAAATTTGATAGTTCAGAAGAAAAGTGATAAAAAGTGAAACTTTCATCAAAACTCTTTTCATCAAGTTCTGGCAACAACTAGGAGGGGCCGAAATGTTCTGGCAATCATTCTTCTAAATGGAGAATACTATCAAAATTTATCTCCTGAAATAAAATATCTAAGTTAAACATTTTTACCCTTCTTTGCAATTTTAAAGTAGTACATCAAACCCGCATGGGACTGTCAGAAGGGAGTTTTATTGCTCAGCAGGTATAGGATTTACTAAGTGACATTTCATCGTTTTTGAAATAACAAATCAATCGACGTTGCTGGCTCTCCCTGTATTAGTTGTTAAGACGCTAGGTGTTTGGGTTTAAATCCGTAGGCAGACAATTTTTTTTACATAAATTTACTTATAAAAATTGAACCATAAGAAATGACTTAAAAAACATTTCTATTTGCATCGATAGGGATTTGAACTTGTCCACTTACTCCGCGACTCCGTTCATTAGCTAGTTCAGCTACGTTCAGTTGATTTGTATCAAAGCTTGATTGATTTTTCCTTCTATGGAACAATGTGTATTTCAAAATTATGCGAAAATAATAGTATGTTACACTAGTGTAAAAAGAACTACGAAATATTTATTTCTCTAAACTTTTATGATCTCACGCTTTACCTCAGGCACTTCAAAAACATTTCACAACAATAATTATTTCAATTAACCAATTATAAATTATTTAATTTCTGCTCAAAGCGTTTTCTACAAATCTCTTTTCTCTCTCCTTTCAATTGTAAGTTTTCATTATTATAACCGTATATTCATAAGCAAATGATCAGCACATACCTATGCTTGGTCAAGGCAATTATTAAAACCAATCAAACACTCACAGAAATAAGTACACCGACACATACCAATAAACAGCATAATCACCCAGTAGGCAATGGCAGGAGCTAACAGTACTTCTAGAAGGCCTTCCTTGGTAAGTATAAGGCCTTCCACCCTCCTTTCTAACGTACTTTCTTTTTTATATGAAATGGCCGCAGAAAACAGGCCTTCCTAAGCAGGCTATCTAAGACCGCTTACCGTAGAAGGACTCTCAGAAGTACTTCACAAAAATTTAATTTTAATAAATTTAAAGAATCTAAATATTAATTGTTTTTTTTCCATCCGCGCCATCTCACTTGCGTTGATATTTTTTTAATGACTTTACAATTTGACAAAGAATACACAAAACTCCACCTCCTTAACATAACATGAAACAACAGAAGACTAGCCTGCACACCTCTTTTAATTTCTAACCATGTGTATACTTTTTATGTCGTATATGTACAATGAATATGACAAAAAAGTTATGCCGAATCATAAAGCATTGCAATACATGAAATAAAAAAGAAACAGAAAAGCGCTAAAGTAAATGGAGTCCTTCTTCTTTGCCTTCTAATATCAGGCCTGATAGCACGTCTGTTGTGGCAAGGCATATTATGCCTTCTATGATTGTATATTTATTTGTATGGAAATCTAGTTTTGAGAAGTTCTTATATAATCGCAGCAGTGCTAGCAGGCCTTCTCCGAGTAAGGCCTTGCTCATTTGCCTGCTGGGCATGATCGCCAGCATCAATATCATCAACGCTATTATTGACAACTATGATGTTGTACAGCAGAGTACATGCAACAATGTTGCCATTAATCATCATCACTCAGTGAAATTCCTAATTAAATAATAAATAATTTTCATTCAAACGTAAAGACTGCTCCTCTACTTTGCATGATCGCAAATCATAGTAAAGCACATTGGTGATCACCGATCACTGATGGTGATGAGTAGGCGCGGTACAATATCAAAGAGAAAGAATGTTGATCTCATCCGTATGTGTGTATGATGTTTCTATTTTGAGTGGTACTCATGGTGCTTATTTGCCTAAGTTGCTCCCACACAACAAACAAATAAACAAATGGACAGACAGATTGACAGACAACTTGAAACTCCAGGGAATGGTTGGTTACTTTTGATGAATATCATCAAGTTGTTGTTGCTGCTATTGCACGTTTCAAGTGAGGTCAGCAAAGTTGTAGGGCTTTGACAAATGTTGAAAAAGTGTTAATTCATGATTGAATACAATCATTGTTAAGGATAAATCCTTTTTTTACTCTTTCTGGCTAGTTTATTTTATGGATTACCTTGTAAATCAATTATTAAAAGTGTGAATCCCATATCCAGGCACTTCAGTTTTTGGATACAATTTTTTATTCTACTTTGCACTCTCTGCTTGATATGATATGCCATTCCTTGTATTTTTAACTCAAAAGTTAAATTTTTTTTTAGAAAACGGAACTAATTTTAATTCTTACCATAAAAATCTTAATTTTAAACGGCCACTTTTAGAAATTTTAAATTTTATAAAAAACATTAATGTCTATAAAAGCTTGGTTAAAAATTGATCTTGAGATTCATCGGAGCTGAGAAATCGATATTTTTGGAAACACCACACAGTGTATGAGTAACATTTATTAATTCAACATATTGTTTTTTCTTCAATAGCATACGCATGTCTCAAAAATATTAAAATTTATGTTCGTTATTAGTTCGTCAGATTGGTATCTATCCCCATGCATTAAAATTATTTAATAAACAATTTTAATTTCTTTAAAAATTGCCAATATTTCTTTGAAATCAAGGTGTATACTCAATTTTGTGAGTAACTGTAGATTTCTTATATTTATTCTATGTTTCCTCATCTTTTCAATAGACTTTTTTCAACAACTACGTTAGATAAACCCTGTATACAGTGGACACTATCAAATTAGAGCTCTTGAGATTTAGAATCTTACATATATTAAGCCTGATTTGGCCATGCATTAAATACTCTAAAATTAGAAATTGTGTATCAAATTTCAGAGAGTTTCCTTTTCTTAAGTTCTTTGCACATTGGCGGTATCAATTTTCAAAATCAAAAAATAAAAATAAAAACGGGGAATCACCACTCTCGTATTTTTTTGTCGCACTCAATTTACGTATTTTTAGTCATACGGCCATGTGTAAAAGTGCTGATTAAATATGTCTGATAAACGTAAAAAAAATACTTTGTCTTTATAAACCAAAGAGAAAAAAAAGAAACTTCCAGAAATTAGAACATTTCGGATATTAGAATTACCAGAAAAACAAAGTGGTTCCAATATGCGAGTGTCCACTGTACTTGTGTAATCACCTCTTTATTTGATCTCATAGTAAAACACCTTCGTTTAACATCACTAACCATTCTTGATCAGTTCAATTGATCGTTCATCATTTTGTCTGTATGTGCGTTACCTGAATAGCGATAATTTTTCATCATTACGATTTGGAGTTCGCGCTGTTTAGTTTGGAGCCAATTTGACTAGCAATTCAATCAATTTAAAATCTTTTTATAAACTTCAATCACAGACTGTCTGTCTTGAGTGATCATTGACCGGCTACAATAAATCAATCATTAATTATTGCTTCTCGTTTTCTAAAGTGAAGGAGGAATCTCTTTTTTTAAATTACAATAGAAATTGATTTTCTATGCAATGAGACTGCATAATATGGGCTTGTGAACAGAATTCACTTTGTTGAAATTCTAAAAAAAAAAGTTAGGAAAAAGGAGTTTCTTTATAACAGCGCAGACACTTTGGAGCCTTATTTTACTATTTTTTCGTCAAGTCATATTCAGTAGATTTTTATTTATTCATCGAATTAACTGCAATTATTTAACGCTTCACACTTGTTGATTTATGTTCCACCCATAGAGTTAAAGTATTTTGTCGATGAGTCTGAGACTATTGATTTAGATTTTTCAGTTAGAATGAAATTCAATTATGCAAGCTTCTACAAAATAGTCATTAATATCAAAATTTTAAGAAAAAATTATTTTGTATGCAAAATGAATGTCAAAAATTCTTGAGAAATTTCAATAAAAATGACTTAAATGTAAATCTATCCCAAAATCAGTTGGAAATATTTGGTATCCTATCAGTGTTTCGCTTCAGAAACAGAGCAAGATACATTATGTACGATGTAAGTAAGTACATGCTACAGCAAGGATCGCTGACATTACAATGAAGGAAACCTCTTATATTCATTTATGAAGGTCAAACTTTGAACAATGGTAAAGTCCTTATATCAGAAGGGCTTACTTTAATTAATGCACAATTACAACACTAAGGTGGAATGTAAGAATACCAGAAATGATCACACAAAAAAAAGTGATCACAAAAGTGACGTTAAATTAAAAAAGAAAAAAAAAAACGCAATGGCAATATTACTTCCAATTAATAAGAACAAGCCCGCAATATTTGAAACGAATGTGAAGCCGCTCTTCCCGTGCTCGAAGTGCGATTAACCAACAGCGCTTTCCTTCACAAGTTTTCAACAACAACTGAACCAACTGAACAAGTACCAACTTCCAGGGGCATCGCAATCGGGGGGCAGCTGCCCCCCAGAAATTTTGGCAGGAGGCAGTGTATTCATTTTGCCCCCCTACTCGGAAATAAGTTATATCATAATTCGATCAACATTTTTAGGACTCAGCAAATCTTTTTATTAATGTGATTATCTGACATCTTGAGTCTATCGAAATATGACAAAATTAACATTTAAGCATACTTTCCATTAGTTTGTGAGTTTTAGTTGTAGTCACATCAATAGTATCGACTGTTTCTATTACCGACGGAGGAGGAGCGTACACATTATCAAACAATTTAACCGACAAGAAAATATATGGTGTTTGATGAGAATTTGAAGATGTGAACTCTCATCAAATTCTAGGTTAAACTGTTCGATGGAAAACAAAATATTTTGAATTTTCGCTTGTTTGATAAGCAATTTGACCAACAATTTGATTTTTGTCACTTGAAAAAGATAGTACAATGCTAGGCGAGTGTTATTTATTTTACATAATAGACGGATGTTTTTATTGTTTTGTTTTTAACTGTGGCTAGGTAAAGGAGCTGATGTGGCAATATTAAAGGATGTAAATTTTAATTATTAAATATTAATTCTATATTCTGAGTAACGACAAAACAAATTTATCGGAGGCGTTTGAGTTTCGATTTTAAAAGTAAAATTCTTCCGAAACTATTTAAATTTTGTCTTTTTGTTTAATTGGTGCTATGGACCTAAAAATAACCATTTGCTATTGTGCTATTGAAAATGACTTTAGGATATATTTTGGCATTCCTTTATTATTAATAGTTTTTTTAAATAAAATTCTTTTTTCATCTACATACATATGTACATGTCTACTTTCATGAACATAATAATTTGTCCACCATCACGAAATTCAAATTAAAATTATCAAATTGTTTGACAAATAATTTGATTAAAAATTTGTCGGTGTGTATGCCCTAAATGAAATTTAGGCATTTTCTCAGATGATTTTGAACTGACCAACCTCCGTCTTCGACTCCAAATATTGAAAAACATGCCTGGCAACAAACCAACGTGCTGTCCTGAAATCGCTTACCAACTTCGGAAATCATAAAACACAACGAAACACCTTCTAGATCATCTAGATCTATCGACTGGTCAATTTAATAATGACAGTGCAGTGTTCAGCAACTTTTTGAGAAAGGTCACTTAGCGCTTTGCGACGGTTTACAAATGACCCAAAAACATCTTACGCATACAACGCTCCTTCATGTTTATAAGGAAAAAAACTGGATCCTTAGATTTGCGAAGGGTTATGAAAGAATTCATATCACGAAGAAATCGAAAAGCCACTTTTGAAAACATTTGAACAAAACTTACTTTATGTCCCGTCCTAAAGTATAGAATAAATCCTTTTTTTTTTCAGAAAAATTTATCAACTTTTTTTATTTGAGTTTGCGCCCCCATGAAAAACTTCGTTGCGACGCCCCTGCCAACTTCTATATAAAATTACTCACTAGATGCCTGTAAGATCTCATTTTCGTTCAATCAAATCACCACCTGAAGTCTATCGAGAAGCAGAAACGAAGTTTTATCTTATGTAAAACTTACGGCATTTTATTTAAATTTCATTAAAATTCCATTAAAATCTAACAAAATGTACATACGTGATATGCGCCCTTACAACATATTCTGTGCTTCTTTGTAAGTGCCGAAATGTATCGGATAAGCTTATAATAGTCATTATATATGCAAAAACACCAAACAAATTGAAGAAACTCAAAATTTATGTATGTATGTAATATTTTCGGAAATCATCAATGGGGTCAGTAGACGATGTTTTTTTTTGGAGGATACCAAAAAAAACATCGAAAAATCTTATAATAAATATACATATTTCATACCTTAGGGGACGTCCATAAACTACGTGAGGTGTTTTTTTGAAAATTCGGACCCCCCCCCCAACTCCCCTTGGTGAAATATGGTGAGTTCTGGCGGGACTACCCCCCTCCCTTCCTTATGATTTTTAGATGCAATTTGCTATAATAATGTATATTCTCTGCATTAAAAAATCGACGTGAGGTTTTCATTGCCCCCTTGGTGAAATTTGATGAGATTTTGCCGAACCCCCTCCCCCCCTATTTTGACTCACGTAATTTATGGACGGCCCCTTATAGGCATTTCATTTTACGTTTCGCCAGGGTATTTATTTTGACTAAAAGTCTGATATAATGCAGCCCTCTTATATTGTATAATTTTATGTGTATAACTTTAAAATTTTTATAATTTTAGAGAACTTTATAATTTACGTATGCTCTGCGACTTAACAATAATCTTTATTCATTTTCTCTCGTTTCACTTTATCTGGTTTGAAGAACAAACTGAAAATTCACTCAAAAAAATTTTCTAAACTCAGCTCTCGAGATTCGAGTGTCAGCTTACACTTATAGTTTATTACGTAGGTTTGGCCATCTTCCTCTCCTGCCAGAATGTATTTGTTTGTCTATGTTTTCTCGTCATTTCAGGTGATATTAAATTTTTCATAGCAACAATAAATCCTACTCAACAATTTGAAACACTAAATTAAGACTTGACAGTATTAATTCCAACAAAATTTAATAATTCCAAAAATAGCGTTTCAAATAATGCGGCGACTGTTGTTGGCCAAAACCAACGCCAGCAGCAGCAACATACTGTGCGCCACTTAAGCGCAATCAAACAAAACATTACAATAACAATTACACTTGACGAACTAACAATTCATAATAATAATCCCAACAACAGCAGCAGCAACAGCAAAAAATAATAAAATTATGTAAAACATAAAAAATATGAGCAACACCAACGCATAGCAACATGAAAATCCTGATTTTCGAAATTTAAGCCAGGCGTACCAGCAACACAAAAAAAAAATCCAAATACTAAAACTGCAGCAACCTCGTTGACATTAACAGTAGCCACAATAGCAACAGCAACACAAATGTTGGCAATTTTCAAGCTGCATGCTCTCAGATTTATTGTTGTATATTTTAGTTTTGATTTCAATTCAGTGAATTCAGCAAATTAATCCTGGTTTATGAGTGTTGAAATGAAATTTTGTCATTGTTGTTGCTGCTGCCACTATGATGCCTGACAACAACGAGAAGCTCAACAACATTGCAGCTTTAGTTTTGTGATTGCAACCTATTGTTGTTCGCATAACAGCAACAAAAACTGCGATATGGTGCATGTTTTTCATAGGCCTGCCTAACTTTACGTAAATGACAGTTTGAGAAGCGCTTAACTTGTTAGGTTTTAATACTACTTGCCTGGGAGAAGTGTTGCCAACAAACAGGTCGGATACACTGATTAAATTTATTTTTTAAAGTCTTAGTTAATAATTAAATTAAATTGAAATAATGTGTTAAAATTTTTAAACGCTGGTGGCAACGGTTTTTGCCGAATTTTTTTCTTGCGGCGTGGATTTCCGAATTTTAGGCATTCCCGAATAATTGCAGAAATTAGATTTTTTTTATTGGCCTACATAGAGGTCTTATAACTTCGTATTTTTTTAAGTGCCCAATTTGTGCAAATAATGAAAGTTCGCTTAAATAATATCAACCATAAATGAAATATACATCAATGCTCAGTATGTAATCGCTTTACACTTGGCTGTCACGTTCCCATACTGGATGTTTTTGTTACGTTCGAAATACAGAAACATGACAGTAATAAATCCATAAAGCCTTAAATGCGTCATTGCCTTGGCCATGTAACATTTTATTGTGTCCTTCCTTTCATTGCAACAAACGCATGAATGAATGCGCGTACATTCAACGTGTTCCTAATGGATTTTCATTAAATTTTTTATGCCTTTGTTATGTATTTGAATTAAATTTTTTGATTTATTTAACTTCTTTACTTTTGATTGCAAACATAAAAGGATCACGCAGGTCCTTTGTGTAGCGTGACTTTCTGAATGATTTGTAATTCAACGAGTAGATAGTGTTGGCGAAGCCCTTAAAGTTAGGCTGCCTGAATAAAAAGAGCATGTTGAGAGCAGCTCTTTTTTATTGCTTCTTAATTTTTATTTTATAATTTCTTGATTAATGGATTTCTTTTGAATATCATTGATATTGCTATTGCTTTTCGTTGACAGTAGTATTAATTGTTATGATATTCAAAGAAGGTTTATCTTTCAATTCTGTTAAATGGATGGATGAACAAAAATATATATAGCTAGAAATGAAAAAAATTAAAATTTTAAACTAGGAACCGACTTCAATTGCTATGTTTGTGTCTTCCTCCAAAATTTGTTTACTGCAAGAAATTAATTTCTTGTTATAGTAGGTACAGTAATATAAAAATTAAAAAGGCAAAGAAGAAGTGTTTATCAAAAAGAATTTGTACGAAAACCATAATTTACACACACGATTTTTGCTTTTAGTTTTTATTGACTGAAAAGAGCTAAGTTTTAGTTTTATTTCATTATCTTGAAAACAATAAGATAACGAGAAAAATTTCAACGGAAAAATTGTAGCTCATGCAATATTCTATTAGAGAACCTATAGAGAATTTTTTCGTGAAACTAGTTGCTCAGAAGATACGAATATAGAGTGATATATGTATGTCTGAGTTGCTCTCACTCCTGTGTTTTATATCTCCACGACGAGTGTCTCCATTTATTTCTCACATTTCGACGATGACGTTGGGTTCCACTTCAATGTTTGCTGGCATTTGATTTGAACGGAAGTCAGCTCTTGATGGTATCCTGTAAGCAATTTGACATTGTAGATGGCCTAACCACCAAATTTTTTGTTGAACTCTTTTAAATTGTGTAGCAAAGCATTTTTGTTAACTAAGTTTCTCAGCCGTTCTCGTCTCGTACGTGTGTGTCTTTATTATAAATACATGAGGAGACATATCGACACTTCCAAGGTAACGGGTGTGACAGTTTAACTCTTATATTCATATCTTTTCAGACAAGTGTGAGAATACAATTTAATCTCCTGCAACAAGTACTATGGTACCTTCCGATATATATACGGTGACCATCCGTTCTGTTTTTAGCAGAACAGTTCTGTTTTTAAGGCTCTTGTTCTGCGTATTTTTTTTTTAATGGAAAATTACAAAAGTGTTCTGTTTTTCGCAAATGTTCTGTTTTCATGCGCCACGCAAATCTACTATTTACTAATCTATATTATAAGTCTATTTCTACTAACGTCAACCCTTTGCTGATCGATATGTAAGTTGTTATCGATATCAATTAGCCTATCAAAAATCTGACAGTGCAATGTAATCACCGTGACGCTAAGTTTGTCGGTTTGGATTTGAACCCAAATTTTTGCTGGTTTTTCGCTGAACGCAGAAATGAAATTTTTTTACCTTTCATGATCAAGAAAATAATTTCGGAGTTAGAAAAAACAGGTACTGAAAACCTAAGTAAATTGAAAGATTGTGTCAAAAGTTTTTATAAGAATTGCACTGATTATCTACATCAGTGGGATTATGCATTTAAAGAGGTTGAAGTGATGGAATGGGTACTGTTGCATACAATGCCATCTTCAAATAAGGTTGAAAGAAATTTGACACATACTCGTATTATGGGAAAGATGAGCCGAATTAAAATTAATTACAGCGAACTATTTGATGAATTTAGGTGTGTTAAAAGTTATGTGACTTCTGAGATACTAAAGGAATGGACAGATGATGGATTGCTAGTCGAGAATAAATGGGTTGAAATATTTCAATATTTAAAAAAAATTCCATACCTTTTCAAAATATTTTAAACATAGTTTAAATTAATTTACCGGGTTCAAATGCCTCCACCGAAAGGGTATTTTCTATTTTAAGCAATATATGGACTGACGAAAAGTTGTATATGAAAATTAAGACTGTAAAATCTATTTTAATAACGAGGTGCAACTACGATCTTAACTGCTTAGAGCTTAAGTAATATTTACACCTCAGAAAATTACCAATGATTTGCATTTGATGCATATATTTTTTTTACACTATTCTGCCGTACTAAGCGAAAAGAGCGCATCTCAAAAAAAGAAATATCTGAGATTCTTATGACATCGGATAACTTAAGAAATTGCTTGTCTAATAAAATGCTCCAAATGCCGGAGTCTTAGTTCAAACATATAACAAATCTCGTGAGAAAATTTTCTCCATCCCAATTTTAAAGGTATTTCAATAAATTGACATAAGCAAAACATCAATTACTTCAAAACGAAATTTTTTTCGATTAGTTCGGCAGTATTTTTAATTAAAATCAAACCCAATGAAATTTGATTTGTTTTTTCAATATAAAAAAATACGTTTCTATAAACACAATTTTTGTTCTGTTTTTTCAATTTAAATTTATGGTCACCGTAGATATAAAGGGTTTTTCAATAGAGACGCTGCAAAAGTAGACCAATAGGGACAGCAAACGACGCCATATTTTTTCCCGCTCTTTTGACATTTCTCTTCAGTAAGGTTTGCCATTTCATCATGGAAATATATACGATCCAACTACGAGTCGAAATTATTAAAATTTACTACTGAAATTCGGAGTCAGTGACCTCAACTTTAAGAGCGCTACGTCCAATTTATGGTCGTCATAATCGTCCTGTCAGATCAACAATTGAGCGTCTAGTGGAAAAATTTGAATCCACAGGCACAGTACAAATTATTCCCGTGCCAGTGAGACAAAGAAGTGCCCGTAGTGTTGAGAATATTGCTGCCGCTAGCGCATCAATTGAGGAAGACCCAAATCAGTCTCTCACACGTCGTTCTCAAGCGTTGAGCATCTCTGTGACGTCGTTGTGGCGAATTTTGCGAAAAGATCTTGGCCTACATCCTTACAAGATCAAATTGACGCAAGGACTGAAGCCGCTTGACCACCAGAATCATCGTATGTTCGTGAATTGGGCTGAGCAACAACTTGAAAATGATCCGGATTTTCATCGAAAAATCATCTTCAGCGATGAAGCTCATTTCTGGCTGAATGGCTTCGTCAATAAGCAAAATATGCGTTATTGGTCAGGCAGCAATCCACACGTACTCCATGAGTCAACATTGCATCCCCAAAATTTAAGGTTTGGTGCGGTTTATGAGCCGGCGGCGTCATTGGGCCGTACTTCTTCCGTGATGATCAAGACCGGCACGTTACTGTGAATGGGAATCGCTACCGCTCAATAATAACCGAATATTTTTGGCCCAACTTGGATGATATGAACTTGGACAATATGTGGTTCCAACAGGACGGCGCCACAAGCCACACAGCGAATGTCACAATCGATTTATTGAAAACCAAGTTTGGTGAACGTGTTACCTCACGAAATGGCCCAGTCAATTGGCCGCCTCGGTCGTGCGACTTGACGCCGTTAGACTATTTCCTGTGGGGCTACGTCAAGTCTATGGTCTATGCCAACAAGCCAGCGACGATTGATGGACTTCGTACGAATATCGAACGTGAAATTGCAGAAGTATCGGCCGATTTATGCTTGAAAACCGTTGAAAATTGGGTTCAGCGTCTGAACTTCTGCAGGCGTGCCCGTGGTGGCCATGCAATGTTCTTTTACAAGAATAAAGAATTTCATTGATATCTCAAACCGTTTTTGTTTTATTTAAAAAAACTTTTGTAGCGCTTTTATTGAAAAACCCATTATATTAATAGTATAAAAATTTGACATTTAATGTTATAAGTTCAGGAAATGCTTTTAAAGTGTGTGACGTTGAAAAAATCTCTTTTTTAAATATTTTGAGTTTGAGTTGAAATTGCCTAAAGTTTTGCAGGAATGAGTATTAAATTGATATCATTTCAGAAATATTTGATATGTTTTTTATTAAAATGATGAGAAACTTTTAACATAAACTTTTAAATAATATATGCAAAGTTCTCAATAAATGTAACGGGTGTGACACCCAAATGTAACGGGTGTGACATTATCATAATCTTATAGTAAAAAATGAAGCAAAAAAAGTGTTATTGAAAAAAAAAGAAAAACAAGGAAATTCAATATGTGATGAAGATTTTTAATCTATTATGGTAAAAATTCGATGTGATGCATCGTTTAATTTTTAATACTTGCAATTTTTCGTATATGTCTATAATATTTTTTTTCGAAAAGTGCTCAGTTAAGCTGTCGATATATCATATATAGCTTAGTGGATAACGTGTAGGAATATGGATCGTTGGGGCATAGGTTGTTCGGCGTACAAGCGTAAGTAAAAATTAAATTCGAAAGTAAAATAAAATTAAATATTCTTATTGTTTTATTCTTTCAATTATCTTTAAAAGATATATTTCAGTCTCTAAGTCCTTTAACAAAAGCTCTGCACAAGGTACTTAGCTCGAGTGGGAACACACTCTTTGTGTAAAGTCTTTGTAAAGTGTCTTTTAAATACCTCAGAATGATACTTTACCAAGTCTCTTCAAAGATAACACAGAATTTTTTTTTCCTTCATACGCCATATATGGCTACTAAGTATAAGCACACGGAAAAAAAGTTCTGCAAAAATTCATTGTAATTCCGATAGTAATTACAGTTTTACCCTGTCTTACCTGCATAGCAAGCGAACAACTGTACTAATTGATTTGAGTTTTATTTTCTAGATATAAAAACCATATTGTTCTGATCTTACTGATTACCAAACCAATTTGACCCAAAACAATGAAAGCACATCTGCGCTAACATTTTTGATCGCAAGGAACAATCAAACTGTTTATATGTATATGTTGTTAGTCTCTTACTATGGGCTATATTTTCCCAAAGATAATGTTTCTGTTAAACATTGTTTTCATTGATACTGTGTTAGAAAATGCCATAAAGTCTTGTTCATACCGAAATAGATGTTAACTCATCAAAAATTAATTCTTCTCAACTTTGCCCTTAGATATCAGGAAACACACTCCATGGTTCTGTGTAGCACAAGAACTGTCCATACTTCACTTATTACGACTTATTAAATCCGCTGGCAAACATATACATACGTACGTAGTGCTGGGATAAGGTCATTCATAGAGAGACATTGAGTTTTTGCCTTAGATTTATGTATTGATGAAATCAAAATTTGACTTCGGATATGTGCACTACTCTCTTTAATCTATTTCCAACTAAGTTATTGATTTAAAACAAAGCAAAGTGCCCTTCCAGATCAAGAAGGTTGATAAGTCAGTAAACTAATTTAGCTTTATCGTAATCTCTAAGTAATCTCAGTATACGGACTATTCTTAGAACAAAGCAAAATTTTGCAACATATCCGCTTAGCTCAATTTTCGTAAAATAGGAGTGAAGCTACTTATTAAGTCAATGCCAAAAAATCACTATGAAAAAACTATACATTCGCACCTTAAGGAATGGTCGTTGAAAATTTTGCTACCTGATAGTTAAGCAGATTTTTATGTAGCCCATTGACATTTATGCAAAAACGATGATTATTACATGCTATACTAATCATTAAGTTGCTGCAATTTTCACACGTTGCACGCTGCAGTTATTCAAGTGAAAAACTTTAAAATTCTTTGCATCCAAAGCAAGCAGTAAGCATTTTGCTGCCCAAAAAAAAAAAAACTGAAGAAAAATTTAGAATAGCTTGCAAGAAATAGAGATGTTTATAAATCGTTTGTTTGCAAAATCCGTGTTTCCTTTGCGCATGCGCAGCACGCCGTTGAAATCATAAAAAAATATGCAGTAAACACAGTAAATAAAATAAATTCACTACAAACAATGAGAATTATGAAGAAATGCTTATAAATCTTTTATGATATGCAAACAAACGCTTAAAAGCTCAGCAACAAGCTTCATGCAACACTTTTCACCCACTCTGCGAATGCCGCATGCGCGCCAACTGTCTCAGGTATTAATAATTGTGCACCAAGGTAAAGTTAAACAAACACCAAAAAAAGGCTAAAAAAAATTGGCAACTTTACAACTTAACTTGCTGGCTACGCTGCACATGCACATGCGCTTTTTCTTCTGCGCAGAAATCGTGCAACATTTTCACGACATTCGCCACCACATGGTGCGGGCGGCAGCATGCATCACCAATACTATCAGCCTCATTGATGACGGTGATGGTGATGACGATGTTGCTGTTGATGCTATGCAGCAAGCACTGTGTCGCGCACATTATTTGGCAGTTAGCAGTTTAGCACTCGTAGCCTCTTCTCTCCACTGGTTGTTGCTTCGTGTTCGCCCTACTGGTAAACTATTTAAATGCTTAACACGAGGTCGAATTGTCATCGAGTTCGATAAGAAATCTTTAGTTTTTCTAGGCAAACTTTTTGGATATATCTGTCCTTTTTTTTTTTTTGATTTGTCGAATAAAAATGTGTACCACAGTAATGGTTAAATAAAAAGAACATAAATTTTAAAACTCAAATCGGCTATGACTTATGAGATCGTTATGTTGTGTCTCAGACTAGCGTATTTAGTAACCAAGCAGTTCTTTTCAGAACAAAAAACATATAAAAAATTCGTAAACTTTTAAATATTTTCCAACTTTTTCATAATTTTTCAACATTTATCGAATTTATCAGCATTTTTCAAGCTAATATTAAGGTAAATTAACTAATTTAATAGAAACCAAAACCCGCTTTAAGTGACTTCGCTATTAAATTAAAGAACCAGTAGTTATTTAAAATAAAATAAGAAACGAAATTTTTTAAAAAATTGTGGAATGCATTTCGACTTATGTACGTTTAAGTCATCCTCAGTGAACGACCCCACGGAAATCAAAGAAATAAGTTTTTCAGCTTATGAATACTCAAGTTTAGCCTCATGTAGCACAAACATTTTTTAAAAATATCCCTAATAACACTAGTTTACACTCAAAATGTTCCATTGATCTGAAGTTACTTTTCTTATGTAGATTTTCCTGCTGAGTTCGAAAATGAAAATAAAAATTTTTTGAATGGTATAGTTTTCGAGATATTGTGGTTTTTTCACTTTTTCGACCTCTTTTCACTTTGAAACTCATATCTTGAGCTAGAAATGTCCAGTTGAAAATTCCCTTTTTATTAATTTTTTTTTTCAACGTGCCGCTAAGGGTTAAATTAATTTATTAACCTTAATATTAATTTGAGACTTCGCGGTTTTGTCCAAAGAAATATTAGTTTCAACTAATCAACATAATTTTTCAACCTTCTCAACTTCTTTTCAACATTTTTTGACTTACTCAACATTGTTCCACAATTTCAATACTCTTTAACTTTCTCAGCATGCTTATCGACTTTTTGAAAATTGTTCGATTTCTTTTAAGTTTTTTAAGTTTTAAAAATTTTTCAAACTTTTCAAAAGTTTTCCGGCTTCTCAAGTTTTTTAATATTTTTAAATTTTTTGACTTGTTCAATGTCCTTAGAAATACTCATCACTTTTCGACCTATTCAACGTTATTTCGGTTTGTTCAATATTTTTAACATTTTCAATATTTTTCGACATATTTAATAAAATTTAGATTTTTTATAATTTTTTGATTTATTGACTATTCCGAATTTACGAATATGAGCATTTTGATTTTATCAATATATAAAGACAGTATATTGCACCATTTGTTTGAAGTGCTATTGTTGCTTCAGTCCGTGAATTCTGGGACATTCTATAGTAGGAGATTTTGGGTGGGTTGAAACGAATTTCTTCAAACACTTCTTCATCAAAATTCTTATTGAAAAAAACATATTTGAAGCTTAAAAAAAGCGTTGCTTGTTCCAAAAAAAAAAAAACAAACCATAAAAATTTTTATATTTTTTATGTTCTTGCATAAGAAGATATACATAAGTATTTTTAATATTTTTTCCGCAAATATGAAATAATTTTGAGCGCTTTGAGCACCACTTTCTCTTTGCACTACATGGCTACGGTTTTTCGTGACAAAAGTTTCGAACACATCGGCAGTAATGATAGTCGAAATCAACAAAAATTGCTTATGCTGAAATGTAATTATTCAGCCATCACTGTTTATATTATCCCTGTAAAAATTCCATTAGAGACCAAAGATATTTTTGATTGTTATTGTTTTGTGCATATGATGTTTTTATTTTTTACTTAGCATGTAAATAGATAGTCGTATGAAATATATGCGAGGGAATTGAAATTTGAGTATTAAAAAGCGTTACAGCCTTTTCTCAAACAATGCAATTTAGACACTCAGGCGCTGCAAATAATAATAAAGTTGAGGCAAACGCTTTACTAACAACAATGACAACCACGATGACAATGAAGATATTAGTCAAACTACTGCAACCATAATAACAACAACAACAACAAGATGTAGCAACAATAGCAGCAACAAAAACTTTTGTTCTAACAGATACCACAACGGAAGATGTGAATTCATGAGTTAAGTTCGAAATACAAAAATAAAATGAGAATAAAAATGCTGCTAAAAGAAATGAAGTTGTTGCTGAATATGTCGCTACCACCACAAGCAACAACGGCGAAAACGACAGCTTTTTACCAAGTTTTTCCATTTTGCTAGCTGCGCATGCGCTCTATGTGTTATATGCGCATATGCAGCAGCTTCACTATTGTTGTTGTGATTTATGGCGCACGTTCATGGCTCAGCAACAACAACGACTGCAGTTATGAGCAAAAATTGGAAAATTCTTTTCTTATTGTCATCGTTGCTTCAGAGAAAATTTGCATCGAATGCGCGATGCAGCAGATAATAGCAGCAACACCGGCGCAACATCATCAGAAGCAGCAGCAACAGCAATATTTGTTGTTGCTACTAAAATGTGATTTTTATCGCTGACATTTTTTTTTCTTTTTCAACTTTTGCAGTATAACATTACTGCAGCAACATTTTATTAATTTTTCTCAAGTACGAGGAGTATCTCATCTGCATAATCCTATTTTATATGTTGGCTTGTAGTTGGTGCTGCTACTGTTGCTGTTGTTGTTGTGCTTGTTGACAACATTCGTGGAATACTTATTAAGCGTTTGACAACATAATTAAAAATGAAATTTGTTCTTTATTAAATAACGTTCGAACGTGCAGCGCGCATCGCTAGCAAATTGAAATTACTTTGCATAATTTTGTACGCTCGTACACATGCGCCGATACAGCCAAGTCTATGGTAGATGCTCTGGTGATGGCTTCCAGTGATTTGGGCAACGACATACGATTTTTAATGTACTTTAATATGCCGTTTTAGGTTACATCTTGTCATGACAGTAGATAAAATTGCGATTGTAAGTTGATTATTTTTGAGTTTGTAAATTTTTTTTTGGCAGAGGTTTTCAGGAATTTTTAGTGCTTAAAGTTGTGGTTTTTCATTTTCTTTTTTTTAAGTACAAAGCTATAAAAATAGTTAGTGCACTTTTTTGATCATAAAATAAAGATTAGTTCAGAAGGTGATAATTAAGTTGCATTAAATTCGTTTAAAAGATTATCAGACACGGATGCTTTCAGAAAACAAAATTTAATAAAAAAACATCATTAAGAAGCGTAAAGATTCCCTTCTGTCAGTTTGGAATATATCGGTTATTATCTTACAAACTGCACACCAATTTAGACTTGACAACTTAGAATCGCCCGTAGCTTTTTTTTCACTAATATTCACACGCGAGGACGCTACGTAAGCAATGAGTAATAAGTTCTCCTTAGAAAAACTCTGATTCAGAAGCATTATTAGTGAATTCATATACGGAATGGTTAAAGATTTACGCTGGAGCTTTGAAACAATATTTTGGCAGATTTGTGTCACGTGGCATTCTAAGATATGTATGTCCCTAGGTGTTCTGCGATTTCTTCGGCCTCGATTATAAAATTTTGGTTTTCTACATCGGTATTTTCATGGTGTTTTCTTAAAATAACTGTGTTTGTTTTTATATGATTTATACAATGAAGAAAATCTATACTTTTTGTCTATCTAACTATCGGTTGCAGAATGGCTATGGGACAAACACTAGCAACGAATTCCGGATTCGTGGCAACGCAATGCAGTTGAATAGCAGCTTTTCTAGTTGAAATGCTATCGAATTCAGTTTGTGATTTGCACAATGAAAATACAGCGGCTTAGTATACTTTCTCGTAGAATTTTTTGAACACCATATTTCATATTTTTCAAAAAAGTCAAAGGAAAACAAAGTGTGTCATTATTCAAAGAATGACCTATATATGGAAAAATTATTCAAGAATTTGTCTGTTTTGAAAGCGCAAAAGCGTTCTTTGTGGCTTGTTGCACCACAAACCATCTATAATTATTCTAAGAATGCAGGGTTTTCTAAAGAAATTGATGAAAGTCAATCAAACGCATTGGGAAATTTGATTTTTTTGAGGAGCATGAAATCTTTTTTAAAAAACATTCATGCAATGCAGATATACATTTGCTTGAGGGATTAGATGACAACGGAATGATTTCCGATATGATGCAGAATGGAATTAAGGATGACGTTGAAGATGAAGTTAAGCCAATAGCAAATATTCTCTGTTTTTGAAATGTTACAAATTTCGGTACTAAAGAAACAAAATGAGTTATGGTCCTCCGACATCACCTACTCATTCTCTCGAACTATTTTCCATATACCACAAAAAAAAGGTATACAACACTATAACCATTTTGCCGCCCCCTAGGTATCTACTGCTTAAAGCATGGTTTGTGTTCAAACAATATTTAGAGACTGATGATGGAACTATTCTAAAAATGGCAGACACTGTCAACCGGAACAAGACAAAATTGAGGAATATTTCCTAACTTAATTATTTGCTTTGTGAAACAACATTGATTAATTTATTAATTTGGGGATTTGTACTAAAGTAAACTTGTTCCGAATTGATTATTGTTAATTCGTTTTTTAGTAGGTACATAGCTCACTTACAGTGCATTTTGAATTTCTTTCTTATTCTTTTAAAAGAATAAACTGAAACAGATTTTTGAGATTTTCTGACTTACGTACATCCGATATCTGCTGTCATATATATGAAATTTCCTAAGAAAGGCGATTAAGGCAGTTTCCGCATTTAAAATAAGATTATTTTTTGTTTTTGAACAAATTAGTAAGGGGACTTTTCGGTGTATTTTATTGATATTTGTCTAAAGTTATCGTCAATCAAACTATTTTACTTAAATACATGTAGTCAATGAAATCCATGAAAAATATTTTTAGGTTAAGATGTTTCGAAAACATGATGTGAGTAGTAATTCTTGTTAGATGCAATTTGTACTAAAATTTTAATGTAGATTTGAATTAACATATTGAATATGTCGGAATTAAAACGACCCTGCGGCGGCTCTTTTTTTTTCTTCATGGCCCGTAGTCATATGTGATATTGATTCTATTAGTAAAGATCACAAGGCCTAGCATTAACAATTGAAAAACTTAGAAATGATAGAATTTCCGGTTGCATATTCCAATGTTAAGCCACAAACGGTCAATAAGAGATTTTTCCTTTCATATGTACAAAAATGAGATCATAAGTCGTCAAACCTTCTTGACACTCAACACAATAAATTTTGTTATCTAATCCTGACAGTGAGGCCAATAAAAAAATTAATAAAAAATTAAATCTCTGAAGAAAGAAACATAAAATTTATTAACTTTAAAAACATATGACTAATAACATCAATTCCACAGCAATAACAACTCCATCATCATCAGCATTATCATCAACAGCATATCTTGAATACCAAGTCAAGCTCAACTTCTCTGACAACAGACATAGAAACGATCCCCCATTAAAATGCACAGTTAAACATTTAACAAATTCATTTATTTGATAATCAACGACTTCATACTAAATAAGTCTTCTCAATTCAAACCATAAGATATAAATCTCGATTTGTAAGCATAAAATACGAGATTTTATGACACCCCCAACATTATCGTCAGCGGCATTCACACTACAACAATAACTCACATATGTGGGCTTTTCGGTGTCATAATAAAAATTCATGCGCTCTGCAAGATTTATTACATTGTTCAGTGGGCTAGTATCGCATCTATAGAAGAATACACTCGTAAAGTTTAATCAACTTTTGCCCCAAACAACTGTTAAGATTATAAAATTATAATGATAATTAAAAAATTTGATTTTAAATCACTTAATAATATGTCGTTATTTATGTTTCGCTTTAATATGTTAATTATTATCATGAAGATGATAATGATGTAGCGGCAAACTGACCAATTCGTTTTCACTGACTCTCATGTGGCATGAACTCTGCCTATTTAAATCTTTTTCTTCTTTGGTTATGGTAATAAAATTGAAATATTTTAAAAATTCATAAAAGGAGCAAATGATTTCTTATTTTTTCGGTCCGTTTTTGATTGTTGACACTTTTGACAGCAGTGCAAGATTTACGATGATAACCTTATTAATGGTTTTCATTGCAGTGTTTTGCTAAGATGTCTTGCTGCTGGCTTCATATTAAAAACGTCAGTAGTCGAATTGGAACTTTTGTACTTTTGATTCTTTTCGTAAAGCAGTGCAGCGCATAAATAAACTTTTGAGTCATTATGTTTTTAAAAGAAAACTAAAGAGCCATGCTCTGGGGCAATTGTTATAGGAAAAAAAACTGATTGTGCCTTCGGCAGGTTTGATCTAGGAAGCTAAAATTTTGGTAGAATTTTTTTCAAACCCGATTTCATAATATAGAAATACAGAATTTAAAATTTAAAAAACTTAAAGTCCATTTGGGTGTATTTTGTCCGCATTTTCAACCACACGAAAAATATTGGCGTGGTTTGTCAACAGTGGGTTGCATCTTCCATAAAACTGAGATACCTAAAATGCTATATCTTCGTACCTAAGGTAGACTTTTCCTACGTTTTAGCAAGTCGGTTTTTTCTCCCAAATACCTTAATATACATATGTACATGCAAACAAACACATATATTTCAGTAAGTAAGGTGGGGTTGTACCTATGTTTTTTTTTCAGTCTGTTATTTTCCATTATGGCTTCCTCAATTTATATAGAATAGTTTCTTTATAGTTGCAATAACAGGTGTCACACCTAATTATTTATGTACTTATTCCAACCATCATTACATTACACTAGATTTCTATCATGCCTTTCTAGACAATAAGTAAAAAAACTTTTGTCACAGTCAATTGCACGAAACCTCCCACTTTTTATTTAACCTTTTTTATATTTAATTGAATCAAACACTTGACAATTCTGGTGACAAACTAAATAAGTTGCAGAAACTATCAATCTTATACGGTTTTTTATGAACCTATCAAATAAAGTGAAATGCTTTTAAAATTTAAGACTTCGCCATTTTTAAAAAAAGTTAGATGAAAACTAATAACATACGAAACAAGAAAACCATTTTAAAGAACAATAAGGGCGTTGCATACCAAAATGAATTACACTGGTCTACAACGGTTTTGCTAATGAGAAGTGACTAGGTGTTTTCAATGTACGCTGAATATAGGCCAAAAATTCCCCATCACGAATAGTAGAAATGAAGGTTGAAACCTACCAAAAAAAGGCGTGGGTACTAAGTCCGGGGTTCCAAAATACTACAAAATGACTTAAATTGAACCTTGTAATTTCTCATTTCGACCTCAATAAACTAAAACACAATAGCATCTGGTCTTCTACATTAACAGATCTGACATAATTTTAACAATTCTATAGATTTTTCTATCTTTTTCAAAAATTCAAATTATGTCAGTTCTGTTAATTTAGCAAAATGCTGATATCTCGGGTTCAAAATAAAAAAATTATATGCGGTTTACGGCATTCTTTTAAGCAAATAACTGTACGTTAAAAATGATGTAACGCGGGATCGGCGCCAAAAAAATATGGGGTTATTTTGCAACATTAAAGTACAATATCGGAATGTTTTCATTTTTTTCCGGTTAATTTTAAATTTTTTTGTAAGAAAAAAAGAAGAAGAAGAAAAATTAATCACGTATTCGAATTCCCCGATTGATGGTAACTGTTTGAAATAAAAAAAAATTTAATCACCTTAATATGCAAATTCGTCGACTCCGATTCGAAAAAAATCAGGTCTGTTAATTTAGAAAAATGCAGATATCTTGGTTTTGAAATAAAATAATAATATGAGGTTTATTCATTCTTTTCGGCAAATAGCAGTTCATTAAAAATGATGTACCATGGGATCAGCGGTAAAATTATATTTGAGGTGTTGCAGCTAGAAAGTGGAAAATCTGTACTTTTGTAAGGTCAAATGTCAGATTTTTTATAAGAAAGAAAGAAAAACAAATCAACAAACCATACCCACTTTGATGTAAAATATCATAGCGTCTGTCACTTGCACCATTTTTAAATCAATATTTTGGAAAATGGGTTGTTTACTTAAAACAGAGTGCGCTAAACCAGTTTTCAATATCAACCTCAATCCTAGTAATGGGCCTTGTCCAGACATATAAAGCTATTGTAATCCGCTAACATATCGTGAAAAAAAGTTTTTATTTTGAACCGCTCTAGTGATCACATTCTAAAAGTATTTGAAAAAATTAAGGTCTATAAAATAAACAATCAAAAAATGTGAAAAGATATCGACGTTTATGATATATTTAACTACATATGACTTAAAAATAAGATCTGGTTAGATACCCTGGAACTAATGGAGATGCATGTTTATTTGAAAGGCATACACTCTTATAAGCCAGTATTATCTACATAGTATTTACATATTTTTATTATAAAAACGTGTAATCAATAACTTTGATAATTTGTAGACTTTAATCTTCTAAATAATCTCTAGAATTTTTATTTAAGTTCAATAATATCAATATTGATTTGATCTTATAAGGTTAATTGGTGTTATTTTAATGTTATCAACATTTTTCAAAATATCTATTAGGAAAACACTTTTTGTTGTTTTTTGATTAAATTATTATTTAATAATTTGTTTACACCAGTTAATTCGCTTAGATTTTAGAAATTACGTCAATAATTATGTAAGTTTTTATTGAAAAAAAATTCGCACGTTTTGGTTTTATGTTTACAATCAAATCGTCAGAATATCATATCACACTATGCAACATTTTTGAGCTTTTTATCTTCGAAAATTGATAATAAGAAATGTGCTTTTGCACATGATCATATATTTTTGGCGTCAAAGCTCACGGCTCTTATAACTTTAAAACTAATTTAAAAAAAAGTGATATTACCTGATTTGAGCGATTTATTACCCAACTGAAAGCAAATGATATCATGCAAAAATTTTAAGTTTCGCCACCACAAATTCAAAAAATAGCAGCCAGGCAGGGTTATAGGTGCTTAAGCGCCCCCATAATCAGTGTGAATTTACACAATATATTATGAAAAATACTGAAACTATTAACTTAAAGTGAAATTTTTCGACACGTTATTATTAATTACTTAAAGTTTCATACAATCAAACTTATATATTTATACATATGTATAGATAACTTTCGTTATAATATATTTTTTTATTTAAAACGAACATTTTGAGAAAATTTAAAAAATTTCAAATTTGTTCACATTCAAGCGGTTATAGTGGATAAAGCGTTCCTTTAATAGAAAAAACTGAAGCGGATTTTATATTCAGCAATCAAAAATCGCTTTGGGAACCAAGTTTCAAAAATTCATTTTGAGCTGGGGAATGTATTTATCCAGCAATTAGGCGTGTTTTTTTTGACGTGTTGTTTTTTTCTCATACAAAAAAGTTTTTTAAGCGGATAGCCGCGTCAAAAAAAAACACGCCTATTATTTCAATCCGGCTGTGCGCCCCTGCTTCGCCTATTGATCGGCAGACCAGTGGCAATGTATTGATCAGTTGTGCCCACTACCATAAGCAACAATAAGCATGTGTTGATGATTCTGTATACGTGCACGCTTTTTTACGCTCTTTAACTCTTTTTTACGATTTTTAAGCGTCTTCTCGTTCTACTCTCTTTGATCGCCTGCTCGTCCTCTGAGCAGCACTAATCATGATTCATGAACTTACTAATATGCATAGTAGAAATGTGCATAAATGGTACTTGTTTTCTAACCTTTTAGTTGTTCTTTAAGTGTGCTGGCTTCGTGTAACGTTGCCAGAAGAACCTATATTGCAGCGAATTTCCAATTACTCCCCACACGAAAAGATCTTCCTCAAACTAAGCATATAATTTGTCTCAGGTTTAACCAAAAAACGTAGCTGATGGGATGAGGCTAACCTATCCAGTATACGGTTACTATAAGTGATCAAATTTGATAGAGAGTCCTGGGATAATTTTGCGTCCTCAAAAGTTTTTAAGTGTCATCGACTTAAGTTTCTTTCCCTTTCAATATCCTCAATTTAGATCAGCTGAGCTGGTTATTTCGTTAATGCACTGCAAAAATGGCAAAATAAATAATTTTTCGCCGAAATTTTTTTTTTGGCAATCCACGATGCGTAATCTGCAAGCGAGTTTTAGGGATAGTTAATAAATTTCATACAGATAGCTATTTTATAACTAAAATTCAACCCCTGGAATATGAAATCATATGGAGCGCAAACAGCAAAACGTGCAAATATTTTTTGCAGTGTTTGGTGCTTTTGTCATTTCTCTCTCTTTTGAGAGTAAGAAAATATTTGATATTTGCGCTCTGCCGACCAATGATTTATATATTGAAGAGTGATCAGGGCCTTATCTAGGGGGGATAGAACTCCCGAATATTTTGACGGACACTCTATAGAAACGAATTTGTAAAGAGTAGACACTATGTAAAAATGGTTTTGTGAGAAATACATCATACAAAAGTGACTATGTGGAAAAAACAGGTAGGATGAAAATGATTTTTGAAAAAAGGTCTAAAAAAAGGTCGCCAGTTTCTTAAAAAATGTTTAGTTCTCATATGAAAATACACGGCAACAAAGCACATCCGCTGAGACTAAAATCATAATTGTATGTTGTTGACCTGCCGCTCATCGCTGTCTGAAAGTATTCATTGCATTTTGATTTTCACCGTTGGGAACTGTGTAGTTACACACATTTATTAAATAAGGTTTCGAAATCTTCGCAGAGATCCACTGGTACCTTTAGAGTTGAAATGTTTATAAGTAGTAGTCGTTGACTTTCTTCCTTATCTTTGAGAACTTCATTAATATTGAACCAATTATAAACTATAGATTTAAACATTATATGATTTCAATTCCAGTGTGTGGGGTAAGGTTTTTTTAAGAATGTCACTAGTCTTTTCATAAATAATTAATTTTTTGTTTTTTTTTTTCGTAAGAGTCACCAGTTTTTTTGCTTTTCTATTAAAGTGAGTAATATTGCCAATAAGGACCTATGTGCGAAAATTTCCAATGGGGCTTGAACTCCCAAACGTCCAAAATCTTATAAAGGCAAAATCGCGTAATTTAACAATTGCATGTGTTTTATTTAAATTCGAAAATATGAGTCTAAAAAAACATCCTATAGAATCAGTTCAGCACTGTATGAAACGGTAGATCAAGGGGAAAGATTGGAGTGATGATTAATTCAGATTAAGAATTAAGTCTCTTCTATTTATTTATGTAATAAATTACAAATACTAAAAGGAAGAGTACTAGCTGCCATAAGTCTCTTCATTCATTGGCTCTCTTCAGTAAAATTACCTTTTTCTCAAAAAATTCGAATTTTCTTTATTTCAAAAAACTTGAATAAGAAAGTTCACTACTCCATTTTTGTCTACTCAGGGATGTATTGTGATGCGATACGCAATTGAATAAATTGTATTGAAGAATGCATTCAATCGTATTGGTTTTCGTATCGCACTGCTTTCTCATCGCATTACAGAATGGGGCCCCAGAAGTGCTTCACAGTAATACGAGTCTCTCACGAAAGTGGTTAAAATCAGTGTTTTTAAAACATCTGCCCAACTGTTGTCATAAAAATGAATACAAGACTTGGATTCCGCACAATAAATTGTTCAAATTCATGGGAAAGGAACGATTTCGTTTTCGATTCCCTTTCAGGAATCAGAATTTGGAATTAGAATTGCTGGTATCGTAAGCCAGACACTTTTTTTTTTCAAATGAAAAATTTTGACTATTTACAATATTAAACTAAACATCATCTATTCAATTATAAAGAGTTTAAAAGAAACATTACTTAATAAGGAAATTTTTTTTTATATTATTTTAACGTACAAAGTTCAAGTGCCAATAACTTTGATAAATGTGACTTTTCAGCTAAATAAAGAAATGCGGGGCTCTTAAATTGTAACATAGAATAATACCAGTAAGTTTTAAGCAAATCGGTGACAATAATGGAGTCTGCCTAAAGCGATTTGAAAAATAATCTGTCCATTGTTTAAAATATTTTAAAATAAGATACATAAAAAAAATTAAATTAATTTTTACTCCATGCGAACTACATATTTTTTACCCTTAAATTTTAATAAATGCTTTTCTGTGTCGTACTCGAAGACCAATAATTTGCATATTTATTCGTACTCTCTTTTAAGATTTCCTATACAGAATGTTAAGTCAATTCGAGATTTAGGAGTTATATTTGACTCTAAGTTCACTTTTGTTGACCATATGGACCAAAACGCAAAAAAGTAAACTACGGAGAAAAATTTTTTTTCTTGAATTTCGAGGGTTTTTCATTACTTTCTGGTTGTACATATCCCAAAGCATCGAGAAACACAAATGTCAACCCGAAATCTGTTGCTTGCTGCCAGAATTTGAACTTGTTTCCTTGTTGCCTCTTTATGAATAAAAATTGACAAAAATACAACACGAATCAAAAAAATACGTTGTATTCAATATATATTATTTTATACGTACTATCCGTTTTTATGAGGTAGATCTAGGTATAGTGAAAGTAACTAAATAACATTTTTGAAGGAATAAATAGGGTATCAGCATTTTGTATGAAAAAGGATTCGACCGCATTTTTTGATGTAACGTAACAGTCAAAAATCCCAAAAAGTCTTTTGGTGCAAAATCTAGCACGTCAACAAAAGAGATTGACCGCATTTTCTCCGAGCACTTTTAGTCTATTTTCTAAAAAAAATTAGAAATTAGAGGTCATTTGCTTATGTGTGTGTCCAGAGCCAAAAACAATTTGTAACGTAACAGTCTTTTTTCATCGATAATATTTAGAAGAACGAACTGAGAATCTTTAGATCGCCCTAGAGCATCAAATGATAAGTTTAACAAGGAGGGAACGCTGCAAATTGAGTTTGCTGAAAATTTCGCCTGCAGAGACAAGACGAAGTGCAAAGTGCACATTGGTATCAAAAACAGCTAACTTTGCTTACTACTGTCTTCTATCACAGCGAAAAATTTCAATCAAAGGTTTTCGTATCTGACAACTTAATGCACACAAAATTTATCTGTTACTCTTATTCCCTACATGTAAATTTTGCTGTCAAGACTATTTAACTTCTTCTCACGGGAAAGGTTGTATCGATGGTATAGGCGCAACTACCAAAATTATTGTGATGAAGCATGTTTTGTCTCGTAAATGTATCGTGAACTATGCTTCAGACTTTGTTACTGCATTTCATCGTACAGAATAGTGAATCGCCATCGAGGAAGGTAATGAACGCGATTTCTTCAATACAAATTACATTTTGAACGCGCCTGCGATTTTCGCTAGTGTTAAAAGTATCTGCGATACAGAGTCGGCTCACCAAATTCATGTGAACAATCATCACTTTTACCACTTCGAAACAAGTATACGATTTTTAATTTTTTGATCTCCACTTTGTAAATTATTTTTAATAAAATTTAATGAGTTCAGTGAATAATTAGAGCTTTGTTGGTTCTTTTGGATTCCATGTCAATTACCTGAAGCTTCTTAAATGTCTAATCGTAAGACCTCTGAATTAATGATATATTGTGGAATTAAACAATTTAAGCCATTTTAATGCTTTATTTTACTTTTTATACCAACGTAGATCGCAAAGGTAACGTAACAGTCTTTTCGTGTAACGTAACAGTCTGAACATATTTGCTTCTATAGATCTCAAAAACAATGTTTTTTATGAAATTAAAATTTAATTAATTACTATCATTCTAAAGCTTAGCAATTATAAGCTTCATGTTGAAAACAGTCCACCAAAAGAGCAGACTTTTCCAATAATGTAAGGCAACTTTAAAATCGTCTTCCAAAATTATGTAACGTAACAGTCCATGCTGACACGTTCATAGCTCCTAAATGACAAGGCATACAAACATTTTTATTATGATACAAAATGGTATTACAGAAGCATACTCTTAGATGCATCCATAAAAAATATTTAAAGTACTCCATTTCATGTATTTTAGGAACAATTTATATCAAAATATGCATACGAATGTAACGTAACAGTCTGCGTTTTGGTCCATATAAATTATGTTGTTCCAAAATCATATTCATTACTTGTTTTCGTGCGTAGAAATAGTACAGATTTTTCTGACCCCTACACTCTGATTTGTCTTTACAACTCTTTTGTAAGGTCCAGATTAGAGTATGCTTCTTTTATTTGGGGTCCTTTCCATACCATTCATTGCTCTTGACTAGAAAAAATCCAAAAATCGTTTTCGAGATTCGCGAATTCACGAATTATGTTATAGGGCTTGAAATCTCTCGAAACAAGAAGAAAGATGCAATCTTTGAAATCTGTTCATGACCTTATTTTAGGTAATATTGACTGTGTGCATTTATTGCTTTTTGTTACTTTTAATGTACCTTCAAGAACGTTAAGGCACTACACGTTTTTTCATTCACGAATTCATAGAACTAATTATGCACTTAATGAGCCTATAACTAGTGCTTTATTGTTGTATAATCAACTTTCTTCTGTCCATAATTTAGATCTTTCTTTTTCAAAATTGTTTTTTAAGAAATTGCTAAATAGTCTGTATCTAGTTTAACCCATTAGTGTTCAACGACCTTTAAAAAAGACGCGCAGTTTTTGATTTTTTAAAAATTTGCTAGAAACATTTTTGCTCTTTTGAGCATTTAGATATATTGTATGGCAACACTTATGCTTACCATATTTTTTACATTTCAAAATATTGACAATTACAAGTTTTGCGGGCGTTCAAAGTGAATTTTTCAAAAAAAAAAAAAGAAAAATGAAAAATGTAGAAGAGGTAAATATTTAAATACTTTACTTTAACGCATGATATTTTGAATGGTGGTAGGCTTTTTTTACTTTTATTATATCTAGTTTGCTTTGGTATGCAACAAAATTTGTCTTTGCATTTCAGTATACATGAATTTTCTACAGCTAAATGGTTTTCAATGTTCAGTGTCCTTCTAAAAGAACGTTCCGGAAAAGTAGGAAAATGAGCTTTCCGAATCGGAAAAAAATTTTTTTTATCTTATTGAAGTCAAAAGAAGCAATTCTGTCGAAGCAGATTTTTGATATCACGCCTGAATCGCCGTGAGCACTAATGGGTTAATTTATCATTTATTATTGAGATTTAAGATTTGTTGTTATTTTAATTACTTATATTAACTTAAATTCTTTGTTTGTTTTATATAACATTTACATGAATATATTATTGTTTTTTTTTTAAGTAGTCTGTAAGGATATTGTAACCCAAAGGCATTATTATCAAATAAATATTAAGGCTGCACATTTCTATTTTTGCTGGTGTGTCAATAGTATTGGAAATTAGAGCCTAGACCCCCTCCAGTTGATAAAGGATCATTGCAAACTATGTCACAGATACAATTAGAAAACGATCGAGTGTTCACCTTTGTAAGACGATGAAAAGTGAAAGTTATAATCCGCTACAGACTTTGGTGGCATTATCCTTTTTCAGCTTGTTTAGTGGCACTGGATGTAGTGAACATATGTATGTTTGTACATTGGACCTATTAACACAAACGTATTTGACTTTACTCACGGAACAACACAAACCACTGAAGCAGAATAAGACCATGTTAGCACCGGAAAGTATGCAACAAAAAACTTTCAACAGGTTTGTGTTTTATCACCTATGCTTTAGATCCTTATAGTTAACCTCTTGGTGTTTCCACTTCGTAGTCTACGCTGATCATACCTCTTAAAAGAAGCTAATGCAGTTTGTTGATAAAGGATAAAACTGCAGGGCCGTGCTTAAGCATAGGTTGCACGCTAGGGGCCCGCGCCATAGAGGGGAGCCCGCACCAAAAAAAATTTTTTTTAGAGTAATATCACAGTTTATTTGAATTATGAAGGAATACCATTTTAAGGTTGGATTATAATATATGTATGTTTTAAAAATTAATCCAAATTTCATGAAATCCAATCAACATCTCTTATATCTGCTATATAAAGTGCCGCTCAAATGCTTTGCAACTGAAATTAGTTTTGAAGAAATATCAAACTATTTCAGTGAAACAATAACTTTGAGTTTAATTTTTTTTACTTTTATTAACTTCACTTATTGCTGATTTTTTACCAAAAACAAAAATTTTATTCCGTTAGCTAACAACAACAAAAATTTAAGGTAAACAAAAAAAGCGAAAATTCAAGAGCTCAAAACATGCGCAACTCAGCACAATACCAAGGAAAAATGCGTAGCCAGTCCAATATTTATTTCTGTGACCGTTGTTTTTGATGAGTGCATGACATCTTCTGGACATTGACTCATAAATTTGCTTATTAATAAGGTAAAATAGCGTTCTAATCTTTTTCTATCTCAGCGAATAGGTCATTAACACTTTTGAGCATTTTCTGACCGATTATGCGTTTTGCCACCATCCATATGTTCTCGATTGGGTTATGATCGACAGACTGCGTCAGCCATGATATGATATCAACTCGTTTTTCCACCACATGCTAAGATTTCGATCATTGCCGTGTTGTCCAAGGAAGTGGCATGTTCCACTCAGCAAATTGGAGAATAACTTTGCTTAAAATATTGTTGTAGCCACCTGCCATCATCGTACCTTCAATGCGCTTATAGGGTCCGACTCTATCCCCTAAAAAACTAATCCACTCAAAGTTATTGTTTCACTGAAATAGTTTGATATTTCTTCAAAACTAATTTCAGTTGCAAAGCATTTGAGCGGTACTGTAAATATTTAAAGCTTTGGAAAATTACTTGCCAGATTAAATGAATTTTTGCATTGGTAACAATTGGTTATTTATTGCTTTCGAATTTGTTATAAATGGCTTGAATTGAGTGTTATATTAAATTTTTAAAAATTAATTGAAAAATTTTTTCAATTGACCATCTAGGTTTTGAACTTATGCCAAAATTGAATTCATTTCATATCAGGAACTATATGTGAAAAGGAACTACCATATCTGGATTCCAATACCCTCAATATAAAGCAAATTATTTATATACTAGCATAACCCTGTGCGCATCGCTGCACTTCAACCGTGGTGTATATTCGATGTGCAGTCTGCGTGAAAATTCTATTTAAAAAATACTTTTGTATGAGGACCACCCTTAGTATGCATCCAAATTAAAATTTTTACAACCTAAGCAGTGCCTCTTAATATAAAAACCACGTGGTGTAAATTCCATGAGAATCGATTAATCGGTCTTCGAGAAAAGGATATTTAAAAACATTTTTGTGTGAGGACCACCCTAAATAAAAGCTTTGTAGCCTAAGCTATGCCTTTTAACATAAGAGCTACGTGGTATAAGTTCGGTGTAAATCGACTAACCTGTTCTTCGTGAAAATGATATTTGAAAATATTTTTGTATGAGGGTCACCCTAAGTATGCACCTTAAATACAATTTCAACGACTTTATCAGTGCCTCTTAATATAAAAGCCATGTGGCGTAAGTTCAATGAGAATCGATTTAGCGGTCTTCGAGAAAATGATATTTAAAAATATTTTTGTTTGAGGGCCACCCTACATATGCACCCTAAATAAAAGTTTTGTAGCCTAAGCTATGCTTCTTAATATGAGAGCTACGTGGTGCAAGTTCGGAGTGAATCGACTAACCTGCCTTCTTGAAAATGATACTTAAAAATATTTTTGTATGAGGGTCACCCTAAGTATGCACCCTAAATAAAATTTTTTTAAGCTTATCTGTGCCTCTTAATATAAAAGCCATGTGGTGTAAGTTCCAAGGGAATCGATTAAGCAGTCTTCGAGAAAAGTTTTTGTCTGAGGGCCACCCGAAATAAAAGTCTTGTATCTTTACCTTTTCCTCTTAACATAAGAGCTACGTGGTGTAAGTTCGGTGTGAATCGACTTACCAAACTTTGTGAAAATGATATTTAAAAAAATTGTTGTGTGAGTGCCACCCTAAGTATACACCCTAAATAAAATTTTTACAATCTTATCTGTGTCTCTTCGCATAAAATCCATGTGGTGTAAATTCCATAAGAATCGATTTAGCGGTCTTCGAGAAAATGGTATTTGAAAAATATTTTTGGGTGAGGGCCACCCTAAATAAAAGTTTTGTTTGCTATGCTTCTTAACATAAAAATACGTGGTGTAAAATCGGTGTGAACTGATTAACGTGTCTTCGTGAAAATGATATTTAAAAATATATTTGTATGAGGGCCACCCTAAGTATGCACCCTGAATAAAATTTTTATATTCTTATCTGTGCTCCTTAATATAAAAGCCATACTGTGTAAGTTTCATGAGAATCGATTCACCTGTCTTTGAGAAATCGTTATTTTTAAAATATTTGTGTATGAGGACCACCCTAAATAAAAGTTTCATCGTCTTAGCTATGCGTCTTAATATAAGAGACAGGTGGTGTAAATTCCATGTGAACCGATTAAGTGGTCTTTGTAAAATGCTATTTTAAAAATAATTGCGTATGAGGGCCACCCTAAATTAAGTCCTATAGCCACCACGCCCCTGGTGTCTAATCCCGTTCATATTTTGTGAAGTGCTTAACATAGGCTATGTGCATCCTGACACCGAATTTTAAGACTCTTGCTATCATATGAACCAAGATATAGCGAGTTAAAGGTCTTAATTGCACGTAAAGTGCCACGCCCCTTGCTTTTATCAAAATAAAATATAGCCCATGTTACTCAGGAATAGTGTAGCTTTCTATTAGTTGAAAAATTTTTGGAATCGGATCTGTAGTTCCAGAGATTACCCGGAACATACAAACAAACAAACAAACAAACAAACCTTACCTCTTTATATAATAGTATAGATGAAGTGTCACATCCTTTATTTTCTTGGCAGCACCACATTGGATTGCAATTTTACCCACCTTAATTTTCGTTTATTTATCTCTTAAAAAATATTTAAATTTATCATTTTCCAATAATAAAAAAAAAACACAATCTTTGTTGCTGAAATTAATAAATCATACGGCGAAAAAGAAGTTCCATCAATATGCAAAAATTTTCAATTAAAAATTGTCAACGAACTTTTTATGCCAATGAAAGTACAAACCTTAACTCATGCCAATCGCTTCGCCTCATTCGAAGTCAGGCGCTGCAGCAGTTACTTTAAACACTGCATTGTCATACCTCGAAAACCAATTTATATGACACCATTGTGTTGGTAACAACTGTTCATGAGCGAATATGAATGTGAATTCGAATCATAACAATAAAAGGACCAACAACAACAAAAAAAAAAACCCTACAGGAAATTAGTTTCATTTTTTTGATGAATGCTTCGACAGCGTTTCGCGCATTTCTTTTCCCCCAGTTTTTATCCCAAGCGTTTTTTTTTTTTTTTTTTGTGAGATGTTGCCACTTTTTTTAGCCTCCTTCTGTTATCCATTTTCAATTGTTATTAACTGTTGTTTTTCCCTTAACATTTTTTTTCGATTGAGTTCACTATAAAGTTAAATGCACTCAAGTGTTATCAGCCAATTTCTGGTCGTTGTGCTTTTTTCACCTCTTCTTCTCTTCATTTTGACTCATTTATTATCTTGCAAATTGAAGAGTTTTCATTTGGCTTGCGATGTTTTTTCTTTTTTGGTCGCTATTAATTTTTCTTTCGACCTATGACGATGTCATAAATGTAATTTGCTACTTGGCACTACAAATCCTTAAATTGGTTTTTATCTTTTACATAAAACAACAACAATAACGAAAAGTGCCAATTTCATTAAAATGCATCCTTTATCTAATGTGATTTCTTCCTTGCAATTTAGCTTTCATTTGTTAGGCATTATCTTGCGCCATAATAAAAATGTCCCCAAATGTCGTACCGTAGTTTTTCCCGCTAACCCTCAAATCGTTTTCTAATCAAATTTATTATTTTTTAAATGCCAAATGATCTGTGAAAAGTAATCGACGACACTTAAGTGTCTGCCTGGCAATTTGAATGCAATTTAGGACTGATTCTCTTGTATACATAATTGAATTTTTATACTATGCAGTTCTCTTAGAACCCAATTTGGTTGTGAAGAAATAAATTTGAATTTTCTTAATTTAGAATATTGTCAGTAGTTAAAAACTTGTAGATTTTCTTTTGAAAATAATGAAAGTTTTCTTAAAAAAATAAATCTACACGCTTTGTTTGAAAAAAATTATTGGAAATAAGTTAATATGTCTTATGTTCAACTCTTTTTGTTTCAAGTGCCATCGAGAACTTTTAAGCGGCCCTCACACGATCAATATTACTAACAGTATTTTGCATTCTGACAGTATTATTATTGATCGCGAGATGTGAGTACTGATGTACTGTCAGTATAGAAAAACGATAATGATGACAGATGATGATGGGCATTGGAAATTATGTCTCAATAACATTTAACGCTTAGTGGAAGTCAAATCTTTCACCGCTTTAACAGTAAGCACTTGGTGTCAATGAATTTCAAACTGCTCTACTACTAAATATCTGGTGGCAATGAAATCAAATCTCACTAGTAGTAAACGTTTAGTAGAACAAACTATGAAATGTTTATGATGGAACTGTTTTTCAAATTCCATTCCTATTATCAAATAAAATAATTTGATATCACTTTAATGATATTTTTGTTGTTTCTGGGGGATTTTTTCTAAACTCATGGTCTACAAAATTATCATGGCAATTTCATAGAACTACCAAATATCATCATTACAAATAAACTATACAACTGTATTCCTTACAGAAACAGTTTTTATTTCTTTAATCTCAAATATGCTTGGAGAAAGCTCTTTCTTATGCAGGAATATAAAAATTGACTCAGTCAGCAGGTCAGCCCTCTACGATCACGGGGTATCTTCAAAACTTGTACTACAATGTAAAACTAAGCTGAGAAAATTATTTCAACCTAAGAAAATGGATCTTGAATGGATCTTAAAGAAGCTTTAGGGTAATTCTTCAATATATGCAGGCTAATAATTTGGTAGGCTCGCAAATAGATCAAAGGGATACAACCCTACTTTCTCTTTTTATTGTGAAGAAGAGTAGTAGTCTGCGGTTCATTTATTTCGGAATGTTCCATGCTCTCCCAACTATGGCTTCGGAAACTAGACATTCTCGGTTCTTAAGACTTGTATCTTAATCTCTGTATTTTAAAGACTTCCAAGATTTATAAAGTTTAGCAAGAGACTCGAAGTGCCAGCTACTACCTAGTTAATTTCGCACTTTAGCGCCATTGGTCCCAAATCCCAATAAACTGGCTAAATTTTTAAATGTCTGTTATAAAATTTTGTATAAGTTGTGATTTTGGTGCTCACTTGATTACAAAATATTTCCAAATGGAGCTTGTTATTAGTAGAGCATTTATCAGTAAAATTGGATGAAATTGTTCTCTTAGCATAGCGTCTACAAGTTATTACTTGAATGGAAAGTGTAACACTCATTTGTCTAAATATTGTTACATTAAATATGACGTTGAAGTAATGTACAATTAACATTTCATTTTATTTGCACAACGAAAAGTGCAAATATCGTTTATCACTATTAAAAGCACAGTACCGCAGGAAACGTAGCTGCAAGAATATCGTCGAATGACCGAAAGTTATATGTTTAAAATCGAAGCGCAAAAGCGTAGCTTAAAACAAAGAGAAAGGAATCGAAATGGCTATAGATATTTGTTTCAGGTCCATGCTCCTAACGGAATTATAGGATAATATCAATAATAATAGTTTTATTCCATGTTGGCTTAGAAAAAAAAAAATTTTTAAATAAAAAAGATGTAAGAATCTCTCGGTGAGCACAGCCTGAGTAATTTATTTTTAATATGTTGTTCAGTTTTTCGGATTTCGGGAACACCGTGCGTTGGTCAGGCTTGTCCTTGTTTTTTCTTCATTGATATGACCCAAGCGAATCTCTTCCACTCACATAATTTTTTTTTCAAAATGTAATCTGTAGTGAACACCTTTTCCACCACAGACTTACAATTTGTTTACAATTTAAATGTTATGCAAATAATTAAAGACATTAATTGCAGCGTATTCTGTTGCAAATCAAAGTGTTCGAAAAAATAAATAAACTGTCAAAATAATTGCCACGTTTTTTGTTTACTTATTGGCTGTTTTCTGCATCTGCTCTATATCCAATTAACATATAGATATTTATGGTATAAGTATATTTATCATGGTTCATACAACTATTAATTGCATTATTTTTTTAAATTGTTAGCTTTTGAAGACACGTGGAAATCATGTATAACATTTGTATTTTAATAATTGTCAGGCACGTGTCCTGCTGAGGGCTCCGAAACATCAACTGCTTCTTAAATGGCGCTTGTATGACCGATAGTGAATTTATCTTTCCCAAATTATACAGCGACGTCAATTCATAGAATAGTGTTCGATCTTAAGTTTTTTGGATTGTCGAATGGATTCATTTCTAAAATAAACTAAACGTAAATTTTCTGAAATTCTTGGCAGCGATCGAAAAGAACCAATTAATTGTTTTGCTGTGGGTATGTTGGAAATTTTTCAGTGTAACGTTGAACTTTTCCAAGTTTCTGTAGAATTCGACCCATGAATTGTTGCTACCGTCAATACCAGCTTATGATGTAATGAATTTATTATGAAAAGTAAAAAAGGAGCTAAATCAAATTTCAAAGGACTTTTTGATTCATCGTGAAAGTCCAATGAAGGATTCTATCATACCATACACAGGCCTGGATTAACCTTACAGGCATAGTAGGCACGTGCCTAGGGCGGCAAACATTTGCGGAAACTTTGAAAAATTCTTGCATTGTATTGATTGAAAACCTTTTCAAATTTTGTTTTTATTTTGCTAGTGTTTTTCGTTTAGCAACGAGGACCTTTTTTTTATTTTTTTTTTTGCACATCAAAAAAATTTTTTTTTTATAAAAATTTTTTTTCTAATAAATGAAGAAGTTTTGAGGAGAAGGGGCGGCAATTTTTGCAACTGCCTAAGGGCGGCAAATTTGTAATCAATATGCAAAACCATTTTCAGACGTACTTGGACTGTTTTCCATGCACTACTTGCAGGCGTAACCTTGCTTTAAAAAGTCAATCAACTCCAAAGCTAATCCTTATTTTTTATTAGACACAATTTGGTGTCGGCTCGAAAGCACGAATCGTTAAGAGTCGTGGAGAGTGTGCATTAAAAATATTTTTCCGATCATTCACTGCTTACTTATAAATTGATTTATCCTGACAGTGAATCATGTAGTTGTAGAGACATCATTTTCCACAATGAAAATAGCAAATAATTTTTAGCAACGAAATGATCTGTGAGAAGCTGAACTCCTTGGCCGTACGCAGGCAAGGGGAGGGGGGGGGGGGGGGGGGCAAGCAAATTTTACTATATTTAAAGTCTTCTTCGAAAAAAACCTTTTTTTTTCAACCAAATATTCAGCAGTCGGCAAATAAATATATACTACAGAACTTCACTCCCGGTTTGTCGGTTATTGGAATGTATTATTATTTTGCGAAGAGTAAAACCAACGGTGTTAGAATCAGGGGAAATGCGAAATGGAAATGGTTTATGATGCGCACTGGGGTATTTCATAATGACGCTGTAAGGCTGAGCCATTGGAAAACAAGATTCTATGCCGCTTATTAGAGCTGTTTATACGATTATTGAAAAAATGAGATCACAAAAGAGTTTCGATAAATACTTATCTCAAACGATAGATCTGTTGGAGAAATTGAAGCCCACAGAATCAGCTCACGCCTTAAGTCATCCAATTCGGAATATGCACCAGTCAAAAATGCTGAAAAAGTCTGTTGTTGACGAAACACTGACATCGAAACAATGACACAAATCAGCCATCATGTTGAAATCAACATTCTACGAAACAATCGATATCGTAATAATTGAAATGACCAATCGTTTTGTTACAAACAATGCCATTCTCACAGCTTACCTAGTGTTTCACCAAGGCCGAGGCGAGGCGAGGTTCTAGTTGATCTCGGTCTCGCCTCGTTTTATAAATTTAAGTCTCGCCTCGCCTCGGCCTCGGACGAGATCTTGCCATCACATGCCTCGCCTCGCTTCGCCTCGTTCTCGGCCGAGGCACCTCGGTAAAAAAAGCGAGGTTTTTATTAAAATAAATAAAAAATTATATATGTATAGGCTGATCAAGCCTCAAGAAATAAAATATCTGTTTTTATTTTTGGTGAATTGGATGAGATATGATAAATTTAATTCTTTTCTTATATGGGAAGGAGATGCATTGCCTATTTTTCCAAGCCAAACTAAGCTATGAACCTTTTACAATATATAAGCAAAATATGTACTAAATCTTATTTATCTACGTCAAATAGATATTGAGATATGATAAAGTTAATTTTTTTCTTATATTGAAGGCATGGTACCGCCCATTTTATTAATTGAATCTTAGTTGTGCCTTTTATAAATATACCAAGTTTTATTAATCTGCATCAAGTTGTTGATAATATATGATGAATTCTGTTTTTCTCCTATGTGGGGGTGGCATCACCCATTTATCGTAAACTATATTACGGAGCATCCCAAATCATAAGAAACATATATGTATGTCAAATCTTTCGTCGGTCGGTTGAACTGTTTAGGAGTCCATTAGCGACGAACATACATATATTGATCTTTATTTATATACTAGCATTACCCTGTGCGTTTCGCTTCACCTTACCGGTTCTTAGAAAGACTATTAGAATAAATCAATTTCAATGCAGTGTAGTCAATCATGCAGTTTTGCTTATAGCCTTACATAGCCTTACATGCTTCCCTAACTGATCAATCGAGGCGAAGTCACATAGAAGCTATTGCGATACAAGCACTTCTGTGCATTAGAGCTTGGACCAAATCTGAACTCGTAAGAAGCACATGCGGATTAAAAATAAAACAAAGTAGTATACTAAAGTATTAGTTAAATATAGATTTTATTATAAAAATTACATTCATATTTTGAATCTGCATATGATTCTTACGAGTTCAGATTTCGTCAAAACGCGCCTCGCTCTTGGTTTCGAAAACGAGGCTAGGACGAGGCGAGACCGAGGCGAGGTGCCGTGTGATCTCGCCTCGCCTCGGTCAAGCGAGGAAAATTTATTTTTCCATCTCGCCTCGTTCTAGCCTCGGTCTCGCCTCGTTCTAGCCTCGGTCTCGCCTCGTTCTCGTAGTCAAAAACGAGGCTGTCTCGTAGCCTCGGTGAAACACTAAGCTTACCTATCGATAGCTTGATGAAATGGATTTGGAAAGCTGCGGCCTTTGGCCGACTTGGGCATCCAATTACCAAGTGAAATTGAGCGTCTACTAAAATACTCCAAATGCCAATTCAATCAAGTTCAATTATATAAAAAATCTACTAAGAAAATTTCCTCTATCTCAATTTCACAGGTATTTCAAAAAATTGACATAAACAAAACATCAATTATATCGAAATGAATTTTTTTGAGATACGCCCTTAGTACGGCAGCACAGTGGTCCCAAATCATGGTTTTTTGGTTCAAAAATCGCCAAAAATAAACAATTTTTTTTTTAAAATGAAACTAACTAAAATGCCAACAAATCGTCGGAGCCCGAATTTTGAAAAAAAAAGTTATCATTTTTTTTTAAGTTAATTTCCGAAAAAACAATTTTTTTGGTTCAAAAATGGTTAGAAAGCGCATATCTTGTCAAAAATTACCATTTTTTTTCCTTTAATTAAAGCTTACTAAAATTCCAACAAATCCTTGGAGCCCGGATATGGAAAACAAAATACTGTTTTTTGGAACAGACCAAAAAAAAATTTAAATATTTTTTGGTTCAAAAATTTCTAGGGACTGAAAATTTTGTCGAAAATAAACGATTTTTTTTTATGAAGCAAATCAGCGGACCCTAAATTTTGAAACAAATCAGCGGATCCTTAATTTTGAAAGAAAATGTTCTGTTTTTTAGTATTTTAAGTTAAAGGCCTAAATAAAATTTGGTTTCAAATATTGTTCGGCTCAAAAAATGCTATAGGGTGCAAATCTTGTCGGAAATGAATAATTTATTTTTTGAAAAAAAGCCAACTACAGTACTAACAAATCGTTGGGGCTCAAATTTTGAAAAATAGTTTTCGTGCTTAGTTATTTTAAGTTAGGTTAAAAAAAAACTTTTTTTTAAATTTTGTCCGAAATTAATAGCTTTTGTTTTGAATCCAAGCTTACTGAAATTCCAAAAAAATTTTTGAAGCATTTTTAAGAAAAGACAAAAAACAATTTTATTGAATAATTTTTTGGTTGTAAAATTTTTTTTTATCGTTTCTGGCTTTCGAGCACAAACGACTTGAGTCAATAGATCTAGACATGGCTTTGAAAAGATTCAATGCACTGAAAGAACGCAAAATACACTTACATATTTTAGAAAGTTATTTAATGTTATTGCCTTAGAAGAAAATAAACTGTAAGCCCAGTATGTAATATAAAAATAAGTTTCTTAAATGCTTTTAGTTGCGACTGTTTCTTAAATTTTCTTAAGAAAAGTTTGGGTGGCAAAGCCCCCCATAGCCCCTTGGTAGGCACGGGCCTGATCGTACGTACATTTTATTCAATACAACCGATACATATTTTAGAATCAACGATCTCCTTACTATTATGGCGATTAAACAACCCTGAAGTTGGCACTAAAAATGTAAAAGGGTCATTCATTGTCAAGTGGCCCAGTTCATCAGATAAAAAGGCTTAACCAAGCTTACAATTGTCATTGGAACTCTGACTTTACAATGCTTCGGCGTTTTCACAAATTTTCAAAGTCGCGGCTCAAGATGGTGTTCACGAGAGAGGTCACGTAAAAAATTTGTAAAATATTGAAAAAAAAACTAAAAAAACATCAGGCCAAATCCATTTGTATATATGGTTATAACCATGCAATCGGACTATTTCATATTACGGAATTGGTTGCCGATTAAATATGTTATTTTTCAAAGAATATAAGGGGACAAATATTCGGCAACCAATTCCGTAATATGAAATAATCTGACTGGTTTGAAATGGATTTGGTCATCAAAAACTATTTTTATAGTTTGAATGCATATTTGGATGACTTAGAATATTTTTGAATTTCAAAAAAGTTTTACTAAGTTTTTAGACTTTGTGTTATTGATATAAAATTTCACCTTTTATCACTATTTTTCTTCTAAACTACCAATATCCAGGAAAAATCGCACTAAGTGCTTAAAATTGATCAATATATTCAGTAAAATATTTTTTTATTGTTAAGATTTTTTTTATATGACGCCAATAATTTTTTTCGTTACTACATATAATATTACATGCCTTCCACGGCCCAAAAAGTGATGTTTTAAGCTTCTTTGATACTTGAATTGTCCCTTTTCGAGCGCAAGAGTCCCGTAATGGAGGCATTAAGTAATATCGTAAATGGTTTGCTCTAAAACTCTAGAGAGGAGTGCTGGACTTTTTCAATCGACTCAGTTGATAACCACCATAAAGCCTTATCACTGTAAATTTGTTCTTAGAGTTTTCGTGATAAGTTTGATTTAATTGAATTAATCTACAGGCAAATAGGAACCCAACACTTAATCCGGTAACGTCGATAAAATTCAGATTAATTTCGTTCTTTTAATTTGAAATTTTCAATTTGTGACTTCAAAACTGTAAGTTTCCATAGAAATTGGCTGCAATTTGTGATTTGAAGTGTAAAGAACTCATGTTCCTCAACAGGAAACAGAAAACTGAAATTTTCTAAGGAATTTTAATGAAAAGTATTCAAGTTATCTAAAACCTTCAATATTTTTTTTTTTAAGTTCAGCTCTAGGCCATAGCCACAATAAAAAAGTAAAAATATGCCTCACAATAACAAAAAAAAAAAACATCACATCTTGCAATTCTAAAATGGAAAATTTAGAAGGTTAAGTTAACTTATTGTTAGTTAAGCTGTTTTGTATTATTAAGTCAGGTGTGTTATGCAAAGAAATAGCAAAAACCAATTTCGATTTCACAGATTATCGTTTCCCACCACAGCGTAGCGGAAGTAAAAAGGGCTTTAAAAACATATTCCAAATGTTTTACTGTAAATTTCAGTTAAATGCCGCTTACAACGGCAATCAAGCAACAGCTGCAATTGACACAATTTCAAAAAATTGTTGATTCAGCAGAGAAGGATAAAATGCATTGCTTCCATAATTTCTTCTTCCTCATTAGTTAAAGACGAAACCTCGAATTGGTTGAAAATTGCTGCAATTATAAAATTTTTATTTTTTAAAAATTTCATAATTTTCCAGCAGCAGCATTTCGTGCGTTGCAACGGCAACACATAATTACCTGACATCCAACGTAGGAAGGTGCATAAAAACTTAGAAGGCCTCAGAAGAAAAAATTGAAACCCATTACTTAACCTCTGTTAAACGGCTAAATTAAAATTTCGCGCACTAATTAAGACATTTCTCAAAACGAACATCATAAAAAAGATGATTGCTGTGAAGTTGGCGCTGTTTGGTGCCTCAGCAGCAAGCAACGGCTGTAAAATGCTTACCAAAAGAGAAGGGAAAGCAAAACAAAACTGCCGTATTCGTAAAAAAAAAATTGTGTGCAGCAACATTTAGAGAAAAAATTGAGTTTTAAGATTTTATGCAACGCTGGCAACGCCCAGTACCATTTTGATTATTATGGCAGCATTTTAATTACTTAAGAAAGAGAACCACCGTATTTACAGAAAAAAAAAAAACAAAAAACTTCCATTAATATTTAGATTTGAAAATGTAATTTAGTTTTGAATGTAAACCATTCAAAAATAAGCCATATTACTGTCGGTAAATGGCAGGACTGAAAACTATCTGGTAATTTACATTACACCGACTAAATTAGTTAGTTAGTTAGGGGACATCCACAAATTACGTGAGGTGTTTTTTTGAAAATTCGGACATTGGTAACATTTACTTAAAAATCTCTCCATCTAACGCTTTGAAGCTTACGCTTGTATTAGAGGCGCCACGCCTTCTGATTAAAACTGCTCACTATGATTCCAAAGCGATCTATTTCTTATATTTGTGTGCAATTTGGATTCATAATATTTTTGTTTGTTAGTATGGGAGGTGCCACGCCCTCATTTAATGATCGAAAAACCAACAGCAGCAGTCTAACGAGGATCCAATTTTGCCTTACGCACATTCTGGCGATCCTTGCACCGAGAAGTCTTACGATGCTCTTTTTTGTGAGGAACATTTTTTTGCTGTATCGTACTTATCGAAATGATCAAGTGCATTGAATACCATCTTTTTGGGCCAATTTAGCTGTGTTGCCATCGCCTTACATCTCATGGCCGTCTTTCGAAGCTCAACAATTGACTTACGCATGGCCGGTGTACAACTTTTGGCCATCATAACATTAACAAAAAAAGCAAATGTTCTCTGTTAAGTTTATCATATGTATTTGCGTGATAGTTTTCAATTAAATTATATTGTATAAAAATAAATCACAAACATAAGCATTCCAATGAAAATATCATTCCAAGCCCTAAACGACTCTTGAACATTTTTCTTACATATCGCCGCTCTCGGGTAGAAAGGTCCCAACTCATTTTATTTCGAAATTTACTTTTTGTCGATCCTAAAAGATAACCCTCAAATACACGTCAGCTCGAAATTTTGGCGTTATATTTCTAAACATAGCGGACTTAAACCCAATTAAAAAAAAGACCCTAATATGAAATTTTGAAGTTTCTTATGCACTTTCTTCGTTCTCCTGTAAAATTGCAAAAACATGAGTTAGAGCCTTTCTACCCAAGAGCGACGATATATGTGTGTTTTTACCTGTTTTTATATGAGAATTAACGTTCAAAATGTGTAATTGATTTACAACTTTTCGTAGTGAAAATAATATTTATGTATCGTATGGGAATTCCTACATTTAATATAGTGATTTTTCTTTGAGTGTAATTGCGAAAATTTGCAAGTTCTTGTCCAGAGCGTGTCCAAATTATTCCTTCTGTTTGTGTGAAAATTGGTTTCACTATCTCAAACAATTTTCTCTGAAATTATTACTTGCACAAGAGATGCGACGCCCTCTAGTCACAATATTTTCAACTTTTTGTTCGAACCAAACGATTTTTGTATATAGTATGTGTGAAATTTGGTTTCATTACATTAATTAATTCTTGCAGTATAGAGTTTTGCACTTTTCGCCTGTATGGAAGGTGCCACGTCCTCTGGTCATAATTCACCAATTTTTTGTCCAAAGCTTGTCCGAGTTATTCCTAGAATCTGTAAGTAATTTGGATCACAATAAATCACACTAGCAGACAATAATCCTCATATTCTCTGATTGATTTTTTTTTTGTACACCTGATTTGTATTGAATTTTATCAGAGGAGAGTTAAAAATTACTAAAATACACTCAAACTTCGGTTGCACTCTCCGATTTATATGAAATTAATATAAGATCAAATTGCACAACAGTTATGTGGCTATTCGCCAGTCCGATGAAAGCTTCCTGAATTATGCCTTCCAGCACAAATGTTTTTCAATGGAGCCTTCAATGATGCATCAGTATTGATAACCAAATTGATAACTTGGTTATCTCTTTCACGTATATCGATCATCTTATGGTATCGATATCTTATATAAATAATATTGCCATCCTACATGTAATCAGCAATGTAGGGGGCATACATAAATAATAAATAAGATTTTTAATTGATTACTTTTAACATCTCCGGAGAGCAAGAGCACGAATTTTCAATAGAACCAAAAATAATTTCACCCCTCTACGGTCTGATTGCACTTCCAGCTTTCCCTAAGCTAACTTTTTTAAGTACCCTGATTTTTTACTCATACTCTTTATTATTTTTAACTGTTTTTGAACTTATTATACTCACAAGATGTTCCCTTAACCCATATAGTACCAAAATATTCAGCATACTTTTTTTTAAAAAAAGTTGTAACGAGGTGGTAAATTGAGTGGTAAAAATGGCGAAAAATAAGTTTGAGGTCGATCGGAAAGTGTATTTAGCCAAAATTTTTTTTGCATTCAAGCTTTTGAATTTTCTAACGTTTGGCCTACTCAAAAAATTTGACATCTTCAAAAATAAAAAAATTGACAAATAGTTACCTGGGAAGTGGCCATTGATTCGTATACGCATAATTGAGTGCTATATATAGCTCACCTAAGCAATCTGGATATTTAAATTTTATTGTGGAGAATAATATTAGTCATTTTGAATCTATTCTGTGTAGGTTTTGTCCACATTTGATCAATTTTAATATTTTTGATTTATTTTCAAAAAAGTATCCAAAACTAGTGTTTATTAAACTCTCACTTAATCCTAAGAAGTGGGCGTGGCATGAGAAAAGAAATTTTTAAAGGAAAACCTTCGGATTTTTTATTATATTATAATGAAAAAAATTTCCAAACATGAGCAATTTTCGTGAATCGTTAACGAATCAAAGGTACGAAATGGGTTAAGTTGTTGTTACCAATAAAGATATTAAGCTGCAGGCAAAAAATTATACCTTTGTAATGAGCTTGAAGTGATTTAAACGTTCATTACAACTTTATTGCTCTAAATAACATACCATTAGAATGTGGCCCAAAGCTTAAGTGTTTTACGTGCAATTTTTTAGTTTGAAAAAATTCCACTTAAGGTTAAATAAAATCCGTCTTATAAAGTGATCAACTTAATCAGAAGACAGGTACGGTTAGTGAGCGCTACACTGTAATCGATCTTTTAAAACTTAATAGACTTGATCATCAAACAGATTATGAAGGTAAATGCGTTTATAATATAAGTTTGTTTAAGATATAATATAAGTTCATTATTCGATTTTTTTTAATTTGTTTTGTATGTTGAAGCTAACAATATTATTTGCTATAAGGCGAAGAAAGGAAAAGCTAATTTACTTGTGGCACTATAGTACGACTTATTTTAAATTAAATTTTAATTTATTGCCTGTCTGTACCAAGTAAAGGTTGATTACAGCCATGTTATTATATATGTATGTATGTAGTGTGTATATATCTGCCAACTTAAATAAAGCACTCTCACTCTTAACGCACAGCACATCAGCCAGCAGCTTGGGAATTAAGTTATGGTTCTAGTTTTTTTCTGACACACATACATCACTCGCATCATCAGAGACTGTTTATAAAATGAGTGTTATGAATAGTGGGCTGGCTATAACTCTGATCGACCGCAACAGATGTTTTCGTTTAAATTAAATTTGTTTTTATATAAATTTTAAAATAAAAAATTTAATTTTAATGTCCCATGTGACAGCTTCCCAACTCATACAAAGTTTTTTTTACTTAAGATGAAATCTGACTATCAATAATTAACCCTTTCGCGCCGGAGTTTTATTTCCGCTTCAGATCACATTTTGAATTTTTTTTTTTCAAAATAAGTAAAGATTAGTCTTAAAAACATGGTCTGCTTCCCTAAAAAGTCCTGGAATCCTTTCGTTATCCTGGGACATATTGTCCCAATAAGGTTTTACGCTGCAACATTAAGTCACAATTAGTTGCATAAAATATAAAATTGAAATAGTCCTTTGATTTTATATATGAATTTATTTGAAAAAAAAAACATTGTCTTCAAGTCTTCTGTACATTCGGACAGAACGTCTGCCACCTCCTACTCTGAGTACTTTTTCTTTGACATCTGCAAGAACCAATATTGGGATCGATAAGTCGCACGTAAAACTTAAACTGGGACAATATATCCCAAGATTACAAAAATTACTGCTGATATCTTATGATCGTAAAAAACAAAAGAATGAAAAAGTCTAGCGTTTTTGCTCGTCCAAAGCACAATCGCGATCGCAGAACATATGTTTTTGACACTTTTTGGCTTGCCAAATCGACAAAATTTCTCAACACATGTCAGAAAATCCAACCTATGGTACACACGTGTCAAAAATAATACATATTTAAGTACAATATTGTATAAAGAAAATACAAAACTTGAATTGAGACGCTTTAAATAGGAATTTCCATTGATAATAAGTGTAGGACATAGCATTGAAAGTATCTGGGACGTATTGTCCCAGTAGGCGCGAAAGGGTTAAGTATTTAGACTCTATCGATTTGTGTGCTGTGCTCTTTATCATAAAGCAAAAGTAAGAAGAAGAGTTATTGTTCTATTGAAATAATTTTATTGAAATTTTAATTGTTTTTTTTATAATATTCGTGTAATATTTCAGTTTTTTTTTTTGTTTGATATATTTTTCTCAAAACTTTTTTAATTTGCGATATTTTCAGTTAGATTTTTACTATTTTTTTTTTCTTTTTTTGATTTTGGTGGAGTCCAGATTCTTCTCGTACTAGCCCCCCTTTCGTGCATACATGGAAGGATAAAGGTGGGGTAGCACAGCAAGGCAAGGACATGGTTTCATTAAAGAAGCACAGAGTAGTACTTTAATTATTTTTAGATCAAAAAATATCTCATGTTGCTACTCGTAAAGTTTTGAAAATGGTAGTAGAAAAAAGACTCTTATAAGAAATAAAATTTAGAAAAATAGTTATGCAAATGATTATGCTTACCATAGCGTAATGCAACGATGGGCAAAACACGAAAAATTAGCCATTTGTAGCTCTTAACAACAATCACGTAGCTTTTTTTAAGAGAACATGCACTACTGCAACGCACACTCTTATCCTTGTGGTTTTTTTATACGCGCTATGCAGGTGGGTCATACATATTGTTATTGTTGCATTATTCAGAAAAAACCGAAACGAGCGAAAAGGGAAACAACAATGCGCACACTGAGGGCAGCTTCTTTCGTTTCATTTAATCGGTGTTCTTTTATTTCCACACTCATGTCATTATTGCTTGATTCTTGGAATTGGCTTATTGCTGAATTTTTCTTTTACTATCGATATTAAACCCAGTAGGCAAGGGCAGGAGCTAACAGTGCTTCTAGAAGGCCTTCATTGGTAAGTATAAGGCCTTCCACCCTCCTTTCAAACGTACTTTCTTTTTTATATGAAATGGCCGCAGAAAACAGGCCTTCCTAAGCAGGCTTTCTAAGACCGCTTACCGTAGAAGGACTCTCAGAAGTACTTGAAAAAAATTTAATTTTAATAAATTTAAAGACCCTAAATATTAATTGTTTTTTTTTATCAGCGCCATCTCACTTGCGTTGATATTTTTTTAATCACTTTACAATTTGACAAAGAATACACAAAACTCTACCTCCTTAACATAACATGAAACAACAGAAGACTAGCCTGCACACCTCTCTTCTTTCTAACCATGTGTATACTTTTCATGTCGTATATGTACAATGCATATGACAAAAAAGTTATGCCGAATCATAAAACATTGCAATACATGAAATAAAAAAGAAACAGAAAAGCGCTAAAGTAAATGAAGTCCTTCTTCTTTGCCTTCTAATATCAGGCCTGATAGCACGTCTGTTGTGGCAAGGCATATTATGCCTTCTGTGATTGTATTTTTATTTGCATGAAAATCTAGTTTTGAGAAGTCCTTATATAATCGCAGCAGTGCTAGCAGGCCTTCTCCGAGTAAGGCCTTGCTCATTTGCCTGCTGGGAAATTTATGATGGGGTTTTTTCCTGTGGTGGTAATTGTTGTTTTTGGTGTAAGTGGTTCTTCCAAAATTTCGCCCATCTTTGACGTAAGGTCTCGTGACCGGGGCTTCCACGCTACTAGTTGCTGTAGTGTCTACACTGAATGATAGCGTTACCAGTTTGGATTTGGCATTATATATAAAATTCGATACACAAAAACATTTTATAAGGCCTCGTTATGTTCCAAGTGTGCTCAAATTTTTGAAAAAAAAATAAAACAAGAAAAGTTCTATGAAGCAGATTTTGCATTTTTCATTGTCAGTGCAATGGTTTACTTATGCAATACCCTTGAGGTCGGGACTCTGAACCTTGAGGTAAGAAAATATCAATCCTGTTTTGAAAATAATGTATTTTCACATACTAAAAAGCTTAAAACGACATAGTGCACATTTTTACACTTATGTCAAAGACCCATTTAATATCACACACATTTTATAAAAGTATTTTATATTTCACAAATGAGTATTTTTAGAATTCTAAGAAAAAAATTTCCTAAAGAACAGTTTTTTATGTTAAGAGGACGGTTCATAATTTTATATAATTCAACTTTATAATGGCAACTTTGTAAATATTTTAGCCTTTAGCTCAAAGCAGTTGGACAATTTGGACAATATTGATGAAATTCGTAGAACAATCACTGAGATGAGTGGTGTTTTTACGCCGATCAGTTCATATGAATGTTACTATTAATGCTCCTGTATAACATTCAACATTATCTCTTAGCCATACTTTAAGTTAATTAACACATCCTATGGACTTACTTCTGCATTAAGTTTTTTAATTGCTAAAGTAATTTGAAGCCCCTGAAATTAATTCCAAAAGAGAAAAAAAGTTCATCATAAAAATCAACTTCTGTACATGAAACTTCCTATTTAACATCCAAATTGAACGATAACTATAGGTACTAAAAGTGTCTCTAAGATGAAAGCGCTGGAAGGGATCATTAGATCAATCACTAGCAAAAGAGAGCAAGATGAAATGTTTTGCATCAAATCAGAAAGCAATTAACGTGAGCCATAAAATGCGCCATGACGAAAAGTTGAAAACTTCACCATCAGCAAGATAGACTTCAGTGTTCCAAGGGCTGTCTGTCAGTTGATTATAGACAGTCGTAACTTTTACTGCTGAGCTGCTGAGATTTTCACTGCCTTACACAACACTACCTACGCGCCTGCCCAACTGCCTGCTGTTTTAGTCGCTCTTTCGATTTATTTTTTTGCCGCTGTTTCATTCATTTTATTACTCGATGTTCGTGTTATTTGTAATTTTAACAAGATAATTTTCTTAAAGCATTTAATGATGACTCTTCCACAAAAAGAAGCAGTCAGCCAACTACAAATAGCCCCCTGCATCATGTCTGGTCGATTTTTTACATGCGGCATTTTGTGACGCGCACTTAATTTAGTCGCACTTACTGTGCGACTGCTTTTCGCTCATTCGCCAGTTTAAATTGCAGGCAGCCTCTTTCATTTTAACTTCGTGCATCCCATTACCTTTTACGCTGGTCTGGTGCAGTTTTTAGTGCCAAAATGTTATTTAACCAATGAAGCATTTTAATTGCATGAAAGTCGTTCGTTGCTTTCGCAGTCATCTCCTGAACGAGTAGTCGTTGTGAAATTAGCGCAGATTAATCCTGAAAGTGTGGGTCACGTTTTCGAAAGCTCAGTGCTTTGCAGTTATTGCGCAGTCGTTGTTAGGAATCTAAAAACAATTTTTTTTTCTCTGAAGTTCTTGGGGAAAGTAATTACGTTTGAATTCAATGGGAGCTTGTTAGGATACAAAAATTAATCTTTGAACTTTTTTAAAAAGATTTAATTGGTTAACAAAACAGTTCTTTAACAAAAACTATTTTGAACTAAGTTTGCAAATGCTAATAAGAACTAAGTTTCGCTGACTTTAAGTCAAAAAGACATTGTACCAAAATTTCGAAATAACAATTAGATAAATTCAATTCATATTTAGTACTAAAATAAAGCAGTTAGTACTAAAATCGTAATGCCACCTACCTCAAAGAAAAATTATCACATGTCTCAGCTGAATAACAAAATGCCTATGCGTAGGCAAACCCAATAGCATAACAGAACAAGAAATGTTGTAACACTTTATGGGCGAGAATCAGCGTTGAGTACGATTTCGGTTTATCTTTTCGTTTCGCTTAAATCAAATTCTGTACAAAGACCAACCCATTTTATTTCGATAAATTTCCCAAGCGTCAACGTGGAAACCAATCATTTATCCAAATGTCAAAAAGCCCAAAAACCTGTGAACATACGTATATCATGTGTTTATTATTGCCAAATGTCAATTTATGCAATTAAATTGTTTGCCCTTCAGGTCCGGGATATTATTTATGATTGAATGGCTGAGAACACAAATAATTTGAACGGAAATTAATGATGATTCAGCTTTGAAAATGTTTAACTGACAAACTTCAAGCTTCAAAATAAAGTTTTGTTCACGAGATCAGACAACTAAGACTTGCATGGGTTTGTTAGCTTAGATAGGTAAGAAATCAAATAATTTGGATCTTAACCCTCCGTTTAGCGGAAACCCAAAAGGCGGTAAATCATACATCTGACAGACGACATAATCTATTTTGCAGGTATAAACTATCAAATCAAATAGGCGTGGCCTATCCAGGAGTTATATTATGTGTGGAAACAGTCTTTAGTATTGTTTAAGTGCATATATGTATGTATCTGTAAGCTCTTTATTTGATAAGACGGAAGAAGCAGATGACTAAAAGACCGATTTTGTACCATAGTGGTTGAATTTATCTTTTTTATTCATTATTTTATAAATTAAATATTAATTGACATACGTACACACATACTGTATATGAGTATATATATTATTTAGATTGCTGCCACATATGTACTATGTATAGCACATAGTTCTTGAGTGCGAGTCGCAAATTGGCAATGGATTCGAGATTTTTTTTGTCATGTGGGCATGTAGAGGATGCCAACAATTGTGGCGGAACAATTTTCTTGTTCTTACAGACTATTCCGACGTATGCCAGGTTCTTGGACATCAATTCACTGGCTAATTCAAATGACGAAAAGAAATTGTCCTCGTATATTGTTCGCCCTGTTCCAAAGAACTTTTTAACCATATCCATTACCACTCTTAGGCCCTGATTTACTTTTCCATGTAATATTTACTGGAGTAAGGAGGTGTTTTTGTATCAAGACAACATTCGAAACTCCTAGTGATGACAGGCGCGGATCCAAGGTGGGGGGGGGTCACGGGGGTCATGACCCCCCCAAAACAGCCCGCATTTCAAAAAATAGAGTTGAAACAATATTATTATTATTTGGTTATTCTTGTTATTTTTGATTTTTTTCTATCCTGTGACCCCCCCCAGAAAAAAATTCTAGATCCGCGCCTGAGTGATGATGCTACAAGCTCCCACTGCGTCTCTAAAATCGAAAATTTATCGATTTTATTGTTGTGGTCTGACAGACCACAACGCTAAAAAACGTTCAAAATTTATTTGAACCCAATTTTTGTTCCACGAATCTTGGCCTACTATCTCAAAATACATAGCAGTTGACTCGTTTGGCGAAATATTTTTTAAAAACAAGTTATGACACAAAAAGTTTCAAAATGGTCTGACAGACCACAACGCTAAACGGAGGGTTAAGCAAACTGCAAATAGTCAAAAGTTTCGATTTGATAATTTTCGTCAAAGCTAAACTTAAATGTAGAGTGCGCTTTAATTATACACTTTAAAATAAAAACTTTACTAATTTAGCACAGCAGTTCCAATATAGCATATTTTCTGAAAAACATTTAAATATGTATGTGCATTTCCACAGAAATTGCCATTTTAGCCGGCCATGGTTTCGATTTTTTTTTTGGAGCACACCTTTCAACCACGGTTGTTCTTGAAGTTAAGAATATCTAGAAATAATATTCAAATAAATATTATTCGATATTTGATACATATATTCGAATCCGTGATTAGTTGTTTTTTCTTCTTCTTTCTTTCTTATAAAAAATTGAAAATTGATGGGACAAAAGTAAAAAAGTACCGATTTTCCTCTTTCTAGTAGCAACACCTCAAATATTATTTTGACGCCGATATCGTGGTACATCATTTTTAATGTACTGTTATTTGCTAAACAGAATGCCGTAAGCCGCATATCATTATCTTATTTCAAACCCGACATGTCTGCATTTTTCTAAATTAATAGACCAGGCATAATTTTAGCTATCCTATAGATTTTTCTGCCATTTTCAAATGGCAGATATCTCGGGTGCAAAATAAAAAAATGATATGCGGCTTACGGCATTCTTTTAAACAAATAACAGTACGTTAAAAATGATGTAACACGGGATCGGTGGCAAAATAATATGTGGTGATTTTGCATTTTTAATTTTTTTCCGGTCAATTTTCAATTTTTTTATAAGAAAAAAAGAATTTGAAGAAAAATTTATCACGGATTCGAATTACTCGATCAATAACACTAGTTTACAAATTTGGAGTTGATCTCGAGATCTGGTTTTTCATAGACTTTTTTCGATGTATTTTGGGGCGTAGATTCCAAAAATTGCAACCATTTTTTTTTTCTTAAGAATCTTTTTCGAGATATCCCCAAAAAACCCTTTTTACGGCACTTTTTTCATTTATTTGACTATATCTCCATAAAAATTTATTCGACTCAAAAACAATTTTCAGCATTCGAAAGATATTTGTATTTACTTTCTAACGATAAGATATTTGTATTCCGTTTCTTACGATTCCGATTGAATCGGATAAGATTTGATGGTGTTACAAGCGCTCAAAGTCCAAAAAACTGACTTTTTTGGTCTTTTTTGAAAATCACACAATTTCAATTGCTCCATTTGAATGAAAAATTTTTTCTTTTTCGTATTTTTAAAATTTTTAATGAAAGACTAAACTTATCATATCTCAGTATCTATTTGACGTAGATGAATAAGATTTGGTACAAATCTTTCTTACAGTTTGTAAAAGTTTCATAGTTTGGTTTAGTTTGGTTTAGAAAAAATGGACAATGCCACTCTCTCCCATAAAAAATTATCCTGACGTCAAATTTCGTTTGGCTTACATGAAACTAATTCCGTTTCTTTTTCAGATTAGTACAAATCTAACCTTTAATTTTTATTTAAAACAAAGGTGGGATTTTTGAGAAAATCAACTTTGTACCCAATTTTCAACCATTTTCAAAATTTAGATCCTGAGAGAAAATAAGAAGTTCTATTAGAATCAAAAGAGAAAAATGACTAATTTTGGTTAAAATGAAAATGCAGCTATTGTGAAAAATTTTTTTTTGCGGTTTTTCGATTTGTGACCCCCGAAATTGAAATGCTCATAGCTTTGTAAGAAATGTTTTTTCAGTCACATCGCAAGAATGCGTGTCCTCTTATTTCCTCTGAGAAACAACATATTTTAGCGGCAACCAATTCGGCAATTTGAAGTCAGTCAGACTGCATGATTTGAAATGGATTCGGTCTGGAGTGTTTCAGATGTGGATGTACATAAGTGATAACCCTTTTTTTTATTTTTTCTTAAGTAAAAGTTTTAGTTGAAAAAAAAGCAATACTTTGGTTGATAGGGAACAAATGTCCACAGTACGCCGCTGAGCGTCTAGTAGTTTTTGTTGTTGTCAACTTCAACGATGCTTCGACGCTTGTGTGATTCGGTCGTGAAGTTGGTGCTTCAATAAGGTTCCGAATCGTTGTCAACTAACAACATTTTGCTACACATTTTAATTGTTCTCGAACAATTTTTTCACCGAATTCTGAAATTTTGGTAACACAAGACCATCTCTATTGTCAAATAACTCAACTGATGCCAATTAAACAAAATTTTCATCCAAGTCAAACGATGAAAATGAAACTGAATTGGGCTTAAACCACCAACATAAGTCCGCTGACAAGGAAATGAACTGAAAATTCAGGGTAGCAGGAAACGCCGTTGTCCCAAATATTCGTACAACTTGTCGCTGGAATAAGAAATTCATGAACACCGCTCGCTTATGACTGTTCTGGACGGAACAGTTTTGGGGAGGTTCTACGCTCCGTAGAAAGCAACTTTATTCAGAAATTGATTTATGATCTGGTTTCGGTATACCCAACCATAATGGCGATTTCCCAACCACGTGCATCACGGTAGGAACGTCATACATATACTGGGTATTTCAAAAAACGTTGGGATGTATGTACTTAAGTGCTTACTAAGCACATATGTAGCTTTCAAGCAGTCAGATGCTACGTCTAGCTATCCAATCTTCGACTTTGCGGCCAATCTTCTACCAAATTTACTAGTACTCGAATCGCTCATAGCATATTGACAACAACTGAGACGCTTCCTCTTGGTAAAGTTTTAATCTACCACATATTAACTTCGAAGTCATTTGGTAGCCAACAGTGCGATTTAATACTTCACTTCTTCCTTAATAAAGTCGTCAATTATGTCAGCACTTTTCCAGTGAAAGGACAGAGAGGTAAGCCCCGCAAAACTGCTTAACTGATTCTTTATTTTCCACCAAACAACTGTCAACCGTCTCCAAAGTTTCCTCAACGATTTCCAAGAATTGCCAGCTACTCTTTATTGATACAACATACACATATGCTGCACAACAATAACATGGCTAACAACACGACCAATTCAAATCTCACCTTCACAAAAAAAAAACAGAAAAACAGGAGATTGGCATAAGACCAAGCACGGCAAAATCGAATTCATAATTCTAGGAATAATCAAATAAATAAAATATTCCCAAGCAAGCGAGAAATGAGCCACCATTTCTGCGGCAACAAAGCACCATCTTGGCCAGTCCTTAATAGGCATGAAGCAGTAAAAATGGAAAAAAATGTCCAATAACAACAGGCAAATATAATAATGGACACATCAAGCTTCGGAAGCCCCACCTTCAAAAGAAGGCGTACAAAATTGCTGGCTTGGAAACAGGTTTTTATTAAAACAACGTGACCAAAGAGAAGAAAAAACATTTGAAAAGGTGAATTCAAGTTTGGATCACAGTGTTAGGGGAAAACTCAACCACAAGTCTGGTTTAGTTCTGGTTGTTGTTGCCATTGCTGCGGTCGAGCAGCAATTAAGCGTCGCTTTGGCCAAAAGCAGAATGGTGGAATTCGCGCTCTGTTATGAAGTGACAACGTATTTTATTTATTGTTAATTCACCAACAGTTGGCAGCTGAAGAGTTATAACACTTGTTGAAGTTTTGGTATGTTTTTCTATGTAATGATTACTTTTGCCGTCGGAAAATTTACGATTAGTAAGTAAGTGCTTTTTATTAAAATTTTGGATAAAAAAAACAGCAAAGAAGAAATACAATCACACAAGAAAATAGTTAACGGTCAAGATGCCAATTATTTTTACTATAAACTGAAATAATTAACAAAATTTTTATCAGATTTTCGTGTTGTTTAAAGGAAAACCAACATACGAGTATATGGATAAATATAAATTATGTTAAATGCTTTTCGATGACCTTGAAACCCCTATCTTTATACGTATGAAATCATAAGATTTTTAGAAATCGCAGAGAATTTCCTAATTCTAATATTATGTCTTATAATTTCCGTCTGTAGCGAATGGGAAAACACAAGCAATCAGTCTGTGTCAAATTATGTCTTTTTACTTTGAGTAAAATTTTGGTGATTGAAATTTCCAATTTTACTGCGACTTTTGGATATGAATGTTTTCAGCACAAATGAAATTGATTTTTTTTTATTCTAACAATAAATTAATTCTGTTAAATAGATTTTTTGAAAGACTGTTCCGGTTTCGCCTCTGCGACTTTAAGGGTATTCCTCTAAACTCGAAAGCTCGAAAAGCGCGAAAACTCGAAAGTCTTCGACCAATGCAATGGCAATGGCAATTTGCCAGTTCGATCAGTGCTGCCGTGCTGCAGTGTTTTAGTCAAAACGTCCACTATTTCAGTTATGGCTGATTTTGTTGAATTTGATTAATTTTTCATCAAATTCTTTGTCAAATAAAATTGAATCCTTAAAATGCCGCAAAATAGTGAACAAAATAAATTGATTCAATTTATTGAAGAAAATACTACAAACAATTTACTTATGCCGTTTCGACAAACGGCAACACTGATTTACTTTCCAACTTTTCGAGGCTACTTGCTCGACTAATTTGCCTCGAGAGTTTTCGAGGGTTGAGCAAACTTGTCTTCATACAAATTATTTACGAGGCTCGAAAATGAGCTCAGTTTTCGCAGTTTACGCAGTTTTCAAAGCTTTTTCGCGTTTTCAGGAATACCCTCTTTGTATTTTTTTTTACTGATACTAGAAGATTAAATTGTTCCATTTTCGCTGAAAAACTATTAAAAGTGGGTGTATAATGAACACAACCGATATTTTTTTGAACATCTATAATTTTGTATTTTCTGTACACCTACACGGAAAAAAAAATTCTGTAAAAATTCATTGGATTTCCGACAATAATTACAGTTTTTCCCTGTAATGCCCAGATAGTAAGCGAAAAACTGTCATAATTACTCCGAAAAAATTTTAAAAACGAAAATTTTATTATTGTTCATATTTTATTCTATTTTTTCTTATTTTATGTTTCATTATACTTCCTAACCATACTTCTTAACATAGCACGAATAGAGAACCAGCCTGGCAACATTTATATAATTATTTTCTTGTAGCCATATACATATCTACATTTTATGTCGTGTTGTACAAATAGGTGACAAAAAAGTAATATCGAATCATAAGATCAAATTATTTGTTATGTGATACTTATTGAAGTTTTTACAGCTTACCCTGTAATTTTTATTTGTCGATCATATGAAATTTTCAATAATTATTTAGTACTTTTTGCTAACTAAATTTTTCCCTGACCACATTGTATATTTTGCATTCTGAAACTGTAATAAAAAAGTTTTAGACTGTAGTGATTGCAGTTTGCGCATCAATTTGTACTGAGTATTCCATGAAATTAGAAATTACAGGGCTATACGACATATTATTTTGCTTTTTTTGAATATCTCGCGTTATTTTTTACAAAACCTTTTTTTCCGTGTAGTCTCTCAAAAATAAAATAAAAATGAACTACTTATGTGCACGTAGCATGGCTTCGAACCTCACCCTTCTCCTAAAAAGAGGCCGTGCTCCGTCAAAATAATAACTAACGAAGTATGTAAATATTTCGGCTAATCAGTAACCTGAACCCCCCTACTAAAAGTCTTACGTAATCAATAGACAGTCGCATAGCTTGATTGTATTATGATATTTCCCATTTGTTATGATCTCGTCATAGAAACAGCTGTAAGATTACTGCACTTGTAGAGTGCTAACGATCAATGCCATTATTAAACAGTATAAGTTGTAATATAACAGTAAATATAGTAAGTTTACAGTTATTCAAGGTATTTATTACTTGTGAATTATGTTAGGATAATTGCAACCATAAATTTTGATTAAATTTATAAATTCTACCGATTTTTAATATATGTATTAACATTAACTGCTCCAATTGTTATTAAACCAATCAGACTATAAGCTTATAGTATGCCCCGGTCAATTTGAACTATGGTATCAGTACAGTTTCAACCATTGATAATGGTCAAATTGACCGATATAGCTTTTTATGCGTAACTTATTAACATTGGAGAAAACGATTTGTTTGAATATAACTGCTGTTAGAACAAAGAAGCAAAATATAACACACGCTGTAAAAATGGAATCTCAAAGCGATGTAAATATTTTTGAGTTAAAAAGCAGTTTCATATAGTAAAATGTATGGTAGAGATAGCGGACAAATTGGTAAATAATAAGGAGGACGTACGTGGAAAGTTCTAAAGGGTCTTTCATTAAGCATGATACAATGTTAAATTGAAATAAAACAAAAAGTATGAATGGTACATAAGTTTCCATTTTTATATTTTGAAGAATGTTTCTATACATTACGTTCTGAAAAATATTTCATTCATATGGCCACCATGGCTACTTTCGATAAAGCCAATTCGATTAACCCAATTTTTGCAACTTTTTCACATAAAGCTGAACGAATATCATGGAGTACATCAAGTGATCGTGGTTTATCTGCATAAGCCAATGACTAACATACCCCTGAAAAAAAAAATTATCTACCTAAACGTGTTAAACTTCAAAAAAAAATATATGAATTATGTGTGAATTTTAAGTTAAAATTTTAGTGAAAAAACAAAAGCACTACGTAACATATGGTAAACATCCATATCGGACGCAATGCCTATTGATATATGTATCGCACCTATTGAAAGACCCTATACAGTGTGGCCCATACTAACTGTCAGTAAATTTCACTGTTCCGAAAAAAATTGAAGACCTGATTTTTTTTATAATCTAAGGATGCATTGCTTTTCATAATTTAATTGTACACAACGAAAGTACACGGCAAAAAAAAATATTATTTATATCAAACTCAGAAGCGCCATGAAAGGTAAACGTGACTTAGTTATAAGTTTTTTAAAAAAAAAAATTACAGAAATTGTGACATCATAAAAACACTAAAACACTCGGAATAGCAGAAAAATTTAAACATAAGACAATAAAAATATATAAGGACACGGTAGATTCGAAGATTAAAAAAAAATTGGACGCAGTCGGACTGTTGGAACAAATTACGTCATAAAACAAGTGAGAGGACGATATCCTGCTCAATCAGCCTGTTTTGTAGAAATGGATATGAAAATATAAAAAACTTCCAAGCAGCTTCTTATCAGGAATGATATACGTCTCAAGGCCTATAAAAGTTAACGCTTTCATATCAAAACGTGGCCAAAATCAAGGTGTGGGGAGCAGTATCACAAATAGGCAAAGGGCTGAACAATATTTCCTAATTTTATCTCTGCGGAAGAATGGCCAGCATCATCATCGGATCTCAAGACATTGGATTTTTGCGTATGGTGCCATATTGATGGGTTCAAGCTGCGTTTGACATGGATTTAGGACGAAATGGAGCAGAAAATGGTGCGTGCCGCCTGTGAATCGTTTTTCAAACATTTACGTCTTGTAAGCAAAGAAAATGGTGATAGTTTCGAACTTCATCATTAATTTAATAAATTTTGGAATGTTGTTAAACGTTTATGATAAATAAAAAAAATATTGTAAGCGACTTTGATTTTTATAACACTTCGATTTACTGACAGTTATTACGGGCCACACTGTACAATCTCACCACCAAACATAAGTAAGTTTCCAGATGTGCAGCAGTAACCTAAAACTTTGTTACCATGTTCAATATGAACTCGATAATACCAGTGTGAAAGCTATTTTTAAAAATGCGATACAAAACTAAATAAAAGATAAACGGGCTTTTTTGATGTCAGCGTAAAAGCCTAATAAGTCTGAAATAATTTTAAGATGGGCAGGCTTTAGCTGTTTGTGCGTAAGGAAATATCCATAAAAGACGTGAGCAGCAGGTGGGATGGTCGTAAAAACGGACAAAAGAGGACAAGCAGGGGGAAGAGGTGGATGGCTCTTTGGATCTCCAACGAAAGGACTACCGAAACGAAAATAATCCTTTTCAAACGTCTTTTAGGTGGGAGTGATGTAGCGAAATCGGAAAGCGGACAACTAGAGAGACTAGGTTAAAGTATCAGAATTTTCGCAGACGTCTTTTATGGACGAACCCTAAGCAAAAGAACTACAAACATCAAAAAAATACTTCAACTGAATTGCCATTTAAAAAAATGCTTTGTGTTTAAAAAAACTACAATTCTTAAACGGAAATAATTGAAGGTGAATCTCAGTCACTCACTCACGTCAAGATAGGAAATAAAGTCATTAAATTATATGAAAATTTACCAACATTTTAATTTAAAAAAAGAAAATGCTGCGGTTTTCTAATAACTTTAAAAATATTAAAATGAAAACTAAAGAATCTGATGCAATTTCATTAACTCAAAAAGCCTAATGAATACGCTGCGCTCATAATGTCATAAAAAAACTGTAACCCAAAATTTTATTTCATATGCTTACCTTAATTGCGTCGCGCACTGATCCTCACGTTAATTTTGAAGCTATCAAAACTGTTTAATCGTGCGTTACCTCTTAAATTTGTGCCTCAGACATTCATGCAACTTTTGTGCTACAGTGCAACATTTGCCATACACATATTCGCATAGCACTTACGCACCTTTTCGTCTCTTTGCTCCGCATTTAACTCATTCATTTATTCATTCATTCACTTATTCGTTTCGACTTGGCCAATACTGGCTTACTACTGATGAAGTCCATTGTTTGGCATCGATAAAATACTCATACTGGAATTTTTTATAATTGCAAACAATTGAAATGAAAAGCAACAAAAGCTCATTAAAATCATAAATTCTCCAATTTGTTGTATGTGCTGCTTATGATGCTAATACGCAACAATGGCAATACTGGCAAAAGTTTCTTTTACGCTGGCTGCCAGTTGTATGGGAGATTAAAATCTGGTCGCGACGGAAGTTTGCGCAATTAATAATTTTTGGTTTTATGATATTTTTGTTTACCTACTTACGAATTGCCTTATAATGATGATGATGATGATGATGACGATGATGATTACGATGATGTTGAAGATGATGATGTCGACGATTGTGTTGAAAGGCAAAAATTTTATGGCCGAAAATTGTGTTTCTACATAAGAAACTTAAATTTTTTTAGTGATTTTAAATGAAATGTGATTACTTAGCGTAAGTTGGAAAGCAATTAGTTTTCTTGTATGTATTTGCAAGAAGTTTAAGATCATCCTCAAACAAAGATTCAGTGTAAAGTTAAGTAAAGTTTTCTATTGAATATATTTTACTTTAAACTTTGATTCGAGAAATTTTAATTAAAAGAAGTTAGTTCCGCAAAATAAGTATTAGTTTAAGGAAATTTTTATTATAACAAAGGAATGTGTTCCATGATTTGATAATTTTCGACTCTTTTGGTAAAAAATGATTTTCTCCCTTGAATCCAAATTTTAAATTTACACATTATTGGTCTTATTTTAACTTTTTCAGAAGTAAAAATTTCTTGTTTTGAAAGTTTTGAAAATAACACAGATCGTGTGTAGCATTTTGTCTTAAACTTTCTAATGTAAGCTAGAATTTGTCTAGTTTTGGACAACAGTAGTAAAATTCATCAGAAATTTCCTTTTTTTCTTTTTACTTTTCGATTGTACTATCAGAGGCGATATATCTTTGCATTTGTAATTGCGCAGTTCGGCGGAATGATAAAACCCCGCTCTACCCTTCGAATTATATACGAAACGTTACGAGTGAACCCTGACCTTAACGTCAAAGCCGCAACTGCAAAGTCTCTGAAAAATAACGTCTTGAGTGTCTACTGTCACGTGACAAAGTGCCATAAAGTATGATAAAATGAATTTATGTACTAAATACGAAACTGCGCGGCTGACTTTTTATTTTCTTTTCATTTACCTGCAATGTTGGAAGAATATCGGTAGTGCATAAAAAAATATCCAAATTAGCAAACATTTTGAATCTGTCAGCTACTGTTTTTGCTAATTAATAACGTGATACTCGTACCTTTTGGAATATCAGGTCTTATTTCGCTTTATTCGACTCATCTTAACGTATTGCGATAAGCTGAAGAAACGCATGCGATTGAAACGATTCATAGCCCAAGGATGGTTGGTGCAAATGCACCTTTTTTTGTGGCAAATTACTGCTGTTGTTGTTGTTGTTGTTAAGAATAACATACATGCCGCTACCGAAATGATGTAATACTAATCTGATAAGATGTTGTTTTTTTCAAAATTATTTTAAATTGTGGATTCATTTTTGGACAAGTCAGTGCTGTGCGTTTTGTTAAATTTTTCTTTTGCAAACTACATTTCGGATGGCATCATTTTAAAGCTTGGGTTTTATCACCACAATGTGAACTTAAATTTATTATCTTAAGTACAAAAAAAAAATTTAATGGATTTAACTATATGGCTGAAAAGTGACAGGAAATGTGGAAATATGATAAAACTAAAGAACTGTCATACATTGAAGCAGATGTGATGTATCAGATCGATAAATTCGCTGTAGTTTTTTTAATGGAAGAATATATTGCTGACGATAAAACGTAATAAGGTTACGAGCTTCAAAACTTAATTATACGAGTACCATTATAGCTAATCAGCTCAATTCCCAAAATAGAAATAAGAACAGCGTTAAAAGACCTCTGTAGTTAGTATAAGTAAATATCTGTTACGTTCTCTTGTATCTGTATCAGACCACGATTAGCTTAAAGTAAATAACTGATTAGTGCTTTAGAGCCATTCTTAGGTCATTATCCGTGACTAACACCATGGTCCCGATCTTAGAAGGTCTCTAAGATAAATCAATACATACATATAATGTTTAAGAAAGAGTAAAGTTCTGAAGATTTTATTATTTAAACAGAGGTTGTTTGAAGGTATCGGAAATTTTCACAGAATTTCAACAAGTAAAAGGTGGCTTGTAAAATTTACTACGCCCCTTCACTCCTCTAATAAAAAGGCAAGGTAACATCCCAGTATCTTTAAGGACTGAATTGACGAGTAGTGCTTTTACTTAGTCACTGATGGCATATTTCTGTACAGTTACTAATTTTAGTTTCTTTTATTTATTTTCACTTTGTGTTGAACTCTTTCCGTTGACATCACTGAATACAATTTGTTCGTACATCGAATGTCGATGAAGAAGAGGGCCTCTTCTGAATGGAGGTGCTTTCACGTCTTAAAATATTCCTTTTAAGTCGGCTGAACTTTTGTGTTTCAGAGGTAGAACAGCTTCACAGCTTCACGCTCAACTCAAAAACCATTTTGGTCAAAAATGAAATCCTGCTTTAGGATAGGTATTTTTTCTCCCGAGGAATGCAATGTGATGAATAAAAAATCAATGCTCATTACCAGTACGAATGCACTAACGTATAGCTTGCGTTATGAATGACAAAACCAATTATTATCAGACAGATGAAAGTGAGAAAAAAAATCTGTGCTTGCGGAGCACATGTTTTGAGTTGCAAGAGTGGAGATAATTGTTATGAAAGTGAATAAATATCATATTACACAATGGCGCTGAACTTTTTCACACATCTTTCTGATTTGAACATAAATGTTATCTGCCCTATAATGTTGACAGCTGCTTGTCAGTCAATTATTTTGATGATAGTGCGTTGAATAATTTGTCACAGGAAGCTCACGACTTAAAGCTAAGCAAACTTGCAATTTTGTCATTTCGATTTTATACATCATCCCGTAAATACCCTTACTATTTATTTAATTTATGCCAATTGTAAAATACCAGCGCTCTAAAGGTTTTCATTATCTTCCGAAACCATTCATGGAAATTTGTGGCTCTTTGAAATGATCTCCCAATTTGAGCAATAAAAATTCTTTAGCGCTACTACTTCTAATAATGATAAAATAATTCAATTATGTTTCAAGGAAAACTCATCAATAAATTCAAAATGAACAAAAAAAAAATCTACCAAACCGCGATAAAATCAGTTAATTATAGTTATAAAATATAAAATAAAATACAATGATACCTTTTCAACTCCATTCTTCTTCTTTCGACTTTGCTGGCCGAAACTCTTTAGTTGTCATTATATCTGACAATCTTGTTGGCATTTAATGTGTGTGTGGGATTTTGTCAAAACAACATTTTTTTCCACATTGTGTCGCTTAATTTTGATTTAAGTTAATTAGTGAATTGATTTCAGATTTGAGATAAACAGCTGTCTAGTTAATTAAATAGCTAAACGAGTAAATAAAAAAAAACAAGAATGTCATAGTTTTTTTATTTTTGTCAAGACAGCGGGTGATCGTGAAAGACTTTGGTCAAAAAGAAAAACCCTAAAAAGGTAAAATGGAGCTGTCGAGATGCAGTGACTAATTTTAGTTATTGGCTACTGAATTTTTAAGGTCGGTTTTGTCTTTATTCTTATAATTAATGGCTTCCCGTTGTTTTGTTAATTTGCTTACAGCTTCTGAATTGTTTTAAGCTTTGACTTATGATATGTGTATGTTTTATAATAAGCGTTTTTTTTCGAATTTTCATTTTGACAACTTTACTTGTAGCTCGTTAACGTTATCCCTTCATACATATATTACGTAAGCAATATAAGTATAATTGAGTTTTATGTAAGCAAATTATTTATTTAATCTTTTGCGCTGTACTTTCATATTTTTTTTAAAGAAAACTCATTAATATTAACTTCTTAATGAATTCAATTCAAATTGAACTCGTTCTGTTTTTCCATTGCAAGCCACTCTCTAGTGATATTACCAGCCATTATGATAAAAATTCTTTCGTAAACCAATGACAACCATCATTTTAACTGCTGCCCCACTGCTGCTTTGTTTATGCCAATCAAATAAATCAATAATTCCACAATTGATTTGATTGCTCTTCTGCGTTCAATACAAAAATGGTTGGTCTCCAAGGTCCCCAGCTTCAAGACGGCATCATCATTATAATAATTGGTCAGAGAATGCGTGCATAAATAATAAATGATTTCCAGAATGGCGGATGTGCTTTTCGTTTTATACTGCCTGTGAATGCATGAAGACTGCCTGCTTGGGAACTCAATCCAATTTCAATCCATTCAACTTTTTACTCCAAAATGCAAGCCCAACCGTACAGTGACCAACAAGCAATAATCATAAAAATGCAATAAACTTTAAAAATAACAGCAACATCAGCAGCAGCATTTGGGAATTCATCAGAATTCGAATCAAAAATGTCAGCATGAACTTGAATTGGTAACTAAACGTCAAACAGTGCTGTGCGAACAGACTGAGTTGTTGATATGATGTTTTTGAATAACTGGTGCTTGGTATTGAAACCGAGTATTCCCAATTGTGCAGTTTCCTATACATTATGCTATGCTGTCATGAGTGTGGAGCATAAAACTTAAGATATGAATAAATTTGCTGCGCATCGATACTACAGAGATATTTCCAGAGCCATTTAAACAAGGTCGAAAATTGTTTGAAGATTTCTGGTCTACTTATGTAGTCATCAATTGACACGAAATATCAATTAAATGCAGTAAATAATTATAGAAAATTGAAAGATGAGCTCAAAAGTTATAGCTATGAATCTTTACACGCCCCTTGAAACCATGCACATTATGAAAACTATCCTTACTGGGGACTATGCTAAAATGCTTAGAGAAAATTTGCCTACTTTATTAGTAATATTTTTTTATTAGTAATATTTTTTCAAAAATAAAAAAATAATATTATTATTATTTTCAAAATAAAATGCCCATTCAATCAAATTTGAAGCAAAAAGTAGAAAAAATGTTTGCCGTTTTTCTTTATGATGCCGTTTAAGGGTGATTTCAACTCTCTCGGATTATCCCTTATCAATAAATTTGGTTTGATTTGGAATAAACGAACCACATCTATACATTGAAACAAAGAGAATTTCATTGAATGTTTTATTAGTTATTTTTGAAATTATCGTAAAAAAAAGAAACCTTTAACTCTTTGAGGACTATGGGGACACATGTGCCCCAAAGACCAAAATATTCTTCAAAAAACGGTTTAACACGAAATCATTTTAATTATGTTACAAAAGCAAGCAGAAATGTCTACTTTTGAATATTATTAACGTAAATTCGACATAAAAGTGAATTATAATGGTCTATTTTTAGTTTGAAATAAGATAATAATTATTCATGTAACACTAGAAAATATTTTTCAAATATGTTCAAATAAATTGGACTCCCTTAAATTTAATTCGAAATAAAAGTGGATCATAACGGCTTATTTTAGTTTGATATAAGATGCTTATTGTTTATGTAACATTAGAAAATAATTTTCAAATAAATTGGGCTCACTGCAGGCTCATATAGGGCCACATATGTCCCATAAAATTTTCCGAAATCTAAATTCATATATTATAATTTTCGCATATTTTCGGCTTAGTAACAGCCCAATAGAACTTACTCATGCTTTGATTTCATTGGATCACATTTCAAAAGCTTATGGTCCTCAAAGAGTTAAGAGTGTTCTTTTTGTATTTGGCGATGTTGCAAGTACCTTAGGATTTTGTGACCTCGATTGTGATAGTCAGCGACCTAAAGATCGAGATAGTAAAATAAGTCTCTAACCGTTAATAATAGTCAATAGTCTTGAATGCTTGTGGCGAATTGAGAGACCTCTTGAACAAACTTAAGACTCTGAAAAAAATCTTACTAATTTTGGAGGACATATAAGTAGAATAATGTACTAGAAAATAACGAAAAGTCTTTCATTGTGTCTGAATCACCCTAACGTACAGGTTACCCTTCGAAACGTTCTAGCACCTCTTCATATTAAATAAATTTAAAAACTGAAAATAAGAAATTGCTGCAGTAAAATGGTCTCCAACAAACGTTTGAAGTATTTTTTTAATAAGATCAATAAGAAAAAGTTATAGCCCATAAATGATATTTTACCCGAATATTTTAGTACATTTTTAATTATAAATTTTTCATTTTCAATTTTGCGGTAAAAAGTATTTCAATCAAGATTGCAGAAAATTCAATTTTATACAAAAAAAGTTACAAAAAATGTATGTGGAACTTCAAGATATCGAGGGGGAGAGGGAGGGTTTCAATTCCTAAACCGAGTTTTATTCTTACAATGACCACCCCTACGCAACAAAAAAAAAAACATCTTGTCCTGCCCAAAATGCAACGTTCAGCCACAATTTTATAACATTTCAATGAACTAAAAAAATACAACAATAATAACACAGAATTCAAAAAGCAACATAAGCAACGATAAAGCGAAACTACAATTTTTGCGTGAGGTTTTGCAAAAATTTAATTCTAAGATTAACGATACTGAATTCAAAAAAAAAAAAAATAAACAATTAAGTATGCAGTAACTTTTATAATACAAATTTGTTGTTTTAAAAAAGAAATTATTAAAATTGGTTCAGTATATTTTGCGCCAAAGCGTTACAAACCATTTCCATATGAGCAACTTTATATGAATAGTATAAAGATCTAGTAAATAAGAATCATGTTACGTAGTAAAGAAGAATGTTTCATAACTAGAGGTCGTTATTCTATGACATACTACACAAGGTGTGGGAAAAGTTAAAAAATTAACTAGCAAAATATAGCTAAAATTTCTCTATAAAATGTTAAGTAAATTGCATACATAATTTAAGTTAATTTTGCCATTTAAAAAAGGCTTAAACTACTACTATTATATTAAAGTCATTTTTTTGAGTTACTTCGTTAGTGACTTCTCATTTATTCTTCCTTAAACACAAGTACATAGATATTTTGTTATTATTTTTAAATATTAAACAGCCATGTTTTCTTTTTATTCACTATGAATTGCAATACAAATTGCTCTAATAAACGTGAAGCAAATTAAGCTCTTGTCAAAAACATATAAATTATTTCATTAAATTCTTCTTCGTGTTGTTCGACACGCAACTTGCAAATCTAATCAAATCAAACTAATTAAGCAATTTTAATTTTAATTTATTTGCTATAGCCATTGTATTGTATTCTTGTTTCAACAAATGAAGCAAATTAATTAATTTATCAATTTGCATGTCTAATAATGAATTTTATTCTCAAATTATTTATTTTTTTTTTTGCTCTCAGTTCTGTTGTTGCAAGATATTTTTAAGACACAGAGCAAAACCACTTAGCACCTGATATCTCAGAATATGAAATTAGTTTCTATATATTGCATGTTATGGTGGAATTTAAAAAAAGAATCGTTGGAAATAAGCATAATACAAGCTAACAAAAAATGTTTATTCATTACTACAAGCGTACGGCCATTTGAATTAATGAATCAATTCTTTATTTAATCTAACTTCAAGCTTTAGTGTTACAATATATATAATGAGAGGATTAAAAATAAGAAGGTGTTTCTATGGAATTCAAATATGATTTGTTCATTTATTGTTGAGGTAGGATAAAAATGCAAATTTTCGTCCTTGTTTAAGGTATGTATTTTTATCTACTTTGATTCAAAAGTGCAGAGCACTGATTTTCTCAATAAAATACCAAGTCTGATAACACATTTCCGACATGACCCTTTTTTGTCAGTCTGATGTGTAAAAAATTACAGCAGAGCAGAATTGACCAGAATTTAGCAGAGCTCGACACCTTCGATTTCAGCAATGAGTGCTGAACTTAAGCTTGTCCGTACAAGCATTTATGCTGATAGACGCCGCACAGAGTGCTCAAATGGGGTCACCAAATCAGAAAGATTTTTAAAGACGGCAAATAAGATTTTCGAAAAAGTATAATCTAACTCCCGATGTTAGATGCCTCTCCTTAATTTGATTCTGCTAATTATATCAAAAATTAAATACTACAATTTATAACTAATTATGTATTTTTAAAATAAAAGAAGAGTTTAAAGATTTAATAGAAATAATAAGTTTATATCGATCATAATCTAGCTCTTATACATGAGGCCGATTTTTGCCGCTCTTTTATGTCGACGTCCAAGTGGGTGCCCCTTCGTCCGAATGTAGCAATGCTGTCTACAACCATTATCCGATAAAGGTCATGGTACCCCTACAATTGACACCGTATAAACAAGTGTTCTGAAGCCGTTTTTTAAGAAAATGAGTTTTACCTAATTGGCTATATATGTATATCAAAATTGGAATAACTGACTTTAAAAAAAATCGTGTTGTTATATTTTACAGAAACAGATGACATTTTTTTAAGTCTTCTTTTTGAAAGCGTACACTCAAAAAAAGTATTGCTTAGAAAGCGTTTGTGGCAAATTATTTAATGCTTAATATAAGCATTTATTATTTCAAGCAAACACTTAACTTTTGCCTTAAACTATAAGTATTTGTAGACAATATAAGAAAAACCAATGTATTTGACACAAGTAAAAGTTAAGTTGTGGCAAGTGATTAAATTATTTCTGTGGAAAATTTAAAAAAACATTTCATAAAATGTTGCTTCTAAATTATATAATTATTTACGACAAATCGTCAAAATATTTCAGTCAAACAATTCAATTTATGGAAGTGTTTCGACAAACACTTGTCTTTTGTTCCAAACACTTATTCATTTCAACAAACGATTTATCACTTATAAACTTTTCATGTTCATATTTTGCAGTTCTATGATTCGATATTACTTTTTTGTTACTGATTTTGTACATATACGATATCAAATGTTTATAAGTGTTTAGAAGCAAAGAACGATGACGATGTTGCCAGGCTGTAGTCCTATGTTATGTTAAGTTTTTAAAAGTAAGTTTTATATAATAATTTTCAACTATCACTTTGTAAGTAAAATCAAAAGTTGTGAGAAAAATTTTATCATTTTGTAAGTAAAATCAAAAGTTTTTGTGACAAAAATTTTATTATTTCAAGCAAACACTTGAAGTAGTTCCATCTATATCATTTGCGGCAAACACTTTTTTTTTGAGTGTAAGATCATGTTGCAAAAAATAATCAAAAACAAGCCAATTGATTTAACCAGTGACTTATGAAATCACTACGTATTAAGATCACTTAAACTGACTCTAACAATTAAGATAAACATCCTATCGTATCTGTCAACTCTCATATCCATAGTCATAAATATTATGACACGCAATAATTACCACAGATTAATTGGTCAAAACGTTTATCCCAATTAAGTTAAAAAAAAAAACTTAACTTATTAAAGCATGTGCACGAAACAGACAACACTCAATTACTTATGCTGAAAACAAATTAAATTTCCACTGAACAACAAGCTAAAGATCAATACGAGCAAAATGAATGCATTTTGATATCACTACTAAGCTACTTGACTAAAGATACAGCAGCTGATAACTCATAAACTACACAGCAGTGCGAGAGAACTTGACTTGCAATTAAGCGCCTTTGATTGATTATGACGTTTGTGATGATCGTTGCACATGATCGACATGATCAACGTAATCATGCACAACAACCGTCGGTACACAAGCGTGTACGCCGGTGTCAGTGGCGCCGTTTTAAACAAAAAAGAATTTTTATTTCTCCTTCATTTTAGTGATTTTTATCAATATTTTGACATTTGCGTTAATTAAAATTAAGCTGTAAAAAACAAAAACAAAATAATCGTACAAAAAACACAAATGATAACGATCAGTGACAGCTTGGATTAATTTTGAAAAATAATATTTATAGTAAGTCTTAGCGTTTTAGTGATGCATCATGCATGACATCGAATTGTTTTATTAATTTTTAACAAATAATTTTGATCACTTCATTGCTGCCGCTTTGCATACATAAGATCACTCCTTCTTATCATCAGCATCAGGAGTCAAACATAAATAACAAAATCGTTGCAATAAATCACGATTACTTTGGATCGCATCAGTAGCGAAAGCTGTGGATCAGATTTATTTGTGATCCTAATAAAAGTGCATCTGATTCGCTATTTTATGTACCACTGCACGACGCCAGCAACATGCGAATCACTTCATCAATGACTTGGTCGCTCTCTCGGCTTGCCTGTGACCCAGATAAATCTGCAGTGATAAATTTTGCGGTCAGCAGCATTGCAAATTCAGATCATGTACTGCAGATCAGTTTAAGGGCGCCTCAAGGTAGCAAAATGAAAATTCAAAGTATTTACTTACCAACCTACTTTAGGCACTGAGAAAGCAAAACAGACAACAAGAAGACATTTGGTTTGCGCTGGTGTGCAAAGAAATTAAAACCAATTAAATGGGCGCGATCAGCAACTGCGATCGATCGAACGTTCGCTTGTTTTGTTAAACTCCATTGCTTTGGCAATGGTTGGAGAGTGAACAATGAAGCCGAAGCTGAAACACTCAGGTAAGCTGGCTGACTGCCAGACAAGGTAGGTATGCAGCACAGAATGGCCTAAAGAAGCAAAAAAAATACAAGAACTTTGGGACAGCAAGGTGCCAAAGATGAAGAAAAAATAAAATTGAAGAAGAACCTTTACTGTTGTGTCCAACAGTGGCAACTACGTGTGCCTCATTAATTTCAAGTTTCTCTAATTGGCTTCGAGTTCCAAACAAAACGTTTCATTCTCAATGGTTGCATGGTTTTGGTTTTCGGATGTATTGGTTTTTGGGGCTCTTGTTCTTGATGACGATGATGATGACGGCAGTGGTTATGATGATGATTATGCCATTTGTTGTTGTAAGCACTGAATTGATAAAGAGCGTGACAAGTTGGATGAATGTTATAAAGTTCTAGAACATAGGGCTCAAGAAAGCTTAAGACGCTCGGGAAAGAATTTTTTCGAGCAGTGAAAAAAATTTAATTTTCCGTCCAAGTCTGGAGCTGTTTAATTTTTGTAAATCTAATCGATGTGTTTTGTTGACGAAATTTCAGGAATTCTTATTATTTTATCCAGTAATATATTTATTCGGCAACTGTCGATTCAATTTTCACCATCTTTTGATTTTTCTAGGCACACAGACTGCGGGCAGCGCTGCATAAAGGTTGAGCTAGAAGAAGCTAGCCTTGGAAAGCCATGGGCCTTGAGCTTAAGGGTGTCCCTGATGTTTGAATAGCTGTTGTTCTTGGTTGCTTACACCGTCAATATATGTACGAGTACATCACAAAAGCCTAATTTTCTGGTAACCTATGGAATTGTGACAACTGGCGAAGCCGATGCTTTTAAAAAAAATTTTCTTAAATAATACTAAGTCGCTTGAAAGAACATTTTAGCTCATATATCATATTGTACTGACCACATCAATGCAGAGTGAATTATTATAGAGCTATGTTATAGAGCTATGGTATTAACCAGCACCAAATGTTTGTTGCTTTCGATTAGGTTTTTAATAAAGTTTAGAAGGATTGCCATTAGTTATGATCAAACCAACATACGATGGATATTAATATCATATATTGCAACAAAAAAAAAAAAAAAATCACTGATTCCTGATTCTGCATCAGTGCTCTATTCTGCATCTGTCAATAATCGGTGATGTATTTGATGTGGCACTGCATCCATTTAATGATTCAAATGAATGATAACAGGCACATCGCAACAGATGGACTATGCCGACGATATGTGTCTCCTGACAATCATTCTAATGAATTTATCTAAAATGGTTGTCTCTCTTTGTTAAGCAAGAAGCCAAGGCTCTCAACGTTGCCGCAAGTTTGAGCAAATGAACTATCATTAGTCTCCACACTTTTGAGGCTTAACATATCGCGGCAGCAAAGTTACCACATGCAACATTACAGAAGTCGAGAAGTAAAAACAGAACTGCATTCGGTATAATGTATGTTTAAGCTTTAAAATCAAATTTGCCAAGTCGAATGTGACATCAATATAAAAAAAAGGTCTTTGTGAAAAGCGTGAGCTTAGACTGCAATTATAGTCGAATGTACTGACACAAATTTTCCATAACGCAAATTTACTGCAAAATGTGGAAACGTGCCAAAAATGCCATCACTGCATTACTGTAGAAAAATCAATTTTTATACCTAGTGAATGTCCTTTGATTACCAAATTAACTCAGAATATATCCACCTTGCCTTCGAAAACTTTCCTAACTTAAAGCATCAAATAATAAATGCTGAATCATTTTTAAGGGGCATATCATTTGGCACATGTTTATTTATGTTAAGACATCTATTCATCAATCCAATAAAGGTATACAATAAGTACAAAACATTCAAATTTAGAAGACCCCCTTTCTACTCAATATTTGAAAACTTATGAATTTAACATTAAAAAGTTTCAATTTAATATAACAAAAATTTTGAATTTACCACAATGGACCAGCATTTGGTTTAAGTGAGTCGGTTTCCAATCTGGCTACCACTCCTACCTAACATTTTGGAATATATCGCACAAAAAAATTGCAATATTTTTATATAAAGCCTTTCTCAAAAGTAATATTGCCTTAAAGCATCATTCCATCTCATTACATTTTCCAATTAATCACTCATCTTTCGTTTTACCTACATTTGCCTTTGGCTGCTGCATTAAAAAGGTGTTCCAACATCATCACATTGAATCGCATTCAATTACAATTTAGCCTAGTTGAATCACGTGTTTAGCCAATTTTTCCCCCTCTTTTTAATTGTTTTCAATCCTGAGTACTTTGCTTCTTGGTAGCCACGATCAAGCAATTTGCGATGCCTTCACCATGATTAGTTGGAAATTCGTTTAGTCACTACAATACTATGCCACTATAGCAAACTTTAAAAATGTTCCTATTAAACTAAGTCAGGCATCTTCCTTTGGTTACCTTCATAGCAACCTTGTGTGCTTCTGGGAATTATGTTGTTCCACTTAAAATTAAAATAAACCATTCGAAGCAGAACAGCAAAAAGTGGAAAAAAACCAAGATCGAAATTGTTGTAACGATTTGTGAAAATGGTTTTTGTATTGCTTTTCGATGTTGTCACTGATTTGAAATCCTTGTCGAACGATTTGCCTTATACTTGCAGTGTGAGTCCACAATTAAGACTCTCGCAGAGGTCTGCTAACTGCTAACGATCTCTAAACGACTTTAATATGTAAATTTTCGATTTCGGAAGCCAAAGTAATTAATACTAGAATGCATGGCAACAACGAAAAACAAAAGAATAAACAATCAAAAAATGCTCTCCATTGAAAATGTTGCTTATGCTGGTGGTTGGGTCAACTATATCAACCCAGTTGAAGGTGAGAAACTCGCAACATTCGTGGTGCTTAAGTTGGAAATTTATTGATGCCATATTGACTTGCTTGTTATGTTGTCTCGAATGTTGCTTACTACTACCACATACAAAGCCGTCGTTCTTTAATGATCGTAACCTGCTCACACCTTATCTGTAAATTGTAATGATATGCAAATTTAGTTTCTTCAGAACGTGGTGTTGCAACTCTAAATCCAATGGACACATATAAATAAAACTCGATGTTTAACATATGATAATAATTTCCAATTTTAATTTCCAATGTTTCCAATGTGTTGATCTTTTCGAAGTTGAAGTTGGTACCTTTAATTATGAATGGCATTCTGTTGTTAATTCTAGGGTCTAATTCATAGCACTTTGGCCGAATCTTTAGTGCGCTGTCAGTTGGAGTCGAATTTCAATTCGTTACCAACTGCTGTGAAATCAGAGCTCCCTACAACACCAACACCACCAGCAACATCACATTCATTGAGATAAGGATCTCGTTATGAAACGGAAATTCATTGATGTAGGTAAATTATCGATTGGGTCGTTTACGTCCTCCACATTATTTTTTGTTTTTTTGTTTTTAACTCTTTTATTTGATTGTTTTTTCTTGTTGTTGTTGTTGTGTTTATTTGTTTAAGTTGGCATTTTTTTGTGACTTTTAATTGGAGTTAACGTATTTAGGAAAGAGTTAGTAACAAAAAGACGAAAATAAAAAATGCTAATTAGTTAAAGTTTTGTTCTTGAACGCATTTAATTGATAATATTGTGGTTCTTTTTTTGTTTTACTTTATATTTATTGTGTTTTTATTTGTTTGCTTTTGTTCGACTGACATTATCCGCATATTCTTCTTCTTTCATAGTTTTGTAATGTTATCCAATTTAATGGCGCTTTAATTTTTATTCATTTTAATTTCTGATTTGTCTTTGTGGTATTTGTTCATTTTAGTATTGTGGATACCCTACGTATTCAGTTGCATGTTGATTTTGAGATACACGTATATTTTGTATTCATGAAGTTCCTTTTTTTCCAGAAACTGGTAGCAATTTATTGTCTTGAAATTGGATAGTTTAAGCGGTACTTTCTTAAATATAATGGAATTTCTCTTTGTTTGGCATATTTTAATTTGAAATTAATAGGTTTTTAGTTAACTTAGGCTTGTAAGAGTTCCAATTAAAACTTTGAGGTTGTTATTTTTTATTTTTAAATTTTGTTGTCGTGCATGAAAAAAGGTTATAAAAACTTATCAAGCAACAATTTAAATGTTAATTTTGTTCATTCAACAAGAAATTACTTGAGGGCGCCATATCAACTAAAACTTTATAGTCCGCGAAACAAACTTTCGGAAAATTATGTAGCTTGTATTAACAAAACTGCTTACAAACTGTTCAATCTTGAACAAAAGCATTCATTCAGCACCGCAATTTATCGTCTTCGCTTATTAAGAGTTCGAACTCTGGATTGAGATGTAATTAATACTTTATTTATTTACTGAAATAATCGCTTATTTTATACTTTAAAAAGGTATGATAACCGATTTTCTTTGTCCAAAAATTGAACTTAAATAACCTCTAATTCTAGCAAAAGGGGACAACGTACTAAACGTCTTATACACACTAAATTCAATAATGGTGTAAGAAGTAGTGCTTCACCGAGAACCGATAAATATCGTTCTCGTTATCGGGACCGAGAACGAGAACGATAACGAGACGATAATAAAAAAATTATTTCTCGTATGACCGAGGGCGAGAACGAGAAAGGTCTGGCCGATATCTCTTGTTTATCGTACGATAAGCATTTCGAACATTGAGCGCGTATATTTTGCACTATTTGTTTTTACAAAAACACTTGCACATACATATGTATGTACATTAGGGTGATTCAAATTTTTTTTTTTTAGTTTTTTTTAAGGTGCTGTTGCTTAAAAAGTAAGTTTATGATATGAAGAAAAAGTTCACGAAATTTCAGCTCTGTAACTTAATTTTATAAGATGGCGCCGGAGCCTGTTAGTTTTACATGTAAATTGTATGGAAAAATTATTTTTTACAAAAAAGGTATCTAAATGAATAGGTGATTAGTGTTGTTGAGCTGAAAAGGGTCGTTTTTCGACGTAATTTTTTACGCTGAATCCGAATCTGGCCTCAGAACTGACCCATCATGTCGGAATCCTGAAATATTTGAGGTTAATTACCTGAAACATGATGTTTTTTGTCTACTTTCGAGGCCATGTATAGGATTCAAAGAAAGTTGATCAGCTTATTTTTAACAAAAGCATCATTTCGTACCATCCTTGCCCTTTAAAATGAGCTTTCAAGTGGTGATCTGTGATGCTTCCTTGCAAAGTTGCAGCCATTTCAAGGTGACATGAATTTGAAACCCGTTGGTTAATATTGTTGGGTTGCAACCCTTTGTAGGGGATCCAATTCATGTCACTTTAAAATGGCAATAACTTTGCAAGGAAACATCACAGATCACCACTTGAAAGCTCATTTTAAAGGGCAAGGATGGTACGAAATGATGCTTTTGTTAAAAATAAGCTGATCAACTTTCTTTGAATCCTATACATGGCCTCGAAAGTAGACAAAAAACATCATGTTTCAGGTAATTAACCTCAAATATTTCAGGATTCCGACATGATGGGTCAGTTCTGAGGCCAGATTCGGATTCAGCGTAAAAAATTACGTCGAAAAACGACCCTTTTCAGCTCAACAACACTAATCACCTATTCATTTAGATACCTTTTTTGTAAAAAATAATTTTTCCATACAATTTACATGTAAAACTAACAGGCTGCGGCGCCACCTTATAAAATTGAGTTACAGAGCTGAAATTTCGTGAACTTTTTCTTCATATCATAAACTTACTTTTTAAGCAACAGCACCTTAAAAAAAACCAAAAAAAAAAAATTTGAATCACCCTAATGTACATACACGCATACACCGACGAAAGTATTTTTTTTTTAATAAAAACAAACAAAAAAAAAAACACAAAAATATGAAAACCAAATCAAAACAATATGTGGTATTATGGCAGCAGCAACTCCTTCGTCTCCCATCAAAATAAGCATGTTGAATTTTTGATTCGCTTATTCTTGACAGCGATGGAGCCTTTTTCACGGTTGCATTTAATTTCAGTTTGACAAGATAATTATAAAACAAGTAAACGAGAATATCCGAGAAATATCGGCGATAACGAGACGAGAACGAGACGATAACGATACAGATCAAAAATGTCTCGTACGAGAACGAGTACGAGACGATAAGCTTGGCGCTACTACGAGGACGATACGATAATTTTTGAATTATCGTATCGTTCTCGTATCGGTGAAGCACTAGTAAGAAGTCGTTTTGGAAATATACAAGAGATAACTGCAAAAGCATATTTTTTTCATGACATTTATATAGAGAAAACAACTTAAGTGTAGATAATAGGGCTCTTAAAAGCAAAACTTAAGATTGATATTTTCAGAAATTTTTTTTTTCAACCTGTCTGAAAGCGAATCAACCACCGTCCCTCCCCCATGACATTTTTTAGCTTAGGATACCTCGAAACTTGACGTGATGAACTTCGTTTGAAAAACTTGTTCAGAACAACGTCTTCTTTCAAGATTATACTTTTTTTTAAAAAAATTTTTTTTTTGCTAATTACTTTGTAACTGCAGAACAACCATATTGACTTGAACTCATTTTTTTAGAGCCTATGTTATGATTAGAAAAAAATTGCATTATACTTAGATTAGGTGTAAAAAGTTTTCAAAGTATAACCCACTGCTGGCAATGTAGTAAATTTACGTCAGCGTATTATTAAGTACTCTATACATTTTTCGTAAGTGAATCGAGAAATAGCATTCAGCTTCTTCGATGAATTTGCATTTATGACTTCAACCGACTTAAGGCTCCTTCCTCTAAGTTCTAATTTCTTTATATCAGCTAAAGACGTTGCTTGGTAGGTGACATTCGTTGAATTTTTAACTCAAAACTCTTCCACAATGATGGAAGTTATCCTTCCACAAATCAGACCATTCTCGCCGGACATTCTCAGACAAGCGCTTCAAGATGCCTAACTACTTCATATTCCCTTTATAACGTAATATGATCATATTGAAATAAAATGACACCATATTATTTTAAACATGATATCTATATATTTAATTTTGACGACAATGAGGAAAATATATATTTATGTCAGTTGTTAAAACATTTGACTGGAACGCAACACGCGCGGATTCAAATCCTGGAACAGATAATTCTTTTTAATTTAATTTTACTTATAATTTTAATTTATAAAATGATTTTTATAACAAAACATGATTCGACTGAGATTTGATCCTGCTTCGATTCTGGAATAGGTCGAGTGCGACCCCGTTTCTTAGCTAGTTCGGCTACAGAATGTTGAAGTTCCATTAGACAAAATTGAACATTGAACTATTGTCTCAATGCGATATTAGTATTATTTAATTAACTATTAAATTAATAGGAGCATTATTGATCCTTTATATGGTTTTTTTTCCCGAGTGTAGAAAGGATGAATTTAGCATCGAAATTCTAAAAAGTTTAGCTTATATACATAAATTTTTAAAGCAAAAACTTCTGGCAACGCTAATGAGTCCAACAAACAACAGCTTTGCCACATGCGCTCAAATGGGTTTGTCCAACACGATGGAGGAATTAAATGAAAAGTTCAAAAACATTAATTTTCATTTTGTTTTGAAAAATGAAATTGCTTTAACTTAAAAATATCTAAAATTATTTTTAAATATCTATATATTATTTTTATATAAATTCCCACACAATTTTTGACGATTCATGAGATACGATGACCATTTCTGTGTAATAATGTCCAGAATAAAGGATGTTTCTTACAATGCAGTAAGGAATATTTTACGGAAGGACAACATTATACTCCACAACATGTACTCTCCATAAAAATGCGACAGATTTTCAACTGAGTGAGATTGTAAGAATATGAAGCAATATGAATGAACTTGACGTGCTATGATCCAATTGTGATTCACGAGAGGCCAATGCCTCCACCACGCGCTCAAAATCCAGATCAACGTTGGCCCTAGGATTCAATATCATACATACGTCCTGTATTTTTAATTTTTTTGGTGTACGGCGAAGATCCACAATTTTATTTCTACCACCATTCATGAATTTATCAAAGGGAGAGCATTTACCAGCAGAGCCTTGGGCGCATTTCTTTGACATATGTTTCAAACTTAGGCACATTTGTTTTTTGCAATTAAGTAATAAATTTCCAAAAATAAGTAAGTCCACTACTTTTATTTGGACATCCTTTACAAACAAATAATTCACCAAAAAACCAAAATGGCAATTTTTCGATTTCGAAAATTTGCTGCCATTATAATCTGGCACACCAGGCGTGGCAAAAACTTTAATTAAAATCTCATTTAAAATTGTAAGTTATAAGTATACGATGTCGAAATCCCACTTAGCCAACGTTTCCAATTAACTAAGCAACAACAAAAAACTGTAAAACCACCTGCTCAACAAACCATAAGCCCCATAAGCCTAACAAACTAATTAAGAGCGCAAAAATTGCAAATCGATTTGAATCGATTCCAAATTCGCAGCAATCGCACGCTTCGGTAAGAAACTTTGAAAAAAATTTTCACTTTAACACCTCAACGACAAACGCGCGCGAACGAAGCGACAAGCGACAATGCAACGCAACACACACACAGTATCGTAGAAAAGCGATCGTAAACGGGTGGAAAAACAAAAATTTTCAAATGCACAAGCAAAAGTGGGGACGTTGCGAAGGAACTCTCTTACAAGATCTAAGACAAGCGATAAGCTTATTTGCTTATGGCCAAGTTAAGTAGCTACAAATGAGATGCATTTGCTATGGTTAATAGCAACAGCAAAACAAAACGACGACGACAGCAGCTGCGACATTTTTTTTTTTTTTTTTTTGGTCGTCTGCATGCCAGAAGTCTGTGCACAGTGTTAGTTGCTGGCAGATCGTTCTTAGCAAACGTCGTCTTCTTCGTGGTTTCAGGCAAAGGCGCAGGCGTATAATTAAAATGCTTTGCGTGCCGACTGCTGCTGTTCCAAAGTTGGCATTGTCACGTTTAGCCTAAATAAATTGTTTTAATTTGGCCAAATTATTTGGCGTAGATGACGTTTTTCTGGTAAAGGTAATACGTTTGGTGTGGAAACATACACTTGGATTTATAAATTTTTTTTTAAACGAAATTCTTAAAGAATATTTTTACTATGAAACGCAGTTTCGTCTCCATTTCCGATATATAAGAATTAATAGAAGAGCCCTAACTAGCGTTACATTTTCTGATTTTTTCCACCAAGCATTTTGTGCGGCCAAGGGACTGCTTTTCTATGATAAAATGAAATATGAAAGCAGTAGAAGTTTTGAAACCCAAGAATGATTTCAATTATGTTGACATCGTATTGATTCAGGATGCATTTTTCTCTCGAATCTTTTCCAAACTCTTACGTTGTTTTAAGTCAAAACAAATGTCCCGCTTTTGACTGTCGTTTTGACACGCTCTGATAAGCTCCGCTTCTTAGATGGATAAGACAGACTAATATAATGTATAATTACATTAACCAGACTATTTCTCTAGAGGTTCGAACGGTCCAATTAAAATAAAACACACAAAAATTGCACTAATGACCGGAATTTAGACTTTTCGGTAGAATGCCATTTTCATTTTGGGCATGTGCGCGCACCGCCTCTGGCCCAAACAAAGCGCAGTCTGGAGGTGCAATTTCCACCAATTCTTCAAGCACCTGGGGCCATATCCTATGGTATATAATGGTATGGTGAGTGCTGGATTTCAAATGGTCTAACGGTGCCGGCTTACCTGCATAGGCTTAGGAAAAATAGCATACCCAAAGGAAATAATTCAGTGGCATCAAATTACCTACGTGGGTAATAGTTTCGTGAAATAAATTGTTCGCTGAACATTTCCCTTGTCACACGCTGCATGTCACCGTCCTGCTGAAACCGTATCTCCTAAACATTCATGGAGCGGAATCGGAGCACAAAACTGTCTGCTATCATAGCTCTATGGTGTTCGTCATTGACGGTAACTCACTGGTCAGTCTTATTTGTGAAAAAGTACGGCCAGATTACTTCTCAAGCTCATAGAGTGATTCAAATATGTAGTAAATTTATCTGGTTGTAATGGCGACTGAAGAGTCTCATGTGGATTTCCTTCACTCAAATGTGGTAAATTTTGCTTGCTGACGTAGCTATTCAACCAAAACTAAGCTTCACACCTAAATAAAATTTTGCTGTAAAAATCGGTACCGAAGGCCAGCTTGTGTTCGGCCCAATCAGCAAGTGTACGATGTAGCAAATGATTATTTGGCTTTAATTCTTGCACTAATTGAATCTTGTAAGGAATTGGGATAGATATTTATGAAATGTTTTTAAAAAGTAAACGAACTCAGGTCTTTCTCTAACCTTACGACCAAAAACGGCGATGTTCTCTTCAGTGCGCAAGGTTCATCATCTGCACAGATAAATGTTTTCCAATAACTTGTTTGAGGACTGAAATTAACATTTAGCTTGCTCAATAATTCGCCGATATGAGACATTTTATTCACCATACAAAAAATGAGCGAAGCGATATTCTGAAAATTTTTCAGTTTTAGCTTCCAGTTTCAGAGTATTAATGGCAGCAGCGTTTAAAAATTGAATGAGTTTGAAATATAATTTCCATTGGAAACTACGACACTCGAAAACAACTCTTATTATTTCACGATCTTTCCAGTAAATTTCTCCAGAATTATATTTCGCCATATTTCCTGTAAGTACTAAAGATTAGTTTATAGTTTGCTTAGTTAAGCATGCTACGCCATTAGACTCAGGGTATCATTTCCTGGTCCGAGGGAAGAACAGATCACTTGACTATTCTTCAGAGTTTCAGTTCTTTACATTCCAACTTGGACTATCCAGTTCCAGTAATCTCATTCACGAAGTATTACATAACTCAAATTACATCTAGAGATGACTGAAAGTAGGACTCTGGGGACAAGATGCCACATTAATTTCTATATGGATGGATCGAGACTAAATAATCAACTGGGTTACAGTATTTACTCTAGGAAACTGAAGAATTGCTGCGAGGTTAACAGACTATTGTAGCATCCTGACTGATATTAAAATTTACTCAGGTAGTCAAGCTGCTATTAAATCTCTAGAAATAAATATTAATAAGCTCACTCATGGCCCAGAAATGTTGCTCGTCATTTAATGAGAAGCCTAATCACTCTAGCATTAATTTCGTTTGGGTTTCTGGTCATAGGAACATTGGTGGCGATTGCAAAGTTGATGAACTTACTATGCAAGGAACTACTATACAAATTCCTCTGTCAAGGAAGGTGTTGGCATGCTACTTGCTACCTGCAAGTTCCTGTCGATAGATGATATATTAAGAAAAGGCCAACACGAGATGGAACCAAGGGTCAACTTGTCTTGCCTAAGTCGGATGGTAAGCGCTCTGCAGAACTGATATTCCACACTACACATAGTATTTTGTCAGTTTTTGCTCTCATAATTGGTCACTGCCTCATCGGGAGACATGCGGAGAGATTAGGTGTTCGGATTTATGACTTCTGTTGAAGTTGTAGGTATGCTGAGCGGGAAGAAAACATTGAACATTTGCTTTGGTCTTCCCTCCACCTGCTAGAAAATGACACAAAACACTTGGTGACCTAGATAACCTTGGACACATAACTATATGTCAGCTACTTAGTCTTATTATGAAATCTGGTTGCTTTCATGATAGGGTGGTAGGGTGACATCACAATGAATCAATATTTTGTCTAAGTGAGTCGGTTCTTAAACTGCTGCTAGCACTCCTACCTAACTTAATTTAACCTGGCTTAATAAAGATATTGAGAACAAGATACGCTTCGGCAGACTATTAACCTTTTGCTTAGTATGCTTACCATCGAATTAACTTTCATTAATGAGTGCATTTGCTGACGGAGAGTTTTATAATATGGACTCTTGGACTATTGGATTTCATTTTGAATCAATAGAAGCCTAATTTAATTCTTTCTTTAAAGTTCTTATTAAAATTTCGTCCGAAAGAAATTTTTTTGTGTGCACATTGAACACTTGGTGGCCACGATTTTTCATTTTCCACTACGATACAACAAGACAGAAGTACAACGAAAAACTACAAGTGGATAAACTACGTCTTCTAGGTGGTTGCAACTACTAACACAAAAACAACAACAGCAACAACAACAAATCGCAAACAATTTATTCAAATGCACAGACAGACAACAACAATTGCAACCAAATAAATAAACGGACGGACAGCTAATTCCATCTACTAAGCAACTGTGTTAAAAACAATTAATGTCACGATCTACTTCAAATTAAAATATTTCTCATTAAAATAAATATAAACGACAACAACAACGAGAACTAAAATAAATGTTTGCAATTACGTTAATTTGTAATTGCTTCATACCTGTTGTGTTGTTGCTTTGTTTATATCGCATATTGGTTGTTTGAGTTGTTGTGCCTGGTCTCTATGAGTTTTTGGGTTTTCAGTTTCTTACTTACCAACCAAATTTGGTATGTTGGTGAGCACATTTTTTTTTGGTTTTATTTCCATTTAAGCATCATTTGTTATTTCAATTGCATCTTAACGATGCACACACTTATATCGGAAAGTTTCCCAGTGGGAATATGGATCATAGTATAGGGTGTTTTTTTTAGAGGTTTGTTTTTCGAATAGAGATAAAACTAGCATTTTATGGTCAAATCTGGCAACTCTAATTTCACTTATGTTCAGTTTGGTTTGCCATTTCATCATGAACAGGTTGACAAAAGAACAACGCTTGCAAATCGTGCAAATTTATTTCGAAAATAATGGTTCAGTTCGCGAAGTTCACCGCAAGCTCCGTCCATTTTATGGTCGACATAATCGTCCATCAGAGCAATTAATTCGGTTAACCATGGGTCGTTTTCGCACTACGCTTACTCTATGTGATAATACGCATCCGCAGAGACGTCGAACAGTGCGCTCCGAAGAAACAATTGCCGCTGTAGAGCAAAATGTTGAAGAGGACCCGAATGAATCGATTCGCCACCGTGCACAGCAATTGGAGCTTTGTCCATCAACTTTATGGAAGATTTTGCGCAAAGATCTTGGCTTGCGACCTTACAAGATCCAGCTTGTGCAAGAATTAAAGCCGCGAGACCATGCAATGCGTCGTGATTTTGGTGTATGGGCCGAAAATGAGATTGATCTCGATGCTGATTTTCATCGCAAAATTTTGTTCAGTGATGAGGCTCATTTTTGGTTGAATGGCTACGTCAACAAGCAAAATTGCCGCATTTAGAGTGAAGAGAATCCACATGAGACCCTTGAGACGCCATTACATCCACAAAAACTGACTGTTTGGTGTGCTCTATGGGCTGGTGGAGTCAGTGGGCCATACTTCTTCCGAAATAATGCTGGAGAGTCAGTTACCGTTAATGGAGACCGGTATAGAGCCATGATAACCGACTATTTTGTTCCCGAATTGGATGGCATGAATGTGGATGAGTTGTGGTTCCAACAAGACGGCGCTACATGCCACACAGCGCACGTCACAATCAATTTATTGAAGGAAACATTCGATAAGCGCATAATTTCGCGGAATGGACCTGTCAATTGGCCACCAAGATCGTGTGATTTGACACCATTGGATTATTTTCTTTGGGGATATGTGAAGTCGCTCGTCTACGCCAACAAACCAGAAACGTTAGGGGACTTGGAAGCCAACATTCGTGGCGTTATTGCCGACATACGGCCCCATATGCTCGCAAAAGTGGTCCAAAATCGGACCTGTAAAATTGGCTTTATTCGAGTCAGCCGCGGCGGATACATGCCCGAAATCATATTTAAACATTAATGGCATAAAATTATCCTTCCAATAAAGCCAAATTGATGGACATTAAAACGATTTTCTTGTGTTTGATTTCAATTCGAAGCTCTATACCTCTAAAAAAAACACCCTGTACTATGAATCTTTGTTCGTTTAATAACCCACAAAGTTTCAAGTTTTTATTAAATATATTTTTTTCCATCACACCATATGCTAGCTGAGTTCACCAAACGTTCCCATATTGCATTTAGCAACATTTACTTACAAGTCTCTCTTGCTTAAAACTACTTATTTGGAATCGATTGTAAGCCGCTAAATATTATATTCATGCTGATGAAAGCTACATCTTTAGCAAAACAACCACTCAAATACCCTAAAAAAATTGTCTTCTGAAAATCTGAGTAGATGTAACATTTCAAATTTATTTTAAAAAAATTACTGAAAAAATTTAATTTGCTAAAAAGTTACACATCTTCGAAGTGATAATAGATTCGTTCATTTCGAAAGTGATGCAAGTTCGTCTTCGTTGCAAGAAAGTATTAAGTAACTTGAAATTAAATGTTTAAAATTTATTTAATTTTTTCTTCTTAATGAAGAGGGACTTGCCCCACGAACGTTTGAATAGCAAGGAAAAAATTTTAAGAAATTCAATATCATTAAACTTTTTCCAGTGCACAATCAATTTTTTCATTTAAAAAGATTCGAACAATTGAGTAGTGTTAATTAAGAATCTGTAGTATTGTAGTATCATACAACTCTAGGGCTCTATTTGGGTCAAACTTTCATAAAAATCATATTAATATTAATGAAATTTAAAAATTAGAGTCCTGTTCCCTAAAAATCAATTTATAATGACGATGCACGTAGAACTACATTCATAGAAACTATGAACTCAATAACGTGACTGGACAGGCAAGGCTTGATAAAATCTCTTTATACCCTACACTCAGAGTACATTCACTTTTTCATTTCGTTTATACAGTCGATCCCGCTAAGTGCCTCCCCGCTTAAGCGCACATGCCGCTTAAGTACCCACTCCATGTTTTCACACCAAATCTCATGCAAATTTCCCCTTCTTAAATGCATATCGATACGTCCAACGTATAGAACTAAATAAATAAAATTATTTAAGATTGGAGCTTTTTCTTCAATATGTATTTCCAATTAGACCAGAAGTTTTATATTTGGTAAGTTATTTGAGGTACTTGAGCGAGACCCGCTTAAGGGCCTAACCCGCTTAAGTACCTCAAAAAGTTGAAATTTGGGTTGAGGTTTGAAGCGATACTTACTGTAAATTATACAAGGAGGCGTGAAACGTATGGAAAAGTATGTCTGTCCGTCTGTCTCTGTCTGTGTGTTTGTCTGTTTATCGAAATCAAGTTTTCAGGAAAACTAAGAAAACAAGGTTCTTAGAATATAATATCGACGAAATTGGCTTACGGACACACCTAACGCTAAATTGAGGGAGTTATTTATGTAGTGTAGATTAAGCGTAAAACTTGCTCTGAACAAAAAGTTAGTGATTTTCGACAAAAGGGAGATTAGAAATGGAATGGTTCGGTATGGTGACACACAAAAAGTTGTACACTTTTGAAAGGAGGGCGCGGCACCTTCGATAAAAGCATAAGCTTTAAAACCTACATAGACAGATAATAAGCAAAATGTTTCAAAATTCAATTTGCGAACGTTAAGTAAAACCAGCCAGCACGTAGTGTGATTGAAGAAATGTCCTTTTAATAAAAATTTAAGGCTTACGTGCACTTTGGTGTAGGGTATTAAATTTTTGTTGAGTCCAAAGATAATACACTAACTAGTTTCTTTCTAAGATATGCTACTTAATTCTCTAAAACAAAAATAAATTTTCTGTAGTTAGTGAATTTTTTTCTATGATCACCTCATATACGCCGTTTATGCTCTCATTTTGAATAGCTCTTTCATTTTCCAGTTGGGTATATGTAATGTACTGGAATTGCAATAGTTTTGTCAAATGATTTAATAAAAATTTGTAAAATAGTTGTTACAGATGCAATGAGATTTATTTAAATTTGTCATTGAAAGTTAAGCAAAAGAGAGATGTTGCTAACATACAAAGGATCCAACTGATGCTGGGTTTCCTTCAACGTTTTTTGTGATAAATTTGACTTTTAACTTTTTCTAATTTAAATTTATGTGTTGCCATATTTAATTTAAGCTTTAATTTTATTTGAAATTGAAAAAAAAAACAATCCCATTTTTGAGAACTAAGTAGACCCCAGAAAAATGTTTTTTCTTTCCAGCAATGGACCGTTTAGTTTGTTTCATTAGAGATTTGTGTGCCTGATATGCCTCACAACGACATATTAAAAATAATCACCTGTATGACTTGAATTTGTTGGAACACTTAGTGAATAAAAAAATGAATTTTTTGTCATCACCAAAAAGGAACAAATTACTTTCAGCCCAACGTACGTACATGCTGCCAATACGCCATTTTTTCAATTCCTCGCTGAGCTTTGCCTTCTTTTTTTGTTCTGTGTTGTCCTGTAAGACAAATAGATACATACAAATGCATTTTGCAGTCCAGTCGTCCTGAAAATTCCAGCGATTTATTGCTGCTTCAACATTTTCGTTGTTGTTGCAGTTTTTTTTTTAGCGATTTTGATTCGGTTTTTTACTTTTAATTTTTTTTTTTTTTTTTTTTGTTGTTCCCTCAACCATAATTTGTCATTTCTTTAATTGGCGCTGCTCAACAGGTTATAAAATTGTGATGTGATTTTTGTGCTACGTTGGCAGACGCAAGTTGGCTATATACTCGTCATATCCACGTAAGTGGTAACGTACTGCATTGATCGATGCGAACGAATGTCATTGTCCCCATATGTTCTTGATGTTATTGTTGAATCAAATAGCAATTGCAGAGTTATATTCGTAGCTGGTTTTTGCTCTTAAAATGATTGAAAGCGAAAAATCAGAGTTATTTAGGAATTTTAACAAGCTGCATGGTTTTTATAGTGTTTGGTATTTGTATGGAGACTTTTTTCCCTTTTCTTAGGATTTGTACAACCATTGCTAAAGTTTTTTGTTTCCCTCTTTTTCTTGCTCAGATTTATTGTTTTTTACTTTGTACATTCTTTTTGGAACTTTAAGCGAATGGACGTTGGTGATGATCTACGTTGTGTGGATAACAATTAGTGAAACTACATGCCACACATTTTATATACATAAGTAACTTATAAGAAAGAAAAAGAAAAACTAGATATATGAAGAAATATTACAGTATTCCCTCGACAGCTGTAGCTGTTAAGCCAAACAACATTTGAAAGTTGTCGAGATGGTTTTAAAAAGAACTTGGACATTAAATTTGTCATTCAATTATTCAAATATTATAATCGAAGTTCAAGTAAATCACATTATAGTCAAGGTACATACGGCAAACGCTGAATATTAACGAAGAGTTGATAAGGAACCTTCCGAAGATGCTTTTGTTTTCTTCGATTTCACGTCTTTTGAATACCATTTCGAATCTTACACAAAGCTCAACGCGGGAGTGTTCCGCAGAGCGAGAATGGAGCTGCTCAGCACTCATATTAAAGGATAAACTAAAAGGTGCATATTAGGGTGATTCAAATTTTTTATTTTTTGTTTTTTTTAAGGTGCTGTTGCTTAAAAAGTAAGTTTATGATATGAAGAAAAAGCTCACGAAAATTCAGCTATGTAACTCAATTTTATAAGGTGGCGCCGGAGCCTGTTAGTTTTACATGTAAATTGTATGGAAAAATTATTTTTTTCAAAAAAGGTGTCTAAATGAATAGGTGATTAGTGCTGCTGAGCTGAAAAGGGTCGTTTTTCGATGTAATTTTTTACGCTGAATCCGAATCTGGCCTCAGAATTGATCCATCATGTCTGAATCTTGAAATATTTGAGGCTAAGTACCTAAAACATGATGTTTTTTGTCTACTTTCGAGGCCATGTATAGGATTCAAAGAAAGTTGATCAGCTTATTTTTACCAAAAGCATCATTTAGTACCATCCTTGCCCTTTAAAATGAGCTTTCAAGTGGTGATCTGTGATGTTTCCTTGCAAAGTTATAGCCATTTTAAAGTGACATGAATTGGATCCCTTACAATGGGTTGCAACCCAACAATATTAACCAACGGGTTTCAAATTCATGTCACCTTGAAATGGCTGCAACTTTGCAAGGAAACATCACAGATCACCACTTGAAAGCTCATTTTAAAGGGCAAGGATGGTACGAAATGATGCTTTTGTTAAAAATAAGCTGATCAACTTTCTTCTAATCCTATACATGACCTCGAAAGTAGACAAAAAACATCATGTTTCAGGTAATTAAACTCAAATATTTCAGGATTCCGACATGATGGGTCAGTTCTGAGGCCAGATTCGGATTCAGCGTAAAAAATTACGTCGAAAAACGACCCTTTTCAGCTCAAAAACACTAATCACCTATTCATTTAGATACCTTTTTTGTAAAAAATAATTTTTCCATACAATTTACATGTAAAACTAACAGGCTCCGGCGCCACCTTATAAAATTAAGTGACAGAGCTGAATTTTCGTGAGCTTTTTCTTCATATCATAAACTTACTTTTTAAGCAACAGCACCTTAAAAAAAACAAAAAATAAAAAATTTGAATCACCCTAGTGCATATACAACACCCTAAAGACTGAAATGTGCTTAAGGGAAACTTAAGTAAATCTGGAATTAAGCTGAAGCGAACCAAAAGTATAACGTAAACCTATTGAACTTCTTCTTATCATGGGATGTTCTATTGAAATAGGGCCAGAGACCTTATCAATCAACTATGATCTTAATTTTTCGCGTCCATTCAGCCCATAATTTAATTCCAGAGTAATATTGTGTAAGGTTTTTTTTTAAGTTTGTTATTTGAGATGGCCTCCTGCCACCTTGAAAAAAAAAATTATGTGTCATGAAGGAACCGCAGACAACTGAAAATGAGCTGATTCGTTTGCCATTGCATTCTCTGAGGGAGAAGCAAATACATGATGACTTCACTCACTACACATCGTCTAGTCTCGGACCTAAAAGATATTAACATATTTTTTACCAAGCTTGCGAGGAACTATTTCCTTACTTTTACCTGATCCATTATTAGGTGAGAAATAACTTCATAAGAAGGTATATATAAAATTCAGATCATGTACATAGGGTAGTGATGTCCAACTCAACTGCACAAAATGATACTTGAGAGCCAAAAGCAGTGAATGACGAGGGGTATTTTCAAATAAAACACAAGAGGGATATGGCAGTTTTTGATATGAATTTGATTGGGTGAGCGTGGCATATATTTAAGCCAGTGGCAGCAATTGAAAGTAAATTTTCTGATAAATTAATTATCCTTTAGAAAATATCAATTTTAGCTCTTTTAATGTCTTCAAAAACCCGAATTCCCAGGAAAACCATGAAGATGATGTCTTAAGAGAATTTGCCTCTCATCCATAATTCTATAAGTTTTGTTGAGCTTTGTTTTGAAAATCGATTTACTTTCACTCTCTGAAAGTAATCAAAATCTGTTCAGGAGTTCCCAACTTATAATGATTTTTAGAAAAGCCATATCCGGAACTTCACATAACTATGTCTCGAAAACTAGACCCGAATGATACTTTTTTTAATATATTATTTCTTAAAATTAAAAGCTACTTAAGAAAAAATAGTTTAAGAAAATGGCGGCTTAGGTCAGATTTCATTTTGAAATAGGGTCCGTAGGGGTTAAAGATAAAAATTTTAAATAAATTTTTTAAATTTTTTTATCCTATTTCGAAATAATTGAGGAGGCGTCCCATTTGACTTTCGCAAAAAAGTATACTTAAGAACCACTCTAATATACAGAGAAGAATTTTCCAGAGGCGAAATAAATATGTATATGAAATTTCACGTTGACATGATTTTTAACAATTGTATTTATTATCTGTCTGGCAACTTTGGCCAACGATGAAAGCGCAACACAAATTATGCAATTCAATTAAAATGTTTTGACTTTTTTCTGTTATCCGACTCAATGTTTTTGTCAAATTAGGCGATGGTATAAAAATTAAAAATCAAGCAACGTCCACACAACACGATCGTTGCGCGATCTTTGTATGTTGCAAAGAAAGAAAAAATTCACAAAAAAGGACAAAACAGGCTAAAAAAACCATTTTGCTGAAGTGAAAAGCGCAATAAACATGTTGCCGCTGTTTACTTTGCCAAAAAAAAAAAACAGGAAGAATGATTGACAATTTGGTAGCAAATCAGCAGGAAATTGACCACAATTGCTGACTTGGTGTAGTTGTTGCTTTAAAGATGCAACAGCAATGCCGATCATATAAAATGAACGTTCATGCAATCGGTCAACAATCAGTCGAACGATCGCATGGATCATTTTTTTTTGTCTTTTTTTGATCTTATAGATCGAGTTGCAATTGTTGGCAACACGATTTTATTGCAATGTGTAGTGTTGTGTTGCGTTACGTTGAAATACCAAAATGATGAAACAGTTAAAAAATAATTAATTGCAATTCCTAAAAAGGCTAAAACCGACTTTTTTTGTTGGTTTTTACCTAAACGTCTTGCTTTTTATGTACAGATACTGCTGCTATTTGTTGCAAGCTGCAACTTGTCGCTGTGGTTGCAACAATTTGCGCAGTGACATGTATGTGCGACCATGTTTATAGTTGTTGTTACTTGCAATTTTTTTGTCATTTATGAACATATTAACCTCTTGACGCATTGGGAACAAATTCGATACATTGTTGTTTATTCTGATCTCTTCAGTAGTCTGGCAAAGTTTCATAAATTTCAACAATTAATTTACGATCACGATTTTGTTTTAAGTTCAATTTTTTTTTATAAAAATTTTTAACAAGAATTTGATTTAATTAATCCTGCACCTGTAGTAGATTCTGAATGGGTTAAGGTATGTAAGTTTTTCATTTGATGTTTTTGAAGATGAGTGCGTGCGTGGAACGCATTTCGTATAGAAGGTAACCTTTTTCGTACCTTCTCTTTTATTTTTTTGCATGAAGGTTTTGTTACTTTTTGTCAGCGAGAAAGTATGTCAACATCGACAGACAACTTGACAAATGAAAAATTTGCCGCACTCATTATGTGAATATATTTTTTTTTAACTTTTTTTATTTTACTATCTCTTGTTTGCACAGCAATTAATTGGAAATTTCTTCATTTTGATGCCTTTAGTGCGTAATTTTAATTTATTTGACAGTTAATTGCAGACATTTTTTCTCTCAGTTGAAATATTTAAGAAATCACCCTTTAAATAAATGATTACCTACATATATGTATGACCTGAATGTTTTCTTTGAAATAACTTACATTAGATTAAATGTATCAATAAGGAGCTGATAGCCAGTATATAGTATAATATATGTAAGTACTCCTTAAGTTTGTTTTTGTCAATATAAAAAGATAAACTTTCCAGATCCCTATGAAAACTTGCGCTGTGGTAACAAATAAATACCTTATTTGACCAAATTCTGTTTGCAGCAAACGCAATATGTAATTTACTCTCTCCTTTAATTTGGCAGACAATTTGCACTACTCTGCAGTATTTTCAAGATGTTTTCTTATCTGCTCTCATTGCCGTTATTAGACATTAATCCTGTAGGTTGAGTCCTGCAACATATTGGTATTATGCACTGTTGAAAAAATCAGTATAAATTTTTATACGAATATCAGTTTAAGGGTCATTTTATATGAATTTAGGTATAAATTTAATAACTTTTCAACATATAAAAACCAGCTATGCGGCCAGTTGTTTATGCTCAATTTTGTCTAATAAATCATCAACATTCTGTAGCCGAGCTAGCTAACGAACGGGGTCGAATTCAAACTATTCTAGAAATGAAGCAGGTTCAAATCTCTACCCATTCATGTTCTGTTATTCAAATCATTTTATAATTAAAAATTGTAATTAAAATTAAATTAAAAAGAAGTATCTGTTCCCGGACTCGAACCCATGAATTCTGCGTCCCAATCAAACGTTCTAACAACCGACATAAATATACATTTTTTTTACTATTGTTAAAATTAAATATAAGCTCTTCTTATAAAATAGAATTTATACGTCAACCTATTCTATACTTTTTAATATAGAAACATATATGATATTCATATAAAATTTTATAACTGCGGAACTTATAAAATTTATACGATTTTTTTATGGATTTATATGAATAACTAAAAGTTATTAATTTTATACTGATATTTTCAACCGTGTGTGTTTATATAAGGTATTTTCGGAATTCGGAATGTTTGCGGGCTTGGTCCCCCATTCTCCTTGCTAAGGAGCTTATTATTTCGAGAAAAGTTTTGGCGTTAATGATTTCATTTGTCCGTTGACTTTAATTTCTCTCCATGACGTTGTGTGTGTATGTTTTTTTATTTTTATCCATATTTTCAGATTCTGTCCATTGGCACCAAGGCGAACCCAACAGCAGGCTATGATATTGCAGGTTCTGGGTCTTATTTTTGCTGGATTATTATCCATTTCATTATTATATGCTCTGACCTAAATTATGTGTAGTTACTTTATAGTGGCTAAGTTAATAAGACGTTTTAGACACTTCTCATTTAATTTTGACGAAACCGTAAGTGAGCAGAGCTTGTTAACAAGCTAAGCTGCTATCAGAGAGAATGTTATGAATGTTACTGTTGTCATATATTCACAATGCCTTGTTCCTCTAACCCATTAGTACATCAGGTTAAGGAATTCGTCTACTGTGCTTAATCATATAACATATGTTAATAGTTTGTCTATTTAGAGACCGATTTGCAGCGTGAGCTTTGCCTTTTTTACTCAGGACTTAACTGATGTTTTTATTATCAAAAATGTGTTTTATGCTAAGTCATCGCCGCCTTTGCTACAAAGTCATTTCCAAATCTGTTGTTGAAAATAGTCCTAATGTTTGTAAAGGATCCAAGGGTATACTACTCATGCAGTCAAGAGATTGGATAATTTGGGTTTTGAATACCTTGGGTGGTAGATTTTTTACCTTATAGGGATATTTATATGAGTGCTGGGGTCTGACCTTAAGTAATCTTTCTCTTATGTATCTTACCACTAATATTTTTGTTGATTAAAAATATGTGAGGCTTATGGGTCTGTAAGATTCTGGTGGGTTATAAGACCTACTTGTGTCATGAATTTATCTTTCAATATTTCCTCATTTTCATTAATTGGGATGACTTTTAGTAGGTGATTTCCTGAGCAGAGTATTTGAAATTGAAAATTTTTTCAAAGAAAAATAGATGTATTTAACATTCGTTATATATTTTTTTTTCCAAGTGGAATACCATCAACTCAAAACTGAAACTTAAAAAGACTATCTTCAGATCATTATCAGAAAAAGTTATCATAAGAATGAAATAATATTTTCTCCTGGTACCTTATAGGGATACTAATAGTTTACTGATAGAAGGTATGACGTAGCTAGCAGCTCCAGTTGAGCTGCACTATTTGACGTATGGGTATCGTCAGGTAATTTTCAATTCTAGTGCGATTTGAAGAGAGCCTTTGAGACCTTTGCAAAAGTTTCTTAAAGACTGCGTTTGTGCTGTATTCTCTATTAGCACAATATTTATTGCACTAAAGAGCCATTACATTGTCGATTTGAACTATTTTTGTAAATGATTAATGACAAATGGTTATAAATATTGTTAAATTATCCATTTACTCAGCCTCAACACTCTGCAACACAATTGGGTTTTGTTCACCTAGATTTTCGGGCTCAACTTTGTTGCTTGATGTTAATGCATTCAACGACGTCGGCTCCTCAGCAGTAACCTAAGATCAGGAACAACATTTCTCATTCTCATGCCTGAAAGTTGTCCCAACTGAGGCGGCTTCCAGGTTGTGTTCAAGCTTTGACAGGAATTGTTGGGAACATTCAACTTTTGAGCCAATGGCACTTCATCTCATACCTTGCAATTCCCTTTTCTCTCATTGCTCACCATCTGTGAGATGTTCAGTAGCAGTTGAAATGATGGTTTCTTCTCTACTTGTGCTGAGTAATAATGAGTAATAAGTGGATAACGAGTGCATCGGTAGGTAGCATTTCCAAGGAGATATAAGGCGAAATAGTCTGATCTTCCTCATTGATGTTCAGCCAGTCTTCGAGGAATCTGTGAGACATCTTCATTACTTTGAAGAGTCAGTCTCTTCTCTTGCTATTATAACATGGCTACGAAAATCATCCGTCTTCATTGTGTAGTTACTTTAAAAAAGCTATAAAAATCAAAATTCGTTAATTTTTTTGTGAAAAAAAAAAAAAAATATCCCATGTACTTTAATATGCAACACTTCAGTTTCTCTATGTAAGTTCATGTTTAATCCATAGTCACAAATTTGTTTACAAATTTATAACAATCAGTTTGTACGATATTTAAATTTATAACACATCATTGATTTCCATACAAAATTAGACAGCAATTCGTGGTATCTCTCGCGAGCATCCCACTTTCGCTCATAAACAATGGAATGACATGGAACAAATGACATGGAACAACAAATCAATGAATGATTTCAACTGATGTCAAAATAAAATAATTGCCACCTGAAAAATGTTCGAGTATCAGTTTACAAGAGCATAAAAATCTGTCAAATTAATGTTCGGAAACCCACAACAAACCACTGACTTGGCTAACAGACAGCCACAACTAAACACTACAGACAAAATTTGTTTTGATAATTTCAATAAAAATAAATTTAATATCCAATCAAAAAGTAAACGCATAATGGCATTCCCACAGTTCGGATAAATTTATTGAAAAAAAAAAACCAAAATAACCCGATTGTTGTCAATGTGGGCCCATACAAACAGCGCAGTGCCGTTCGTGTTTTTTTCCAACTTTTGTATTGAAAACATAAAAAATAATTACAAATCGATTAAGAGAACAACTTTATACTTGCGTTCTAAGCGACAAAAGCGATAAATGCGATAAGCTTGTAACAAGGCGAGGATGAAGCAGAAGATGCAGATGAAAAAAAGAAACGTAAGAAAAAGCACTAAATTAGATTTAGTGATCAAGACACACACAACACACGGCCGGTGTACACACGGACGTGCTACGGGTGAAAAAGGCAATTAAAATCAGCTTAAAAATATTTTATTGGCTTCGATGGTAAACAAATGCGTTGCACTGGAACGCACCTTAAAACGGGTAATTCCTACGTACACTTGTGCAATTTGTATTAGTAGCATTTGCGTCATCATTCCTTATAACTTATAAGTTATAAGCTCGCCGCATGAACTGTGATGCGATCAGAACATACAGTTTCGATGAAATTATCAATATTATGTGTTCTATATTATACATGGGTATTTCTTATGAAATCTCAAAATTTGAGATATTATTGAAATTTCTTTTTTTTTATAAAGTTAGATATTTTTTTGAAGAGATCAGAAAAGTTGGTTTTAAAGATTTGTCCAAGGGTATTGGTCTTCCATATTTTCGATACATATATCTACATATATATATATATATATATATATATATATATATATATATATATATATATGTATATATATATTCACTCCTAAATGCAGTGAGGGAATGACTGTGAGGGAATGACGAATTTTAACTTAAGCTACAAAAACACCGACACATAACCTCAATTTTGCCCGAAAACCAACAAATTTTAATGATAGATATTAAAATGCTTAATACATTCATGTAACGTGAAGTAATGATCGTCATAAAATTAACTTTTAACAATTTTTCGCAAAATATTTTTTTACACGAACTCACCTACGGTTGAGAAGAAATCGCCATCTTGAATCATTTGAAAGTGTTGCCAGGTACTAAGAACTACTAAGGTTGCGTTCCTAAATATCGATAGACACGTTCAGAAATCGAATATTCGTAATAGGATGAGGGAATGATTTTAGTTGGCGGGACATATTTAAAATCGAAGTATTGTTTTTATAAATTCGTTGTTGTAAGATGGAAGCTTTTATAGACAATAACAAACATCTTTTTCATATATTTGCATAATTTGATTATTAAGAATATTGATATATAGTATTTCAGATAAAGAGGCATTTTAGTAATATTTTTGAACTAAGGGACAAGGTGAGGGAATGATTTTCACGGTAACAAAGTAGCCATATCTTTTTTTTCTTTAGAGATAATACGTTTTCTTTTTAAACAACTGCGGTATAGACAGCGCACATTCAAATAAAAAAAAGACTTATGTAGTTAATGCATACGACTCGGCACTAATGGCTCGGGAATCAAATTTCGAAATTTGATGAGAAATACCCACATATTATGTGTTGTTTTAAGCTCAGAAAATTTTTTTTTTATTTATTTACTTCACTAAATAATTCGCACCTTTACTTCAAACACGTTGTTACCAATTACAGATTGGAACATTAGCTAATTTTGTATTTAAAAAAGTTCATAAATTCTTATACAATCTTGAAACTTACCGATTTTTCCCTTTGGCAATGCCGACCTCGTTCTATCATTTAACCATAGCTGGGCATTAACTCGTTAATCCGTTAATCGTTAATTAACGAAGTTAACATTTCGACCAACGGATTAACTTTTAAGTTAACTTTAAAAAATGTTAACGGACTCGTTAAATTTCCCCAAGTCCATTAATTGTTAATCCAGTACCCACTATTTACCAAAAAGATACCGCACGCACCGCGTGGCGCCGCTCAAAATACATTCTGACAATAAGTACATTCCATTTGATATGTCTGGAAACGTATGGCAGCAGTCGGGTGGATGCAGTAAAAAAATTCATGAAAAAAAAAGGAAGAAGAGGCGTTACGACAAGAATCTGCCGAAAATTTGAAGAACAGAGATAGTTTAAGTGGCAGGGGAAGCAACGCGAGTAACAATGACGATGATGAGGAAAACTTTTACAATTCTGTCACTCAGTCTAAAGGAAAACCGAAGAGCCACAAATCTTTAAAGAGTAAGGCTCAAAATCTCGTCAAAATGTGGCTAGATATGATATCAAAAGACTTGTTCAACGATGCGGCACTCCTCGGGGAACAGATATTTATTAAATATAATAATGCTATATTCTCAAGCGCTGCAGTTGAAAATCTTTTTTTCACTGGCAAATATATTTTAACGCCGAAACGAGAGGAATATCCACATGACTAAATCCGATGACTAAATTAAACACTCGAATAATGTACATATGTATTTGATTTTGTTCCTAACCTTTTAACTTCCAGAACCCAAACCAACAGTTTCTTATAAGAAGATCACTAACGCAACGATATAAAAAATGCAATTTTGATCACGTTTTAACGGATTAACGTTATCTTGCGTTAAGTGTTCTGAAATGTAACGCTTTAACGGTTAACAAAATTAACTTTTTTAGTAACGGATTGGCGATTATCGAAGTTAACTATTTGATTAACGGTGCCCAGCTATGCATTTAACATAGCATACTCGTTGTTGTTTCGTTCTTGCCTTCGTATTAGATGTTTCTCGTTTTGGGGGTACGCTTATATAGGGTGTTTTTTAGACTGTTGAAATTTCTAAAGTTATTCATAGGAGCAGATTTTCGAACATTATTTGCTTGATAACTTATATGTATATATAAGTAACTCAAATGTCCAATACTAAGCGCTGTCTAAAGGTTAAACTTTCGATCACTTTCCAAGAACTTGAGTACTCATTCGCGAAACAACATGAGCTGTGTGGATTTTCAAACGGCAATTATTGCTAGTTTATTAGCACAAGCAATCACGTGACCTTGGTGGTCAATTGACTTCATAACTGCCAAAAATCATGCGATCTTTAAATGAATTTAAAGTTGAAGTTTTAGTGACGAACTTAGCCTTAATATTGGTTTCAATTTCAAAAGTAAGGTCACAGTTATTTGACCCCTTAGAAACCGTATAACTTTTGCCTGAAATATTTATCACTATCTTACTTAGCTCTCGAGATATTGGCCCGGGGAATATAAAATGAACGCCCTATACAAAAACTCATATTATTTTATCTAACATAATAACATTTTTCGGCTGGTGTAAAACTAGACATTGGTGTTGAATTAACATGTTTAAGAAATAAAGCACAAACGCTCTTGATAAATAAAGTGTGATAATAATTTTTAGCCAACAAATCAATAGAAAAGAATGGAATTTATTTTTTTGAACATAATTTCAATGATAATAAATCTCTGATCTTTGCAATAAAATAATTCAAAGCCAATGAATGAAAATCAATGAATAGATATTAGAAAAAAAGGCACGATTCAGAAAAAACATATAAGAAGAGGGAAAAAATAAAGCGATAGAGATACGCAGCTAGGTGACAATAGAGATGAGCACCACGCAGACACTGTGTCCGCACAAAGACTGGCCAGCCAGATTGACTTAAGTAGACCTCACAATTGGCCATTAAGATTTTGGGGCCATTAAAACGATAACTTGAAATTTTTTGTTTTATTTTTTTTCTCGTTTTTGACAATATTTATGACTACTATTTTCATTATTTTTATTGTTGTTGTTTGGTTCGCTTGCGTGTGGATCGCTTAATTTTTTTGTACGACAGTATACGGCCCTATTTAATATGAAACACGTTTGAACCCCGATTTAATGGTTGTCAATGGTTAAAACAGAAAAATTGTTTAATTCATGACTAAAAATGTTTCTTTTATTGCGAATTTGGTATAGCAAAAGTGGCATGACTTCTTTATTATTGGTAACAATAAGAAGCCTCAATTGAAAAGTGCCAAAGAAAGCAAATTCCCTTTTCAAATTAAAGTGTTACCACGTTGGTGGCATTAAACCATTTTGGCAGTGACCTAAAAATTGCTCATTGTGGCAATTGAATTGTCGCTTTCGTTGGTCTACTGCTGCTGCTGCTACTGCCGCTGCAACCATTATTTGTGGGCTACCCCGGTAGCGTAAATTAACGTGAAGACAGCAATTAATTTTATTAACTGAAAATGAAATTGAGAATTCAATTGTGAACTGCAGTCATGTGAGATTTATGTAACCCTAGTGGCTTTATAAATCTCTTTCCTTTGTCATATACATTCTCGTATTTACAATTTTTTTAAAATTTCATTGAATTTTTATAGTGCTCAGTGCTTTTGCTGATTACTGGTTTGGTATACAACAATTTTAATAATTGTTAGTTTGCTGTTATACAGGGTGGCACATACTGGCATTGATAACTTTTCGATTTGATATTCAGTTCGAACGGGCAAAGACATTGAAATTGTAAAGCGTTGATGGATGGATGATGTAAGTGGTGATCAATATTGGAACATGGAAGATTGAAACCTTTTTTAGAAACAGCTATTGTTGACAATGCATTGCTATGGTTAAAGCAAGTTCCGGTTGCTGGAATATTTACGCGAAGAAGTGATGTGCTTTTAAACAAAATATTCGGAGAACTCTTAGTAAGCAAATTTGTTGCTTTCAGCTTGATGCTTTCTTTTGCAGATATATCGGAAAAAAATGTTCGTTATCCGAAAAGTCCGAAAACTATAGCTGAAATTACTTACCAGGTGTATGCATAGGTGTAGGCACAAAACTTGACATGATCACTGAACGATAAAACAAAGACACTAGTTTTTGGCGGACTCAACTTGTGTGTGCTTGTAGTTAAATGTTAGACGATCAAAATGACGTATGTGTCAAATTAATACGTTGCGTACTTTTCACTGGCGCCATCTCTTAGATAAACCGGAAAAATTTATTCATACACCTGGTAAATGTAATAAAAAACGCTCTCGAAACAGCGCACCTTTGTGAGGCGGAAATTGACGTTAATTTGAGAAAAAATATTTTCCTCAACTTTCAAACTACATATACATACATATGTTTTATTTCTTAGAATGGAAATATTAAATTTATGTGTGAATTAAAAAAATATAGTTATTCAAATCAAACCCATTATTACGCTGAAATACTGTTAAATAAAATTCTAAGATCTTCGGCCTACAAAGTCAATATTAATCCATACTGCCGGACATTTTTGTATTGTCTCACACCAGCATCTCTAGTTCCAGCGTTCGTCTTAGCAAGACGGTTTTGGACCAAGATGATAAAATAGAATTCCAACTAATATTCTTGAAGAACACCATAGAATTTCTCCGCCCTAACGATGGCCAAAATCCGTCGGCTTTTGTTCGGGTTGCTGCGGCCTCCACAATTTTAAGCAATTGGTGGCTTCTCAGTAATTTTTGACTTTTTACGGATTTGAAATCTTAGATAGCACTCAATGTTTTTTATCTGTTAAAAAAAAATAAGCCTTTTGTCGCTTTGAAGACGCTGCGACTCTGGTAGCAGTTCGCCTTTCCAATTGCGCATTTCTCGACGGACCAACGCACATGTCAGTGCTATGAGAAGTGTCACTACTTATAGAGACGACCACAGTCAAAACATAAGTACTGATAGATATCTACTCATGCGAGAATTTCACAGTCAACAGTAGTGAACCTGCTACAGAAATGGAGACAATCAACAAAATGCTTGGGTACAATTTGCAAGCACCTACACTTATTAACGCCTCGGTGGGAGATAGTGCTCAAAATATGCCTGGGCTACATTACGAGTAATTCTTTTTGGTCATAATTAGTGCTTTGGTTTTTCACTAAGTCCGATCTTCGAAGAAATTTTTTTAATCTTAAGCATTTCCTTTGTTTGCGTGTGTGAGGCAAGTTAATGTTGGAGATTGCCAGGTACATATTCCATTATGCTACTGGCTGGCACATGGTCGGTACGAGACGTATGATACCTTAGTCTAATCTAGCGGTATTCACTTCTTTATTTATCTCCGATTTAGCCGAATCATTATGTACTTATATGTATCACTTGGAATAAATGGTGGTATCTTGAAAAACTTTCCGTTTGCACTTTGTGGTATTTAACCTAATGGATAGTGAAAAATCACATTTTAAATCAAAACTCAAATGTTACGTACAAGTTTTTGTTTCAAGACCAGGTCTCCTATGATTCAAAGTCTTTAAACATAAGTCCAAAACTGTTTAGCTGCTTCTCCAAAAATATGCACGTACTCAGAAGATGAGACTTCAAAGTGTTTGGCGCTGCACGTTTTAATCAGCCATTGCATTATTTTTGGTTGAATAATTCAAATGTATGCACAAATTGGCACCAGCAGAGGTCAACAACATAAGAAATTCATGATATGTGCTGAAATTTGCTGTTGGCAATTTGAAATTCAATAAATATTTCATTAATTACGAATGCATGTGTATTTCTGTTTGTAATCCGTATGTTTTTAATTTTATTTTATTTTTTTCATTTGTCACAGCAACATTGCATGCAAATCAAATTGAATCGAGACCAAAAGTCCTGATTTAAATAGAGTAACCGTCAGAGTGGTAAAATTTACTGCAGACGACATGCGATGGTAATTTATGCAACAACAACAATAATTTGCATGTTGTCCTGTGTGAAGTATTATATAAAAGTTCAGCTATACTGCTGTGCTTGTTTTTGTTGTACTGAAAATGTAATACATTGCAGCGAATGCAAATTTTCGTACAGCATAAATAACACAAAAAACTATTATTTATTTTATTAAAAATAAAAGTTACTAATTTAAAAGTAATTTCAACAAAAAGTTACCGACTAGTGTCAAAAGCCTAAAAGTAGGCAGCAATTTATTTTTTTTTTTTTCTTTTTCAACATTTAGCTTTCAAACTTTGGGACTAATTTCCCCCAAGTACGAGGGGGAAAATAACGCTATGCATGGCATCACGTGACATGCAAATACTGTATGTTTAAGGCGCGTGCATGGCGTTGCCAGATGTATGCAATTAGATAAGCGTTAAATAATTATTACGGAATCGGAATTAATAGAAATGTTTATTACAATAAATTAGCTTTTGGCTCGATAAAGCCAAGTCACAACGAATTGTTTTCACGGGTATCATATGCTGACACGGGATTGAGGATAGTGTGGAAATAGAAAATGTAAGGTAGAAGCGTGGACAGGTACATACCGAGAAACTGCAATTACTTGCAGGTTGTTGCTTATCGCGGCAATGGCATGCAAACGCAACAATTGTTGCGGTTGAACGCGCACGCAAATGTAAATTGTTGAGTGTTGTTTTCAATGACCTGCCAAAGGTGAGGCTGCTGGTAATCGGAAAAAAGTAGTTGATGGGCTATCTATTGGACCCTTTTAAAAGATGTACGTAGCTTAGATTGCAAGAATACTAAAAGTTTTCAAAGATTTTTGCATTAGTGAATTCAACTTTAAGTTATTAAGGAAAAACAATTTTAAAAAGCAACCACCCTGTTTCCGAAAGTAAAATAGGGAGATTAAGTTAGATTATTTCCGAGGGATGTCATGTTGCCATTATTTGACCACACATTAACCCATTATATGATTCAGTCAACATGAACAATATCGATATATGTTGATGATAATTCACCCATAATCTCAGGGAAGTATTTCCGCCAAGCGAATTATTCATATTTGGATAGAGAAAGAAGTCACGAGATGCCGGATCTGTAGAATAAGGCAGATGAGGGAGCAATTCGTACTTCACAATTTTGGCGATCTCATTCCCAAATGTTCAATGATATTAAAAGCACATTCGTTTAAGATCCTTACCATCTTCACTATCTCGCGTTTTACTCAACATATAGATTTTATTATGGATTTTATAGATCATTTCTTCAGTTGTATCCATTTGAACGTCCCGGCATCATTGAATCAGCATCATCGTGCTTGTACGACCATAACGAAATTCAGTGAGCCACTTGTGAGACATTACATGTGATGGACTGGAGTCCTCATAATACTTTTCTAGCTTTGCAAAAAGTAATGGGACGAAAATTCTCTGTTTCCATTTTAGGAAAGAAACAAAATCTTATCGTCCTTAGAATGCTGTTAATAAAATGTTATTCAAAGGAGCAACTTAAAACTTTGTGTCCATTTTTAAACAAGATGGTGAGCAATTTAATCACCATCTCTTAAAAAAGTGACAATGAAACGTTACTCGTATTGCAATTCTCATTTATTTATTAGCTTATAATTAATTAAGAAAAAGGAAATTTTGAATATGGTGAGTGAGTGCATTTCTTGCAACACAATTATTGCATTCGTACATCGTATGTTTATATCATAGGAGTTAAACAATAACGGTGACAATATCCTGTTACACATGAAACCCATTAAAAAACGATAAAAATTAAAATAGCGTGGTTTCTAAGGTCAAAATCAGTTGTTAACTGCAACTTTAAACACTTAGCTGCTGGCAGTAACAGCATTATAAGTACTTTTGTCGTAAGAGTAAAACAACAACATTACAAAAATGTCTGCACAAAAAAAATCTGTAAATTAAAACATTAAAAATTATAAAAAAGTAAACATATTGCCAGCAACAAACAACAGTAGTAACAACAATATCACATAACAGATTTGCAGCAATTTAATGAATTTATTATCGACAGAAAGTGATCTCCTTTTTTTCTTGCACAAATTAAACGCTTAAAACACTGATAGCAGCAGTAATTCAGAGCAAAAAAATAAAAATACAACAGCAACAGCAAAAGTAACGCATTGCTGCCAACTGACCAATGCAGCAGGAAGCAAAGTAGCCAACAGCAAACGATTCCCAAAGGAATCATTACACTTAAGCAGCTGCAATGGTTGACTTTTTGCTGTTGTTGTTGTTGTTGTCAACTATGTTGTTTTTGCTTTTGTTGTTGTAATTTTTAATGCCACTGCAATGACGATGCGACGTGTCAACAGCGAGCTGCGATGGGCGATTATGTTGCTGTGGCAAGTGCAACAACAACCAGTAAAAATAAAAACTAAATAAATCACAAGTGTCAGCCAGGTTAACATTTATTGACTCATTAGCTGCATAAATTCAGCGGCAACAACAGCAACAACAACAGCAGCAGCAATAACAGTAGCAATTGAATGCGCACACCGATTGTGCGCGAGCAACATGTGCTCGTGTTTGCGTTTGTGTTTCTACTGCTGTTGCTGTTGCTGTTGCCGTTGCAATTTCTTTCGTTCATTCTTACGCTTGGCTGCTTCAATGGCTGCTGACTGCTTGGCGCTGCAACTGCATGGCGCGACTTTTCAGGGCTGCAGCGCGCCACTGGTGCCAAAAACACGGCGACATAGCAAAGCAAAGTTTCAGCAACATTGGCAGCACCAGCAGCAAAACAAAAAGAAGTGTTTAATTATGAATGTCACGAAAACAAATAATTAACAGCAAAAAAATACAGCTACATATAATGAATTAAAACTTTCAGCAGTCAGCCACAGCAATTTGCTGTCTCACTGCGGAGTCAGGTGTTGCCGCTGTTTTTTTTTTTTTTTTTGCTGTTGACATGCATAAGAAGCATAATTTTCATGGCTCTGCGTCAACTTCCGTTCAAAATCAAAGTTAAATTTCTGGTCGCCAAGAATTTAAAAGCCAAATTTCATGAAAACATTCTTGACATTATGGTCCATAAAAGTGAGCAACATTCAAAATAATTCAAAAAATCCGTGAAGTTTGTACATTAGAGCGGTTCAAAATAAAAACTTTTAGATTTTTTCACGATGTGGCAGCGGATTACAATAGCTCTATATGTGTGGACAAAAGCAAAGTAGTACCAATTTACCACTTTTTAGTTGCAACACCTCAGATATTTTCTTACCGCCGATCCCATGGTACATCATTTCCGAGATATCTGCATTTTTCTACATTAACATAACTGGCATAATTTGAAATTTCGAAAATGATGGAAAAATCTATCTGGAATAGTTTCGTGTGGAGCCTTGTGTGGCGTGCGGCAGTTCCGTTATGGTTTGAGGATGTATGGCCGCTCCCGGTGTTGAAAATTTGAAATTTATAGGTGGCATTATGGAAAAGAAAGTGTATTTGTTCATCTTGAAGGCGAACTTAGAAACTAGCGCCACTAAACTGGGTTTAGCTCCCCAATCATTCTTATTTCAACAACATAATGATCCCAAACACACGGCTTGGAACGTTGAAATGTGGATATTGCATAATAAAAATCAACTGATAACGCTACCAGGCCCGTGCGCAAAGAGGGGAGTTTTGGGGGTTCAAACCCCCCCCCATTGGGAATTTTCGCTCATAGGTTTTTATTGGCATTTGAATGAAAAATCAAAAAGACACAACAAAAACTTTTTTTTTAAATGAAAGAACTAAAATGTCAAAAAATCGTCAGAGCCCGAATTTTTCATTTTCGAAAAGATTTGCGCTCTCTAGCTATTTTTGAACCAAAAAACACGATTTGGGACCACTGCGCGTCGCTATGGCTAAGTCACACGAGAGTTTTTTCAATGCGCGTTTAAGCATAGCTCCGGCATCAATAAAATCAGCTTCAATGAAAATTCTTGCACAAATCTATTCGCGCCATGCATTTCTATTTTGCATGATAGTTCACGTGACATGTGGATTAATGAAGTTCAACTTTAGCGTCAACGCATTGCCAGGCAAGACATCAAAAATGCTTCGTGTTATGGCAACTTTGCCTGTGACAACAGTAACAAGTGATCTCTCGTTTTCAGTGCTACCTCGTCGTAAGACGTACCTCAGATAAACTATGTCCGAAGATCGGCTGAACGGCTTAGCCTCGCTAAATATACATCGCGATATCGAAATCAATGTGGAAATAGTTTTGGACGAGTTTTTGCAAGTACCTCGTAGAATTAGCTACTTACGTAATGATAACTGAAAATCGAATAATAACATAAACACATGTACTTACATATGTATGTATGTATTTAATCATAATTAAATGCCTATTAGACCGGGTCGAATCTAAATTTCGACGATATCTGCGTCATTTTATTTTTCGTTCCGAGAAAAACCAATGGAGCACTTTTGATTCTCCTGAAAGTCCTTTTTGGTTAAAAAAAACGTGTTTTTTGCTCGTAACTTTTATTCCTTCACAGAATGGATACACGAATTTTGTCGAAAAATAAAGATTGCGCTCTTGCAAAAAAATTGACGTTAAAAAGTTTTAAATTATTTTTCTATTATATATAAAAAATGTGAAAAAAACGAATTTTGGGACTGAATATTATCTATAAAAGAAAAAAAAATTTAATTTTTTAACGTCAAATTTTTTGCAAATAATGCAATTTTTATTTTTCAAGCAAATTCAGGTATCAATTCTTTGAAAAAATAAAAGTTATGAGCAAAAAACACGTTTTTTTTAGCCAAAAAGGACCTTCAGGAGAATCAAAAGTGATCCATTGGCTTTTCTCGGAACTAAAACAAAATGACACAGATATCGTTTTTAAGCTTCCTTCTAACTTTTGAGTCGGTGTCTGGCTGACTTCATTTTGCTTCATACAAATCGACCCGTTCGAATGTCTATATTCAGGCCTGGATTAACCTTACAGGCAGAGTAGGCGTCAATTTTTCCAACTGCCTAAGGGCGGTAAGTTTCTTAATCCGGGCCCGTCTATATTAAAAGTAAACCGTTTTTTGACGTTTTTTATGAGCAAAATCTAACATGAAATGTCCAAGTTAAAAAACCCCCCCCTCCCCCCATGGATGATTCCTGCGCACGGGCTTGAACGCTACCACAAAGTCAAGACTTCAACCCTATCGAGAAATTATAGTCACATCTGGAGAATCGTATAAGAACTCACCACTTTTCGTCCAAAATCAGCCTTAAAAATGTTTTGTAAGAAGAATGCGATAAAATTACATCAGAGTTAGTCGAATCGATGCCCCAACGATTAGCATCAGTTCATAGCAACAGAGAGTGCCATAAAAAGTACTAATTTTTTTACAAATATTGTTTTAAGTTTTTGTAAGAGACATGTGTCCTAAAATTCAAATACTTTTGTGAAGTGAATTTTTTCAGTTTTTCTATATAATGCATTGTTTTATCAAATGTATATATTTTTTTTAAAAATTTTTGAAATGTGATTTGTTAGTGTATGTTTCCTTTAATATAATAGTAAATAAATATGACTGTTTTCATGAAAAACCTTGAAAAAAATACTGTTTCTTTCAATCGCAAAGCCAAATTCACAAATTTGTGAGTAATTGTATATCGCATCGCACGGCACAATTAAGAAAACACCTTAAAAGAAAACTGTCAAAAAGAAACCGACAAAAAAATCAAAAAAAGTCGTGGACAAAGAAAGAGTAAATTATTACTGGTCTAATGAAAGAATACTTATTTTTTACAATATAATTTGATATTGATGAGTGTAGAAAATCTCTTAAATTCAATACACGTGTGGGAAATTCTGCAAAGTCAAGTTTGAACAGTTCAATAAAGAAAAACGTATCCTTTTCAGTATCCTGCAGTGCTTTTCACACACAGTCTTAAGTACCACTTCAACCATGGAATACAACAATGCAGCAACAAAACAGAATGCAATTCTCTCAATGAATAGAAGTCTCCATAGATGAAAAGAAACATTTCATTCACTTTTCTGAAAAATAGTAGGTGTATCTCTCTCTACACCCAATTTCTCATTTTAATAAACTACACGCATGCGCATTCATGGAGTATTAATGAAGTTCTCATAATTTTTCAACATTTTTTTGGGTTTCGTTTTTTTTTTTTTTTTTTTTTCAATTTTCCAATGTGGATTTAAGAATTCGCAACAGGTCTCATGGCTCTGTCAAAGCAGTTTATCGATTTAGCGACCGGCGGCGGAGCACTGTAAGGATACTTGAAATTGAAGTGCTTGCTATTGTCATGCACTTAAGTGTTGGGTTCGTACTACAGCCGACTTTAATGGATTAACACCCTTCGTGGCAGGTTGCTGTGCTGTAGATTTGCATGGACTTGCAGCTGTAATTTTACAAAATTGACAAAAGAATGACTTTGTAATTTTTTTTTTGTACTTAATTATTTTTTGCAAGGTTTGAAAACTGTTGCAGAATTGGGAATAAGCATTAAAGGACTTATAATTTTCCTAGGAAATTTTATGTTTTGAAATGCCATCACTTAAAGTTTTAGTTTATGACACATGTCAACTATGACATTGATATTACTACTCTTAAACAAGCTAAATCTGCACATGTCCACATTAGTGTGCATATACTATATTAGAAAATTAGAGAGTTGGTATATTAGAGAAAAAAATTAAGATTAAACTAGGTTTCAGGTTTGGTAAAAATTTTATTTAAGGTGTATACTTAGGATGGTCCTCATACAAATATATTTTTAAATATCCTTTTCACGAAGACAAATAACTCGATTCACACCGAACTTACACTACGTATCTCTTATGTTAAGAAGCATGGCTTAGGCCACAACTTTTATTTAGGGTGGTCCTTACACAAAAATATTTTTTAAATACTATCATTTTCTCGAAGTCCGCAAAATCCATTCTCATGTTATTTACACCACATGGGTTCTATGTGAAGAGACACAGATTGGATTGTAAAAATTTTATTTAAAGTGCATACTTGGCTGGCCCTCATATAAAAATGTTTTTAGATATCATTTTCACAAAGACTGGTTAGTCGACTCACACCGAATGTACACCACGTAGCTCTTTTGTTAAGAGGCACCGTTAAAGATACACAACTTTTATTTAGGTTGGCCCTCAGACAAAAATATTTTTTAAATATCATTTTCTCAAAGACTGCTTAGTCGATTCTCTTGGATTTTACACCACATGGCTTTTATATTAAGAGGCACAGATAAGTTTAAAAAGTTTTTATTTCGGGTGCATACTTAGGGTGACCCTCATACAAAAATATTTTTAGATATAATTTTCAAGAAGACAGATTAGTCGAACTTACACCACGTTGCTCTTATATTAAGAAACATAGCTTAGGCTGCAAAACCTTTATTTAGGGTGTATATATAGGGTGGCCCTCACACAAAAATATTCTTAAATATTTTCTCGAAGACCGCTAAATCGAATCCCATGGAATTTACGCAACATGGCTTTATATTAAGAGGCATAGATCAGTTCGTAAAAATTTTATTTGAGGTGCATACTTAGGGTGAACCTCATACAAAAATATTTTTAAATATCATTTGCACGAAGACAGGTTAGTCGATTCACACCAAATTTACACCACGTAGCTCTTATGTTAATAGGCATAGCTTAGACTACAAAACTTTTACTTAGGGTGGCCCTCACACAAAAATATTTTTAGATATCATTTTCTCGAAGACCGCTTAATCGATTCTCATGGAATTTACACCACGTGGTTTTAATATTAAGAGGCACTGCTTATGTTGTAAAAATTTTAATTTGGGTGCATACTATAGGTGGCCCTCATACAAAAGTAGTTTCTAAATAGAATTTTCACGCAGACTGCACATCGAATATACACCACGGATGAGGTGAAGCGATGCGCACAGGGTAATGCTAGTATTACTCTATATTCCGTCCATTCAAGCTACTTAGTTGCGAATTTACTAGTGCTTCAAAAATTATCGTCTCGAATGAGAAATTTTGGACCTTGGATCTTGTCTCGTTATCGCCTAGTTTTCTCTGTTATTCTTGTTTGAGTTTATATATTTATTATTAGCTGGACTCGTGGCTCTGCCCACGCACTTCCCTTTGTACAACCCCTCACACAACTTTTACTGCAAACAATTTGGCTCATGTACTAAATTTCACAACGTGGTATAAGTACCAAGAATAGTAATTTATATGTTTTCATTGTATGGAAGCAACCACGCCCCATTTTCCAATCCCGCTCACATTTTGCGAGTAGCTTGGCACAAACAATGTACATAACGTATCAAGTTTCACAACTGTAGCTGCCATAAATGCCGAGATATTGCGTTTTAAGTGTTTTTGTTGTATCGAAGGTGCCCCGTTGTCTAATACCGTCCACAATTCATGAAGAGCGTGGCACTTACAATTTCAAATTTTAAAACGCATGCAAATATAAGTGCCAAGATATACCGCTTTAAGAAAATCATAATAATTAAACAAACATTTTTTCCAAACGAAAATGTTCTTACGAGAACGATAAGGTCTTGCTGATATCTTGTTCTCGGCGCACATTATCATAGGTTTAAACACTGCATAGTGCGATAAGCCTTACATTATCACCCAGAACGAGAAGGGCTGTCCTCGGTCATACGAGAAATAATTTTTTAAGAATCGTCTCGTTGTATTTATTGTGTTCAGTTAGAGGCAGCTCACTTCTTACGCTAGACAGGTAGTGGAGAGAGGGTTGACGAGCATCTTATTTTCTCTCATTTTTTTCTCGATAATTTTTTACGTAATATTTTAATTTTTCCATAATAATTAATAAAAAGCATGATTGGCGTTATCATCTTTGAAAGTCACATAGATGAACTTAGATGACCTATATCAGGCTTTTCACAGATTAGGTTTTTAATTGGTTAGAAACAACAACTGTTCGCAAAGCTCAAATGTTGGGACAATTATTTTTATTCCTCAAGCTATAATATAGCAAAAAAATAAACAAAATCCCTGTCCTAAAGTTTGAAAAAAACATCCTAATAAAGACACACACAAGATATTACTCGGCTTACCTGAATTTATAGTTTCTTTCTCAGGAAACAATACATCAAATTCCTTGAACAAACGTCCCAAAAAACTATTCTATGTTAAATTTCTTAGACAACTCAAAGACAGTTAGATAGAGCAAAATCAGCTTATCTCTATCGAAACTGAATACTCGCTTTTTCTTGAGGAATAAATAATAAGCTTTACATTAAATAAAGGAATAAGTGCAACGTGTGTTCTATTGAGCATTTTCTGTTATTAATCTTTGTATTCGCACAAAATTAATTTTCTTCAAGTTGTTTTAATCGATTTACTGACATTTTTTATTCCCTTCAACTACCAATAATGTCAAATTCGCACTATGTAGCGCATCAAGCCCACAGACGTTCTGTTATGTTTCTTGCCACCACCCCCATCGAGCGGGACTAAGCAATTCTGCAAACAATAAACTACAAACACTCGATCAAATGCTTCCACATGGGTTCCAATATCATTTTCATCAATAATTTCAAAATCATTGATCGACAAGTAAAGTCCAATTAACTAAATTGAAGCTACCACTATCATAACAGAACCAAGTACCATCACCGCGTCATCGTCATCATCAGCGTCAGTGTTTGCGTTTGCGTCAAAGTGAGCAAATTCATTGTCTCGCACATTTTGCTACCACTTGCAGAGACACAGCAGACGATCGCATTTGGCACCCATTTCTCACTAGAGTGAGATAGCAATAGCTAAAACACCAGCAGTATTAACTAGGCGCGTACTTAGCTGTGGTGGCTGCATCTTTGTCACAGCATGGAATTCTCGACAAATGCAGTACCAACATATTTTGATCTTCTCTGGTCTAAGGAAATTTGTTACTGGCAGCAATCGATGAAAACGACAATGACGGCAACGACGACGACAACGACTACTGGAAGAATCTACTCGTTTTGCTGCTGCAATAAACGTGTCTTTTACTTTCTTGTCTTCCCAAGAAGATTTCATTTTATCTATGAGTGGTAATCAGTTGCGCAGTCGCAAACACTTGAAATGTTGTACAGAATTGAATCGCCATTAGTTTGGTATCTTCAGTGCATTCACATGTCACGTGTGTTAACACATAGGCGCACTTAAGAGTCTAAATGCGGCACTCAGCGATCATCTGTACGATTTGATAAAGAGATGATTTCATTTAAATCGGTCAGTGAAAATGGTAGCAGCTTTGGGAGGCAGCTTGTGAAAAGTGTAGAATTTGTACTTGCAAATAATAAATTAGGTCATTTACTTAAACAAAGTGAATTATTTTTATAGACCACCCTGATGTGCATAAAATAAAGAGAAATTTTTAATATATTTCTTTCAATTTATAATATTATGTGTCTTGGTAAATATTGGAGTGCTTAGCAAGTCCTTCAAAGTGAGGCATTGTACAGTTTCAGTTTTCTTTGGACACTAGAGTTCGTGGAAAAAACATGTTCTGATCTCGAATTTTTCGGGAATGCTTAAATTTGTAAATGATCATATTTTAAAGAATATTCCTTAACAGAATAAAGTGTATATTTCGGGATGCTACGTTTAAAATATCATTAAAACAAATATCATCACTCAATATCATCAATAGGCCTTTTAAATAAAACAAAAAATTTGTTGATGTCTCACACACAAAGTTTTATATAACACTAGCTGTCCCGGCAGACGTTGTTCTGCCCTTTCCGGTAGGTGGTGCGGTGCTGTATGAACTCATGCTATGGAATGTGAAAGCGAATCAGCCCATTTTTAAAGTGAAATCAACTTCTGTCTCTACTCTTTTACATATAGAAGACTTGGCAGACGTTGTTCTGGCCTTTTTGCTAGGTGGTGCGATGAGTTTCATTAATTATAGCTTTTGTGCTTTACATAATTACCAAGTCTCAATCATCTGCATCAAGTAATTGCTGATATACATATACAAAATGTTGTCTTATTCGCATATGGAAGGTGTGGCACCACCCATTTTCTCATTGAAACTTCTTTTTGCCCGTACTTTTTATATGCATATGTATCTAGTCTCATTCATCTGCATCACAAATCTTGGTCTTTTCTTATATGGAAGACGTGGTACTGCACAGTCATATCTGTGCCTCTTAATATAACAGATACGTGGTGTAAATTCCATGTGAATCGATACAGAGGTCTTTGTAACAATGCTATTTTAAAAATTGATTTTTTAAAAAACGTTTTGTTTGAGGGTCACCATAAATAATAGTTTTATAGACCAAACAATGTCTCTTAATATAAGAGATACGTGGTGTAAATTCCATGTGAAACGATACAGTGGTCTTTGTAAAAATGCTATTTTAAAAATATTTTTGTATGAGGGTTACCCTAAATAAAAGTTTTGTAGGATTAAATGGGCCTCTAAATATAAAAGCTACTTGGCGTAAATTCGGTGTGAATCGATTAACCGGTCTTGGCGAAATTGAGCTAAGTCATCAAATTAAATGTGTCTTTTATTAAAACTGAAATATTGTGATTTCAAAATGCTTAAGTTGTCAAGATATAGATTTTTAGACTGGTCTGTCCAACCAATTTCGTTGATAAGGCTTTTACTTTTCTAAATACCTTAATTCCTATTGCTTTGGTACTGGTATAAGGACAAAAATTGTGGTCATTTCGCATAAAATTACAGCACATAAACATTTTTATCATAAAGCCTAATGTGCCAACATATGTACTGTCGACGTCCAATAATACGAAAGCTCCTTTATACGAATTTCCAATTATACGAATGTCCAATTATACTAATGCAATATTTTTTACACATAGCTATGTCTCTATAATACGAATAGCAGTAACTTTGACTGTTCAATAGTACGAATGTGATTTTTTTCCTCAGTAGGATTTGTGTTTTTGTTTATATTTTGTAATTTTAAAAAATATTTTTAAGTCTAGAATCGTTGTTTAGCTCATTTGTTGTGAAAAGTTTTCAGTGAAACAAGCGCTTTTTTTTGCATGATAAAAATAAATATTATCGCAGGTTGTGATAAAAAGCGGAGTCCTTATCAGACATTTCGAATAAATATGGGTACTCAAAGTCAACCATCTTCAGGAAGAGGCAGTGCAAATAAATGTTCAAGTCAAAAAACGGCAAAGCTCAATGACAGAGTTTTTAAGGAACTGATTAGAGCCTGTTTGTCCATTTAGAGAAGAACCCTTTATTCATGTTTTTTTTTTTTTTGTAAAAATGTATTTAAGTTAGTATGGATTTGAATTACGAACTATCTTTTGATCTTTGTTTTTGTTTAATAATTAAAAAATAAGAGAGTTTTTGAATATTGTATACATACAAATGTATAATTTACTAAAAAACAGGGCAAAATTTCGTTGCGATAATACGAATTTTTGATTATACGAATAGGCCTGACATTATGTATGTATGAACATTATTATTTTTCCAAAAACCTCATGTTTTTCAATTCTTCGAGAATGCTCAAAATTTGAAAATTAGAACTTTTAGATTTTTTGTTATTATGAAATTTTAAACATTACTTAAAGTTTGCGAAAAATTAAAAAAATATTTAAATAATTACTTATGAATATATGTAAATATTTCCGAACTTATTCAAAGTCATATCCAGAGTACAATGTCTCCTATTAATTTTAAGAATTTACAAATGCAAGGTCTTAACTAAAGTAGGAAAACTATTATATTTAATAGTTTTTGGTAGCAGATAAGACAAATAATCGTTAATTGCTTAGCAATATTATCGCCACATTTGAAAAGAGAAATTATATTCTGAATCTGACTATGCATAAATTTCAAAGACTTGAGTTCACATTCTTCATCAAACGTACATATTTAGATTTCAGATTTACCATATAAAATCAAAAGTTGTACCATAATATTTAGTCTTAGCTTTGCCTGGAAAAATAACTTTATCTTCTCTACAAAAGGTAAAAATATTGGAAACTTCATATATTATACGTATATGTATGTAATTTAAAAGGAAACTTTGCCAAAATTTTAGAAAAATTTTATTCAGACAAATAGTGGTATTGGATATACGGGTTCCTTAGACTATGCAAAAATGTTATTAGATTCGAAAAATGTTTCTTAAGTTTTAGGCTAATAGGTTAATAGTAGGCGAAAGTGTTGTGGCACATTTGAGTGTGAAGGCGGCTAAGGAGCCAAAATGTTTAAATGTAGAATGCAGCCTAATTTGACTTTAAAAAAATGAACTTTGGCAGTTTTTCATCAACTCTCTTCGAAGAAGACGTTTTTTTCAGTTTATATAAGTTTCGATAGCCAGCACGTAAGCGTTCTATGAAAGCTTTTATAAATCGAGTAACAAAATATGTAAGCACAAGGTGTTTAACACAATACAAAAAGTGTGTTTTGTGAAAATAAAGCGGTAATAACTAAAAACATAGAAAAAATCCTCTAGAACGTTTGGGTCACATTTGACTTTTGCCAAAGGGGTACATTTGGCATTTATCAAATGTGCACCATATTGCACATTATTTCTTTTGATATCCAAAAACAACTTCTGAGAGTAGAGCTTCGCAAATCCTATCGACCTCCGTGGAAAAGCGTCGGGTAAAGGAATCTATCAAGCATTTACGCTTTAAGTTATACGACTCATACCGCGTTTTTGCATATTCAAAACAACATCAAAGAGGAATGCTTTTTCCATTAAAAAGCGTCGAGCAGAAGAACCAGAACCAAGCAAAAATGCACAAAACGCTAAGCGGTCGCTTAAGCATTTAATTAAAGCTGGGATAAAGCCGAAAAACAATGTTTCCAAGAAGCTCTAAATTAGATTTATCTGGTGAAAGCAATACAAATATTTCCTATGCCGACTTGGAAGACTTTACCGGGTTTGATTTGATAATGGAAATTTCAAAATCGAAGACTGTTTTTTTAAAATAAAAGCTTACAATGTCCTTGCAAAATTTGTTGAAGATTCAAAAAATTAATTTCATTATATGGGAGACATTACAGAAGTGCATGATTATTCTGCTTACATTATAAATTATCTAAGAAAACTATAAATTTTGTATTAAAAAGGATAAATGAAAACAGATCCAAGGCAACGGTTTTAATGTGGCTTTTTAATTTTTGGGCTTCGCACCTACTGGTTGCAAGGGACCTCGCGCCTAATGGTCGCACCACGTAAAGCCTGCTCAGATAAACATGCATTTCTTTAAATATATGTTTTAATAAATCATTTTAAAAATAGTTTTAAATTAATTTGCAATTCAACAGCTAGTCGAATTTCATAGTATCATACTTTTTGAATAAAGTGCACACGTTTATAAGACTGAATTTGAGGTCTAAAATGTCCCCTCTAAAAAGCCAAAAGTACCCTTTGTTGGGGTACTTTTGACAAAAATTACTTTTTTTGAGAAAAGTTTACAAAACAAACGGTGATGCTGTTTTTTTAAACTTTTTCGAAATTTGATACCGAATAGTTAGATTTTGAAAAACAGTAACAATTTTTAAAATCCATCAATTTTATTGAGAAATATGGGCCTTTAAAAATTAATTGTCAAAGATATCCTTCCATGACTTCACCAGATTATGATCACATTTTTATAAAGTTCACTTGAGATATTTTTCTTTCAGACTTTTTAGTGAATATTTTATTTCTAACTTTGGAACTAATTTGTTTGTACTTTTGAAAACAAGCCATGCACATTCCGGTGAAATATGTAGGACTAATTCTCTTTGTCATCGGTAAGAATCAATTAAAGTTTTTTTTCAATTTACCAATTAATTTTAATTTGTTTTGTTAATCACAGCAGCAATTGCTATGTGTCGTTGTGGAACGCCTACCTGTCCATGCCCGAAGATAGGATAGGATGGAGACTAACGCAGTGCCACTTTGCTGACAATATACATACTTATGTATGTGTCATATGAAAAATGGATGAACTATAATGAATAAATGAATAAAGACGGTTTATCCACTATGCCAACACTTTTTAATTTTTTAGCCACAAGCTGCTTAAAGAGACTGTTGCTGAGTCGCAGAGTATTCATGACCTGTATAGATTAAGAGAATATCCTGTTTATGGGATAAAGGTAAATTCTTTCATTACATTCTTTTTGTTCAAGTTATTGCTTTATTATACTTTGCGATAATTAGTAGCAAGAATTGTTAACAATAATAACAGAGTATCAGTGTGTTAGTCTGAGATGTTTGATTTACTTAACATTTTTATAGAGTTTGTGGTTAGCCAATCTGTCTCTACTTTTCAGTCTCAACTTTGGTGCTCTCTCCGAAACCCGCCAAATTTATAGATCTTTAGCTACATTCCTTACTCATTTTACTGTCGCAATTCCGATTGCATGATTGCTTATTGTATGATAGATAAATTGGAATACACGCTTGGTCATCTCTTGACTTAGTGTAGGTGCTGCTCCATAGTGTGTAGCAATGCAGTTGCATCAAAGCCAATCACAAATCTTATCCTTAGTTTCCCATTGGAATCAATTAGCCTCTACAGTGGCAGGAGCATGAAATCAATGTAATTACATGTTCAGTAGGCAGAGTATCTAATTATCTTCACCCTACTTTTCTTTGTGAATATTTCCAACATTAAAGCTAATTGATTTCTTTTGGGGTGATTTAAGGTAAGTAATGAAATAGCATCTAACTTTACTACAATGCATGCTCTTGTTCATTCATATTTTTGAGTAAAAACTTTTCCATTTTGCTGTACTTAATGTCTGTCATTTGCTTGGTGTCAAAGGGCTACAGTTGAAGAAAACTCGACATCATATTTTGAAACTCTGTTCGATGTCGATTGCCGAATTTGCGCAAACATATGCGCAAGCAAATTGATGTCATGTTCAATATTTTGCATGACGTTTGCATTGTACTTTAGCGACTAAGCTAGCCCTTAGACTTGGAATCATAAAGAATATCTGATATTTTCTCATTCACTTCTTCCAAGAACTCAATCTCTTGGGGAGGTAATGCCTTATGTTTGTATGTAAAAACCCCAAACTCTACTCTGCGGATAAGTCCAGTTTAATTGCGTAACTTAAGCATCGATTAATTTAATCTCTCAATCAAATTCATAATTAAGCTATTTCTCATATAAATAAATTTGCCAATTTCAGACACAACTGCGATTCCAGCGCCAACTTCAAATCCAATTTCTTTCAACTGATAAATTGTCTCAATAAATTGGTATCACTGCACGCCGTACCGCCTTCCACAAACGCCTCACATAGCAATTATAATTATAAAGCAATCAATATACGTATTCCGCAACAGCAGCCGAACCAGCACCCAACAAGCAGCAGCACCAAAGAGGCGGACAAACCGGACAGGGCGGACAACCTGTAATTGGAACGCAAATTGAAGTTACTTAATAAAGTGCGCGATGTAAATGCGGCAAATTTATTAACGCAGTTAAACACGGCAGTCTCAGCAACAGTAACAGCAGCAACAACAGCAACACCAACAGAAACAATAAAAAAGAAGAAATCAATCGATCGCAATCGAACGGGTACACAAATAAAGGTGCGAGCTTTAAGAATTTACGATTCTCAACATGCGGCACAATGCGGCTACTTCGAGGTAACCCGCACCAGAGCTAAGGAATAAAATGTAGAAGCAACAGCAGCAGCAGCAGCAACAACAATTGCAGCCACATAAACAACGGCACGGTAGCAACTTGCAAGCTGTTAAATGGAATCTGATTGCATTGTTGCACTTGTGATGCTCTCGCTTGGTGCTGGCACAATGACCAAGCAGCCTTGCTATATTCAAAGATTTTGATAAGCTCCTGGAATTGGCCCGCATCATTGCCATTGCCGTTGTCGTGGCTGTTGTCGTGAAAAGGTTGTGTTAAACGCGAAAAACAGTCCTAATTATTATAAATAAACCAATCTGCCAATAGAGATCAGGCAACGCAGCGCAGGTTTCTTTGAAAAATTTCTTTGTATTCTTAAATTCGAAGGGTCTCATAACTGGCAGACTCGTTAATCTGCTAGCAGTATCAACAGTTGGATTCCATTGCTATAACTATTCTATATGAATTGGGCAGACAGAATTTATATTAAGTGTAAATTTTGTTTTGTTTATTTGTACTAAAAATCTAAGTTTTATTATAAAGATATCTACTTAAATGAAGGGTGAAAAACTTTACTTAGTGGTGTTCAAATGTACTGCGGAAACTTTAAATAGCAGTGGCAATAGTAGGCGTTTGCAATTACTAAGTATGTTTTCAATAATTTAACTTTTGGCAGTGTGTGTGACGCAATCTACTTGGATAGTTGGATTCGCTTAATGCTACTCCCAGATGACGTCTAGATCCAATTTCCATTCAAATCAAACGACAAAAGGAGAAATGAAACAACAGAACAGAAAACGCGACCATTCTATGTAGATCATTGTGGAAACGTTCTCCAGAGCAAAAACTACATAGATCAGGGAAATGTTGGATAGAATTGAAGGCACTCATTAATGATCGTACCACGATAAAGACCACAAGAAGAAGAAGAAAATGCTGACGTCCACGCTATTGTGGTAGAACCTGTTTTGTGGTGGCAGATCAATACAACAAAAAGAAGAAGATAATGCTAGCCCCCAGACCTATTGCGGCAGAGCCTGATCCTATAATCTAGTCAATTCGATTCATCCATAAGCATGTGTTTTATTTTTTTTTTTTTTGCTTTGGTGATTGACTCTCTCTTTATAAGCCTCAGCTCGCAGATCATTATGCAGAAGTACATGCAGATTACATCGCTTATTCAGTAACGAGGTAGTTCTTTTAAACATTTGTAGTAAAACCGATAAGGCTGCTAATATAATTGAAAGTGATAAAATTAAAATCTTACAAACATACATTTTTAATTATTTTGCTAAGCTCATTCTTCAATACAGTGTGTGATAACACTTTAAAAAAATATACAAAAACATAAAAATAACAAGTTAAGGTGTTATCTTCGGCCAGGCCAAAACTCACATACCCTACACTGCACTGAAAGTCCCTTTTAAATAAATGTTAAAAGACGTTGAAGAGGTTAAATAAGTTGAAAAAAATGTTAAATGTAAAAAAGGTTTAGGGGATGAAAAATGTTGAAACAGTTGTAAAAGACTGAAAAAGTCGATAAAATATGGAAACCATTGAAGAAAGTTGAAAGAAATTCAAAATGTCGAAAAAATATAAAAAATGCTTGAAAATGTCGAAATAATATGAAAATGTCCAAAAAAGTTGAAAGAGGCTAAGAAATGATAAAAGGAAAATAATGAAGAAAAATGAAAGAGGTTGAAAAAGTCAAACGAATACATATGGGATATATTGGAAAAAGTTAAAAGGTTGATAAAGTTAAAAGAATATGGAAAATATTGAAAAAAATCGAATAAAAACTAAGAAATTTAAATGTGCCACTCCCACTTCTCCAATTCCACCTACGTTTGGGTTACTAAATTATATTCGTCATTGACATCCACATACCAAATCTTAGCCCAATAGCTTGTTTAGTTTGCGATATATGCCGTAATAAGTCTTAAAATTTAGAGTGGTAACACACCAACTGGTGTAATATAGTCTGATTTTTGTCCAGAAATAGCTTTTTATAAGCAACACTCTTTCACCAAATTTTAGTCAGGTATACCTTTTAGCAAGTAAGCCACCCAAATTAAATTTCATACCAATTGTTGCAATAGTTCAATCAATATAGCGATTGCAACTTTATCGTAATATAGGAGGTGCCACGCCCACTACTGCAATCTCGTCAATTCTCATTTAATTTCAAAGCCCATAGCAGCCGACACCTCTAAGCCAAATTTTATGAAGATTACTCCCATAGCACACTATCTATAACAGTAAACGTTTATTGCTTGTATGGGAGGTGCCACGCCCACATGTTTCATTGCGCCAAATTTTTGCAAAAACAAACCTTCTAGCAAGTATATCTGCCTTATTAAATTTCATAACGATTACGTTGTTAGTTCTCTTAATATAACGTTTATAAATACTGTGAGCTGTGCCACGCCCTTCATCGAGTTTTTTCAGTAAAGTGGCAGAGCTTGTGTTGATGACTGCTTTCAGTGGCATCATCTCTAAAATTTTTATGAAAATCGTTTGTGCCGCTTTTGAGATATATGGAATCAAAATTTTTAACTGTTGACGAGAGCCACGCCCACTTTTACGATTCCACCCACTTTTATCACAATTCAAGATATATTTAAAATGTACCCGTTTACCAAATTTCATCACAATATCCTGCACGGCTTACGATATATGGTGTTATAAAAGTTGAAACTTAGGGCTGTACCATGCCCCTGTAGGAAACTTTGAAAACTTGAAACCTAGCCTTATCCTAATCTTGTTCACATGTTCATCAAATCACCGATTTTCATCAAAATCGCTGAAACTTTTTTCAAAATTGGCCTGGGTAAATATACATAGAGCATGGGCGGTAGGCGTGTCCGTGAACCGTTTTGCCCAATTTCAATAGCAAGATGCCTGCAAGAAGGTGTGACCTGTTTGTGAAAGTTTCATTCAATTAGCTTTCTTGGTTATCCCGTAAACCTGATTTCAACAGACAGACAGACAGACAGCCAAACGGACAGACGGACGGACATCGCTAAATCCACTCAAGTCGTGACGCTAATCAAGAATATATATACTTTTCCATACCTGCCACGCCTCCTTCTATGTGTTACAAACGGAAGGACAAAGTGAATATATCCTCGGTGTAGGGTACAAAAAAAAACAGCTAAGACTAGTCATAAATACTAGTTTCATCGAATGTTAAATGGAATCATCAGTGATCTTTTAGCCGACGATTGAGTAATACTAAGCCTCATATGTTTTAAGTTTTGCATAGATTAGTTGAGAACTAAAGAAAAAAGTGAAACAAAGCAAAGGAAAAACTCCTTGTTCTGTTTGCTTATCTTTGTTTTTGTAACTAATTTGATATTATTATTTCTTGTAGGCGCTTCGTTGCAAGCTTTCTTGGTGCGTTCAAACAAAGTAGCTAGCGCAAATCTATATAAATAAAATGATAGCCGTTTTCGATGAACGGGACTCACGCAAAATCTACTGAATCAATTTTGATCAAATTTTTTTAGTCATCTTTCTTAGACGCTTGGTCCCAACATAGAATTAAAATAATCACGATATTCCTGTTAAATATCAAAACATTAAAGTTTTAAAATGGCTTAAAAAAATTAATTTCACACATAGAAAGAAGCATGTAAGCATAACAAATCGTTTAATGGCAAGTTAGTGTGTTAGTTAGTGTGTGTGCGTTTTGTTTTCATATGGCAATGCAATGGAAGAGAATATTCAAATTTTACTCTCGTTCTCGCTCTCATTCTCAATTTGTCAACGCAGCAACGCGGAATTTGTGAACAATGAAAAAAAAATTACAATACGTTCACACATAGAAAACACACATGCTGTCTAAATGGCTTGACAACATGTGTGACTGTCAATATTGCTTTGCGTTCACATTTTCGTGCATGCCATCAAACATCAATTGCAGAACAATTTATGAGCGTCCACATCGAAGTGAACTGCATGAAATCCTATTTAAAATGCAAAATGTTCACTAGGCCTGACAGTCAGTTCATACAGGTTGTATGGTTGGACAAACCAGCAGGAAATTTTTGAAATCCATCCAACATGTGTGTCAAGTTGTCGTTCCTAGAGTTCACATTATCGAACATTGATGTTGGAGAACATGTGATATAATGTGTACTAGGCTAATTGAATGTGTTAGTTTGTGTGTGTGATTTGTTTTTGTCTTTCACATGGCAATGCAATGGAATATTTATGGAAGAGAAAACAACAAGAACTCTAGATCTGTGAAGAAGAACCCAAAATTGACTGTAGTTCTATTTAAATAAATTAAATTGCTTGCCTTCGCAGAAAAACAGGCTACGCGTACAAAGTCGCGGGCATCTGCTAGTCGCATAATAAGTCGGTCAGCTCACTGAGAGGTAATTTTATTTTGTAATTTTTTTTTTTTTACCATACACTGTACTGAACAGTAAGCTCAGTAAGATATTTATAAACTTTTTTCTGTAAAAAATAAATTTTTAAGATTTCATGTTTCGTATGAAGAATAACATCTTTATGCGATTGATTTTCAATTTCGCTTTCGGATCATATGTTAGACGACTTAAAACTTTGCGGGCTCGCGGCTGAAAACTGAGAACTTCCCTCTTCTCATGTAAAAAATTTAAAAAACTTTTGATGACCAAAAAAAAAGGTCATTCATATAATAACTACGTTTTAGCTATTGTAAATTTCAAAAATCATTGAAAGGGCCATGTTCCTATTTTATGTTAACATCATGAAATATGGAAAAAAATATGTGAAAAATTCAATAAAAAAAATTATAAACACACCACAAAAAACTATTGTCAAATATTACTGTTATAGTAGGTACTATTGTCAAATCATACTGTAAAAATGCTTCATCAGACATGAGCACTTGCGAGTTTTAAATGACATTTCTACAAAATGAATTGGCAAAGATAAAGTAAAGAAGCTTTCTACGAACACTATTTATAAGAAAGAAGTTGCAAGTGCACTTGCCACTGTACATTTTCTATGCGCCAGTCTTTCTAAACTAAGATTTCATTTAATTTAGTTAAATTGACAGACATAATATATGTATCCCCCTTAAAAGAAATATAAAGCTAATAAGATTAAGAAAGCCACCTTGTAAGCAATAAGCCGACAACTTCTAAATAAATCTTTTGTCGAGCTGATATATAAATCAGCATCAGCCAGCAATTGTTGACAGCATATCATTAAGAAAATGTCATAATTAAATAACTCATAATTTGCGAATTACTTTAAAAAAGAAATAGCTTAAAAAGGTAAATGTCCAGCTATAACTGCTAAGCTCCACAATCACTCATCATTACATTTATCACATAAACGTATGTAGGTACATTGGAATATTACCAATGATTGATTTGCAATATGGCAAATATTTTTGCTTCACACAGCAAATGACTGACATACAGCCAGACAGTTGGATAGATATATGGTACTTGCACTTATGACAGTGACAAAAATATTACATTAAATTACTAAGTAAAATAACACACAATTTTATTCGTATTTTTGTTCTCACACAAATTCGCATTAACAAACAGTTCATTAGTGTGACATAAATTAAAATAAAAAAAAACTTCGACTGCATTTGCAACCAAGATTAATTGCATTAAAGCAATAAATTTTATTTTAAATTAATTGCATATTGCACAAGTTTTTATATGGGAGCTGCTGCACCTTATTTGGTTGCAGCTTATGAAAAAAAAAATTGCAAAATATTTCAAATGTTTGGAATCTCAACAATTCATTGTACAAGGATCTCTTTACAGCTAAATAATATTTTTAAATATATAATTAATAAAAAAATTGCTGATGGATTTTAGCATAAAAAAAATTGCTGATCGAGGAAAAAGTGTTATGTGTCTCTCTACTAATTGGTTTGCTTGTCAAAGCAATGCAATAACTGATAAATTTGCAATTTAAATGCTTAAATTAACTTCTTCTGATCTTTAACGAGCTATTTGATCACTTGTGCAGATCAGCCTTAGCTTTTGAATATCTACACAAAATCGTACGTATGATACTCATGTTACTTAAATGTCAACTCAATAAATTTGTCGGTAAAAAATCAAAGCAACTACCGCGTCTCCTCGTCTGATTGTTGAATTTCCTACCAACTTCACAGCCCCCCATTAAACCACAAAATTTATTACCAACTAAATCACAGTGAACATCTTAATTTCAGTGTTGTTGTCACTTTGTCATGTGCAGTTAATGTCTTAAATGCTGCACATTAATTTTCAAGTGTAACTTTATGAGGTGTTTAAAACTTTTTCCCTTTTTCAATGAACGCTGCACAGCCGCCGACGCCGCCTGACTGACTGCCTGTTCGCTAAAAATGCTAAGAGGGGAAAATTTATGTCTTTTCTTAACTCATAGCAGAAAGATGTCGCATGCTAAAGATTATGAGCGCAATATGTTTGTACGATCATCCGAAAAAAACCATCACCAACAAATGTGAGGAGTCTTTTATTTTTTGTCTTTAAATTTTAAGTGAGTTAAATTGGCGGTGCGCTACTTGAGAATGCATTAGTCATAAGTGTTGCTGGGTTAAGGTTCACAATGGCAATACATAAATGTAAATATCTCATTATGTCACTTAAGTTTCGTTTTAAAAGATCGTTTCAAACCGTAACCTTTCACTTTAGAACATTTTTCAAAAATGTATTCTTTCTATATGTACTTTTATTGTTGAAATTTTCATATGAAAACTAACGAGCAGTTTGGCTACTGATGTTATCACTCTAAAAATATTATTAACTTGAACAAAAAACGACCCAAATGAAGCTTTGATAGCGGCATAAGTGTTAGGGAGCTGAATTTTTTGCATGCGAGTTCTTTGGAAGCCTAACAGTTTTACTCAGTTTTGAAGAAAAAATCCAATATTCCAAACTTTGAGTTTTTATGAATATAAGACTTACTATTGACATATAAATGCGCATGCTAAGAATTAGAATGTGTATTTCTAATTATACTACAGATTCGCTAATCAAAACGATTTTTGACAACACATTGCGCATTTCAACAGATAGTGTGAACACTTCAACAGTACGCTGAATCCAAACAGCAATGAAAACAACAGAAAAGAGAAAGCTTCCTTTAAATGCATATATTTTATTGCTGAATTTCAAAAAATTCCTCTATTGAAAGATATTTGGAAAATAGCGAAACTTTCTTATGTATAGCTTAAAGACTTATTAAAATTCTTAAAAAAAACTACAAATATCTATCCTAAGCTCATCCTCAAAAGCACTGACTACAATTATTCTCAATCACATTAAAAGTAAACGCAAAATAGAGATGAGAGAGAATTGAAGGCACACGCTACTGATCGTGCAGGTTTGAAGAGTTTTGTGCAGGCCCTATGCTCCGTGAGGAGATAAAGGACAAAAAAGAAGAATTAAACCAAATACAGGCACGAAGCGCGGTTGCTCGATGCCTCAGCCCTGATATTTCGAATTGTTCTGGAAGATGGGCTAAGATGCACTATTACTGGTTATCATAAAACTCTTGGTGTAAGTAATTTGAAAGAACTGTTTTATATCAATCGTTTTATCTTGATGTTATTGAGATCATTCGATATGTAAATTAGTCTTACATAGTATATAAATAAAGATCAATATACATATGTATGTTCGTTGCTAATGGACTCATAAACCGTTCAACCGACCGACGAAAGATTTGACACACATACATATATGTTTTTTATGATTATGGATGCTCCGTAACATATTTTACGATAAATGGGTGATGCCACCCCTACATAAGAGAAAAACGGAATTCATCATATATTATCAACTACTTGATGCAGATTAATAATACTTACTTGGTATATTTATAAAAGGTAGAGGCATAACTAAGATTCAATTAATAAAATGGGCGGTATCATGCCTTCAATATAAGAAAAAAATTAACTTTATCATATCTCAATATCTATTTGACGTAGATAAATAAGATTTGGTACATATCTTTCTTATAGTTTGTAAAAGATTCATAGCTTAGTTTGGTTTGGAAAAATAGGCAATGCCTCTCCTTCCCATATAAGAAAAGAATTAAATTCATAATATCTCATCCAATACAACAAAAATAAAAATAGATATTTTATTTTATTTCTAGAGGCTTGATCAGCCTATCAGCCCGGATACATGTATAATTTCTTATTTATTTTAATAAGAACCTCGCTTTTTTACCGAGGTGTATCGGCCGAGAACGAGGCGAGGCATGTGATGGCAAGATCTCGTCCGAGGCAGAGGCGAGGCGAGACTTAAATTTATAAAACGAGGCGAGACCGAGATCAACTAGAACCTCGCCTCGCCTCGCCTCGGCCTCGGTGAAACACTAGTCTTACACGAATCAAATATCAGGCAGTCACTGTTGGCCAACGTATTAACATTACGCAAAAATAAGCCCTAATGCATTGCACTGCTATCTTAGAAGCATTCTTATTACTAAAGCCATAGGTGTCTCTGCTCATCTCCGTAAAATGTAGAAATCAAACACCATTTCAGCACTCACCAAATAACGAATATTTAAATAAAATGTTCAATCATGCTACTTATGCTTGTGAATCATGGTCTCTCACTTCTACTTTAGACGAATATTGAGAGATTAGTGGCCCCGCACGATATCGAATCACGAACTTCATACCTCGAAAAAGATTATGAAAAGACACTGGCAATGAATAGGCCACACGGAGATGCACAAATTGTTAATAACTAAAGTAAGGTCAGCACTTATCCCACCACCAACAAAACAGGAAACAGAAAAATTGAAAGATCAAGCACATCCTATAAGATCGTCAGAGATGATGAAACTTAATTCTAAGAGAACAATCCGGTAGACAAGCAGTAGTCTATAGAATGAAGCCAAAAAAGTGCAAGACCACCTGCTAAAGTAATACAATAAAAGTCAGCAACAAAAGTGATGGTGTCAATTTACTCGTGGATACATCATGCGCATTTGGCCCAGAGCTCTGTGCTCTAGAGGAATACTTGGACTGGATGTAGTTGATAGAGTACTTTCTTACAGCAGAGTCAACTGTTATTTGATGTACCAAAGTATAACTCTCAAAACAATTCATATTTTGCCATGCAATAATTAATTTGTGAGTTCAAAACAATGACCAAAAAACTTGATTCTTTTTATCACAATGAAACTACTTATCGATTGACCTAATATATAAAAGAATAATAAAAAGTGTAATTACTAACTTTCGTTGATCGTTAAACTGTTTCTAAAATATTTAAAAAATAAACACCATCCTGCTGTCCTTGATTCTCAAAAATTTTAATTTGTTCCAAGTTTCCATGAAATCCGTTGCCCAAAATACACAAAAAAATTCCAACTTAACCGAAAGGCAAATAAATAAGGGAACTTCTGCTTGGTATGTTGATGATCGGCACACTTTCATCACGACACAGGCGAATGAAGCCAACAAAACGCAATCACAGCAAATTAAATTTAAAATTTTTGTTGCTGATTAAATTGAGATTAGAAAAGCGCCAAAAAAAGATACACCACGAGAGCAACAAATGAATGGCGCTAAGTTCTTGTTATGGGCCTTCAAAGAAGAGCTGCCTGCCTACCTAGTTTGCTGTTGCTATTACTACCGGTGCTGTTGTGATTTTTGGTCCACCGAACGAGATGGATGAATTCATCAGCAACACCGCCACATTACCAGTTTTAGCGGAAGCAATGTCTGCGCTGCTAAGAAGAAATTTTATACTAATTGGCATAAATACCAAGTGTCGCACAGTAGTCCTCGTCATCATCATCATCGTCATCATCATCAGCGTAGTAGCAACAAGAGCGAGCAATGAAAGCAACAAATAAAATCGATCAGTGAGTTGTTCTTCACCTTGGCAATCATTTATCTCTCTGTTTTGGACATAATATTGTCGATGGATAGATGTTGCTATTGCAATGTTGCTGTTCGAAAAGTAGTCATTGCACCCATTGTTTATTGCATTGGTTTTCTTTTTTTTGTTTTTGCTGTTGTTGCGCTGGCATGTTTTTCCATCAGCAATTGTTAATCAATTGCAATTGCATTGCTAACAATAAAAAATGCGATTTTTTCTACTTATTGCTAGTGCTGTTGATGTGATTTCTCATTGCAATTACAATTACAATTATATTGTACTCATATGTTGTTGATCAAGTTATTTGTAGCTGTTAATGCACGATTTCTTGTGATCTTGACAGCATCGTTTGTTTGTGAAATTGTTTGGTATGTTATTGCTGCTGCTGTTAACTTCATTTTTTTTTTAAACTTTTTTCTTGTCAAGTTGACAGCAGCAATGGTATAACAACGACAAAAAATCGAATTTATTAAACATTTCACTTGGGTTATATCGCTGGCAGGTGTTTAAGTTTGACATGTAAGCAAAAAAAAACAATAGGTTTATGAGAATCTTTGATAAATGATGTTTCCCATTTGAGATTCAATGTACTAAATTTTTAAGACTAAAGTTTTTTGTTCAGTTCATTATGAAGCAAGTGAATGAATTTGCAAAAGCACGTGAACTTTCCTGGAGCTCAAAACTTGTTACATGGTTCCTCTATCCTACTTGGATACTGTATCAAAGTCCTACCATTAAGTTGGCGCATGCCGCACAAGCCATAAACACTTAAAGAGGCCGACATGGGGCTATGGCTCATTTACTCTAAAAGTTAACCTTTAATTATACCCTACACCGAGGGTATATTCACTTTATCTCTCCGTTTGTAACACATAGAAGAGGGCGTGACAGGTATGGAAAAGTGTATATATTCTTGATCAGCATCACCATCGAGTCGATGTCTGACTGTCTGTCTGTCTGTCTGTCTGTCTGTCTGTCTGTCTGTCTGTCTGTCTGTCTGTCTGTCTGTCTGTCTGTCTGTCTGTCTGTCTGTCTGTCTGTCTGTCTGTCTGTCTGTCTGTCTGTCTGTCTGTCTGTCTGTCTGTCTGTCTGTCTGTCTGTCTGTCTGTCTGTCTGTCTGTCTGTCTGTCTGTCTGTCTGTCTGTCTGTCTGTCTGTCTGTCTGTCTGTCTGTCTGTCTGTCTGTCTGTCTGTCTGTCTGTCTGTCTGTCTGTCTGTCTGTCTGTCTGTCTGTCTGTCTGTCTGTCTGTCTGTCTGTCTGTCTGTCTGTCTGTCTGTCTGTCTGTCTGTCTGTCTGTCTGTCTGTCTGTCTGTCTGTCTGTCTGTCTGTCTGTCTGTCTGTCTGTCTGTCTGTCTGTCTGTCTGTCTGTCTGTCTGTCTGTCTGTCTGTCTGTCTGTCTGTCTGTCTGTCTGTCTGTCTGTCTGTCTGTCTGTCTGTCTGTCTGTCTGTCTGTCTGTCTGTCTGTCTGTCTGTCTGTCTGTCTGTCTGTCTGTCTGTCTGTCTGTCTGTCTGTCTGTCTGTCTGTCTGTCTGTCTGTCTGTCTGTCTGTCTGTCTGTCTGTCTGTCTGTCTGTCTGTCTGTCTGTCTGTCTGTCTGTCTGTCTGTCTGTCTGTCTGTCTGTCTGTCTGTCTGTCTGTCTGTCTGTCTGTCTGTCTGTCTGTCTGTCTGTCTGTCTGTCTGTCTGTCTGTCTGTCTGTCTGTCTGTCTGTCTGTCTGTCTGTCTGTCTGTCTGTCTGTCTGTCTGTCTGTCTGTCTGTCTGTCTGTCTGTCTGTCTGTCTGTCTGTCTGTCTGTCTGTCTGTCTGTCTGTCTGTCTGTCTGTCTGTCTGTCTGTCTGTCTGTCTGTCTGTCTGTCTGTCTGTCTGTCTGTCTGTCTGTCTGTCTGTCTGTCTGTCTGTCTGTCTGTCTGTCCGTCTGTTGAAATCAGGTTAACGGGAAAACCAAGAAAGCTAGATGAATGAAACTTTCACACACACGTCACACCTTCTTGCAGGCATCTTGCTATTAGATATGGGCGAAATTGGTTCACGGACACGCCTACCGCCCATGCTCTATGTATATTTACCCAGGCCAATTTTGAAAAAAGTTGTTGCGATTTTTATGAAACTTGGTGACTTCGTGCACATGTAAACCAAATTAGGATTAGGCTGGGTTTCAAGTTGCTAAAGAATCGTACAGGGGCGTGGCACAGCTCTAAATTTTATAATTTATACCACCATATCTTGAAAGCCGCTCAAGATATTGCGATGAAATTCGGTAAACGGATACATATCAAATATATCTTGAATTGTGATAAAAGTGGGTGGAATCGAAAAAGTGGGCGTGGCACTTTTCAACTGTTAAAAATGCTGATATATATCTCAAAATTGGCACAAACGATTTTCATAAAAGTTGCGAAATATTCGGCTTTTATGGATACTTTAAATTTTCGTTCGATATAGACTTTGTATATTGAGTATTTCAAAACTATGCAAGTTTGGTTGTATAATATAACTTTAAGGTCTATTAGGCAAAAGAAAAAAATTCAGTGTATGTGCCTTTTATAAGCTTTGGACCTTGACTTTGCTCTTGTATAAGAAGTAAAATACTACGGATTTTTCAGTTGGTCATTACTAGTTAGTAACTATGAAACATGCTACATTGAGAAATATTTCGTTGACTGATTTTTTTCCTTACCAAATGTTGGTTCGAAGTTTTTCAATGTAAGTGATAATAAACCATAAACCACCAATTCACAAGAATAAACCACCATATACTTTCAATAATAGAAGGTTTTAAATTTCAAGAAAATCATATTAAACACCCATTCTCACGTCGACTTTTTATTGCAGAGAGTATACATTATTATAGCAGATTACATCTAAAAATGATAAGGAAAGTCTCACGGAAGGGAAAGGAGGGTCCCGCCAGAACTCACCAAATCTAACCAAGGGGAGAGGGGGAGGCCGAATTTTCAAAAAACACCTCACGTAATTTATGGACGTCCCCTTAAATCTTGACTCTGCGTTCAAATCATGCTTTTTTATCACAAGAAATGTTGGTCAATATCTTAATGAATCTTATAATTATATATTTTAACCAAACTTAACATATCATGTATTTAAACTGCGTTCAAAATAAGAGGTGTTTGTGAGCCAAATGTTTTTCAAAAATATTTAAAATTATGGAAGATATGGTGCTCTCAATTTTCTTTTTTTAGAGATTTTGACCATTGTAAGTGACTGCGGAGTGAAAAAAAAAATTTCACTGGCTATTCCGAGGAATTGAAAATGTTATGTCAGTAAATAGTGGCTAAAATTTTTTGGATTTGGTCAACCTTTCACTTTCAGGGTAGAATTATTGCGTTGAAGTGGAGAAAAAATTCTTTTGAAAGCTTATCATAAATTCTTAATCGGAATATATTGGGAACATCTACACCGATTTTATAATAGCGACAGAACATACTTCGATATTTATTTATTTTAACTCAATTTCCGAAACATAAACCTTTTCAATGGACACTGTCAAATAAATGACTAACCCAATAATGTTGTTCCATCCAATAAGAGAGATTTTATCTCATATCAAATATGTATTTCTCCTGAATCAAATAATAATTCGGTTACTATTACTAAGTCTTGATGCAGGCTCGTGCACTTAAACAGTTTGCTCTGTGCAGAAGTTATTGTATGTTTTTGTTTTAATTCAGAACTAAAAGATGTACTTTCATACATAAATGTAGGTTCCCATAGTGATTAAGTTCAGAAAGATAAGACCTGAGCAACGTATTTTTCCTGGCTTGACAAGTTAATTACCAATAGACAAAGTTTGTCCAGTTTTTCAATATAGATTCTTCTTAAAATATATTTTTGTATGGTACTATATATCATTATATTAAACAAATTAGTAATTACAAAACCATTGAGCCTTGAAGTCTATAAGATATCCCACAGTAGTCTGTACAAAAAACAAAGTTGGCAATTAATTCTTAACGGTAAACATAATAAGCAACTAATGAATGTCAACCAATAGATAACAAATGTCATTTTGTGCTAAATACCAATTGATTGATCGTTATCTCTCTTAACAACACGGCAACAACAAGAACGACGTTCAATGCTGTCAGTTGATGAGTCTTCATGTTGACGACATATCAAAAGAAAGACAGTGGAACATATACAGTACCGTATATACATACATGTACATTGGAGTATACAGCTTACACGGAAGCAAGCAACAACAAATGATACTCCTTTTGCCATATTCAGCCCGAACAGTAACCCAACCCATAGCAATAAAGAAAGAGAAAGAGAGAGAGAGGGCTACAAAATACGTTTGCACGGTTAGCTTGTAAGCCAAATCAAAAATGTTGTCAATGATGACAAACTCAAAAGACAGACAAATGACGTAGTTTCTTCAAAAGGCCTTAAGAGCTTTCAAGCGAACTTAAGATTCTCATTCAATGAAACAAACGCTCAAATTTGACTGAGTGAGTGATAGAAGTTGGCTACGGATTTGTTTGGAAATTTCAACGAAAAAACTAAGCAACGGCAACAGGGGAGACAGTCAATCAGCCATATTTAAAGCAAATTAAATCTGTAGTGCATCAAAGTTCTAAAGTCATTTAAAAACGTCGCCTAAGTGGGACGAATGTTGCACAATGGGATGGAGATGGAAAACTCTTTTTAAAAAAATTAATAAAATTTTTGAGTCTTTCAATTTAATCATATTTCAGGCTATCAAGCTATTGAACTTTCACTCAGTTGATCTATCAATTTTTTAATCTATCAATCCACAAATGTAGTAGTAAACAACTCCATCAATCTATAAGACCTTTATCTGTCAATCCTTTAGTCAATATTTCTGATACTGCCTTTATTACGAAAAATGCAGAGATTTTGCTTGATTCTTCCATTGTACCTAGTCATCAGTGACATCAATAGTATCATCGAACTGCAGCACCAATGTCACCGCGCGAAAGGCAATTATTTTTATTATATTGGAATTGATATCCTTTCAATCTCTTGCATCTCTTCCAATTATCTTTTGCATGCTACGCTGCGAGTACCCTACGAGTACCCTACACATATACCCTAAAGAATAATTAGGTACTTGATTGACATGCCGGATAAGAAGACATACGCTTGGAATGCCATAGCAAATTATCGTACGGCTACCGTGCAACAACAGCAGCAACAATTGAGCAGCATTATGGGCAACAGCAACATTACAGCATGCTTTCTGTAGGCGAGCAGCAGCAGCAGCAGATTTAGGCACGATCCGTTGTTTCCCCCATACTGAAAGGGTTTTTATCTGATGTTGAAGCAGATCGCACCAAGTCGCTTGATGTCTGATCTTGTCACAGATCTTGGAACCCAAATAAAAAAGAAGAAGATGAAGCTGAGAAACAAAAACAAATAAATGAAAAGACAATGAAAAGGTATGAAATGTTGACAACAGCATCAGTAGGCAGAGCAGGTGAAAGGGTGAAGTATAAAACAGAGTTGGCAGTAAAACTTGTTTTGGCGCAAACAGCCCAATTACAATAAAATTGTGCGCGTACTCAATGGATGGTTGTTGTTGCCACTACTGTTGATGTTATTGATGTTGCTGCTGCTGCTGCTGTTATTTGCTTGCGGTATTAAATTGGTGATCGCGTTGAAATTGTCCATTGTCTGTGTCAACGATTAATTCGCTTAAGCTGCTTTGTCACTTGCTGAATTGTTTTGAAATTCGAAGAAGAAGTAGACATAGTAAACAATGGACTTAAAACATAGGTGGAGTTAAGGACACCATCATTTTAGAGTATCTTTAAAATGAATTAAATGCAGCCATTATCACAAATTATGTAGAGTGAATGAAACGACAAAAAAAAATCTTTGAAGCTTTCTTTCGCATGGTGTCCTTATAAAAGTTTAATATCCTTCCAATATCGAGTCGTATAAAATCGGTTAGCAAAAAACATATTCTGTTCCAGATGTTATGAATGGTCTAAGCAGATATTTAGATGCTTAACAAATATCCGATAGCAGCTGTTTTTTATCACGTCAGGACTACGAAATACTTTGGCTTGAAAGTGTTACAGAAAAAAGCCGTTTTAGAGCATATTTTCATTTTAGAGCGAATTTGGAGAAATTCGACCGCAGAGGAAAATGATGTCGTATAAAAAACTTACTGTGACATTGGCTGACGCTTGTCACTTGTAATCCCGTGCAATGGCGTACCGTGGACTTTTTTCCGCACGGGGCGAACAGTTAACGTGCCGCCTCCTAAGGAGGAACGGTTTCCACGCATTAAGCAATTTGATTTACATTACATGCAAATTTTATTTTACTATTTATAATTTTTTCTTTACTAAAAAAACAATAAAGGTCCATAAGATTTGGTTGTCACGCTGGAAACCAAATTTGAATTTCATATCACGAGGACCACTTCCGATGTCTATATCGTTAGTTAAATTTTAAAAGTTGAATACCTGAAAATTGTGTATCTGATTCCCATGCAGACCTGTAACGTCTGCTGAAGTTTGCCATGTGTATTCTTCAATTCTCAAAATGATGGTGGTTATTTTTAACGCCTTCATACACTTATTTATTTTTTTGCAATAAATATTTGATTTCACTTTATTTACTTTTATTGTTTGCTTGAATTTCTTCAAGTTTTTTTTTCCTTCTTATTTTACGAGAGTTTCCTTAGCGGTTGTCTTACTGCTTCGAATCATAGAATAATAGACTTAGTCTATGCTTCGAATATCAAAATGACGCCGTCATACATCAAATATCCATGTGTTGTACGGTTTTCGCATCATTGAGCTTTTTTACATATTAGCTCGGTAACGTTCTGAAGGTCTCGTGATAGCAATTATTAAAGATGTTATTAATTCTCGAGCATGTTAAGCCATATTTATTTTTGGACTTTTTTTTTTTTTTCTCCCTGAAATTTCGCCAGAGCAAATATTTTTCCCCAAGCCTTTTCCCCAAACTCTCCGTTTCCAAAATATTTCCCCATAACAAGTTTTTTCCCCAAAATTGCGAAAAAAAACCCCCAATCTGAGAACCCTGCCTTTAGGCCTCTTCGTGTTCTATCATTTGACATATATTTTGAGTTATAATATTATAAAGTCTCAATTAAATCAACAAAATTGGTTAAAATTAAAACCCTGGTTCGATGGTTTCACCAAAATGGCTCACTATCTTTCCCGTAAATTCTATCCAGTAATCTTATACACTCGACTTTCCTACAGCGGGCTCTCCGCCTATTAAGTATGTTCTGAAAGATAGCTGTTACTAAATAAGTGCATGTGTAGGTACTTGTTTACGGATACTAAATAAAAACGAAGCCAAGCTGAATATGATGTTCAAAACCGCTCAAACTTTTCCCTGCTTACAAACAGCAACAACATACAAAGCTCTTATTGGTTGCTGCATAATTAATTTGTTGAGTCTACACATATTACGTTGATCAACAACTGCGCCATTTTTATGCGAACACATCACTTGCATTGCTAATGAATTACGTGCAGCAGTACCCAATGGGAAAAGGCAGGAGCGACACAAATTAGAGCGAGCTGTAATAGAGTAGGGGAACGCGGGGCTGGTTTTAACAGGGGCAAGTTTTAACACTCAAATTCTGAGTACACTAAATAACTCAGAAATTATTATTTTGTCTTTTTCGACTTCGCTCTACACTATGCATTGGCTAAACAAGCTCATCCTCCGGCGTTGTGAAAGAAAATTATGTGTGAGTGCCAAAAAATTGAGCTAAATCACAAATTTCTTGTCTACGTAAGTTTTGGTAAGTTTTGGCCATTGTGTACAGTCTTTACTTTATTTTTTTTAATGAATGCTTAGTGATTCAGTTTAATGTTTTGATAATTTGTTGACGATTACTTTCATGGTGTTTTTTAAGAAATTATTTTGCATATATGTAAGAATCGGTGATAGGGCAAATATTAACAAAGCGATGGGGTAAGAACAGTGTTTAAGCTTACCCCCATACTTTTAAAACTTGCCCCTATTCCACTTCAGCATGCACAATGCTTAGATACTGCAGAGGTCAAAATAATAGCAGTGCGGTGTTATTTATGAATTGAAAGAAAATATTTCGAACAAATTCTTCTAATTTTTTAAAATATAGTTACTTGATAAGTGCACAAAATAAACACATAACATTTTGTTCCAAAAAAATAACGGTACTTTCTAAGTTTGCTATTGTATTGAGTTATTTGTACTTTTGAGTGGTCAAAATAATATCAGTGTTCAACTTCCTTACTTCTCAAAATTAGGTATTTATTCTTCCTAAAAATAATTTGATCGTAACAAGTAAGTTCCATTATTTTTATTTTTTGTATAATACACCAATGATTTTTTCTAGTTTTTGCAGTTTAGTGGGCCGTGGAAAGCATTCTATGACAGAACAATGTTAAATTATTAAAAATTCCATTTCGCAAGGCGAGACTTTTAAGGAAATTCAAAATTTTCTCCATTGAAATCAATGTAAAAATATTGTAAGAAATTGAATCACAAATGGAGCTATTTGTTAATTTGAAACAAGCGATGCATCATGGAGTGTTTAATTTTCCCGTTGGGTAACTACAACAAGACATATGAGATTCATAAACTCTTGCTGTTGTTTTAAATTTGCTATCGCTCATACGCTGTTAATTCTTAAGTTACTTGCCACTTTTGGTCTCTCCTGTAGGATTCCTGCAGTTAATCGAACCAGTTATACATCAAACCTTTTTACATGTAATGAACTGGCGACTTTTCAATGTTGATGTCCCAGTAAGGAAGTATGTCTTGTTCTAGGGTAGAGAAGAGTCTTTTCCTAGGTCATCATTATTGAAAACTTGACAGTTGATAACATGTGATGGGGGTTAGTGGTGGAATTCTTTTGGAAATTGTTTAACTCTATTTTTGGGCTAGTCGAATCAAAGAACCAAAACTTTGTATGAAACAAAACATATAAATGACATACTAGTCTTAACAAAATGTCTATGTAAACAATTGATCAAGCCAATGATTTAACTAAAACTGATATACTAATTTTACTTAAACATAGTTAGAATTATAAAATCAACCACCAACAACAATTTCGAAGGTTTTGCTACTTTATTTTATTTTTTACTTCAACTATCCAACTTTGCACAGCATTGAAACCGGAAGTGGCGCACTATGCATTACATTGGAATCAGAACGACACTGATACCTTTTAGACTATTGTAGAACTAGTTACTCTTTGAGACTACCTCCAAGCTTAACTGCAGGGATACAACATGCCTAGATATTGCTTCCACTACTTGTGTAATCAAGAAGCAAAAAATCTTGCAATTAGGTTTTCGATTTGTCATTAATTGGATAAATTTGCACTTTTAGTGCAACCAACCGACCGACTAAGTAACACCGTTTATGCCAACTATCCAACAGTTAATGGCTACTGTGTTGCTACTGCTGCATTACTAATTACGTATGCAATAAATGTTTAATTATTTTATGCTGTATAATGAGGTGGTTTTAGTATATGTCTGCTTCAAGAATTTGTGTGAATTTTTTTTCGCCCAGTGCCTTTTATGATTTGTTGTATCTTTGTTTTATTGCAAAATGAGTTAATTATAAAGAAATATTAAAGAGAAAAAATCTCTAATGGTCAACAAGACAGCACGTCAGGCATATATAATATTTAATTACCATTGCTTTGAAAAGCATTAAATTGACTGCACACTAAATTATTAATTTATGTATTTACTCTACAGAAACTTGGTAAGTGTTCGACTAATTACTTATTCAATGGCTAGAAAAAGTAGTTGGTCTTTTTTAAACATTTTATGTACAGCATGGTTCACAGCGGTTCACAGCATCATACGAGTAATATGACATTATTAAAACAAAAAAGACGTGGGCTCTTTTTTGGGACAAACATTTCAATTGAAACTTGAAAAGATGCCTTAACTATAAGAACAAATAATATTCGCACGATTTAAAATATGTTAAGCCTTAACCAAAGGCGTGACGCTGACAAATATTTTATATATCTGAATTCAATACATCTTGGATCTATTTATGTTACAAAATATTGTGTTTTTATTAAGGTTATTACTTATATTATAAATTACATATGTATATGAAAAGAAGAATAAGAAGCGAACATAGGAACATAGCTTATTTTTCATACTAGGCACTTTACTGGCTTAAGTCTTTTTATGATTTAGACTTGCTCAATCAATATTCCAATTTTTATGCCAGGAAGAAAATGAAAATCCGTGGAAAAAGTAAGTGTCGAAATAAATTCACAAATGAAACCAACAACTTGGCCAATAAAAAAATGTCAGCCAATAAAAAAAGTAACATGAAATAACGCTGCCAACTTCCCTAAAGATGATCTGCATTACAGATTATGCCAAAAAATGCAACAGGCAAACAATGTTTGCATTGTGGCAAAACAATAAGTCCAACTTGGCAACTTTAAGTGGCCGCAAACTGTTCCAATAAAAGGTAAAACAAAAGTTGCCTTAAAAAAACCAGACGAGTACTTACTTTTCTTACTGTGCTCATACTTACTTATAAGTATTATGTTGCAACGCAGGGCCGTCAAGAGGGGTGGAATATTTCTCCCGGGCCTGCACTAATTTTGGATGCTAATAATTTTTTTATTTATTCTTTTTTTTTCATTAAATTCAATTGTGTGATCTTATTTATTTTCAGAACGAAAATATCATTAAAAAGTATTTCCTCGATCTGGTTTTGGAAACATAGCCATTTCAATAATCGGATTTATGTATAATTACATTAATATAGATATCGTTTTAATTATAGTTTAATAAGCTATAAAACTTTTTTAATAAAGTTTAAAATCGATCCGTAATTTTTGGGAAATTATCAGGAGTCTTCAAAGTTTTTAATTTCTTTCCAAAATCATCAAAACAAATTTCTGTTTTTTTGAATATTGTGAAAGTGTAAACTGGACGAATCATGGTCTTTCTCATACGATATGGTTTTCCTCCGGGCCCGAATTTTATTTTGACGACCCTGCAGCTACGCAACCGATGCATCAACTGTTGCAATAGCAAAATAGTCTATCAATTTAAAATCAATATGTCACATAAATTGGAAAGAAATCATCGCAACATGCAATGCCAAAAGAATAAAAGAAAATGTTGCATCAAATAAAAAAAAGTTGCTCGCTTGATTTTGTGATAATTCATCGCTGCTATTTTGTCGCTAAAGTGAAGTGAAATCTTTTTTTGTTTTATTTGCTCTTGCATGCTTTATTGCTTGGAAAGTAGACACAAGTTGACCATTATTATGCACAACGGATGCGCAGCAAAGCCTATTATTGCAGCTGGATTTGTCATTGATTCTCAAAGTGATAAAAGTTGCTCGTAAATCCTTAACGAACGAACGCTCAAGAATGGCAAGCGGCAAGCGTTCAAATTTTAACAAAAACAACAATAACAACAAAATTGATTGGAAGAGTCTTATTGTTCTTATTGGACCACAATTGAAAAACAATGGTTGCATCTGATTGTGGTAGAGCGGCACACAATCAAATCATAAGAATTAAAGCTTTCGACGAAGATGTTCCATTTGTACTTTTAGTTTAAGATTTCTTGAAAAAAAAGAGTGACAACTTGTAAAAGTTTTTAATTAATTTAGATTTTTCTGATTGCTTTATTTTTGATTTATTGTTACTTTTATTTAAAATTATTTTTATTCCTGCACTTTCTTTTTTAATATTTCCATTGCGCTTAAATAGAATTTTTTTCAAGTATGCTCAAATAAGTATTATGATAAGGTATGTGACACTGTACAGAAAATTATAAAGCACTATCCCTGACAAAATATTTTCAAAATTTTCAAAACGACGGTGTAAAGTTTAGGTTAGATTAGTACGGGCAGGAGTGGCAGTCAGTTTAAGAACTTATTCACTCAGACCAAATGATTCATTGCGAAACCACGGGATATTTAGCTTAAAACTATCGAGGAAAAACCAGATTTTGTAATGAAACTTATAAGCTGAGCTACACGAACTTGTCTAATATCCAGTTCATCAAATAAGAATGATTTAAATGTTTTACAAAGATGGGTCCAAGCAATATGCTCAATTTTTACCTCCTTCTAATCATCCCTACAACTTCTACAGAAGTTGAAAGACCAACAGCATGTCACAACATTTTCTGGTACCTGGCAACAACATACAACTTTTCGTAATAAAATTAAGAATAACTTTTGACATACTTAAATAAATCACCTCGGATTTGATTTCACCAGCATAAGCATAAGCGTACTTGCTAAATCGGAGGCAACAAATGCTTATGTAAGAGCAGCTTATCAACAAGATTTTTTTTGGGGGTTTGCATAAATTAGCATCGGCTTACATAAAAGGAGATGAGTTTAATACGCGCATTTAATTATGGTTCTAGTCTGTGTTTGACAAAATCATCTCTTGAGTAAAATGCAAGTTACTTCGCTATTCAACAAGATTAGCAATACCATATGGAAAAATCAGTAGATTTCAGGAATGAACGAGATTTCTTTAGTGGTTTGCATAAATTAGCATCGGCTTACATAAAAGGAGATGAGTTTAATATGCGCATTTAATTATGGTTCTAGTCTGTGTTTGACAAAATCATCTCTTGAGTAAAATGCAAATTACTTCGCTATTCAACAAGATTAGCAATACCATATGGAAAAATCAGTAGATTTCAGGACTGAACGAGATTTTTTTAGGGGTTTGTATAAATTAGCACCGGCTGATATAAAAGGAGATGCGTTTAATACGCGCATTCAGTTATAGTTCTAGCCTGTGCTCATCTCTTGAGTAAAATAGGAATTACTTGGTGTAGTAAGTAAGGACGTTAACCTTTTTCTAGCTTCACCCACCGATTACCGAGAACTTTTTACAAAATCAATGCCCAACAAGCTCCCCAGGGAACTTCTATGTTAATATACACTCACAGAAAATTTACTATATTAAATATATTAAATATAGGAAACCTGGTTTCCTATATTTAATATAGTAATATCCATGCGATGTGTAAATATTATTTTCACTATAAAAAATGTGTAAATCAATTTACACAATTTGATGTGTAAATCAAAATGAAAAGAGTAATTAGGACTGGTGATTTCATAGGGTTTCACTTTAAAAGCTGTTGTTTAATTATGTGATTTATTTTTATACAAATTATTTATTTAAATAATTTAATTAATTTAATTATTTAATTAGTTGGAAATAATCACGCAAGCTGTTAAACTTAACAGTGAACATTGATGCTTTTCTTAGCTTATGTTGCGATGACGTATATGTACAATGTGTGTAACAAAAAAGTTATATCGAATCATAAGTGCTGATGTATGAGAAAATTAAAATAATACCGATTAAGGGAGTGAATTTACACTCATATGTTTGTAAATGTCTTTATAACGTTGTAAACTACACATTATGTATAAATAAACACATTTTGTGTAAAGTTCTTCGAGTTTTTATCAAAACATATGAGATGTGTAATTAAACTCATGTAATAGTGTTAAGACAAATTAAAATATGTAATTTTACAATAATGAATATAGCGATTTCACACATCGCTGTTTCTATTTCTTAGAGTGTAGCATGTAATGCGCTTAATTGTTTCTTCTTGGTTTAAGCCCTAGTTATGTTAAAACATTCTCTCATACCGCTGCACCAAATCCAAGACAACTTGTTGTATTAATTACCTTGACGCTCCTCACCAATTTGCTTTCCGCTCTAAATTAAAACCTTCATGGTCTAATATTATTGTGAATCGCAGAACCATCTCACTTTCATGCCATATTTTTTTAGAATTGGATGAAATGTTTGGGTGTCATTGATTTATGCGGTGTAAGCTCAGCTCCACAGCTCTTTTCTTGGCTCAGAATTCGACCAATAATAACCTACATGCAGCAACATGGCATGTAAGTATATGCAAGAAACTTTTTCAGCGGCAAAGGAATGAATAAAACAGCACTCAATTCATGATTAGGTTTCCTCTATTTTACGTCACTAAGGAAACTCAAACAGTAATCTACCATCTTGTGGATGTCCCACCATCCTTGGTATCGATCTTCCATTGTGCGCTTATCTGTGTGGTGAAATCTTTCACCTTGTTCTTCGCTAAGGTCACCAAGACTTTCAGGAAATTGATCTAAATGGGAATGTAAATAATGAATTTTGATGCTCATATTGCAGACCTTTCAATTTTTTTTTTTTTTTTTTATTTTAAGGTAACCGATATTTTTAGTAGAACTTGAAAATTGTCCAAAAATCAATGCTCTCCACTTTTTGATTTATTTGAAATTCGCATAAAATATCGGCACAATTTTTTAAAATTACAATGTGACCTGACCACCTACTATTTTATCTTAACTTTTAAAAACTTCATTTCTGTCGAAAATTTTTTCAATAACTTCGAAAAATCATTTTGGGTTTGATATAATTTTTTTTTTTTGTTTTTTACCAAGCAACATTTTTTGTAAAAGTGAGCTATGGAGCTATGTGATTTTTACTACGTCCTAAAATTATTTTTCACAATAGATCCAAGCGGCACTATTTAAAGACTAAAAATACACTCCTAATAAAGTCTATATATGTTACCTGAGACAGCATTTGAAATTCGAAACTTAAACAATTCTCAAAATTGCGTATATGGCGCTTGGTGCCATTCTGATAAGCACCAGCTAATTATAAATACCGAAATTTGAGTTCTTAACCAATTATCAGTTTTACTTCAAAATATAATTTATCCTATGAATATTTATAAAATTTTATTTCAAACTGCATCTAATTCCTAACATTTTAGATATCAAGAACTTTTTTCGTAGTTGATATTTTATAGATATGGAAAATACTTAAAAACTAAGCCTTTTATTTCGTGATAAAATCGTTCCAATTAAAATTCTTTACTTTATAAAAAGGCTAAAAACGATTGAAACTTTATTTATTTTTTTTTTAAATGAAACAATAAATTTAAATAATATTAATTTTACTGTCGCGCCGACATTTTGAGAATTGTTTGTTCTCTTCTTCAGGGCGTCTGTTACTAAACTAAGCCTTTTATTTTTGTAGCGCAATAGTGAAAAAACTTATGCCAAAATAGCTTATGTTAAGACATTAACTGGTCAAATATTGCCTACACAAAAAAAAGCATAAGCAAAATCGGAGATTTTACAGTTCAGCTTCTTTTTCTTTGGCAAAGTATGCCCCATATATGTACATAACTGGACATTAACTCGTTAATTCTTTAATCGATAATTAACGAAGTTAACATTTATACTAACGGATTAACTTTTAAGTTAACTTTAAAAAATGTTAACGGACTCGTTAGCTTTCGCTAACATTTCGTTAACCCCAAGTCCTTTAATCGTTAATACAGTACCTTCTAATTACCAAAAAGATAAAACTTTCTGACAACAAGTACGTTCGGGTTGATAGAGCTTGAAACGAAGACTTTTTCAATTCTGTCACTCAGTCTCAAGAAAAACTTAAAATCCACAAATCTTTAAAAGAGTCTTTAAAAAGTAAAGCTCAAATTCTAATCAAAATGTGGCTAGCATGAAATCAAAAGACTTGTTTAACAATGCGGCATTCCTCGGGGTACAGATATTCATAAATCTGTTTATTAAATATGTATAATTAAAAATCTTTTTTCCACGGTCAAAGACATTTTAACGCCGAAACGAGCCTCACTTTCAGACGAAAGTTTCAACACATAATTGTCATTAAGGGAAATATCCACATCTTGACAGATGACTAAATTACACTCTCCAATTATACACTTTTTTTCGCTCCTATCCAGTTAACCTAGATAGCGCCACTGTCCTTTTAAAAGGACACCAAAAACGTCATCATGAATGAGAGAAATGTGCCGGGTCAGATTGGATTTGGAAAACTATAGCGTATACGAATAAAAGCTATTTAATAAAAAACTTGATCTTGATCTTGACTTTATCTTGACCTAAGCTTTGTAATAAAATTCAACTTTATAAAAAAAAGTTTCGGCGCTAGCTGGGTAAATTTCGAGAACCCAATCCAACAGCTTTTATAAAAAAGATCACTAACGCAACGATATAAAAAATGCAATAAATGAGTAACGTTAACTTACGTTAAGTGTTCTGAAATGTAACGCCTTAACGTTTAATGAAGTTAACTTTTTTAGTAACGGATTAGCGATTAAAGAAGTTAACTATTTGATTAACGATGCCCAGCTATGCCCATATATTTCTGTGTAGCGACACCTTCCTCCCCCCCCTTCCTAAACCTAAGTCGATCTAGTGTATTTTTCACCCTAGTTTTGCTAAATGTCGATTACTCGCTTGATTGAAAAGTTAATGATTAAAAAATTTTTATTTTACAACCCTGTAACTACTGCGCTTGCAGTCTAAAAACTTTCTAAAAATGAATATTCATAGATGAAATTCCTTATATGCGTAAAATTATTAACGACAATGGCTATCTGCCACAACAACCATAACAACACAAATGTTTTTTTTCTTGAACATTTACACAGCAACAACCTGTTTAAAAATGACCCAAAAAAGGATGCACGCTGCAAATGTATCCTTATCGCTTGGATACAACAGTTGCAGTAACATGTACCTACCAAATGGATAGCAATTATAATAAAATGGTTGGAATTTCCATGTCTGGTTACAGTTTGCAATATTTATGCAATATGAAAGAAGGAAATTCATAAAAACAAAAAACAACAATACAATCGCAATATTTCTACGCTTGTTAGCCATTTAAGCCATTTTTGAACAATTGTGGCTTTTTACCATTTTACACTTGATGTCTCTTGCTATTCCTGAACAAACCATCGTACATCCGTTGCCATTCAATATGCGGTGTAAATTTTAATTTTTGCAGTCGATGACGATGGCTATGATGATCGGCGGCCAGTACAGCGACAATGGTAAGAAATGCTTTTCACCTAGGCTACGCGATATTTTGTTCAAGAGTTTCACAAAAAATAAAAATGAAAATAAGTTAGGCCATATAATGCGAATTTAAGACTTCGCATAAGAAAACCATTGCGCTGCAACGGCTGCATTACCATTAACACCTTTGTTATTGAATTTGTTGTTACTATTGTGCGGCTTTTGTTGCTGTTGTTGTTGCTGCTGTCAAGGCAGCCATTGTTTAAATGCAATTGTTATTCCAACAGCAATACGATAAATTCTTCTTTTTAACGTGATTGGTGTAAGAAATATAAGATGCAAAATTTGTATGGAAATGACTTACCCTCAGAGCCGATTATAAGGTACATACCGGCTACAGTAAGAACAAATAATAAACGACCCCTTATTAAATGTTCGGCTCCATTTTAAATAACCGTCGCCTTAAAATAACGCTATTGATAGTATTCTATTTTCATCTTAAGGTTTTTTTCATCGTTTGATGTACTTGTAGTCAATGCCGGCTCGAGGACTGCTTGATCCGTTCAAATGAACAGGGTGCCCTTTCTTGTGGGTGCCTGCATTTTTGTCCTGTTTTTTCCGCAAACAGTTTGGAAATTCATAACTTCCGTCCAAGAGGAAATGTTTAACATTTTGGACGCTTTAGGGTTCTTCGTACACCAAACGCTCGACAGTTTTTCTTGACATTGGTGACCTCCTGTTGTTTCTTAACTTTGGTGTTCCATCGCTTTAAGGTTTTCTCTGCACTTGGTCACCTGTACTTGAGGCGCCCAGTTGCAAAATCGGCCAAGTCCAAAAAAATAAAATTTTGAGATATTCTCATGTATAAAAATTTAGACCATGCTTTATCTTTCTACAATGGTTTTAGATTAAAAAAAAATTTTTTGACAGAATTATTACATTTTTTAAAGATATTTTGACGAATGGATTTCAAAACCGGCCAAGTCCATGAACTTGCTTTCAAAACCAGTCCAACGCCTTGGAATCAAAACCGACCAAGTCCAGTACATTGGTATCAAAACCGGCCAAGTCCACTTTTTTTCCAACGCCTTGGAATCAAAACCGGCCAAGTCCGAAATTGTTTTCTCAAAAACATACGCAAATAAAACTTGGAAAGTCTGATGTGACGAGCTTTGAGTAAGAAATTTTATAAGCTATCATGTGGGAAATACTTTTTAATTTTTCAATTAACATACATACTTAGATGAAGATAAACGTTTTTCGTTGTTTGTCCAAAAGTATTAAAATGGACTTGGCCGGTTTTGAAACCGGGCGCCTCACTTGTTTTCTTATTGCATCGCTTGGGCTAATATGGATGCGACAAACCTTGCAGAAATGTTGAACATCGAACCTCGATTTCAAAAAAATAAAAGGATAATATACGTTAAACAGCAAGTACTTAAAAAGGATCAGGAAAACGAGTTCTTCAATCCCCTTCTCAGGGTTGAAGTTGCTGCTTTTGATCACGCTACGCCTGGATATGCATGTTAAAGCTGAGGGTCTTGTTGAAATTGAAAACTTACAGAAAAAGCAGGTAATTGAAGGATTTTTGTTATATAAAACTAAGAAAACGACTAAAAATAAAATTAACAAAGGTTCCTTGTTTTCAACTTGGCAACCCTGCCCCTGATATCTATATAGCAGCAGTTCTCGAGAAATTTACTCAACTCAATCAACTACCTTTCAGCCGGCACTGCTTGTAGTATAGTTGAATTTTGTTTAAATAGTGCCATTTTAGGGATATATTTTGTGCATTTCGAAAAGCATTAGCATTTGTGTCATCGAGGTATAGTCTTCGAGAATGTTTGTACTATATGCTCTACTGTTTCGTTTTTAATGGAATTGTTTCATATTAGTATATAATATATATTGTTTCTTATTACTTTTGTCATTAAATCTTATAGATTCTTCAGATTTGATCAGCTCTCAAGTGACTACAAAATGAACTGAATTGCAAACTCATTGTGGATTTTATTAATGTTTCGCAAAAGTTGATGTGTACGTCTTACGAGGAAAGTTTCTAGATGCAGTGACTTAAGCTGGGCATTAATATACCAGTCAGACAGTCAACCTCGAAGTTTTAATCCCGTCTTAAGACGGGTCTCCTTCACAACATATTGAAGGAGACTACGGTACAAAATATCACGTCTCTAATTTCAGTGCGGTGATGATGTGTCAGTCAAATAAACCCACTAACTGACATCTCGCTTTGGTTACTTCAGGCATAATGTACTTGGTGAATATTACTTGTCAATTGTTACAAGGTAACCCTTCATTCATTTTATATTGTAGTTTAATTTTTTCATAATTTAATTCACCTACCAATTACGCCTTCTGGAAATTTCAGCCAACCTGACGTTAGCATAAATTATGCCATATAACTTCCTGCTTCTGCACTTAATGAGCATAGCGCCCTTAAGTCTACACTAAAATGAAGCTGCCATTTGCCTGCTACTTCATTTAATAACACATACACATCTCTATTAGAATCGCTTAAGATCAGATATTTTTGTTGGATTTACGAGTAAAATAGAAAATCACAAACAAACAGCGACGACAGCATTGAGGACCGCCTAAGTAGCTACTGCATAAATGAAGATGATCGTGCGATCGCATTGCCATTCAAAATCCCCCAGCTGCTATTACTGCTGTTGTTGTTGTTGTCGATGTTGTTAATAGTGCATCACAGATTATTAATTGCTGCTGTTTGGTGCTGAGCACTCATTCATTCATTCATGGGCTCCACACTTTGGGGTACCGCCAGCACGTCTCAGCAGCCGTAGCAGCAGTTGCTGCAGCACTTCAGCCACATAGGCGCTAATATTGTGTATCCTCAGACAACTTAAAACTCATTGATTTTTGCCAGTGATCGTGCATCTTCTGCTTCTTAAAGGTATTTTCTTATATATTCCATTTGAAACTTCAAGTGTCGCATTGCAACTTCACCGATTTTTAACGATTTACTATGCCATGATCTTTATTTAAGTACAAAGTGATTGAGTCGCGATCTTATTTGTGTCCCTTAAAGTGTCATGTTCTTATGCAGGCAACAGACTGTAGCTACTGAAGCATTTTCTTCCTTTGATCTATACATACGTGTGTATATTTTAAGATTCAGTTTTGTTTTTGGTTCGAAAAAGTGATCATTTTGATATTTGTTTTCATTTTGTTGCGGTATGTTTTGTTTTTCATTTTTTTCCTGTAGTTTTCTTCTCGCCCTTCAGTACATAATTAATGTATTTCACTTAATTTCGAGTTATGCTGCTCGCTTGTTCTTTTCCATGGCATTTTATACTTTAATTACAGTGTTTCATTTAAAACATTAACAAGATCAATATATCACTTGAGCCGAATACTTGAGATCGTTTTGTAAATACTTGTAGTACTATCGTTTGTTTTTTCATTATGTTTGTGGTTTAGTTTTGAGGTATTTGATTTATGATTACATGTGACACTCTAATGCCACAGTCTAATTTTTCGTGGGTGGTACAAATGTTTTGTTTTTTTGTCTCATTAATTAATTAAATGGGTTGCAAAAGATCATGTTTTAAGTCATCGATCAAACTTATTTTAATATAAATATTCAAAAAAGTCTTATAGGAATTAGAAGAGAATTTATTTGTATCGGCAATTCCATATTCATTCCAAAATCATTTCTACAAAAATGTTAGACGACAGGAATTCACAGGAATTGAATGAAAGTTATGCATAACTATTGACGCAAAATATTTATGCATTTTCAGTTATGGTTTCCTTTGAAATCAAAAGTAAGGAATGCTGTTAGAAGATGTTCCTAGGAAAGTTGCAAGCTTTTACAACTTATTTCAAACTTTTTTTTTCTATATGAAATGACCATCCAAGATAAAGAACAGATTTCTTAGCATTTCTTGTAGGCCTTCTATAAGAAGGTACAGTTGCATTTTGTGCTTTATGTGAACTTCTGCCTTGAAGGCTTAATTTCACACTTTAGTATCGCGTCAAGTATCGAATGTTAAATCGATCAGCACTTCGATAATACTGTACAAATATCGTACCACAGGTACCCTTGGTTGGGGTGAGATCCACTTCAACCTTTGCAATTATATGGAAATATCACCAGGTTACAATACAACTTCGCATCGACTTTGGAGTCTACCCGTGATTTTCAGTGTAAACGATAACCATCGCGATGCTATCACAGCAACAGGCTAGATTTAGGCTGTTACAGCTTCTGACAGCATGTAGTACCAAAAAGTCTCTGGTCAGAACTCGTTGCAAACTACTTCGTTGAAAGCTACCACCAGTTCGGTTTCTGCACAACCCGATACTGGGTTACTACTTTGTTCTGTCATACATAAGTCCTATTTATTCACCTAGATAGGTATGCTTACAGGTGAGTAAACAATTTGAGATTATATACAGTAACAAACTTTCTGTGGTACAAGTCACACCAACGAAACACCTACTAACCTACTTGCTGATTAGTGACAGATTACGCGTGAGTTGTGTCAGACTGTCATGGTATTTTTGTTCAGTATTGTTTGGCATTTTAACATGTAAAGACTAAGTCAGGCACAGCGTAATCAAATAATTCAGCTGTATTACGAAAATCAGCGTTCTACAAAATGTGTTTCGTGTACTTAGAGCAACTTATGGTCCGTATGGACTATTTGCTATCTAAAATTGAGCCAGTGATCGCGACGACATTTGGTTGCAACAAGTCAGCGCTACTTGCCACGCGGCTCGTGAAATCAAAACTCTATTGATAAAACAATTCTGTGAACAGTTAATTTCATGCTTCGATCCGGTGAATTGGCTGCCTAGATCAAGTGATTTTTACAGCTTTTAAAAAAAAACGATATATCACCTAGCTTATTTGGATCATCGAACCCAAATTTATTTCACTGTGAATACTCTGCCAGAAAAACTCTGTTTCAACACTTTGTCTACTACTTGTTTTATCCAAGATATTAACCACTGACTTTCCAACAACACTTTGATTGGCGCGTTAATCTTTAAACAATTTCCAACCATAAATGGCAATGAAAATTATATCGTTCCCAAGAGATATCTGCAAAGGCATTTGGCGACTGCGCAGACCGATTAGAAATGGAGTGATAAACACACAATTGAATGGCGAACAAATGATGACGATTTTATATGATGGACGTTGAGCGCTGATGTCGATAATGTTGATGATGTTTGCGTTGATGTTGATGAGGAAGCTTTTTCAACTTTTTCTATTGAAGCGGAATGTTGGACATTTGTTGATGCAATTGGAAAAGTGCTAATTTGGTATGAATATTTATTGGGATGTTACAATAAAAACTGCTTGTACTTACATTGGTACGTATGGGAATGGAATGCGATTGAATGGGAACATCTTGATAGGTTGTTTGTGCAAATAGTTTTATAAAGTAAATTTTAAAATTTATTTGCACAAATTTATATTTGTGTCAATAAAAACAAATCCGTGAATTCGTCTCTTGAATCTTACATTTTCCCCCTTTGGTATGAAGGTGCATTTCTTGGAATTTTGGCGAATTTGACCAATTTATAGGAATTCTAACATTTAACTCAGGAATAATCACATTGATTTCCATCAAGTTTGACTGAGGTTAGTGCTGGAGATGATAATTGTCATCATAACTTAGGCTGCAGTTGGACCCATTGTATATCTGGTTTATAATTTCGATGTGAACCTATGCAAAGCAATTTCAAAATGTTCATAGCTTCTGCAAAGACCTTTTACGTCAATAAGCCCTAGTCGTATTGACGTATTTATATTACAATACTGTCACTACGTTCAAAAATTTTAGATTTAATAATTTGGCATGTATTCCAGACAGCAAAGGATTCACTGATGTTCAAGTCATTGGAAAAAAATCCAGCCTTTTTACCGGACTCCATTTGTGAACCATCATAACGTTTATTCCTTTGGAATTTTGAATGGGAACAAAACCTTTTCTTTCAGATAATTTCACTTGAACATAAGAAAGGGAGTGATATACTCAATTCCACTTTGAATGTCGCAACCATTTCTGTATGGGTTTGATCTACAAAAACAATATTTCCTCAGTATAATAGCATTTTTCGCTGCAGTCCAATTACGGAAAACGTGAAGAGATGCTAAATGAAGGAAAAAGTCGAGATTGGTTGATGGAATAGTATTTTCTGCTCGGCTTATTCCAATACCTGCCTTTGAATTTTTGATGAGATCCAACTTTGACTTAATTTCTATCAAAATCGGTCGAGTTACAGCTCTTTGAAAGAAGTCATTTCAGCTAAACGTATCCCACACAATTTGTATGGGAAACATTTTGGCCAAATTGACAAAAGTTTTAATGTGATGCAGCATCATATCATCTTGATTAACATTCTAATTATAAATTAGGGGTTCAGTGGATTTGATCATTGATTTCTTTTGAACTGTCTATAGCTCGAACTTTTGACTTGATCGATGAAAGCTATATCTTTGAAAATGTCTGCTTATTTTATGATAATTGAGTTGGAATAATAATTTGTATGCATAGTTTTTAAAATGGTATAACTCGATCAATTTTCCATCTTTTTTGTCGAGACAAATGAAATTTTTTTTTAGCTCCTCAACTTTTCTATTGTTACTTTTCGAATAGGTTGTCAACAACCGAAATAAGGCACCTATGTGTGTACCGCCTCCCGAAGGGGCCAAGGCAAGGTCCAAATGTTCCATGAGCGTTTTTTTTTATACCAATAAAATTCTGCTTTTCGTAATAAGTAGTACGGTTCTACGAATCAATGCGAGGGATGGCTAAAAAAAATGTATTTACACCGCACTATGAAAAGGATTACTCGATTAGACATAGCGATAAAACATTGCTCAATCGGAAGCATTTGATGAAACAGAAAAAACAAAAAAAAAAAAAAGGAAACATAAAACATATACCATTACAGCTTAAGTCGTACAACATAATTTTTTTAACCTATGTTAACCTTTCACAATTACATACACATTTGAATTATGCATTAAACATTTTCCAACAAAACTTGTAAATTCTTTTAAGTACAAACAGCACTCGTATGCATTATGCAAATTGATGTGCTCAAATTGTACGAGTAATTTTCAACTTTACAACAAGCATGAAAAATCAATTACCCACCGTTGGATGACTTCCAAGTAAACCGCTGCAACAACAACTGCACTACAACAAGAAACCAAGGAACAGCAAAAATCATTGGCGCATAATTACACATGCCAATTGCAGCACAGTAGTAAGTAGTTACAGTACGAGTAGTTTTTGGTAACCTCGTAATTGCGACAGTTCAAAATAACAAAAGTTAATGACCGCAACCATTTCATATGAAAAAAAAAAAAAAACAAACAAAAAATAAATAAGTTTCTATTGAGAAATTCAGCAGAAAATAATGCACGTTAAGTAAGTGCTTACAACAAGAAACGAAATTGTAAACGATATCATAAATATTCCTCAGGTGTTAATAAATCAAATTTTTTTTTTTGGATTTTGTCTTGTCATTTAAAACACTTTGATGAGTTTGACCTAACTAACATTGGCGACGATAGGGAGCTCAATGCCATACCCTTTCTTATGTCCCAAGACTGCAGAAATTCAAAATCCGGTCCCGGGACTTGCGAAATAATTTATTTATGCAATAAATTTTAATAAGGATTTGGAATTTTTTCCATGGATTTCAACGACATAGGTGTTCGATTCTTCTCTCGCTGAAGTACTTAGTTTCGAAAAAAGCTCAAGTTAAGTTGCCTGCTCTTAACTCGTACCGTAACGTGATTTACAATTTACATAGTTTGCCATAGCTAGGCCCCTTCTTCATTTTCAATACTAGATATTAGATAAGCTTCTGGCAAAAGGAATTTATGGGACGTGAACGATAATTAAAAATCGTATAAAATTTGTTGATGGGACTGACTATAAAAAAAGAAGATATGAGAGGGATCTATAGTCCAGAGGATAAAATTGCCATTGTTCAATGGAGAGACTCAAAGTCAATCTCTTGTCTGCATTTGGATGCAGTACCGTGAATGACATTCGTCGTTGGTGCAAAAAGATGAAGAAATTCCTCGAAGTCGCACATCCAAATATAGTCCGGAGGTGTGGAAATTTGTGACCAACTATTGAAAGCACATCCGACATTTTTTAAGATCCGAAGGTGGCCATTGAAAGCAATCGTCCATTTCATAAACTTTTCAATGCTTAGAGTACCGAAATGATTGTTGGCAAAACGGAAAGCCACCAAAGGATACGTGCGGTTTGGCGACTTGCGTTAGCTGAAGCGTTGGTCGTAGCTCAGAAAACCACCAACGAGAAGTAAAGCTCTGGATCCGAAGCGGATGAGGTTGAAACTTTCACTTTGCAAACGATACCGTTCAGCAAACCAGCTATGTCTCGAAAAACGATTGCATGGCTTCATACACTATCCGGGTGAACTCAATTTGAAATCAGCCCATATGTGCCATCGCTAAGAGTGTAAATCACTTACGCGCACACGAAGCACCAAATTCAATGTATTTTTATGTTTCAGCAAAAAGAAAAACTTGTTTCAAACTGTATCATACTAAAAAAAATTAAAAGAATTTAAAAAAATAATACATGGGACTTTGCTTTTTTCAAATCAAATTAGACCGAAATGCATCAATTGTGCGAGTTCTGAAAATTCTTGAAGAACATGAAAATAACAAAACCTAGACATTGAATATGTTTTCATATGATATAAATGTTATTTTTCCCAAAAATCATAAAAAAATTCTTAAGGCCTCAACCCATAGAGTACGTCAAGTCCGTTGCGTCAAAGTTCACAACTGACAAGACGGAAATGAAGGAAGAAAGCGGCCCAATGAATACGTCCGCAACGCATTTAAAGTCAAATAAAAAATCAAAAAAAAAGCTTTTTGAATGATTAATTGCATTATTTCTCCTTTATACTGCGCATTAATATATTTCTTAAACATGAAAACATTTTTAATTTTCTTATCTCTCTTTTTTTTCTATGTTTCGCACAAACTCACATATGTCAAAGTATTCAACGTACACCAAAAGTTAAAAGTTGACCAACTTCTTCCGTTGCGTTGACGGATAAGTTGCGAATAGGCCGCACTTCATACAAATGCATACATTTCATCTTAGCTGTCAGTTGTAAACTTTGACGCAACGGACTTGACGGACTCTATGGGTTAAGGCCTTTAGTAGCTTAGTGTCAGGTCTGAAAGGGTTGTAGTATTCAATATTATAATATTTTATTTCATTATGAAAGCTCATATAGTTCAGTTAAAATTACAGTTAAAATATTTGTACTCTTATTTGAGCTGCCACGCCTACTGGAATAATTTCACCAAGCTTTGGCCAAGTGAAAGCTTATAACAACTACTATTCTGTAGTTAAAGTTCATAACGATTGCTACAATAAGACCACCATTTAATTTTTTTTGTGTATGATATTTACCACACCCACTTTTGAACAGTCAAGTTTTATAAAAACTTATTCATTCCGAAAGCTCACTATATATTTCACTAAAATATTAAAATACAAATATTTTTATACAAATACTAAAATAAACACTTTTGAAATATACATATCTAATTGTTGAAATATATCTCATGTTGCTAGGGCTTTCTGAATGTGAAAGTGAGGACCAAAAAAAAAACGGTCATCAACTTTTTCCGAAAAATTTTAAGATTTTAAAGCAAATTTAATGGAATCTTATGCTGTTCCGCATTTTGCCTAAAAATATATGGTTACGTTAGCATAGTCATTACACCACAGAATCTATTAGCCGCACACCAATAAAACATTCTCATGAGAACACAAAAACTTTACCATTTGAGAAAAATCTATTTTTTTAATGAATTAAAATTACGAATCGAATCCATTTATTGTCAATTGCTTTGATTTTCTAATAATAACTTTGAAAAACATCAACAAAATTTACGTGCTTCAAAAATATATAAAAATTCCTTCAGAAACAAAAAAAAAATATTACTAAAGTAACTCACAAACAAGGAGCCAACAAGACATCTCAGAAATGTATCCGCATAAGTTCATAATGCACTACAAGTGCCAATGCTATGGTAAACCGCTTTGCAATTGCCCCCGAAAGTCAGCATCTTCAACGTATTTTCTTCAAAATATTTATGACATCGCCGATACTTTGGCCGAGGTCATGATCATATGTGGCATACATCAGTGCAAGGCAAAAGCCGCCATTGACGTTGTCATATACTCATTTCTCCACTATGACGAAATTCGACATCGCATCGATGCCGTCCCACGAAAAAGGCTCTGCAAGGAGGATCTAATACATGACTTAGGTCGCAAGTGTCTTATGAATCGAATGGAGGCACAACTAACCTACTCGATAATAAAACGCGCCTTTAAGGCCTTCTATCATGGCACCAGCGAAGGAGGCATAAGAAATCGCGCACTCGAAGCGGAAGCTATTCATTCGTCGGAGTGTCTTTGGGTGCATGCAGCAAAACGCACGGCACAAGTTTTCGCTAGCTATGAGGGAATGTTCTTTTCCGCCCAAAAGAGTTACGAGGCGCAAATACGATGTGCATACAAACGGCTCTTTGATCGACTGCAGACTCGTAGATACCCAAGTGAAACAATGACGGCATGCGCATGTAAAAAATGTTTCCAAGGACATATTGACGAGGCTATGACGGAGTGGAAAGCGCCAGAAGTTGACGATCCTTTAAAATCACTATCTAATGATCCATCAGTGCCACCTAAGAGCGACAGTGAATATAGAAAGCAACTAGCAGAAAATACAAACAAGATGCTGACTCCTAAGAGTTCGCATACGGCAAGTAAGCGTTGCGATATGTCACTGCTTACCGAACAACAGTTGATGCCCGAAGAATGTACTAGGCCCGCATGCAATCTTGGTATTGCACCGGTGGCACTCAATCAGACTGCAGCTGCAGCTGAAAATCAAACCGTCGAAAAAAATGAATCTAAGAGCTCAATAAATCTGCCCCGCTGTTATAAGTGCAACTGTCCAAAGTTGGTTTGCGATTGCGATGTAGATTTGGAAACCGGTGTTCTTTCAACTGAATGCAGTCAAGGTCCTTTCACTTGTCGCTGGATACGTGTCGATGACGAAAACGATGCAGACCGCCCGTATCCATGCATAACTAGACCAGAGGAACACGAATGTCCAGTAGACTGTGAGCCAACCACCAGTCAGTTAACGTGTAATGTGGAGTGTGAATGTGATTGTGAGGATTGTGAATGCATCGAGGAAGACTCTTCTGGATATGATGATGATAACGAAGCTGCGGAAAATCAACTTTTTAATCTGGAAGAAGAAGCAATATTTGAGGAAACTGATACAGAGCCAACAAGTTATGAAATACCCGACATGAGCACACTGGGGCCAAATCCACGTTTTGCCGGTTGTCATGTGCAGATAAACCATGTTGTGGAAGAGACCAGTAGCACCAACAATCCAGCCAGCATTGCTCAAGTTGAAGTACATCGCATTGAAGCGAGCATAAGGTCAGAGCCAGTAGAATCGAATTTCAAAAAGAGCAATGTGATGTCACAAAAAGGTTCAGGTGAAAGCGGACCGCAAAAAAAGCCACTTAATGTGATGAAGTCATTGACAAAAGATGAAGAGCAAAGCAAAAAAGAAGAGATAGAAGCAATTTCTAAAATACTAGGGGATCTATTATAAATTTTATCAGGAAAAGAAGAAAATTTAAGAGCATAAATACTACTTGGCGAAAGGTTTTCAGCTTAGACATATACAATTTTGATTTTTATTTATTTTGATTTACTTTAAATATGTTTAACGTAATTTTTTGAAAAAAAAAATTTAAATTTAACAATTTGTACGTATTCAAAATTCTCTGAAAATCAAGTTCAAGGAATCTTTTAGGGAGCTTACACTATAAAATATGTTTATTTGTCTTCAAATTGTGGAAAAAATAAAATTTCTAACTAAACTATTAAAGCAAACTTTCAAAACCCAATACAAGAGCAGCGAATTCAGAAAAACTTCGAGGAGAGTTCGAAGACATACCATTTCGTCTAGTGCTTTCAAACATCAATGTCAATGATAACACAGGCCCACAAAAAGCAAATGATGAGAAAATGTTCACTGTACGTCTGTACGTACGTGAACAATCAAAACAATCATGTTTGGTTATACGACGAATCGAAAATTCAGATCTTCGTTCGGCCACTAGAACGGGCCGCTGTTTCATCTCCGCTGCTGTTCTTGGAACGCGGTGTCGAGATGCAGTATGAAATAAGCCTGGAGAAGGTATTAAAAGAAGACTTACTAGAAGCCTTTTGTGAAAAATCGTCGTCAGTTCGACAAGTTAAGTTAAATTTTTTCTGAATTAGTAATTTTTTTCTAATTTTTTCATGTTTAAGTCGAAAAAGTACATTCGGCATCTAAAACATACATTTAAAGCCTCCATTCAGAAAACATCTACAAAACCCAAATACCATCACTGATCACAATCACTTGAAGCCGGGGGTGCGTGGTACGGGTCCGGTATGGTCATCAGGCCCGTACTAACCCGACTTTGCGTGGGGGGCAAAGAAATTTTACTATATTTAACGTCTTTTTTGAAAATTTTTCTTTTTCTATACCAACTATTCAGCAGTCGGCAAAGAAATATATCCTAAAGAGTTTCACTCCCGGTTTTGTCGATAATTGGAACGTGTTCTTATTTTGTGAAGAGTACAGCTAACGGCCTTAGAATCAGGGGAAATGCAATTTTGGCTTATGATGCGCTTTGGGGTATTTAATATTGATGATGCAAGGCCGAGCGATTGGAAACAAAAATTCTATGCCACTCATTAGAGCTGTTTATACGATGATTGAAAAAATGACATCACAAAAGAGTTTCGATAAATCCTATTCTCAAACGACAGATTTGTTGGAGAAATTAAGGCCCATAGAATCAGCTCACACCTCAAGTCGTCCAATTCAGAATAGGCGCCAGTCAAAAATGTTGAAGAAGTCTATTGTTGAAGAAACACTAGGTAAACGAAACGAATCGGCCATCATGCTGAAATCAAAATTCTTCGAAACAATCTAAAAATAATTTTAAAAAAAAAATTTTATGGGACTTAACTTAAAAAAATTAAGTTTGAACACCAACCATTTGTTAGCATTTTAGTCATTTCCGACGAGATTTGCACACTCTAGCATTTTTTGAACACAACAATATTTGAAAATAAAATTTGTTTGGGCCTTTAACTTAAAATAATAAAAACTGAACATTTTGTTGCAAGATTCAGGGTCCACTGATTTGTTGGCAATTAACTTTGCTCTCATTGAAAAGAAAACTTTCAGTTCCTAGCAATTTTTAAGCTAAAAAATATTTAGAAAAGTTTTTTTTTCAGCCTGTTCCAAAAAACAGTATTTTTGTTTTCCATAATCAGTCTCCGAGGATTTGTTGGAATTTTAGTAAGCTTTTATTAAAATAATAAAAAATAATAATAAAAATTGCAACCTTTTTTCAAAATTCAATGATTTATTGGCATTTTAGTTAGCTTTCATTTAAAAAAAAAATTGTTCATTCTTGACAAGATTTGCGCTTTCTAGCGGTTTTTTAACCAAAAAACACGATTTGGGAGCATTGTGTGGTGGTGCTGACAGAGTTGTAATAAGGTGCGTCAAGGAATGGAAAAAGTGTACGATCTTTATGCAGCACTCGAAACTTTCCCGTCTGGAACGGAAGTATGCGAATCATCATTTTTGCATTAACTGATAGATTGAAAAATTTATCATTTCTGACTTTCGAGCACAAATCACTTGAGTCTATAGATCTAGACACGGTTTTGAAAAGATACAAGCTTGATTTATTTCCATATTCTTCTCTTTATACACATATACATTAGGGAGATAATTTTGAAATTTTTGTAGATTTTTTTATTTTTTTGTTTGGCTCTGTTTTAGCTTTAGGCTTAAAAATAACTCGATCGATTTATACTTCGACCCCCCCAAGTACAACCAAACATTTGTTTAAATGGCATAGTAAACATTATTGGCCTGCTTTACATGCTCTTAAATTCATGTTTTTCATGTCGATTTTCCAGCGAGTATTATCCCTGTATATTCTAAATAAAAATATAAATCCTTAAAAAAATTAATAATGAAACTTAATATTAAATTATTTGAAAAATTTAAAATGCCAAAATTATCGCGAAAAGATTATTTTTGAATATTTTGTCTGCACTTTGGTTGTTTCAGCTTTTATGGATCATTATACAATTTTGGACGAATATTTCAAAGACAATTTTGTATTTTGGTTCTTGGACGACTTTTCCAAGAGCAATTGTTCTTAATTCTAAAAATAGTTTCATATAAGCTAAAAATAAAATGGTCTTATTTTGTCATAAAATGGTAGTTTTTTCAAAGACAATAAAATATGAAATCAGCTATTCTTTCTACATGAGATTTTTTGTGCTTTTTAGTCTATAATGAAAATCAAGTCCTTATAAATTAAATCAGTGTAAGTCAAACCTGCACAAATGCATGTCAATGCGTGCGGCGAACGTAATCGATTTGTTCCGTACCGTATTTCGCAGCGTACACGACGAGTATACATTAAAAAATTGGGGACGCCCCACGGTGGGAAATTTTTTAATGTTTTTGGAAAAAAGCCGTCTACAATGCAATTATTAATGGATTTGAAAATTTATTTTTTAAAAATAATTGTTAGGTACTACCCGATGTGTGAGTACTGCCCGAATTTTTGAAAACGTTCAACATAACCTCAAAAAATCCTATAAATATATGAAATTCGTGTATTTTATTTAAGCTACTCTACTAAGACTACTAGACCGATTTTCTTGAAATTTGACACACTCTTTAAATACATATAAAACTAGGTAATGACGAAGGGTTTTTTGTTTTTTGCATTACAACTAGTTCTGCAATAATAAATATACTGATTTTTGTCTTTTTTTTAAAAAAAAATCGTTTTTGGCTTAAAAATTATGCCAAAATCTCAAAAACCGTCAAAGAAAAAAAACCATTCGTCAATACCTTAAAAAACTCATAAGCTAACCAAGTTTTTTGGGTTCTTTGATTTCAGATGATAAAGTGATGAGTTATGTTGTCCACCGCAAACCAACTTTTTTTTTAGGCGTCCTAGGAAACTTGCTGCCAATGGCTTATTCTGCAATATTTTTTAATGAAATTTTCACAGAATACTCTTTATGCATTATACTTAATATGTTCTTAAAAATTTATTTTAAATAAATAAATTTACTTTTTGTCCAAAAACATTAAAAAATTTCCCACTGTGCGCCCCCTCAATCGGTTCGAAATAGGATAAAAAAATTTAAAAATTAACTTAAAATTTTTATCTTTAACCCATATGGACCCTATTTGGAAGTGAAATTTGACTTTTCTTATTTGGTTTTTTTACAAAAATCAAATGGGACGATCCTTCAATCGAATCGAAATAGGGTAAAAAAATTTTTAAAATTAATCTAAAACTTACATTACATTTAACCCCTACGGACCCTATTTCAAAGTGAAATTTGACCTAAGAAGCCATTTTCTTAAACTATTTTTTCTTGAGTGACTTTTAATTTTAAGATAGGATATGTTAAAAAATGGATCTAGTCCCATATGATTTTCGCAAAAAAGTACACTTAAAAACCACCCTAGTATACACACACGCAGCCTCTGCTTGAGTTCGGCCGCAGTTTCGCGCGGAGGCAGAATCCCTTAAGGCCTCAACCCATAGAGTCCGTCAAGTCCGTTACGTCAAAGTATACAACTGACAAGACGGAAATGAAGGCGGCCCAATGAATACGTCTGCAACGCATTTAAAGTCAAATAAAAAATCAAAAAAGAAGCTTTTTGAATGATTAATTTCATTATTTCTCCTTTATACACTTTATGTCAACGTTTACACGAGGAAAGTCTTGCCGCAAAGTTTCCTTGTTTGTTGGCAAGAGGGGAAAAGCGAAAGGGACGAGGTAAAAAATTTGTCATATGTTGCAAACGTGAAACGAAAATCACAAAAGAGAATGGACAAAAATTTGTCTCTCAGACTTTGCTCGTGTAAACGCCGACATTAATATACTTCATAAACGTGGCTGGGCAAAACGTACCGCGCGCGGTACTGCGGCAGAATGAGAATAACTTTTCATATACGTATATAAAGCAGAGAGCATAAAATTTAATTCAGTTTGCTTTGAAAAGCGAACAAAGCACAAATACACATGTATTGAAGAACATTTAAGAAAAACACACGTGTAGTGGTGCCCAGCTCTGTTCATAAACATGAAAACAATTTTAATTTTCTTATCTCTCTTTTTTTTCTATGTTTCGCACAAACTCACATATGTCAAAGTATTCAACGTACATCAAAAGTTGCCCAACTTCTTCCGTTGCGTTGACGGATAAGTTGCGAATAGGCCGCACTTCATACAAATGCATGCATTTCATCTTAGCTGTCAGTTGTAAACTTTGACGCAACGGACTTGACGGACTCTATGGGTTCAGGCCTTTACACTGGATTAAATTAACAAATTACTACATCTGTACATTAGGGTGATTCAATTTTTTTTTTTAATGGTTGAAAGAAAAATTATAGTCCAAATATTATACATATGGGCATTTCCATGAGTCCCGTTCGACCGCCGAACACACTTAAAGTAAAAAAAAGTCAAAATAAAACGGTTTTTTTCGGCAATAGGTTTAACTTATAGCTCCTAATTAGCTTTGTAATTGGTGCTAAGGATGAATTTGGACAATTTTTCGTTTTCAAGATAATTGCAAAAAACCAAGGTGTCGCACGGGACAAAAACTTCCGTTTTCGTGGAAATGTCCATATTATTAATATTTAGTGGTGGCTCATTGAACTTTTTAGTTTTCCATAGAAATTAAATGGGAAAGAATGCTTTACTAGACAGTTTGGTTTAAGTCTCGTGAAAGAAAAATCTTACACAAGCGGGACCAAGCCCATTGAAAAGAGCATACAATTTTATAACACTCACTCTAAATAATTAATGAAACCATTGACCATTGATTCTAATTTAACCAGTATCATACTGATTTTCAGACACAGATACTAATAGGGTTTGGATACTCATTTGACTTTGATTTCGCTCGAAAATTCGCACGAATTTTTGCTGCAGCAAAAAAAATTTTGGAAAGTGGAAAGACCTAGTTTTCATATGGAGACATTTCGGCTTAAGTTTCTAAAAACTTAACCAGGGTTGCTTGGGAAAATTACCAGCCAGGATAAATATTCATTTAAGCAACCAACTGGCGATTGATCTTAATGCTACTGTATTTTAAATGCTTTCATTCCTTTCGTATATCGAAACATAATCGAATTAAATTACATATACGATGCTCCATATTTAAGTAAAATCTATTTATTTTAATAGAGAAAAATATTCGGATTTTTGTCGACGGAAATACTGATTTTGGACCGCCGAGAGCTGGTATCATTATGTATAATGATCAACGAAAGCAAATTTTAAAAAAATAAAAAAAGACTAAACAGGTTCTACCGAGATTTGAACTCGGATCGCTGGATTCAAAGTCCAGAGTGCTAACCATTACACCATAGAACCTCATAGTGGTCGGCGCTTCAAATACACACAAATGACGCGGCCGCTACACTTAGCTCTTGTAGAGTTGATTGATAAGCGAAATTGATTAACAAAATAAAGACCGAAAATATAAAACTACTACCAATATGCCTGAGTATTATTTTATTTTTGGAGATCACTATTTATAAAAACAAATTGTGGTAACGAAGCAAACTATTGAAGAGTAGTAGCGTTGACCAAAATTGTAGAGAGAAGGAGAGAGAAGTTGTGTAAACACTTTGGCTATAAAACATATTTTTTGTGCTTTAAATAATGCCACAAGTATTGACGGTTTTTTGTGGTTGTATTTTTCATTTAAAAAACTTGCATTCCCAGTAGGAAGCATTAGAACAGGTATGCTCTCATACCTTTCGTTGAAGTCAAATGAATAGTTGTGGCAAAATTAATGTAATTCTTAAACAAGGCCCGAAAACTTTGACGCACAATGTGCAAATTTTTTTTTTTTTTTTTTATTGAACTATGGCTAAGTGTTGTGTGAGATATCTTATGTTTATAAAAATAAAATCATTTTGCGCTATCTCGAACACACTTCTAGAATTTCTAGTTGCTTAGCCTTAGTTTCGACGCTGATTTCAATCAACAGCTCCTGAGCAATGTGCGTCAGGGACTGCTTTTGATAGAAGTTCTACTTTTTCGACGTTATCATTGAATAGCTCTTTTACTTGAACTAGAATATTATGAGAACAATTGAACTGATGTGATTAATGCCATAACTTTTTTTATGAAAATTGTTTAATATATTTATATCTATTATTCAGACTTAATTACTGTCCGGTTAATAGACAGAGGGAAACAGGAAGAAAAAAAAAATTGTTTTTTACCTTCGATCTTGAATATCTAGCATATGGAAAGGTCTGTGTGAGACATGTAACTCTTGCAAGTTAAATTTGTGTGTACTCAATGATGTTTTGACATGTCATTATAAAATATATGAAAAGTCGATAAATGCTGAAAAATTTGATATATGTACCTACATAAACATATGTTCAAAAAGTAGAAAAACAAATAAAAACTCGACCAAAATGGAAAGAATCGAAAAATAATGTAAAAACCGAAATACAAGTCTAAAATTTTGAAAAGTGTCGAAGTTGATGAATGCTAAAAAGTTGAATAAAAGTCATAAAGTTTGAAAAATATTGCAAATCCAAAAAATGTTGAAAAATAGAATACGGTTGAAATAGTCAAAAATGTTGAAAAAGTCGCAAAACATTCAAAAACTCGAATGAATATTGAATTGATCAAAATATCTGAACTAATTGACTCTTCATTTTTCATGTTCACAAGAAAGTTTAATGACTACGCGGTAGGTGCCATTTTCATTGTTTCAACACCCTTATCAGAATTCGCTACTGTCCTTAATTGTTATGCTTCACAAGAAAAAACTTTGAACAATTTATACCTTTAGACTTCCCTATATGTTGATGTTGTTTATAGACAAACGATCCTCTTAACCTTATGCATACAGACAAGTTTAAAGACTTGCAGGTTTTGATAAACAAAAAAAAAAAAATAGTACTACTTTGTAATATTGTAGCCACTCTTAGCTGCAAGCGTAACAATTCTCTTCACTAGCTTAAGCATATGAAACAAAGTAAGCGATCAGCAGAAAATTCATGTCAGTCGTCTTCAATTGATTTGCACAAATCGACCGATCGTCCTCCATCGCTCGTTGTTTGCATTAGTAACGATTGCAATGCAATTGCAGCAATGTTTGCGCTCAGAAATATCAGGCTTATCTGATGCTATTAGCAGCAGCAGCTCTAAATCTGTCATTGATCGATGCACAAAACTGTATTTAGTCAGCAAATAAATACTACGAACATACAACATGCAACGATCAACCGACAATCAATGTGCGATCAATTGTATCAGTTGGTACTGCCAAATTAAACCAAAGAGTTTCAATTTCAGCAAAAGTTCAAAAGCAACAAGGAAAAACTATTGTCGATGTGCAAACTGATCCTCGATCGTTGATATCTGATGCGGTTGCTGATCACTGAATTATACGGAAATTTGAAACACTCAGCGTAAATACCAAAATGAGGAGTAACAGAGATAGCACAATTATTTTGTGGATGATCCTCCATTTGGTTTTGGCCAAGCATTTTTATGACCATAGCGAGCACACAACAATTGCCAATTAAAATATTTTCCACAAACCAAAATAGCTGGCTACAACAAAAAGAATCTGGCTATTAAAGAAAAACAACAACAACAAAATAGGGTTTTTGTGTTCGACTAATTAATTGCTTTGCTCACGTTTTTTCGCACAAAATGTTCGCCGGAAAGAATCAATCCAAGTTTGGTGTGGTTGGTACTGTGTCGTTGGCTGGTGAGCAACCAAAGAAGGCAATCTTCGAAATGCTAAATGCACTGCTATTAGAATGACTGGAAGAGTGGCTAAATGGTCTATTGTTGTTTTTGTTGTTGTTGTTATTGGTGGTGGTGGTTTGAGCGAATGGGTGTGTTTTTTCTTTGCCGCATTGACATTGCTAAGCTTGAAGCAACGCTCAACACAATGAAGTTGTTTACAATTTCAGAAGACCTTGCTATGTTGCCAATTCTAGGAAGCTTTTCTTGATTTAACCTTAGTATAAACACTGAGAGATATAACTTTTAAATACAGCATAACATTTTTCAATATAATTCCCAGATATTATCCTATCATTTAAGCAAGGGATGTCATTAGCTGGTTGGGTTTGAAACAAACATTTTCCATTCATTATAAGTAAGTATGTATGTCGAAACAGTCTATACTGAAGGGCCTGCAAATTGGCCTGAACTTTCCAACACTTATCTATATGTCGATGGTTAAATGTTAACACCTCGTATCTGCTTTTTTGCAAGTTTTACATAGTGATATGTATTTCTCTATAAAAAAGGTTTTATATTCTAAACAATTGTTTTGATAAATAAGTTTTCAAAACAGGTGTCAGAAAACAGGAAGTTTTCCAAAAATTAGAAATTGTTTTTTGGATTCTAAGTACACTTCTCATATGGAAGCAAAATGTCGCCTACGAGGGGTCACCATTGAACCATCGATTAAATCATTCCGTATAGTACCATATGCAAAAAGTAAACCGAATTCTTTTATAGGCGTGGCGATTCGCATAGAAGCTCAAACTTCAATTTATCATATCTAGAGAGTTTTCTAAAGAAATTCAGCGAATCTTTCCATAAGGGAACAAAATCAGCAGTAAGGCGAAAAGTCAAAGGAATTGGATAGTGGTGTGGTACCTCCCATAGAAACCAAAAACTTAAGCTATTATTTCTTTGGTGATTTTCAGCAGAGTGTAATGAAACTTTGTACAAATATACAAAGCAACAAATGCTTTGACAAAAAGTGGCCAGTATTGGAAAAGGGGCATTGCACCTGCCATTGATGCAAAGCTTTCAGTTATCATGCCTAGAGAGATTTCCAGTAGAATGTTATGAAATTTTGTATGTACAAGAATACAAAATGACAAAAATGTATCATGTCTAGAGAGCTTTTTTGCAGAATATAATGACGGCATGTTTAAGAATATCCTTGGAATTAACCTTAAAATTTTATTGAGATTTTGTGCAAAGTTGACCCTTTCATAGTTTTCCTTACTATTCGTATTATTTGATTCTGTTGAACTTTCGTTGCCTGTTGCTCGCCATGTTTTTCGAAACTCTTCCATTTGTATTAATTATTATCAATTATGTTTAATGATACTTGTCCATTTTCTTCTATTCGATTTACCCGATCCTAAACCACTTTTTATGGACTTTTTTTGATAATCTTAACCTTTTAAAACCTTTTGCGATATTCTTTTTTACTTTTCTACTTTTATCAACTTATTCAACGTTTTCCGATACTTTTTAAACTTTTTTCCTCTTTTGATGGTCTTCGACGATATCGGCTTCTTTATGAGTTTCGATGCAATTCGGACTAAAGGCTTACCAAATTATAGCGCGTAAAATTCGATTGTCATTGGTCGTGTCGTAGTAAAGGGTGTTAAAGTTTGAGATATATTTTTAAATTTTAGATAAAAGACATAAATTGTGTGAAATCTTTAGTTATTTTATTGGAAATCGTTCAAGTGACCTCCTATATCAGCTCGGCAAGATATAAATCTTTTAACAAAATTTTGAATTACTTTCTCATAATGATGGTTCAGCTAGTAATATTTGCTCGCCGATATTGCCTTTGAGGTCTTGAACAGTTTGAGGATTATCTGCTGAAACTTTACTCTTTAATAAGCCCCGTATGACAAATCCAATGGTGTTAAGTCTCATGGTCTGCTATTTGAGAAATTATTCGATTATTAAAATTCTCTTTCAAAAGATCGATTGATTCCGTTGATTCCACATCAATATCTTCCAATTGACTCCACAAAATATTGAACAAAGTTATTGATTTGAGGAATTGATGTCCTTGGCTCTTCAGCAACACTTGTGCTAACAGATGCAATATTTTCACTTGAACGACCACTGCGATGATAAATTCTGCTTCTCTGATCTTGAACTGAACCAAATTTTTCAAATTTATCAATTATAAGTCTAATAGCACAGCATGCTGAAGTATTTTCTCTATTTTGAACGAAATTTCCTTCCAACTTTTGAATTACTTTCTATTCACGATGAGACTGTCTCTGAATGATTTTAATGAGTTCAACAAAGGTACTGTAACCTTATGCGCGATAATTTGGCAGCCTCTTGACAGACTCTACGGAATATAGACTCGTTTTGTAGAAGAGCTACGTAGTTTATAGAATGTAATATACTATATTATTTTTGGAAGTGGTGTTGGTAGCTTTTTTTAAGTTGAATAGTTCCATTTTTATGGTATGCTTTAAGAAACTTGTACAAACCGAGAACATCGCTTAAAAATCTTTTTTTTCACACAATTTAATTAATATTTAAAAGCAAAATTTTACTATTATTCATTTAACTTCGCAAAAACGAATCTCCACGCACTCTAGTGAATATATCAAAAGTTCCACCAAGCATTTAAGAATTATGTATATTATTAATTCTTTTTTCCCTGTGTACATTGTTGGCTTGAAAACTTCGCTGGATATTTGGACCATGCTACTACGCATCGGAAGATGTATGGCCTGGCAATTGAGATAATTGAATTTGTAGTTTAACCATTCACGCGTGCGTGCAGCGCATTTGTTGCCGATTTTTCACATCTTTTTTTTATTCTCATTTTGAAGTTAGAGGCGTTTGCTATTTTCGGATAAATGGTAATTTCTGCACATAGAAGGTCAATTGAGATACAAAGTGGAGGCATACGGTCAAATGATTTTGTTGCATTTATTGCAAGAGGAGCGACGTTTTTTAATGAGAGCAGAAAAAAGTTATCATGTGGTAATAAAACCAGTGAAGTAAAAATAGATTACAATTTTAAGCATTTATTTTTTCTGCAGGCTATAAAACTGATCTTGAGATAAAGAAACTGATTAGTTTGATTTCTCGTATTTAAAAACTCCTTACGAGAGTCGCATTCACAAATTTCTAATACTTCCAACACAAGTTGTGACCATTTAAGTTCGTCAATCATTCGTTCGTATCAAGTCTTTGAATTCTTCGGGAACGCTTAAAATTCCAAAAGTGACACTTTTAGAAAAACATTTTACAAAAATAAATATAAGTTTAGTACTATTTTTCGATAGGACTGGGATTTTTTAGTTATCTTTTAGTGGAAAATTTATGTTCTATATGAGGCGATATCCCTGCCACATCCTAACCAAAATCCCACATAAACAACAGTCAGTTATTTGAAAATTTTTTTTACTCGAGAATTACAATGTTTTTTTTATTACAAAAGCTTTTTTAATTTGCATGATATGCCGTAATTTGTCTCAAAGTTTAGGGCGGCGACTTTGACACCATCCAGCCTAATTTTGATCCAGAAATAGCTTTTTCTAAACAACATTCTTACTAAAAATTTTAGTATGATTGCTCTGTATATGGCATTTATGGTATTTTACTTGTATGGGAGTCGCCACCCTCACTGATGCCATTTCGCCCGCCTTTAAATCAAATATACCTACCTACCTATAGTAAACCACTGGCAATAAATTTCATATTTTGCTGCAGTAGTTCGCTCAAAATAACGCTTACAACTTTTTTAATATGGGAGGAGCCACGCCCATTGTTCTAACCCCGTCGACTTCCATTTAATTTGAAAGCATATTGACCTCTTTGCGCAAAATCATCGTATGTACCAAAAATCACTTTTCTGTGCTTTAGCTGGCATACAAAACGATAAAATATTCACTCAATTTTTAGTGTGACTATAAGAATTTCAACTATAATATTTTACCAGGTGATGCGTTGTGGGGTCTAGAGTAAATTTGCATCAAAAAGTCAATTTCGAAACAATGGTACATAACATGATTTCGCGCAAAGGGATCGATATAGTAACCGACAGAAATACACAGTACACTAAAGCGACACATTGGTTGTCTTTTCCTTGCATGGATGGTGCTACACCCAAAAGCACTATGACGCCCATTTTAGGCGTTAAGACGCTATGTGACAAGTATATCTTCCATATTAAATTTCATAACGTTTACGTTGTTAGTTCTCTTTTTATAAGGCTTAAAAATACTGTGGGTTGTGCCACGCCTTGCAACAACTTTGTTAGTATTGTGCTTTAGCTTGTATTGATGGTTGCTTTCAGTCTCAAAAACTTGTATGAATTCATAAGATCGTATGTATGTGCCGTCTTTGCGTAATATTGGTTAAAATTGTTCAATTGTTGAAAAATTCCACGCCTATTTTTCTAATTCCTTGTATTTTAAGTACAATTGTACATTAGTGCAATGTTGTTTATAAAAAAAACTATATGTCTCCACCAGGGTTGCTAAAGCAACACTTTTGAGGCGTCCAAGCCTTTAATTGCATGTCAAAGCCGGGGACCTTTTAAGAATTGTAAGATTTCGGATAAAACCGTTTCTTGGAGAATTTCTAGAATATTTACTTACATTTTTTTTAACGAGCAAAGAAAAAGGTCATCACTATTTTTTTTTTTTTTTTACTGAGCATCCTTTTCAGTACTGTAAGTGCAAAATGCATTGAAGAAAACAAAAATGGGTCTCTAGCTGCTTATCATCAGAATCATCAGAAAGCTTTGTTAGTCGTCGTTTAATAAGTCACCAGCATACTGTATGTTACTCTTTGCATTAACTAACGTTGGTCTTTTCTCATTTTTGAGGCCTAGCACTACCCATTTTTACATTGAATCTTACTGTTGCATCTCTTTTATATATACATAACAAGTTTCATTTATCTGCGTCAAATAGCTTATGAGATATGATGAATTTAATTTTTCTTTTATATGGGTAGGCGTAGCATTGCCCTGATTATTTCTCATATTGGAGACGAGGCACCACTCATTTTGCATTGAATCTTACTTTTGCCTCTACCTTTTATATATCTACCAAGTTTTTTAATTTGTGTCAAGTAGTTGATAAGATTTAATGAATTTTATTTTCTTTTATATGAGGGGGCATGGTGTCGCCCATTTTATTCAACCCAAACTATGCTTCGAACCTTCCCCAAGCTATGTATAAGAAACATATTCCATAAGTAATACACATATGTACATACATACATACCTACTTACCTACACATATGTAGGATCCGGAACGGGTCCGTTTTAATTACAAAACGCGAACCCGGAACGGATTCATTTTACTTACAAAAAACGAATCCGGAACGGATCCGAAACGGAATCCGTTTTGGATAAAATATACGATGAAACGAGTCCGTTTCGAATTCGAAACGGATCCGTTTGGCACACTGGGTATCTGCCTCATTGAGCTTTATATACATACATAAGTATGTATGGATACTATGGTGTTTATTTTGAAATTTTTGGAGATGGATTTTATTTATTTTTTAAACGGAGCGGACTGATTTCCAATTTCGTTGAAATTTAACGAAAAAACCGACTTGACTACTAAACGAAGAAAATGTCTGCCTAAGGTGCCCAGGTATAGCGTTTTAGGTATTTTAGTTGTATGGGAGATGCTCCCACTCTTGTCAAACCACGCACACATTTTTCATGTAGCTGAAAATGCTGGCAAAATACACTGGAAGGGGATTTTTCATTTATTTATTTTTTTTTAATTGCGATCCTATATGCCTATATAAAAGAATCGGGTTTGAAGAAAAGAATCCCAAAATTTCAGCTTCCTAGATCAAACCTGCGAACGGCGTATCCACTTTGTTTCCTATTACAATATGAAAAACGAATAAGCAAAATAATGGAAAACAGAATTTGTTTTGCGTTTTAGTAAAAAAAACTTACTTCCCTATGAATTTTGAGAGTATTTTCTTCAAACCCGATTCTATTGATAAGAATCAATAACAGAAGTTATTAAAGTCGTTAAGCGTTTCTAATATAAATTTTGAACTTAAACTTGTTGCACAACGGTAATACTTCTTACACAATTTTCTCATTGACATCAGTGATGCCATCTACACTTGAGTAGCAGTACTGAAACTACTATGCTAATCCATGATTCCATCATTTTGTGTATATTGCATGGTACCATTAACATGATAGCAGAATGATGATTTTTCTAGTTCTACTCTTCAAAATAAGCTGTTCAAAGAAAACAGATCGCAATGATATGGAAGCATTAAAAGCTCGCTTGTTAGAATTTTTGTTTTAATTGTGTTCTATTTGTTCTTGACATCGACGGAAGGACTTTTCACGGTTGCTTTAATTAAAGTTTGACTAGATAATTCTTCCATATTTATTGTACCAAGGTCTCGTCTGCTATTTTTACGTCATATATGCGAAAACCGAACCACTTTATATAAAGGTTTGAGGGCTCATTCCGACCAATTTTCAATAGACAACTTTTCTGCACTTTTTTATTTTTTCTTTTGTTAAATATAGAAATTGATGAAATTTTGAAAGAAATATGGAAGCATGAGACAGTGTTCAAAAATAATTCATTAATAGATAAAATCAAATCGTTTGATAATACAAAGCGGCTTTCAAATAATGTTGATGTTTTGAACTTTTGGCATAACTGCCCAGACAAAGAGTTATCTTAAGTTGGTCAAATTATTTTTGGTGTTCTGCAACCCAGGTTTCCGTAAAGAGGGAATTTTTCACCTTAAAATTTATTCTCGGAGACCTGCGGGGAAATATTGACGAGGACTTGTTAGAAGCTATTCTTCTCAACTGATTATTGTAAATCAAATTTTTTTATCATATATGAATTTTTTACTACGTACTTATATCGAATAAAAATAACACAAATGTGCATAGTGTTTTTTTAATTTCCGAACCGCTGAACCGAACCGGAATCCCGGAAGCACGCGTGTGTCTTAGCGTTTGCGCTGTTTTATATGCTTTTTCAATGCGGTGAAATGTCTTAGAAACAGAAAATAAATTAGAAACAGACCTAACGTTGCAGCGAATTTAGTTATTGTCAAAAAAAATTTAATTTAATTTGACAATACCTTGTTGAGTCAGGAATAAAACGTGTTTTTTTTTAACTTAAGTTTCTGCACGATTAATTTGATAATCATTATCCCAAATATTTGTTTTGTTGCGCTTATGATTTTGACAGCTTACGCAGAAGTTTTCATGTTCTGCCAGTGTTGCATTCTTAAACTTTGACAAGTTGCGGCAACCTATAGTATTGAATCATGGTTCTCTCGCTCTATCATACACGTCAACGCCGAAAACAAATGTCAAAATCAATTTGACGTTTTCTGCAATCCAATTCCTACACTTCATAAAGAAAATTCTTGTGCAAAAATTTTGTCAGCCGAGTAAATTGAAAAAAAGTAAAATTAAAAAACTAAAATCAAGGCGATAGAGAAGTGCGTGCTGAAACTAAAAAACGTCGGGCAAAGCAATTAAAAACGTTAAATATTTTGTTGTTAGTTGAAAAAATACGCGTTTGTGAAAAACTCCAAAGTATTGTTTGTAAATTATTAGCAGAAGAACAAAGCAGCAGTAGTAATAACAATTTCAGTCAGTCGAATTTTGGCACACGACGTCAAAGTCGCAAGGTTCTCGAAGCAGCACTTGCGCAGCGACTGAGAAGGCAAAAATTAGAAAGTTTAAAGTTCGTCTGCAATACGTAAAATAATTTTTACTACTAATCTTTGCTAGAGTTAACAACACCGCTACCTCTACCGCTCACTGTAGTAAATGAACGCTTTTGGATAAGTTGTGTGAACAAATGCAGCTGTACTGCCTTTATTGTTGTCGCGGCTGTTGCTTATTCATCAAGGAGGAACCACAACAAGCGCATCCAAAAAATTAAAAAAAATACTAAATTTTTTATACACTCGCACGCTCACACACACATTCGCTATGTCAATACGTACCAAAGTTCTCGGCCTGGTCGACATAATGATGCGCGTTCCACCGCTGCTGGTCATTGATGAAATACTCAAAATCGGCATGGGGCTGCCAACGCGATTTTATCCCTCCAGTTCGGAGGGAGGTGCAGACTTGACAGATCCAACTACAAGTGGCATCACGGCAGATGCAGGTGGTGGTGGTGGCGGTGATGTCTTATCTGGATCTACACCGTTAGAAGCACTACTTGAAGGTAGCGCTGCCACCACCGCTGCCAAACTGGTAAATACTGCAGTTAGTAATGCAACCTCCGCCGCAAATACAATTCTTGAAGCAGCAATAGACAATGCCTCAGCATCCGCAGCTACAGGCGGCGTATTGAGCAGCTCATTTGGCAACCTGATGGATGAACTGGCACAAGAGACGAGCTTATCTGATATACTATCGATTACTTCAGTTAAATTTGTCATTTGCCTAATCGGTGAGTTAGGCAATCAAACAAATTATAAGAACTATGATCAGTGAGAACTATAGCACACTTTCCCTTGGTTTCCAATGACATAATGCTAGGAAACTCAACAATTAGCTTGGTTAACAAAACAGTGACCTTGTTTCCCTCTTAAAAAATAAAAATTGTATGCCCTTTTACTAATTTGGGGTCACTCAACACGAATATGCAATCATAATTAGCTGTTTTTTTATAAAACTATATATTGAATGATTTGAATCTGTCAAAAATGTTGGCAAACTTTGTGTATTTATTTTAGGGATACCTTCTGCTCCCTTTAATTAAAAATTTTTTTGAGAAATTCAGTGAAATGTATTACACTCTCCGTCCTTTACTCGTATTTATCTTAACTATTGTTGCTTTTACTTATTGCATCGGCAAAAGTTTTACCGAGATGTTCAATGTGTAGTTCGCCAAAAAGCTTAACAAAAACTCTCTTTGGGACTTAACGTATTTAAAGTGAAATAACCTCAGCTTTCTTTCTACAATATCAAAAAAAATCAAAAGTATCCATCTTCAAAAAAAGTAAATTTTTGATTTCCAAAAATAAAGGTGAAATTTTGAAATTTCCTAAAATAATTTTGACCACTCGAAAGGCCATTACATAAATCTATTGAAAGCACTTGCATTAATATGTTTACAGTCCATCCAATAGGACAACACTTTGCCCAAATTTGAGGTCAATCGGTTATATTTGATTTTTGGCTTAGGACATCTGACACGAAACCCGCCATATGTTAGTTAAAGAATATACGATTTTGCTTATTATGTTATATTAAAAATCGTGTAAATATCCTGAAGAAAAACGTTCATAATTTGCGATTTATAGGAAATTTTTTGAACGTTTTTTCAAAATTCGGGCTCCAAAAAATTGTTAGAATTTTGGTAAGCTTTAATTAAAAAAAAATATTAGTTTCTAAAAAGATTTGCGCTATCTAGCCATTTTTGAACAAAATAAAAATTTAAAAAAACATTTTCTCGGCATTTAACTTCAAATAATAAAAAACGAAATCTTGTTTTTTCGAAATTCGGGCTCTTGCAATCTATTAGCATTTTAGTTAGCTTTTATTAAAAAAAAAATTTATTAATATCTGACAAGATTTGCGCTCTCTAGCAATTTTTGAACCAAAACTCGATTCAGGACCACTGTGCAGCGGCATTTTTAGGGGTGCGCGCAAGAATTAATTTATCTGGAATAGCCCATATTTGGCTACTACTCTAAAAAAATAAGTTTACTTTATTTTTCATTTAATGTCATAAGTAAAAATTTTGTAAGAAAGCTTATATTTTTAGCTTTAAAACCGGAGATATGACAATTTTAATATGACCATAAAACATAAAACCTTCGAACTTCACAGCTCGATATCTTCAATAACAAATAACTTCCCGGCACACGTGTCCACTAATATAACTCATAGAATATGTAAAAAAATTTGGAGCGATTTAAACATGTGGCGGTCAGAAACTGTTCAGTTTGTAAAAGAACGTCTCATATGTAGATTGTTTAGCGACCAATTAGATCCTGAAAAAATTAACTCAAAGAAGTTTAAAAAAAGTTACTTTCAAGGGCATTGAAACATCTATTTGTCTGCTCTGGGTATACACAAAAGTAATGGACGCCGGACACTTCTACGTCAGAATCTTTGAAACTACTTATATACAAAGATCTCCTACGACCTTATCTTGATTCCTTTAAAGACACCAATTAGGGCTTACTTTATTAGTGTGATCACTTTTCGAGTTCTATTAGCATCACAATAACTAGATCGACTTAGACGTAGAACATAATGTCAAGTTAGACATCTAATTTTTTACATTTTAAATCACTTTTGGCTCTAATTATCGCAAGAAGAGACGACATTCGTGCATTGACTTGATGAAAGAGAAGTTTTTTTCGCCAAATGCGAACGAGCTCCCTTCAACTCGTCGTTGAAATGGTCCAATAATTTTGAGTATTACGGGCGAAATAATTCTTCCTCCCCTAAATAATCGATATGAACTATGCCATGTACATCTCAAAAAGCTTTGACCATTATATTGTTGGCCAACAATGTCGCCTCAGCCCGTCTTGGATCAGATTCGCCGCGAAAAATCCACTATTTTGACTACCCCTTTCTCTTTGATGTAATGTAGTGTATCCATGTATTGTCTACAGTCATAAGCCGATTACAAAATCTCTTAGAGTCAGTGATGAAACTTTTCCACATTTGTGGTAGATCTACCTCATTTTTTCGTGAAATTGAACTTCTACCACTTCTACAACATATTATTTTTTCTATAACCAAAAAATATTTGAAACTTGATTTGCAACCTTGCAATTGACTATAGTATTTTTATTTTTGTAAAGTGCGCACTGTCGTCCATAAGTTAGGTCATAACAATAACGTCGAAAGATAAAGTCAAAAAATCTTTTCATTCTCAAATACCTTCTAAGCCCTTTATTTCATATATGATGGATCACATGTTAAATAGCCTGAGCCGAAAATCGAGTATAACCGATTGAATGGTAATTATATCTCAAAATATTTTTCTATTTCGTCAAAAACTTTCTGAAGTAAGGGGGATGATAATTTCAGATTTTGGGTTGACACCCTCTAATAACCTTTCGAATGGTCGTAATTATTCAAAAATTTTAAAATTTCACCTTGAATTTTCGAAATCAAAAATAGACTTAACTCTTTTTTTGAAGATGAATACTATTGATTTTTTTTATATTCTAGAAAGCTAAAGTTTTTTTTCAATTCAATTTTTTATTTTTAATAAAGTTTTTTCACTTTAAAGTGTTTTTTTATTTTTGGAGAAACTACACATTGAACATTTTGGTATTACTTTTTTCACCGGTAATCGATTATGTTCCATTTTTGGCTTAAGACATTTGACATGAAATCCGTCATAAGTACTTATAATGTTGATTAAAATTTTCAATTTATATTAATGTACTTGTATTGCCTGTAATTGCCCTCAGATATGTAAAATAAAACAAATAAATTGTTGCATAGAAGCAGCAAAATTTACTATAGCGAATAGCAGGTACATGCGTATAAATAAACATTTTGATAAGGAGACGATACTTAAACGGTATGCAAAAACTGCAATTCATCATTGAATAGGAAAAGAATAATCGATGAGTGCGTAAATTATTTTGTAATAATGAAAGTTGTTGATAATAAAGCTTAGTGCTAAAGATAATTCATTCAATATTCTGCAATTTTTAAAATCAGCGTGGATTAATTTTTTAAAAGCTTTATCAACAATTTTGTTAAGATAACTCCAAACTTTTGACAACATATGTAAAAATTGACCTTGTTCCACTTTTTATAGTATAAGCCAGAAATCTCTGGTAACTCGTTTTGTACATTGAAGTTTTAAAAAACATTTTTCATGCCAAATCTTAAAGCATAACAAGAGGCTTTAAAAAAATATAATATTAAATCTAAGAAATCATATAAAAATATTTCAAGTTATTGGCTAAAGGGTCAGAGGACGTGTAAGGGGCCATCCATTGATTACGTAAGTCAAAATAGGGGGGGGGGGGGAGGGGTTCCGGCAAAATCTCAGCAATTCACATCAAGGAAGAGGAGGGATCAATGAAAATCTCACGTCAACTTCTTAATGCAGAGAGTTAACATTATAGGATATTATGTTTAAAAATTAAAAGGCAAGTCTCACGGAAAGGAAGAGGGGCTCCCGTCAGAGCTCTCCAAACCTCACCAAGTGGTGGCGGTCCGAATTTTCAAAAAAACACTTCACGTAATTAATGGACGGTCCTTAATCAACAAAAATAAAATGGCCATTCTGATTTACTGTAAACGTCCAATATAACAAACTAATTAACACACGGATCATTCGTAATATCGTTAAATTAGTCACATCCAAGTGTTTTTTTTTATTAATGAAACTTGCTTTTATTTCCGTATGTACTAGCACAAAAGATAAGTTAGATTTTTTCCTTATCATCTGCAACTATTTTTACCTTTCGCGGGACTCCTACATTTTCACTGCTTACTAGGAACACCTATGACGAATTCGTCCTCGATTTTATATCCAACTAAAGAGTGGTCAAACGTTTCAAAACCCGTTTAATTAGTTACTCACATTTGATGTTCAAATATTTAAGAAAAAAGACAAATTTTTGCCAAGTTTCGGTCGAAAATTAAAGAACCGTAAAAAATGTGCACAATTGCTCAGTTTACTAAAAGATCGATATCACGGACACTAATTGTTGAAAAAAAAAACAAATTAAATCTTATGTTCAATAAGATTACATTATTTTTCAGAAAATAAACTTTTTTTTTTGTCATAAATCACTCCAATTGATTATTTTTTTTTTGTAAACTTATGGAAAATATGTAAAACTGAATTGAATATGAAAATACAATTTTCGCAAAAAGTTTTTATTTCACGAAAAACTGCCGAATGAAGACACCTATGATAAATTCGTCCTCTCACTAAATTTAATCTCTTATTACTCAACAACAGCTCTATAGAAAGCGACACTCGTTGGTGTGAGGGCCTATGGTATGATAAAGGTTTTTTAGGGTAGCGTCTCAGGATATGCCTATATGCCGCTTTCAAGCTACATAGATAACCAAAAATACTCGTGGACGAATTCATCATAGGTGTCCCGTAGAGTGTTAACTTTATCACTTAACGTAAGGCTCTTGCGTTGAAGCGGTATGATTTAAACACAACAATCAGTTTTATAACACTAACAAAGTAAACAAAAACAACGCCAAAAAAGAGTCGAAAAACTGCTGATAAAAGCAGTTATTCCTAGGGAAAAAAATCAGAAACACTTTCTAAATTAAACAACGTTCGTTACTTACATAGAATAGTGAAAACTTTAAGCGTTCGTTATTTAGAGACATCAATGGAAACAAGTATAAAAGTATTTCGAAATTTTTTTTTTTTTTTGTCCGTTTTTTTCAACCGTTTATTTTTGCAAATTACACGTATTCTGACCTATTCCACCTATTATTTTTAACATACAGACACCATGTTAGGTCCAGCATTTTGTTATGATGTTAATGACAAATTTTGGGTTAAATCATCTGGAAAAAGCTTTAAAATGAGGCAACTAAAATATTTTTAATCTCAAACCAAAGCGTAGGCAAATATTTCATTATATAAATGTACTTACATAAGTCAAAATGATCTATTTTATTAACAAAATGAAAATTTTATTTTAAGGTTTTCTTTGCGCCGCCTGTATATTGCTATTATGGACAAGACACTTGGTGATGGTCTACATGTTTGTGATCTCTCTGGGATTAACCTTTCTCTCGTATTGGTCGAATGTTTCCGCACTAGCATTAATGGAGAAAAGTCCATGCATATTGGTGGATATACTCTCATTGAATACTACTCGATTACTTGACACAGGTGGTGTGGCAATGTCACTTATGCCACATCTTGTTGCACAATGGTTTATGGGAATGCTGTTCGCGTACATACACTTGGGACCACGCTATGCGCTGCTGCAAAAGTCGATGCCGCTGATATTTGCAAGCCCAATTATATTGGGCATGTTGCCGTTACCTCCAAATATCATAAAACAATTGCCTATTTTTGCTGATGTTATTCCATTGCTGTTGACCCAAATAACGCTCATGGGCAGCGCAATGGAAGCTGGTCGAACCGTATACAACGGCTATCAGTATGCAATGAGTTTCGTTTCGAATTTTGGTCTCTCAGCGCTTATAGAGAACGAATGGCAAAGGCTAAATGTACCAAGTGTACTGAGAGTTTTCTGGACAATACGGTATGCAATAAAATTGTCAACTATGTACTCAAAGATCACAAAGTTTAATATTTTTATTTTTTTTTAGTATTGCACAAGAATTAACTTCTATGATACTAAACGATACCATTACTACATTGAATTTTTTGCCCACCATGCAAAAATTACTTGTCGATGGCTGTGAAACGCTTACTGCTGTGCTTGGCATGACTTCAGTCATTTCAATTATTTGTCATTATATTGGCAAGGCGTTTCAATGGTATCTGCTCACCCTAACTAATGATGAAGAGAAATCTTTGGGCACTGTTTCTGCTGTTCTATTTTACATATTAGCGTTGCAAACTGGACTCACTTCGCTTTCACCTGAAAAACGATTTGTGCGCCTGTGCCGTAATTTATGCCTTTTGATTACGGCATTACTACACTTTCTGCATACTATTGTTTCTCCCATTTTGATGTCGTTAAGTGCTGCACGAAATCCCTCACGCAAGCGTCATGTGCGTGCGCTGTCGGCCTGTGCTTTTCTTCTTGCTGCTCCCTTAGGTCTGCTGACTGTTTTATGGACACGTCATTCACCATCTACATGGTTATTAGCTGTTACTGCTTTTTCGGTGGAGGTTGTTGTAAAGGTAAGCAGAAAATTTAAGTAAAAATTTAAATCATTTTGACTTAGTTTTTCTTTTATCTTTAAGGTTTTTGTGTCGCTAGCTACGTACACACTATTTCTATTAGATGCTCGACGCACAACTTTCTGGGAAAAACTGGACGATTATCTTTATTATGTGCGGGCTTTTGGTAATTCGGTAGAGTTTTGTTTTGGCATTTTATTATTATTTAATGGTGCTTGGATTTTGATATTCGAATCAGGTGAGTAATAATAACTTTGTTTGATCAAAGTACTTGCTAAATATCATTCGAACTAATCATTAATGCATCAGCATATGACGATTAATTAATGATGTAGAATTACGTAGAGTGTGTTATATGTATATAACTGGGTATGTGTGAGAATTTCAGTTCAATCCTTCTTATTACTTCTGCTTTTGTTTTTCAATTTATTTTCACTTTTTTTTCGGCTGTCTCTTAGTATCTACATTATGTACATATACAGAATAGGATCATTTTACTACAATTACAAAAATGTATTCATATATTCTTCCCAGAAAGAACAAAATTACTAAAGTGTATGAGTACTTATTTGTATCAAAGCTTAGAAATCTACATATACATGTATGTATAACCAAAGCTATAAACTAAACTCTACTTTCAATGTTAAATTCGGTGATGCTTACAGCATTGATACTTTTAGTAATATATCTTTTGACACCTGCTCCGTAAGCAAAACCGACTCTGCATCCTGTCTCGGGATAATTATTGAGCCTAGTCTGAAGTTTGACAGACATATCAATCAAGTTATTTCTCGCGTTAGCTTTTTGCTTATAAAACTTTACAGCTTAAATTTTTCCCTCCCATTCAAAATAAGACATCTTCTAGCATATGCTATCTTAATGCCACATATATACTATGGCTTAGAAATTTACTCTGGTACTAATCTGGGCAACCTGCATAGGCTGAACTTGTGTTTTAATAGAATAATTAGGTATGTCTACCACCTGCAACCTAGAGATCATGTTTCTGATTATGTACACCAATTTCTAGGGTGCTCTTTCGTAAACCTTATTTCAATGCGATGTCTATATTATTTCTATTGCTGCATAAAATACCAGCAACCTGCATATATGTATCATTAATTTATTTTCTTTTCTTAATACGCGAAGGAACTGTCAGTTGCGAATTTAGCCCTTTTCAGCTAAAAATTTTTTCATTACCTCTAGAGACTTCAAGAGCTTGCCTCAGTACATTAGTCGCGTTCTGAATCATAATTTTTTACTTTTTATAAATAAAAACTACTTTTTCTTTTTATCTTATGTTTCTTAAGTGTTCATCGCTCACAATTGATCCATAAAGTGTAATCCCAATGTCTTTCCTATTTCTATTTTCCAGAAGACTGTGCGTTAGGTTTTACATTTTTTTCCGTTTTTATTTAAGTTTGCTAAATTTTGAAATTTATAAAGCGTTTTAAACTCCTATCAATATATGGCACTTGCATGGGCATTTACATAATTGATTAATTGAATAAATAAATAAATTCGATTATGGATAGTAAGAAAACTGAATTAAATTTACTTGATTCAATTTTCATAATCAGATAATTTTGTTTCACATGTGTATCGTCGGCTTACAAGCAAAATTGACTATCTGCATAAAAATATTTAGTGGGTAACGCAAACATAAAATACAACAAAAAGAAGTTTCAACGGTTAATAAAATCAGACAATCGTTATTGAAATATGGCAAATGTTTTATTTTGTAATAATACCTATTCATGTAATTTTAGCAGTTTTCAAAAAGTCCTTTTTCAACATTTTGTTAATAATACTTAGTACAAAATAACATCGTTATCGTCAAATTTTATTCAACAGTTTTGATCTACTGCTTAATTCGCCATATTTGAAAAAAAGCTTTAGATTTAAGCTTAAGCTTTTTGATGAAGTTTTTACATAAAAGTCGAAATCAAACTTTTAGCATTTCAAATTAGTGGTAGTCAGGGTAATAATTAATTAGGTTAGACTTACTTAAAATTTCATGGACACCAGTAGAATTTCATTTAGTTCATTACGTTTGTTTTATTTTGTCTTCTATTTCCTTAAGTTTTTACGCATCTTGGCTCTGATTTCTTAAGACTTGAAAATTGTTTTGTCTTTATTTTTGGATAGCCAAATGTAGTTTGTTTGTTTTTACAACATTCAGCATTTCCCTCTTTTTTTCTTTTGTTCAAAATCTTTCATTGAAAATATAATTATAATAATTTTTGTGCAAAATTAATAATAATAGTATTCAGACTCAACAGCCTTTTTGAGCCTCGGCCTGGTTTTTCTCGTCGCTGTCTGGATCCGAAATGCCAAAGCTGTTTTTGGCAAACTTTCGAATCATTGCCAAAAGACACCTTAAAAAACGTTTTTAATTTAATACCCAAAAAATATTAAACTCATATCTTGAAAATCATGTAATTTTAACTTTTTTTATTATTATACAAAACTCAATGATTCAAAAATATGATAAAAAGCTTTGAACTTAGAGTCCTAAAACGTCATTGGCTTGTAATTTAGATAACACAAGTTCAGAATTTATTTGTTTCTTAAATCCTGGGCAGACAGATTTTTATAAAAGTTCAATATTTATCTATACTTTTGTTTGAAAATGCAGAAGAACCGAATGAGTAATAACTTTGTTTTATTTTTGAGTTAAGTTAGGCTATGTAATTTCCGGGAGCCCACTGTATACCCGACTCACATAAATTCATTCGAATAGAACCCTTTCTATACTTACATATTTTTCAAAATGGATTTAAGATTTCATGCTGATAATTAGCATCACCCAGACTAAAAACAACTTCCGAAATCCTTTTAAACGTCTCTGTCCTAACGCAGTCTCTGTATAGATCTTCGATGTTACGCTGACTAATCTTGGCGGAGTGTCCACTTAACAATAGTTCAGGATTCCGAGATTTTTTTTAACAAATTAAGCTCTGAAATTCATAGTCTGGTCCGAGCAGGTAGAAAAACTATTTTGGATTTGTAAATTTAATGTCATAAAAAGTTTTCGTCAGCAACGCAGAAGTTCTAACTTAATTTTGAATGAGCGAAGACGCTTATTCTTATCCTTTCAAACAAAAGCGAATTTAATGAATTTCAAAAGTTTACTCTTTGTCGCAGTAAAGTAATTTGAAAAATGCTTTTCTGTAAACGTGCTACAATATCTATCTATCGAATTTCGTACCCTTTTTGCACAGTGAGGATATTGAACTTTCATTACATTTTCATTTTGTCTTTTCATTCCTGTGTATTCTTATTTCTCTGTCATTATCATTTAAAATTTTTAATTTCGGTTTTACACCAAAAGAATTAAAACAAACAAAAAAAATGTGTGTGCATGTATTTTTTATTTGGTTGATTCGTACCGTATAATATAACCTGATAGCACAAAATGTAACAGGCGGCGCAATCCGGGCCATCATGATGTGCATCCATGCGTACTTCAATATTTGGTGTGAAGCTCGAGCCGGCTGGTCAGTGTTTATGAAGAGACGCTCGGCAGTTCATAAAATTTCATCGCTACCAGAAGCTACACCTGAGCAACTAAGAGATTTTGATGACGTCTGTGCGATTTGTTACCAGGTAAGTACGAAATACAAATCATTCAAAGATATTTTTATTAATAAATTCAACTTTCAGGTTATGTTTTCTGCAAAAATTACACGCTGCCGGCACTATTTCCATGGTGTTTGTCTGAGAAAATGGTTGTATGTACAAGATCGTTGTCCACTTTGTCATGAAATTATGATGTATGTAGATAAAACTGACGAAACCGAGGAGCAACAAGCTGCAAACGCTGCTCCACCAATGCAAATCTATCCAAGAGATGTAAATTCACAAATAGTAGAGCTCTTAAGCATAGATATTAATTTATTACACAATTTTATAGGATGATAATCCACAAGAAGCACAGCGACGCTCACCGGAACGTTTGGACGCTACATCATCATCAATAACAGCAAGTTCTGCATTGATTACGATGACAGCAGCAGAAGTTTCAACGGCAAGCAATACGCCCTCCGTACCTACGGTAACTGTTGCTGCCTTATCTACAACCTCATCAACACCTGCATATATGCGTCTGGATGCCACATCAACATCTTCAACACAATCTACCACAACAATTGCTGCTGCAGCGGCAACAGCAGCTTCTACACCAGCTGCTGCCGTTGCAGTCACGTCAGTAGCACCTGCACTTACGCTGCCGTAGTAGACGCAGTAGCCAAAAACACGACATATTAATTTCGTTTAGCAAAAGATGTTGGCGTACAATTTTAAGTTATAAACACTTTTTATTTAGTACTTATGTAAAAAAATTAAAACAAAAAAACAATAGCATCTTTGTGCATGTAGCTAATTTGTTTAATTATCACAACAACGACTCCGTGTGAGACATTTTACACACCTACACCGTACATGGACACTAACAGTTTTCATTACTAAAAAAATCAAACGAAACATAACGCTAATTTTCTTAAATTTGTAAATAAAAATATAAGTTATGTTCTCAAAAAAAAAAAAAGAAAATATTATGTAAAGAGCACTTACACGTTTAAAATTAGTTGAAAGTAAAATAAATATAATTAAAGATGAAACGATGATATACAAATAAAGGAGAATTGCTATATTTGGCTTCGTCATAAATAAGTCACCATTAATTAAACCTACAATTTGTTGCCCAATTGCCACAAATTTAGTTATTCAGAGTGCTTATGGCCTGAATTTATTTTTGATGATATACATTTTTGAAAATTCTATTCAAATTTTGTTATCCTATTAATAAAAATTAAGAATCTACTACTTATGCCAACGCAATTTAATTCCGTATATATTTCTGGGGTACTTAAAACTCCATCTTAGTAATTTCAATAAGCATCGTTTTAAGTATGTATGTCACGTAACTTTCAAACTTCTTTTTGTTTGTTTTAACTTTCTTTTTGTTATAAAACTTAAACATTGCCACCACAGATGACTAATTCGCATAGAAACTTAAATATAATATCATATGCTTATTTTAAATTCACCATTTTATCGTTTTACAATTTTTATCTCGCTGCATGCAAAAAAGTTGATTCTTTCATTTTGTTGTGGCCTTTATCTGCTGAATGTTGAGCCAAAGAAAAGACAAGAAGGTGGTGATCGGAGCCGATGTCGGTTGCTCTCCTTTCTCTCACTTCAAACAAAGCTATTTTTCCATGGTCTATTTATACAGATATAGTCTATCTGGTTTTCTGTGCGGTGATCGGTTGAAACCCATATATTATGCTCAACTTTTTATAATTTTCGGTGTTTAAGAATTATTTCAGGTTCTGCTACATTATATTTATTTATTGCTTTTGCATACTTTAGAGCTTCACAATTAAAGTAGGTTACATTAATGGTTGCTATCGCACGTATTTCATATATTCACATCTTTGTAGTTTTGAAACTACAAACAATGGCAGCTTAAAGCAATGGTTTTTTATTTAACCAGCCTTAGTCTCAATATTCTTTCATGATATTTTCAACGATTTAATTTTGCAATTTTCTTAAATCTACTATGAACACTAGCAATATTAACATAAAATTATAAACTGTATTTTATGGGTGATTATTTTGGCATGTTGTAAACTAAACTTATTGTTTTATTTTTTATTCCTCTCAACGTAATTTATCACAGCTGAAAAGCAGAGCTATTTTTTTAGTTTTGTAAAGTCTGATCTGAAGAAATCGATAGCAGAAAAAATGTTATAATAAGAACACATTAAATATAATAAAAAAAGTATATAATTTAAATATTTAATTTTAAGTTTGAAAAAAAAACAAAAACTTGAACAGGAAAATAAATATATATATTATTTAATAAAATATTGATTTATATTTTAGTTTGCACAACCAAATGATGAATTCAGAAAATAAATTATTTTAAACAATTTTTTGTATGCACACCTAGCGCTTTTAGTGTGGTAATTGCACATCAAAAGATTCTTAAGTTACTTGAATACATAAAACTTAGAGCAATTCAGAAATAACTTTGCAAGAGACTTAAATGTTCTTAGAAAAGAATCGTGTTTACTGTGTATAGGCTAGACAACAAATTTGTTACGCCTCTGGTTACATACCACATTTCTTTGCGTCAAGTTTTTTTATGAAATCAGCTTGTTTAATAAGCTGATCAACCATCCCGACGTGAAAAAACGTAGAAAAGTTGAGAGTAGGTCAATATTTGGCGTCATACGTTTCTTGAATTTCTCAGTGAGACAAATAAACCATTTTCAAAAAAAAAAAATATTTGATTTGAATTATTTCATTTTATCATAATCTTGTCGTCTGGCCTAATAGCACAATTGCCCAATTTCTTTTTTGTCTTAATTGTTTTGTATGCATACACATTGCTGTTATAATGTAATAATTCCTTTTATGGTTTGACTAAGCAAAATATAATTTGTGTGTTTCCAAAAGTACAGAAATATTTGAACCATACAACAACAACCAATAATTTCAAATTTCTATCTTTAACGTACGTAATTAATTGTGGTGACTATTCACTAAGTTAGACAATCACTGTGTTAAACCATTCACTGTGGTGGGAATCAACGCAACTAGATATTTGTCAAAGAAATTAAACGAAATCTTGGAAAAAAATCATACATATTATCCCCCTTTCATAGTTGGCTACTATCTCGCCATTTCAGTCGCCGAGTAAAAATTGGCTTTATAAACATACAGCCACTTCTTACTCGCCGACTAAAACGCGAGAAAGTAGCCAACCGTGAAAGGGTTTATTTTTTTTTTCAACTGTGGCACTAAATTCGTTGGACTGTTCACAGTAGATAATTCATTGTGATGGGAATTAACCCTACTTAAAACCGGCCATAGGGATTAATGAAAATCTGAGGAAAATAAATTAATTAAAGCATTTTTGAAGCATGAGCATTAATTGGGGAAATTCACGTGCGTGAGTTTTACACCACAGTAATTTGCCTGCAGTGAATTAACTTAAATGAAAACTCTCATAGTTCAATACCCGGTTCACTGCAGACAATTCAACCACACGCAATTCACTGTGGCGAAAATTCACTTTATACTGTAGTGCTAGAGTTTCTTAATGATTTATTTTTATTTTCTTGTAAAGCAAATATTTGAAATGACAAGTTGAAATGTTCTGTTGTTTCATTTTTTGAAATCTTCATTGGTCAAATTTTAATGCATCGATGTAATTTTGGGAACCATTCTCACAAAGTTAAAATTTTTGACTTTATATTTAAAATCCAATGCAGATATCGAAAAGTGAAGTATGTACATACATATGTTTTATGTTCAGTGCATGAAGGTCTATGAATTTTGATGATTTAAGTTTGCTTAATTGATCGATATTTGTTTGCTCCAACACCCACTACATGCTAATACCACACTTTGAACCCGAAACAAAGGCGTTGTTTTGGGCAGTAGTTAGCAAAAAAATCTACAGTTTTTGTGCAAAATTTAATTAAAAATATTTTCTTTTTTAAGCCTTTTCCATTTGTATAATGGTTTGCAAAATAATGTGTAAAAAACCTGAACATAGTCCATTTTAGGGAAACTTTTTTAAATTTTGGGCAAGTTCCGCTAATGTAATTTTGGGTAAGTTTTGACCACAAGCCTCCTAGGCTTCCTGGAGTCAAAAAATGGTACACATATCCTAAAGTTTTCAACGTCTAATAAGAAATTAAAAGTGTTGTGCTCAGTAGTAAAACGATTTTGAAGTCCCAAGCTCCGGCACATGACAAGCACCGCAGGTGATGTTAAAATAATATTGCATTGCTAAAATGAATGAATTTACATTAAACTGAATGTCGAATATAAAATAAAATTTTGGCTGTTTCTTAGATTATTTTTGCTTAGGAAAACGTTTCATTGCCATAAAACTTTCAACAATAACAATTTTTGATATAATTTTGATTAATTAAAAATTAACTCATTGTAGTTTCTTAACAAATGGTAAGGAGAAACACGACAACAAGTAGTGGTACGTACAACAGTCGTACGATCAGCACGTTCAAAGTTGGCCTTAACAGTTTCATAATAACGTCCATCACTGTAGAGTATAAAGAAAATAATTTTAATATCGCTTTTATTTTCCATCATTTCTGAAAGGCTTTTATTTAAATGAGCGGCGTTTTTGAATTTCCTCATATTAATATTCAAGCGAAAATTTATTTCATTTTTGATTGAGCAGTGTTTCACTTAATTTAGAATGGAGAAAATATATTATTGAACTAGTAAGAAAGAAAAATCATGCAATACGTCCAGCACCGGTTTTGGCAAAAGAGTATATGGCCATCTCCACCAAAAATATCATTTTGGCTAGCCTCGTTTTTATTTTTTTTTTTTTTTGAGCACACTCTTCAACCATGATTTTTCTTGAAACTAAGACTGTCTTGAATTAATATTCAAGGAGCCAAAACCTCGGTGATTTGCCATGGAATGCTCTATATATACGATTTGCAAGTTGCTGCTATAATTTCTGTGTGGTCATAATCCAAGGAGTTTTCATATTAATGCGTTCAGCATCGACTTTATTAGCCATAGTGCTTCTGAAGTAAAGTCTTAGCTAAATATTTGCACTGCTCAATTCAATTTTCATCACTCAAAAAAGTTTTTTTTTCTCCGCAGAAATTATATTTTTTTTTAGCACATTAAAAATTTTTTTTTTACTGCTCCATTTTCAGTTTTCACACGAAATTCCACGCTGAATTCATTTTTTCACCACTCATTTATATTGTTGCCTTTCTGAAACTTTTACCTTAGAACCATGCAACGCAGCTTTAAGCACTTAACACGCAACAGATCAATAGCTTTTTGACTTTTATCCGAAAATCTTAAATTGTCAGGATCCCATCTATAAAAATTAAGAAAATTCAAAATAGCTGAACTCATAATGTGGTATTTTAATCATAGAAACATATTTTAATTTGTTAAGATGTTTTAGATTAATCTTAATAAAAATTCCCACTCAACTTGATTTATATTCTATTTTTGATTTTTTCTTGGTTACGATGTAAAAAGTTTAATTGACTGCGACTATAAACTTACAAGACCTTGCAATCTCGAAAATATGTAAGTACATTTCAACTTTTTCTTTTTAGTCTGTAATACCAATTATAAATTTAAAACAAAAGGTTGAACAAACAATTTTTATAAAAGTTTTTTATAGTTCAGTCAACAAAGATTATTGCCTTGCAAAAAGTGGAACAAGTTCGAACACAACTACACAAGTACACAAAATTTTTTTATTTGATATACTCTGAAACTCATGATCCATCAAATAGAATGACCATAGCAAACTAGAGAACGATAATAAGCCCTGGAAGTTTCGTAAGCTCTTACGTCTGTTACGCTTTTCCGGTGTTTTTCAAATGATTACAAATGGGTCTATGTTTTTCTTAAGTTAACATTCGTTCATTTATATGACCCAATTCGCTTTACAATGATGTGGCAACGTTTAGAATAAAGTATTAACTTTGAACCTTAAGAATCACAAGAGATTCAGAAGAGTCCAAAATACATAAAATTGAAAGAAAGCACGTCCTTAGATATCTAAAGCATTGCGGCATTTTTCTCTTATGCTTTACTTGTTCCACGACTTTGAAATCCCCTAATGTTGTACATTAGAGGGGATCGAAATTTAAATTCACCACTACAGGGTCTGAAAAGTTAGAGTGAGGCTTTCTGCATAATTTTATTTATTTCGATCAGAGAAAACTCAATGGAGTAGAATTAATTATCTCGAAGGCCCTTTTTATCAACAAAAAAAAATGTGATTGTAGCTTTTTTTCTTCACAGAATGCATACCTAAGTTTGCTAAAAGATAAAGATTAAGTTCTGACTGCTCCATTTAGTTTTCTTCGACCGAAATAAGAAAGGATGCAGAATCGTGCTTAAGAATCTCTCTAATTTTTCAGACCGCGTCGGTTTGACTTTTTTTACTCCATACAATTCGATCTGACTTTGTATTTACTTATAATCTGCACTGAGAAAATTATTTGTTAGAATATCACAAATTATATTTGATACAGAGCATTTAAACATTTGATTGAAATGCTTCAACCAACATCTACCAGTATTTGATTCAATTACAATATGTTTGACTTAAATAAATATTTGATTGCTCTATATCAAATATACATTTGTTGTATTTAAACACATCATTTTCTCAGTGTACCAGTTTATTGCTCTATGAAAACCGACTTACCTCAACTCCAAACGTTCCAAATTGATACAGTTTGATGCAATGGTATCCATCAGCTGATCAACATGTATATTGACTCCCAACTTCTCGGACGTACCCATAACAATAATTCTAAAAAGTTTTAGAGAAATTGTGATCTTAAAAGTATCTCTCGTAACTAAACTTGAAGCTTACTTTGCATTCGATAGCACTGGTAAAGTAGCCATCCACAATTGATCCGTAATATGTGTCATACCAGAAAGACAACAAGCACTCAATTGAGCTCCATGACGTAGGAGAAACTTCTGCAAAGCATCATCCGTAATGTTATCCGATGAATCCAAATCCAAAGAAATCAAAGATCTATTACGGTATAGTTTAAACTTTTATAGCAAGAATTAATACCATAATCTACATACCTTGTCATGCCAGATTCCATCCATTGCTTAAGGACCGAATCGTTGAAACCATTAATTTGACCAGCTGATAAAAATTTCAAATTCGGTATCCTAGACAGCATATCAATCAAACATTCTGCAGATAAATCAGTAGCAGTAATGTCCAACTCCTGTAACGCACATTTGTCCCATTCAGCTTGCATTACAAACTCTGATTTTAGACTGGTGCCATTCATTAACAAGCAATTCAAACGTTTGGAGCGTTGTATTAAGGTCTTAAGAGTAGAACCAGTAACTTTATTGCAAAAGTTAACAGCCAAACACTCCAACTGGTGGTCGAAGGTAAATTTAATATGAATTTAAAACATATTTAAGAGATGAAAAGCCAATATTAACAATTGGTAGCACAAGGTGTGCACAAACAAGTTTTTTTTCAGCGCCTTTTTTTGCTTCCGTCATGTCGATTATTGAGCTGGGAAATATGGTGTTATGTAGGCGAGAAGTCCATGTTATCTTAGACTGATCTTTTTTGTGCACACCTTGTAAGAAATTTGAGCAAACCTGTATACAATTAGAGCTGAATGCATCGATATGCGAGTCATCTATAAAGTTAATGCCATACAAATTAATGACACGCAAATTTGGTGTTGCTGATTTTAATTTATGCACATTGATAACTTCGTAAATTTCCTCCTCTTCCTGATCGCACTTCTCATAGGTACCTATCAGATGAATCACTTCTAAGCCATTGATGAAGTTGTATATCTTGCGCATGAAACCCTCCATAAAGATGACCTCCGACAAACAAATGCACATGTAGCGCAATTTAGTGGGAAAAGCCTGCATTTCACTGAAATCATGCAACTGCATAGCTATGAAATAAAATTGAAAAATGATTGCATTTGCTCGATGTTGTATTTTTATTCAATACAATTGATTTACCTGTTGAAAAATCCAACAGCATATGCGTGAGATTCGGACATTTTCCGGATAGCTCATGCAACACAGTATGCGTAATCAACTCAATTGGTAACTCGATGTAACGTAATGTTGGTCCAAAACGTACGGAAATCAGTGACAACAAGGACTCCAGCGAACCGACATGCAAGCCTGATACTTCAGGACGTAGAGAAACATTTTTCCATAGACGTGTATCATAGGCAATACGACGCCAACGACGACAAATTCGCGCCAAGCGACAAATCTCACGATGCGAAAGATATGAGAAAATGTGGAGCAGCACCTTATCGGGAAGTTTCTCAATGGTCTAAAATGCATTATTAAATGATCAATTGTGGTAAGTACAAAAATTGGTTTTTCAGATAGTATTTATTTTATTCTAAATATATCCTCAAATTTTTATGATATAAGAAAGCGGATTGGTTCAATAAAATTCGTTAGATCATCGTTCTATTGAAATGTACCAAGCAGCGGAAAACATGTTTTTTTGTATCTAAGATTCTGCTCTATTCCATTATTACAGGCAGTTTTTAAGAACGCCACCATTTTGTTTTGGCTACTCTGCTAAACCGGCTGACTTATGAAACTTCGTCGTACTGCGATCGAAACAATTGATTTATCCCTATAAATTAGCCTCTAAGATTTTGTGTCTTTACGCCTTTAAATTTTTATTAATATATTTTTCTTTAAGTCTACTAGTTATCAAGTAATAAAATAAATATAAATACAAAATCTTTTTTAAAAATTTTGTTTTTGCAACAAAAACATTTATATACCGATCTCATCGATCGAAAAATGTATTTTTAGCTGCTTAACCTGCTTCAGAAATCAGAAATTTGTCTGTAAGGTTCGTATAGATGTTGATATACATATATATTTTTATATGCATTGGCCAAATATACTTAATATTATATTTTGAAATTTTTTTCTATGGTAAAAAAAAAATTAAATATCTCAAAATTTTATTTAGATTGTCGAAAAGCTTAATGTTCATTGGTAATGGACAAAAATTTCATTTTGCACTTAATTGTTAAGTATTTCAAAATCCTGACTTGATAGAAAAATTTTAATTTCAGATTCGGGTGAAACAGCTCAAAATCTAGAGGACTGCATTACTGGCATTCCCGATGCACAGCACTTTTTTTCTTGTAAACCTGTGCTATTTATGCAGAGGTTTACAATACGACTGTCAATGTGTTGTATCAGTTCGGCAGCAAGTATGCGGTTGTTTCTATGCCACGCGAAAATTTTACTTTGTTGTACAGTTTACAAATTGCTTAACTGAATTGAAACAAGTGTCAGGGGGTTTTCTTTTTTTATAATTGCATACCGTATCAGCAAATGGGCTTCGTACTGTTCCATCCGATAGATAAACTTGAGATGCCTCCACTGCCAACTGACCCCAAATATCAGTAGATAAATCCATATTAGAGAATTTTAATTCACACTTCTATTTTTCTCGAGTGTATACTATATAATGATTTTATCGTTTTAATCGAACTTTTCGTTACAAACTATTGAAATATTCTTCAGAATATTTTTTGCAATATTGTTTCACAAAATTTCACAATTGTAAAGAATTTCACTATGTTTTAATTAACTTATGTAAATTTTTTGTAGAAGAAAATTGCAAATATCAACCTGATCACGTTGTGATATGAATTAACTCTCTACAAAGAATTTCCAAAATACCCCTAGCTAACGCATGGGAAATTTTATTTTTAGCTCATTGAGAGGTTTGTGAAAATGTAAAATTTTCGAATAAAAAATTAAAAGTTTTTATTCTTACTGTCTGCTGTCTCTCAAAATGCACCAACAATAAGATCAGCTGGTATCAGCAGATGCTTTTAGGAAATTTTGTCTTTTGTTTTCAATTCGAAATTTTCTGCGCGCGTTTGTGTGGGCCACAAATTCTGTTTACTGCCACCAGATATTTTCGGTTCTTTCATGTTTTGGTTTTTTTTTTCTTTATTTTGAAATTTTGTACTTTTCGTACACTAAACATAAATTGTATCTAGCAAATGTAAACGATTTTGATGTTTTTCATTACTTACCAATTTCTCTTTGGATGCGAACGTAATGTCATCTCGTCCAATTGCCGACGATGATGTTTGCGCTGCCAAAACATTCCAATTATCCATATTATATATGTTTTTTCGATATAAATTCTAAAGTGCACTGAACTTGGATTGTTTGTTTGTGTGACTGATATGCTTACAGCATATTTGATGGCTCCTGCTTTTTAGCAAATAAGGAAATCATTTTTCATTTTCATACCTACTTATTCATTTGAAACAGTACGGAAGCATAAAGTTAATTTTGGTTAGTTTTCGCTTCTGCAATGTTTCTGGAAATGATCCTCAATTGTGAGCAATGGTGCCATAATTTGAAAAAAAAAAAAATGTAATATGTATATTCTATTGATAAGTTGAATTTTGATATATTAGGTTCGTACATACATAAATTGGAATATAAACCTCAATTTTAATCGAATTAGTTTGTCTTTTTAAGGAATTGTTTTCAAGGCTGTTAGTCGCACAAAATAAGGCTTTTTTTATTTTGAAAATCATAAATTTTATTATATTTTTTTCTTATAAGCAAAAAGAACATTTTTTTGTTTTCTTTAATGCATTTTGCGCTGTAATTTTTTGTGTTTTTTGCACTTTCAGTACTGATCAGGAGGCTCAGTAAAAAATATAATAGAAATATTTGCATTTATTTTAATTTGATAGAAAAAAAATATATTGTAGACAGATAAAGAACTTAAAGGACTAGAATTTTTCAGGCAACTCTTATAAATCAATTAATCCCAACTTGGAACAAAGGGGTTAAGTCTATGCAAAGAATTCCTTCAACTTTTAGAAATTTGCCAAGTTCTTGTCCTGAGCTTTTCTGAATCATTCCTACTGTTTGTGTCAAATTTGGTTCCATTACCTTAAAAAAACTCTTTTTACACTTATATATAGCGCTTTAAATGTTTTACTTGTATGGGCGGTAGGCGTTTTCATGAACCGATTTCAATATCAAAATCCACGTGTGCCTGCTAAGCGAACTTCATTCAATTATCTCGCTCAGGTTAACCGTAAGCTTTTTGTCCAGACGGACAAATAGACGAATATGGCTATATAGACTCAGGTGGTGACGCTGATCAAGAATACATATTTTTCTGATGTATTAAATTTTTCTTGTACAGTCGACGAATGTCCAATTATACGAATGCAATATTTTGTACACATACATATGTCTCTATAATACGACTAGCAGTAACTTTGACTGTTCAATAGTACGAATGCGATTTTTTTCCTCAATAGGATTTGTGTTTTTGTTTATATTTTGAAATTTTAAAAAATATTTTTAAGTCTAGAATCGTTGTTAAGCTCATTTGTTGTGAAAAGTTTTCAGTGAAAGTTGATTTTAAGTAAAAAAAAAAAATGAAACAAACGTATTTTTTTCCATGATAAAATAAATATTCTCGCAGATTGTGATAAAAAGGAGAGTCCTTATCAGACATTTCGAATAAATGCGGGTGGGTATTCAAAGTCAACCATCTTCAAGAAGAAGCATTACAAATAAATTTTCAAGTCAAAAAACGGCAGAGCTTAATGACAGAGTTTTAAAGGAACTGATTAGAGCACATTTAGAGAAGACCCTTTTATTCAGGTTTTTTTGTTTTTTTTTTTTTTTTTGTTGTAAAAATGTATTTAAGTAGGTAGGTATTTGAATTACGAATTATCTTTTGAGCTTTGTTTTTGTTTAATAATTAAAAAATAAGAGAGTTTTTGAATATTGTATACATACAAATGTATAATTTACTAAAAACACAGTGCAAAATTTCGTTACGATAATAAGAATTTTTCGATTATACGAATAGGCCTGACACTATATCATTCGTATTATTGGACGTCGACTGTACTCCAATAGATGAGAAATTATCAAAATATTTCAGCTAAGCAATTCAATTTTTTGAGATATTTCGACAATCACTTGTCCTTTGCCCTAAACACTTCTCTTTTCAACAAACGATTTATAATACATATGTAAAATTAACGGTGATTCTTGTCAAAAAACAAAAAGTTTTTGTTGCAAAAATATTATTATTTCCCACAAAAATTTTCCCAAACACTTGAAGTAGTTCTATAAAGCATTTTTCTATAAAACGCCATACCGAGAGAAGTATTTAAGATAATGAAACCAAAATTCACACAAATGGTTTGGTCTACCATCAGACAAAAAGTTGGCGAATTTTGTAAAGCATGAGCTTCAAATCGTTACACAGAGAGATATTTAAGTAAATGTTACCAAATTCAATATGGGTACACTTAGTCAAACCAGACAGGAAGAAGAGTGGTGGAAGAATCGCCCTTTTAATAAAAAATTAAGTCTTACACGAACTCTTCCTGTTAATGTGGTGTAAGAACTTAATTTTTTGGCGAGGCCAAATATAAAAAGTTTTATTTCATAATACAAATATATTTCATATACGAATTTACAAAAATGTATTTATCTACATGTGTAGTATTTCTGACAATATGAAAGTCAAGTACTTTAATTACTCTTTAAAATCCATTTTTCTTCATCCCCTACTTTTTATTAAAACAAATCGCCATAATTTACGTATTTCTTTCTGTTGTAAAATTAACTTTTTGTAATTAACATTAATTTGGCCGTTGTATGCTCATCGTTATTATGTATTTTATATTACATTTTTTTTTTCTGTTATTGTTTTTGTATCGAGTTGGTGAAAAAAGCTAAACCGATTAAGGATTAGTATAGTTACACATATTGTTGTAATTCCTTAACGATGTATACTCTTCAGGTGTGGGCAAACAGTTTGACAATAAACACTTGTTAGTTGGTTATTTAACTGATGAGCCTAAAAGTATGATATGGTTAATATAACTTGTTATAAATGCATTCAAACCATTTATAATATTTATTTAATAACACAAATAACTTTATTGTTTAAAGTATTTAAAACCTTTTTATTGCCTTAAAAAATCATTATTATAATTTAATAGCGCTCATTATCACTAACAATGATACATATTTTAATCACACGTCAAATTAATAGGCTATTAACGGCACTGACGGACGAAAGTGTTTTTGAATTCATGGGAAATTATTTTTGGCAAAGATTTATTTTTGAATTTCCGTCAACATACTTACATGTAAGAAATGTACAAAAATGTAAAAAGAATAAATTGCTGCTTGTTGCAACATATGCAATACAACACAATTAGTATTTATTAATAATTTTTGCAAGATGATAATATTTTGTAATAAAAAATATTTTGTTACACAACTTGAAATATTTTATTAAGTTTTTTTTTTTTTTTTTTTTTAATTATGCACATATTTTACATCATCCTTTGATAATTGCACAGATTTGTAATTTCGCTTTTAAGAAGTATTGTATATATGTATATATATATTATTTTTATTTTTTATTATTATATATATATATATAGGTATGTATATACTATATAAACTTACAAATGCAGTTGTTGAGAACAATTGAAAGACTTGTGCAAAAATTTCGATAGGTAAATCTCAAAATCACTAATTTTTAAAAGGAGATGTTGACCGCTGCGAAAATACCGTACAACTGAAAATTTTTTTATTGAAAAATATTTCAGATTCAACAAAATTTATATTTTTCGCTACAACGAAAATCGGGCCACAACAGCGACGTTGATTTGTAGCAAAGAAGCCCTTCGCAAAATAGCAACAATACAAAAATTGCAATATGCAGAGGCAACGATCAACGATCACGTCACGTCAACAATATGCGAGTATGCAAGTGAACAATGTTATCAGATGTGCAACGCATTTTTGGCAACAGCAACGAACTTGTAAATTTTGATAGAAAACAGAAGTTAAGATACATACATACTTAAAGAAAAATTAATGATCAAGCTGATGTAAACAATAGAAATTAGATGAAGCATTCACCGAAACAAATGTTTAGATAATATTGCACAGAGCAGAAAAAACAATAAACTAAAGTGAGATGTTGAAAAAGTTTAAGACATGGAGTTATTTAGGAACCTAAATGAATGTAAAAGGTCCCAATAAGAGCGTCGGGCTTAGTTCAAACAAATCAATCAAACACAAGCAGCTAATATAAAAATATTGAAAAAAAAATATCCCGAATGTGATAAATAAGTTGTTTTCTTGTGGTTATTTTTTGTGCTATTATTTCGAAGAACATGCAGCCACACAAAAAAAAATTGTTCTCTTATCTGAAGACAGACCATATTTTCTATATATTTTAGGGTCTCTGAATCCGACTCCGACCTCAAAATCACTCCATCACATTCCGGATTTGAGATTTTCTTACCAAAAAATACAAAACTCAGGTTTTATTGGTATGTTCGGAAGTATATTACACCGCGAATTAAGTTTTTTCATCAAAACTCGCTAGGGCGTGTGAAGGTACTACCCTTCAAAACACATCGAAATATATCGATATTTCTTTTTTTCCCCGAGATATAGTAAATTTAAATATATATATATATCATCAACTTAAATTTTTTCCCAAAAAAATTTACTTTAGCCATTTTAAGAAAAAATTCTTATATATTTGCTTTAACCATTTTAAGAAAAAATTCTTATATGTTGAGAGGATCGGGAATTGCTTTTTTTCAACTTGACAATCCTCTTCCGCACACCCAAAAAATTTAGGAACGATACAGTGAGTGAAATTTTTTCACTTGTAACAGTTTGGAACATAATATCTGGTTTGAGATGCTTTGTGTACAGTAAGTCAAACAGCACTTTTTATGCTCTTAGGTGTGCTGAATCTGTCCGCCCACAGAGTTTTTCGATCACGATCAGACGAAAGTTTACAATATAATGCCATTGAGATCGTAGTAAAGCTAAGAACTTACTGATCATAGGCAAAGATATATTGTGACGCGGAGTTGCCCAAACGATTATTTTTTACTCATTCACTTCTAAAGAGAAAAAAAATTTAAATTTATTTCCAGAAAATCCTAGATAAATAAATTGGTGCTCATACGACATGGATAATTCCCGACCATGGATTTTTTCTCGGCAGCCCTGAGTACAAATCTTACATTTGTTATGCTTCTTGCAACATATTAAACTGCTCTGAATCAGCCTATTTAAAATAAATATGGGTATAAGAGAATATAAGATTATTGTAAAGGAATTATGTATTAGGACGTAAGGAATTCAAGGATTAAAAGAACTTTAATAAATAAGATCTTGTATATTTTTGGGTGATGAATGCAATAAGGAATTTTCGGACTAAGAAATATTTCCTCTCTTCAACTTTGCATATCTCTTTTTAATCAATAATCGGAACTACCATCAAATACAAAGGTAATATCATCAGATAGATTAATGGAAATTATTGTACAGATAATTACAAGTGATGCAAATGAAGGATATAAGGTTAATGTTCTGTTGTCTTTTTTTTTCAATTGACTCTGCAAAATTTTGTTAGACTGCTCATAGCATATTAAGTTATGTTAAGAGACTGTCCATAAACTACGTTGTTTAATTTTGTCTTGGTTCGAACCCCCAACCACTGCCTTACACCACCAATCACCACCTCTTTCAACCCCCCCCCCCCCCTTCCACTAGTGCTTCTTAGATTTTTCATTGATACTTGAAGATTGATGTACTCCAAAATTATTAAAATTATTGGGTATATAATGAGACAGACCTGTAGAACTGCCTCCTCCACGTAGCTCAAAGTAACATTTTGATAAAGACAACACGTGACTTATGGACAGCCCCTTATTTTTGAATCAATATTTACCACCCAAAAAATTGTTATCTACGAAGATCACCATATGTCTGACATTTTTATTTTTAATTAAAATCATCTCCTACAAAAGCACAATAAACATAATGTCCATATAGTATTTTTTAATTAATATCTTGTTACCATTTGAACGAATTAGATGAATGAATGAATCATATTCAAATCGTATACAATTACAAGACGAAGATCGACCAGACAACAGAATACATTGCAATGTAAACAATAAAACGTCATTGTTAATTAATTTAATTAATGATTCAAATTACGTTCTATCTGCTCTTACTCACTCATTCTCTGGCTCTTGTATTGTCTTCACTTTATCGTCTACCCCCATCATTACGTACAGTATACTTTGAACTTAGTGCCTTGACCAACTTTTTATTTCTTGTAACCCGATCTTTTGAACGGTCAGTAACGAAATTGTAGCGCTTGTGAACAGTTCTATTCATCAGGTTTAATAACTTTTTATTAAAAGTTATTATTTTTTAGAATACTCCCTGAAAGAGAGTTACTACGTCATCATTGCGTTGCATATCTAAAATTCGGTTTGTTTAAGAGAACGTTACGCTTTAAACCTGATAAGTGCATACAAACATACGCGCGTTTCAAACCAAACTCTGACTAAGGTGTGTCATATCAACATCAACGATATCTGTGTATTCTGGCCAGTTGTTATAGTGTAGGTAAAGAAGCCAACAATACGTTGGCAATAACAACAGCTTGGAAATATCAGCACTACCTGAGAACTGTACAAACTAGGGTGTATCAAAAATTAAACTAAAATAATGTGAATGTTTCTTTTGTAGTCGAAGAAAAGAGAAAATCTAATACACATTTTTGTTTCAAATTCCTACTGTAGAAAAAATGCCTTATCTAAGCCATTTAAAGGATGGACGTAATATTCATTCCAGAAATCGGAAATTTATATCATTTCAAAAAACAAATGTATGCTTAGATTTTGGATTTGGTGGCAATGAGATATCAGTATCCTCACAAAATCAAGGTCTTTAAATTTATGAAATTTCATAGTCGAAATTTCTAGACCATGTCAAGCTTTGAAATATATAACTTATGGAAAATAAAAGCCTTCCGCTCTCCCGATAAGCAAGTTTATTTAGACCGTTTTACTGAAAAATTTCAATTTTCTCAGTTATCTTGATGGCGCATTTTTGTTTTGAAAGTGGAAATGTTTTTAAAAACTGAAGCCATTAACAAAATAACGGAAAAAAACAATCTGTGTAAAAAATTTTATAGAGGACATATTTAGTATAAAAAAAATCCAAAACTAATAGTTTTTTCCAATGGAAATGTGAATTTTTACTGAAAATATGCCCAAAAATTACTTAATTGGGAGGGGAGAAGACAATTAACTATCATAATTCAATGGATTTTCATACAAAAAGTCACTTTTTGAACTTTTACTGTTTTGAAATTGTTTTTGTGAAAATTGTAATAATGATAAGTCTTAAAGAACTATATCATTCAGAGAGAATAAATAACTTTTATCTAAATTATTGATATATCTTTCAAAACCCAGTATTCACTGCAACCGTCTAAATCAATTTGAAAATGTGTTTAGCCTTCACGCCAACATTCAAGGTCAAATATTTTACCAAAACTAAAATATTTTTCGTAAACTTTTTACTAACGAAATATTTCTATGAATGGGAATTCTCAAATGAGACTACTTTTATATCGTTTTTTTAACAAACTAATAGAAGTAAAATTTTTAAGTTCACCCTAATAACCACCAACACACAGTTTAACATGTCTTGCTCTTTACTGAGTTATTAAACTCAGTTATTGCTGAATATATTGCAGATAGCACTAACACTTAGCAATATCAGTTTCGCATTTTGCTCCCAAATTTTTTGTCAATTTATTTTGTTAAAAGTTGTTGTTATTTAGAAGCGTGCTATAAGAAAATTGATAAAATAATTAATTAAATTGAATAAAAACAAAATCTTAAACATTTTAAAAACTAACTGAAGTATTTTCAGTATAATATATAAATAAAATAAATCAAAAAAAGTACGAGCAAGAAATCAACCATCGAATATCTAAAGTAGAGCCCCACCGAACACAACGAACATATCGAATCGAAATACTACTCATAACCCTAGTATACTTTCTTATCAATCAGTGAATCATGTCACAATACGGTGCCGAAAAGGCTCTTGCCTATTTTTACCCACTGGTTATGATAACCTCTGTTGTTTGTTGCATTACATCCGCTGTGGCCTGGACACATTGGCGTTATGTACTCAACGCTTGTCCGGAGACGAATTGCGGTTGCTTTCTACATGGACGCAGCACCTATACCAGTTTTGAGGGTGGCCACATAGCCTATTGTCATTATGCTACTTATGGACTTGTGTTACCATTATTTTTCGCCATAATTTTCGGTTTATACCATGTCTATAGAATATGCATGGGTACGGCCAAAAGAAAATCTGGTACTACCACCATACGACAAAGGTAAGTTTTTTTTTTATAATTTAAATTAATAAATAATTACTTAAAAATTTTGTTCTAAGACTAGATATCGGTTTCGTTGTGTAGACAGAAATTGTTAATGGAAATGATTATTCATTTAAAATTGTGTGGGATCAATTTAAATTTGTGGCAAAGGTTAATTATAAGTAGTTTAAATTTAAATTGAAACTATAACCATTTTATTTGCTACATGGCATAAATATTTTGTTCAACATTTTAAATGTTTGGGCAAAAAGAAAAGACTTACTTGACTTGACCAATGTATCATACTTATGTATGTAGTAAAAAATGTAGTGTATTTCGACGTGAATTGAAAGAAAATTTCTGGATAATATTTTTGAGGGTATATACTCAAATGTTAACCGATTTTTTTCTGTCGCTTTTTGTTTTGAGAATTACAAAACTTTTATGTGACTTAGTGCTTTGCCCACTTCCACATACCCGCCTTGCTTTTCTTCAAAATAACCTAGAAAGAGTCAAAATTTAAGTAATACATTTCATTGCAATATGTTTTATGATTCTCGAGAAATAACTAAACGTAAATTTTAAGATTTGAGGTCACGCCTTTGATAAAAGCTTTATAAAATTGAAACTCTTCTAATCTTCACCTTCCAAAATTCATTAAAATCAGCCGAACCGTTTTGAAAAGTGTTTTTCTTCAGCATGAAAGTCTCATGATCACGTTTTGAAAGCAAATGTATAGGATAAACAAGGTTAGGTTAGGATGATAGTGATATTGCCATATGTAGAAAAATAGAGTGATAATGTACTTTGAAATTTTGCTGGTGGCTGATTGCACCCCCAGGCTTTCAGCTTTAGAAAGTAATTGCTTAACTTTTTAAATATAGTAACCTGAAGAAGTGCTAGGGATTGCAGATTAGTTGGTAGCCAAATTAAGTTCGTGATTCTGTCTCATGTGCGACCACCAAATCCTTAATAGACGTTTCAAACATAAACTTACAAAGGCTTACGTGATTGGGCTTACGGGATCATGATTCGCAAGCATGTAGCAACAGTGGAATGATGTTAGATTTCTATATTTAATGGAGTTGATCAAGGACAATTCTTGCTTTGTTGTCGCCTTTAGTAGTGAGAACGGTGCAGACTAATGTATTGATGCTTATGTTGTTTCACTATATCATAAGTTACGGGAAATATTATATATGTACAAATACTGTAAAATATTACCCTCAATGACAAACTTTGATAGTTTTCATATCTTTTACATATTATATACTTGCAGATCTGGTGACATGATTGTCGTAACGGCTGAGTCTGAATTAACGGACAACGGTGTATCACCATATTATTGGACACCAGCTGCTCTAGTTGCCTCCATTATGGCAATATACACGCTTATCTACGCGTCTATATATACCGATGGATATGAAGTGACCTGCAAACAATATCGTGAATCTTTGCTCAAAGAAATTCAAGGCGTAGGCAATATAGTACCCGTCATCAAAGGACGTCTCTCGTGTGCTGCTATATTCGATTTTATGGACTACTTGGTTGAATCTATATCGTTTGAAAGGAGAAAATATGGACGTATTAATAGCTCGATTTGTTTAACAACTACATTGGTGTGTGCATGGCTTGCAGTTTTCTTTTGGATTTGTATTGCTGTTATAAATGTTATTCAATCACGACGCACAAAAGCAGCAAGGGTTTAGATCTTGACATGAGATACATCAAAGTGAGGGTAATTTACTTTTTAAATGGATCTGTAAGCGTAGCAAACAAGTTGCCATGAAAATATTTTACAAATCTATTATATATTTTATTTTTAAACTCGTTAGTTTAAGTAACAAATTTTCCACATCTTATCATTACACAAATTGTATTTTTAGGAAGCATATACCACGTAAAAAAAAATAACATTAAAATTTTACTTGTAAAAGTTTCAGCTATTTATTAAAATGCAACTCATACAGATGATATTTAAAGTTTTTGAAATTGTGTGCCTTATTTGTGTGTTTATCTTTCAGTAGTCCAAGAGCCCTTAGTATCATTAACACCTCTCAATTGAAAATTAATTCAAAGATCATATAATATGTATATATTAAGCCGTTAGTTATGTATATATTTTTTATACACTTATTCACAAAAGCTTGTGAATTTGGCTATGCGATTGAAAGAAACAGTATTTTGTTCAAAGTTTTTCATCAAATCAGTCATATTTATTTACTATTATACTACTAAAGGAAACATAAATTAATAAATCACATTTGAAAAACTTTTAAAAAAAATTATATATGACTAAACATTTCATTATACGGGACCTCACAAAAGTATGTGCATTTTCGGATTCATTTCTTTTACAACAAACTTAAAACAATATTTGTAAAAAAATTAGTACTTTTTATGGTACCTTCCATTGCTATGGACTGCTGATAATGGCTGGGGCATCGATTCGACAAATTTACGCCACAACTCTGGTGTAATTTTATCCCATTTTTCTTGCAAAACATTTCTAAGGCTGATTTTGGACGAAATGTGGTGAGTTCTTGTACGATCCTCCAGATGCGACCACAAATTCTCGATAGGGTTCAAGTCTGAAATTTTTGGTGGTGTTATGAATTGTTTTGTAACGCGTAATATCCATATTTTAACGTCCCAAGCCGTGTGTTTGGGATCGTTATCTTGTTGGAATAATAGTTAATGGGGAGTTGAGCCCATTTTAGTAGCGCTAGCGTATAAGTTCTCCTTCAAAATGGACAAACACACATTTTTGCCCATATTTCCATCTATAAATTTCAAATTTCCAACACCATAAGCGGACATACATCCCCAAATCATAACCGGCCCACAGTCGAGTATCAAGAAATAAACCACTACTTTCAAAAATAAATTTCAATCGCATAGCCAAATTCACAAACTTTTGTGGGTAAGTTTATGTTAGGAACGTCTGCGCCCATTAGAATAATGTATTTGTCATTTGAAAGATTATTTTATAAGCTATACAAATACTGCATAAAAATTAATTAAATATCAACTAATCTAACTAAATCAATATCAACAAATTAAAAAATATCCTTCTGTAAAAAAAACAACTTAAGGTATTATCTTCGGCCAGACCGAAACTCACATACCCTACACTGCACTGAAAGTATCATTTAAATAAATGTTAAAAAGACGTTGAAGAGGTTGAACAAAAGGTTGAAACAGTTGAAAAGGATGAAAAAGTCGAAAAAAATTGGAAACCATTGAAGTAAATTTAAAGAAATTCAAAATGTCGAAAAAATATGCAAAATGTTGAAAAAAGTTTAAAAATGCTTAACCTGTGCTTGTATAGTATCTACCCGGGTAGATATTGCAATTTTGACAACTTTTATATTGAATGCAAAATAAATACATATATCTATAATATTTATTCGTAATTTTTTTTTCACTTTGAAATTTTCAACGGACATAAAACAAATAGTTTTAAAAAAAAAATCATGTATCCGATGCAATAATTATGAAAAGTACGTATAAATGTAAATTCGTACAAAAAAGTTTTTCAAGCATGCGAAGGTTAAGAAGTCGAAAATATACGCAAAATGTTGAAAAGACTTGGCAGAGGTTGAAAAACTCAAAAAAAGTTGAAAGACGTTGGAAAATATTAAACAATTCAAAATCGATGAAAAAGTCAAATTTTTGTAATAAGAGACCTTATAACAAGTATATCTACCTCCTTAAAATTTCATAACGATTACGTTGTGAGTTCTCTTAATATAACGATAATATATAGTGTGGGCTGTGCCTCGCCATTCAACTAGTTTTTCCAGCAAACAGGCTAAGATTGTATTGATGACTGCTTTCATTGACTTCATCTCTTAAATTTTTATGGAAATCGTGTGTACCAATTTCGAGATATGCAGAGTTAAAATCTTATTTGTTAGAAAGTGCCACGTCCACTTTTCCAATTCCGCCCAGTTTAATCACAATTCAATATATGTATGATATGTATCCGTTTACCAAATTTTATCATAATATCTTGCACGGTTTCCGAGATATGGCGGTATAAAGGGTAAAATTTAGGATTGTTCCACTCCCCTGTACGGACCTTTGGAAACTTGGAACCTAGTCTAATCCTAATTTGGTTCACATGTGCACAAAATCACCAAGTTTCATCAAAATCACTGCAACTTTTTTTAAAATGGGCTTGGGTAAATATACCTAGAGTATGGGCGGTAGGCGTGTCCGTTAACTGATTTCACCCATATTCAATAGTAAGATGTTAGCAAAAAGGTGTGACCTGTGTGTGCTGATTTCTTGATTTTTCCGTAAACCTGATTTCAACAGACAGACGGACATAGCTAAATCAACTCAGGTGGCGACGCTGATCAAGAATATATGTATATACTTTTCGATACCTGCCACGCGCCCTTCTATGCGTTACAAACGGAGTTACAAAGTTAATATACTTCTGTGTAGGGTATAAAAAACAGCAGATATACGCCTTGTACAAGAAATCATCTGACCAAAAAGGGATATCGGAGCTTAGGCGTTATTTTCTTTTGAAAAATTAGCCATAAATTGATAATTTCGATTGCTGATATATAAATGTTTGTGTGCGCAACATATGCCTATAAAACTGCTCGATAGAGCAGATAGAGCAAACATTATATTATGTGCATAAATTATCCGGAATGATGCAAGACATATACATTAAGGTGGCCCGTATTTTCAAAAGTGTCATTTTCTTAAATCGATCCTCTAAAAATGTGCGAATAGATAAAAAACGATAAAATGTGAAGTTTTAGATTAATCCAATGTGATTTAGAGGTCGCTCAACCCAGTCGAAATATCGAAAAATGTTTTTTTTTTTAATTTTTTTCCTTTTACCCACCCTTAAGGTGTATTAAACCAATATTGAATAAAAAAGTAAATATTTAGACATATTATGTAATCGATTACCTTTCCAACCAGCTAAAAATCATAAAAATCGGATGATAAATAAAGAAGTTATGGTCATTTATATTATTAACCCTTGTGTCTACACTTGGATATAGAAATTTCCTATATTTCTCATGCATTTTCATATTTTAGGTTATCCTCCACGGGAGTATCTTAAATATAATGCAATAATATAGAAGTGTGTACCTACATCCAGTGGGTTGTGGGCGTACATTTTATAAATTTACTACGTTGATCTACACTTGGATACATTTGTACCCTAAAGCATTTTTAACTCTTTTTTAAGAAAAAAAAAAATTAACTTGAGTGCGAAAAATTTATTAAACGTGTAAGAATGTGAAAATTGCCTCAGCAACCTTCAAAAACTTTAATAACGACTGAGAAATTCAAAATTAAAACAGTTATATCCGGAAAGCTTGAATTGCCACTCACATAGACAGTTCGGTACAGTTCGAAATGCACCGAAAGTACTGAAAATGGGCCAAGTGTACCGAATGTAATGACGACAATTTTTCACGACGCAAATGTACCGAAAAAAGTACAAATGTACCTAAAATGCCATCACTGGTTGTGGCTAGGGCTATGCAGTGCTGTTTTCAATCATCGAAGGAGTTATGGCAATCAGACATTTTACCAATTCTCGAGTCACAATGTCCTTGCTACGATTTTGGCATATTTTCCGTTTCATAAGTTCTGATAATAGTGTTACGTGAGCTGCTCGTGTGGGGACCAAGACAAGGTCAAATGGAAAACTCGGCAGAACTGTTTTGATTGCCATAAGCCAGTTAAGTGGATTAATGAAGCCGACATCAATATGAATGTTTCAAATGCCAAAATTCAAAATATCAGCATTATTGATACATATTTTAACTTTTGTTTTACATACCATTTTAAATTATTTTCAAATTTCACTAAAGTTTCTGATACAATTTTAAAATTGTTGCTGAAAAATTCGACCCATCCTCATGTAAATGTACTAGGGTACAAACGTATCCTAGTGTAGACTTAAAGGTTTACAAAGTAGGTATTGACACAAGAGTTAAAAAACAAAACATTTTAATTTCTATAACATAAGTATAAAGATATTAGATATTAATATTTTTTTTTTAGAAAAATTTTTTTTACAATAAAAAAAATTAAAAGGAAAAATAATACAAATGCTGATCACAATACCTATTTACGACATGCAGAAGAAATTAAAGGAATAAATAATCATCATACTGCAAATGATTCCATGATTGTACTAGGGGACTTCAATTTACCATACGTTTCATGGAATATAACGGACAATTGCTGTTTTCTTACACCCACTTCATGCAATTGTGTTATTACCGAATTTCTGGATATTCTTTCTGATTGCTGTCTTCATCAAATTAATAATATGCTTAATACGAACAATAGAAACCTTGATCTTGTATTTGTTGATGAATTAAACAACATAACTATAAGTCGCATTGACCCTCTAGTTATACCAGAGGATAAACATCATCCAACTCTTCAACTAAAGTATGTTTTAGCATGTAGCTTAGTGAAAACAAATCGTGTAAAATCTCAGAACTCATGTTTCAACTACAAAAAAACGAATTATGTCAGACTTAACTCCCTGTTAAACCATATCGACTGGTCAGTTATATTACTGACAAACCATATTACTCTGTGGCTGATATTGAGAGTTATGTAAAATCATTTAATGAGCGCTTGCAAAATTGTATTTCTAAATCTGTGCCAAAATTTAATTCATCTGTATTGTCAAACGATCCTCCGTGGGTAACAAAAGAATTAAAATACCTTAAAAACATAAAAAATCGACGGTTTAAAAAATTCAAAATGTCAGGTAAATCCATTGATTATATAAGCTATTCCCGTGCTCGGTATAATTATCAAAATTATAATAAACGGTCTTATTTAAACTACATTTCATATATAAAACTCAACATTAAGAAGAATCCTAAAATTTTTTACAAATTTATAAACATCAAGCGTAAATCTTCTGTGTATCCTCTTCAGATGTCCTATAATGGTATAACATCATCCGAAAAAAATGAAATATCCAACTTCCACAAATTGGTACTGATTTAGTTAGCAATGAACTGAAAATTTTAAAATGCACTTATTCAACTGGACCAGATAATATTCCTACAAACATCCTAAAGTATTGCGCAAGTAGTCTTTGTTATCCTCTCTCAAAAATTTTTAATATTTCCTTGAATTTGGGCTATTTCCCAAAATTATGGAAAGAGTCTTACATTATTCCACTTCACAAATCCGGAAGTAAGGCTAATATTGAAAATTACAGAGGTATTGCTAAGCTCAGCGCAATCCCAAAACTTTTTGAAAAAATAATTAATGATCATCTTACAAACATCGTTTCATCCCTGATGACAGTATCTCAGCACGGCTTTCTAAAGGGTAAATCTACATCAACAAATCTTTTGGAGTTCACCACGCTTGTTATAAATGGATTTAAGCGAAAACAGCAAACGGATGTTATATACACTGATTTCAGCAAAGCTTTTGACTGCGTAAGTCATAGCCTACTTTTAAAAAAGTTATATTTAATAGGATTTCCTTCAACGATATTAAAGTGGATTAGATCGTATCTGACGAATAGGAAGCAACAAGTTTTATTCAACAACATGTTTTCTAAACATATAATGGTTTCATCTGGAGTTCCCCAGGGCAGCCATCTTGGCCCCACATTATTTCTATTATTTATAAATGACCTACCTTCTGCTACAAATTCGTCCCATATTCTAATGTATGCTGATGATGTAAAACTTTTTTACTCTTTTAATGATCACTTTAATCATAAAACTCTACAAAGAAACCTAAATGAACTTGTTAAATGGTGTGATGTAAACTTGATGACATTAAATCTCAAAAAGTGTAAGCAAATGACTTTTTCAAGAAGTAAAGAATTTGAGACTTCATATTCAATAAACGGTTTAAAACTGGAGAAGGTTGACAATTTTGTAGATTTAGGCGTCACTATGGATAAAAAACTTCGCTTCAACGTGCATATTGGTTTAATGGTAAACAAAGCAAAAGGCGTCCTTGGATTTATTAAACGATGGTCTAAAGAATTTGACGACCCCTATACGACGAAGTTGCTTTTCACTTCACTTGTTAGACCAATAATGGAATATGCGTCAGTGGTGTGGAACCCCCAATATAATATATACATTGATATGCTGGAGTCGGTGCAGAAACAATTTCTATTGTTTGCACTTCGTCGGCTACCTTGGAATCCGGACTCAAATTTACCTTCATATGAAAGCCGCCTCAAACTAATACGTTTACCAACACTGCGCAGCCGAAGAATTATGCTTAACGTAACTTTTTTAAATAAACTGTTCTCCGGCTCAATGAACTCTGAGTTGTTGCTAGGTATGGTCAACTTTAACAATCCTGGAAGGGATTTGAGACACTTTCGTTTCTTAAGACTTGATATATGTAATTCTAACTATGCTCATTTTTGTCCATTTCGGTGTATATGTAATGATTATAATAACCTTTGTCATATTATTTCCCCCATGGATTCTCACAATATTATAAAGCAAAAAATAATTATTTTCTTAAATACTTGAAACTGTACTTTTTCCTTTGTTTCTGCTGCATAGCCTATGGGCTTAGTAGAAATTGTGCTCAATCTGTGATCGGAAATTGCTCTACCCATCATTTCGTTCAGAGAAATAGTGCAGTCCCGGTCACCGATCCGTACGATAGACGGATGTGCCTCACGTACGGTTTCGCCTAATGAACGCAGAGCAGTCCGGGCTGTTCGTAGTCGGTCACCGATCCGTACGATAGACGGATGCGCCTCTCGTGCGGTTAGGCGGGTAAGTGGGACCGCAGGGACCGATCGCAAAAAAAAAAAAAAAAAAAAAAAACTAATATGTATGTACATATTTAAGTCAAGGCTGATTTAGTAAGCGATTTGAAGTTTTTCCGATAGTCAGTAACCACTTGCAATAAATATGACTTTTATTGTTCTTTTTTGGTTAAAATTTTATTATATTCTTCATTTAATTATACTCCACGTTCTGCTGCATCAGTTACTACATTTATATTATGAATTATATTATTTCCTTTTTTATAAGCTTCATTGACGTTCCAATTAGAAAGGTCTTCATTTAAAAAATCAGTGAAAATTGTAAAGCGATTAGGAAATTTATGTGTGTTAACGGTAACAAATTCCTGAAGCCCTTTATATAAAAATGTTTTCATTTCCGTTGGTTTAAGAGGTATACGCTTCATATTTTCTATTATATCAATATCTCGTCGCAATCTTCATCATCTCCTCCATCACCACCATTTTTAAAAATCATTATCTTTTCAGATATTTCTCTTTTAATTTCATTGTTAACGTTTTCATCAAACACACTTAGCGCAACACATCGAATACAATGACGGAATTTACATTATGAGTTTTTAAAGCTGAATTATTTTCGTCCAATTTCACTTGCGGCTAATGCCTAATTACCATGTTATCTTTCTTGATCTTCTACTTATCAAATATCAGGGAGGACATCACATGCTATAAAGATAGCAAATGTATGCTATTCACTCTCGCATTCTCCAAGCTTATTAGATTCTGTTCGCATGCTTTTTCTTTCTTACAAAAATTTGATTTGATATCCCTGATATGGGATCAAGAAAGATAGAATGGAAATTAGGCTTAATGGAGATTAATTGAGTACTATTAAAGTTGAACGTTTCTGAATTTTTAAACGGTTAGTACGCTGCATACTGATCAAATTTTAAGGTAAATTTTGAAAACTTAAAATTATAGAAAAGTGAAGTGATATAGTCAAAGGGGAAGTGGCGAAGTGTTTGTGATAAAAAAGGAGTGAAACACTTCAATCGAAGTGACAACGACAGCCCTGCTCATACCTGAAAGCGGGCGTTGTCAGATTTCTTGTCTTCTTCTGTTTTGTTTGTTCTTGACATATATGAAAGTCTATTTCACGGTTGCATTATTTGAGTTTGACAAGATAACTCTACCATGTGTAATTGTACCATGGTTGCGGAATAACTTTTGATTTTTGCAGTATTGTGTGTTGTACCTCCTAAACGTCACTATTTTAAGTGCTGCCAACTAATACGTTATATCGTATTTTTTTCGGATATAAGGTCTCAATTACTATAATGTTGAAGTTATTGATGTGATTTATTAAAACTAGTCATGGTGTACATATGCCGGAATCAATTTTTAAGCAATAAATGTCACAAAATAATCTTTGAAATAAAAAACTTGTGTATTTAACTTACATGTATTTTGCTTGAATAGAAGACTCCATTAAATTACCCTGAAGAGGCTGGGAAATGTGATGATTTGGGCACGAACTTATGTGACAGGTTACGTTATACATGAACAGCCCATATACATGTTTGAAAACTTTTTATTTTCTTGTGAAAAATTATTATATTTATATATTTATGGTATTCTCAGGTTAGTTTTAAATATGTAGATCTAGGAAAAAAGTGTTGATGTCATTAGCGTTACATGTACAACGTTGTACACATCTCCGATTTAAAAATGTCGAGTTGTATGAGATATACAGTGTTATAGCCTGAACACAATTAGAGCGGTGGCGGTAAAGCGGCGACGAATATTCGCTGTCAAAAAAAAAAACGCGACGAAAAATCGTTTGAACAAACACAATTGCGGCGTACGACGAACGACGGAAAAGTCAGCTGTTATTCATTTTGTAATTTTTATCAATATTTTTTTTATTTCAATTAAGCGATTTCAGCTATTTCTTTTATTTAAGTTAAAATTACTTCGCGCAGTTCGCATTTCAAACGTAAACAAAAGAATTGACACAAGCTGATTGGAAATGCAGCACTGATCAGACGGTGAAATAGAATTAAATCTAAATCGACGGCGAATCGTCGCAGCTTAACAGTCGTACGCCGCAATTCTGTTCAATTTCACATGATCAAGTATGTTATAATTTTTGACAGCGAATGTTCGTTGCCGCTTCACCGCCACCGCTGTAATTGTGTCTAGAGCACAAGACGATTTTGAATGTTAATAGTTTCTGGCAACACTAACAGTCGTGCAACTCAAATTTGGAAGTGAACAATAACAGTATCTGTCGTGGTTAGCTTTCATATTAAAGTATTTTAAACATATCAGTAATTCGCGAAAGCTATTTAAATTACAAGCATTTAAACCCTTATAATTGTAAAGTCCACGCAATTATGACCCACCCCTTGGATGTTAAAGCCCGTCCACGCAAGTATCCATTTGTCAACATGTGCATCACAGACCACACAGTGCTCGACACAATCGAAGGACGTCACATCTGTACGGAATGTAATCGTTCCCGAAAATTTTTCTGCTACAACTGCTACATACCAGTGGGCAATCTAGGCGAAATAATACCAAGAGTACAAATTCCTGTGCACATTGACATCATCAAACACAAAAAGGAAATCGATGGCAAAAGTACTGCGGTGCATGCTGCGATTCTGGCCAAAGAACGTGTACGCATTTTCACATACCCCGATATACCCGACTATGCTCAAGAAGGAGATGGTGTAGTATTAATATTTCCGAGTTCAAAAAGTGTAACCGTACCCCAGCTTTTTGATCGTAAAATACGCCTTAAGACCGAAGGTAATTACGGCATGCCGGAAGGTCATAACATCGGTACACTGTTGCGTCGACGTATAGAAGAGGTCAACGAAGAAGTGGTAGATCAAAATTCCTTGGTCAGTATTACAAATCAACAGCAGTTTACCTATGAAACTCTGCCAATAAAACGCGCTGTTTTCATTGATAGCACTTGGAATCAGAGCCGTGGAATCTACAAAGATCCTCGAATACGATGCCTAAAGCCGGTTATATTACAAAATCGTTTTTCGCAATTTTGGCGTCATCAGCGCGGTAGCCCACGTTGGTATTTAGCCACAATAGAAGCAATACATCAGTTTTTGCTCGAGGTGCACGTGAATGCATGGGGACTGAATCGACATTATCGTGGCCTCGACAATTTGGAAATTGGTCAAGGTTTTTATGATACTGTGCGGATTATAGAGGAGGATTCATCGAATTTGACACGAGAAGCCCCTTACAATGGACATTACGACAATTTGTTGTATTTTTTTGCAAATATGTATGATCTGATACACAAATACTACGATCATAATGAACTCAAGTCCTATCGAAGACCGATCTAAGTTAAATAAAAAATTCATTAAATCTCAAGTTGAAGTTATAATTATTAAGAAGGTTGCACACTTTTGTCATTTCCAACTGTTGTTTATTTCTGTTCACGTAGGCAAAATTGCTAACAAAAAGCGTTTATGTGCACTAAAATTTGTAACATCTCAATGTGCAGAGTAACGGATGCGTTGTTCGACACAAATTTTTATCCTAGAAAAAAGTCCAATAAAATTTGAGACGAAAATTATTCACGAGTCGAAAAGCATGAAAAAAATTTCTATGAAAAAGAAATTTTCCATATTTAGATGTTATATGTATTTTAAAAACTAAGGAAGCGTTTTTAAATGAACTACATAACTAACGCGTAAGATATTTAGGGGGAGGAGAGGGGATCATGCATTTCCCTACGAAATCTTGTTCAGTGGATTGGGAGAATAAAAATCCTTACGCAAGATTTTTTCTTGAATTTAGTTTTCAGAACTCGTTAATATATTTGGGATATTCCAATTTGCCCGTTTTTTTTTTTAGCATTTGACTACTAAGGATTTATTATATGTATTTGTTTTGATATAATTCCAGCCGCTGTAAGTATCATTTTTACGAAAAGGCTTAGAATATTAAATGAGCCCTTTATTTTTGAAAATTTTATGCAGTTTATTTGAAGTTACTAAGTTTTTTCTACTCAGCAAAGAAGCACTTGCATCACTTTCAAAATAAATCTTTATCTTCTAAATAGGGCTACCAGATGGCCTTAGTACAAAAGTAGCACATCCTTAGTACAAAAGTAGCACATATCAATTTCGAATTTTGTAAATGAAAACCTTAATTTTTTTTAATTTTCATACAAATATTTTTGATGAGCAAAAAAAAAAAAAAAAAAAAAAAGGTCCTCACTTCGTAACAAAAAACCCCAGCAAATTAAAACAATAATTTCAAATAACTCTTTGATGAGCAAAAAAAAAAAAAAAGGTAATCACTTCCTAACAAAAAACCCCAGCAAATTAACAAATTAAAACAATAATTTAAATAACTTTGATGAGCAAAAAAAAAAAAAAAAAAGGTCATCACTTCAGTTCAAACATGGAAAGTAGCAAAACCAAAAACAAAGTAGCAAAGCCCTTGCAAAAGTAGCACTTTTGCTACTTTAGTATCGCATCTGGTAGCCCTACTTCTAAAGGATAGTTCGCCAAAACTCGTATTTTTATGGACAATTGAATGAAATGAAAATATTATTTGAAAATTTCCAAACGAATAATCAAAGTCCAATTCATTCTCTCAAAAATACCAAAGCTTCATTCAGATCGATGCATTTGCTCACGTACAACATGCTTTTATTTGTAAAGTAACCTAGAGTTTAATTTTGCAATAACTTTGTTGAAAAAGTATGTCGTAAATTTTTTTTTTTTTGGCTACATAAAACGGTTTTTTCAACAATTCGATAAAAATCAGGATGGTCGTTTTATTTTTCAAAATTACACGTATTCCAATCCATATGGATTTTTTTAATGCTTAATTTCACAAAATAATTATTTAGCTAACACAATTTTTCATTTATTTTTTATTTACTCTTGCCAAATATTACCAAATTACTATTTTTAATATAACTCATCGCTTAAGTCTAGAAATTTTTAGTCTTGCTAAGCCACACTCATTTCTTCTTTTTCTGTGTTTTGCCTTCGTCGCCACCATTACTATTATTTGAAGGTTCTGGTCTTGGCTTCTGCCAATTCAAAGGACGACGTCTGTAGATGGGCCAAGGCGGAATTGTCAGCTGCGAAGATTTAAATTTAGAATAGTAAAATTGACGATGCATTTACAACACTTACCAATGAAGCCAATACAAATCCAGCTCCCAGAATATAAACCGTCTGCGAAAATTGCTGTATGATGGCGCCCCAGATCAAGCCAACTATGCCGAACAATATAATGATAAAACGTGAGAATTTTTCGGCTCTATGCTGCCCTTCGAAATCCTGCATTTATATTGAGATAAATTTATACAATTTTATTTCATCACGCTTGGCTCCTATATACTTACCATATGCGTTTGAAAATTAAACATTTCTCGTATTTTTATATTAAATTTTTCGGCTGAAAGTTAAAAAAGCAAAACTTTTCTACAACGTATTCAAAAAGAAGAGCATCTGTCAAACACGTCAGCCGTAAACAATTAGTGTTGCCAGCGTAACTTTACGAATTTCTATAAATTAATTTTATTTTTGTTTTCACTATAATTTTTATAACAACTATAGTCATGATAAGTTTTAATAGTTCACTGATTGATTGGGCCTTACAAAATTTTTGACGTTGCAACGAAATAATAGAACTGAATCTTAACAATGGGTTTTAATTAACACAAAAAACATATGGCATTGCTGGCTCAGTGAAATGAAATAGTAAAAAATACGATGTGTAAAATTGTAAAAGATCACACAATGTTTTAATCCTTTAATAACCACCTTTAAAATTAAAAATGGTGTGTATTTGAAAATTTTTAAATCGGTTGAAGTGAGTTAATTTATCTGTATGTTATTTTGATCCGATAGCCCTTGCAGCTAGAGCTCTTTTAATTGTTAAATAGTAATTGCATTATACATTTAAGTATATATAATTCTATATAAAATCAGTTTAATCTTCCATTGAATCGTATTCCAACATTAAAACTTAAATAAATCATGAACAAACTTTCTGCTAATATTGGAAACTATAATTAAGCAGACAATTTATAGCTAAGATATCATTTCTGTGCTTACTATGTGACTTACAATAATTTTAATTCGTGAGATGTAATGGATAATTTGATTTCACTATACATATAACACTATTGATATATTGATTGATATATATTGATATATGTAGGTATCTTATTATATTCGATACTACCAATTTCTCAATTACATAGCAAATAAATTGACGCACATTTTCGAATGCTTTGAATCAAAATATGAAGTAAAAAAACTATAAAAATACTTTGACTTTCAGTAAATATTTTTTGAATCATAGTCTGAGGCCCCCATCGCGGTTTTCGACTTGCGATAAAATCGATAGCCATTAATTTATTAGAAACGATCCCATTTTGGTATTACGAAACTCAATAGAAAAAAAAATGCATCATTGTGCCTTGAAATATTATTATTTTTCTTGAGACAGCCGTTTAGTTTCATTCAGTTTGAAATATTTTGTGTTAAAAATTTAAAAAATAAAGACCTATCTACTTAAATAAAAAAAGTCTTATCTATCAAAACATTATGATAGAACAGACAGCGATTGTGATCGAAAAACACAATACCAATCAAAATCGCTAATAGAAAAGAAAGCGTTTATCTATTGTAAATCGACAACCGCAATATGGGCTTGAGTTTTGTAATGTCACTACATACATACATATATAATTCGCTAGTATAAAGTCATTGATGGATTGGGTTTTGGTTGATCAGAGTAAAGTTTCTGACTGCTTTCCACCTGGGGATTGCCAGAGCGATCTCTGAGCCAACCATTAGCAAGTTGACACACAGCCTCCCCGCGGCTCCATCTGGGTAGCTATCTCCGCATCCGCTGAGATAGTGAGCGAATGTGTGCATCGTGTCCTCCCTGGTAGTAAACTGTGCTGTGCGCAGGGTTTGCTACCCGCCACGTAAAAAAAAACATTCTAATGAAGACTAAAAAAGCCTCGGATACAGAACCCCTCAACGTTGACGACCACTGCAAACGAAAAGAGGACTATGATTTAAGGATATGCACCTGGAATATCCGGACCCTCAATAGGGAAGGTGCCTCTATCGAATTGGCGGATGCCCTCGGAAAAATTAAGGCTGACATCACCGCCATCCAGGAAATAAGATGGATAGGACAAGGTTGCTCTAACCAAGCAAGTTGCGATATCTACTACAGCTGCCATGCAGAGAGGCGCGAATTGGGATGCGGATTAATAGTAAGCAAGAGACTTCGCCACCATATCTCCATGCTCACACCTGTGAGCGAAAAGTTGGCTACTCGATTTTTTAACATCAGCTTGATTTGCGCGCACGCCCCGACGGAGGAAAAGGACGATGCTGTCAAAGGTGCCTTCTATGCGAAACTCGAGGAAGTATACGACCGCTGCCCGGCCCACTACGTTAAAATTGTACTCGGAAATTTCAACGGAAAGGTCGGAAGAGAAGGTATATTTGGCCCCACTGTCGGTCAGTTCAGCCTTCACGAGACCACCTCAAACAACGGTCTACGGCTGATCGACTTCGCCGTGGCGCGTAACATGGTAGTAAGTAGCACCATATTTTGACACCTCGATATCCACAAGGCCACCTGGCTGTCCCCTGATCAGAAAACACGCAACCAAATCGATCATGTTGTGATCGACGGAAGGCATGCTTCCAGCGTGCTAGATGTTCGTACGTTCCGGGGAGTCAATGTTGACTCCGATCATTATCTTGTTGCAGCCAAGATACGCATGCGGCTGTGCAATGCAAAGGATGTACGCTCTGGTACGCAACGAAAGCTGGATGTCGCTAAACTGCAATCACATCGGACGGCCGAAGCCTATTTTACTCGCCGCTCAGAACTGCTCCTTCAACCTGACTCTCTACCCGATGATGCCCGTGGACTTTGGGCGCATATATCCCGCTACATGCGCTCTGCCGCTGAGGAAGTCATTGGTTTCTGACGCCCACTTCCGCGAAATCAATGGTATGACCAGGAGTGTCGCGAAGCTACTGCAGTGAAAAACGCCGCCTACAAAAGAACCCTGCAGTCAGCCGCAACGCGAGCCGTGCACGAAAACTACCGGGGAAAGAGAAAGGAAGAGAGGCGCCTTTTCAGATGCAAGAAACGAGAGCAGGAAAGGCACGAGCGTGAGAAACTCGAAGTGTTACGGGGCAGGAATGATGCTAGAAAATTTTACCAACAAGTCAAGCGTCTGACCCAAGGTTTCAAGCCCGGAGCATCTACCTGTAAAGATGAACATGAAAATCTGGTTACGAATACGTAGGTTACACTGAGATTATGGAGGGAACACTTTTCCAAGCTGCTTGCTGGCGATGACTCCACCAATCCCGTCTTTGGAGAAATTAACCCGATGCCACCAATCAACGACGATGGTGTGGACGTTCCACCACCTAGCCATGACGCGGTACGAGTTGTAATCCAACGACTTAAGGACAACGAAGCGGCTGGTGCCGATGGCCTGCCTGCTGAATTGTTCAAGACCGGCGGCGATGAGCTGATAGGGTGTATGCATCAACTCATCTGCAACCAAATCTTCACACTACGTCAAATCCTGGAAAAAAACCACGAAAAACAGATCGATACCCATCATCTCTTTATCGATTTTAAAGCTACTTTCGAAAGCCCGATACGGGATTGCCTGCATGCCACCATGTCTGAGTTCGGTATATCTGCGAAGCTGGTGCTTTCATATATTACCAATATTTTGGATATATATAAAGGTTTTTCCAACTTATACTGACTTTTATAGAAACTATATTCGGAACTTTCGATAGCTATATTTCCGAAACTAAATCTGTCCGATCTTTCTTTTTTTTGAGGATTTGTACTAAAGTAAACTAAGTAAAGTAAAGAAAGCTTGAGAATCCAACGCCACGAACACTCGGAGGCTTTAAATACTCATTGTGATGCCCGATGCCGTGATGAGGTATGCTGGGCTGTCCAACTTACGTGTCGATTGCACAGTGTTCCCATGGGTTGCCCAAGATTGTTATAGCAGTACGTGTATAAACCCAATGTGCACAAAAACGAATACGGTCAGTGCGGATTCCGTTTTTTATGCTTCGACGGATCCTTTTCAAACTTGGAACTGACCTCATATACGGATCCGTTTCGGATTCGTTTTTTGTAAGTAAAACGGATCCGTTCCGGAATAGTTTTTTGTTATTAAAACGGATCCATTCCGGATCCATTTTTTCTAAGTAAAATGGATCCGTTTCTAACTCGGAACAGATCTCATATACGGATCCGTTTCGGATTCGTTTTTTGTAAGTAAAACGGATCCGTTCCAGAATTGTTTTTTGTTAATAAAACGGATCCGTTCCAGATTCGTTCCGGATTCGTTTTTTGTAAGTAAAATGCTTCCGTTCCGAATTTGTTTTTTGTAAATAAAACGGATCCGTTTCAGATTCGTCCTTTGTAAATAAAACGGATCCGTTCCGGATTCGTTTTTGGTAAATAAAACGGATTAATACTGCAGCTATATAAGTCAGTTGAAAAACATGACGTCTCATGTTTTCAGGTATACCGGAGATAGGGTACATACATTATTGTACATTTTTTGTGGCTTTACCAAAACAAATGAGAGAAAGATATCATTCGCCTTTGACATATATTATCTATACTATTATATAAAGAGGTAAGGTTTGTTTGTTTGTTTGTTTGTTTGTATGTTCCGGGTAATCTCTGGAACTACATAACCGATTCAAAAAATTTTTCTACTAATAGAAAGCTACACTATTCCTGAGTAACATGGGCTATATTTTATTTTGATAAAAGCAAGGGGCGTGGCACTTTACGTGCAATTAAAACCTTTAACTCGCTATATCTTGGTTCATATGATAGCAAGAGTCTTAAAATTCGGTGTCAGGATGCACATAGCCTATGTTAAGCACTTCACAAAATATGAACGGGACTAGACACCAGGGGCGTGTTGGCTATAAAACTTTAATTTAGAGTGGCCCTCATACGCAATTATTTTTAAAATAGCATTTTTACAAAGACCACTTAATCGATTCACATGGAATTTACACCACATGTCTTTTATATTAAGACGCATAGCTAAGACGATGAAACTTTTATTTAGGGTGGCCCTCATACACAAATATTTTAAAAATAGCGATTTCTCAAAGACAGGTAAATCGATTCTCATGAAACTTACACAGTATGACTTTTATTTTGAAGGACATAGATTAAATTGTAAAATTTTTATTTAGGGTGCATACTTAGGGTGGCCCTCATACAAATATATTTTTAAGTATCATTTTCACGAAGACAGGTGAATCAATTCAAACTGAATTTACACCACGTATTTCTTATGTTAAGAAGCATAGCTTAGGCTACAAAACTTCAATTTAGGGTGGCCCTCACGCTAAAATATTTTTTAAATATCATTTTCTCGATACCGCTAAATCGATTCTTATGTAATTTACACCACACGACTTTTATATTAAAAAGCACAGATTAGATAGTAAAAATTTTACTTACGGTTCATACTTAGGGTGGTCCTGATACAAAAATATTTATAAATATCATTTTCTCGAAGACCGCTCAATCGATTCTAATGGAATTTACTCCACATGGCTTTTATATTAAGAGGCACAGATAAGGTAGTAAACCTTTTATTTAGGGTGCATACTTAGGGTGACCCTCATACAAAACTATTTTTAAAAATAATTTTCACGAAGACAGGTTAGACGATTCACACCGAACTTACGCCACGTATCTCTTATGTTAAGAAGCATAGCTTAGGCTACACAACTTTTATTTAGGGTGGTCTTCATACAAAAATATTTTTTAAATATCATTTTCTCAAAGACCGTTTAATCGATTCTCATGGTCTTAACACCACATGACTTTTATATGAAGGGGCACAGATTAGATAGTAAAAATTTTACTTAGGGTTCACTCTTTGGGTGGTCCTCACACAAAAATATTCTTAAATATCTTTTTCACGAAGACAGGTTAATCGATTCATACCGAATTTACACCAAGTAACTTTTATATTAAGAGGCGTAGCTAAGGCTTCAATACTTTTATTTAGGGAGCATATTTAGGGTGGCTTTCATACAAATATATTTTTTGAACATAATTTTCTCGAAGATCGCTTAATCGGTTCTCATGGAATTCACGCTACGAGGCTTATATATAAACAGGCACAGTTTAGAATAGAATGGGTGATGCCACGCCCCCTTATCTAAAAGAAAATAAGATTCATCATATCTTATCAACTATTTGATGCAGATAAATCAAACTTGGTACATATATAAAGAGTAGAGAAAGAAGTAAGATTCCATGCAAAAATTGGCGGTACCACGCTTCCATATGAGAAAAAATCAACTTTTTATGTATCAACAACTATTTGACGCAGATGGATAAGATTTGATACATTATTGGAATATGTTTCTTATAGTTTGTAAAAATTTCTTAACAAAGTTTGGTTTGGAAAAAATGAGCCAAAAAGAAAGAAAGTAAGATTAAATGAAAAAATAAGAAAAAACTATGACTATGAGACTCGGTTGCAAAGGTGCTGATTCTACGTATTCCAATCATTCCCGCCAATTCAATTGTACATTTATGAGACAAATAGAAAAACCACTCTTTATCCACTGTTTATCACTCGCAATAAGATAAATATCAATAAAAATAGTTTTTACTTATTTAATCCAACCAAAATAAAAACACAGTATGTTTTATTTGTTTAGGCGTAGCAATGCGCGCCGGGTTTTGCTAGTGATATATAACAGGTAGCCTAGTAGGTAGCTCGCAGGACTATGAATCCCTGGGATATGGGTTCGAGCCTGACTTTGCAACTTTGTAAATCGTAAGTATAAATTAAATTTGATAATAAAATAAAATTATAAGTAATAAAGTTTTACAATTTGCATGTTAAATAATTTGATAATTAAATAAAATTAAATATACGGATCTGACAAAACGGACGATCCTTCCGATTTTCGAGAGGAATTTCATACGAAAACGAGTTCGAATCGGATCCGTATATGAAGTCCGTTCCGAAATCGAAACGGATCCGACAAAGCGGACGATCCTTCTGTTTTTTCGAGAGGAATTTCATACGAAAGCGAGTTCGAATCTGATCCGAAACGGAATCCGTTTTGAATAAAATGTAAGAAACGAGTCCGTTTCAAATTCGAAACCTGGGGAAAGGTGAATTTTTTGCCGCGCACAGAAGGGTTAATCATTTATACAAAAAAAAACTAAATTCATTGATTATAAAACTAATATTTCTCTTATAAATTGTTCATGGCAGCGGTTTCAAAGGTGGCAACTACATATGTATGTATGTATAAAGAAATAATAACAGTAGTACCCCGTTGAGCTTAAATAAATAAATCGCTTGATGTTCGACCATTTCCACATTCGTACAGAATCGCACAGTAGCGTTCAACTGTAAGTAAATAAATTAGTAATTGACATAGCACATAAGACATATGGGTGCTATCTCATAGCTGTTTTCAAGCTCGAGTCTATGTAGACTCAAGTTATCAAATTCTTATATCGCTGTTATCATATACATATGTATGTTAATATATAATTTGTGAATTATTGCCAAATCTCGATATCCACAATTAAATCATTTTTTCTGTTTGAAAAGCCCTTTTAAAAATTACCGAATACATTTACTATTTTCTGGGCAATTTTGATATGTTTATTGAATTAAGCCTAGTTTTCATGTGATCTTTCTTGATGTTGTCTTATCAAATTTTTGTAAGAAAGAAAAAGCATGCGAGCATAACCTAAAGCGTTTGGAGAATGCGAGAGTGAATAGAGATATATATGCCTATGTGCTATTTTTATAGCATTTGATATCCTCTGTGATTTCAGGAATTCAAGAAAGTTCATTATGTAGTTTTGAAAATTTCCAAATAATGAAATATCACTTGAGTCAATTGGTATAGCATTACTTGCATTAAAGAGTCATATAAAAAAAAATTAAATTTGATTAATTTTCATGCCACACCACTGATATAAAATGTAAACAAATGTTAAAGAACATCAATTGATGCGCAGATGGATGCTAAAACACTCGCCAATTAATTAAGCACATGAAGAACATAATATAATTATGATCAATTTAGTTTTGAAATCAAAGCGACAAATCCAAGGAACATTTTTTTTTTTTATTTTTAAACACGAGCTTGAGGTTGCCATCGTATTCAACCGTACATGAGCAAATTACAAAGTATTTACAGGTTTATACAGAGAATTTATTTTGCAGTCAGTTCACTTTATAGCTGCGTTCAGTTAACATGAAATTTAAAAGTACCGGTTGTCGGTAAAATTAACTTCGGGGAAAAAAAATTTAAAAAAAAGTTACATAATTTCTAATGGATTTCGATGAAGTACTTAAGGAAGTTGGTTCCTTTGGATTATATCAAAAGTTGATTATTTGTTTGGTATTATTGCCAGCAGCGTTACCGAACGCGTTTCACGCTTATAGGTAAAAAGGACGTGTGCAATATTCAATTATAAATAAAAAAGTACCAGGAGACCGATTTTATGAGGTTGAAGAAAATTGAAAAAATATGCAATATGTTGAAAAAATTGAAAAAGAAAGTGTCGAAATAATATGGAAAATATTTAAAAAGTTGAAAGAGGTTGATAAAATATGGAAAATGTTGAAAAAAACATCAAAGGAGGATATAAAAGTATGGAAAATGTTGAAATGAATTGAAAAAGCAGAAAAATATTGAAACAGGTGAAAAAGACTGAAAGAGTCGAAAAAAAGATGATGTTGAAAAAAGTTGAAACAGTTGAAAGAGGTTGAAATAATAAGGTTGAAACCATTGTAAATTGAAAGAGGTTGAAAAAGTCGAAAAATATTACTATTTCAAAGTGAAATTGACCTTTTTTATTTGGCTTTGTTGCGAAAATCAGATGGGACGCCGCCTGAATCGGTTCGAAATAGGGTAAACAAATTTTGAAATAAATCTAAAATTTTTATCTTAAGCCCCTACGGACCTTATTTCAAAGTGAAATTCGACCTAAGCCACCATTTTTTTAAACTATTTTTTCTTGAGAGGCTTTAAATTTTAAGAAAGAATATATTAAAAAAAGCATCATTTGGATCTAGTTTTTGAGAAATAGTCATGGGAAGTTGCGGATATAGCTTTTCTAAAAATCATTTTAAGTTGGAAACCCCTTAAGAAAAAATAGTTTAAGAAAATGGAGGCTCATGTCAAATTTCATTTTGAAATAGGGTCCGTAGGGGTTAAAGACAAGAACTTTAAATTAATTTTTTAAATTTTTTACCCTATTTCGAACCGATTCAGGGGGCGTCCCATTAATTTTCGCAAAAAGTACACTTAAGAGCCCCCCTAATATACATACATAAATACATAGGCCCATAATTATAGTCACAAAATTAAGTTAAAACCTAGTTTTTACCTAAAATCGTAAATACAGACTTACCCCATAAAAAAATTAAAAACTTGCATAAAATTATGAGAAAATTTTAAAAATAGATTAGCCTGCGTCATTGATTCAAAATATTGTAGACACAGTGAACAAAAGGAATAATAAAAGCCAGGAAAATATAAGGCAACGTAGCGAAGTGGTTAGGACTGTGAACTCATAGCCCACAGTACGTGGGTTCGATTCTCGTCAGTAAAAATGTTTTTTTCTAAAAGCACGTTTTAAATTTAAAAGCAGGACAACGTGCTTCTTAACATTTACAACCAGGTTTGAAAGTAACATTTATTTTCATTGAAATCAATAAAAAAAACATTTGCATTTACGAGTATCGAACCCACGCACTGTGGGCTATGAGTTCACAGTCCTAATCACTTCGCCACGTTGCCTTATATTTTGAAGCTTCTTATTATTCCTTTTGTTCACTGTGTCTACAATATTTTGTGTCAATAACGCAGGGTAATCTATTTTTTAAAATGTTCTCATAATTTTATGCACGTTTTTCTTTTTTTTATGGGGTCAGTTTGTATTTTCGATTTTGGGCAAAATCCAGGTTTTAACTTAATTTTTCGATTATAATTATGGGCCATACAACTTTAGCTACTTTAATAATAGTAAATAAAGTGAACGAATCACAACAATTGTAATTTTATAGCTACACAATTAAAATCAATTGCAGCTAGATATTACTAATATCCTAACTTTCCTTTAGGAGCGTAGGACCTGAACAAAAGTTCAAAAGCTATTTATTTGTCCGGCTCGTTGACGCCATGAAGTTCTGGGTCCTCCTCTATTTCTGTTATCCTAGCGTTTCACCAAAGCGCTGATCGATAAGTTTTTTTAGTATATTTCCTGATCGTATGGCCAATCCACTGCTAGCGTCTTTTCATAATCTGAGTTGAAACAGCAGTATGGTTACTAGCCAAATGAAGTTGCCTTGGCCTCCAAGTTCTCAACATTCGCCTCAAGAAGGAGTTTACAAAAGTTTGTTTTCGTCGCTAGAGTGCGTGTAGTTGGTGCGTGTTGCGTTTTGTAGTTGGTGCGTGTTGCGTTTTGTAGTTGGTGCGTGTTGAAATGGTGTTTGATTTCCCTATTACATATATGGAATTTTGAAAAAACACCTTTTGCTTTTTTAATTTTTGTTGTTATGTCTTTCGTGGTGCCGCCTTTAGTAGTCAGAGCGCTACCAAATTAGTGAAACGATGTATTGTGCTAATGTTGTTCCCTTGCATGCATAAATTTAGATGGCAAGTGGTGCCACTTTATGCGTGGGAGAAAGGCTAGAAATAGGCGATAGGTTTCTGGAGATATTTGCTACTAATGATGTGCTATTTTCTGTTGTTCTTTTTTCTGGACTTCAACTTTTCATCTATTGATGAAAGTGAAAACGTGCGGAGAAAATTTAACTTTTTTGAAGGCAAAAAGACAAAATATCTTATAAATTAAAATAATTCACGTGCTCGTATGTCAAAAACTTATCGTTATTAAAAATTTGAGAGACAAACCGCTTTATAAATTATTTGTTTGTCTATTAGAGATTGGAAAGTAGGAACCCTATTTGCTCATTGCATCAATTTGAAAACCTTTTTATGATCATCAATTTGAAAGCGTTTGGAAAGAAAACATTTCCTTCCAAAAAGTTTTAGTTAAACGGTGCTAAAATACTTTTTGTTTGCTCCAGGCTTCGCACTCTTTCGGTGGGACCCTTCATTCAGCATGCACGGCACACGAGTACATTTGTAGTTGCTATTGCTTAAAATGTAAAAGAGGTGTTGTTGCGCTAGTGACTTAACAAATTATCTCTTCAAATTATCGGATCATTGTATACATATGTTTAATTAATGTGGGTAAAATGTATATTTTCAGTCAATTGTTTATAGCAGCGACACCAAGACACTGGTGTCGAGTTCCAGAGTTAGAGCCATGGACACAAGAATATTCAGAATTGATCAAAAATCTTAGTGTACCGCTTCACAGCAGCAACAACAGCCTTGAGTATGTGGAATGCTCTATGTATGATCGCAATTACTCGGATATTGTACGGTACCTTGAATATCGCACACCATTCGAGTTACAATTTGATAAAGTCTGGCATATTGGTGATCCTAAAGGATCAAAAATTATTCATTGCCAAAACGGTTGGAATTACGATAAAAGTGTGTATCCGAGCACAGTTGTAACTGAGGTATAGAATTACACTGAAATTTAAAATTTATTTTATTATAAAAAAATCATATTTTACTTTTATTCAATAGTGGAATCTTGTATGTGAAAAGAGCTACTATGTTACACTTGCGCTCGTTGTCTTCGGCATTGGAGGCTTAATTGGCAATTATGCTTTTGGTTATCTGCAAGATATATGGGGACGAAGACCTTCCTTTTATGTATACTTAATGCTAGAAATTGTTGCCTGTGCTGCCAGTGCATTCACTTGGGATTACTTTTCATGGCTAGGAATACGTTTTGTAGTTGGACTCACTGTGCCTGCCATACTTGCAAGTCCGTATGTGTTAGGTAGGTAATTATGCTAATTAATCGCAACTTAAATAATGCAATGCACAAGTAAAATTTGTGTCAATTCCAATCTAATTTAAATATTAATTTGTACTTGCAAGCAATTGAACTAGTTGGTCCAGAGCATAGAGTGTTTTGTACGATCGTCTCAAACATTGCATATTCTTGTGGCCTCGTGCTTTTAGCTGGTATCGTGTATTTGATACGAGACTGGCGCTACTTATCGCTGGCCGTATCCTTACCATTGCTATTGTTGTTTTCCTGTTTTTTCGTACTGCCCGAATCGCCACGCTGGTTAATCGCAGTGGGTAAACCCAGAAGAGCTGCTAAGATTCTGAAGACAATTGCTCATGTGAATAGTAAGAGCACACCAGTTGGATATGTTGCCGAACTAGAGCAAAAGCTGATGAAGGATCAAGTTGCACAAAAGGAAATCGATACTTTGTATGGTATTTTAGATCTCTTTCGGAGCAAAAACATGCGCCGAAAAACTTTGATTATCACTTTAATATGGTTTGCAAATACCAGCGTTTATGTTGGACTCAGCTACTATGCTCCCGCTCTGGGTGGTGACGAAATCTGGAATTTCTTTCTTGCTGGCGCTGTTGAATTACCAACTTATCTGATTTTATGGCCTGCCCTAAGCTATTTTGGACGACGTTGGATATTATGTCTGTCGATGTTATGTGGTGGTGCGGCATGCATTGCGACATTTCTTTATGAACAGGAGCCAACAATTATGCTGTGCTTATATTGTATTGGTAAAATGGGCATATCATCAGCTTTTGTCGTGTTGCCGTTGCTTGCATCAGAACTTTATCCAACGGTTGTACGTGGGCTTGGCATGAGTTTTAGTTCTGTTGTGGCAATGATTGGTCCGATTGTCATTCCAATAATTAATCACATGGTAAAAATAGCTAAAAACTCTTAATACTTATCACAAGAAAAATATCTCATTTTATGTGCCGATTATTTTAAAAGTGGTCTAGTTAAGGTTTCATTAGAGTAACGATGTAGTAAACATATTCATATAGTATAGTTAACATATATATTGCTTCAGTTGGTATAGTTATTAAATGTTCCGCAAAAATGTCACGAGACATATTGCTCTAAGTGTGGTACTATCAAGGTTACCGGCTTTCAAAGCCGGTCATAATTCAACGCTAACTGATTTATGTGACTATATGGTTGATCTATTGGAATCATAAATTATAATAGCCAAAGAAATTAAATTCTATAAAAAAATTGTTCATGGTAAAATGTCTCAGATCAATGGTTTTCAAGATATAGAAGATTAAGCACGATCAGGGTGTTGCTTTATATAAACGCATAGCTATTGATTTTGACTCATAATGATGTGGTTAAAGCTAAATATCTTCAGTACCATTGATCTGACACATGACAAGAAAATGATATGACTGCACTGAAACTTTAATAATATATAAGTTAAATAAATCTATTTCGTAACACTTGTGAAGAACAACTAATATGTATGTTGATACCAAAAATATGTATATTGATACCAACATATATTTAGAAATTCGGCTGTACTATTCTCATTTTAAGCTTCATCGTCCTAGACCGACTTCTATTTGAATTCAGAAATTGCTTTGGAGGTGGATGTATATTTATATACAGAATGGTCCAGATCCGAATTGTTATCCGTAAAAATTAAATTTCCTTCGTTCTAGTGAGAAAACAAATTTTTAGGAGGGGGGTCTAAATTAAACACTCTATGATGATGTTTATCAAAGTTCATTTAGAGGATGACTTACAAACAAATATTACCTCTTAATTTTCTAATAAATAAAACTAGAGAAACAAAATGAGTGATTTTAATTAGGTAATTAATTTACATATTTCTTAGTAGAACCATTATTGCTAGTCGTGTTTTTCGTTCAGAATTATCGCTTGTTAAACCCAAAAAAAAAAAATTTTTGTCAGTTCTTTTTCCACATTTTTTTCCAAAAGTATCGTAATAAAATGTAGCTTTCGTATACATACATAATTTAATGCAAAATCTACTGGCTGAAAAACGCTAGCTGAAGCAGGTCTGTAAAGGAATTGATGTACTTCGCGATACCTTGCATAAGCTCCCGTATCGATACTGCTGTCCACCTTAGACCCACCAGTGTCTAGGGTGATTTCAAAATTTCATATTAAAGTTTTTTTTGTTTTAAAGTTTGTCCTTTAAATTTGGAATAATGATCTTCACTTCAGATACAAATTATCACATTAAGGTAGATAAGAATGTGCTGCCATACGTTTCTCTGTATTAACATTCTAGTGTTTTACAAAGAAGAATAGACGGATTGATCTAAAGTCTTTACTGAGCCCTGAGCATTTCTCTTATCTTAAGTTTAGTATGTATTATTTTATACATGAAAATTTTGACTTAACCCTCATAACAGAATATGTAGCGAGGAAAATTACATTTAAGACTATGCACATATCCGTTGAGTTAGATAAAATATTTTGATGAAAGATTAAACAGTTTTACTAAAAAGTAGGTAAAATTAACATTTTAAAAAAGTTTGAATTCCGTTAAAAATAACCGGCTTATGAGCAAAAATAAAAAAACTTCACTCATTTTCAATTTTAAATTTAAGATTTTTTTTTTTTCTTTGGCAGGGTGAACACATGATAGTATTGCCATTAATTGTAATGGGTGCTTTACTAATTATAGGTGGCTTTGCTAGTCTCTTTCTACCAGAAACTCGTGGTAAAAATCTTCCTCAGACGATTGAAGATGGCGAAGCTGTTCCCTTAAACTTTTTCAAATGTTGCTGCAACTCTTCGAGTAAACAACCTAAGGTTGATCCTAAAACATATCCCAAGGAGCAAGCGAAACCAAGGCGTATTGTTTGTAGCATCTGTAAGAATGAAATAAAAAACTTTCGTTAAACTTCTTCGTCTGAATATTTGTAAACAATTAATTTGTAATGTTAAAAACTAATAAATTTCAAGTTGGTTAATCAAAAAAAAAGCTAAATTTTCTTAAAAGATACTGACGAATTTCGACGCATACTATTTATATACTTTCATTAATTTTCAGGAAAATATTTGATTTTGATATATCGTCTTAAAATATGAATTCACTTCTGAACAATTCTAGAGAATTCTATATCTTCTCTTTTTGAACAGCTTGAAATTGTGAATATATATTGTACTAGCATTACCCTGTGCGCATCGCCTCACCTTAACCGTGGTGTAGAATCGATGTGCGGCCTGCGTGAAAATTCAATTTAAAAAATACTTTTGTATGAGGACCACCCTTAGTATGCACCCAAAATAAAACTTTTACAACCTAAGCAGTGCCTCTTAATATAAAAACCACGTGATGTAAATTTCATGAGAATAATCGATTAAGCGGTCTTCGAGAAAATGATATTTAAAAATATTTTTGTATGAGGGCAACCATAAATAAAAGTTTTGTAGTCTAAGCTATGCCTCTTAATATAAAAGCTACGTGGTGTAACTTCGGAGTGAATCGACTAACCTGTCTTCGTGAAAATGATATCTAAAAATATTTTTGTATGAGCGTCACCCTAAGTATGCACCCTGAATAAATTTTTTTTTTTGACCTTATCTGTGCCTTTTAATACAGAAGCCATGTGGTGTAAATTCCATGAGAATCGATTTGGCGGTCTTTGAGAAAATTATATTTAAAAAATATTTTTGTGTGAGGGCCAACCAAAAATAAAAGTTTTGTATCCTTAGCTATGCCTCTTAACATAAGAGCTACGTGGTGTAAATCAGGGGTCGACAAGGATTTTATTTCAAGAGTGCAACAACAAAAAACCAGCAACAACAACAAATCGTTGGATACGGTACCATAAGGATTTATTAACATATAAAAGCAACAACGCGCATGCCGGTAGCGCACCAGTTCGCAAAATTACCAACACTGCCGTACTAAACGAAAAAGACGTATCTCAAAAAAAAAAAATATCCGAGATTCTTAAGGCATCGGATAGCTTAAGAAATTACGCGTCTAAGGAATACTCCAAAAGTCGGCATCTTAGTCCAATCATATAAAAAATATACTAAGAAAATTTCCTCTATCTCAATTTTACAGGTATTTCAACAAATTGACATAAACAAAACATCAATTATCTCGAATTGAATTTTTTTGAGATACTTACGTCTTTTTCGCTTAGTACGGCAGAACAGCAAACAAAAATTATCAACAACAAACAAAGCATAGCAAGAATTGTGCGCAGTCGCAAGCGCTACGTATTTACCAACAACGACATGCAAAGCAACAACACGCAAAGGTTGAATTGTTTTGGTGCAGTTGCGCCTGACAACGATTCGGCGAATTACAACAATACGAAGTTGTTGTAGAAGAGTGCAAAGAGTGGAAAGAGTTAGGCGATGTCGACCCCTGGTGTAAATCGTTTAACCTGCTATCGTGAAAATGATATTTAAAAAAATTTTGTATGAGGGCCACCCTAAGTTTGAACTTCAAATAAAGTTTTTACGATCTTATCTGTGCCTCTTTATATAATAGCCATATGGTGTAAATTCCATTAGAATCGATTTTGCGGTCTTTGAAAAAATGAAAAAAAAAAAATTGATGTACATACAAGGGCCACCCTAAATAAAAGTGTTGAAGCCTTATGTATGACTCTTAATATAAGAGCTACGTTGTGTAAATGCAGTGTGAATCGATTAACCTGTCTTCGTGAAAATGATATTTAAAAATATTTGTGTATGAGGGCCACCCTAATTTTGCACTTTAAATAAAATTGTTACAATCCAGTCTCTGCATCTTAATATAAAACCATTTTTGTAAATTCCAAGAGAATCGATTAAGCATTCTTTGAGAAAATGCTATTTTTAAAATATTTGTGTATGAGGGCCACCCTAAGTATGCACCCTGAATAAAATTTTTACCATCCAATCTGTGCCCCTTAACATAAAAGCCATACGGGGTAAATTTCATGAGAATCGATTTGCCTCTCTTTGGGAAATCGCTATTTTTAAAATATTTGTGTATGAGGGCCAGCCTAAATATGCACCCTAAATAAAACTTCTATAGCCTATGATCGATACTAACATACTGCAAAAATTTCATCAAGATCGGCTGGATAGTTTTCGCGTCCATAAAGGACATACATACAGACAGACAGACAAAAAATGAATTTTATATAAAAGATATGCAGCATGGTTTTACAAAACGAAAGGAGTTGGACCTTGAGATCTCCGATTATACTGATTTTTTTTTTTTTGATATTATTTAACTAGTTGATGATTGCCATAAGCTGTTTCGGCAAAAGTTGTTCCGCTACAATTTAACAAAATTTATGAAAAATAATGCAATTGATTTTTAAAATACTTTCTATCTCTGTAAAGGAATTAGTAAATCTTTGAAAAAAAAATTCAAGATTTATCTTTCTTGGAGTTGACCAAAACTCAAATTTCAGTACTTAAATTTTTTTTCTCGCACTAAAAAAACAAACAATATTGATCAAAATAAGATTCGAATACCCTAAATTTTTCTGAATTTTTAAAAGTTTTTAACAATAATAACAATTTCCAGGACTCTGAGGAAATAGACGATATTGAGGCTTCATTGATACATTTTTTGTGCTGATTTGAAAAAGAATATATTTTAAAAAGTGTAGAAATTTCTATTTTTGGCAAATTGGTCAGATATCAAAATATAAATCATATATTTATGTTAGATAAAAATATGAAGTAATTTTTTTTTCAATAGACGAACTTATTCCTAACATTTTATGTCCAAAACAATTTTTTTGTAGAGTTGATGTTTCCAGAGATGTTACGAGTATTTCTGCTGAAAATATTTCATAAATTCAGAAAAAATTGGGGTATTTTTTTTTTTTTTGGTTCTTTCTGCAAATTTAAAAAAATTAAAAATACAATAATCTGTGTTTTCAAGCTTAGCTCAATATACCACTTATCCCATAGACAAGAAGATGTCAACTTTTAATTATTTTATTAAAAGCTAGCTATATCCCCGACTTCCGATGTCTATATCTCCGAAACTAAGTACGTCCCTTAACTTCAGATTCCATGTTCGTTGACAGTACTAAAAGCCTCATAAGAAAATAATGGTTTAATAAAATAGGAGGAGGGTTTCTAAAGTAAACTATGCCGACATGACAGACATTTTCGGCAGAGTAAAAGTTGTCATACCAGGTTTTTCTGAAAGATCATGAAATTTTCTAAAAATACTATAAGTAAAATCAATTTCCGCGATAACACCAAAACATTATTTTTTTAATGATAATTAATTTAATTAAAAATACGTCCGGCTAGAAAATCCTTGTCATACGGGGGCTGATTTTGTTCGTATGATTTTCTATCGTTCACTAGAATTTTTCAAGTCACAAATGATGAAAATAAGTTACATGCCAAAATTATTTTAATTGTTCATCAACATTACACCACATATTTTTGTATGCATTACAAATAGTTCAAGGTCAATAATTGAAAATATTTCAAAGATATTAATTGAAAGATATTAATGTTACAAAATATATATAATTTAATACTTTTGCTACAAGTAAGGCACCGATAAAGAAGTGTTACGTACTGTTTCCAAATTACGTATTATTTCATAAGAAGCAAAATATTTACACACAAAAACAAATTAGATTTGCTGCTATGTTTTTTCACGTGTTAATGGTGGCTTAAAATTGCTTACCTCATTAGATAGAAGCTCCTTCCATTTCTCAGTATATCCTGAAAACTATGATCATACAAAGGGCATGCCTGTACAGCGCTGGGTTCAGAATACTTTTACGCCGCCTACCGAAAGAAAATTTGTGTTATTTACAAAATGCAAAAATTTTATTTCTAAAAAAACTTTTGACCTCAAAAATCTCCACCTACACATTGCAATTTGCTATCTCCGATTATTTTCATTCGCTAAAAAAAGCTAAGACCAAAATTTTAATTTATTAATGCGAGGACCATTTTCCACCCTCTAGGTACGCTTCTGAGTACCTGTTCGGTTATAAATTACGATTTATTTTTGAAACGTGAAAATCTCATGGTAATATCGTTTTAACAAATTTTTCTGAATTTTATTATGAAAATTACGTTAAAAATTAAAATTTAGGAACAAAACAATTTGCGTCGATTAAATGCGCAACTAAATATACTTGATGAAACCCCACCAAGGGCACATTGGCAGGATGTGCTTGAAACAAGTCAAGTATGTAGCCCAATTTAGCAATTACTAGCAGATAGCCATTTGGTGACCGCATTACCACATTAACTTCTAGCTGGGCCCTGTTTCATAATCAAACTAATAGTATTAGTTCATAAGTACAAGTGTACAAACTACAAGTATTAATATCTTCTGTTTCATAATGGATTTTTTTTTTCAAAAAATTAATATTGTCATTGAATAGTTACGAAGAGTTGTGCGACATTTGACAAATTTGCAAGCATGGGTTGCAAAAACCAAAAGTGGTCTTAGCATGGAAAAATCTCTTTCAATATACTCAAAGCTTGTTCAATTACTTGTATTGTTGTATTTGTACCTTCTTTTCAGTAGGGCTGTTTGGTTCATGGTGCAGAGGTGTCATGAGCCACGTCTTCAAAGGATAACCGGAATCTTACAATAAAACTGCATTAGGGAAATGTTCTGTGCTTCCATTCTGCGATACAGTGTTCTATTTCGAAACACTGAAGGGCCACAAACGAGCATACCGTAAATCGAATGGGTTCCGTGTCGATCTACAAATACCGCTTTGTTTTCAACTAAAGCGTCAATAGGAATTACCCAATGTGCACAAAAACGGACGCGAATTCGTTTCGAATTCGTTTCTTCGTACTATTCATCCGTTTCGGATTCCGTTACGAATTCGCCTCGAACTCGTTTTCGTATGAAATTCCTCTCGAAAAAACGAAAAGATCGTCCGCATTAACGAATTTGTTTCGAATTCGTAACGGACTTCAAATACGAATTCATTAAATTAATGTTCATAAAATTAATTTTATTTAAAAAAAAATGTTATTATTTAATATGCAAATTGTAAGACTTTATTGCATATAATTTTATTATCAAATTAAATTTAACTTAAGATTTACAAATTTCCAAAGTCAGGATCGAACCCATGTCCCAGCGATTTATAGTCATGCGCGCTACCTACGTTTCGAATTCGTTTTTTGTTCGTAAAACCAATTCGTTTCGAATTCGAAACGGATTCGTACTTGAAGTCCGTTACGAATTCGTTTTACTTACAAAAATCAAAATTCGCAACGATTTCGTTTCGATGTTTCGCGACTTAGAAAAATTTTCCAAAAAAATTTGATCTGTTTTATGAACAAAAAACGAAAACAAAAAAAATTTTTTTGTACTTTCAATTTGACAACTTGTAGCTTGTACTTTTGTACTTTTTTGTTATGAAACGAAATTGTACTAAGTACAAGTTACAAGACTAATAGTATTACTTTGTACTTTATTATGAAACAGGGCCCTGATGGTGGCAGAATTTTTGTCTTCTTAAGCTTATTCTTGACAGCGATGTAGCGACTTTTATGTTAATTGTACCATGCTCATTGCTTACTGTCACATCTCTATTTAATTTAAATTATGTAAATTTGAAAGCATCATCAGTATAAATAGTATTGGCAACACTGAGTCTGGCAAACATTTGACAGTTGGTTACTCTGCTCGTGGACGTGCTTCCAGCAGAGGTTTCATCATCCTGAATCCTTTAAAAATGTTGTATTTAGCAGAAAATAATATTGAAGACATTGAAGATTTGATTTCGCCCGAAGATATTAAACCAAAAGATAGATATAAGAACAAGAAAAATGTCACTTTGCGAGCAAAAAAGCGGCAACAAATTGGGATCGCTGCTGAAGCAGCTGCACCGCAACGACGTGAAAAAGTTGTACACGAAAGCGTTATCCCAGGCACCCAAACAGTTTTTGTTAAAACATGGGGTTGTGCACACAACAATTCCGATTCTGAATACATGGCTGGCCAACTAGCAGCATACGGTTACCATCTGACGAACAACAAAGCAAACGCTGACCTCTGGCTGCTGAACAGTTGCACAGTAAAGAATCCATCAGAGGACACTTTTCGAAATGAAATTGAATCAGGAATGCGCGATGGCAAGCATGTGGTTGTCGCGGGATGTGTACCACAAGGTGCACCAAAAGCTAATTACCTCCGAGGACTCTCGGTGATTGGGGTGCAACAAATTGATCGTGTCGTCGAGGTAGTGGAAGAAACTTTAAAAGGTCACAGCGTTCGATTTCTTCAACAGAAGAAGGAAAATGGTAAGCGAGTGGCGGGTGCAAAATTAGCATTACCAAAAGTGCGTAAAAACCCGCTGATCGAAATAATAGCAATAAATACAGGATGTCTCAATCAGTGCACATACTGCAAGACAAAACATGCTCGTGGCGACCTAGCCAGTTATTCACCAGAGGAAATTGTAGAACGTGCACGTCAAGCCTTCGACGAAGGTTGTTGTGAAATATGGCTTACATCTGAAGATACAGGTGCTTATGGGCGCGATATAGGCACATCTCTACCGGAACTACTTTGGCAATTGGTAGAAGTCATCCCTGAGTTTTGTATGATGCGCGTGGGAATGACGAATCCTCCATATATACTCGAGCATTTGGAGGAAATTGCCAAAGTTCTCAATCATCCGCGTGTCTATGCATTTCTTCATGTACCCGTGCAAAGTGGCAGCGATAGCGTTTTGGGCGAAATGAAACGTGAATATTGTCGTCGGGAGTTCGAACATGTGGTAGACTTTTTAAAAGATCATGTGCCTGGTGTCACAATTGCGACTGATATCATTTGTGGTTTTCCCACGGAAACTGAGCAGAATTTTGAAGAGACCATGACGCTGTGCGCCAAATATGAATTTCCAAGTCTCTTTATCAATCAATTTTTCCCACGCCCTGGAACACCAGCCGCCCGAATGGAACGTATACCCGCTAACATGGTTAAAACACGAACAAAACGTTTGACGGAACTTTTCAATAGTTATGAGCCCTATGCTGGTCGTGTAGACTCCATCTACACTGTGTTGGTTACAGAAATCTCTTATGATAAGAAACATTACGTTGGTCATAATAAATACTACGAACAGGTGCTGCTGCCTATGAGGGAAAATCTGTTGGGCAAAGCAGTTCGTGTACGTATTACAGGCACAAGCAAATTCAGCATGAGTGCAACATTACTGGACGGAGAAAATGAATGGACACAGTGTAGTGTTCCTTCGACTAAACAGGAATTTGGTCAATCGCAAATGGACTTCTCCATTGATAAATCTACAAAACAACAGAAGATTACACAATACTTGGGATATGCCATATTTGTTGTTTTTATGGCTTTTGTTCTACAACTATTAAAAAAGTTAATTTAAATAAACATAAAAATGAAATGAATTTTATCAATATTTAAATAACTTTTTTTATTTCACAATATTCTTTCGGTAAACCTTATAAAATTAAATTCTCTTTTTTAAGTAATGACGCAATTCAATCAAATTCTTTAAAACAAATTAAAAGTGTTGTAAATTTAAATTAAAATACATTAGAAAGGAAAGCTTCAGCGAGGAAATGAACTGACATAGAACTCTTACATACTAAATCAAACTTTGCTCTTAATATATATAATTTTTAACATTCCAATAACTTATCCTGCTTTCAACTATTTTAAAGTTTTAAAAATAATCATCTGATGGTTCTGTTCCAAAGTATCGATCACCAAAATTACCAATGCCGGGTATAACATAAAATTTGTCGTTGATTTCTGGATCAAGAGCAGATGTGACAATTTTTACCTAAAATAAATTTTATTTGTATTAAGAAAATTCAGATTTAAACAAGAGATCAGATAAACCAAGCTAAAATATAGATTAAAGAAAACATAATTAAGTTGTAGAAAGCACAGGCAAATAATTTCACAACTCTAAGGCTTGTTAAAATTTTATTTTCGAGTGAAAGTGAAACAAATTGCAATTAATGCAAAACCGAAAAATCCAAAACATAGATCTTGAAATTGATAATTGGAAAGCAAGCATATTGTTTTCTCAACTGTTTCGAACTTAAATTTGATGTGAAATCGTAACGAACTTGAAAGTAATAAATCATTCGGTTTCTTGAACACTAAAAGCAAATTCTCTTTAATTTCACCCGGATTGTGGAACATGTCTGATAAAAACGTTTCAGTGAATTTAAAGTTTAGAAAAAAGGGATTTTGTTTTGTTCATCAATGTTGACGAGTATAGTCTTAAAAAATGTACAATTTTTAAAAATTTTACCTTTGGAAAAGCGTAGGCTATTGAATGCACGCCTATTTCAGCCATTAGTAATGATGCCAAAATTATACTCTCCTCTGGCACATCATGATCAAGTAGTACACGTATCGCCATCATTGCTGCAGCACCAGTAGCAACTGTCGCATCCATAAGAATAACTTTATAATCTTTGATATCTTTAGGTAAACGCAAATAGTATAGCTCTGGTTCACCAGTCGTTTGATTTGTTTGTATGAGAATCTTTCCAATTCGTATATCTTTGCAAACATCACAAACAGCCTGTTCCATGGTCTCTCCAGCACGCAAAATAGAAACACCACAAATTTTTTTTTGTGACATACGTCTGCCTGTAGGAAATTCAAATATTTATTTAAATTGAAAAAGACTATTTTGGAAGTAAAATTACCTTCATAAAGCACCCCCTGTGGTGTCTCTACTATCGTTGCTTTGAAGGGAAATAAACTTAAGGCGTACTCTATTACTAAGCGTATAAGTCTTTTCGAGTAAAAAATGAACTCATCACGTGATGTATTTCTACAACGTATAAATGTGTGTAATCCTTTTATTTGTGGTGTGGGATCGAGCAAATGCAACGATTCCGGCATAGGTTGATCTTTGTATGAATTAGCAAGGGTTTCACGCAATTTAAAACCACGCTGTTGAAGTAGATATAAATATTTTGGATTGAATTTAACTTTTAATAAAACAACAAATTTTTTATGCTTACCAGCTGTAATTGGGTATGAACATGTTGTACAATTAAGTGTATGGCAACTATATTTTCACCACCACGAGGAACTATAATATCAGCATGTGCCATTGTTGGTGCAATGTAATTCGCATAGGAAGGCTTCACCATATTTAAATACTGTTTAAGAACGCCTTTAAGATCACGACCACGTTGAGAAATATCTCTGTAAGTAGTAAACAAAAACTTTAGTTTTCAAACCATAAAAAATGGATTATTTACCTTTTCAGTCGTCTAGCTAAACGAATGTCAGGATCTGTATCCACAAAGATTTTCATGTCCAAGAGTTTAAGAATTTCCGAACTATGAAAAGTTAGAATTCCCTCAAATATGATAACATTCGCACCGTACATAGTTTTCTGTAATAAAAAATTTCCCGTTTAATGAACTAATATGTACTTATATACTGTTAAAAACCAACATTTCTTTTGGAATAAATAAAAATTCTAGGAATGTTTCCGCCTTAAATTATATTTTTAAGTGGTTCATCACCGACCAAAAAGTTTTTTCATGAAATTTAAAGTTCCTTGCTGCGCAATCTATATTAACTTTTTTCCTTTAGCTAGTGGTTCCAATCCCCACTCACTTCGCTCACCAAACCCCCGCCTCCGCATACTTCGCTTCGCTCGTGGCCGCGCCTACACGTTAATCCTACAACGTGTTTTTTGTATGAAGAATAGACAAAAAAAAACATACGTTTCACTTTAGTTTGTAAGTTTTAATTGAAGTGCTTCTGCAAACACTATATTTTGAATTTTCTTTTCTTCCAACTTACACTCGATTTTTATGTTTCTCTACTTCTGCATCTTAACAGAGCAACATACTTTGACACCGAAAACTGAAATATAACTTGTGGCTTACTTTCCGAATTATTGAGCGAAATATAATGGTGGGGCCTCTTACAACCAGCCCCACCACTACTAAAGCAGCTGACACTTAGATCATCATGTTACTACCCAAAAAGAAGAATAAAAAAGTAATCAAACGGGATGAACTGATTGTCATTTGCAACACTGCCTCCCGGAATACCACTCTTTCTCTCCCCGAAAAAAGTTAACAAAGCTTTCCTAAAGAATTTCATAAGTTAAACTTTGTTAGGTGTCAAAAACATAAGCAGTAATTTATCAAACACAAAAATTAAATAAAAAAAATTGAAAATAAAAATGGATTTTTACTTAAGGTAGGGTCTGAAAAATGTTTTTCCCACTTTTTTTTTATTTGATAGTACAACTTTCTTGTTAAAATTTGAGGTCGATTGGAGCAAAACTGACGGAGATTCTTTATGGCCTCGGAATCAATGATTCTGTCTAAGTACATAAAAAAACAGTGTTAAAACTTTAAATGCGTTTTTCTCGAATATAGGTTTTTCAAAGTTGGTGGACACTGTAAATCAGGCTTTCGAACCCTGTAAATTTTGGGTGCGGGTACGGGTTCGGGTTCAATGCATTTAAATTTAGTGGCTCCGGGTTCGGTTCGGGTTCAGGTTCAATTTTTTTCCAAAAAACTAAAAAAATTAAACAATTTCATTCTAAAATCTATTTTTTTTAATGTCCTAGGAGAAGTCTGATAAAATTCGAATTCTTTCTTGTTGTTTAGAAGCTCCTTTAGCATGTCTGCTCTTTCATCTTCGGAATAAGATACTACTACACTTGTGACGGTAATATTTTCAGTTGTACTACTACACTTGTGACGGTAATGTTTATAGTTGTAAGTTCTATACTAGTTTGTGATACCGTTTCTGACTCAATACGTATATGTGCATTTATACCGAAATTGTCATTTTAGCCAGCCACGTTGTTAATTTTTTGGAGCACACTCTTCAACCAAGATTTTTCTTGAAGTTAAGACTTCTTGATTTCATATCCAAAGTGGAACAACTAAAATTCAAAGACCTATTTTTTATGTAATTTTTCATGTTGTTTTTACTTTGAATGTAATTTTAACTATGTCTTCATCTGAATTTTAATTGTTCCTCCTTTAATATTAATTCAAGAAGTCTTAACTTCAAGAAAAACGGTGATTGAAGGGTGTGCTTAAAAAAAAAATAAATTGAAACGTGGCGGAGCTGAAATGACAATTTCGCTATTGTTTTTCTTGAAGCTAAGACTGTCTTGAATTAATATTAAAGGAGGAACAATTAAAACTCAGAGGGAGGCATAGTTAAAATTTCAAAGTAAAAAAAACATGAAAAGTTACACATGTATAAAGTTTTGTAATCTAATAAGCGTTTGAGCATATAAAAAGTGGAATTTCAGCGAGTTGGACAATCAAGCTTTGTTTTTTTAAGCCTAATCTTTCTACCAAAGAAGCTTTAATATGCGCTCCAGGCTTCTTAGAAAAATCTCTGCACTTAGTAACATTAATAATAACTGTAGATATTGTGTCATAAACTGCCAAATGGGAAGTATGAGCTATTCACCTAAAGTGAATTATATCATTATATAAACTAGACAAGAGTTCTAATCTTCTTCAATGGCATTTAATTCTTCTTCATCTTCAACATCTTCAAAATCAGAAAATTCACATTCATTTCTTAGGAGTTCAATGAAAATTGTCGAAATAAATAAAAACCAAAAACAAATAATAATCTTGCTTGAAGCAAAATAATTCTGTGAAATATGTGATTTGAAATTTTAAAAACTGTAAAATATGTAATTTGAATTTCTGAGCGCAATAAAAATTGAACCTGAACCGAATTTTTGAATGGGTTTGGGTTCGGGTTCACATAATTTAAAAAAAACATTGTTCCGGAGCGGGTTCAGGGTTCGGGTTCGAAACCCTGCTGTTAATCAAAAAATAATTTACCGATTCTCTTGAAATTTGGCACACTCTATTAATACATAAAATACCAGGTAGTGACTTCGAGATTTTTTTTTTTTGCATTATAATTAGTTTTACAATAACAAATACATATACTGATTTTTGCATAATTTTTTAAAAAAAATCGTTGTTTTTGCTTCAAAATTGTGCCAAAATCTTTATATAAAAAAAACGCCACTACTTCGAAAAACTCATATACTAACTAAATTTTTTTGATTTTTTAATTTCAAATGATCCAGTGATGAGCTATGATGTCCACCGCAAACCACTTTTTTTTTTGAGGCGTCCGCGGAGATTTGCAGTCAATGGCTTATTTTTTAATTATAATATGTAGTTAAATAGATATGAAATCAAAGAGTAAAATAATGATTATTTATTGAATTATGTCTTATTAATTCAAGCAACACATTTAACCCTCTAAGACTACTTTTGAAAATATTGGAAGAAAATAAGTCGTATAATTTTTTCTAAGGTATATTGTTGACCCTGAATTCAAGAAAGAGCTCAGAAAAGGTGTAGAAGCTTTCGTTTACCTGTCAGGTGAGAAAATGTGAATAAGTGTCTCAAGGCACTTTTGGGGCTTTGAGTGAAAAAAAAAATCAATTGTGAATTAGGTTGCTTTACGGAGATAATTTTAATTTTTGATTATGATATTCGAAAAAACATATTTTTGTTGGCTGTGCAGCATAAGGCAGATTGCATTTTGTGCAAATGAACTGCGCTTGTGAAGTCTTGCACCATCTTCTTCCACTATCTCGACCCAACTAAGCCGGAAAATGGATGCTCTGATTTTTCCCCAAGTTTTAGCCCTGATTGTGAATGTGGCTGAGAGGATGAAGACTGCATTATTCGATTAAAGTGATCACTGCTTGGGCAACATGGCAAATGTTTGTTTTGAAATCCCACCAGTCCAGAAGCAACCGCTTCGTGAAAATTCGGGATTTCAAACAAATTGTCCTTGACATATCGACTAAGTGGTAGATTTTTTTCCAGTAGCTTTTCAATTTTGGGTACCGATATATAGACATATATGCACATTGCAATCATAATGTAATGGTGGATGTCATCAACATTCATTTGAATTGTCTTGCGATGATTTTTTCGGTTAGAGCTGCTCGCATAGTTTCCTCAATCGTATTCATAACAACTGCATCGAAAAAATAGCAAAATAGCTGTAATGGAGTTTCGAGCTCCATTATTCCAGCTAGCAGCGAAGAATCTCCTCGAAACGCTACGTCGTTGACATGCAACTGCATCGATAGCTTTCGCCATACTATTTTCTCCGTCTCTTTCGTGATTGATGCAGTGCCTATATGTACATAAATAAATAAGTCACTTGTATACAGCTTCGTAAATGTGACCTCTTACCAGAAGCGTTGAAGCCACCAGAAGAAGGTAAATATTTGCGTTCTGAATCTTCAATTGATGGCAATGGCAATCCTTTTTATTGATTTCTGGGCATGCTCCTGTACTGAATTTTGCACATTTTCAACTTTGTTCTCTATAAATGCCGCTGTCTCAGCATCCTCCAGCGTTCAGTGCTTCTACCAATCAAATTCATATTCTTCATCGTCACTTGATTTGCTCGACAGTCCGCCAATTTGTAGTGATTACGCATTCGCTCTGCCACGCATTTATCTTTTAGTTTTTATGAAAAAAATTACGTATGTCGTAAACAAAAACCAATACGAAAATTGCGACTCAGCTGCAAGAAAGTTCACTCGAAGGCCCAAGAGTGTCTCAAGGCACTTATCACTAGCTTACTGCAACAACGCGCAATTTTTATATATTCATAAATATGCAGCTGGATCTTATTAGTAAATAAACATATCTTTGACGAAAAAAATTATGAGGTGGATTGATTTGGTAAATTTTACTTTTATTAAGGCAGCAAAACACAACTTGCACCTGACCAAATTTTACGTGCGAAAAAATACATAGCTTGTGCAAGTCAAAATAAAAGTACTGTTAGAAGCGTCGTAGAGCTTTCAAACATTCTGCATATATTTTGGTATGTTTATTAGTAACAGCCATAAAATATTCAATTTATATAAAAGCTATTGGTTTTTTCGTTAATGCGAATAACATGATAAGTGTCTTGAGGCACTCTTACGTGTTAGAGGGTTAATATTCTTTTCTTTTTAAAAGTAACAAAAATATTCATTCTTCTTATATCTTCTAATAAAAAACACTTGAAATCTCTTTTTTAAAAAATTTTCTGACCCTATGCGCTTACTTAAAGGGTAATTATGTTAAAAATAAAAAAAAAACAATACAATTGTTTAAAAAAAATCAAAACTTTGTCACGAATTAAAATTTATTATGACAATCTAAAAGTTTACGTAATCACATGTGAGCATTTCCACAGAAAGGTACACCCTAACCGAAAAATTAAAACTAAGCCAACAGTTTTTTCTTGCTTTTATCATTAAAGAGCAAGACATATTCAAAATTAATCAAATTAAAGAGTTCAAAGCTTTCCTTAGTTGCGATGGCGAGACATAGGGCTACAAAGTTCAAGTTCACTTTTTTGTCAGTTTTCTTTATTTCTAATAGCATATTTTCTTTACAATTTATATTTCTAAGAGTAATTATGCAATTGCAGTCTTATCGCAAGCCTTTTGGTACAACATCTAACCGAAAAATAAATGCAAAAGAGCAAACAAATATCAATTAACGGTAAAATATTGATTTGCTTTCAATGATATTCTAAGATAACGTCACGTCAGACAAAAACAATTTGTTCTCATTATCTCCACTCTGACGATCGCAAGTGCGTGAAATTTTGCATTTAAATAAAGGTTAAGAAAGTTAACTAATTATAATAAGAAACTCGGTTATTAAGCAAATATTTAATTTTATATTAAATTTCGAAAGTGTGTAACGTCACGCTACATTGTGAGTAATTTCCTTGCATAGTATTTTGTTTATTTTAAATTTTCCGACTTTTTCAACATATTTCGGTTTTTTCAAACCATTCCAACATTTTCCAACCAACATTTTAACCTCTTTTAACGTTTTTGTTTATTTTAAATTTTTCGAATTCTCACTTTTTTTCACGTTCTTCAACATTTTCCATATTTTATCAACCTCTTTCAACTTTTTAAATATTTTCCATATTTTTTCGACTTATTTAACCTGATTCAACTTTTGCATATATTTTCGGCTTTTTCAATCTCAAATCGAAAAACTGTCTCCTGATACTAATATATCATAGCGAAAATGAATGTTTTATTTGCGTTAAATAATTTTTTAGAAACAATTTTAGCTAAAAATTACGTAGTAACGTGAAAGTTTCAATTTCTACCCAGAGAAATTTCATCCATAGGCAGCAAGACCGGATACTTATTTTTGACAAGCGTGGAAAAAAATTTGGCTTAAATTTATTTTAAGCCACACCACATATTTTTGTATAAAACAATATTGTTTTAACATGCGCTTTATGACGCATAAAACAAATCTGCAAACAAAATGGTAGCAATCACTTTCGGATATATATCCATCGAAAATTTCTGAAATAGTTTTTTAAAAATTAATATGAGCTGAAAGTCTCTGCACAGATTTTAACGAAGCGGATGACATTTTAAAATAGTTTGTCAAGCTATAAAAATCAGGTATAAACATATTACAAACTTACCGTTTGTGCTTCTCGACTGTGTGTTACAAAATTGTAAATAGGCACCTCAACTTTACGACCTTCTTTTAGTTTTTTTAATACTTCCACTAGCAAATCAATGTCGAACGCATCTGGATGATCGAAATTGTACTCATTCATTATGGCCTGGTCATGCTGTTTCTCATTTAAAACCTAAGTTTATGCATGCAGAAATAAAACAGTTGAAACTATGACCATGACCCTATAAATTAAATTACAAAATTTACTTTATAAAAGCAATCCATAGAAAGCAATGTGACCCATGGTACATCTAAACTTGCAATAATTTTCTGTGCAACTGTTGTTTTTCCAGAAGCGCTACCACCACAAATACCTTTAAAAATTAAAAGTATTAAAGACAAAAAAGCTACGATAAGATGTATAAAAAGTAAAAGAGTTACCAATAACAAAAGGTTCAACTTGTTGTCCCGCACAATTATACCATGGTGGACGCCCAGCAGTGTAAATGGTACGATTATTGGCGCGTATAATGCATTCTGTAGTATTTGCTGTTGTTGTCTGATTATTTACCGATGTGGTGCGTTGACGGCGTCCTGGACGTACTGGTACTGCCGCACGTACTGGCGAGTCTGATGAATTTGAGCGTGAAAATTTTGCTGGCACCGTTGTGGGTGATGCTGGACAACATATGTAATCCGCTCCACCATTAGTGATGTCCACTGTGAGGGTGGGATCAATAAAGAGTTGCTCTGACACATCGGAACGATCATCGCTGTAAAATGAGAAGAATTTATTACTATGCTAACAAATTACAAGCTGAGATAAGATATAAATAAATATTCAATATCAAGGTCAATCATGTTTCAAGTTGAGAATATAGAATTTATATTGCCATATTGCAAATATGAAGATTGAATCACAATATGACATAAATTAAAATTAACTATATAAAGTGAATAAAAGTTAAATAAATGCCCCATCCTCGGTTTGTCGTTATCATAAATTGTATATTTCGATACGTAGTGTCACAGCGCAATTAAAAGCAACATGTCCCGATAGGAAATGTTACTTTTTGTTATATTAATTATTGATTTATAATTTTTGGCGTTACAAATACACCTAAAAGTTTCGCAATCTAAAGTAAAAAAATGGTCGCATGTATAGGGTGTTTTTTTTAGAGGTATAGAGCTTCGAATTGAAATAAAACACAAGAAAATCGTTTTAATGTCCATCAATTTAGCTTTATTGGAAGGATAATTTTATGCCATTAATGTTTAAATATGATTTCGGGCATGTGGCCGCCGCGGCTGGCTCGAATAAAGCCAATTCTACAGGTCCAATTTTGAACCACTTTTTCGAGCATATGGGGCCGTATGTCGGCAATAACGCCACGAATGTTGGCTTCCAAGTCCCCTAACGTTTCTGGTTTGTTGGCGTAGACGAGCGACTTCACATATCCCCAAAGAAAATAATCCAATGGTGTCAAATCACACGATCTTGGTGGCCAATTGACAGGTCCATTCCGCGAAATTATGCGCTCATCGAATGTTTCCTTCAATAAATTGATTGTGACGTGCGCTGTGTGGCATGTAGCGCCGTCTTGTTGGAACCACAACTCATCCACATTCATGCCATCCAATTCGGGAACAAAATAGTCGGTTATCATGGCTCTATACCGGTCTCCATTAACGGTAACTGACTCTCCAGCATTATTTCGGAAGAAGTATGGCCCAATGACTCCACCAGCCCATAGAGCACACCAAACAGTCAGTTTTTGTGGATGTAATGGCGTCTCAAGGGTCTCATGTGGATTCTCTTCACTCCAAATGCGGCAATTTTGCTTGTTGACGTAGCCATTCAACCAAAAATGAGCCTCATCACTGAACAAAATTTTGCGATGAAAATCAGCATCGAGATCAATCTCATTTTCGGCCCATACACCAAAATCACGACGCATTGCATGGTCTCGCGGCTTTAATTCTTGCACAAGCTGGATCTTGTAAGGTCGCAAGCCAAGATCTTTGCGCAAAATCTTCCATAAAGTTGATGGACAAAGCTCCAATTGCTGTGCACGGTGGCGAATCGATTCATTCGGGTCCTCTTCAACATTTTGCTCTACAGCGGCAATTGTTTCTTCGGTGCGCACTGTTCGACGTCTCTGCGGATGCGTATTATCACATAGAGTAAGCGTAGTGCGAAAACGACTCATGGTTAACCGAATTAATTGCTCTGATGGACGATTATGTCGACCATAAAATGGACGGAGCTTGCGGTAAACTTCGCGAACTGAACCATTATTTTCGAAATAAATTTGCACGATTTGCAAGCGTTGTTCTTTTGTCAACCTGTTCATGATGAAATGGCAAACCAAACTGAACATAAATGACATTAGAGTTGCCAGATTTGACCATAAAATGCCAGTTTTATCTCTATTCGAAAAACAAACCTCTAAAAAAAACACCCTATACATACCAAACTAACATTTCAATAGAAATACTCATTGAAACCCAAGTCGCAAAAATAGGTCTTAAGGTCTACAAGCTTAAATTTTTTTTAAAAGCATATCAGATGACTTAATAAAAAAAAAATCATATCCAGAACTTTAAATTTGGATTTGTCGGTTTTTAGAAGTAAAATTTTTAAAACGGACTAAAAACGGCTGTTTTCAGGTTAAAATATAAATATTTCTCAGTATCCCGACCCCCTAGGGAACTGAAATTTGGGCTGTGGTGCCATCTAAGTATTTAAGTTTTTTGACGTATCAAAATTTGAACAAAATCTGATGTTTTTTAAATTACGTACGTATGTATATTACGCATATGTATGTCATATCATTAAAAAACAGTAAATATGAAATTAAAAAAAAGCTCTAAGGATTTCTTTTGTTTTAGCATATATCGACTCTAACTTACATCCTTAACAATTCCCAATTAAAGTTTTTGTTGTAACTCACTTACTTACTTACTTAGATGGCCATAACAACCCGTTGTCAGGTTACGGCCGACCTCATTAGCTCTCGCCAGGCGCCTCTGTTTTGCGCGCGCCTTCTCCAATCGTTAATGCCAAGCGCGGTTAGGGCTTCCTCAGCTTGGTCTATCCACCGGAGGCATGGTCTCCCTCTTCGTCGTTGACCGGGGACCTTCCCTTCGAATACCTTTTTCGCTGGAGCTTCTTTATCCATACGATGGACATGACCCAGCCAGCGTAGGCACTGTATTGTTATACGCTTAACTATGTCAATGTCGGCGTAGAGCTCATACAGCTCGTGGTTCATTCGAATGCGATAGTCGTCGCCAACTCGAACAGGACCAAAGATTTTGCGGAGAACTTTCCTCTCGAACACCCCAAGAGCGGCTGCGTCTGTTGTCGAAACCACCCATGCCTCAGCGCGATAAAGAAGCACAGGTAGAATGAGCGTCTTGTAGAGTGTTAGCTTTGTCGATCGAGAGAGAGCTCTGCAACGTAATTGCTTACTGAGACCGTAGTAGCACCTATTAGCAATTGTTATTCTTCGCTTAATCTCCAGACTGACATCGTTATTGCTGGTTACGGCAGTCTGAAACCTCGCTCGGTATTAAAAGTTCCGGAGAGGTCATTCCCTACCTTGACGGAGCTACACGTATTGCTCAACGTCATCCTGCAGAGCCTTATCAACTTTGCAGGTATACCGAACTCAGACATTGTTGCGTATAGGCAATCCCGCACTGGGCTATCGAACGCAGCTTTATAATCGACGAAGAGATGGTGAGTGTCGATTTGATATTCATGGGTTTTCTCCAGGATTTGGCGTAGTGTAAAAATCTGGTCTATGGTGGACTTACCAGGTCTAAAGCCACACTGATAGGATCCAATCAGCGTTTCTGTATACGGCTTCAATCTTTCACACAATACGCTCGAGAGGATCTTATATGCGATGGAAATAAGACTGATACCCCTGTAGTTGGCGCAGATTGTCGGGTCTCCTTTCTTTATTACAGGACAAATCACGCTGAGATTCCAATCGTCGGGCATGCTTTCCGCTAGCCATATTTTGCTAATGAGTTGATGCATGCACCTTATCAATTCATCGCCACCAGCTTTAAACAACTCAGCTGGTTGTAACTCACACTTTTATTAAAAGTTGGTTAAAGCCCACCGTGCTTTTTTATCATTTCCAATCTAAATTTTAATGAGGAACCCGAATTAAGTTTTAATTTTTTCAAATCACGTCTGATTTTTGATATTAATGGAGGGAGAAAAAAGTTTCAAGACCACCGATTTTAACTATTTGCGTGAATTTCTGAATACACAAAAATGAAACAGTGAACTTTCTTTATAAAATTTATTTAATAAACCGCAAGTTGAATTTATTTTTAATTATATAATTTAACAAATTCGGACAACCAAATATAGAAAAACAGTACTTACAAAAAAGCTAAGCGGTTACGAGTACACATACAACTTTATCAAAATTTGCTTCCTGGTACTAAATCAAAGATTTGCACCAAATTTCAGCTTTTGACTTATTTGTACAGCTACTGACTTTTATTTAATTTATTAAGCTTAATGCATTTTATTATAAATTTCATTTACATTGGTGATGAGAAAAACTTAAGTATTTTTGACTTGATTACTGAAAGCATAGCTTCCAACTGGGGTAGGTAAACAGAAAATTGCGAATTTACTTATCAGCTGCCGTAAATGAGTGGCAATGATTCTCGTTAATAAATTTTATATGTTTCTGTCTCCTATCTTTAGAATGGCACTTAAACAACGCTAATTAAAAATCACGAGGCAAGAAAATAATGAATTTGAGAGTTCCAGACTTTAACACTTCTTGTGGGTAACAAATTACTTATACAAGGTGGCGCAGAAATTAAGAGACAATTTGATATGATTTGTAAGTAAGTAAGTAAGTAAGTAAATAATCAAATCCACCGTTCAATTAAATTTTATCTGTATAGTACAGATTTTTGACACGTCGTACTAATAGAAAAATGCGAACAGTAAATAGAATGCAACAATTACTATCTAGAATTCATTATTTAAATTCTTGGTACAAGCATACCAGTCGAATGCATTCTTGTGCGAAAAAAAATCTTAAGTTCTGTATTCTCCCTGTATATTCTGTAAAAAGACGTGATTTTCACTCAGTAGAATGAAGCATTATCAGTCATGCTCTTCGAAGCGTGTGGCTGTATCTAAATTTGTGTGACTGGTAGGTGTCGGACGACGAGAAAATCTTCATTGGAATTCATGCTATGTTCTTATCACTTATCAAAAAATCTAAAAAGGAAATCATCACATTTTAATCATAAAAAAGTTATGCTTCATCAAGTTAGGTCACCTCGTAGTTTACTTCCCAGAGCTAATAAATGTACGTACGCACCAAAAATACCAAGAAGATTCAAAGCATTCTACGAATTTTAATATCAAGCAACAAAAAAAAAGAAGCTATATTGGCAAGATAAGTGTAAAATTTTTATTTGTACAACTACATACGTAGAGACGTGAAAATTTAGTGTGATTAGCAGAGTTGTTAAAGAATCGAATTCACATAAATTTTTTTTACTAACTGGAAGTTAAGTTTTAACTGAACATTGTGAAACCGTGAATATTTTAGTTCTTATGATATAATATAGATAGAAAGTTTTGATTCGTATATTTCACGTTAGTAAATATTTTTCTAAATTACCTACAATTTTTTACAGACTATACTTCATAGGATAATTTCCGTAGTCAGTCTACATCAGTGTTGGCATGTCACAAGGATTTTCGGGTTTACGACGGTCACACGTCGTAAACTGTCGTAAATGTCACAAATGTCAAAAAAGTCGCAAACTCCAGATCAACCTCTTTTTCACAACAACTAAAATTGTTTGTCAAACAATTTAACGAACACAAAATTATATGTAATTTAATGAGTATTTTAATATGTTTGACAAACAATTTGATGATCTGAATCAAGTTATGAATAAATAATTTTTCCCAGTATGAACTTAAAAAGTCGTCTTTGTCACAAAACTCAAGTCTTGTCACAAAGTCTCGAAGGTTTACGACGTTTACGACCGTAGGTCATAAACGTCGTAAATGTCGGAAATGTCACGCGAATTTGTGACATGCCAACACTGGTCTACATACATTTTCATTGCAAAATGATAAAGATAGAAAATATAGAAAAAAAGCTACTATAATATTTATTTTGTAGAAAATTAATATTTTCTTGCGGAGAGCTTTTGCCAGGAAAATCAATAAAACAAAGTCCGTCTGAGGTGGGGAGTACAATTTCAAACATTGATTTTTTTAAAATTTCAATGGGTTTTATTTTATTTGCATTACATTTAAGAATTTTATAGAAATAAATTGTGAAAAGGAGTCTTTTACAACTCTGTTGATTATAAACATCATATTTGTTTAATGATTTAAAAATAAACCAATTTATGAACATTAACATCAACAAAAATTAAAAGATTCCTGCTATCTTACACACCTCCTCAAATTTAAGACAATAAAAGTATTGAAGAAAATATCTCCGCTAAAAAAGGCAAAGTAAGCCTTTACTCAAATGCTGTTTGCATTTACGCACGCGTCATAAGTAAGCGATAGCGGTGATCTGCAATCATTGTAAGCGAGTACTATAAATAGTATGTGTAAGTGGAAGTAGGATGTATCTTTTAAAGCAAACATTGTGGCCGGAAGAACTACATATCCCGGAAGAATGGCAATGTCCACCCTGTGTGATTCAAAAATTAATATTTTGGGATTTATGGTCTTTTTCTGATAGCTACTGATAGCTGTAATATTTGCATATAAAATGTCACGCCTCATTGCTTAAAACAGCCTGTATTTTTTGCGGTGTAAGATCAGATAAAGATTTTGGATATGACAAACGGATGGACATACGTGTTGCATTGCATTTTATAAAGTAGACGATTTACAGGAAAATCTGATATGAAAAACTTTTTAGCTGTCAGTTTTAATTAAAGAACTACGAGTATGATTAGATTTTGTTTATATTTTCACATGTTACATTTTTCTATACTTATGTATATCAGAGACAAGTCCATTTTAGCCAAGCCAAAGTTTCCCTTAGAAATTCAAAAACGAAAACATCACCATCGCACTCAAAAGTCGTATTAAAAGAATGTATGTATGTATTCCATAGAATTCGCATGAGCGTCAATTTTTCGAAATTGAAATTTTAATAATTGATCTTCTTATGACGAAATTTTAAAATAATATGTATGTACCGTTAAGAAATCAAAGAAATAAAAAATGTCTACATATTGGTAATGTTCTAGTTGTTTACATTTTTGTGTTCTTTCAAAGAACGAAATTATTAGCGTAAGCTACAGTTGCAAATTGGAATAAACCAAAATCTCAATTTTTAGTGGTTAATTTTTCGTAAAAATTAGTTTAAGCCAATCAATGTGAAAATACCGAAAAAGAACGAGGACTTTTGGGGTCCGTTTAGTGAAATGTTTTACTAGTCGATGGGGATAGTTTTGGGTCAAGTTTTTTAAAACAATTTTTTTGTCATGTTCCCATGCATTCTTATGGTTCATTTTGAGTCACCTTGAAAGCACCTTTTGCAATGTCCAGTTCCATTGATTGTTGAAAAAATGTGTGTAGATTTGGTTAAAAAATAAAAACCTGATATGTTCAGAATTATTAGGAAAAGGTAAAAACTTTTTCTGCAGCCCCTAAAGAAGATATGCTCGCAATACTTTTTTTTTTTATTTTTATATCAAAAAAAAAAAAAATACTTTATTAGTCCAGAGCAAAATATAGCGCAACGCAAACTGTCAATGCCATTGAATATTTATTTAAGAGCACAAAGATTCAACAAGAAATAATGAGATTTTATTACATGCGTATGAATGAGCCTGACGCAGATTCGCTGAGGCCAATGTAAAAACAGAGAAAATGGCCTGTTTAAGATTAATTTGTTTCTTTTGCTTCTGTTTTATTTATTTATACAAACTTAAGCAACGTCATTCAACAAATGGACAACAAATTTGTTGAACAATATTTTCATTTCTTTTTAATTAAAATAAACTTCAGTTAATTGTTAAGTGACTGAGATGGTGTATATTTTCTTGTTGTTGCAATACAATTGAGTTATTGAAAATACGGAGAGCCGTCTGCGACCAAACTGAATAAAAATCGGATATGATTTTAAAATGACAACAGATTCAAGTCAGAAAAATATATTCAAATCGCGTTATTTTATCGCTGAAATAGAAAACAAGATGATTACTGTATATCAAAATGCACGAATGTAATTTATCATCAAAACACCGCAAGCATGGCCGGCTACGAACAAATGCTGCAAAGTTCTTTGAACGCATGTGCTTTTCTGATATATTTTTAGAATACATATTTCTGTTTTAAGTTTGTTCATTGTATTTTTTTGTGAATCATGTAGGTGAGTGTATAGCTCATGGAAAAGTACCTTAAATAATGTTGATGGAATTTTGTTAGACATGCAAAAATAATTTATGTCATCAAAAACTTAAATTTTACTCCCGCAAATATTAGTACTTACATATATCAAGTTAATTTTTTTTTAATAAGCTTTAAAGTGGATTTCATTTGACTATTTCTAAGGTAATATGATATTTGACTATTGAATTTTACCGTAAACAGCCCAAAACGAAAACAGATCAATGCAAACAATTTTTTTTATATTGCAAGTATCAAAGTATCAGCATTCAAATCACGTACATATATACTTTGATATTTTAACTGTGAAATAAATATTGGCTTATTGCCATTACTTTCATCAATCAATCAATATTTCAAAATTTAATCAGAGTTCTTAATTCATTTTAGAACGGGCAAGAAAAATTACAAAGGGCAAAATAAAGTTAAATGTTTCTGATTTCAAATAGTGTTTAAATACATATCGGTAATTTTTTAAATAACCGCACTTTATTTTTTTTATTAAATGCAAGTTTTTTGAAACGGTATGTCTCAAAAACTATAGGGAATAGAATTTTTGTTGGAAAATGCTTTAATTATGTACAATAAAAAATAATATAAATATAATTTACTTTAGATAAATTTTTTTATTTCTAAAAATGTTCTAAAAAATATCTTCAACATAACGTGTTTTTAATGAGTTTTTTAGTTATTCTTCAATCAATCTTAAAAATGTATCTGTTTTCAAATCGAAATTCCCGACATAACTTTAGAAAATATCATAAGATTAGACTTGCGCGCCTTCAACAAAAAAATTCATATTTTCCCCATTTCGTTATATATAAAAAAAAAGTAAATAATAAAATTAATGTTTAAACAAATTTATTTTAAGATTGAGAAAATTTACACAAACAGTTTTTTTATTTTATTTCCCATAGTTTCCGAGATATTCCATTTCAAAAAATTTGTAAGTCAAATTGAAATTTAAGTTCAAAAATATCGGAGGATAAAGTCAAAAGAGTGTGCAGTTAGTTAAAGAACGATAGCTATATAGTCAACGTTTCGTTTTCGAAATGAGTTTGGCCATTTGAATTGTACTATACTAAAAGTAAGCGGAATTGGATTGGCATTCTTCATCGGTTTTGTAGGGTCACGTACGGTATGTGGTACTAAAACTGCACTATTAGTGTTACCTAAGGCTTCTAGCATGCCAGCCACTCTAACCTGTATCTATTTTGCATTCTTAGGTTTATTGATTCTCTTTTTGTCTAAAGTAATATCTGCATATTTTAATGGAAAGTTTTCATATATGACATATACATATGACATATCTTTGGGACAAAAGATCGAAAGAAAAAATTTACATAAAAGACTAAAAAATTCAAACGACAGTAAAAAAATATGTGGTTAAGTTTGTCCTACAGTTTATTAATTTATTGCGTTGTATATCGCAATTTGGGGAAAACACCAGACAGCCATCAAAATAACAAGTAGCCACGTTTAAACTTTTGTAGTTTCAAAAAAATATCCAAACATTTAACCGGCCGGTAAAATTGCATGGTAAAACTTATATTTACATACATTTAAGAGTAAATACATTTGAGTAAATAAAACCAAAACCATATAAAGAATGACGCTTTTTAACAAATTAATGATAAGATTACAATTCGCGATTGGAACTTCAACGAAACACCAAATGAAATAAAAAATAATACAGAGAGTAAATAAGAGAAAAAAAAATCTATAAGTATGTAAGAGAAATGGTATTTAGAAGGTACAACAGAAAAATTAGAAAAATAAAAATTGCAGACGAGTAAATAAACGTAAATTGAACTTAAACATTCACATGGAATATAACATAACAACAAATTCGAGTAATATGAGTGAATTACATGTGATGACCATTGATGAATTTCTTTGCCTTCACTATGGCATTTGAAGCTGTTGATGCTACTGCTATCGCCGCTGATGCCACAACCGATGATGGCGATATCGATGATGACGTAGTTTGTTTCATACTACTGGAATTAGTTTTAGCAGCCGGTGGCATTTTGCACTTTAATGCTACTGACACGTACTTTGCTGGTACTGCTGATGCAGATGTTTTTGTTAACGTTGATATTTGCGCTATTTTTGCAGATAACAATGCTTTGCTAATTTAGCGCACTGTTGTTAGACGAAGTTCACACAAATTTCGTACAATAATGATATATAGGTCACCGCACTAACACCACCATCACACTCTACAAATCAACACAACACAATTAAACTACCGGTGCCACCACAAGCAGTCGGCAATCGAATATTGAAACTTTGTGTATAAATTTATTTTTAAAACAAAACGTAAACGTCGATGACGATGAACGTCCACTGCGTTCGATAGTACATTCCGTTCTGTAGCTGACAGTCACGGAAAAGATATTACCGCTTCAACAAATCTCGTCAATCAGCGCACAGTGGGTTTGTACGCATGAAAACAAAGGAAACTAAAATGCTTCGTGAACTTTAAAAAAAAATTGTGCCCTAAAAGTCATTTAAATGAAAGTTTCATGTGCGTAAGGTTTTCGAAAGGTTTCTGTACATTTCATAATTCTTCAAAAATATGATTCTTTAAAGCGTCGTAAATATAAGTAAGCTAGACGCGCTCAGAAATAGGTTTCATAAACGAGTCTTTTTTGTAAGTTTTAAGGGCCATTAATAAATATGAATTATAAAAGCGTCCTCAATGTGAGCATTATTATTTATTAAAATGATTCAAGTACATATTAGACCGGGTCAATTTATATGAAGAAAAAAAAAGTCAGCCAGACACCGACTCAAAAGTTAGGAGGACCCATAAAAACGATATATGCGTCAATTTTATTTTCGTTCTGATGAAAACCAATGGAGCACTTTTGATTCTCCTGAAAGTCCTTTTTGGCTAAAAAAAAACGTGTTTTTTTGCTCGTGAGTTTTTTTTTTTCTTCACAGAATGGATACCCAAATTCACTCGAAAAGTAAAGATTGCGTTCTTGCAAAAAATTTGACGTTAAAAAATTATAATTTTCACAGAATACATTGTACTTGTTCTTTAAATATATAAATTTACTATTACCATATCACTAAAAAACATTTTTAAACTAATGCTTAAAATGTAGCGCTCTGACCCTGCCTCCTCCTTAACTCTTTGAGGACCATGGGGACACATGTGTCCAAAATACCAAAATTTTTAACACGAAATCATTTTAATTGTTACAAAAGAAAGCAGAAATGTCTACTTTTCAATATTATTAACGTAAAATCGACATAAAAGTGAATTATAATGGTATATTTTTAGTCTGAAATAAGATAATAATTATTCATGTAACGAAAATAATAGAAAATAATTTTCAAATAAATTGGACTAAAGTGGATTATAATGGCTTATTTAAGTTTGATATAAGATACTAATTATGTATTTCTGTAACATTAGAAAATAATTTTCAAATTAATTGGGCTCCCTGCAGGGCTACATATGTCCCATAAAATTTCTCTAAATCTAAAATCTTATTTTATAATTTTCGCATATTGTTGGCTTAGTAGCAGCTTAATAGAACACACACATGCTTTGATTTCATTGGATCACATTTCAAAAGCTTATGGTACTCAAAGCGTTAAAGAAGTGGAGCATCGTTTTGTTTTAACTTCGCCCCAGGCACAAAAGATCTTTTTAGGTCATTGTTGTAAGATTCATAATGGATGCATTTGTGCTAAAAATGTTCATGATTTTTTAATCTTTTTTATGTGTGGATTCAGTAAGAAATTAATCAAAATATTACTTTATTAATATGATCGTGATGAAAGTTGAAATTGTTAAATATAACACATATTCCAATGATATCAATTTTATTTATTTATAAAAAGGTCGAAGACATTTATGGACCCAGGTGACCTGAGAAAATTTATAATACTAAAACAAGACTTGATCATTTAACTTTACTTCATATACATATGTATGTACTTCATTTGTACATATTCTACATATTTAATTATTCAATCAATGGGTAATGAAATCCACTTTTAATAAAATGTAGCTTTTTATCGCACTAAGCTTGTTTATGAAAATATTGTTCCCTGCAAAATTCTTTTTGAGCTGATAACAATGTAATTAAAATTGGTCAAGGGGTTTATGGGTTTGTCACCAAGATAACAAATGACGGTGTGAAAAACCTAGACAGAGAATCTTTGGGCCGTTACACCGAAATGTTATATTAGCTGACTTTTTAAATAAATATATATTTTTACATTCTTGATATAAAATCAATTAATTTTCATATGAAAAACATTTATAACATTCATTTAGTTTTCCAACATTATTTTAAACTTTCGAACCCACTGTACAGCGCAACAAATATACGAGTTTGATAATTGAAATACAACACAAATAAGACATATCGAAAATATCTGCGTTGCGAAAAATAAGACCGCTTGACTGTTCAAGCAACAAAGAGGAAGAATTGCCACTTTAAACTCGAATTCTGGTGCAAACGTAGAAGCATCAAAATACAACGAATATTGTAACGAACTCCAGTGCATTGACCATGTGTTGAATCTGCTAGTAAAATTATGATTTTGATGACGGTAATGGTGGTGTCTACCTCATTTTTTAAAATGTCTTTGGTTTTTGGGTTGCAATATCAAGAATAGGCTTATGGAAACGTGATTGTTTAAAATTTTCTAAATTTTTCTGCGTTATGCGTCATTTTATTTACTGTGATGTACAAGTTAGTGATATTTCTGCCTATTTTTGATTTTGCATTTTTTTACCAATTCAAGCATGGATGTCAATTTTTTTTTACCTGTCTGAACTGGCTGAGCTGGAAGGATTATAAAATTTTATTTGTTTTGTATGTGGAGTAGATTTAATCGACATTTTTTTATTCACTTTAATAGAATGAATATTGCACTTTTGTTATATTTTAATTAAGCACTTTAGTTTTACCGAAAATAGTTTTATTTGTAAGATTAAAAAATTTTAAATAAGACGATGGAAATTGCAGACAGCAAGGAAATGAAAACAACAACAAAAGCACGAAAGTGAGAGGAGCGTAGCTTCTAATGCGTGTCGTGTCGATAGTGATGCCACCTAACTAAAATCGCAACAAACATGAATGAATAACATGGGCTGCTGCGAAAAATAGTGCTGCTTCTTCCAAAAGTAGGTTTAAAGTCAAAAAATAATCAGCTGCTCGACTCAAGCAACTTTTTCCACAACTATGCTATTTACACACACCGAATTTGAGAGTCGACGTATGACTTCGGAGTAATTTTTTGTTGTGTAAATGCGACATACGTCGGACTGGTAGTTCGGTATTTCTATGTCGACGTGGTGAGTCGAAGCACAAGTTCTCTGCTGTGTAAATGGAGATTCGAGCGTCGACGTTCGAATGTCAAAAATGCTTAAATTAATGTGTAAGTAAAATAAATGTTTAAAACAGCATTAAGCCCAATTTCCATGTGATCTTATCTTATCTTATTTTATCAAATATCAGGGAGGACATCACATGCTATTAAGATAGCAAATGTATGCTATTCACTCTCGCATTCTCCAAGCGCATTAGGTTCTGTTCGCATGCTTTTTCTTTCTTACAAAAATTTGATTTGATATCCCTGATATGGGATGAAATAAGATCACATGGAAATTGGGCTTTAAGCTAAAATAAATATTAAAATTTAGCAAAAATAAATTTTAAAATACGAAAGCTAAAGAAAATTAAGAGAAAACATATATTATTATTAATTTTTCTTTTTAACCTTAGACTACGTCGTAGCAAACTATTTTGTTGTTGTTTGTTTTGTCATCAAATAATGACATTTGAACGTCGACGTATCTGTGTGTAAATGCCTGAATAAGATCGAACTTGTGAGTCGGTGTTACAAGTCGACGCTGCGTGTAAACAAGGTAAACGATGATGACAAAGTGTATTAGTTTTTTCCTCTGTTTTGTTTTGGCTATCTATTTTGACCTTCAGTTGTTCATGACGTCTAATGGTAGCCCCAGAATTAGAGCGGTGGCAGTAAAGCGGCGACGAATATACGTTGTCAAAAATCATAACATACTTGATCATGTGAAATTGAACAGAATTGCGGCGTACGACTGGTGACCTGCCGACGATTCGCCGTCGATTTAGAATTAATTCTATTTTTATGTCGGATCAGTGTTGCATTTCTTTGTCATTCGCTTTGCCAATAGGATTTTCTCAGCAAAATTTATTGTTTACAAATTTTGTTTTTGTCACTCTCTTTTCCCTATACGATTCTCTCACAAGAAATCAGACGTGAAAAGTAGTCGTCCGCCGCAATTGTGTTCATTCAAACGATTTTTCGTCGCGTTTTTTTTTTTGACAGCGTATATTCGTCGCCGCTTTACCGCCACCGCTCTAATTCTGGGCGAAGCATAAAGCCCAATTTCCATGTGATCTTATCTTATCAAATATCAGGGAGGACATCACATGCTATTAAGATAGCAAATGTATGCTATTCACTCTCGCATTCTCCAAGCGCATTAAGTTCTGTTCGCATGCTTTTTCTTTCTTACAAAAATTTGATTTGATATCCCTGATATGGGATCAAGAAAGATAGCATGGAAATTAGGCTTAACGCTTAAAGCCCAATTTCCATGTGATCTTATCTTATCATATTTTATCAAATATCAGGGAGGACATCATATGCTATTAAGATAGTAAATGTATGCTATTCACTCTCGCATTCTCCAAGCGCATTAGGTTCTGTTCGCATGCTTTTTCTTTCTTACAAAAATTTGATTTGATATCCCTGATATGGGATAAGATAAGATCACATGGAAATTGGGCTTAAGGGGGCTGTTCATATAGTGGTATGTATGGTATGCACATAAAATAAATATGTAAAACTGAATCATCAGAGCTTGTGTAGCTTTTTTAGTATTCGGTATAAATTGGGAACACCTAGATAAGTTTGAAAAATGTACATATATGCAATTATACATATCACACAATGTTTCTGTAACGTTTCAAATTAAATAAAATATTTCGGAAATATTTCTGAAACGTAGCTGAAACTATGTAAGATTTTATGTGAAATGTTACATGCGAATGGGATGGTGTGATCCATTTGAAACAAAATTTCATAAGTTATAAATGTATAAAGAAATTTCGCTCGAGATTTTTAATAAAAATTTTTAACTATGCAACGCTGATTACGTAACTCCACAAAAAATATTTTGATTTGGAGGTCAGACCACATTTACTTTGTTTTTGAGGTTGCTGAACTAAAACCCGGACTCACCTAAAAATGCAAAATAACATGTTTTTTTTTTCTATATTCGAGTACATTACACTACGTGCGTTTTATGTACCAGAGTAAACACTATATAGGACGTTGTCCTGATCAATATTGCTGAACAAAGTCATAGTCCATCAAGTCATGTTTCGAGATATCCCAAGCTAAAAATACAAAACACATTTTTTTCTATATTCATTAGTATTTTAAGTCTTGATCATCAAAACTCGTTACGGCTGTGAAAGTATTTACTCTTCATTTTCAAAACCCGCTTTGAATTATATCGATATCTTTCTTTCTCCGAAATATCGTAAATTAAAACTTTCTGCTTATCCTGCCACATTCGAACTTATGTAGACCTGCGATCACTAAAAATCGAAGATGCATCGTTTAGATGAGATGCGTTTTATAAATTGATGGAAGCATACAATGATCCAACTAAACAATAGAGGCACAACTTTACACTGTTAATTTACTTGTAGTTTGTACACTAGGGGGATTTTTTTCAAACTTTTGATGATGGATTTTATTTATTTTTTCCTATATTATAGCTTGAGGAATAAAAACAATTGTCCCAACATTTGAGCTTCCTAGCTCAAACCTGTAAAACTTACCGTTGAAATTTAACGAAAAAAACCGACTTACTAAAACGTATAAAAAGTCTGTCTTAGGTGCCAAGATATAGCGTTTTGGGTTTTTTTGTTGAATGGGGGACGCCGCCCACTGTTGTCAAACCATGCCCACATTTTTCGTGTGTCTGAAAATGCGGAAAAAATAAATCCGAAGGGAGGTTTTTTATTTTTGAAAATTTGCGGTCCTATATTATAGAATCGGGTTTGAAGAAAAGACTCCCAAAATTTCAACTTCCTAGATCAAAGAAATTTTTTGTTTTACTAAAACGCAAAAAAAAATCGGTTTTTCGTTTGTTTGCTTTTTTGTTTTTCATATGAATTTCAGGCCTGGCAGCTCATACCTAGCCCAAGTGGGTATCTGGTCAGTGGTGAGTGAAAGTAAAAAAAATATATGAAGGAGGGAGAAGGTCTGAAAGAGAATGTTTATGGATGTTGAAATAACGTTACTATATAAAATTGTTCAAATATTCAAAATGGTTTGTCATATTCTTTATTTATAATAACTTTAAAAATCATGCTATTCAACAAAAAACTCATTTACTAAAAGCAAAAACACTCATCACTTCATCTAAATCGATCTGGTCGGTCAAATTCGATTACATATGTAAAATATCAACATTGTTGAGGCGATCTTGCAACATTGACGATCTCAAATATGTTCTCAGTCCACGAAGTACTGAAAAAAACCGTTCATTTGAACAGGATGACCATGGAATTGTGAGCAGCAATCGAACGAAGCGCATGAATTCTGGAATCAGCCCTCTAGTCCATTCGAATTTTTTCAAGAAATTCACAACTTCACCCAAATTGTTTGCGTGCTCAAAGTTGCAAAAACTTGTCCCTGTCGCTTAAAATCTTGCGCTGTCAAAATCATCTTTATGAAAGTTGAAAATCTTATCGACATCAGCGGTCTGACCGATAGCGAATTGCTAAAGAAATTTCAAAAAATTGACTGAATCCGTTTCGAAACGACTTTTCAATGATCCAATTAAGTGATCGAAAACTTCCAAATATGATTTCCTGAAATAATCTTTATGGGTCTTGAATTTCAATGTTTCTGTTGAACTTGAATTGAATCTTTTGGGAACTTTACGCAGACGCGGAACTTGAGGCTCTTCACGTTGGAGTTTGATAACAGTTTTGACGCTTATTTAAAGGATGGCTGATATGAAAATTGCAAGTACCTTTGATGAAAAACTTTGTTGGCTAGAAAGTAAGTTTAATAGAACCAAGCAAAGGATAAACTGCCCTCAGAAGCGCATAGACGGTATCTCGAAAAAATGCATATTCTTGATTTGATGACATTGGATAGCTTCAGAAATTACGCATTTAATGGACTACTCCTAATTCCGGTATCTTAGTTCAGACATATAAAAAATCTCACAAGAGGATCTCCTACATCTCAATTTTAGAAGTATTTCAAGAATACGATATTAACAAAACATAAATTTTCTGGAAACTCAGTTCCACGGAAATACCGCTTTTGAGCTTCTGAAGCCAGTACAGGTCGACTATGACAACAAAATTAAAGGATTCAATAGTTGAAGTTGCATGTAACACCAACTCTTGCGATAAGAAAAGTTAACACATTTAAGGTTATGGCACCCATTTAAGGCGGAACCTCGCCTTTCAGTGTTTTCAAGCTACTACAATTTGAAACAATTGCCGCACATAACTATCATATCTGGACAAGTTGAATGTATTGATCAAAAAATTCAAAGAAGTTACATTCATAGACTATATACGTGATCCAGAAACGAAACGTGAGACATGAAAAATTCGAAAACAACATCAGCAGAAACCGTAACGTTCTGCTTCACACACAAAGGGCCATCCATTAATTACGTAAGTCAAAATAGGGGGTGGGGTCCGACAAAGGGGGAGCGGGGGGGGGGGGTCAATGAAAATCTCATGTCAACTTTTTAATGCAGAGAGTATACATTATTATAGCAGACAACATTTAAAAATTATAAGGCAAGCCTCACGGAAGTGAGGGGGAGGGGTTCCGTCAGAGCTGACCAAACCTCACCAATGGGAGGGAGATCCGAATTTTCAAAAAAACACCTCACGTAATTAATGGACGGTCCCTAAGAGATGTCCATCATTAAAAACGTTTTTCAACGCATTCACTATAAAGAAAATTTTAAAATAAATTAAGGTCAACGAAGGCTTTGATAATGTATGAGAAGCAGCCGATTAACTAAAAATCTGATTTAATCATTGAGTTTTGTTAGACATACATACATATTTATTAAATTTAACAACAAAAAATTATTTTAAAATCGCTTTATTGCGTTGATTCAAAGCATTAATTTTAAACATTTTCATATAATAGCATTTCTATTTTGTGATTTTTGCAATACATAATTAATAAACGCTCAGAATCGCACATACATACATGTACATATATATTTCTTTGTAAATAAATGAAAAAATTACAACGTTCATATAGGTATGTATAGTTCCAAGTTAAATATATTGTTTAAAATTGAAAATATTCATATAAATAAAAAGTATAATGTTACGTTTAAAAATTAATTCCTTCGTTTGACTACATAAATCAAATATAAAATTTAAAAATACCCTCCTGAAATTTTGCCAACAATCCACTGATAACAAACCGAAATTCCAAAAAATAAAATTGAAAGCTGTGCAATCACATTTTACAATAAGTTTGCTAAAATAACAGCTAGTTTTAACTTTATCATCCTTTCAAGATTTCAGCTTAACACATCAGGAAATTTGAGAAATAAATTAAGTTTGGTCATCAGTTAGTTCAAGAAATTGTGTGCAAACATCGCGACTGCATTCGCCTTTGTTATTAAAAACAAATTTATAGTAATGACCATCAGCACATATCGCTAAATTAAATAAGAATTCGTAAGTATAAGCGGCAAAGTTGTATGCTCTAAATACGAGAGACTAACCTATAACCGAGTTTGGATCAGAACCAAATGCGCACACGCATGGAGGCCCCTGTGGTATGGAGAATTTAACAAAACTCCACTGGGATGAAAAATATTTTGGTATTATTGGCAAAGAGGATTCCTTAGGCTTCGGATCATCTAAGTTGAAAACGTGTATTGTACCGTGGTCTGAAGAAACAACCAGCATCGTAGATTGATGATTAAAATTGATGCAATAGATAGTAGCCTTTTATAATTATTGAAAATAAAGAAAATAAGTAATTGCTATTTAAATTTTTTTAAATTTGCAATCATAAAATGAGATGGTTTAAATCATTACAGCATTGTTTCCATAAAGTTTTTCTTAAAATATTAGATAAAAATATCCGAAATCGTTAAATTAAACAAATTAAAATTATTTATTCATCTCACCGATCTCACACAGCTACGCAAGCGCTTCATCCAGTCCTCGACACATTTTTCGTAAGGTGATTGAGGTGTAGCATTAAGCTCTCTTAGCGGTTTTCGATGTATGGAGAACTGGATCATGCGCTGGCGTAGTGTAATACAAGGCGACAAAATAAATTTTGATGAATAAATAATTTTATATTTTATTTGACAATTCCGGTTATTTATTATGAAATCAATTACTTATTATTGATTTTTTTTTTCTGAGAAAGTTTGTTGCTGAAAACATTTCATTTTATAACAGTTGCAAAATATAATTACCTGATTACTACCACGTCGTAATTCAGTAACCTTTTTACCGTTCTCAGTGTCAAAAATTCTAATAAGTGTTCCTTTTTCACTTGCAGTGGCCAAACGCGTACCTTGTAGGTTTAAAGCAATACAACTGATGGAAGCTTCATGAGCCACTACTTCCAATGGAGCGCGTTCAGTATTGGCCAAATCGACAATCTATTTATAAATAAAATTTAGTTAATTATTATAGTTATTCCAGATTAAAAATCTTTAAATAAACGAAAAAGTGTTCTGCATGACTTAAGATTCACAATTTAATTTTATGGATGATCGACACTCATCATAATTTTGGTACTCTTCTATGATTGACTGTGATTTTGTTCTAACATACACTGGCGGTCATAACAATCCATAATATACCTCTAAAGCTTGTAAGACCTGGCTTCAGAGCAATAGGACAGAAGTTTTTGGTTGGACTGCCCCAACCTGAGTTTCTTTGTGATCTTGTGGGATATTGTTAATATGAATATTAACAGAAAAAATTGCAAAATCACGGAAGATCTATTCAATCCTTAAAAATATCTTGGGGAGGGATATCGCAGGATGTCATTAATAATTTAATATCCTCTATGCCTTAAGGGGGGGGGGGGGGTAGGGTTTTGCCAAATTTTGTTTTTCCAATTTTTTTTTGTTGTTTTATTTAATAGTATAACTCTTCAAAAGTATACTGTTGAAATTTGAGGTCGATTGGAGTAAAACTGACGAAGATACAGTGTCTTGAGTCTCGATGATTCTGTGTAAGTATATGAAAAAAAATACAGTGCTAAAAATTTAAACGTGATTTTCTCGAAACTAACTTTTCAAAGTCGGTGGACATTTTTTCTCGAAAACTACGAGACCGATTTTCTTGAAATTTGACACACTCCTTTAATACATATAAAACCAGGTAATGACGAGGGCTTTTTTTTTTTCATTACAACCAGTTCTGCAATACTAAACTTGCTGATTTTTGCCTTTTTTTTCAAAAAAATTCGTTTTTTGACTTAAAAATTATGCCAAAATTTTAAAAATAGTCAAAGAAAAAAAACCCTTCGTCAATACCTTAAAAAACTTATAAGCTAAAGAAAGTTCTTTTTTTTGATTTCAGATGATAACGTGATGAGATATCTTGTCCACCGCAAACCCCCTTTTTTTTAGGCGTCCGCGGAAACTTGCTGCCAATGGCTTATTTTCCAATATTTTTTAATTAAATTTTTACAGAATACTCTTTGAATATTGTACTTTTATATGCTTTTTAAATAAATAAAATTACTTTTACCGTATCGCTAAAAAACATTTTTAAACTTATGCCAAAAATGTAGCGCCAAAACCCTACCCCCTCCTTAAAGAGGTGCGCGTGTCATCCAGAATAAAGGGTTCGCAACTAAGTAAGTACTAATTTTAAAAGTTTTTACTTACCATAAAAAAGGGGTGCGTCCGTTAAGTTTTGGGCTTAAAATGTTTCTTTGATGTTAACTTTTTATTTACGAGACGCAGATTTTTGTTTTGTCAATAATAAAGGTATGAATAAATAAACACGCAATATGGTTCAATAATGTCGTTTTCATAAAAAAAATTTATGAAGTGAAAAAAATTTACTAAGGGGGTGCTCAAGTTTTGGTCAATACTGTAATTAAAAAAAATGGTAGTTCCGGAAATAAAAAATTTGAAATTGTTTCATGCCACATACCATAACAAACTTTAATTACCTATGATGACAAATCCATAAAATCTATATCAGAGACCCCACAAGTCAAAATCTGGGGCCGAATCGCGGCAGTCGTTATCGAGTAAACGAGTTCGAAATTTCTTTGTTTGAGATTACGGCACTCGTTATCGAATGAAAAGTATCGAAAATTGAGATTATGCCATTCAATAACGAGCAGTCGTTCGAAACCTCACTCGTTAGATCAACTGTGAACGGAATTGTTTGAGAAAAAATTTAAAATTCCAAGAATTCTTTGAAAGAAATAAAATATTTTTGTTTTTAAAATTAAATTGAATAAATGAACTAACTTTTTACCCCTTTTAAGGACTAATCTAAATGAAATTAACGCTCTACAAAAAAGGATGATGGCAGAATTTATGCTGAAGCATCAAAATTTTGCAAAAAACCATCTGCCAAACTGCGTGCAAGGGAAAGTCATGTCCCAAAGGCTCTGGGAGCAGCTAACTAAAAAATTAAACTCTGCTGGTCCTCCCAAAAGATTCGAAATTATGGCGAATGGTACGTTTGTTTACATTTCTACTTTTCTCTGTAATGTAAAATTTTTCTCAATGATAGGTGTTTGCTGAACAGAAGCACAATATTAAGAAAAATCGTTCTTTCAATAAGGCTTCAAAAAAAGGCTTCAAAAAAATATGGTCGAGGACCATATGAGGAAAAGCTGTTGAATGCAGCGGAAGAGCAGCTACTACAGGCAACCGAAATGGATACTATGGTCGAAGGTATTTCTGTAAAGTCTTTCGAAAACGTGATTGAAACCGAAAAAGAAACGAATGCCGAACCTACATCAATAGATGAGCCTGACCTGGTAGAAGAATCCTTAAAAAACCTGCTAGAAAGTGAAAATGAAAGCAGCGATAACTCTTCAACGATAAGAGATGATTATATATGATTATAAAGATAAAAATTGACACTTCAAAAATCAGAAAAACCAACCAAGCCTAACATGAGGCAAGAATTGACAAATTCCTATTATGTATTTGTTTTCAATTTCAAGGGCAAAGTCATTGGTATTTGACCCTTAAAACCTCTTAACTTTTGCTAAAACACTTATCACTATCTTAGTTCTGGAGATATTGGCCTAAGCAAATTTAAATGGATCACACTATATAAATCCTCATTAGACCATTTTTCGTACCATGTACCCAGGCTATTTCATGCATTATATTAGGCCAGCCGCTCTCACACTTGAGCCGTTATGGCTAAAGATCCTAATCATTCCCGTTTGTTGCTACAGCTGTTACAACCTTTGCCTTGAAAACATGCAGTTTTATTTTCAAACTGTGACGTTGTCACTTAGATTCGAGGTTAGGCGTGTTTCCCCGATTTTTATGATTTTAATTTATTTGTTTATCGACTGATACACTGTGTGCAAAAATGAAAACTAAGTGCTGGAGGAATATCCACTGACATCAACTTAGTGTAATTTAAGTTTGCTGGTCTGATTTTAACACGGTTACAAACGCTCATCTGCGACTTTTATTTTATGTCTGAGTGGTTTGGTGTCTGAGGCAAAGTTGTTTCTCATGATTAATTAAATTTTTCTCCCGCACCACCCCTTAACTTTATGGAGTATTTCAGTGTAATTTTTGCCTAACACTATGGAAAAATTCTATCTTTGTCCCGCATGTATATTTTATAAGAAAACTTGACTAAATTAATCCATAAGGAGGTTAAGGAGTGGTAGCGTCGATGGAATTTTTGTCTTTTCATGAGGAACAACTTTTCCACAGGCACTAAAACTTTTTGACCTTTCTGGCAAGAAAACTGTATTTGATATAAAAAGCTCTAAGACCAAATAAGAAATATATCCCGTTGGAAAGAATTTAGACAACGATTTTTCTTGCATGATTCTCTAGGGACATTTCATACACGAGATTTCCGTTTTGATTACTCAATTTTGTTTTGATTCGAATCAATTTGCTGCAGTATCCGAGCGTACTAAGGAACGAAGCCGCCCTCAAACAATTCTAGAAAGCAGATAAGTTCAAACTCCGATCGGAACAAATGTATTTTTTTCAAGTCACTTAAATAAGTACATATTGTAAATACAAAATTGATTTCTAATTTTCTTCAGTAATTTGTGCTGTTTATTCATTGATGAAATTTCCTAAGTTTCCCAGCGCCAAATATACATGTATATAACAACCGATGAGCAGTAGCACTTTTTGTGTGCAGTAATACCAGAAACGATAAGTTTATGATCCTTTGCAATCTTAAAAATTCGTTTCGTTCCGCGGAAGTATCAGACTCTCTTCCCCTTTGTCAAAGCATATACATTTTCTGTGGAAGTAGTGAGACATGATGTTTTTGCGGGTTCAACATTTTAATTGAGATTGCAGTTTTTTAAATTAAGAAATTAATCCGCGGAATCATTTTGCTCAAATAATATAGTTGTTTTGACAGAGGATAACGGAGACTATTAAAAATATAATACCTACAATTTTAAGCCAGTCATAGTCTGTTTCTCATGCATACATATTTGTTTTTTCTTATTCTTAATCTTGATTAAACTTAAGATAAAGAATTTTGTAATTACTGCAATCAACTTTTTGCCATGGTTAAAAAAAGTGCAGAAAACGGACATGAGGAAGCATAACTATAGCCAATTTCAGAAACTCACCTGCACATGTCCTGTACGCCTACCCGGAAAAGCTAACAAACTCTTATTGCTGTGTGGACAAAGCACACAAAGTCCCAATGGATTTGTGCTCGTTTCAAATACATGCAGCTGTTGTGGCTGTTGAGTAAAAGTAAAAACTTTTATGACACCTTCAAGTACGACAACGATGCGATCGCGACGTAATCGCACTGCTTTAACAGGTTGATTAAAGTCCAACGAAATAGCTGGTGCCTTCTTGAGATCATCCCAGACAATAACTTTATTTGGTGGATACAACGGACGTATACCACCTCCAACCAACGCCAAATAATTGCAACGAAATAGCATTTCGACGTGACTGAGACCACCTTCGGAAAAATATTGGCATTCCTTCTCTTTTAGTGGGTCGCAATTGTAGACACGAAAACCAGTGTCAGTGGCACAAGCAAAACAACCTTTAATTGAGAGCCAAACTCAGAGAATTTTAAGCTTTAAGGATAATAATAAATACTCTACCTTGATCCTGATTAAATCCTGCATAGAGGAGTCCATTGCCGTACGGATTAGTTTCGACTAAGTTCATCTTGGATCAAAAAACCTATTTTTTAAACTATACAAATTTTCTTTTTTTGAATTACAATTAATCACTTATCATAGGAATGCTTGCATGGAGGCGCCCGCCTCAAATGATTGTGGTCATTCAACTTTAGTTGAGCCCCTTAATTCTAGAAAGTTATAGTTTCCTTATTTTTCTATTTTTTTTTTTTTTTTTAAATAAACTTATTTTGCCCACAATTCTGCGAAAAACTCAGCATTTGTAAGTCCCTTAACTTGTTATTAAATTCATAAGAGATACTTTATTATTACACTATTATCTTCTTTGAAATCTATAATTGATTTTGGTGTTTTCTTCTCAAAATTCACTGCAGCGAAGAAACATAATTAACTTTTACAAGAAATAAAAGAAACAGATGATACAATAGGGCAGTTCACGTGAGCCCTCATGCTGTACAACATAGTTTGACATCTTAAATGTTCCATTATGCTAACATTAGAAAAAGCTGCATGACAGTCAAGCCTAATTTCCATGTAATCTTATCTTATCAAATATCAGGGAGGACATCACATGCTATAAAGATAGTAAATGTATGCTATTCACTCACGTATTCTCCAAGCGCATTAGGTTCTGTTTGCATGCTTTTTCTTTCTTACAAAAATTCGATTTGATATCCCTGATATGGGATAAGATAAGATAAGATCACATGGAAATTGGGCTTCATGATGCACGGAATTCCATATTTTTGATTTATCGGTTGGCTTGTCCAATCTTACAACCTGTGTGTACACTGACTGACAAGTAGTGCAAGTTTTTCAGTTTGTATTAGAGCGTTGGGCGTTGGTTGACTTTGCCAGCGCTGCGCTTTTGAGTTAAGCGTTAAACCTAAATAAAAGAATAGCGTGAAATGTCATATAAAGAGAATTTGTATGCTGTTAATGACAGAAAAATAAATTAGCCGTCAACGCTTTGTCAAAATTGGAAAATCGAATAAGCTGGCGTTAAAGCCCAATTTCCATGTGATCTTCTCTTATCAAATATCAGGGAGGACATCACATGCTATAAAGATAACAAATGTATGCTATTCACTCTCGCATTCTCCAAGCGCATTAGGTTCTGTTCGCATGCTTTTTCTTTCTTACATAAAATTTGATTTGATATCCCTGATATGGGATCAAGAAAGATATCATGGAAATTAGGCTTAACGCGTTGCTTATTTCGGTTTGCTTCATATGAAATGTATGTGCCTGAGAGAATTTTGACAGATAAACGACGCTGACGCTCCAATTCAGGTTGAACAGTAAAGTCTTAACATAAATAGACATGACGAGACAATAGCAATTGAACGAACGTTTGCACTTGTTACGTTTGTTTTGACATTTAACCCAAAATATTACGCTAGCCAACGAATCGAAGCAGCTGTTATGACGAGTAGCGACGGTTTGAAATTCGGTTCTTACGGAATAACACGTCTCGTTAAAATGTTTCATTCACTTTCGATCAATTACGTACGTTCAGTTTGGCTATTAACATTGGTTTAAGTGGCGTTTTCATGTTAGTCCCATATCAGGGATATGAAATCAAATTTTTGTGAGAATGAAAAAGCATGCGAGCAGAACTTAAAGTAGCGTTTTCATGTTATCTTTTGTTATCTTTCTTGATCAAATATCAGGGATATCAAATCAAATTTTGTAAGAATGAAAAAGCATGCGAGCAGAACCTAAAGCTGCGTCTAATGCACTTGACGAATGCGAGAGTGAATAGGCATACATTTGTTATTTTTATAGCATGTGATATCCTCCCTGATATGAGGCAGTAGAAGATCAAGAGAAATAAAATAAAAACTAGTACTTTTTGAAAGCAAGCTATGAGTTTTAATGGCGGTTTCGCATTATTCGTAACTCAAAATTTTAAAGCTGATTCACTACTTTAACTTTTTGTTATAACATCTGATAGATGCGGAAAAATAGAAAATGAAATGAAATTTTAGTTCAAATATTAAGGTACGTCCACATAATATTTTTATTTCAAAAACTATGCACGAGTAAATAAAAGCTTTCAAACTTTATAAATAACAATTTAGAATAACATTTTTTTTAAACTGTAACAGCTGCCAAAGAAAAAAAAAATTCAGAAGGTATTTGGTCGTGAAAAATATTTTTGACATTATTGTTATTCGCAACTTATGAACGCGGCCATTGACAACAACGTACACTTTTGACACAGGTTTTCTGTGGGGTGTTAGTTGGTTTGTATGTATGAGTGCGATTTTTAGTGGCTAATTGTTTCTCTTCTACTGTGTGATGTTGGCTTTTTAGTTGGTCGTGATTTTATTTATTTTCAATATTTTTTATAATTTATTAATTTTTTCATTTATAAAAACACTTGAAAATCGTGTACAAAGTTCAATTAAATACGTATTCAATAAAATTACAACGAAAAAAGTGAATAGAAAAGTTTTATAGCAAAATAAGTTTCGAAGCAAACGAAACTTCGCGAGCAGCAAGAAATAAACTCCATCATTGACATAGCGCAGCGCCTCCGCCTTACAGAAACGCGTTTTTTCTTTCTCTTGTGGAGCGCAGGAACCCATTGTCAAGCGTTGGAGCTTGAACGTATCGTGGTGTGAGTGAATTGTGAGGTGGATTGGAGTAGCCACTTGAAAAAACCGAAACAAAATCGTTTGACGCCGCTGCAGTGCCAAAATCGGTCAAAGTATTGAAAATCGTGAAAAAATCAAAAAATTGAACGCGGAAGAACAGGCTTACTGCAGAAAGTGCAACAGCAGGTGGTGGAGGAGGTGAAACAAAAAAGTTGCTATGGTTCACTACAACAACAGCAACGGTTAGAATTAGCAAACAAGAATAAAATTTAAATTAAAAGTGAAAGAAGAAAGAAATAAAATGTTGCGATTTTTGAGTCGACGGAAAGTGCGTAACAATTTTGTGGATGGTGGTGGTTCTGGAGGTGTGAGCGCAGTTGGTGGTGCAGGTGGTGGTGCTGGCAACAAACCCAGCAGCAGTTCACAAATTAGACCGCAACGTATTGCAGTCAACAAAAATAAAATCGATTGTCGCGTCATTCTCTTGGATAACACTGACCTCTCCATTGAATTATCGGTAAGTGATACTTTAGAAGCCCTGAAATAGTAAACTATCGACAAGGAGGAACAAACAGTAGTTGGGGTCACCATTTTTAAGTAGCTTATTTAAATATTCTATCAATTAAGCTTTTGAACCTTAATCTTAATTCACTTAGTGTTGCATTTAGTGCTTGTTCGAATAAATATTTGTGCTGTTTTAACTAAACGGTTAATGCTTACATTGGTAGATGGAATTTTTCTATAGAACCGGGGTGCATTGTGGGACCGATTTGATTATATTTGTACAAAATTAATTTCTTAGCACAAAATGAAATACAACAACTACCTAAATCTTTGTACTTCAAAGGTTTTTGATAGCTGAACACGAATCTACTACAAGATTTGGATTATATGGCTACTCCAATTGAAATGCATTCGAAAATTTTTAGTATTTGTCAATTTTGTTGGAAACTAAATCGAAAAATATATGTATTGCAATGAAAATTGTAAAGGAGAATCAAATCGATTTGTGGTAAAAAAAATTTTCTATATTAAGATTTGATTGAGTTATGATACTTTGAAATTAATCTTTCTTCGTAACAATGTATTCCCCGCGTTTTTCAAAACTAGGGCTACCAGATGCGATACTAAAGTAGCAAAAGTGCTACTTTTGCAAGGCTTTGCTACTTTGTTACTTTTGACTCGAAATGTACTGCTTTTGGTTGAAATGCGCTACTTTTCACTACTTTTGCATTTGAAATATTCTTGTAATTTGCTGGAGTTTTCTCGTACAAAGTGAGGACCTTTTTTTTTTTTTTTGCTTATCAAATGAAATTATTGTTTTAATTTGCTGGGGTTTGTTTTTTTTTTTTGCTCATCGTTTTAATTTGCTGGGGTTTTTTGTTAGGAAGTGAGGGCCTTTTTTTTTTTTTTTTTTTTTTTTTGCTCATCATTTTTGATGAAATATTTTTATTTGTATGAAATTAAAAAAAAATTAAGGTTTTCATTTACAAAATTCCAATTTTTTAATATGTGCTACTTTTGTAGTAAGGCCATCTGGTAGCCCTATTCAAAACCCTTTTTCATTTTACAGATTTTACAATTAGGTACATACATACTACATAGTTTGAGAAAATGTTAACTGTCTTATATTTTTATGAGAAAAATCTTAAAGTTTTGGCGCATTTAAGGGAAGGGTAACGTATTTGATGTATTTTTTTTCACTTTTTTTTTTATTAATTTATCTAAACCTTTCAAAAATATTGTGTGAAAATTTGAGACGGATCGGAGCAAAAACAACGAAGATACTATAGTTAAGCAACCGTGGCTCATACATGACTCAGTGCACGTTTAAAACTTTAAAGCCTTTTTCCCACAACTCACGTTTTGAAAGTCGGTGCACACCATAACTTCAAAACTACTGTATCGATTCTTTTGAAATTTTGAACACTACTTCTGTACATAATTTACAAAGTAACGCAGTAGAGTTATTTTTCAAATTTGTCAATATTTATTATTTTATAGTAACAAATTATCCGGTTTTTTTTCCAAAAATCGAGTTTTTCACTTCAAAGTATTCCCAAAAATTGAAAATTTTAAATTAAAAAAAAAAAACCCCCAGCGTTACCTGGAGAAATCGATTATCTAACGAAAAACATTTTTTTTTTATTTCAAATGATCCAGCAACGACTTATCGTGTGCACCGCAATTCTACTTTTTTCTGAGACACTTCCAAATAATTGCTGCCATTGCCGTAGTTTTCAATATTTCTACCTGAAAATTTTTCAAAATATTCTTCAAATGTTAAACTTTGATCTACCATTGGTTTTAATAAATAGATTTTAACTGTGTTGCTAAAAAAAATCACAAAAATGTGCCTGTTTTTGTACGAATTAACGTTATCCTCCCCTTAAGACAAAATGTGAATAAACCTTTCTAAATCTGTGAGAATCCATTAGGGTTGTTTATTACCTAATAAAAATTTAATTTCAAATCGTTTTAATCAATTGAAAGGATATAAATGGCGTTTTCTTACCATGCATGTAAAATAAAAGGTTAACTAATAAAATAATGTTTTAGAAAAAATAATGGTTAAAGTAAAAAATTATTAAAAATTATAGATAAATATCCCAAAACAGTTCATTCTGATTTTTGTCAGTTCATTATCTGCAATTTTTCGCCTGGTCTTGGTTCTTTCTTACATCTGTTCTCTGTTTGTCTAGGGACTGCCCAAAACGCTAATATTCAAGTTAGTCTAGCGTCATTCGTTGTGACACTGGTGGCGGGCAATCTTGAAGATAGCAGGGTGTATATAAGTATAAAATGCTACTGGTTTCCAGTGAGAGTAAGGTTAAGCACATCGTCCAGTACAATAATAAATAACATAGCGAAGACAAAGCAACTCTGCTTGATTAGTGGAGAGAAGTGGTTTTTACAGACGATATGGCATTTAAAATTGATGTAACTATTGCGCTTTAATGATGTTAATAAGTTCGATAGGACATTTCGTGTTTGCAGCGTGTTCCAAATCGACTCTCATTATATGTTATCGAAAGCAGTTGTAAGGTCGATGAAGCTTACATGCAGGCTCGTTAGCCACTTTCGTAGTCATTTGCTATTATTCAATTTGATTTTGATATAATTTCCCTTGTTTTATATAGCGATGTAAGAAGCAAAAAAAAACTGACAGTATTCTTTATATGTAGCACAGGAAAAACGGGACCAACTCAAAAAAAGAAAAAATTTAAAAATTAATAAGAACGTTGAAGCTTACAATTCCGATATAGTGTAATCCTGGACAACTTTTGCATCTTCGGACTTTGAAGCAACTGGTTTTTAAACTCATAATTAGAGAGCTATGTTTAAAAAAGCGTTTTGGATAATATCAAGATTTGAAATTAAATTTCGGAGTTTTTTCAAATGAAAATTACTTCAAATATTTGCTCTGTGTGCAAGGAAAATACATATCTACATCTCTACTCATGTACATATATAAAAAAATTAATCGACTATGGCGAAAGTCTGCAGTGATCCATTAGAAACCTTTTGCGTAAATATTCAAATATGAATCATTATCTTTATCAAACATTCTCGTACATAGGAATAAGTAAAGAAACATCTTGGGATAATATTATAGAAGATAACGTTTAAAAAAAAGTTGTTTTACAACTACCGCCAACGCCCTAACATATGAAATAAAAGGCTATGGTTTGTTTAATGTAAATGCAATTTTCTTCTAGTCAGTTTGCAGTGATTATATTAACAAAGAAGACATCTGTCATTATCACATTGTAAAATAAGAACAAATACAACAGTTTGAATATTTGCAAATAAAAATATAAGCTAGAAAAAAACGTAAAGCCATTTAAATTTTGAGCAAGGCAACCGCTACAAAACATAAAAACATCACACATTTTTACAAACATTTAATACAAAACGTCTGCCTGCAAGTTGGTTTGCTTGTTAATTACAGAGAACAGCAACAAACCTAAAATGTGAAACCGCTTTCCAAACAGAATCGTTGTAAAAAGCAGACACACAAACACAGCTCACAAAAAAACAATTAATTAAATTTCTAAACTACTTTGAGAGCAAAAAAAAAACACAAAAAAAAAAAAAAATAGCAAGAAAAAATTGCAAAAAATGTTAAAGAAAATAACAAGTTTACGACTCATAAAAACACATTAACAGAATTTTCTAAAACAGGTAAATTGGCCAAGACACACTAGTTGAGTACAAAAATGCTTATGTCTAAAAGAATTGAATTGTTTACAAATAATACCAGTAGAGCTTTAGATTAAAGGTTTAGGTTTAAAATTTATGTGACAATGGAGTTGTCAATTAATATTTATAAAACAAAACTTCTACGGTTCACTTAATTCAATCACGTTTGAAATTTGTTTTACTGAAATACGCCATTAGACACTTGAAGCGTTAATAATTCATTAAATAGAATGAATGGAATTCCGATACAAAAAAAGTCAAAAGAAAAAAAGTGCAATAACCAAAGCCTGCTTCATTTTTGTAATTACATAATTTGTAAACAAAGAAATCAATTTTTATTTCATGATACAGTTTTTGAATAATTAAAATCAGTAACTATGGGCATTGAATAAAATTACATACTTATGAAGCAATTGAATTATATATAACAAGCTAGAAGTTATATAAAAAGTTCTTCCTCAATAATGGAACTTGGCTTGTACGCCTATATACTACCCAACTAAGCTTTCCCCACAGCTCGTATTCGAGTTTTACAGGAATGGCAAATACGTACATGGAGTTTACCACTACCATATACCGGTCAAAATGCCTGGTTAGCTATAGTTAGTTTCTTTCAGTAAAAAACTGCTACAAAAAATAATAAAATTGAATTCTAACTTTATTTTACGTTTCCATCGTTTATGGTCATTAGTGAGTAACTACTTTAGACCAAGGATGCACAGCTCGAAGTTTGTTAAACTTTTCTACAATAAAAAAAAATCTCCGGCTCTTTCCGTTATTCGAGCTATGTAAACCATTTCGATTGGCAATCACTGCATGCTTTTTTTTGTGTAATTTTAGTCTTTAAGGTGTCGGCTCATTCAGGTAGTTCCGGTACTCCAGTTAACAACTTCGGTTCGCTTTCGCCGCAAGCTTTGTGTTTTCAAGACACTGGCACTTTAATTTTTTTGTCAACACTAGTTTTTTTTTTCACAATATATTTTTGAGTTTTTTTACCCAAACTGATGTAACTAGCTCTGGAAGCAGAGTTTTGTGTGCATCTCTGCTTTAGAGCAACTGACTTTCCAGCTACCCTGAGTGTCGACAAATTTCAGTTGGTGAGATCCGTTTGTATTTATATTGCCGAATTTTCAAATTTTCGCAAAGACAATTGTTGGTAAACACTTGTAAATTGTATAACGAAGCGTAGTGGCTAACCACGTTTTACATCCGTACTGTGAACCGTACTTGTAGAGTCGGCGAGTTATGTAGAGATATTGCGAAGCTGAGGGTAGGTGCTTTTCGCTTTGCTGATTGCATGGATGTCTTTACTGGTTCCTTTACCAAGTTATGAAAAAAAAAAAATTTTTTTTTATTTGTTTTGGACAGCTCTGCCATTTGATGTCCGATCGTCAAGTATAGTGTAACATTTTGTATATAGAGCTCGTCGAGACCTTTACAACGATACATACTATACTTGACATCAATTGGATTGGATCTATTTTTTTCTTGAAATAGAGGTTACCTTTTTGTATTTTGGGTTCTGTTATACCACTCGGCTTATGTGTTGACCTTCTAAACATTTCATACATTACCATCAGGAAAAGTAATGACGAATGCAGACACTCTTGTTGAACCTTGAAAATTGTGCTGAAAGAGTCAGCAACTTGGGATTTTATCTGGCACGCCAGTACTTTAGAGTTCGCTCCAAATACAATCGCATTGGGTGACATTAAAGGCTTTTTCGCAGCTCCCAAGCATCATATAAGTTCATCGATTCCGACCGATGTTGGCGTTACGCTAGCGTTGAGATCACCTATTATTACAATGAGGTCCTGATTTGTTACTATTTACAAGTTTAGGGCTACCAGATGGCCTTACTACAAAAGTAGCACATTCATTTTTTCATAAAAATATTTTTGATGAGCAAAAAAAAAAAAAAAGGTCCTCACTTCCTAACAAAAAACCCCAGCAAATTAAAACAATAATTTCAAATAACTTTGATGAGCAAAAAAAAAAAAAAAAAGGTCCTCACTTTGTACGAAAAAACTCCAGCAAATTACAAGAATATTTCAAATGCAAAAGTTGTGAAAAGTAGCGCATTTCAACCAAAAGTAGTACATTTCGAGTCAAAAGTAACAAAGTAGCAAAGCCTTGCAAAAGTAGCACTTTTGCTACTTTAGTATAGTGTACGTAAACCAATGTTGATAGCCAAAATGAACATACGTAATTGATCGAAAGTGAACGAAACATTTTGACGAGACGTGTTGTTCCGTAAGAACCGAACTTCAATACGTTGCTACTCGTCATAACAGCTTTTTCGACTCGTTGGCTAGCGTAACATTTTGGGTTAAATGTCAAAACAGACGAAACGAGTGCAAACGTTCGTTCAATTGCTATCGTCTCGTCACGTCTATTTTGGTTAAGGTTTCACTCTGACATTTTCTATGCTGTCGCATAAGAATACACAAGCAGAGTCTTGTAGCGCCATTGTATCGCATCGCTTATAGCGCCGACTCTGACATCAGCCTTAAGGTGTTTACAATCCACTTTCAGCTCTAGTTACTATAGTTTACATTGTTCTTATATTCCATGTTCCAAATGGTATCCTTCGATCATTACTAACTGTCGTCATCGAGGGATTATTTTCCTATTCTTTTTAATTTTCCGTGATTAGTCATAATTCGGAAGCAGTAATAAGACTTTGGGCACGAATTTTATTTTTGTCCTCTACATTTTGTTCTCCTTAATTTTTTTTTGATTTGTGACACACTTTTCGAGTAAATGAACAAAACCCCCTTTTCGGATCCATTAAAATTCCAAATAACCAAGTCAGAATTCTGGTGGATACAAAGGTAACATTTTCAGATTTGACACCAAGTTATACCATTTTACACCAGTTATTGCACCATAGTGCGTACTTATTTATGCCTTTATTATTGGACAAACAAAAAGTAAAAAAAAAATCTGCGTCCGATAAATAAAAAGTTACCATCAAAGAAACATTTTAAGCCCGAAAACTTGATGGACAAAACTAAAGCGGGGGTGCAACAAAGAATTAACGAATTAAAATATTTATTTAAATAAATTTAATTGACTTTGTGGAAGGTCTGCAATGTTGACCACCAGTGTTCAAAGATGGTCCAAAACTATTTTTTTTATACATAATTCCAAAATGGATGATCATTCCAAAAAATTTCTCTGCTAAAATACGAGTAGCATAAGCAAATAATCTCCTTATTTCTTGGTTAGAAAACTTTTTTGTAATTCTAATGTGACAGAGATGGCATATCGAATCTGATTCCTTAGTCTAAGCTTAACTTAGTTTTCGTAGAACCTTACAACTTTTTATTTATATTATACTAGCTGTCCCGGCAGACGTTGTTCTGCCCTTCCCGGTAGTCGCGCGATGTTCTATGAACTCACGCGATGGAATGTTATAGCGAAACAGTTAATTTTTCAAGTGAAATAACTTTTGACCCTACTCTTTTACATACATACAGCAGACCTGGCAGACGTTGTGGGGCTATGAGTTTAATTTGTTATAGTCATTGTCTCTGATATAATTGCTACGTCTCATTTATCTGCATCAAACAGTTGCTGATATATGTACATACATGTGCATAATGTTGTTCTATTCGCATATGGAAGGCGTGAAACCACTAATTTTTTGATTGAAAATTACTTTAGCCCGTATTTTTTGTATGTGTATCTTGCCTCATTCAGCTGCATCAGAAATTAAGGTTTTTTTCTGATATGGGAGGCGTGGTACCACCTATTTTCATCTTATAATGAAAGGCGTAGCAACGCCCATTTTCCCAAACAAACTATGCTTGGAACCATCCATAAACTATAAGAAACATATGTACAAAATGTTATCCAGCTGTGTCAAATAATTGCTGAGCCATAAAAAAATTTGGTTTTTTCTCGTATTACACTAGCTTACAAGAAAAAAGATCTGGATTCTCATAGACTTTTCGATGTATTTTGGCAACCATTTTTTTATCTTAAGAATCGTTTTCGAGATATCCCCAAAAAACACCTTTTTCGGCACTTTTTTCATTTATTTGACTATATCTCCATAAATTTTTTTTTGACTCAAAAACGACTTTCAGCATTCGATATTTGTATTCCCTTTCTAACGATATGCTCTTTGCTTGAATCGGATAAGATTTGATGGAGTTACAAGCGCTCAAAGTCCAAAACAACTGACTTTTTTGGTCTTTTTTGAAAATCACTCAATTTCAATTGCTCCATTTGAATGAAAAATTTTTTCTTTTTCATATTTTTAAAATTTTTAATGAATTCTTTTGCAAATATTTTAAGTATAATTTTGCGAAAATCGGTTAAAAAATGTAGAAGTTATTCGAAAAAACAGTAAAAAACTTGCAATAAAATTAAACGAAAATACATACGTTTTTTATTTAAAAAGAAACGGAGAATAAAAGTAAAGAACAACACACATACACAGTCGTATTTATTTTCGTTCAATTTTATTGCAAGTTTTTTACTGTTTTTTCGAATAACTTCTACATTTTTTGTCCGTTTTTCGCAAAATTATACTTAAAATATTTGCAAAAGAATAGTCTTTCATTAAAAATTTTAAAAATATGAAAAAGAAAAAATTGTTCATTCAAATGGAGCAATTGAAATTGAGTGATTTTCAAAAAAGACCAAAAAAGTCAGTTTTTTGGACTTTGAGCGCTTGTAACTCCATCAAATCTTATCCGATTCAAGCAAAGAGCATATCGTTAGAAAGGGAATACAAATATCTTTCGAATGCTGAAAGTCGTTTTTGAGTCAAAAAAAAAAATTTATGGAGATATAGTCAAATAAATGAAAACAGTGCCGAAAAAAGGGTTTTTGGGGATATCTCGAAAAAGATTCTTAAGAAAAAAAAAACGGTTGCCATTTTTGGAATCTACGCCCCAAAATACATCGAAAAAAGTCTATGAGAAACCAGATCTCGAGATTAACCCCAAATTTGTAAACTAGTGTTATAGGCGTGGCTTCTTCATAATATCTGCAGATGTTGAGACAGATCTGTCTTTTGTACGTACCTTTAATTATGTACCAAGTCTCATTCATCTGCGTCAAATTCTTGATGATATGTGATAAATTTGATTTTGGAAGGCGTGTCATCGCCCATTTTTCTAAACCACACTTTGCAAAAACCTTCCGAAGACCATAAGAAGCATTTTCAAAACGATTATGAAAATCCGTTTTGTAGTTCGCGAGATTATATGTGACCGAGAAACGGTTTTCGGTTAAGGCATATGGGGGTATGGCACAGGCCATTTTTTTATTGAATCTTACTTCTGCTTGTGTCTTTTATATATGTACTCAAGTCTCATTCATCAAATAGTCGATGAGACATGAACGGTTTTCGTGAAAATGCTATTTTAAGAATATTTTTGTATGAGGGGCACCCTAAATAAAAGTTTTATGGACTCAACTATGTCTCTAAATATAAAAGACACGTGGTGTAAATTCCATGTGTATCGATGTAGTGGTTTTTGTGAAAATGCTATCTTAAAAATATTGTTGTGTGACGGCCACCCTAAATATGCATCCTAAGTAAAATTTTTATGAGCTTAACTATGTCTCTTAATATAAAAGACATGTGGTGTAAATTCCATGTGAATCGATGTTTGTGAAAATGCTATTTTAAAAATATTTTTGTTTGAGGGCCACCTTAAATGCGCCATCTGCCGGACCGATTTGTGATTTTAAACCATCCAGGGCGCCACCCAAACGCATACAAAAAAATTCATTCAAATCGGTCCAGCCGTTTAGGAGGAGTTCAGTGATATACACACGTACAGTAGAAATATATACAGCTGTTGTCAACTAATTGGAAACGAAATCTTTCGTTGTGTTATTGGTAGTTTTTTCATTTATTTTTCTATGTGAACAAGAAAATTTATGGATATTATAAATTTGGAACATATAAGCTCTAAAAAAAGAACATAATTGAAATCATATTCATAGCATGAAAAGTTTTAATAGAGATTTTCTGCTCAAATCTCACATTTGACTGAGTCAACTAATTGGAAACAAAAAAATAATTTGCCAAAAATAAAAGAAAAACTTGATAAAAGATTCCAGAAATGATATTGTGATCTTGTCACTGCTTGTAAGAAAACTTTTTGACCGAATTCGCTTATAAGCATATCCTTAATCATGGGTTGTGGCCAAAAGTTGCACACCGGGCACGCGTAACTCAATTGTTGAGCTTCGAAAGACGGCCATGAGATATCAGGCGATGTCAACACAGCTAAATTACTTTAAAAAGATGGTATTCAATGTACTTGGTCATTTCAATAAGTATGACACAGCAAAAAATGTTCCTCGCAAAAATAGACCTCGTAAGACTTCTGGGTACAAGGATCGCCAGATTGTGCACAAGGCAAAATTGAATCCTCGTAAGGCTGCTGCAGACCTCCAACACGAAATAATTGATCAACATGATGCACAAACATCCAAGCGAACTTTCGCTTGTCGATTGGTTGAGGCTGGACTCCATGGACGAATTTCACGCAAGGACCCATTGGTGACAATTAAGCGGAGGAATAGCTGCACACAGTTTGTTAAGACGCATGCCGGTTGGTCGCTCATTCAATAGAAGCAATAAGAAAAATGGATATTTGTGGGTTGAAAGAAAATAACGATGTTTTACGAAAATTTTTTCCAAATTTTAATGCAAAATAAAATAGTGGCCCAAAAGTCAATTGCGTCTACTAATGGAATACTCCTGTTGTATTTTTCAATTATGTAGATAAATAAATATTAAAATTCTTTCAAAATGTTTACATTTATTCTTTATCTTTCTTTTATCTTCATTATCTAGTGTTCATTCTGAAGTTTGTTAAAAACAGTTAAGATTTTATTTGTAACTATGTACTCCCAAATCTTTGTTTACCTCACCCTTTTGTTAGTGGTGTTTGCATTTTCATTTAAAACTCATTATCACTTCTTTTTTCAACACGTTTATTTTTAATTTTTTACCTATTCTGTTTACGATTGTTCGAATATCTTTTTTTTCATAAATTGTTATGAAATTTTTTATGAATTGACATTGAAAATAAATGCTGTTGTTATTATATTTTTCGTGGTTGTTGTTGAAATAAAAGCGCAGACACCAAAACGACACGAAAATGAAGCTACGAATACAAAAAAAATATCGCTTAGATCAGCAACTAAAAAAAAAAACTGACGAGTTGATTCCATTGAGCAGTGACTGGTAATGAATGAATGGGCAGTTACCTGAGACCGGCTACAGGCATATAATTCTATAATTATGACGCTACTAGTGAAACAATTTTAATTGTTACCTTTTTTGTTTCACGTTGCTTGTTACTATCGAAAGTCTTTTTGGAAGCGTGAAGACTAAAGTAGTCTGAGCATGTAATTTGAAAGTATTGTTTGATAATTATAGCAACAAAAGATTTAAAAAAATCGCATAATAAAGAAAATCAACAACGTCATAAATTAACATTTCGGGTTTGAAGTTATGATGTATTAAAACTTGATATAATGAACTTGTTATATTATTCTAATGACATTAACAAATATTAAAAGTTGGTATGAACAAAACATATATATATTTTTTTTAACTTATGAAGCCAATTGCTAACGTAACAAATTGACAAAAGAGTTTAGCCTTAAAAAAAAAAATAAATGTTTAATTAATTTCTAATTTGGCAAAACATCAATGAATATTTATATATTTATATTTTTATAAAATATGATTTTTATCTTTATCTTTTCTCTAAAACTTCAATTTCCTTGACAAAATAGCTTTAGTAGCTTAGAAGCTATGATTTAACAAGTTACAAATAATTATTTTGTCTATAACGACATCTATGAAATGTTTTTTGTAGCAGCAATATACCTAAACTAATCTCTTTAATAAAACAACAAGAGTTGTAAAAAATAAAGAGACATTTTTTTAAATTTTTTTTTTGAAGCTGCATTTTATCTTAGACCAACATTTTTTTTACATTATTAAAGTATAATTATTCAAGATTTATCTCTGAAATTTTTGTCCAAAAATATTCGTCAATAAGTTAGAAAAGTGCAATGCCGTGAACGACCTCAAAATTTGCGGTGAGCAAGATATCTGGAGACTGGCGCATCCGAAAAACGAAAATTAAATTTTTTTCGGTTAAACAAATAGTTAGGGGGCGTTTGATCGTTCGATTTTTTTTGATTTATAGCCTAAAACGACCTCAAGTTTGTGCACAAAAAATGAAAATTTTCTTTGCACGCCCGCCATTTTGTCAAAAATTAATATTTTTCAAAAATCAACGATCAAACGCCCTTTAACTATTTGCTAAACCGAAAAAAATTTAATTTTCTTTTTTTCGGATGAACCAGTCTCCAGATATCTTGCTCACCGCAAACTTTGAGGTCGTTCACGGCATTGCACTTTTCTTACTTATTGACGAATATTTTTGGACCAAAATTTCAGAGATAAATCTTGAATAATTATACTTTAACAACGTAAAAAAATTTTGGTCTAAGATAAAATCCAGCTTCAAAAAAAAATGTTGAAAAAATATCTTTTTATTTTTCGAAAAACTCCCGGACGCCCTTAACAATTTAGTGTAAAAAAAAAACTAACAATAAGATTTATTTTGGTTTCAAATATTCAAAGTACGTCATACATATATTATTCTACAGTTGTGAATTATTTTCGAAATTATATAAGAATTATTATAAGAAATCTTATAGAAAACTGGGGGTGGCTTTTAATGGCTGTGCAAAGACATTTTCACATATCAATTTACAACAAAAAAATTACTGGTTATTCATAAACGACATGCTCAGTTTTCGCGCTATAGTATATCACTTCTACATAAAATAGTCCACATAAAAGATCCAGTCTGTTTATTTGAAATCCTTAGGTTTTCCATGAATCAAATATGTAACTAAGCAACTTATATTGCCAAAAGTATATGGCAAAAGAGTCTTTCGATCTCTCGCCATTTCTTTATTCATTCGATTCGATTCATTTATTTGAAACCCATAAGTAATGCACACTTTTTCAAGTGGAGACAATTTGATCACTTTAACGCTATTTTCTAAACATTATATTCTTTTCATTTTGTCGCTTCCCTCTTAAATTTTTTATCAACAATTTTGTTTGTTTTTGTTTTCATTATTTGCCTTTTTAGTTATAAATTGTAACTTTCAAATACATTTTTTTTCTGTCTTACTTACATACATAAATGTGTTCTAAAGGTTTGATGTTATTTTACAACATTTTTCCACCCTTAAAAATTTTAAAATCTAACTTTTTTCCTTCACGAATAGACCTCTGAGAAGAAGTCCGAATCACCCCAAAAAGGTCGAAGAAAGTAACTTAAATACAGATTTTCTATTAGGTTGAAACTATTCATTTTACAAAAAAGTACATAGTCCAGGTAATATGTATTGTACCATAAGAAATTTCCTATAAGGCTAGGGCTACCAGATGGCCTATGTCAAAAAATTTCAATTTGGTAATGAAAACCAAACATTTTTGTAGTCCCATAAAAATATTTTTGATGAGCAAAAAAAAAAAAGGTCCTCGTTTTCTACGAAACATCCCAGAAAAAATTAAAACAATATTTGGAATAACTTTTATTTTACAATGCAAACATCGAAAGTAGCAAAACCATCCAAAAGTAGTGCATTTCAAGTGAAAAGTAGCAAAGCCTTGCAAAAGTAGCACATTTCCTACTAAAGTATGCCATCTTTTAGCCCTATATAAGGCAGTCTTAGACTTTTTACCACTATCACGTAGTGTTTTCCAAATTTCTACAAATTTGAAAAAAGTATGTAAATAAAAAGCCTTAATAATTCTTCCTCATTGAGGATAATTATAATGCTTGCTTGTGAGTTAAAACTTAACCCTTTCCCAAAAAACTTTCTGTTTTTTTTCTTGTCATCTGGCCTATTAAAACACTTTCAGTACTAATGAATAACAGTTTTATGCAGAATGATTCGCATAAGATAGCCACTCTCTAAAGAGGTGAGTTAGAAGTTTATCAAACCGAATGATCAAACAAATAATGTCATTCATCAATTTCTACTTTACACTAATGAAATTCGTTCACCATATTTTTACTGCCATAAGTGAATTATCACCCTGTTCATATAAAAATTAAATTATAGAAAATATTAATTAATATTTATTACCAAAGTAAGCCGTTTTGCTCGTTTAAACTTAGTAGTTCAGATTTTGCGGATATCTTTTCCGATTATCTTTCTGATTCCACGCTGGGAGGCAGCATTGTCAAAAGATAGATATGTAGAAAGCTCTTCGCAAAATTTTCCTGTATATTTTTTTTGCAAGAATAAACATATCGGTCCCATTCATTAGACTATTGAAAATTTTAAACCTCAGAATTAATCGCTCACAATTCCACCAGGATGCAATACTAGCTGCTGGTTAAATTATAATATAAAAATTAATATTAAATAGTTCTGTAATGAATACATTACGAGAAGATAATATATGTAACTGAATGTATCGCATCAAAACAAAATCATAGTTTTATAATTGAAAGCATTCCATTCATTATTCGCTTACCTACTGGGCGATAAATAATTTTATGGTGTGTATTATTTTGTTGATGTGTAAATTAATTAATTCGGTAATTTCACGCGAATTATATAATGTATTGTTTTAGTTGCATTTCGCTTCATTTCTATCTATTTTAAGTAGTTTGTGCTAAATTTGAACAAATTTTTCATTTCATTTATTGTATTATTTGTTTATTTATATACAGAAAAAGGCCATGGGTAGTTTTTTATACGAACAGGTTTTCTATGCTTTGGATATAATTGAAAAAGACTACTTTGGTTTGCAATTCACAGACGCTAATCACGTCAAACACTGGTTGGATCCTACAAAGCCGATTAAGAAACAGGTTAAAAGTATGTTCACTTGTTGATATTCTAAATTTTTGCATTTGTTTTGAACTCAAATACAATTATTACCTTATTTCAGTTGGTCCTCCATATACCTTCCGTTTAAAAGTTAAATTTTACTCTTCTGAACCGAATACTCTACGCGAAGAATTAACGCGATACTTGTTCTTTTTGCAATTAAAGCAAGATTTGCTTGATGGTCGCTTAGAATGTCCAGACGATAAGGCATCCGAGTTATGTGCGCTGGCATTGCAGTGTAAGTGCTTATGAATAACATTTGTGCGATGATTTTTGATTATTTGTTTCAATCATTTCAGCTGAACTTGGTGATTATGACGAACAAGTTCACACGGCGGCTACTGTATCAGAATTTCGATTTGTTCCAGATCAAACGGAAGAATTAGAAATTACCATCTTAGATGAATATAAGACTTGTAGAGGCCTAACTCCAGCGCAGGCAGAGACAGCGTATTTAAATAAAGCGAAATGGTTGGATATGTATGGCGTAGATATGCACACGGTCTTGGTAATGAAAAAGAAATTGCAATGACTCTTTCAAAATAGTCAATTAAAAATTTGATTTTATTTAGGGAAAAGATGGTTGCGAATATCATTTGGGTCTGACACCCACAGGCATTTTGGTTTTTGAGCGTGATCAGAAAATCGGTCTCTTCTTTTGGCCAAAAATAAGCAAACTCGATTTTAAAAAGAAAAAACTTACACTTATTGTGATTGAAGATGATGATGAGGGCCGCGAACAAGAGCACACGTTTGTCTTTCGCCTTTACAATGAAAAGGCTTGTAAGCATTTGTGGAAATGTGCTGTTGAACATCATACATTCTTTCGATTACGTGCGCCTGTTAAGGGTCCATCTGCACGTCAGAATTTCTTTCGCATGGGATCACGCTTTCGCTATTCGGGTCGTACTGAATTTCAAACAACTCAACAGAGTCGCGCGCGCCGAACGGTGCAATTTGAAAGGCGTCCATCACAGCGATTTGCCAGCCGTCAATCGCATTTATTGCGAGAACGGCAAAAGGCCTCTCAAGAAGCTGCTGCTTCAGCGGTGGCATCTGTTAATGCACGTGCAGCGGCGGCGGCAGCTGCTGCAGCTACGGCAGCAGCCAATGAGGTATCACAAAACACTACAGTGGACTCGTTACTGTCATCACCAGTTGGACATCAATCATCTATTAACACTATAACGCCATCGCCATCTATACAAACTGTTATACATAATTCCGCTATAATGGATGATTCATCCTGTGCTGCTTCTATTCATTCTAGCTCAAATATGAATACATGTACTTCTGTAGGACGCAATTCCATGAAATCTAATTCAAGTGCTGACGATCCGGGTTACAGCAAAATAGGTTCCTTTGGTAAAAGTGGACTGACTGTTAGGTATGCTATCAAATTATACACTATATTTATACATGTTGAAATGTTATTCAAGTAACAATTACATTCAGAATGGAACCTGATAGTGTCACATCGTGTGCTCCAAGCTACGCACCAAATACGACGAAGAACTTTGAAGATACTAATCCATTTAGAAATACAAATAACTCGCATCATGGTTCATTTGGAAAGGCATCAATTAGCTCAGGTTATAGGTAAATGATGAATTTATTTTACTTTTTTATCATTAACTGTTAAATATTCATGTATTGTACATTTTTGCTTCAATATCTATGATATTTCGTATTTAATTATGTGTTTTTAAAATAAATCGACTCATACAGTTATTCATAAGACACTATTAAATTAAGAACATAACAAGTAGTAGCAAGTTATATTCAGAAGAAGGCACAACATTTTGCTACAAAAATGTAAGCCCGATGGCAATTAAAAATAGTTGTAGTATTCTGTGGCGCTTCTAATGCAATATTTAAAAATACGCAGACTTTTTGTTGCCTAATTAAGCACATCGATTTGTGTCATACGAAGATTTTGATGAACTGCCGACATGTTTTAGAGTATCTAATTCTAAGAATATGAGTTCTTTATTATCTGCTCAAAACCGGTATCGGGATCGGTGCAAAATGGGTGCCGAAAATGGCTGAATTTTAGTTTTTAGCCATAAATTTGTATTTAGCATGAAATATTATACGAATTTGGTACTAAACGAAAGAGTTTTAATTTGCATCGGTTGACTTCGGTGTCTTTTTTTATTGAAAAAATGTATCCTTTTCAACCCCCTTTGGATAGTTTAAATGTTGGAATATTTGTGTTCCTCTAGTAGTATATTAAAATTCGTTTATTCCCTAAACAACTGCACACTTGGCTTTATTTTGCCTTTTTTTAAACATTTTTTGAAACGTAATATCTCAGAAACTAAGGGGAATAGGATAGAACATAATAATAACTTACTTTAAATATATTAGTTTAACGTTAATTTTTTTATTTATTAAAACGTTTCCCGAAATATCTTCGACATTCCATCTTTTTTTTTGATATTTTTTTATATATTTTTATATGTTATTCTTCAATCACTCCTAAGAATGTATCTGCTTTCAAATCGAAATTCCTGACAAAACTTTGGAAAATATAACCACTATGACCAATAACAACCGTTTTCGAACTGTAGGCAATTTTTGATCAAGTACAATTTTGTACTAGCCTTACAATTGGTCGCCATATTTAAATATAAAATTAAAAAGTGGTAATTAACACTATACCACACTAAAGTTGCCATTTTACGAACTCTTTTTTTTTTAAAGCGCTTAAAATTATATTTCTATCAAGTTTTTATACTTGGCAATCGGTTAACAAATGATAAATTTGTGAAATTTTGCAAAAAAAAAATTCGATTTTTTCTATCTACCCCAAGACAAGTCTATGGAAGAACAAGAATCGCTCATAGTGAGTCTTCTTAACGAAGAAAGGCTTGTACCACTTTCAAAATAAAGAGCTCATATGTAGTAATTTTTAGATTTTCACTAAAAAAAATTTTATAGAATAAGTTTTACTATAATAGAGGAAAACGAATATACCAATATTTAAACTGTCCAATGGGTGTTGAAATGGGCAAAATTTTACAAAAACAAAAACGACATAAATCAATCTATGCAAATTAAATTAATGTTTCATTTGATATGAAATTTGTATAATATTTAATAATCGCCACATGACACAAATCGATGTTTGCTCATGAGACAGTTTCAACTTAAAGTCAAAGAAAAACGCATAACATTGGGAAATAATAACATAGAAATGCTCGATTAAATTCGTAAAATAATTTTGATTTCATTCTGATTATTACTTATGAAAATAATAAAAATTTGACAGTCAATAATATGTATGTATGTATAATTATTCTAAAAATATCAGCCAGAACCAGAACTTTCTAATATTTTTAAGATTGGATTCATAACAATATTGTATCCAAAGCTTTTTTTTTTGGCAGCATTTCAAATTTCCTTATGATAGATTGTTCAAATAATTAGGGTTCATCTTTTAGTTCATGAACAAGCAACTAACTTTTTCTTTTCTAAAAAATAAATTAAAAACTTTAAATTAATTTTACTAATTTTTACATCTGCATTGTACTTGTTTTTGAGTTTGTGAAACACTTTCTCTTTAAATTATCTAATTCACATCGTTCTTGTTCTTGTTTTTTGTTTTATGTAAAATTTATAATATCTACTCGTTGTGTGCAGCATTAAAAGTGGATTATCGGATAAAGATAAAGAGCTAGATTCACTGCTTAAGTCTATTGTAAAAGATCCATCCCCATCCATATTAGCAACTGAAGCTATTAACGATGCTAACAGTATCAGGTAGATAAAAACAAAATTAAATTTACCTTTCCGTTAACAAAATAAAACCTACATGTTTCATTATCTTTTTGTTTATCATGAAAGATTTGTGTGCTTTTTCAATATGTATATTTTGTATTGTTATTAATAATTTAAATTGCTACAGAGTTACCATCAATAAAACTTCTGATATGGAACACAACACCGAAACTTTAAAACGTCTCTCCAATGTTAATGAAAAGCCAAACAATCAAGTAAAACTAGCAAATATTGGAAGTGGGGCACTACCACCGGGTCATATCAAATGTAATATACTGAAAGGTAAAATATTTGCTATGTTTATGTTTGATGATGTATAATTGTACTAATTTACCTTTAATTTTTTTATAGCTCGCGTTGAGGAAGAACTAGGTGCTAACAATGCTAAGCTAACGAATCAAATGTTTGTCCCTGCTGCAGCTTCAATTACCAATAATAACAATCAACATTCCATTAATCATACTGATTCTGGACCTGATTCCTTAAATGCTACTTATATATCTGTGGTAAGTTAGACTAATTGTCACCTTCTCATTAAATAATGGCAAAATTTTCTTGTGAATGTCGTGGAAATATATACATAGCACAAAAAAAAATTTTTTGTAAAAGGTACTCGTACGATTTGCGTCGATTTCTTGAATTTTCCGATTACTATTAAATTTTGCAATTATTTGTATTTAGATTTTTAGCTAAATTGCTTTTTAATTTTTTGACTTACATTTATTTCAAAAATATCCTTTAATTTTCAAATCTAAAAAATATTTTGTAATGCTCGTTGCACCCATTATTTAATAACTTTTGTTTGTTTGTCCTTTATTTTAATTGACTTTGTGTTTTTAATAAAATAAAATATGTACTACAAAAGGGCGGTGATAAACTCACTTTAAGTATAACTGAACAAAAACCAGCATCTTCACCGACTTCTGCTGCTGCAAGTACTTCATTGTTTGCTTATGCATCTTCACCAATGTCAACACTATCAAATAGCACACATACATTTATATCAGACTATCATACGAACACAAATTCAATTACAATTTCACCATTCAACACTCTTTCCCAAATAACAACTCCTGCCCCTGCCCCATCTCCAGCCCTTTCTCCATCCTTCCCCTTCATTCAACCAACTACAAACAATAATAATGCTGCTGCCGCTTCATCAACTGTTAATACCACAACGCTTACAACAATCATAAATACACCAACAACAGCATTATTAACATCAGTAAAAACACCGCCACCAACGCCTACACATACAGCAGCAGCCACGCCTACCTTAAGCTCATCAGCAGCAGAAATGTTAATAAATGAAATATTTATAAATAATATAATAAATAATAATGTGAAGAAGCCAGTGCCGTCTAGCGAAGAAATCAAAAAGGAAAAGGATACGCGCGTTTCTACTACAACTGCCGTGACGCCATCTGTAGGCACATTACTTTTTTCAACTTTAAGTGAACAGGAACGACAGCAGAAGCATCAGCAACAACATCAGCAGCAATTAGAAAACATAAAAGAACATAAAAATGAAAAAGAGTATATAATTGAGAATAATCGAGATAAAAAGGTTTGTTTTTTGCTTTGGCTTTGTACGGGTTGAGTCCGCAGAATGTTACAGATTTTCATCATAAATTGGTAGCTTTGAAAATATAAAACAAAGTTTTGGTTTGATAGTTTAGAAATCACATAGCATGAGTCACAGTAAATTTATTATCCTTAAAAAATTATTGTATATACGATGTTTCGAATGAAATTTTAGACGTTACAAGTTGTCAGGATATTTAATCATTTTTATACTTAAATTGTTTTAATTATTTCGCATAAATGGAATGCTATGAAAACTTTATGTTATTACATAACAGGGTGATTATTCAGAACAGTTTTCAATTTCAAGGTTGTTCAGATAAACGTAAATTCGGATAAATCATAAACATATATGACTGTAATTTCAGTTATATTTTTCTCGTAATGCTAATAATATTTTTCTTGTAATGTTGTCAGGCACACTTGGTTTTATGCAATAAATTAGGTTCCATAATTTCATTACATATGCTATATATGTATGTACATTAAACATGTTCAAAATAACCTCACGTTTTAGAACTCTTCAAGAACGCTTAAAATTCGAAAATTTATTCAATTTCGATTATGTATATCCTCAATTAAAAAAAAAAAAAACTTCTGGGGTTGGAACCAGAGCTGCAAGACTTACATTTTCGAAATTTGAGTAAAAAAGTTAAAAAAATTGGATTTATTTTGTTATTTAACCCTTAACGGCGGCACTATTTCAATTGATGACAATCTGGGACATTCGAAAAAAATTTTTTAAAAAAGCGTATTTTCAATTCCAGGCTTCATAACTGTGAACGAGTGTTGCGATGACTCTTCTTTATTAAATTCAATGATTATTAGGGATATTTTTCAAAAAATGTTTGTGCTACATGAGGCTAATCTTGAGTGTTTATTAGTTCGAAAAATGTTTTCAAAATTTCCGTGGGGTCGTTCAACCTCATGGTGCCGCTAAAGGTTAAAATCATATTTTGAAAATGTATTTTCCAATTTCCAGCTGTACACGTAAGGAAGTATCGATAGACATTTTACCGTTATTTTGTAGCCTCTCTCTCATGATGTCTGCGCAAGTAGAGCTTTGGTTTACTTATTTTATAGCTCAAATCTTTAGCTATTTTCACTACATTAGCCATCGGAGTCGATCGGACATTTTGATACTACTTTCCCAAGAATAGCCGCAAACCGTTAATTGGAATGATTATATCAAAACATATTTTTGTCCAAAATAACCTTCTCCATAACATATGTGTTTCACAAAATTCATAACAGCTTCTTCAAGGCACAAGAACTTAAGATAAATTACCGGAAAACTGATTTTGAGCCACTTTCTTCTATTATTTTGGAATGATTCGGACCTCCCTATATGAATTTATTCGAACCGCCCCCTATGTAAGGCTTGGTGGCAAGGTATAATCAAACATTTTACATTTTAAACTGTTAACATTAAAATTCCCTACCGACCTATTAAAGGCCCAACCACTTCATAATTTTATTTCGTATATCTGAAGAATAGCTACTTGGGATAATCGTGCCACTACTGTATTTCAAAATTGTATTATCTCTATTCCTTCTACAAGCTTCGCTCTTTTGTTCCAATTTTGCTTAAGGTAAACTAAAGAATTTTGTTTTTGTTCGATTAGATTTTTCGCAGGAGTAAATTATGCGAAAAAAAACTTATTTAAATAATTAAGTTTCTTTTTTACTCAAAAATGAAGAGTTTCAATACAAGTGGTTTGAAAAATTTGGACTATTATTCTCAAGATCATCTAATGATAAAAATATGTAACATTCTTTAAGCGATTCTTTCTGCATTAGCTTTAAATCACTTTTTGTTTTTTGTGTTTTGCTTTTTCGTTTTTTTTATCTAATGTTTCACCTTGCTTTTAACATTTTAATTTTTTTTTCAAATAAATTTTTGAACATAAATGAAATAATTTTTCTAACCATGTATTTTTCTACATAGCATTCCAATAAACACATCAACCATATACCATCCAATAATGACATGGTCTCTCCGTGGTTAGTCTCTTCCGAAGTTGTTTCAGCGCCTAAAGGTAAAGAGCCAACAATTATACGTAAATCAGTTATAACCACACAATTATAAGCTTTTTGCATATTAAAAGGCTTATTTTATTATAAGAAAAAAAAATACCATACCACGTTTCATGGGCAAAAAACGACATTTATTTGAATGGTTATATATAACTCATATAGAATCATAATAAAGCTCGTTATTTTTGACGTGCTGGCGCTCTGTTAGTTATAATAATTTATTAAATAAGGTCCTGCGTTTACTATTGGCTTATATTAATATATAAAGAACTTAAATTAATTTACTTAATTGCTTTTTCTTTGCAATATTTTTTATATACAAAAAACTTTACGTTATTGTTTACTTTTAGTGTTTATAAAACTTAATATTTATTTAGCTTAGTAAAAATTGTACGAATTGAATTTTATTGTATACAATGAACTGCTTACAACGCATTTTCTTTCATAATAGAAAAAATTTTCTTCAGTGCTAAAAATGTTTATACATTTCTGTTTAAACAAATAATTTTAATTTGCCTTTGACTGCAGTTAAAAATTTGTTTTTAGAGGGCCTGTAAAATGTTTTAATATAAAAAGAAAAATCTCTGCATATACGGTTTTTATTGATCTTTATTTTTTCGCGCAATATTAATGATAATTTGTGACTGAACATATTGTCTTAAGATATTATATGCAAATAGCTGTGCTGTAACTAACGATTTCTTTCTGAGTTAAAAATCTATAAATTGGGAAGTAGTCGATCACAACGAAAAATTACCACACTTTTAATCTCAATTTAATTTAATCATTTAAGATTTGTTTCTGAATTGCAATTTACTTATTTTATTTAAATGATAAATTAATTCATATTTTAAAAATGTAAATGTTACTTTTTGATAGAACTTTGCTTGAAATGTGTAGTTTTAATAGAAATACCATAAACATGTTTTGTATTGATCTCAATATGAATGAATGATACATAGAGTCGAATTTGATGCAATCGCCGCTGTGGTTGTCATCGCGAACGTCGACATAGTCCTCAGAATCGATCAAATTCTCTTGTATCACAAGCTTTCTTCACAGTTTAATGTGTGACTTCAAGACTTAAGTATCGACGGCAATTGATTATTTTTTTTTGTTTTTGGTGTGTGTTATGAATACAATCATGAATCAGTGATAACCGATTAATAAACAAAATGTTAAAGAGGTTTTTTGTTTTGATCCACTGCAACCTCAATGGATATTTTCGATCGCTAAAAAAAACTTTAAAAAATGACTTACTATGTGGGGCAAACAGGATAATAAATTTTGGAGACTTTGCAATCACAACAGAAATGATTATTCCGCCGAAACATTAGACCACATTTAAAACTGTATGTAATTTGATTGAGGAGACCGAGGTCTGATGTTTTCACGGAATTAATTTTTAAAATAGCATAGTCTTGTAAATTTGTCTTCTCTGGTTTAACTTTGAAATTTTAGTGAAAATGAAATAAAAACTTCTATGTTTCAGTAGCATTACTTGTTTATTTGGCATTAAAAAAAAAAAAACCAATTGAAAATCATCGAAACTTTTTATCAATAAACAAAACTATTATAATGTACTTTATTAAGACACTCTCATGCATAAATCCAAAAATCATGATAGAGATAAAAAAATAAAATCAATTTATGACCCTTACGCAGTGATTTTAATGTTATTGGACCACAATTTTTGATTATATACTCGGACCAAACAAGAATATATTACTTAAAGCAGACGATTTAAAAAAACTTAAAAAATTAAAATAAGTAATTGGGATTTTACAAAAAATATAAAAAACACTAAAGGAAAATAAAATTTCATAATTTTTTTTAATGCTGTTCAATGAAACTAAAGAAAAGCATCGAATATAATCGAAGAATACAATAAAAAAAATTTTTATGAGAACAATTATGTGCCTTAAATGATAATAATATTAAACTGTAATACATATATCTAAGCAATATATTTATCTGATAGTGAACATTTTAAGCAAGTATTAAAAAATTGAAAAAACTATTTATAAATTTTGAACTTCCTACATGCCTTGTCTACACTTACATTCCACATAAAATTGCTAAAATCTTTAAAATGCTAACATTGCTCACTTGAGTTTAAATAATTTGAACTTCAATAAAAATACACGCATATTCCTCATAGTTGTGCTAAAAATAAAATGTCTTCCTTTAATGCATTTTTACAAAAAAAAAAAGATTTTAATGGATGAAGTTGAAAAGTTTTCAATTAAAAAAAAGTCCAAGATGTTTTTGTAATAGATATAGACTTGCATACGTAATGTGTTTTGTATTACGGTATAGATTATATTTGTAAACTTCTCTTAGTGTCCTTCTATTAAAAAAGTATAATATTGGAAATATGTGAAATACGTAAGCCAAATTCAACAAAAATCTTTTTAGGTTTCAACATAAAATTTTTGTGTAGTTTGTAAAATCTTTAGAAAGATGAAACTTAAAAACCTCTGACTTGTACTAATTTTCGTGAGTGCTTTAAAAAAAAAAAGAAAACAAATATGATTAATACACATGATAAATCATAAATAGATAAGTAGATCCATTGAAAGTTCATCATAAACTAACATTAAGTTATGAATTTTTTGCAAACATGAGGAAGTATGAAGAATATACAAAAACTGATTGATGAATTTACTTACTGAATTATTTGTCAGCAATGAATAAGTGATGCCATTTATTAAAAGAAAAGAAACCTTGAGTTAAATTTGCATTTTTTAGAACTGAAAAAAGGAAGAATACTGCAATCTTATACTATAAAATAACAACTATTATATGACACTAATATTTCAATTAAAATAAGAATGATAAAAACAAATTTTGTATAATTTTATGAAATTTTCCCTTATTCCATAAACGAACTAAAAAACAAATTCTTTTACGTACGTTTTATAGTTAAGTTAACTTTGTTTTTGTAAGTATTATAAAAAATATGTATTTTAGTCCTAAAATCTGTTAAAATATAGTAACTATTCCGCTGCCCTATATTGAGAAAAATAAAAAATGTATTAAAATTTATTTACATTTATAAATATATACAGTACCATAGAAATATAGATACATAATATATATGATATGTAAACTCTTAAAAAATAGTTTTATTAAATTTCTATTTGAATAACTTTCACACTTGAAGGAAATATTCGTTCCTACAACACAACATACCCGAAAATTCATGCGCAACCATATCTAGGTATGTACACAAGTGAAAATTCCAAAAGAGTGTCAAGTCTTCCGAGTACTATCTCTGGCCCGTTTTATGCTGCGTCAGTTCGTTAAAATTTTTGACTGTCTTTTGCGTATTTCCAAAGCGCTGACCCACAAGTTTCCCTCGCGTCTTTTCATAATCTAAGTTGAGGTATGGTTGGCAGCCAAATAAAGCTCGTGATTTGAGATCGTGCGGGAGCAAGAAGTCCTTTATATCCTCCTCAAGCAGAAATTCACAAAGATTTGTGTTAGTTGCTCGAAAGCAACGGTGATTCGCAAGCATTAAAAATAACTGATTGAACATTTGATTTGAATAATTACAGTTTGGTGTGTGCGGAGATAATGTTGCATTGCCACAATTGTGGAGTTGTGCAAAGATAGTACATCTCGCTTTGTTGATTATTGGTGCAACATCTTCAGCGGTACCGCTTTTGCCGCGTCTTTGTTGATATAGCTGTAACTTTTTCAAGCACTGCACTCATTGACTACCAAAACCTTGTCATAGCGAGGAGAAGAAAATTTACTGCTCTCTCATATATTTTGCCAAATATGCCAATAATTAAAAAAAAAAAAAAAAAATTGAAAACTGTTTCCAAAGTAAAAAAAAAGATTATTTTTTAACCAATAGTTCATGTTTTCGAATTCAACATTTGTAACTTCTTAGTGAAGTTAAAGTTTTGGCGATCTATAAGCATGCCACCCTTTTTGTCCGGGTCGAGGAGTTGTAAACCCCAGGCTGTTTGGCGTGGAATGTTCTTTAAGGACTACACAAAAATGAACTGTTGAATTTGATATCAGTGTTGGTTACATTTAATATACTGGTTTTGTTTCTAAAAAGTACTGCTACTGAAAAAACCAAAATCCGTAATTTTTCGACAATCGTAGTTTGATCGCATTTACCACGAAATCTAAATCTGCTTTTAAAGATGAAAGTTTAAAAGAATCGGTTTTGAAAAAATAAAGTTCGAAGTTTTCAAATATATGACATTCAATTTACCTTTTCGTTTCATATCGGCCCTAGCGCACCTTGTAGTAGGATACCCAGGAATGCAATTAGTTCCTTTATCCCACTGAAATTACTCTAAGGGGATGTCCATAAATTACGTGAGGTGTTTTTTTGAAAATTCGGACACCCTGACACCCACTCTGGATTTGCTAATAAGGGCAGCAAAAGACAGTTTTACTCTGGCCCCTCAAATAACTTCGTCCGGCTATATATGAGACAATCGGTTATTAGTAGGTACATTCATAGATCAAGTTTATTTTTTATGCTTGCAGTTTTCTAGTAGCAGTAGTAATAATAAAGATTAAAAGCAAGAATCGGGCGAAAAATTTCATAAATGCTCTCACGGCTCTTCGAACTAAAAGTAACGTTATCTAAATGTCGATCCGATCGATACGTCTTGATTGAATACATCGTACTCTTTTCTCACTTTTCCCACTTTTTGTCATTTGTTGGGCAGGCAGTGGCGTAGACTTTCAACGAAAACTTAAGGGAACACATAGCAAGCAACGTTGTTACTTACACGAACGAGTTACAGAAAATCATTTAGCTTTCGAGTCGCATTGTAGAGTTAAGCCCCTGCATTAAAGATAATTGTATTATTTGATCGGGGCTTACGAAAGCCCGAGGGCGTCATTGTACCTTGAGCCTTGTACTGTGTGTACTTTTTACTTAATACTAAGAGGTGAGGCTTCGTACTCATCTGGCACCACTGGTTTTCAGGAGCCCCTGGGGCTTCGGTCCTTGCCTGGCAGTTGCATAAAGAACAATAGAATGAATCGCGTGCGATAGGCCCTTTTAGGGGTGCATCGTTGTGGCTGTGGTTGACAACCACATCTCGCGGGAGAACTGAATGTTACGCTCAGTGAGGAATTGTATTTCCTCAACCTGGTGGCCCCAACCGAAAAATGGCAAAAGGTGAAGATTGATCTCGAACTCAAACCAAGGGTGAAGTAACGACTTTAACTTGAACTTTATTTTGTAACTGTTCAAATTGCAGTCGTCCACTAATTAGGGGTGTTACTCTGTATTATTTGATTCTATAGATTGAGCGACATATGATAAGTTTAACAGAGAAATCTAAAATCAATAGACAGATATATGGTTTTAAAGGTGGCTTGGAAACATTAAATAATTGAATCTTTTCTAGTAAAAATTTTAGATTTACTGCCACCAAAAATAAACTTCGATTCGTTTTGCTCCTTGAGCATTATGCATTTAACCTCCCAAATAAATGTGTTGAAAGGACCAACTGCATGAAAAAATATGTCTTGACTTTGTTCATAAAAATCGTCAAACTCTAGTACCACTTGAACAATAATTGATGATGTTGGTATGTTGGCATATGTTTGGATTTAACGATAATATTTTACTATCCTGTCTGTTGCTGATGTTTTTTTTTTTTTGAAAACGAAAACATAAAGATATAATTAAATGTGTAATAATAACACAAGGCTAAAAAAAAATAAAAGCAACGTTGATTTTTGAACGTCATAAAAATAGCGCACAAATCCAGCGTATCCGACAAAAATAAATATCGGCATACAGATTGAAATCTCGCAACTGATATACAACAGACGATCATCGAACAAGATGTGCGAGACGAAAAGTACAATTTAAATCTTTGGGGGAGCAGTACTTATCGTATACTATTCTAATTTTGGAAACTTAAATGTAAAAAAAATGCGCAAATCTGCAGATGAGCAGCTACGGCAGCCGCCTTGGGAACGATGAAATTTTGAATGTGAAATATTATACTCGGCGTAGCTAAGGAATATGCGTATGTATCCAATAAATACAAAGTTATTTTTAGTTTCACGGAAAGAAAACCAGAAAATAAGAAAGCAAAAGACACCAGCAGCGAAAAATTAGAAGTGGAATTATTGAAATTCATGAATAAATTTGAAAAATTTTATACCATCTGTATGTAGATACAAAGCTAAGAGATACCGAAATGTATGCAAGATGCAAAAGTACATTTGGGGAAGAAAAAATAGATGATATATTCAATGTCGAAAGAGTTTCTTTGAAAGTGAGACACTGGAACATAGATCTTTTGGGATCTTTTGAGAATCAAATTGTTTTATATATTATAATTATAATTGCATCGAGCAAAAGCCGAATTATTCACAAATAAAAAAAAGTATTTTCTAGATTATTAAAATGGAAACAGTATGACTCGAAGTTAGAAACTTCTGACTTTCCAGATGCTTTTTACATGGGTCTTTAAGACGCTTGTGGTATCCTCTAAGGACGCTCAACTATCTGAAAGACTCTTCTGCATCTTTATTTTATACTGCATCATTTGAGAGGCTAATGTTATCTCACGTACACTCGTCTATTGGCTACCTATTTGTATTTTTTTTTTTTTTTTAATAAATGTTTTTTCTCGAGTTTTTTGTTTCAATATTAGCTAATAAATATATTTTTTTAATAAATTTAAAATATTCTTTCCTTCGCTTTTAACAAAATCTTTTCTAATTTAAGTGAATATGAAATTCTTATATAAACTTTTTGTTATCATTTTTTTTCGCTTTAATTTAAAGGCTTTGGTTTTTTATTTTTTTTATTTTTCAGATTTTAAAAAGTTGTTCTCGCATTCATTAGTTTCAAAGTTTTCATTTTTTATTATTTATTTTAAAAATTAAAAAATTACAATATAATTATAATTTTTTTCATCTTCATCTCTAATGTGTTGATGGTGTTGTTGTTTTTGTTCGTGTGTTGATGTTTTGTTGTTGGTGTTGTTGTTTTGTGTAATAATTAATAAATCATTATTATTAAGAAGAATTATTAAAATAATAATTAAAGTTATAATAAAATAGTAAAAATTATTAAAGAAATAGTAGTCACATAGTTGTAAGTTTGATGATGTTGTTTGACGTGGCATCTGCGCAAATATTTGACGCTTAGAAGCACTTGCGGTGGACAATGCCTGGGCCGGATTCGTCGTATTCCTGCTTGGAGATCCACATCTGTTGGAAGGTGGAGAGGGAAGCCAAGATGGAGCCACCGATCCAGACGGAGTATTTACGTTCTGGTGGAGCGATGATCTTAATCTTAATGGTGGATGGAGCCAAGGCAGTGATTTCCTTTTGCATACGATCGGCAATACCTGGGTACATGGTGGTACCACCGGACATGACAATGTTGGCATACAAGTCCTTACGGATATCAACATCGCACTTCATGATGGAGTTGTAGACGGTTTCGTGGATACCGCAAGATTCCATTCCCAAGAATGAGGGTTGGAAGAGGGATTCTGGGCAACGGAAACGTTCATTACCGATGGTGATGACTTGACCGTCGGGAAGTTCATAAGACTTCTCCAAGGAGGTGGATGCAGCGGCGGTGGCCATTTCTTGTTCAAAGTCCAATGCAACATAGCACAATTTCTCCTTGATGTCACGAACGATTTCACGCTCAGCGGTGGTGGTGAATGAGTAACCACGTTCAGTCAAGATCTTCATGAGGTAGTCGGTTAAATCGCGACCAGCCAAATCCAAACGGAGGATGGCATGGGGCAAAGCATAACCTTCATAGATTGGGACGGTGTGGGAGACACCATCACCGGAGTCCAAGACAATACCGGTGGTACGACCGGAAGCGTACAGGGAGAGAACGGCTTGGATGGCAACATACATGGCTGGGGCGTTGAAGGTTTCAAACATAATTTGGGTCATCTTCTCGCGATTAGCCTTTGGGTTCAAGGGAGCTTCAGTCAACAAGACTGGGTGCTCTTCTGGTGCGACGCGCAATTCATTGTAGAAAGTGTGATGCCAGATCTTTTCCATATCATCCCAGTTGGTGATGATACCGTGCTCAATGGGGTACTTGAGGGTGAGGATACCTCTCTTGGATTGGGCTTCATCGCCGACATAGGAGTCCTTTTGTCCCATACCGACCATGACACCTTGATGACGTGGACGACCGACAATGGATGGAAAGACGGCACGTGGTGCATCATCACCAGCGAAACCGGCCTTGCACATACCGGATCCGTTATCAACGACTAAAGCAGCAACCTCATCGTCACACATTTTGGGTTGTTTTTTGTGTTGTTACTGTAATGGTTTGAAAAGATGAAAAACAAAATACAAAGTTAAAATTTATTTTTTACAAAGAAATTTGGTGATCGCGACGTTGTGTTTGGTAAAATAGTTTGAAAAAGATCGAACGTATAAATTGGAATAATGTGAAACGTAGTTTTTTTTTTAGGGAGAGTAACTGAAATGAAACCCGTTTTGTTGTTGTATCATTTATACCTCATCCACATAAAATATTTTTTGTTTATTTTTGAAATTTTCTTACGATTTTGAAAACAATTTGATCACATTTCGGATCGCTTTACAATATTCGGTTATAATTTAAATCTCAGTTAAAAAACAGAAATTGTACGAAAATTGTTTTCGAGCTGCCAGTATGGTTTTACGTTTTCATATTTCATTTTAAGTTGCAAAAATAATCATTAATGTGCGTCTTTACAATGTGGAATTGTTAGATACAAAATTAATCTCTTAGGCAGAAATGTGTCTTGAAGATATGATACTTATCTTTTTGATACAAAGTGTATCTTTGGGATACAAAAAATATCGTTGGGATATAAAAAGCACTTCAATGATGAAAATTTATCCACTTAGCACAAAAGGCTTCATTGAAACACAAAAGTATCGATCAAAAATGATTTTCAAAATGCATTATTTATTTATAAGACAAAAAAAAATCTTTGAGATACAAAAAGTATTTTCTAAGGAAAAATCCGTATCCCACGCGGGCAGTGAACATTTTCAAGATACATAGAGTGTCATTATTAAACACATAAATCTTCAAGATTTGAAACAAATATCAGTTTTGCAATCAAGATACTATAAAAGTGTATCTTGGAAATGTAAAGGTTTTGCAAAATTAAAATTGTATTTTTTTAGAGATGAAAATGTATCTATAGAACATTATACATATAAAAAGTATCTCTATGTGCAAGGCTAACTCCAAAACACAAAAAGTATCTTATAAATGTTAGATAGAATTGAAGATATTGCAAATTTTCTTTCAAAACTCAACTCGCACGTAGCGTAATTATTTTTTATTGTAAATATCGATTTTAATTCATCTTTTTTGTTGTATATCGTATTTCATTTATCTATTTTATGTGGGTGTGGCATTTCACTGTTGCGTCACTCATCCTACATTTGTCTGTATTCAACATGGATATTGAATACATATTAAGCCGCAAAGGCCAAAAATAATCCATTCAAGTGTTTCCAAATTTAGGAAATGTTTCAAAAGTTGCAGTCGTAGATTATTGAAACATAAAGTTTTCAAATAATGCGTAAACACACAAACGTTGACTCGTGGCGCGTAATTAAAATATTGCAAATTATGCAATTGAAATTTTTTCAATGTGGAAATTCGCGTATTTAAAAAATTCAACACTTGATCACTAGTTGTGGTTTTTTTGTTTTCATTCATGAAGTATTTATGTAATCCATAGAATGTTATATGCTTTATCACTGATAATCCAATATTTCGTTCGATTTGTTTTGTTATTTAATTCGATTTTGCGGACACAATTAAATTCTTTTATTATAAAATAATTAAAAATGCAAGAAATTGGCATTCACTTTTAATTGAAATATTATGAATAGAAAACAATTTCTTATTTACTAAAACTGCAATAATTACTAACCGTTTCAACAAAAAAAGAAAACTAAGAGACTAATCAACACTTTCGCTGTAGAACTGCGAGTGCCTGCTGGATTGTCATGTTCTAATATTTATACCATTCGTAAGAATTCAGTTTTCGAAAATCTCAAAAATCACTTAATGTTGTACGCACACATGCGCCCACAGGCCCCAACACAAACAGACGTTACCATGTGGAAGGGAAATGAACGCTTCGCGCATGCGTTTCGCTAAAGAATTTTCATATCTTACGCTGTATGAAATTTGAAAAATTGAGAAAAACGAAAATTTCTACATGAGAAAATCATAGCGCACAGATAAACATGCAATTGTGCGTATGTATGTAGCACATGTGGATACATCAAACCATACCAGCCAGCCAACCACATTCTCAAAAGCAACAATTTTAATATTTTCTGAATTTTGAAAATAGAAAACGAACGTGTATTCATCCTCCAAACAAAATACCAACACGATTTCATAGTAGGACTTTCACTGGATCAGGGGCGTTATCGAATTGTGGGGGGTGGTTTTTTTTTGTTGCTGCGTTGAAATTTTGATCAACATTGTTCTCGCCGTCACCGTCGTCTTCTCTTTCTCCGTTAGGATTAATAAAAAAATTTGCCTTAGTTTTGCATCCCATACATGGATTGGGTTGAAAATCTCACGTTTATTTTATAAAAGAGCAACAAATACAATACCTAAGACAACAACAAATATTTATTATATTCGAAAACATGCGAATAAAGCAAAAAGAAACAACAAAAAAATTAAATTAATAAATAAAATGATTTTGATATCTAGAAAAAGTTTCGTACTATCGAAATGAAAAAGAAAAGTTTCTACCAAAATGATTAAAATGAAATTTTCTTCAAGTTATTGAACTAAAATTAGCTTAACATCTAGATAACTTTTTTTTATTTTCTTGCTGGGTTTTATCATATACCTAACTGTTCTTTCCCTATTTTCGTACCTCGCATAATATCCAAAGGTAAGCATCTATCATCGAAAAGTTAATTTAATTACCTTCAGATAAGGTACCTACATATACATATGTACCGGGGCAGTTCACTTTAGATCAACATTTTGTTTTTCATTCTAACATGAAAATTTTGTATTTTAATTTGGCTTCATAATTTTTTTTCATTCATGACCCCTTTTTATAATCGCTATTTTTTCGGTGACTCCAGGAGGTATCTACTATGTAAAACTGAATGCAACATGTATGTTTGTACGTAAATATGTATTATCAGAACCTGTATTCGATCTTACATCCATGGATCTTCGTACATCCGTGGGCCTACCTACCACTTTCCTCACAAAAAAACTAAATCAAAACGCTATACTTTGAGACCTATGGTACATATAACAGTTTTGCAACTTGGTGCTTGGATCTACATACACCGTCTATGCTTAGCACCTTACGAAATGTGGATGGGATTAAATACCGGGGCGTGGCACCTTTCATACAACAAAACTGTACCTTGGCAGCTAAAAGTTCGAAATATGATATATGGATGTTTCTATATTGTTCGCATTCAGCCACTCCAAAAATGTGTGCGTGGTTTGGTAGCAGTACGCATGCGACTTAAATACCTTATAACGCTATATATTAACATCTATGTTAGCAACAGTTGCGAAATTTGACACCATAGACTTAAATAATTTGCACTAAGCACCTTGCTGACGGATCCGCAACGGGTTCGAAACGGATCCGTTTTTGTGCACAACTGGTAGTAGTTAGGGTTATCTGTCCTTAAAATATGTAAAAATCGCTAGTCATAATTTTAATAATATACTTTTTGTTGCTAAATAATGTTCCTAAAATATGTAAAAATCGCCAAGGATAATTTAAATAAAAATCGCTAATGTTAATTTAAATACTTTATTTAATTTATATATTTTTTTTAAATGTTCTATAAGAAATCAGGCTCGTACCAACCCGACTTTGCGTGGGGTGGCAAACAAATTTTATTTTGCGAAGAGTAAAAGTTTTGCATCGGAAAACCGCTATTTTTTAATAATTAACTGAACCATTAACCGAACCGAAATTTTTGACAAATGATTGATCCGAACCGAAAACCGAACCACTTTTTATAACGGTAACGAGGGTTCATTCTGAACAATTTTCAATGGACAAATTTTAACCACTTGTTTTATTTTTTTTTTTGTTAAATATGGAAATTGATGAAATTTTAAAAGAAATAGGGAAGAATGAGACAGAGTTCAAAAATAAATCATTAATAGATAAAATCAAATCGTTTGATAATATAAAGCGGCTTTCAAATAATGTTAATGTTTTGAACATTTGGAATAACTACCCTGCCAAAGAATTATCTGAATTAGCTCAAGTTTTTTATGATATTTCAGCAATCCAGGTTTTGGATTGGACATTTTCCACCCTAAAATTTATCCTCGGAGACCTGCGGGGAAATATTAACGAGCACTTGTTAGAAGAAATTTTTCCCATCAATCAGAACTGATTATTGTAAATCTAATTTTTTATCAAATACTAATTTTTTACTGCGTTTTTACTTATAGCGTATGACATGAATTATATGTTCATATATATTTCTATATTTTTTTGGATTGTTACTGAATAAAAATAACACAAATTTGTATAGTTTTTTTTTCATTACCGAACCGTTGAACCGAACCGAAACCCCGGTTCAAAGAAAACAAAAACCGTTTTGACGAACCAATCCAAAAGTGCAAAAACGGTTCGAACCGATGAACCGAACCGTCCAAATTTTTCACCCGGTTCACGTCCCTGATAAGAACTTCAAGCTTAAAACATATTTAAAAATCGATCTTGTTCCACCTTTTGTAAGGCAAACGATTTTTTTTTATCTTAACCCAGCACACACTTTTTCTTAATACAGTAAACTCTCATTTATATTACCTAATTAATGTTGAGCTTATTCATAAGAACAAGTGTTATCTATATCCAAAGGTCTCTTTACGTTGAGCTAAACTCAATTTTAAGGACAAATAAGACAATTTGTTTTGTTTTTTTAATTAAGCGCTTATAGTACATACATACATATGCCATAAACTAAATATAAAGTTAAAAAACAAGTCTTTCTTCAAATATATAGTATGAACCGTACATATATCTCGTAAATTGAAATTTATTACTCAGGTATACATACATATTAAGTAGAATACATAAGTTCCGGTATGGCAGAATAACTGGAAAATTTCAATTTACGATATTTTGGAGAAGAAATAATGTATGGGTATAATTCAGTGGGTTTTGAAGGTAAAGTAGTATTTTCACACGCCGGTACAAATTTTGATGAGAAACTTGATTTGTGGTGTAAGATATTCCCGAAAATATGAAATGACACGTGTCCGAGGTATTTTTGTTTTTTTTTTGCAGGAAGATGTCAGTGAGGTACCTCGAATACGTAGCACCATGAGTTTTTAGAGAGATGCAACTTTAAGACGAAATCCTTTTCAAGCAAGCCGTCATATGTTATAATGTGCGTTATATTTTCTTATCAAAGTGGGTTTTATTGCTGTGCTGCTTTGTGATTCTTGAGAATAGCCTTTTAGCAAAATCTCTGCAGCGCTACTATATCTTCATATGAAGCATTATTTTTATCTCCCCAAGACAAAACGATTAAATGCCACTGGCTTTTCGTTTTTTCTCCCAAATAAACAGAAGTATTGTTGGTTTTAATATAGTGAAATGTAAAAAAATGTTGCTTGGCACATATGTATAATCGAGGGTTTATACAAACTTTCAAGATGTGCTTGTAATCGAGGGTCTATATAACCAGGTGTAAATACATATATACATATACATTTATTAATATTTCCGAACCCCATTTTTATAAAAGATTTCCCTGTCTATATCTGTGCTGTTGCAGGTATAAATGTATGTACATTAGAGTGCGTCAGAAAAATTAATGGAATTCTTCTGGTATTTTGTAATTTTATGCCTTAAGATTAAGATTTCTAAAGAACAAAGAATTAAAATTGAGAGTTTGTTTCTAGCGTTTGAAAAGTTAAGTTTTCGATAAAAAAATAAGAATAACTAAGTAGTTACGATAACTTTCATTTCAAACTTTTATTATTTTATTTAGTTCCGTCTTACATCAAAATATAAGGAAAAATTGGTACTACATACTTACATAAGCAATGCATAAATTAAAGATATATAGTAAATAATACAAGTATATAAAAACGTAAAATTTTTAAATTTTTTTCAAAACACGAAAGTGGAGATCTATTGAACCACGCAGCACGAGGAGTGGAAGCGCGCACTGATGTTCCGAGTCGTCGCACGTCGAGCTGTGTGACTTTTAAGTTTTTGTTTTTATGGAGGATGCCATGATCTCTTGTCGAAATTTGTTAACTTTTTGTCCAGAGCTTGTCCATGTTTTTCTTAGAATTTCTAGGGAATTCGGTTACACTACATAAAATAACTCTCTCAATATAGAGTCTTACATTTTTTATTTCTATAGGCGGTAGAGAACTTTGTTTGAAGATGTAGCCTCTGTACCGAATTTCTTTCAGTTATCTCGCTTAGTTTTCCCGTAATCGTGATTTTCACGAACAGACACACAGCCAGACAGACAGTCAGATAGAGAGACAGACATATTGACGGACATTGCTAAATCGACTTAGATGGTGACGCTGATCAACGCCCCCTTCTAAGCGTTGCAAACAGAATGACAAAGTGAATAAATCCTGAGTGAAGGGCATACATTAAAAACGTAATATTCTTCAGGAAAAATTATGACACTCAGGTAGCAACGCTCATATATTTTGTTCACAAATATTCTTCAAAAGTTATAAGTTTTCGAGTTTTAAGTGTTTCCAATGAACTCAAGACTATGAGTTTTTTTATTGACGAACTCTAACGTACATACATATGTATGTATCCCACCTGCAATTGTATATGGGTTAGACAGACACATGTACACCTTTCTACATTAAGTAATTGCTGTTTTCATACAGAACATAACATGGAACGATGTTCGAAAATCTGTACTCATATTTTGAAATCAAAATTTTCATCTTCCCAAAATAAAAATAGAAACATACAAATGTTTTAATAAAAATTCTACAATACAAACTTGCGAATATGTGTTCGCATTTTTATAGCAAATTTCAGTAAAATTAAGAAAAATTTCACTCTATCTCATACAAGAGCTTCAGTATAAATACAACGACGGCTAACATGTCCAGCATATAAAACAGTGAAGACATCGTAGATAAGCATAGGATATGGATCTTGCATTGCTGACCTCGATATGTTCACAAGAATATATTATATTATTTAAAAAAAAATCTTGTAGGTGGGCACATTGCGTAGCAGATGATCTAAACTAAATTAGAAAAATATCTACACATAGTATATATTTCTTTATAAATGAAAAGGTGTCAAGAAATGGATATTTAATTATTTTTTCGGAAATCAATATATATTTTAAAAATAAATTACTACCTATTAGTGTGACACTTAAACGCACATGATTTTTCTAATGAGGATGATGTGGCTGTAATTAACGTCACAGCATCGCCATTCACTAAATTAGTATCTTTTTCTTCTGTAAATCTTCTTGCACTACTGCACAGGTACGAGTTTGAGTATAATAATTTTTTTTGGCAAAGGTCCCATAATACGGACAGCCGTATTGTTCGCGTTTTGTGCATCATCCTTTAGATTTTTCAATTTATTCCGAAATAAATAGCTTAACATTAAACAATATCTAATTGTACAAGTTTTTTATGAGCTCTTATTATTTATGAGATTGTAATCTAATTATTCAATATTTTTTGCAATTATGATTAACATAGTTTTCAGTACGAAACAATGTTTGTGCCTCGTAGTGTATGTATTTTGGCAGTGCTAATATATTGGCTAAGATGAATTATTATTTTTAATATAGGACTTTGATTTGCATAAATCTTATGAGCATTATTTATTTTTAGCTTTTTTTTTAGAAAAAAAAAAAACAGGGTGTATTAAAAAATTTTTAAAATTATTGGAACACTTGAATAATTGAACTTTAGACAGCAGTAGTGTTGATAGATTTATGCTAAGAGAGCTACTTATAAATTGGACCGTTTTTGCTGAGAAATTTACTTATACTAAAGGTGAATTTTTAAATCTAAGTAGTATGAATTTTATATAAATTGACATCAGTGATGGCATTTTCAGTATATTTGCACTTCTTTCAGCAAATTTGCAGCGTAAAAAATCGTCATCAGTACATTCGGTACGTTTGCTGACCTTTTTTTTTAGTAAAAAAATTAAAATTGTCTTGAATTTTTAAGTAGTAACTTTTTAATGTTTATGACGAAAAAGTACATTCCGCATCTAAAAAGTACACTTGAATTCTCGATAATTCAGTACATTTTCCACAAAACCCAAATGCCATAACGGATTGACATTCGTCCAAGAGGCGGCTCACAGTGTGGCATTTACAAGATTTTTTAGTTCAAAATTCAACCCCTCCTTTCCAATTCAACCAAAATCAATTTATTTAGGCTTCAAAATTTTCTTAATACTGAGTGTTTTAATGAAAAGCTACGAAAATTGCAATTCAGATTGTTTTTGACACATGACAGCTGTCAAAAGCCTGTAAAACCGATAACCGAACCGAAATTTCAAAAAATGGAAATTTCTTCAATTATTTAAGTACATGGTTTTGGACTCTTGAAATTCAAATTCTGCGAGCCAAAACTCATTATAAAATATGATATTGATGAACTTCCAAGGATTTATATGGGAAGTATCACTGACGACATTTTTCAGCTTTTCAGCACTCTTCCAGTCAATTCTTTTATACGGCTGTAATATCTGGTTAAGGAACACCGCTCAATAACTGCATTCCACAAGCCCTGAAAATTTGGCAACCGAGGACCATTTCCAATGTCGAATTGCTCACCAGATTCCCTCAAGATCCGAATTCTATTCAAATAAAATGACTAAAGTGGAAACATATATGACTTACGTTGTGGGAATCCATAAGTAGCAGAAAACGTGGTCATCCGAAACCCTTGTGAGAGCGGTCGCTAGAACAGGAAATACATGAATCGGGAAAATGTTGGAGAGTTTAAAGAGTCTTGTTGATGCCCTATGCTCCGTGAGGAGATAAGGGACACACAAGAAGATATCGTTTTTGTTTGGTGTATTTAGACTATTTCAATATTATCAACATTATCTTAGCAGATTTCTTTGTCATCGATAGTAATCTAAGCTTTCATCTATCTCATAGGCTTTCTATCGCCTCCATAATATATGATTTTTAACATGGCGATGCAATAGCAAAATCAGTGCATGCATTGCATTACCAAGTACTTGAACTCTTCATTAATATACAAAAATAAAAACCAAAAATATAAAAATATATTTATACTGGTTTACCGAGATCTGAACTCACACAGACAGTAACATACTAATTCTTCACTGTGATTTTGTCTTTTTTTAAAGCTTTCAAAATAATTGATTTTTTTTGAGACGTATGAAAGGTATCTTTTTTGAAAGAGTTTGCTTTTCTACTTAGGATCGGTTTTTTTATTACTCGTATTCAACATCAAATTTGTAATTTTACAACCATGCAAGATAATTTTTCAAAGCTATTGTTTTGCTCATATGAAAGGGCCTGTATCTGCACTTCAAACGATGAGTCTCTTAACGTTTAAAAATACATTTGTTGTTCTTTGCACAAAAATTGCAAGAACGAGCGAACGCACCTTTTAAGGATGCATCCACCTTGCCAAATGCTTAATGCAAATTCAACAAGAAATATAACGAATGCCACTCATTCATTTCACAGATTCGCATAAAATTTATGATGTGCATTATGGTGTTGCTGTTTTCATATCTATTGCGGTATATTTAAAAACAAATATTCGTATTGTGTGCAAAAAATTGAAAAATAGAGAAATCTAAAAATAATTTTGTTAAAAAATAGACCAACATCATTTGAAATGATCAATTGGCGCCATTTCTGCACTCAACTACTGTTTGAAAGATGGACATGTGCAAGTGATAAATGCACACATAATTGAGTAGACTTAGGCATTAGATAGATGTGTGCATTCATGCATAGAATTTGGCAATATACGAAATATACTCGTATACAACTTCAGTGGCGTAGCAACACTTTTGGGGCGCGGATCAGTAACACGTTAGGGGCATTCAATGTGCTATTTACAAATATTTTCATAGACATACTCATCAAATTGAACTTTGTACTATATATAGTATACCTTGCCCACGGGATCAAAATTGAAATCATATAGCTAAGCAATCAAAGTGACAGAACCAAGAATGGTTACATATAAGGACGTCTTTCAGTGGTCCCTCTTATACTGGGACGATCCAACCCCCTTGTTACGATAGCGTATACCTCAATCAATCGCCCTATTGAATTTGACAGTTCTAGTAAAAACACGATGTTTGTACCATCAGTATCGAAGGTGAAGTCGAAGATAAAATTGTTTGCTATTTTGATTTCGATATGTCCCCTAAAAATCTAGGACTTATTATATTATCTCATTTTTTGTTGGTCGACCACTAGGTCGGTTAAGGTGTTAAGTCGGTTAAGGATTATACATTGTGATGTTTGAAGTGAAAAAGTGAAATGGGTAAAGATATTTATCAACTGCTTACGACGAAAAAAAATTCTCTGACCTATGTGTCATATTGACTTCCTTGCTTTTTTGGGGTTTCCATCTGAAGTCAGTTGAGCATTGATTCTCCCAATCAAGCAAAAACTGCGAAATGCTCTGCTTAGTAAAGTATTGAGACAAATGCCATTACATTCGATGCAGTAACATTAAGTGACACAAGCAAGCAATGGAAACAAATGTGTGGGATTGAAAACGTGTGCATTAGGGTGATTCAAATTTTTCATTTATTTTCAAACAGATTTACTAATACGTAGCAGATACTTAATTACAAGAAAGAAAAACTCTGTTGCAAGCAGAATTCATAATATTAATGCTTGTATCTATTGGTGGCTCATTGAACTTTTCTGTTTACACGGAATGAATGCTCTACTATACAGTTTCGACTATATCTAGTGAAAGAAAACTCTTAAACAAACGGGACGAAGCCCGTTAGAAATGGAATAAAATTTTAGCATAAAAAATTATCTAACTTTCGTGAAAATAACATTTCGTCAGTTTATTGTCTCTCAAAGTTTGAAAATAAGAATAAAAGAATGAAAAAAAATAGTTTTTTTTTTTGATTTTTTTTTTAATAAAAATTGTATTCTCTTTCCAATGGGCTTGGTCTCGTTCGTATAAGATAATTCTTTCACAAAATACATATTGACGAAAATGTCTAGTAAAGCATTCTTTCCAACGTAATTCCTATGGAATCAATGAGTCACTTGTAAATATAAATATTATGAACTCTCCTCTTGTACCTGCTACTATTCAAACTGTTTGAAAAAAAATATGTTTTTTTTGGTTATCACTCTGGTGTGCATGGCATATCCCTCAGAAGCTTAAACTTTGAGATGGTATGCTAAGGAGACTAAACATATAATAATTACCAAACTCACTACATTAAAGCTTAATGATACAGCCAATAATTACGCAAAAAGTTGGTGATTTAAAAAGGAAAACTAATCAAATGGTACCAAACTCAGTACAGGAACAAAGAAGCAACCTTACGTCAAAAGCAAAAACTTTAAAACGTTTTACTAAAATATTATTTAAGCAAATGATTCTCCAATCAGTAGTTGAGAGCTTGATAACGTAAATCATATTGGCTTACAAACAAAATGAAACTATGCATCTGGGATGCCAGTGATATATGTGATTCTACAAAAAATTGGTAACTAGTTGTCACTGACGTACATGTGTACATTAGGGTGATTCAAATTTATTTTTTTTGGTTTTTTTTAAGGTGCTGTTGCTTAAAAAGTAAGTTTATGATATGAAGAAAAAGTTCACGAAATTTCAGCTCTGTAACTCAATTTGATAAGGTGGCGCCGGAGCCTGTTAGTTTTACATATAAATTGTAGGGAAAAATTAATTTTTACAAAAAAGGTATCTAAATGAATAGGTGATTAGTGTTGTTGAGCTGAAAAGGGTCGTTTTTCGACGTAATTTTTTACGCTGAATCCGAATCTGGCCTCTGAATTGACCCATCATGTCGGAATCCTGAAATATTTGAGGTTAATTACCTGAAACATGATGTTTTTTGTCTACTTTCGAGGTCATGTATAGGATTCAAAGAAAGTTGATCAGCTTATTTTTAACAAAAGCATCATTTCGTACCATCCTTGCCCTTTAAAATGAGCTTTCAAGTGGTGATCTGTGATGTTTCCTTGCAAAGTTATAGCCATTTTAAAGTGACATGAATTGGATCCCCTACAAAGGGTTGCAACCCAACAATATTAACCAACGGGTTTCAAATTCATGTCACCTTGAAATGGCTGCAACTTTGCAAGGAAGCATCACAGATCACCACTTGATAGCTCATTTTAAAGGGCAAGGATGGTACTAAATGATGTTTTTGTTAAAAATAAGCTGATCAACTTTCTTTGAATCCTATACATGGCCTCGAAAGTAGACAAAAAACATCATGTTTCAGGTAATTAACCTCAAATATTTCAGGATTCCGACATGATGGGTCAGTTCTGAGGCCAGATTCGGATTCAGCGTAAAAAATTACGTCGAAAAACGACCCTTTTCAGCTCAACAACACTAATCACCTATTCATTTAGATACCTTTTTTGTAAAAAATAATTTTTCCATACAATTTACATGTAAAACTAACAGGCTCCGGCGCCACCTTATAAAATTAAGTTACAGAGCTGAAATTTCGTGAACTTTTTCTTCATATCATAAACTTACTTTTTAAGCAACAGCACCTTAAAAAAAACTAAAAAAAAAAAATTTGAATCACCCTAGTGTACATATGTATATCTGGACTACTTACTACCCATCACATATTTTTTTTTTACGGCCAAATTTGGATTCAGCATTGGGAAATACAATTTACTGCTAATGGATAAATATGGCGATTTAAACAATTATTTATGTATTACCTAAGAGAGAGATTAAAAACTTAAAAAATTTGTTCGTAGATGGCGTTACTATTTGAGCAATATTGTCATTTTCGATGTTTTTTCGTAGCATTTCATAGTTTTGACTTTTATGTAGTTTTCGCACCTTATAAATTATTCGATACTAGCTATCAGTTTCTTTAGACTTTGAGATATTTTCTAACTACTTATTTCAATGTTTTTTCGATGCAATTTGAATTTTAATATTTAACGATACTTTTTGCCTATTTCAATGTTTTTTGATACTTTTTGACATTTTCATTGTCCTTCAGTACTGTTATATGCAAACATAATAATCGATGGCAATTTTGTTGATACAATCTCACACTCAGTTATTTCCCGTCACGCCAGCATTTTTAGGTAAGCTTGGTTAAAATAGCAAAAAACGCTACTTTGAAGATTAGCTCTATTGAACAATTAATATTGAAAACTTATCATTTGATGCTTGACTTTCTAGTTTTGAAAACACTATGAAAATTTTAGTAGATTTTTAGTTTTTCTTCCAAGGTTATTTAACAATTCTCCGCGTGAGTACAAGTAAGAAATTTTTATATTTTATCATCGTATCCATCAGCAAAAGTTAAGAAAAGCATAAGTCGAAGCTTAAGCGTAGCACTAATTGTGTTTTTTCCTTGTGATCATAAATTAACTTAAGCTATTTTGCCCAATGGCTGCAATGCTTATTATTTACTTCATCATTTTGTACTGCACCATATGTTATGTATCGTTAATTTCAAAAATAATAATAAATAAAATAACTATAATTTCACAGAAATTGAAAGTCTAAAAGCATAGATAACTCTAAAAATATCGGAAATTATATAAAAAGCTGACAGAACTCCAGAAGTTTCGGATGGAGTCATAAAGTATCGAAAAAGTCGGAAGATATAGACCTTTGTCGAAAAGCATCGGAATTGTTTAAAAGTATCATATAAGAAAATAGAATAGCATCGAAAAACATTGAGAAAGTTAAAAGGCATTAGTAGTTTAGAAACAAATCAAAAAGTATCGAGCAACACTCGTTCCGCTAATAGGTACGTATCAGGTACACGCCTACATATGCCAAGACCTAACATACAAATCAAAATATAATTGATTCAAAGGTATTGTATATTTCGGTACAGGTATTTGGCGTTGTTGAAAAATATAAGAAATTCAAAGTTAAAATCGTATATTTTTTTAAAAGATATACACAGCATTGAATCGTTGAACTACACATGCAATATTTTGTATATTTAGATGAAAATTTAATTTAAATAAAATCTTAATTAAAAAAAATAATTAAATAAATTTAGATATTTGCCCACCTACAGTTGTGTATTCTTTTTTCTTTGGAGTAAAATGAGAGCAAAATTTCATTCATTTATTCTGCACATATCAAAGAGGGCGATAAGCTCTCATACTCATATCCACCAACAAATTTATGATAATGAGGCAACTTCCAGTGCGCATGTTTTCCACGTTTAACTTCTACATACAAACTTAGCCAGATACCAGTACATATGCAAAATATACGCAAATATTTTTTTACTTTTTGCAAATGCTTAAAAAAATTCAAATATTTTTGTGTTTGTCATTAGTAGAAAATTTATATTTTTGGAATCTCAGTGCAAATCGATTGTGATTTCAAAGTATTTGTGTTTAAGGTAGATGTATGCCAAAACTTTCTTATGTATGAATTGAATATTTACTGAGTAGGTTATACACCTACGTTTTGTCTTTAGTTTTTTGAAAATATTTTCATTATTGATTTCCAAAGTTTTTTGTTTCAATTTCGAAAATATGCTCATTTGCTTGTTGAGCATTGATACGAGATAAACGAAAGTTTTTCGGAAGAGTTTTGAATTTTTTTTTTTATTAAAAAATTAAGAAAAATCCAAAATTTTTATACATTTTTACTTTAAAAATTGTAATTTTTTTTTATTAGTTTCTGTACTTTCTCCAGCGATATATTTTACAAATTTTTTTAGTGCCAATATCCTATTACATGACGCTGCTTAATAATATTAGTCCATTATTAACAAAATATATACACTAACAAAATACAATATAAACAATATCTCAATAAAAATTAAAAAAAAATATAATATGGTATACCATTTCTCGCTGACCACCTGGTGCTTTTTCTATTTAGTATTGTGATAATACCTTCGAAAAAGATTTGTTATTTTTATCTTAATTGTGAAAAATTGATATTTATTATTAGTTAATTTAAGAAATATTTTCCAAAAAAAAAACAAAAACGTTTAGTGAACAAATTTTTTCAAAGAACATTTATAATGAACGTTATGGAACTAACAATATATAAAATCCGTACTTCAATCAGAAAAATGGTTATAAAAAAAAAAAATTGCTCCATCTGTAATAAATTTCTGAAGCTTTAAGTATTCTGTTTAAAACAAAGTTTTCGATAAAGGAGAAATGAAGAAGCCTCGAAAAAAGAAGCTTTTAGTGAGTGATTGTGTGTGGATTTGAGGGTGTCGGAAGGAAATCTTGATTACCGCTTTAAGCCCTAGCTTAATATTGGCATAGCTGGCAAATGAAACCAGGTATATCGATCAACCTCCGGAAAAACAGAGAACGAGTTTGTATTGGTGAATACTATAATTTTGGATAACGTGAAGTGAAGCAAATCAGCTTATAATCACTAGAAAAGCTTATCGGATGTTATGATTTATTTAAGTTTTGGCTTTGTATGCATGGATGAAAGAATGATGGTGAATGAGCTTACATTAATTCAACAGTTATGAGAACCAATATTTTTAACTTGTAATAAAGACATACCCCTAACGTAGGGAGAAGGTATAATCGGTTTTTATTCCTAAGACAGTAATCATATTTTCTTCTTAAAACCCCAGAACTCAATTTCGATAGCTTCAGCAATGCACAGCATGCAAAATAATGTTGAGCTGTAGAGTCTTTGGCTTGATCATCGCGTACTCGTCATTTAAGAAACTGATGATCAGAAATCAAAGAGAAGTCACATCTCTCTTACTGTGAAATTTAGTCATACATACATTACATTCATGCGTGCGGATCATCAAATATTCTGACGATTTGATGAATCACTGAAAATCTCTCTTTACGCGGAAGTATGAGGTCGCCAGCTGTATTAAACAAATAAACTTTTATTTAATTAAGCTAAGTACTTATGAGCTATTCTTGACATTAGACTTTTTTGGAAGAGAAAGTCGACGGAATGATTGAAAAAGAAATGCATTATGGCGGCGCTAACAAACAGACTTTTGGAAAAGTGTCTATAACCCCTGGATACAACATAGTATTTTTGGAAGTAATTCATAAGAGTTTCTCTGCTACCTTTCTGAAGAAGCTGTAGCCGCTTAGCAAATAACATGTTCCCTTGGATATAAGCCGCTAGCTGGTCTTTAAACGTTACTTAATTTTCCATTACTAATCATCTTGCAAATATATTGCAGAACAGATTCATTTAAATTTCCAGCCAATATAGCGTGCTTCAGATGGATACTTATGCTATTAAACGGACCATACATTGATTTCTATGATTCTCACTCCTCAAATCATTATATGTACAGGGTGTTTTTTTTAGAGGTATAGAGCTTCGAATTGAAATAAAACACAAGAAAATCGTTTTAATGTCCATCAATTTGGCTTTATTAGAAGGATAATTTTATGCCATTAATGTTTAAATATGATTTCGGGCATGTGGCCGCCGCGGCTGGCTCGAATAAAGCCAATTCTACAGGTCCAATTTTGAACCACTTTTTCGAGCATATGGGGCCGTATGTCGGCAATAACGCCACGAATGTTGGCTTCCAAGTCCCCTAATGTTTCTGGTTTGTTGGCGTAGACGAGCAACTTCACATATCCCCAAAGAAAATAATCCAATGGTGTCAAATCACACGATCTTGGTGGCCAATTGACAGGTCCATTCCGCGAAATTATGCGCTCATCGAATGTTTCCTTCAATAAATTGATTGTGACGTGCGCTGTGTGGCATGTAGCGCCGTCTTGTTGGAACCACAACTCATCCACATTCATGCCATCCAATTCGGGAACAAAATAGTCGGTTATCATGGCTCTATACCGGTCTCCATTAACGGTAACTGACTCTCCAGCATTATTTCGGAAGAAGTATGGCCCAATGACTCCACCAGCCCATAGAGCACACCAAACAGTCAGTTTTTGTGGATGTAATGGCGTCTCAAGGGTCTCATGTGGATTCTCTTCACTCCAAATGCGGCAATTTTGCTTGTTGACGTAGCCATTCAACCAAAAATGAGCCTCATCACTGAACAAAATTTTGCGATGAAAATCAGCATCGAGATCAATCTCATTTTCGGCCCATACACCAAAATCACGACGCATTGCATGGTCTCGCGGCTTTAATTCTTGCACAAGCTGGATCTTGTAAGGTCGCAAGCCAAGATCTTTGCGCAAAATCTTCCATAAAGTTGATGGACAAAGCTCCAATTGCTGTGCACGGTGGCGAATCGATTCATTCGGGTCCTCTTCAACATTTTGCTCTACAGCGGCAATTGTTTCTTCGGTGCGCACTGTTCGACGTCTCTGCGGATGCGTATTATCACATAGAGTAAACGTAGTGCGAAAACGACTCATGGTTAACCGAATTAATTGCTCTGATGGACGATTATGTCGACCATAAAATGGACGGAGCTTGCGGTAAACTTCGCGAACTGAACCATTATTTTCGAAATAAATTTGCACGATTTGCAAGCGTTGTTCTTTTGTCAACCTGTTCATGATGAAATGGCAAACCAAACTGAACATAAATGACATTAGAGTTGCCAGATTTGACCATAAAATGCCAGTTTTATCTCTATTCGAAAAGCAAACCTCTAAAAAAAACACCCTTTATGTATTGAAAAATTGGTGGCAATTACGGCCTTGCAATTACCAAAACACAGAGTTTATTTGTTGTAGATGCAATGCAAATTACATACTGAACATTCAAAGTGGGATCAATTCTTATGCCAAGCATTCAGAATGGCAGATATTAGACGAAAATACTTTTACATACTTACATAGAAGACAAAACCTGTCAACACTGACGGTACGAGACATCTTGTTAACGAGAAAACAAATTTTAAAATTGTCTCATGATTAGCACTGGCGTATCATTCGAACAAAGCAGTTGACAAGATGTAATTGCTGGTGGCATGCTGTACGCGGCATTTTGCCTATCTCGTTATCGTTTCTAACCTTTTTCCTTAAATTTTGCGAGTCTCATAAGGCTTAGTGTCATCGTGTAAGAGCTGGTAATATGAGCAAGCGATTGGAGCTTGTGATTCATTGAGTGCTTCGCCATCCAAAGATTTCACTTCGTGGCCAGCAGCTACACAGCCATGGTAACATGTTCTGAGTTGATTATGCGGAACTATTTCAAAGTCATCTTTATATTATTGAAGTGGCATTTACCACGTCCTAAGCAACAATTCAAGTCTTGAAAGGTATATTTGCCAATGAAAGCTTGCCAAAGATCATAGTATTTTACAATATATCTTTATATAGCTGAAACATTTTATCGTTTCTGTCAAATAAATGGAATACATAACTTAACAAATGCTTCGTCAGTTTGAACGATTCGTCTGCACATTTAAAGAATCCTATAAGAAACAAATTGCCTCTGGGAAGAATGTTTATAAATTACTTTTATCACACTTGTCAACTTACCGTCTAATGCTATTAAGCTTCTGCTAATTTTTTGAATGGTCAGATTATGTTTCCTTAGACCAAAATCGATCGATTCAAAACTTGCAATCAACAAATGTATTTGGGCCCAAGCGTTTTTACGAAAACAAAACTGGATTAAGTCAAAAGTTATAAAGAAAATCGGAAAAATGGTACACATAGTATATTTAATAACTGAAGATAGAAATAAAATTATCAAATACGTTGAAATCAAGATCAATTTTGTAAGTGTTCAGTGACGTTGAAATGTGGAATGAGTTCCTGTCCTGCTGTTCTGACATTCAAAATATTTTCAACGAAAGCTACAATTTATTGGCATCTACTGAAAACAATTCGATCAACAATCTTTTTCTCACATCATTAAATGTATTACAATAAGAGCCTTAAGAGCCATGGGAGATACTGTTTCTTCAAATTTGCGAACTGTGCTGGAAATGATTTGCTCAGTATGACTTATGAAGACCCTAATCTCCTCTTGAAGTGTCGAATGAGATTTCATAATTTTTGTAGAAACTCCATTAATTTTAACGCTTTGAACGGTAGTAATACAAAGCATTACGTTAAATGGCTAACCTGAACTAAACAAACGCTACCTTGAATGCCATATGTATACCGGCGAGTGTTTCATTTTAATTTCCCTAGGTCAATATCTCGAGAACTTGATATGATAGTAATAAATGCTTCAGGCAAAAGTTTTCTAAAGGGTTAAATAAAAGTGATCTTGCCTTTGACCTTGAAAACAATTCTTAAGATCAATTCGAGGTCCGCTGAGATTTTTTAAATGGATATCTGTCTTGTTTATTACAGATTTGAAGTCTATGCGAAAAAATTAATATGTTTTGCATGATAAATTGTTCTCTAAAACCTAAATTAATTTATGATAACGGCTATTCAAAAAATCACAGTTGACCTTGAAAATTGATTAGGTTTACGTTTGACAACTGCCAAATGACAAGGCTGCATTTTCCGACCCACGAAATAGATAACCCGTTATTAGGTATATGGCGTCTTCAGAAATAAGAACAAAAATCATTTGTAAGTGCAACATCGAAAGCTTTAAATTTAATGAATATATAAGTTGTTTACTTAAATTGCTTATGCAGCATTTTCACCAACTTCAAACGCGTTTTGCGCTTTGTAACCATCCAATGGACCCAACATTCTACTACAAAAACCAAAAATGCAAACATCAACAGAATGGCTGTGAAAAGAATACTGCCACCAACATCGGACAGCGTTAATTTTTTTACTGGATCTTCGCGCACGCGATGCACTTCCTCTTTGATCTTACGTTTCATATCCAAGTCGCGTGCCCACTTCTGCATGTGACCAGATTCGATGACGTGTTGTATGATCGGATTAATTTTATGCAGCAAATGAAACTTTTTCGGCAACAGCAATGTAACCATGTAAACATAAATGTTTTCATCACGATCGAAGCAATAAAGCTGTTCACGTGGTATACGCGGATTGTAGAATGAGTGCTGACGCGATACAGCGACAGCAATGCCATCATCATTAGCGGCGCGAATAAGACATTCTTCGATGTTGTAGCACATTTGAAACTTTTCGCGTATATACTTGAAGATCTGTAAGTGAAAAAATTAAAAAACAAAGATTACTTGCAGAGTTTTAGACAATAAGAGTGTACGAATCTTCTGTTACCTCACCATTCTTATTTAAATGTCGCACATTTTCAACGCCACCCATAATGGACATACGATGACTGTATATTTCATCCAAATGACTTATTTGATAAGAGCTTTTGGGCGTGGTCAATGTGCTTATCAAGAATGAATGATAGACATTGCTAAACATTAAGCTCATGAAGAAAGCGGTGCCCAGGCAAATCTTCAAAGCGGATGGTAGGCGTTTCAACTGTATGGCTTGACTGAATATAACACCATAAATGCGTGTGGTAACAGTAAAGTAACCCTGTAGGTACGATATTTTCACTTTTAAAGTTTTTTGTATAAAAATTATTGTTAAAGCGGTAATTAAAACGAAGGCAAAAATTAATGCCCATATTGACATGCGAAAACTGGCTAAGAAGTTGAACATATTATATGTACGTTTAGCTTTTGCCACACACCAAGTGAGATCGTCCTGATGATAGGGTATTGTGCTGGAAACATACTGGCTAGTGCTGGGATCTTCATCAACGCCGCCAACAACCATTTCGATATCTCTGAAAAATTATTATTAAGGATAAGTAAATGTGTTCTATATCAAAACTCAAAAGATCTCAAAAGCTAGCATTTTTAGAAAAAATATTTCAAACAAAAGTTGCAGATTTCATGAAAAGTGTTGGAAAAAATGATCTTGATTTGAGTTAACTCCATATTAAACATTGTTGCATGTTAATTATCTGCTACAAACTTTCTAAAAAATCTTGTTTGGGAGTTTGGAAAAAAGTATTGAATTTTGTATGCTTTGTTGTATGAGTGCAGTTGAAATACCATCCTATCTACCAACTTCGAAATAACACTTAACCATATGTTTTGAGTTTGCCGTTTCAGTTGGTAAGCTCAACTGCTTCAGCAAGTTACAATAATGCGTTCACTACTCATAATGGGTCAAAAGTTTTAGTGACATGAAGCAGTTAGCCACTTTTACATCCACACATCCCTCTCACATTTTTAGCAACCTTATTTATTTTAAAAATACATAATGTTGTACATATAATTTACCCATCAATTAACTGCTGAAACAGATGATATAAATTTTTGTTCTCCACCTGTATATCAATACTGATGTGTAAACGTTCTGCTATGGTCTGCACCATTTTATACTCGATGCCACTTAACTTTGAGCCAAGTACCGTTTCTTCTGTATCAGCAACAGTGCCACCGTATTCATCATACTTGTTACTCGCTTCCGTGTTTTCTGTATCCTCATAGTTTTCCTCATTTTTTGTATAGTCCTCATTGAAGATGTATGGCTCCCATGGTCTATAAGCTGCCACAAGTGGACAGCCACTTAAATCTTTTGGAAATTTATCCAAGAAGAGAGCACGATAAAGTTCTTCTAGATAAATTTTACCGGATAATTCTGTTCCGTTATGTTCTTCTTCATCCTCTGCCATTTGACGCTTAATTCTTTTGTTTTTATTCCGATATTTCTTCTTTTTCGTTATGGATTTATAGTTCTTATTTCGCTCATTACTACTGTCATAATGTTGTTCTACGTATACGTTATCGCTTTGAATTTCATCATCTTCATTTCCGTTGGAGCTGTTATAATCGTTTGGCTTACTGTCATTATCATCCACTTTCCGTTCGGCTTTTCTTTCAACAAGTTGATCGTCTTGGCTGCTATTATTTTCAATTGAGTGCACTATTTCTTCTCCACCAGTGCTATAATTTTCTTGAGATTTTAATCCACCTAGATTGTCATTTGAATTCTGAACATTTTCACTTTCATTACCTGGTTCGATATCAGCTTCTGCTGCGTTATTTGATATTTCTGCTCTACCGTCATTATCCTCTTGTTCAGCAATATCTTCGTTATTATTGTCTGCAGCTTCTTTATTATTATCTGCACCTTTTTCATTATCATTTCCACCTTCTTTATTGTCATCTGCACCTTCTTCATTATCATCTCCACCTTCTTCATAATCGTTTCCATCCTTTTCTTTATCATTTGCACCTTCTTCATTATTGTCTTTAACTTCTTTCTTTTTATCTACGCCTTCTTCATCATCATCTCCACCTTTTCCATTTTCGTTTCCATCATATTCTATTTCATTACCTGGTTCGTTATCAGCTTCTGCTGCGTTATTTGATTCTTCTTCTTTACCGTCATTATCCTCTTGTTCAGCAATATCCTCGTCATTATTGTCTGCAGCTTCTTTATTATCATCTGCACCTTTTTCATTATTATTTCCACCTTCTTTATTGTCATCTGCACTATCTTCATCATCATCTCCATGTTCTTCATAATCGTTTCCATCGTTTTCTTTATCACTTGCACCTTCTTTCTTTTTATACGTGCCTTCTTCATTATCATTTCCATCTTCTTCATTATCATCTGCGCCTTCTTCATTATCGTTTCCATCTTCTTCATTATCATCTGAGTTTTCTTCTTTATCATCTTCAGCTTCTTCGTTATCGTTTCCACCTTCTTGATTATCGTCTTCACCTGCTATCTTTTCATCTGCGCCTTCTTCATTATCGTTTCCATCTTCTTCATTATTATTGTCACCTTCTTCATTATTATTGTCACCTTCTTCATTGTCATCTCCACCTTCTTCATTATCATTCGCATCTTGTTCTTCTTCATCATATTCATAACTTTCTTCAGCTTCATCGTCATCGTGTTCAGTCCCCTGATAGTCACATATATCTAGAGTTTCTATGGCAATCACTCGATTTCCACAATTATTATCTGGATGATAAGGAAATACAGTTTTACCATAGAAAAAACCATTCTCCTCATTTTGTCCAATTACATTTACATTATAAATTTTTATATTCATAAAGCTCAGTAATATTTCAATCATCAATTCTGTCATCTCTTCATCGGTTTCCTCCACTGAAGCCAAATAAACTACAAACTGCGCCAAAGGATTCCAATTTATTGTTGCTCGCCAATCTTCGAATATTTCCTCTAAGTCTTCGTCTTCTAAATTTTCAATAACGACGAAATAACATTGCGGTTTTTCGTGAAGCACCAGCATTGATGATGTGATCGGTGTCTCATGTCGTGCATCTTTTACGATGACAGACCATGAATAAGTTTTATCAGAATGTATGGCATCCAGCAGACTTTGTTGTATATGCACCGATGCAGATGTCATGCTCATCGATAGCAAAGATCCCGATAATGGTTCGCCAGAACGAAAGTACTTGCTTAGTAATGCTATTGTGCACATGACTTGGGAACGATCTTCGGCAGGCACTTTAATGAGATGCAAGCCGAAGCCATTAGTAAGACTTGGTGAAATAAGAGTGACGAGTATAAGCAGCATTAAGTGCTTGGAGGTAGACATGTTGCTAGCTCGATTGAATAAAACTAAATGAATTCTTTGTAATGCTTAGTAGCAAAACGAATAGTTATTTAAGTATGTTAGGAAACATTAGAATTAGATGCCAAATCAGAAGTTTGGTTTATTTTTAGTCTTGTTTGTTTAACTAATGCATGAAATGAAATTTGTATAAAAAGCCAAATTACTGGGTAATATTTCAATAAGCAAAATGTGTGTATTCTGTTATGGAGACTTTTGTAAATAATATTAATTTATGGTTTTTTGTATTTTGCTGTATTACCTTAAAATTAAAGTAGATAAAGTGATAAGCCTAATTAACGCGTGTTCACAGATTTGATTTAAGTCCTTACAATGCTTTATCAATAAAAATCAGGACCAGTTAGTTAGTTCTCTTAAATTATTCATATAAATGTAAAATCAATTTTTTTTTGTATATAAAAGAAAAAATTTCCTCTTGGCTTGTACTATGCATCAGAATTTCAAAATAGCTAGGTATCTAAACAAAAAATATGGAGACTTTAAGCTCTATTTTCTCAAAACCAACATTCTTTAACTCCGATCTTTAAAAGAGCATAATTTTTTAAATTTTAGATTATATAGCCTAAATAATAGCTTGTTCTATTGCTTATACAGTTTTCTATAAGAATATGGCTAAGTTTCAATTTTCTCCTTTGATGATATGTCCAATATTGCTCTTTAAAAAAAAACTACAAAACAAACTTTTAAAAAAATTAAATTACTTAAAACTTTAGTTCGAAAAGAAATATTGACATAGCAAGAATCAACGATTGCCCTGGACACTGAGCCATTGGCAGCTGAAGGACATCTAATCATTTCTGTCGTATTTGCATGGAAAATTTATTTACCTATTTATAGAAAAAATGGTCAAAACTATAAATTTTCTTGAAATATTAATTTTTAAGCTCAAGTTCTCATTTCCTGTATAATTTTCGACACTGAATCGAAATTTTGTATCTAATTTTCCAACCACTCATTGCTCTTAAACTACTGAGCGGATGATTAAAATTGACAGTCAATGTAGTTGTCTGAAATTTGGTGTGCAATTATTATAACCAACTAAATCAATGAAAACTAAAAAAACGGTAATTTTGTCAAAAAACTGGGTTTCGAGATAAATTTCGACATTAAAATGATTTGTCTTCTCTTGCACAATTTGTCTCTTGAAACTTTTTTTTACTTGAGTTACCTTTTGAGTTGATGAGCAATAACCATTTTTTTGACCTAACTAAACGGTCACAGAAAAAATCTGCCACAAATCAACTCCTCTGGTCTTGTACTTCCTAGAACCGAGTCAACCACATCCACTAAGTTTCATTCATAGAAGAATTTTGCTGACACAAAACCTATTATCCATTGAACATTTCGTTTGTTTTGAACTATTGAGTTATGGATATTCCCAATGATATTCACGATCTGTTATGGATGTATATGCTTAAAGTAGGTGTGCTCTAACAATACATTTTTTTTTATTATTTCGTTTTTACGGAAAGGCGGAGATCTTTTGTTTATTGTAAGCTCCGATCGTCTATAGTTGATAATATCTATACATAGAATGTTGCACAAGACGGCCGGATCTTTGAAATTGAATATAACGAGTTGTTTGCATTGCAAAACGAAGTTCATTCAATGTCACTGTCAATGACAATGTCAATGGAAAATTAAAATGTGCACATTCAATGGCATAATGTTTATAAGAAAACATCGTTCAAAAATCCTTCGAAGTTAAGTTTTCCATTCGAGATATCTGATTTCAGTGGATTTTTAGGGATGAATTGGGCTGGATTTCAGGAAGCCTTCCAATAATGTTGAGCTTAAAGTCGTCAATTTTTACTGGCTTATGGACATGAGCGATTGGCTTAACGTAGCTCCATTACTCAATTGTACGATCATGCTTGCCAATTGATGGCACCATTGCAAGAAATCATATGAACTTTTAATTGGAATTATTTTTAGATTTCGTTAATTTTCAGTATTTCAAGGCTTTGTCGAATCATAAACTTATTTAAGGTTAAATGGCAGATAAGACAATACAAAAATGTTACAAAATGACAGCGGTATTAACATGACCACAATCAGCTGTCAAAGTCCGGTCCTCTTTGACGCATGGTTTTCGATCTGTGCCGTGAGCACTCAAATGCGTTATAACCATTTGGCTTTTGTAATTGAAAAAATAAAAAGATCTCTTTGGGGAATTAATTTCAACTCGAGAAAGGTAATCTGTAGTAATTAGCATGTAATCAATATATTAATTGTATTTGTTCGCTTCAGTTGCGCGACACCACTACGAAAGCATTTATCTCAATAAACAAACGACCAATTTACCTTTTCTTCTGTTCAATCTGCAACTGCACCAAATATGAATCCAAAAGAACGTTCATGCCCATTATTATCCAATTTAATTGATTTTGATCACATACGCTACACTGGCAAACATACAAGGCAGGCAGGTAACTCCCATTTCGAAACCACAAACTTTAACTTTTAATGCCAAGTTGCGGTAGTTTTCCCAATACTCGCGTCTATTTACGTACAGTAAGTGTTAAGTAAACTGAATATGGAAGTAGCGAGTAAGAAAATCGTGCTAAGGGACACATAGAAAAATACAAAAAAAGAACGCTAACTGTATATGGCAGTGGTGGTAGTGGTTCTACCACTCTTTAAGCCACACCTACAACATTTAGTAAATTATGGCTATAAATATGAAAACAACAAAGCTGGGAAAGGAAATAATTGCACGTTTATTATTAAGAACTGAAGTATTATGACAAGTACATTGTACATAGTACGAATCTTAACGGACAATACCAATGCATTTATTTGGTATCTATTCTTCAGAATACACATTAGGGCGTATCGAAAAAATAGCCCAAAAATAATTCAAGTGACTTTTTTTTTCCTTAAATTATTGAAAATATACAATTATGTGGTTCACTTATTACACTTGCATTTCAAAATCATTTTTGTAACGTGTTTTTTTAAAATTTATGGTGTATTTGAAATTGATATGAAATATCAATCCTCACTGTACTTCATTCCCACTTGGCATGTAACGTTTCAGAAAGTTACAGAAAAGTGCGTAACATATCAAAAATGTTTCATCTAAATTTTGCCAACGAAACGTTACGAAACGTCTTTCTTATGTACTTCAAATGTGTTTCTGAAAGGTTTCAGGTTCCACGTTTTCTGGACCTTTCAAATAGAACCTTTCTGACAACTTACATATGAAATTTTTTACATGTAATCATTCTGCAGTCTTTCTGAAAGGTTCCAGATTCAATGTTTACTGAATTTTTTAATGAAATCTAATGTTTTATAATTCGCTGTTTGATGCTATGTTATGTAAAGTTTTTTTTCAATTATAAATAAAGAAGCTTCACAAAAAATATCTACTTATTAATAATTAACGCAAGTAATTATGAAATATAGCAATAATTCAGAGTTCTGATGACGTAATAAAATGCCAATACAAGTGACGCAAAATAAAAAAAGAGTTCAATAAAATATGTTTGTTTTTTCCTCTTCATCTTACAAGTTTGATACATGACGCATTGTAGATAGCTTTCTGAAATGGAAATGGATGATTTCTCAAACGTAACTGAAACTTTGTACGATTTCATGTGAAATATTTCCAAAGGCTTACGAAACGTGCATGCCGTGTGGGCTACGCCTTTTTCTTTAGGTTTTAGGTGAAGAAAATTTTCTAATCTACCAATAAAAGGTGATTTATTCTTCCATTATTTGTTGTATAATCTAACAAGCTTTACTTACATATCTACAAGATGTATAATTACTAGGTGCTGCTCAATCAGGACATACTTGCTTTTAATTTTTTAGGTATAGCTGCTTTAATTACTATTCAAAACATATCATAAAACTTTAAATTGCTTGCGAACCTTATGTACGTTTCATATACATTAATTCTTACACGATGTTTATATCACAAATCAAAAACTTAAGCTTCTCTTTCCGCTACGAAACGCAACCTGTTTATGACATTTGACGATACTTTTGAGTTGTCCTGCAAGTTCGATATGTTTTTAATATTTAATTGACATCGCTATCACTTTGCTTATTTTTTGTTGTTGTCTTGTACGCTACTCACGCTTAGAAGGTAACAAACGTCAACATGTGACAAGTCAGTGATTGAACCTTCGTTCAGACCCTATGCCCCCAATGGATTTTTAGGATATTTAATATCCTGCTAGAAGTAGTACTTTTGGTTAAAAAATTTTAAAGCTTTCATCAAGACAACATAAGCGCAACTCTAGATATAGTGGGAAGAGAAGATTATGCTCTTACACCTTTCAGAAACAAACTTTTTTTTTTTTTGGATACACCTTAGTACCTTCCAATCTATCAGGCGCGCCAGTATTGCAAATGTGTTGAGTTTAATTGTTCGAATATTGTAACATACCTTGCAGCAATAGCACAATCATTGTTGCTGGGGTGGTGTTGCGTTATTATTTTTAGCTGAACTTTTGATTCATTTACTTGGTTTAACTATATGGTAAGTTAATATTTATTATTTATACAAGTTAAATAAACACGCAAAACCAATTCATAGTTTGTGTTTTTTTGATTGATCGCACAGAGTCAATATCACTGCAAAATTAACTATGCCAATTCCATTGGATTTTTCAGAGCCCCACAGCATGTTTAACTTGTTAATGACTTTATCAAAGTCAAAATTTCATATGAAATGTGGTAAGCTGTTTTTCTCATGATATTTTGGCTTTTTAAGCCTTGCTTACGGTAAATAGAATAGTGTTTTAGTAAACGGATGATTATGGTACGATAACACGAGTATTAATATTTTACTTTTGCAATTTGTATGAGTTTACAACTAGCTAGCTTGCGTGATAAAACTGTCGTAATCAGAATAAATTAATTTTAAAACTGTAATTAAAAAAAAAAAAAAAAATGTTAGCCACAGAAAAAAATAATACATGTTAAAAAATGTTTTGAAAGAAAAATGGCAGATAGGTCATTAGTGCTATATGATGTTTCAAATAGTTTTTTCAGGTTGATTTGATTGAAGGTAACAATTTACATAAATTTGGCACACATTTTGTCTTTCTCAAAAATAAACATCTGATGTTTGCCAAGTGGTATTATTTCGTTGTGACATTTTAAATATTTTAATTGATTAAGCCTCTCTTCAAAATAGAGAAAATTTAACAAACATAGTTCGTGGTTTGTGAAATGATTTTGGTAACCTAGTGCAAACCGTTCCAAATATTTAATTGAAATCTCGTCGTATAGCCATATATGCCACAGAATAGCTTTAAAGTTTCCGCTTCTGGAATGGTGATACGCATCATGTCGAAATACAAACAATTTTTGTCCAGCATAGCATAACCTACTGTCAAAACTGAACGAAAAGCCTGTTAGATGCCTAAGGATTTCAGAGTAGAGTTTTTGGTGGCTATGTTGTAGTTACATGAACTTAAGAAACATTGTAGCTACACCCATGTTATATCATCACTATTAAATAAATCTTACTTCTTTTTTTATAACCTAATATATGAAGTTCGTATACAAAATGTGATTGAATGCAAATTTATGATTATTTCTATTAATTTTAAGAAAAAGAAAAAAAAGCACTGTCAAACAAATTGAAATTTTGTCTTGAGTGTGTTCGGTGACATTTAACGAAACTTGACGAAACTTTTTGTTAAGTACATTGTAGTCTTACCATGCGATTATTGTGTATTTGCACAGTTGCATCAGCTGGCTTCATTAAGTGCATGTTTACACTTATGGAAAAAATAACATATAAGCGATTAATAATAGTCCAATTAATTTCATAGTTAAGGACATAATACTAAAATTCTATTGAGATAGTATTTTTCATGCAAAGCTAATAGGATTTTGAACTATTGTTGAGCCAATACTACGTCTATCATAAAATGAATAAGGTAAACTATTGATCTGTATTGTTATATTTGTTTTCATCAATTTCCCGATAGCTAAGGAACGGGATCACATTCAAACTATATATTCTAGAAGCAAAACAGGTTCAAAACTTAGTCGAAAAAATTGTGTTATTCATTCAAATTAGTTTATAAATTAAAACTATAAATTAAATTAAACTATAATGAAGTATTTGTTCCAGGATTTGAACCGGTGCTTGCTGCGTCACAGACACATTTTCTAACAACTATCATACATAATAAAAGGTTTTGTCCATTATCGTCAAAATTAAATTGTTCTTAAAATAATGTTGTTTTTAGTTTTCAACATGATCATACTTTTAAGATATAGAAAAATAATGTTAATGGGTTAAATAATATTTACATAAAGTGCTATTTCATAAATCAATACTAATGCAAATTGAATTCATGGTTTTTTTCTTTGAGTGTAGTTTAGTTAGCTTTTCAGAATCTGTGTGATATTTGGTTGCGCTACCGACGTGTGCGTGAACTTTTTTCGACTATTTTCAATCCCACGAGCTATAATTGAAGATGTAGCTTGGCTTTTACATAATCGTCACTTCCACCGGAAATCGAATGAACCTATATTCAAATTGCCAAATAGATGGACAAACAGGCATAAATAGAACATAAGAGCAGATATGTCAATTACTACAAGCTTTCATATTAGATAAAGCTCGATGGGACTATATCAGTTGGTGTGTAAATTCAATATACATATGTACATAGATGTTCTACTTGCTATGAACTATTTCTGAACAATAAGTCGGTGAAATAGCATGAGTAGGCGTGGTACTGCATATACAAGCAAGGAATCTATATACATATAATCACATTGTAAACTGCACGAACGACCTTAGTGAAATTTAGTATAATGTTAGGTACCATAAATTTTTACTGAATCAAGGGTAGATGGGATTGCGCCAGAGAGGTGGGCAATTGTAATGTTTGTATAACGATAAAGGTTAAATGAAAATTTATTGAACCAAAAGCTCTATAAGAACTGATTTTTTGATTTTAATTCCAATCTTAATTATAAGTAGTATCACAACGAAAAACCAAGTGATGATCGGTCTTCCGGAACTGCATGCAAAAAATTATAGATCAATGTTTTCTTGTTAAGGTGAATTAGTTTTTGAAAAAACGCTGCTTTTAATTTGAACTGTTTTTAGAAACTTTATTTGTTTTTATCAGCTGATTATTACTAATTACAACTGAAAATTATTTCATTGATCTTGCAGTCATTAGCAACCATCGATATTCATGTAAATTTACAAAACGGTCAGTGCATTTTGGTAATTGCTAAGAAATGTTTTGGCTATTACCACATATATACATATACATATACATTCATACATGTAAATATAGCCTCATCAGACCACTTTTAGTTTAATTGTACTGAGATTTGAAACCCCGCCATTCCATACATTAACTCAGGACGGCCGCCTTATCACGTGAGCTATAGGGCTCGTGATCTTCAGCTGTACAGTGCGTTTTCTCATTACAAGCACAATACGCTATCTGCATCATTAAAATTTAACAAGAATGTTACTATAGAATAAAAATATTGTTTTCAAAAGATTTTATTAAAAAATTCGAACCTCAGAAGTTTCCCAGCGTAGTTGAGAAAGCCCATACAGTTTTTATAAATTGGAAAAATCAGAAATATTAAAAAAAAAATCATTAAATAGTACTGTGTGTTGTAGACAAAGTTCTTTAGAATATGTATGGATACTGGCGGCTAAAAAACTTTTCCGACATGTACAAAGCTATCTAAGAAATCAAACAATTACAAACAATGGCAATTACTTATACGGCCCTCTTTCAATTTGTATGAAATTTAAGGAAACCGAAGACCATGGCCAAAAGTTATTAGTATTTTTGTTATGAAATGAGTGAAATTACAATATCAGTAATTGTAAACCAGTGTTATTTTTGTCAATAAATCTTAATAGTGCTCGTTATTCATATTGAAATGAAGCTTAATTTTTTTCCTAACTTTTTGTGAGGTATCTTATTTTATTAACATAATGTTCAATCAAAGTGTACAAAATCCAGTTAGTAGGTGACAAAATCTCAAATTAATCGATCAATAAATTGGATTTTTATTTAATTACCGCAATTTCGTTTGATAAGTTTTTCATATTTTCCATGTCGAACAAGCGGTTTAACAAAACTCATGAAGGTTGGTTGCTCGCAATTTAATTAAATTTTAAGTCGGTGTGTCAAATTGAATACTTGTTAATATAACCTTACTATAGATTTGATTTTTTATCAATCAACTGTTATACTTTGGTTTTTTGGCAACAAATTGATTAACTTAATTTGGTTTAGCCGTTTCGTGATTTGTGCAAATTTTGGAGATTTTTTGAAATGCAACAAATGTGTAAAATGTCAAAAGCTTTAGAACTAAATGTCCATTGGTCATGAGGTAGCGTGACTATGGCATGACATGAATTGGTGCACTAGTAAATGTCAAAGCATTGATCATTTCAGTCATATTTCAGCAAAAGTAAAAGTAAATAAAACTAATTTTGCTTGTGGTTTTTCGTTATGGTAATACGATCAACATAATTGAAAAAATAAAAATAGGTGTTTCGCCTACTTGTACCATTTTTTAAAACTTTACTTTCAGTGAGTTTCTTAAATTTGGTCACTATGTAAACAATAATTCCTTTCCTCATATTATATGAAAAAATTTGAACTTTTATAGGAGGTACTACACCAGCTGATGAACATAGGTTCAATTTTGTTTCAGTAAAACCTACAGCAACATTAATCTTTGCACATAATTATATTAGGATGAAATATTTATTTTATTCAAAATATCCTTTAAGTTCTTTATCTGACAGTAATAGAAACTGGCATCCTTATTCCAGATTTTACATTTTTTTAAGTGTAGGTTTGAGTGGTGGCTTGAAGCCATAAGTAGCACTAATTGTGCTGCTTTAATACCACATTACGTGACACGGCAAATTGGTTGGTGTTAAAACAGCTGTATCCAATTAGCTTTCTTAAGGTAGTGAAGCAGATAGCCGATTTCGACTTCGGCAAATTCGCTGAGGTCATTGAAGACATCTTAGTCTGATGCTAACTAAGGCTGGATAGATGCAAAGAAAGTGCTCGAGTGAATCATACTCACTTGCATTCAAGCACCGGTGGCAGGAAGAATTGATTGGAATACCTAATCTTTCAGCATGCTTGCCGATTGCCCAGTACAGGTTGCGGTGATTCTGCGATGTTAAACCGGCTCCTGGACAGTAGGCTGTTGGTTCTGTGTTTAATATAAGAGGGCCATATTGATGTGGCTGTTTTACAGGCACTTAAAGACTTCCAGTGGTTTCCAGTTTCAGTTAGAAAATAAAACTAATACCTAACTAATCCGAGAGGAGTGTTAATATGTTCTGGAACGGTTTCATTAACCCGAATCAACCTGAGTAAATTTTTACTTTTCTCAAGCGCCACTAATTTTATTCAGTTCTTGGGCTGGTAGGTTAATCTTGAAAATGCGGCTGGGAATGTGATTATATGTTAGTGAACTGATAACTGATTTTTTTTGGTGAGAAGTGATTGAGTTGAATTCAAGTCATTTGCATCCAGCGAAACATCTAAATTGTTGTGAGAAAGATTTCCTTGTCTGTATAATCCAAATATCGTGTTTATTGATACCTTGCGATTTTTGTCTCTGGGGTTTCTTCAACTCATAAGTGTATCTTCACAGAGCTTTATAGTATAGTCTTGTATAGGGTGTTTTTTTTTAGTGGTTTGTTTTTCGAATAGAGATAAAACTGGCATTTTATGGTCAAATCTGGCAACTCTAATGTCATTTATGTTCAGTTTGGTTTGCCATTTCATCATGAACAGGTTGACAAAAGAACAACGCTTGCAAATCGTGCAAATTTATTTCGAAAATAATGGTTCAGTTCGCGAAGTTTACCGCAAGCTCCGTCGCAAAATTTTGTTCAGTGATGAGGCTCATTTTTGGTTGAATGGCTACGTCAACAAGCAAAATTGCCGCATTTGGAGTGAAGAGAATCCACATGAGACCCTTGAGACGCCATTACATCCACAAAAACTGACTGTTTGGTGTGCTCTATGGGCTGGTGGAGTCATTGGGCCATACTTCTTCCGAAATAATGCTGGAGAGTCAGTTACCGTTAATGGAGACCGGTATAGAGCCATGATAACCGACTATTTTGTTCCCGAATTGGATGGAATGAATGTGGATGAGTTGTGGTTCCAACAAGACGGCGCTACATGCCACACAGCGCACGTCACAATCAATTTATTGAAGGAAACATTCGATGAGCGCATAATTTCGCGGAATGGACCTGTCAATTGGCCACCAAGATCGTGTGATTTGACACCATTGGATTATTTTCTTTGGGGATATGTGAAGTCGCTCGTCTACGCCAACAAACCAGAAACGTTAGGGGACTTGGGAGCCAAACATTCGTGGCGTTATTGCCGACATACGGCCCCATATGCTCGAAAAAGTGGTTCAAAATTGGACCTGTAGAATTGGCTTTATTGGAGCCAGCCGCGGCGGCCACATGCCCGAAATCATATTTAAACATTAATGGCATGAAATTATCCTTCCAATAAAGCCAAATTGATGGACATTAAAACGATTTTCTTGTGTTTTATTTCAATTCGAAGCTCTATACCTCTAAAAAAAACACCCTATTCTTAGACAGACAAAATTTTTTTATTGCTGACTAAGCTAAGACTAATCGAAAGCATTTACATATATCTTTAACTTGTCATCCTTATGCAATATTCCACTTTAATGTAAACTCTGCTCTGAATATTTTGTCGCCAATGCTATGCCACTAATAGTTATATTTCGTAAAGTTATCTATAGGCATTGGATATACATTTTATTGCAGTTTCATAATAGTTTTTTTCTAAATTGTAGTCATATGTTGCTAACTTTTATTTGGTAATATATTATAACAATATGCATTAGAGTTTACTATGCATACGCGTACAATTTTGCATACTGGAATTTATTGCCTAAATTATTTACTTAAATGTTTAATGGTTTCTTAGCTTTATATTACTTAAAAGCCTACTGCTAAGATTATACAATGATAAATATGTATAATTAAATTCGTCAATGTCTATAAGGCATTAAAAACTTAAAAATATGTCTGGTCATAGCTTGATTCCACTCCTTCATAAAAACTGCTTTTATCCAAATCATTGCATATGCAATACGATTCAAATTTAACTTTTTTTTTTTTAAACTTATGCGGCACCCCAAAATTGTGAAAAATATTGTTCTTAAGATTTTTTTCTATTGTATGTGCAAATATTTTACTTAAAATGCTCTCAAATATATAAATTGAAATATTTTGCACATATAAGTTTAAGTATAAGCTTACACATTTTATAAGCTAAGCGTGTTTTCTTTCCAAAACCGGACATCGAATAACATTTGCTTAAAATATTTAGTGTTTTATCCAACCAGTCCGGGTACTTTTTGATAGCAATGTATGCGTTAATTTTAATAGTTGAACTTAGAGTAATTAATATTCATAAGAAAATATTACATAAATTGTTGATACGTTTGAATAGAGTTTTTTTTTATTATTATTACATGTTACTTATAATTAAAATTACTAAGTTACATTTAAAGATAAATTAGCACGAGCAACACAGGCCTTCGGCTTGAATAGAGTTTTTAGATAAATGAATTGAATTGAAAATTCACAAAAATTTGAAATGTCGTTTTCTCCAAATTGGGACATCGTGGAAAGGTTATAACAACTCATATGTAATATAGGTATCTAAGGTATTAGAAATGAATTTGAATTCCATATTTTTATAAAAAAAAAATATAATTGAATATGATAATATTTAAATATACATATGTTTATTTGTTCTTTCAAATTATGTAATTTTAAGTACTTAAAAGACATAAATTGTGTGAAGTCCTCATTTATTTTTTTTGGAAATTAAAGTTCATTGCTTCCGGTTAATAATGAAACAGAATGATCTCCTCTGCTAGCTCGGCAGGCTGTCAAACTTTTACCAAATTATATATTATAAATTATTCGCATAAACTTAACTTTTCAAGAAACCCCATAATGAAATGCAATGGTGTCACATCACATGATCTTGGTGTCCAATCAAAATAATTCGATCATTTAACTTCTCTTTCAAATATCGATTGATTGGCGGCAAATTTAAAAATATAGCACAAACTTGAACAACCAAATTTAATGGAAAATGAAGAGCTCAAAATTTTTTCCTGTGGCGCAAATAATCATTTTTTTTCTAAGCAAATATGATTGTTAAAATCTTCAAAATCTACACAAAAAATAAAAATATTAATGAAATTTTTATAAAATATCACACATTTAAAAGTTTACTCCTGCGGTGTAGGAAGTTTCATTGGAATGAAGTCCGTGGTGTTCCTAGATGTTGGAAAGTTGTTAGGTAGTAGTTCTTAGATTTCATTGCGACCATTAATTTTCAGTCAGGGGATGGTTGCTAGTTTTTTAATATATACTTGTTCTTTCTAATAGACCGAAATAAAACAACTGAAATCAGTAAAGTGCGGTGAATGCGGCGGTCGATTGATGTTACTTCTGCCCGAAATAATGAGCACTATGATTTCATTTTGCTGAAGCCATTGTTGTGAACAGTTTGGCCAATGACTCTTTCCGACGATACACCGCACCAAAGAGAACACTCAAGTAGGTGCAAATGTCGCTGATGAGCTGCTCTTAAATTCCCCGTAGCCTATATCCTGCACTTTTACTTATTAAATTGGATAAGGGTTTCATCGCTAATGGGCAACATACGCGCTGCGTCAAAACATCGATGTGTATTAAATTGAAATAAATAATTTATGACTAATTCAAACCATAAAGGTCATATCGAGCCACCGCAAGGAATGGAATAAATCATACTACAGAGCATCACATTGACAAAGGCCGGTGCAAGTTTGAAATAGGACAGATGAAATATTACCTAACTACACAGTACACTGCATATTTTTAAGCATTTTTTGGATTCCGCTATTGTCCTATGTTTGTAACACTATCGTACACAGCTTTAAAATCGATGAAAATTTGGTCGGCATCAATTTTATACTCAATAGTTTTTCCCAAGTCTTGACTTACTGAAAATATTTGACCCATTTGAGATGAGTTAGTTTGACAGGATCTTCTAAGATACATTTGATATTGATGTTCCCCATTGATCTTGTGGAACACAAAATAGAGAAGTTTCCAAATTTAAATGATGATTTGATCTGATTTGATTTGCGCCTCATCAAAATATACCCTAAGACCTAGAAGATTCTAACGGCAGACCAATGCATCCGACAGCTGTGTTCTTATTCAGTTTCATTACTACTATGTATGTTAACTTCATCTAAACTAGGTGGCGGGACCAAGTATCCGGCATTATCACAAAATGCTTCAATGTTTCATCCGGGCGTATTTTTTTTTTCGGGAAACCCTTCAGCCTTTTTGCTACGCATGATTTTCTTTTAATGCTGTCTGATGTATGTCATACACATAGCTAGCGTATATTTATTTCATCCTTTCATTTGTAACGAGAGAAAAACTATAAACTCCTCATAATTAAAAAATTTGTACTTTCGTTGCAGAAGCCAGTTAATCGCCTACATTACGGAATTCGTCCGAGATATGAGATAATTGATGACTTCGTTACTTCAGGTCATGGTCCTAGCTAGATAAAGTAATTAGACGCTTGCGAATAATTAGGTAGACATAAACAAGTGGACCATTAACAATACGAACAGAAAACTAAATTGCTAGATTGTGGAAGTTATTTGAGTTAATGTAACCAAACTTGTTATAAAACAGTGGGTAATAAAAACTGATAGAGAAAAATTGGGTAAGTAGAAGGGCAACATTGGCGTAACTAGTGGGAGGGCTGCGTCTAAGCTCTCCCAGAAAGGCCGTAGCCTCCTCCGAAGAATTACTTGGCAAAATATTTTACGTAGTTATAAGATTAAGTTTAGACTTCTCTCCTCCATATAAATCTTAAGCTTCGCCGATTAGGGGTGTCTCCAATATAAGCAAAAATAAAAATATGTGTCACCAAACTAGGTATGGCAATGTTGCGTGATAAGAGTGAGTGCGCTTGGTCAAATGGGTGTGACACCCCCCATACAAACAATAAGATTAAAACGCTGCATTCGGAGAATTTTTCTAGTAAATGTGACGAAACTTGTATAGCAGTTTTGGGTAACATAACTACATATTTTCTGTACGTAGGTGGCTGCAAATTACACCTCGGGCGCCCAACATGCACGGTACGCCATAAGTAAGGGGTGTCAATAATGTGCTCACTCAGTGAAATCAAAAATAATAAAATTTTAGCCAGTACGTAGACTTACGAAAAAAATAAAATTTTTTTTTTTCACTGTTTCATAAACTTTTAAGAAACAAATAAAATACACTAAAAATCATCTGTAAAAATATCATGCAAGGTATTTTTTATTTACAGTATCTTTTAGCTCTTTATTTGAATTACATAATACTAAAACAAAAATTCCGTAAGCCGTTTTCGAGTGAAAAATAAATTATAAAAAAAGTGTTTTGCACTCGGGTCAACCTTTTTTTTTTTTTGTTAACAAAAATAATTTTATTTTTCGAGCTCTTCGGTTAAGAATATATTGAGATTATAACGGCCAGTCTAATGTGCATATAAATTAGTTTCACCTTCCCTTCACCTTGATAGCCGAATATCTCTGTGCTCTCCGAGGAATAGTGCTCATGTCATATTTCCAATTGTTCGCCCAAAAGAGCCAGAGCCATTGCCCAAAGTTCATTAACTGTCGCTCAAGTTTACACATATGGTGATTGTCTTATATTGTCCCCTTTCCTGTTCAAAGCAATAAGAACTCACAAGCTTATGTATTTTTTCGTTATTTTCTATTCTGCACCAAAATTGTAATGTTCAGACTGCTTGCAACTAAAAGTAAACAAAAAAAAAAAAAGAGATTAAGTTTGTAAAAAAAAAATCAAACTCAATTTTTTTCAGATTTCTTGTTTTGATTTAAGATATAAAGCAGGGCTGTCCAAGCCACGGCCCGTGACTCATATTTGTGCGACCTGTGAGATATTTTTTCTTAAAATCTGAGTTTAAATTAATTACTATACACAAATAACACAGGCCGAAAAAATTTCAGATGAAGAAATGAGACTGTACTTGTTCGAAGGTTTATAATGCGTTGACGATTTGTGCCATATGGGTGAGGCAAAAGGTCGTCAAAATCATATATTTCCGCAAGCGATATCTCAAAAAGGAAGGTACATTTTGAGACGAACACAAATGAATTTTGAAGGCAATGAATGTTACGTACGTACTTTTAAATGATCCATCGAGTCATGTCGAGAACTTTCATCCAACACTGAAACATAACTTCTAATATAAGAAAAAACAGCGATATTGATCTTTTAGGATAGTAAGTTTCGAAAACAAAGCTGATGGGTCAAATCGGAACTTAAATTTGGATTCAGCGAGTCAAAAACCTTCAGACCTTTTCTGACGTAAAGGAATATTTTGTCGGCCTGTCAAATGAATTGAATACTTGCCGTATGACAAGATTTTTGTGTTTTTATAATGTTTGTAACATACCAGTTTTTTCAGGCAATCTCACTGAACACAATCTGGGTACATTTGATTTGCAAGGATAACAATGTAATATCGCAAATTTGTGTGGGCATATCAATGGACTCAGAAGTAAACTTAATTTATTCAAAGTGTCATTACAAAAGAAAAGACTTTAAAGAATTCGAGAGCGATTTGTCACTTCACAAACCCATTAACGATTGCTATTAAAAGCACAAAGACTGAGTGAAAATCAGAATTATGTGATCTGCAATCCGACCCTTTTTAAAAGAGCAGATCAGAAACTGGATAAGTTTGTTTTTAAGCTTCCCATTGATCACTATCACAAACTGATATATTTTGGTTTAAAAATGGGTCTGATGATGAGCATTAGCGCAACTAGTGGGAGTGGTCGCTCCGGGCGGAAATGCTAGGGGCCAGCAAAATAGAAATTTTATTTAATTATGTGATGTGATGGGGGCGGAAAATTACCTCTTCGCTCCTTTGATAATGCACTGCGTTCATGTTATCTATATTTCGTATTGGCCCGCAAAGACTCTGGCATGGACAGTCCTGATATCAAGCATCAAAACGTTTGATAAGATCTAAATATTTTATTCCAATTGCATAAATGCCAAAGGAGTAGATACGGGTTTAACACATGGTACAATGAAATACCACCTGGGTGCAGTACGTGCAGCAATGTAGAGGATTGTTAAAGAATTGAATTTTCAGCACGATTTAGCATTTTATTGTTGTAAGCAGAGCAATAACAATTGCATTAGCTTTTAACTCTTATACCCACATACATCAAAAGAGATCAATGTGAACTGTGACTTCAATATATAATGCAATTTTTAAAACAAAAGAAACATTTTAAAAATCATACAAAGCTTTCAAAGAACATTGATGTAAACACTAATATTTAATTTTTTGATAGGTTTTTTTTTTTGATATTGCGGAAGTTGTTAATCATTTTTAATTGACAATGCGAAGCACCAACCTATGATTTTTTAATCAGTCACTTAATTGTTAAGGATGTAAGCTGTCTGCACTTTATTAAAATTTCCATTCAAACAAAGTAATGCATTTGTTAGCCAACTTTTTCTCTCTTGCAATGGCATTAGCAAACAATAAAAATTCAATTTGATTGCAGCAGCGCACGTTCGCCAAGGTGATTTAGTTCTTGACGAGTTGTTAACTTTTTATTTAATTTTAAAACTTTGTTGCTTATGTGCTTTTCTTGCCATCGAGTAAATGGCCAACTTTATTTAATATTTGGTCTACATACATCGATAGACCATTATTTTAATTGCGGCTCTGCAAAGTATCGCGTTATGGCGGCAGAAAGATCGATTTAGTTTTCGGGCTGCATATGCGCCGCATGTTGTAGGTGTTTGCGGTGCAACACGCGTGGCGGAGTTGTTGCCGAGAAAAAAATACACTGGACTACATATGTGCAGCCCTCTACTTACATTTAAAAAAATTTGTAAATTTATTATTTATTGTTTCGACCCTGTCTGTCAGTGGCCAGTTGCCACATGCGTTGAGTGCATTAATTTGATTATGAAGTTGCATGGATTTTATGGTTGTGAGCATGACATAAGTTTTTTTTTTTAACTGTTCTGATTTTTGAAAACTTTTTTTTTTAATTCATTTTTGGCATTTATTTTATCTGCAATGGCTTATGGAAATTTTTGCTAACATGTTGCCAGACTGTAAGCAAAGTCAGCTAACCAGTTGTGTCGCTAGGTGTGCCTCTCTGCAAGGATTTTTTTTTAACTGGAACGGTTTTTGAAAACTTGTTGTAATTAATTTTTAGCATTAAGCCAATGTGTATAACTTGCATAAGAAAATTTAAGGCGACTGGTTGGTAGACTGTAGGTGAAACCAACCAGTAGTGTCGCTTGGTGAGCCTCACTGCAGGGAATCAGCTTCCTATGCTAGTAAATTTACAGTTTTTTTTTTTGGTAAATTTGAAAAAAATTTTGAAATTGTTTCGTCAAAACTAAAACCAATTGCTTCAATTAACAGATTAAGCTGCAGAAAATTTTAAAATGAAATATTTTACAAAACCCATAGAATATCGATGCGATTCTGGTAGAGACATGAAAAAATTATTTGTTTTAAATCTTTTTGTAAGAAAAAGCAAGTCAAGGTGTTATCTTCGGCCAAGCTGAAACTCAGATACCCTACACTACACTGAAAGTCCCATTCAAATTAATGTTAGCAGACGTTGAAGTGGTTGAATAAAGCGGAAAAAGTTGTGAAATGTAAAAAAAGTTGAAAGAGGTTGAAAAATTTAACAGTTGTACAAGCAGTAGTAAATGACTAAAATTTCGAAAAAATATGAAAAATGTTGAAAAAAGCTTAAAAATGTCGAAATAAAATGAAAATGTTCAAAAAAGTTGAAAGAGGTTAAGAAATGATGAAACAATTCAAACTCGCTGAAAAAGTCTTAAAAATAAAGAAAATATTGAAGAAAAATGAAGGAGGTTGAAAAAGTCAAACAAATACATAAGGGATATATTGGAAAAAGTTAAAATGTTGACAAAGTCAAAAGAATATGGAAAATATTGAAACAAATCGAATAAAAACAAAGAAATTTAAATGTGCCACGCCCACTTCTCTAATTCCGCCTACTTTTGGCTTTCCAAATTATATTCGTCATTGACATCCACATACCAAATCTAAGTCTAATAGGTTGTATAGTTTGCGATATATGCCGTAATTGGTCTTAAAATTTAAAGCGGTAACACACCCACTGGTGTAATATGGTCCGATTTTTATCTAGAAATAGCTTTCCATAAGCAACACTCTTTCACCAAATTTTAGTATGATTGATCACATAATTCGATAGATATGTCACTCAAGGTATTTTACTTGTATGGCGAGTGCCACACCCACTGGTGCTATTTCGCCCACATTCAGGTATACCTTATAGCAAGTAAACCAGCTAAAATTATTTTCATACCAATTATTGCAATAGTTCAATTAATATAGCAATTACAATTTTGTGGTAATATAGGAAGCATGTCTTTAGGCTTTTAGTTAACATTGAAAACATAGTTAGGCAAATCATAAGGTCTCATAAAGTCATATGTCATAAGTCCGTGTTGTAAAAAAGTACTACGTATGTGAACACTTTCTCATAATTGTTTGTGCTATTAAACTGTCAATCAAACAAAGTATTGAGTAATTATATTTTACTCACTTTGTCACGCTCTTTTTCCATACGATTCTCTCATCAACTTTCAAAAAACATAGGGCGCTGAGTTGTATTGTCTTATTTTATTTTGATATGGACGGCAAAAAACACAGTCATAAAATTTTAAAACATTATGACTCGTTAGAACACCTTGTGAATTGCCTAAATACGTAATTGTAAATGCGACGTACTCTTTTAAACTTAGCAAAAAATTATGCACCGACGCTATACAGAAAGCGAAAGCGGAACACGTGACTCGTGAAACGTCATTTAGTTTTTGTTTAATAAAAAGCAAATCATCAGATATTTAAAGTTAACGTTTTCTTTAGTGTTTTTAAAAAAGTTAAGGTAATAATTGCTTAGAGGTTGGGCTAGGGCTCAAAGAGCCACTTCTTCCCTGGACGGTCGTGCTTATACTTCTTTCTCATACACTTAATAAAATTAATATAAGCTTCCATTCGAGGTGGCTTATAACCCCAAAAATATATTTGACACTTCACCATGAAATACGAAGCCATCTTACAGAATAAAATAAAAGATAAAAAAGTTTGGTGTGCGCTAGATCAAACAATGAGACAATTTCTTTTATATTATGGCTTTGAACGTACAGAATCTTAATCTAGTAGCAGAATTACGCTCATTTGTAAAAATATCACTTTTCTGTGACTGCCCGGACTAAAGACTTATGCTCATATTAGTCAGATATTAGCTTATACCTCTATTGCCCATATTTACAAACTTTGAAACTGAAATTCTCTTGTTGGCCATCCATTTATTTTCAGCACAGTCAATGCGGCAAAAAGTGCTATCAGTTTGACAAGTTCCTAGCGTACGTAACTCACAGCAGTTTTTTTATTTTAACGGGATGCTGTACAGTCGGGTTGTGATTTCAGTGACTCGATTACCCGGAAAAATTAATTAAATTGATTCAAATTTTTAGGCTTACTACCATTATGCGTGATTGATCCAATTATTCGTGATGTTAACGAAAAAATAGAGAAGAAAACAAGCCAATAAACTATATTGGAGCTGCAAAGTAGATAAAATTCAGCGTCGTTTGCTAAAGCCGATAGCTGATGATGATATCATCTCCATCAATGACTCCCTTAAGCACCAATCCAACGTTGGGTGGTCTTTTCTTCAGAAATTACAACGGGCTGTGCTCTAGGGAGATACGTAAAGTGCTTCTATGCGAGCGGGTTTTTACTCTCCGCAGCCGGAGATTTTATTTCCATTTCATTTGCGTCACACCGGTGCTCAATAGAGCATCACACTATCGTGATAGTACGATTTGATTGTAGAAAGGTTTGGAAATTTGATTTGTCTGTATGTTTTCTGTGTTTTTATGATATAGTTCTCAACTGCAGCATCAGTTAAAATAAGAAAAATAAATGATTATATAAAAAATATTAGCCAAAAATTGTGTAATATGGGCCTGATGAGTACCACGATTGCACACAGTGGACAACAAGTAGATACAGCAGTCATCTTAAAAATTGTGTTTGGATCTCTTTAATAGAAATCCGCAGAAGTTTTAACTATGATTCGTCGCTGTTTATAAAGCCTGGATTCATCACTAAACGCCAGAGGCCAAGCAACCATCAAAACAATGGATTTTCCATGTAAAAGTGCTCCACAGAAGGAAAAAAGATAATACCTACACGGTTAGAAATTTTGGAATAAATTTTAATACTTTTGGGCTTACATAATAGCATCAAATTGATTCCAAATGTTATAAAATATCGTTTTAATGTTTGAACTGTATTAGAGTTTAATACAAAATGTATTACAAAATTTTGTAATATATTTAAATGTATTAAATTTAATCAAAATTGTATTAAAAATCTTTGTAATACTTCGCTTGTATTAAAATTTATTCCAAGATTTCTAACCGCGTACGATTTTTTGGAACTCGGATGGAATAATTCACATGAAATTCTTGATGAAGCCTAGTCACATGGCATAACAGTGAGTTATTGGGCCGATTAGTTTAGTAATTGAATAAGACACGGCCCCATTTGTCAAAGGAAAAAGCAATACACCAATTCATTCATCGAGAATCTTTGTGTACTAATTGCGTGAAGTGCGTTTTGAATTGCTGCCACATCCACCGTACTCGCCCGAACTGGCTCCTTGTGACTTCTTTCTGTTTCTCAACATGAAAACGTGGCTCGCGAGAAACGAAGTTAAAACGAAGAGATTATCGTCGAGGTAGAAGCTTCTTTTGTACTGCTTGTCAAATCGTATTCTTCAAAGATTTTAAGTAAATTGGCACATAAAAAATGTAAGGAAGTTATTGGGAAAAAATTTCGTCTTCATTCCCAATATGGGTACTTAGGTATAATCTGCCTTCTTATGTCAATTAAATAAAGTTTCAAAATCGAAAAAAAATTTTGTTTTAGAGTTCATAACATGAAGATGGTTAAGATTTAATTACTGCCAGTGGCGTTCCTTGAAAATAGTTTTTCCGGGACTGGAAAATCTGCCACCCTCTCTATTATCTTTAGAAAAGAGGTTGGTAATATGAAATTTTAATTAAAATTTGGCAATGTTACTGAATGAATGAATGTACTTAACCCTCTAGCAGGCCAATTTAATTGATTTATAAAAAACACTTTCAGTTTTAAGTGAACGCGGCGGTGAAAATATGGCCATTTTGATAAGCAAAAGCTTTTCTGTATATGCATTGAACATTTTTTCAAACAAACTTAGATAAAAAACGTTAAGTTAACGAACATGTTATGTCTTAGGGCCACTAAGTGATACCCCGCCTGTAGGCGGACTAGCCTGCTAGAGGGTAAAGTTAATTTACAAATATGAATTTACTACTCTACGCATACTTCTGAAATAAAAATGTGCTGAAAATGTGATAAATCGTTTATCCTTCAATGAATACCGAGGTACATTTTGCTGCAACCAATACTTATCGCCCGGGACGCAGCCCCTTTTTCCACTAGTTACACCACTGATTATTGAATTTTTTATATTAAAAAATTTTGACTTTAAATAATAAAAGTTTAGATTCAACAACGTCCATTGGAATTTACAATAAAACTCAGACTTAAAATTTGTTATAAAAACGGCATTAAGATAAATGATTGCAATTTATCCAAATGTACACGTACCACAATAAAAAAAAAGTTTTGACCGCAGGAGTTCTTAAACGCAATAGTGAACGAATGGTATTTATGGCAAAAGTTAATGGACCATTTCGACAAACAACAAGCTGGCTTAGCAGGCTTCAAGTTGCTATTGAAATAGCTGATAAAATGTCATTAAAATTATTGGTAACAAAATAAAGAGATCTTAATTTTCCTTTTTACCTACCAATAAGTCGCCGTATGGTTGCATAAAATCCACAATAAAACCCCTACAAGCGTGCCAATTAAGCACCAATAATAGAAGTAGGTTGCACCAAACTAAACCTAAGACCTAAACAATTAATTTTGGTTTGACTCATAATATTCAGCGTCAAGTGCATTTTTTAGGCTACGGTTGAAAGAAAAACTTCAGAAAATAAAAGTTGAACACATACGATATGAATGGGTAAATAAGATTGGTAACAGTCTGCGAATTCAGCTGCCATTCTCTCAACGATCGTTATATCATACGGCATGACGGGAACTTCTATTGTATTTTGTGTTTGGTGTCTCATTTCGAATATGTAATGGTAACACGCCCAGAGAGCTCTGGTTGTGGTAAGGTGATCTTGTTGCTTATGTAAGGTGTAAGTAATTCTCTAGTAATTTATCATAGCAGCAGCTATGGCAGCTGTCGAGCATATTAGAATGCTACAGATTTGACCTGTTTAATTTGTTCTTTTTTTTAATCTGTAGCTATAAAAAATGTTGACAATAGGAAAAGAATTTAGTTTATTATTTATTGAATTTAATTTGACTTTAAAAGAAAATTAATGCAATTTAGATTTAATGAATATTTTAAATTTTTACTTATACTTTCAGAAGCCTAAAGAAAAAATCTGAAATTTAGTCCAGACGATTAACAATAGCCCTATTGGAAATTTTAAAGCACTTTGCCAAATTAAGCACTTTGCTATCACTGCATTTGCTGCTTCAAACAGAGCGATTCGCTTTCGCTATGTTTGCTGTTTCAAATTGAGCAATTTACCTTAGCTACGTTACGGTTTCATTAAAAACGTGTATTTTTCATAGCACCCTCCGTAGGTGTTAGGCAGCAATGTTTGATTATGAGTGCCTACAAAACTCCTGCTTTTATGAAAAAAATTATTTGTTCGACCCAATTGGAAATAAAGCGCTTCATGAGTGCTCTTAGAGCTGTACAAAATGTCACTGAATCGCTGTGTTATCGCTTTGCAAAGTCAAATAAATTTCATTCGTTTCTAAGGAGTTGTAATTTGTAAACAACATGTTCCATTCCATGCCAAATGAGTTTTGACTTCTTTGCCGATTCCATTACAGCAATCAAAATATTGAATTAAAAAATTTTGATTTCATCCCAAAGTTTCAACTCAATATGAGATGGTTGCAGAGCTAGGTGCTACCGAAAACTTTTCAAGACCAATTCTTGGGAATTAAAATCTTAAATCGACTTCTTCAGTGCCATGGCATATGAAATGATTTTCTCTTGCAGAAAATAAAATTAGGAATTGAAAAATTTTTGATTTCGTTCATGATCCAGGAATTGGAATTTGGAATTAAATTTCTAATTTAAAGGCAAAAGAAGTGATTCTTTTGCCGATTCCATTACAAAAGTCACACAAATTTCAATTCAATTCCAAGGAATTGTAATGAAGAATTTGATTCCATAGGCCGATATCAATTGAACATTTTTCTGGTACAAATGTTTGCTTTCGACGTGAGAATGGATTATGGACATCCAAAGAGCATGACTTTGGAATATTTAGGAAAAAAATTGTATTAATCGAGACAAAAATAATAAAAATGTATTGCAGACTTCAATTGAGATAGTTCCGAATCCCCGAAAAGTCTTTTTTTCCTGCCTGTCTTCGATTTCGGCAATTTCATTGATGCAAAAAAGTATTCAAAAAGTGGGTGTTAGGGTTGTCTTAAATGATGCTCAACATTTATTTTGAGCTTTTCTCTTCGATTGAAGAAAAAATTGTCTGCAAATGGTACTAAAATGGTGCATTCGAGGATCAAAAATCATTTCGCATCGAATCTTCCACATTGAAGAGTGTAAGAAAATTATGTCCGAGGGCGTAGCGGATGATGTTTAAAATCCATTTCCGCCCTCTTCTCATATCAGAAATACCCATTAATCCGTTTACATATATATTTATTGCATAGGTGATTTCATACTCACGTACATGTACCACGTGTTGATTCACTCAGGGAAAAAATTCAAAGATTTTATGTTTGATTCAACCATAAACGATTGAACCAAAACCGAAAATGTTTAAATTAAATCGAATTGAATCCACATTGAATTAAATTGTATATGATTTAAAGTGACAAGGTGTTTCATGAAAAATAAAAACGAGTCATTTGAAATGTTTTGCAACTTCAAATGCAATTTGAAGTTTTTTACGATTGAAATGAAGTTAAAAAAGGTTATTTTCAATACTTTTCAAATTCAAAGTGACTTTAACGTTGCTTGTGTCAAAAATAATGTGAAACAATTTTCTTTTTATAATTTTTAACTTCAAAACTTAAAGACTTAAGTCAAAAATAATATTTTCAAATTTGCAATGCCATTTTTCACTGAGTGTTGGAGCGCTGCTATAAATCTCTTATCTCGTTTCGATTAGTATTGGTTGGTTTCGAGTAATTACTGCCACTCTTATGCTTTGTTGCTTACAACAAGGTACTACTGTACAGAAATTTTAAAATTTTAAACTTTTTTGACTTGACTTGTTGAGTTTTGCACTGGTACATTTTAAAGACCTTGAGTAACTAGTAAATGTTGCAGTTAAGGAAACTCTTGTACAAATTATGATTAACATGGCATGCAGATAATTTTAACACTTTTTTCAAGATTTTATGGCTTAATGTGTGTTCTCTTAAATTCAATTCACTTTTTATCACGGCTAAAGCTTTGTGTGAGAATTCTTTAAGCATTAAAATTTTATTTTTTACTTAACAAAAATGGCTGCTTCTTCCTCAACAAGTCTCAAATACTTCCCATGAATAATTTGGCTTCTCGTATAAAGTTAATTAGATCTTTTACAAAGGTATAGGGGTTTATTAAGAGTTATAACATATATAGTTATTTGCACATTAATGTGTCTTACATCACAATTTTAAATAATACCAAATTTGAAAAATTTTTTATTATAAAGTTACACAAAAAATAATTGTTGCTATTATCTAAGTGTCAGACTTAGTAGATCAGTACAAGTATATATAAATCTGTTGCTAGTTTTTTTTCCAGAATGTTGGGATTTCGACATATCCTTGTTGCAGTGCGTAAAAAGGCCTCAGTGGAAATATTTTTAAAGTGATCTTGAGAACATTTTTGGCATACATATCTTTCAAAAATTCTTTAATACTTATTCTTTTCTAAGTTATTGTTTGTCCTGGGAGTTTTTAGATGAAACAATTTTGACCTAGTTTTGGGTGCCTTTTCACCCTATACAGTTTTGAATGCTATACTTCAAGATAGTGCAGCATTATCTAGATGAAAGACTTTTGGGAAACTCAGACCCATGCACACTGGTCCCAAATCGAGTTTTTTGTTCAAAAATTGCAAGAGAGTGCAAATCTTGGCGGATGGGAACCATTCTGTAGTATATTTGCCTAATTGTAGGAAATTCCAAACTTTTTTATATGATCTTTATCTTAAAATGGATTGCTTACACTTCCTATTGTAAAAATTACTGCCGAAATTTGCTTTCATTTTCATTTCACTACAGCTGCATTTGTCTCCAAAATTGCTGGAGCATAAATGAACATATCAAACACATATGTATGTATGCACATATTTATTTACACATGTATGTATGTGTTTAAAAGGGTGTAACAAAAACTTATGTCTTCTTTTTCATCTTTGAAGTGTATATTCATAGTGGAAGAAAAACCTTACGAGGCTCTTATCGTAGTGCGCAACATGAGACTTAAATGCTGGAGGTAATCGATTTATATCAACTTTGGGTAGTTTGTAGTCGCTGAGCTCGATTAGGCCGAATATGAATAAATTTCAGCATCTAATTTTTTTTCGCTGTCGGCTTCACATGAAATACCCAATAGGCTTCTGGCTAAAAAGAGTTTTGTACTCCTCAGTCTTTGAAGTTGTTGCAGTTTGAATAATTTGAAAAGCTAAAGCGGTGATGATTTAAGATCAGTGCAGTATTTTAGTAATTTTTGAATAAAAAAAACAAGCGAAATGTTAAAATTTTAAGCCTACTTGAAAAATTCACTGTTTCCGAACCCCATATCTCTGAAACTACAATAGAAAGAGAAAAAAGCAAAGCAAAATTTAAAAATTCAGCTGACTTGCTGGACAAAAAACTTTAATAAAAATGATAGTTCGATCAAAAAAATGTTGTGTTTTTAGCTTTTTTTGTGCACTAAGCGGTTTAAAAGTGCACCCTCAATACGACGGCATCAAGAGTTTACCTTCATCATCAAGTCCCGGAATGAAATGTGTGGAAGAGGGTTAGCGTTTATTTATAAAACATTGATCAGCAGAATAGTTTGTTTTTGAAACGATTCAATTAGCTATAAAGGTCTTAAGGAGCAATTTTCATGAAACTCTAGTGGCATTATTTGTGGACCCATTTTGTATTTTTTGGTCATTTTAAGAAACTTGGTTTAAATTATTTCTGTTTTTGCAAATCAGAAATGGTATTCGCTTGAGTTTTTGAAAAATCTTTAACTTTTCTTTAAAAAATACAGTTTCTTCGATTCCAGTACTTCTTATGTTTTTTTTTTTTTTTTAGAAAAACCCTAAAAAACGGACGTAGAAGGACAAGCAAGCAACAGTTCAAAATTGTTAAACGAAAATTATAGTTTTGTAAGTTTTTGAACGCCAATTCTTGGGAATTGAATATACAGGGTGTTATTTTTTGAGGTTTGTTTTTCGAATAGAGATAAAACTGGCATTTTATGGTCAAATCTGGCAACTGTAATGTCATTTATGTTCAGTTTGGTTTTCCATTTCATCATGAACAGGTTGACAAAAGAACAACGCTTGCAAATCGTGCAAATTTATTTCGAAAATAATGGTTCAGTTCGCGAAGTTTACCGCAAGCTCCGTCCATTTTATGGTCGACATAATCGTCCATCAGAGCAATTAATTCGGTTAACCATGAGTCGTTTTCGCACTACGTTTACTCTATGTGATAATACGCATCCGCAGAGACGTCGAACAGTGCGCACCGAAGAAACAATTGCCGCTGTAGAGCAAAATGTTGAAGAGGACCCGAATGAATCGATTCGCCACCGTGCACAGCAATTGGAGCTTTGTCCATCAACTTTATGGAAGATTTTGCGCAAAGATCTTGGCTTGCGACCTTACAAGATCCAGCTTGTGCAAGAATTAAAGCCGCGAGACCATGCAATACGTCGTGATTTTGGTGTATGGGCCGAAAATGAGATTGATCTCGATGCTGATTTTCATCGCAAAATTTTGTTCAGTGATGAGGCTCATTTTTGGTTGAATGGCTACGTCAACAAGCAAAATTGCCGCATTTGGAGTGAAGAGAATCCACATGAGACCCTTGAGACGCCATTACATCCACAAAAACTGACTGTTTGGTGTGCTCTATGGGCTGGTGGAGTCATTGGGCCATACTTCTTCCGAAATAATGCTAGAGAGTCAGTTACCGTTAATGGAGACCGGTATAGAGCCATGATAACCGACTATTTTGTTCCCGAATTGGATGGCATGAATGTAGATGAGTTGTGGTTCCAACAAGACGGCGCTACATGCCACACAGCGCACGTCACAATCAATTTATTGAAGGAAACATTCGATGAGCGCATAATTTCGCGGAATGGACCTGTCAATCGGCCACCAAGATCGTGTGATTTGACACCATTGGATTACTTTCTTTGGGGATATGTGAAGTCGCTCGTCTACGCCAACAAACCAGAAACGTTAGGGGACTTGGAAGCCAACATTCGTGGCGTTATTGCCGACATACGGCCCCATATGCTCGAAAAAGTGGTTCGAAATTGGACCTGTAGAATTGGCTTTATTCGAGCCAGCCGCGGCGGCCACATGCCCGAAATCATATTTAAACATTAATGGCATAAAATTATCCTTCCAATAAAGCCAAATTGATGGACATTAAAACGATTTTCTTGTGTTTTATTTCAATTCAAAGCTCTATACCTCTAAAAAAAACACCCTGTACTTATGGCGCGATATTTTGTGGTTTAAACGGCAAAAGTGGAAGTTCATAGTCTACAATTTACTTAGAGAAGTGTAAGTTAAGGCATGGAGTGCAACCCTAGTTGACTGACTCGATGTCAACTCCTTCGGTGAGGAAACAACTTCCGTTACTTATGTTTTTATTTTGACTTAATCAAGTGTTTTCATATTTTAAAAAAGTTGAACAAAATAGTTTAAGAAAAAAGTCACCTTATCAGTGATTTCAATTAATGTAGAATTTCATGGTTTTTGTAGCACCTTAACGATAAGCATTTCTCAAGTATGTACTTACTTTCACTTGTTAAGTTTTTTGCAAAGTCGTTGACTTTTTTTTCCTTCTCCTTATTGGCAATTTCTATAAAGAGACAAAGTTTAACAAAAATGTTTCACTTTGTAATTCAATCGGGCACATGGACCTAGTTAGGGGGTAACCAGCAGCTCACTGTTGTGTCATCGTGCTCTGCGAGCTTGGTGTGGTGTAGCATTTGATTACATTTTGTGTGCACAGCGATTGCTTGTGGGTAGTCAAGCTTCAACAAGACAGTCGTCGACGCCGTTGCCAAATTCCAGATTTTTTTTTTCTTTTAGAAACAAGTGCGTGTGCTCCCAAAAAAAAACAAATTAAATTTACGTTTTTCTTATTTATTTTTAATTTGTAGTTTGATTTAGCACTTGATATTTTTTTGGCCAGTCATTTGATAAAATTTGATCAAAAATCTTTCTTTTTTTTTTGTCGTTAAGGCGTGGAAATAATTTAGGCTTAGTTGATATGCATGGTAATATGTAATCACATCGCTTTTGACTTAATTTTTGCTGCTTGTAATATGAAAAAATTATATATTTAAATAAAAGTGTTGTAAGCGTATAACGCTAAAAAATGTATAAGCAACTCAGGAAACTTGAAAATTTTGATAGACAGATAACACAGTGCAACTCGAAAAATGTTGTTGAAGATTTGTACAAATTCATAGGTCCTATGCCTCATCACTTTTCTGTTTCGAGATAAAGGATTCATGGAAACGGTAAACCCTTTCATCGTTCTTTTTGAAAACGGTGCTTGCAATCCCTTAATGTACGTATATATAACATGCGTATGAAATTTAAAAACATCCAATTTTGCAAAATTTTGACACGTTAAAGTACCTTCAAATAAACACCACAACCCAAATTTCAGCTCCCTAGGTGGTCAGGGTCTTGAGTACTGTTAGGTCAAAGCAGCCGAAGTCGATGTATGATATCTCCAGTCTTGGCCGACAATTTTTACTGCGTGGTAGCTAATAGGCGGAGAGCCGGCTGTAGAAAAGTCGAGTGTATAAGATTACAGGATGAGATGTATGCCAAATGATAGAGATCAATGAGTCTAAATAGAATATCTAGGGTTGCCTTGCCAAAGCGTGTCTCGATGGTCGAAATTGCCCGAATTTTAGCCAATTTTGTTTCTCTAATTAAAACTGTAGTACATAACAGCTCGAAATGTATGCCAAATGATAGAACTCGAAGAGGCCTAAATATAATATATGGGATTGCATTGTTGAATCCTGTCCCAAACATGAGTTTTCACCGGTTTTTTGGGTCAACTTTCATTAATGAAATTTGTGCCAAATGATAGATATCGAAGAGCCTAATTAGAATATATAGGGTTGCCTTGTCGAATCCTGTCCCAAATATGGGTTGTCACTCATTTAAGAAAAGTTGACCCCAAAAACGGGTACCAACTAACGTTTAGGACATGAATCGACAAGGCAACCCTATATATTCTATTTAGGCTCTTCCATAATTTAAGAAAAAATTGTTTACTTTGACCATTAAAAGTAATATCAAAATATGCTCGTGTACATATAACTCATTTACACTCTCCTATAATTCATTGATGTTCATGATTGATCGGAAAAATTTTAATTTAGTAAATATTATAGAGGTCTTGCATTCTTTTTCCATACCACTTGTATAAATTTAATCGAAGAATAACATAAAAAAGTATCAGATTTACTTACTCCGTCTTGTTCAATTTTACTGCGAAGCACTTGCAGTCAAACTAGATAGTGATTTCGCAACAAAAAAAAAGTAGTGGCAGGTTTTCGATATGCAGCAGCTCCACTGTTAGAAATGTATGCATAAATAACCCAAACAAAATGAAGTTAATGTGGATTCCTGATAGGTTCATTGAATCTCTGTATTTTACATTTTGTACGACCGAAGAAAAGTGCATTTTTAGGATTCCCGACAAAGAACTTTTCTTTAAAATTGGTATCAATTTTCAATAAATTGGCAATTATTATTTTAAAAATGCTAAAAATTGTGTGATATCTTTTATGGTTTTCAAGTTATTCGAGAAGATCCAAAAACGGTGGATACAAATAGTAGATAATAATAACGCAAGACTTTGAAATTTAATATAGATGTTTTTTAAGGTCAAAGCAACAAAAATTTGTGAAAATGAAATGATCCGTTAACGTACATACAAAGGAAGGATGTGGTTGAGATTTTTTCTTCAAAATGAATATCAATTTCCATTCATTCGGCAATGCTGATTTCAAATATGCTGAAAATTATATAAAGAAGAATGTATAAAGAACATATAAAGAAATGAAGAGCTGAGATGCAAAACCTGCCAAGTCCAAAAAAATTAAAATGTGAGATACTGTAGGAGGGGACAGAAAAAATATTTGTTTACAAGCCTACATACTCTAAATTGTAAAAAAAAAATTTTCCCTTCACAAACTTTTGATTGCAAAAATTTCTGATAAATTATTTTTATCAAAACCCGCCAAGTCCACATTTCTGAAAATCAAAGCCTGCCAAGTCCAATTTTTCATTAAAAAAGATTCGGCTTTCATAAATGCAAATAGTTTTATGTTATCTTAACATTGAAATTATATTGTGTAATTAAAATTTCAGTCTACATTTATTCAAATGTTTTGAAATTAATTTAAACTTAGCTATTTTTAAAAAATGATTTCGGAACCTATTATTACTATTATTATTTTTCAAACCCCGCCAAGTCCCGAGGTTTCACTTTCAAAACCAGCCAAGTCCACGTTTTCAATTTCAAAACCCGCCAAGTCCACAGTTTTTGTTTCAAAACCCGCCAAGTCCAAACGTTTTTTTATTATAGTCCTTATAGATTAGGTCAAAAAATGTAATGAAAAATCAGAATTTTAATAACTTTTGACAACTATTACAATGGATCAATCTTTTTTACTGTAGTTAAATTTCAGTGGAAAACAGTTTTTTCGATTTTTCCAAAAACGCAAAATATGGACTTGGCGGGTTTTGCATCTCAGCTCTTCAAATACTAATATTTTTTCTTTCAAATTTTGCAGTAGAAAAAAATTATTAAAAAAGTTGTTAAAAGCTGCAGCTGAAACTTTGAATTTCAGTTAACCATATTTTTACATAATATAAAAATAAATTAAGGAAATCCGATGCTATATATATTATTTTATTTTATTTGTGAAATTTCTCAGTTATGACTTTTTTATAAAATATAAAACTTCAACCAAATATTTTTCCAGAAACATAATGTATAATTTTTTTGATACAAATAAATTAATAAGAGCATTTCATAAAAGTCAATATATCTTGTTTTTTCAAAAATTGCATTAGCAAAACTTGATTAGAGAAAACAAATTGTGAAAAACAGCCGCTGGAACTTTGGATTTCGATTAATCATACTTTCCTCATAATATATACAAACATTTTTTGGAATACGGGGATATACGACACGGGTCGCTTCAAGCAAGATCAATATCGATTGAATTGTCAACCAAATCTGACAATGCACAATTATCATATAGTGTCCGGAGATTCCAAATACATAATCCGTAAAATCGGAGCTTCTCATTTACTCGTTTTATGGCCATTTTAAGCTTAGCATTTTGGCCGACACGGTTCGTTTCAAGCAAGATCAAGATCGGTAAAAATTGTCAAACAAATCTGAAAATGCACAATTATTACTTAGTGTTCGGAGATTCCAAAAACAAGATTCTTTAAATCATACCTGGTCATTTACTCGTTTTATGACCATCTTTAGGTAAATGCTTTTACCGATAATTTTAATAAAATTAAGAAGCGCTTCATAATTTCATTAAAATTATCGGTAAAAGCGTTTATCGAAAATGACCAGGTACAATTTCACGGATATTGTTTTTGGAATCTCTAAACACTAAATAATAATTGTGCATTGTCAGATTTGGTTGACAATTTAATCCATCTTGATCTTGGTTGAAGCGAGCCGTGACGGGTAAATTTTTTTTTTTTTTTTTTTGTGATGGTATGCACATTTGCCACTTTTACCAATTTTCATTCTAGTTTTTAAAAAGTCCGTACATTTCATAGAAAGGTGATAGAATAAATTAGTTTCTAAAAAGTGGGCACAATATTCTTTCCGTCAATATGCCATATAAATACATTTTATTTCAAACAAGCTAACTAGAGCGCTCTATCCAACATACTATACTTTTATAAAAAGATCCATACAACATTTTTGGTGTTCAAAGTTCAACTTTTTCCTTCCGTAAGTATTGTCTGATTATTTATTTCTTTCATTTTTCTTAAACTTATGGATATGATCTCCCACTGTGTGGCGCTTTTATAGCCAAAGGAAAAAACCTTTTTATCGCACAATCTATACTTGTCTACGCTATCCGTAGAATATATTCTCAATGATTATATTAAATTAGTAACTTTTCGTAGAAATATATTTAACTCCATTAAACCAAGCGATCAAATATAATTGTATCTTTAATAACCTGAGCTGAAAACTCTGGCAGCTATTACTCTTACATGGATTTTAGTTATAAAAATTGTAGGTACTTTATATCATTAATCATAAAAAGGGTAGTTGTTTTGACACAAATGAACACCTTTTTTTGGCAACTTTTAGAACTCTAGTTTACTAACACACCCAGTTGTCTTTCTCAAAACTAAGTATCTCTTATTCTTTTAGTCCGAGCATGTACAGATATACAATTACAAATAGCTAAAAGTTGATTTAATGACAATAAATTATCACCAACGTGGTCACTTCAAGCCAAATGTCTACATGTTTGTGATGCATCATATGATGTTGTCTTGAATGTACTCGTAATACTGTGATTGCTGACATATTGCAATTTATTGCTCCTTTCATTATGTGAACTTGATTTCGTATTAATTTATTTATTTGTTTTTTTGTTAGTCTTGCATTGCCACCTTTTGTTTATCCATTCGCCAAAGTCAAAAAAACAAAAAGAAGATGAGCCCATTTTGATTAAAATTTGTGCAGAAATTTGCATAGACTTTATAAAGTTGACTTTTTTGAAATTCATTTTTAATGTTTTGTTTATGCACAACCAGCCAGTGTATACACTTTTGAGCTAAAATATGAGTGACGCTTGTAAGTAACTTAACCACAGAAGAGCGTAAAAATAGGTGGCTCTACAGTTTTTTGCATATCACCTCCATAATTGATGAATTTCAGCAAAGTGTGAGCATTTGAGAAAATTTTACCTGCAGAAGTTGCTAGAGAGTTTTAATAAAATAACATAAGAAACCAAGAGATTTTCTAAAAAAAAAAGTCTCTGCAAATTCAGCGATTAACTGCATTGAGAGCGTTAGCCGCAACATAAAACTTGAATTGGAGTTACCAATTGTGAGTGGCTTAAAGTTGCTAAGTTTGCATAGCAGCTGAAAAATGAAAACCAAATCGCTCCAACAATTTTAACAGTTACTCATATAAAGTAGCCTGGCTTAGAGTTTTCGCAAGCAGTCGGTTTGTGGAACTGCTGCATGTCGATGGTTTTGCGTTGTAGCCAAAAAAATTAGTCAAATCTTTAAGTTAAAAGAAAAGGCCAAACTGACGTTGTGAAAATTGTGAAAATAAACTTGGCGCTTGTGTTCAGTTATAGCCAAGCATTACAGTGAATATCTGGTTTTACTTTTTAAGTGGCCGGCATAAAAAAAAATTAAGCTATTAAACGTGTGCCAAATAAAAGGTACTTATGATTCAATAGTTAAAAGTAAAAGTGGCAAGGGAAGAGCAACTAAAAAAAATAAGATACAAATTGCTTCATCGTAAAAGACCACATAAATACATATGACTAGAAAGTGCAAGGAATGACAGCATAAAAATTTTTAAAAAAAAATATTTTTTAATTAAAACTTGATCTACGCTGACTTATTTGATTATAAGCCGCTGAAAGAAAAATTATCATTTCCGGATATTTGAAAATACGATAAACGCGTAAGCTTAAACGCTTATATTTCTAATATCCATTCAAGCCGGCTGCTGAAAATTGCATAATTATAATTATCGAAGATTCAGTGTTATAGTGCGATAGTAAAATAAGGGTTCCCAAATTGAAAACAAGGAATTAACGCCCTTCCTAAAATAAAATAATTGTTCCTTTTCTTTGTAGTCACCAAATTTATTTTTTTGGAAAAATATTTTAATTTAAAAATGAAACAATTTCAGTTAAGTATTACAAGCATTTGAGTGTCAAGTGGTTTTCCAAACTTATTAATTCAAAAGAAAAATACGCATTTATATGCGTTGCTTGATGAAGAATCATAAGGATATTGGCAAACCAGAACTCTAAACTTGAGCTAAAATCCAGCTGGATTGATCCTTATACGTCATCGACAATAAACATCTAATTAAAAGTATTCAGAATTATTAAATGAAACGAAATTCATTCATCAAAATTTATTTTGTCACCTTCGCAATTGGCCCCACCTCTAGCAATACATCTACGTCAGCGCTGGAGCAAAATTTCCATATATTTTTCGTAGGCTGATTGAGGAATAGCTTTTAGTGAATTGGTTTTTATAGCTACAAGCAATTTACAAAATCTTCTTCGAAGTGATAATTTTGGTGGATGGAATTTAATGGATATGCGATGTGCAATGTCGTGGTACAAAATGCATGTGTTGTTCTTCTACTAAACTGTCGATTTTCGGCTTACATTTTCACTCAAGCAGTTCATGACACTTAAATAATATTCCTCATTTACCGTTTGCCCTTCTGGAAGGAATTCACTCACACCGAAGTAATCGAGGAAAGCCCGATTCCGGATACGCAAAGTTTTGTTAAAAAAACCCATCCATCGACATTTTGTTTAGATTAAAGCTACTTTTGGCCAGAGAAATAACTAAAGGCAAATAACTGAATTCTCGAGTAGTAAAAAGTAAAAAGGTTAAAAAATGTCCCACACTGCACATTTTAAATTAAGCGAATTTATAAACTTTTCTTGACAACACTTTTGGTCAGAAACTAAAGCTTACAGGTGGCCGTAGAAATCAATATACATATCAAAGAATAGGTTTATTTTTCTAGTTATGCATATACTAACGTTCCAGGAATATGCCAAGTTTTCAAGCCTTGGAGGTAATAGACTTTTGATCGGTATCTCTCTTGAACAGTATAAGAAAATGTAAATAACGGTTCGGTTCTTTTTTAAGAAATGTTCAAAATCCAAAAATTTGTTTTTCAAGTGGCAGATCCAAGTCTTAGTAGAGCTGCTGCCTAGGGCTTAATCGTTATTAGAAAAATAAAATCAATTTCAATTAGTCCCATTTCATAGCAGGTAACAACAATACTTTCCTGCTAAACAAAAAAACAGCTAAAATATGCAAGATTATTTTAATTTATTCGAAAATTATGAAATAAGTACTTAGATTTTTATTGTTACCATAAAAATCAATGGCTACCTGCATTAAATACGGCTGTATAAATTAATATCTTAATGTCACTTTTATGTCAATGATACTTTTTTGTTATATTTTACATAGTAATTAGAGCTATTTCAGTAGCAGTAATATTTTTTTTTTTTTTAAATAAGAAAGATATTTTGAAATTAAAAAAGAACGTACGTTTTAATTGGTAGGTTAAGCTTAAAATTTAGGTTTATTATCGACAATGCTTATGACCGCCACACTGTGGATTAGATCTATACAAAAAATTTGCCTAAAGTCAAAATCATAAATTTGAGATATCTAATAAAATATTTATTCCATCGCGAACATTATGTTGCTAACACAAGCCGGTTCAAAGATATAAAGCTCTAAAGTTGACCCTTTTTGAGTTTAAAATTTCGGACATTTTCATTCCAATTTGTTAATTTAAAACTATGAAATTTTATTCAATTTTACTTTGTACATATATAAACTTGACCAATATTTGCTTTTCTTGGCGAAATATGCATTTTATAAAAACTTGTTTCACTCATAAATGTTAATTTGACTGTTGTGTATTTAATTTATTCATATATAAATTTTAATTGAAACAATGTACATAACCTTTAGTTCTTTTCATGAGCATTCATTCAAACTCAGAGGTGAGCTTGAACTACGAGTATCATATTGGTTTTGTATAAAATTAAAATTGTTTGATGATTTGGGTAAGAAAGTGTCTTCTCCAAAACATTTCCATAAGCTTAATATCAAAATATTACCGGACGGAGCCAAGTAACTTTTTTTAATGAAGACTTATAACAATACCATTAGTCCACTTTTGAACTTTTACTATGTATTATAGCTTATAACCACAGCTTAATATTATTTGAATAAAATTGGATATTTATTATTTGACCAAGCTAACTCAAGCACCTTTGATATCAGTTAGTACGACCACAAAGCTTTATTTAAATTGCATAAATAGTTCTGGAGCTATTGAATTTTGACAGGAGAGCTCGTTTCAATTTCTTGATAATTCTTTTTACTAACAATGCCTCTATTAAAAATGTAAAAACATAATCAAAAATTGTCGTTTAGTTTGGTTTTTGGTGGTACAGCCAACTCTCTTTTTGCACGGTAGATACGTTCTTTAGAAACTGTGCAAGAAAATCGGGTAAAAAGTATGGTAAAATTAGGGAATATGTTCCAAAACTTAAAAAAATCGTGTAAGATGCAAAAAGCTCTAAATATTTTTCTAAAAACCGTGCAAAAATAATGCAAATTATACTGAAAGTTTCTCCAACGAATTAAAAAAGAAACTTTAGTTTGAGCATCAACTCCTAGAATTTTATTGAAATTATTTATTTCATCCTACGAACTGAACGTTTTAACACAAAATAAATAGATACTGAAAAACGAAATGCTATATTCAAGTTGAAGTACAACGAGATAAAAGAGGGATATTCCACCAATTGCATTTTGTTGCTGTATACATAACTTAATTGTACAACTTAGAATTAAAATTAAAAAAAAAAAAAACTTTTCTGGATGAACAAAAAATTCGTGTAAGAAAGTTTATTTGTTATTTTTGAGCCGTATTATTTCAACATCGTTTAAAAAACACCGTTTAAAAATAGAGTTGGGTGTACTTCCAGATTAATCGTATTTCATTGAAGGTCAGTCAATCTATTTTCAAAATTTCCCTATACACAGTGTTAGCTTATGCAAAAGTTACAAGCGTTCAAATTTTGTACTAATGGATATATAACCATATGGCATTAAAACATTTAATTTTCAAATATATTTCATATAAAATTGTATAAAGTAGGTAGTAAATAAAATTTTAGGCGTTTTTGAGCAACTATGTCTTTTGTGTTGAAAGTTATGAGAATATTACAATTTTCATCTTTTTTACGAATTTTGCTCTCCTAATTATTCATAATTTTGAATATTTTTTGAAACATAAATTTCAGTTTTCGATTCTATGTTTATATGTTATGCCCTTATCTTGTCAAAGCAAAATTTTTATACATCGAAAAGTGTTGTCCATTGTGAATATTGGCGAAACTTTGCTGAATAATGACGCTGGGTATTCTGTCGCACAGTATGTACTTGATTTTAGTTCAAAACTTGCACTCAAGGGTACGCTTGCGTCAATTTGGAATAGCAAGGTAAATGAATATTTGAAAATTTTAAAGTCGATTTTCTCAAAACTCATTTCTTTTTAAGTTTTGAGTTGATTTCGCTAAAGGGTTTGTTTAGCATATAATTTCCACCTCTGATAAGATCATATCGCATATTTGGACGTGCTGAATCTGAATAAGTATTGTATTCCGGAGTTTGATATTAAATTCAGTGAAATTTATGAAATTTCACTCAATCTAAAGAAAAGATATATGTATTTTTTAGTGCTGTATCCATGTACGGGCTTAGATTTTTTCTAGTTTATCAGGATTTTGTAATTTCCTATAGGTGCCAGTCAATAGTTTCGAATTAGTATATCAAACTTCGTATGCAATTGAGAAAATCTGCCTATGAAATCAGACTTAACGCACCCAACGTACGAAAATTGCTGATTCATTTACCACACACTAAACTTTTTTTCCCGTTGGCACAATAGTTTATTCGATCCTAAGCTCAGTAAAACAAGTAAAATATTTTCGACCAAAATGAATAGATAATATCTAAATTGTTCTTATGTCAAGCTTACTATGATGCAATTAAATGTTTAATAGGGGCGGGCGAAGTATTACTTAATAATCATAAATTAATAAAATCAGGACAAAAATTGATCTTATTGCCACATACACTTTACCACCTCATAAAAATAAGTAAAATCGAAGCGAGAGCTTAAATGTTTCAATATTATGCACTTAATTAATGTCACGCCCACATCCTATGAGTGTGGCTGCTTAGAAAAAGAAAAACCAACCTTTTTTTCAAATTCATAGACAATGAATTAACCAACATCTGGATAGCTAGAAGCAAAGATAAATCTAACGAATATTTTGTTTACAAGCACAACAAAAACTGTACGAGCTTGTATTTGTAAATTGCAAAAAGGTAACATGAAATTGAGTCTGTGAACTATAACAAACCATTAAACTCCAAACAACAACAATAATAGTTTTAAGCTTTTAATTGAATCGAGCAAAACAACTAACTGCAAGCAAAAAATGAACCTTTCCAGAAACCGTGTGGTATCGAAGTGAGATCTTATTTATATGTGTTTGTATAACACAAAGACCAATTTGGTAGTATAGGTTTTAGTTCTATTTTATTGTATTAGTTTGGCATATTGTTATATGTACAAGAGTTTATGGAAAAATGCAAGGAATTTGCATTGTGTGGCAAACTCTTAGGAAATTGAGTAACACGATATACAGCCATTGTACTGAAAGTGATATCATTAAGTGAAACTACACACATACATATATATATAAACATTAGAGTCAATTTTAATTCTATGGAAAACTTACCAAAGGACTATAGTTGTTGATGGAGTTAAGGCTTTGAGTTTAAGTTGTGTCAGCTCCCATACAACAAAACACTTAAAACTCTATACCATTTAATTGAAGGCAGCTATAGTTGAAAGATTTGGTACATGAATTGTATGTTATCTGTACCAAGTACCTCGCAAAATGTACATATGTACCTAGGTGATATTGAAAAACTTAAAACGTTATATCTTGGCACTTATGGTAGCTATTGTTTCAAAATTAGATACAGGCATATTGTACGCCTTTTCGAATTTGCCGCTTAAACTACAGTTATTTGAAAATATCTTAAGAATCCGGAGCTAATAAAATGGCATCACCCATAGGGCTAAAGTATATAAGGCAGTTTTTTCTACATTCTAGCTGGCTCTTTATTTTTTGTGTTAAGTTTCAACGAAATGGGTTACAAACTCTGTTCGTGGCATTCACTGCTTTGATTAAGAAAGCTGAAATTTTGTGAAAACTATTTTTAATCCCGATGCCAAAACTTAGCTAAAACAAATCTACAAAATTTTTAGTGAAAAACTCTGGAATACACATATATATTTGTAGTGAAGATTTGCTAGACATACATACATTTAAATCAATATAAAGATTTTAATTTCTTCCGGCCAATATCTGGAGAGCTAAGTAAGCTAGTGATAAATGTTTTAGGCGAAAGTTATAAGGTTTCTACGAGGTAAATTAACTGTGACCTCGACTTTGACCTTGAAACTAATTTTCGAGGTCAATTCAAGGTCAAATAAAATTTTTTCAAAAGCCACTAGAAAAAAAGTAGATATGTGTAGCTAAAACTTAGTTTATATCTAGAATTATAATAGATATAGCTATAGTTATTGTCGCACTGGAGTACTGTAAAGTGTTAAATGTTTAAATTTTTTAGTGTTTCATTATGCCAAAAAGTTCAATTAATCAATAAGCGAAACATTTAATGAAAATATATATATAACAATGTTGTTCAAAAACTATTCATAAGGTCTTTTTTCTAAGGAAGAACAAGGAAAGTTTAATAATATTTAATCTAATTGTATCTATTATCTTTTATTTCACAACCACTCTGTATTATATCAAACTGAAGCGTTTAGATTCATAAGCCCTTCAATAAGGAGATGTAAAATATGTTAAATGTATGTATATATGAACTAAAGATCCTTGAAAACCGGACTTCATGTTATTGGATAAAACAATATATTGCAATCATATAACACAAAATTATGACCTTGAATGCAGTGCTTATAAGTTTAATTAGGGCGGCTATTCAAAAAAGTTTATTTTAAATTGACTAATCCAAAAATAACGATTGATCCAAAGATATATACGAACAAAATTCTTAAAGTTTTAATGTGTATGTCTTAGTCTTCTTGATTATAGGAAGGCAATTTATTTGACTCATATTAGAAGCTGTGACTTAGTAATTTATTGAATTTTAAAATCTTATACTAGCACCATATGCTGTATTACAAACAACACAGTTTTCGAATGCTCCAAAGTCAGAAACGAGTAATAGCATTTGCCTGGGACCTAAGTAAACTTTAGCCAAAATGCTGAATTTTGAAAAGCTCTTAATCAATTAATAAAATAATTGATGTTGAAGTAATACCATGGATATCCCATAGAATTTAAGAAAAAAACACTACCTCTATACATAACATTTCGAAGGATTATCCCCAGTGAGGCTGAGTTTGTGACTTAACCAGCAACCCTACTTTAAATGCAAATCATAAAGCGAATTCCGTATTATTGTAGCATTTTAAAAATTAAATTAATTCAAACATTATTTCATAATCAGTATAACTTGTTTTGAATTGGTAATAAATAAGCCAAAAATCAATGTAGAAAAGAATGAAATCATATTAACGATTTGACAATCCATTAACTATAAGATAGGAAGTTGCAGAAATTAAATAAAAATCAAGGCCTGACCTTGCATCATGATAAAGAAAAACACAAATATAACTGGCTTAACAGTGACGAACCATTTAAGATGCAATTGATTAAAATGTGTCACTGTGGCGTATACGTAACATCTTAATTTTTGTGACGTAAATGGAAATACTATTGCAGTTTAATAAAAAAAAACTAAAGTTTCAACAAAATTTTACAAGATAAAACGTGCTTACGAATTGCCAACATAAAACACAACAAATTGTCCGACATGGTATCGTACATGCGATGCAGGAAATGCAGTCAAGCGGACACGCATGCGCGCCTAACAAATTCATTCAACATGACGTTTTCCTACCCCTCCCACGAATATTACTCTTTTTCCTTTATCTTCATATTCATGGCGCTACAATCGTTGCATTGACTTTGATCACACAAGCCAAATGATAGCAAATGGGTGGCACAAAGTTAGGCATCGAATGTGGCTTGCGATAAGTGATGTCCGACTGCATTTTCCTGTTGCAGCTGCTGACTGCACCTTTCAGGTCAGGATGTGGGTTAAATGGATATTTGTCATACGGCCGTAGAGGTAGCAACAGCGCCATTAGCAGTGAGGTGTAAACTTGAAAATCTTGTTTGGAAACACTTTCAGATCTACAACATATTAAGCTGTGTTAGGCCATAAATAAATAGTACTCGTACAGTGGCGTTGCGGAAAATCAAGCTTAAAAACGAGAATAACTAGGGGCGTAAGCCGTTGAACGTCTTAAAAAAAAATTCATAAAATTGTATACCTTATGTATTATGTTGCTGAGTCATGTTGGTCAAGCAACTTGAAAACTCTCAAATTTAGTTAGAGAAAATGTTTTTTATTTGAAGGTGTAAGCGAAATTGACGAAAATATATTTAAAGACAAACATTTTCCGACAGCGTTACTCTTTCGTACTGGCATGCAAAATCGCCTGATTTGATCATTTTAGACCTATTCGGTAAGACTTGGAAGTCAAAGGCCTCTATGAATAAACAAAAAACTTTGGCGGTCCTATGAGATAGCATTCTACTAAGGGTGAATAATTTATTACCAGAAGTCTTGCAAAAAAATTAGTGCCTTAGGATATCGAGTAAGAGCTTTTGCACCACCTTGTATATAAAATATCGCTTTTATGCACACATACAAAATTATCATAACTAAAAAAGATATAAATTGTGTTGATGCCACTCCAATTTCAGGTGACAGTAAATTTGAGTGGGTAGACTTGTTTATGGAATTTTATAATTTCATTAAAGATGAGAAACAAAATGGAACAAATTGACTAACGTTTCGAACTTAAGTAGCAAGTACTTTAACCCTCTAGCTTCTCCAAATTTCTAAACTTTCTCACCTCAGTGAGTATAAGCATACTACATAAATTTAATTCTAGAAAAATCCAAGATATCTCTATTTCCAACTATTTCACTAAATCTCTGGAAAACTGAATACAAATTTCAACTTACTTATTTGCTTAAAGACTATTTTCAAAACTATCCATTGGAATAAAAAAATTGTAGTATTGGTACTTTTAAGCGAAAACAGCGTGCACTGATAAAATAACACCATAGGAAATTCATAGCTCTGCTACTTTGTATCAATCAAAAAATATAGAGAGCATTCCCAGCAAAAGTTTGGCTATTAAAATTTTTTTGTTTTTGAACCCTTTTTAGGGCCAACCACAACACTAAGCTTTTTCTCGCTAGATTTTCCCTTATCAGAGAAAATTTTAGAAAATGTTCCTGTATGTACTATAAATATATGCTTAATACGAATTCATTTCAATAGTGTATCATTAATATTACAATATTTAAAGTATACTTAAGGTTAAAAAACAAAAGAAAAAATTTAAGTATGTATATGAAATAATGTGCACGTGATAAATGGACTTGACCCGGCATCTTGACATTTCAAGGAATGCATCGCATGTGGAACATTCGATCATTGTAAATACAACTTTTATTATGAGCTGCGCTACCTTATTTAAAAAATAAAAATATACAAAATATACGGAGAAATTGCTTGTGTCTACCGCTTTGTTAAATAAATACCATGAATATTTTAATAAAATACAAGATGTTTGTTTAATCATTTAAAATGATTTGTCACCCTTGAATTTGGCTACGTTTGATGCAATACTTTTGCAGTTTTCGTTTTGACCTACAATAATTTTTGTCAATTTTGTTTTAAATTGTGGTTTTCATGTACATATTTAGGTACTTAAAACATCTTCCTCAAGGTGATTTGAGTTTGGGAAACAAAACGAGTCACCGTCGCACTGTGGTAGATTTTGTAATTTTTGCGCTCAAAAATCATAGCTCCCGCCAAAACATAAGTAAGTAATTAACATAAATTCTCGAATTTTGGACCATAAGAAGGCAATACATGTAGCTTTAAGTTGAAATAACAATTTATTTGAATATACAGAGTGGTTACTAGCTTATAGGGTGCAAAGTAACAAAAAAATTCAAACTATAAAGCAAAAATATGTAATAAGTAACTTGAAACAATAGCAACAAATTTAATTAAAACTATTATTAATCGAGTGATTGCTATCTGCACAATTAAATGATTAAAATTAGACAGCTTCAAAATATTCCTGTTCTTCTATTGTTGGCTAAGGTGAATCTATCATTTCTTGTGACAATCTTGTTGGTATTTTTTGACTTTTCTTCTGTACCTTAAACTAGATGAAAGCGGATCGGAAGAATAACTATAGTGGACTTGAAAATAAGTCCATACTTTGATCATTTCGTGAACTTTTTCTGGTATTTTGTTGTCTGCATTTTCGGTAGTACTTCTTTCTTGACTCTTGGGCTTCTTCAGATAATACTCCAATCGAAAGAAAATGATAACACTAGCCGATACCAAAAATATTCCATGACATTTCTTAATTTTTTATGATGTAGTTAGGTTAAAAAAAATATTTGGTAGATTTTTCTCACGGTTAGTTTTTTATTTAAAATTTTTTTTAGTGTATTTTCTGTGTATTTTCAGTTTTAAGCTTATATCTCATCCAAATATAAGCCGATTTTGTTCGAATAAATATTGACAAAAAAGGTAATAAAATTACCCACAACTTTTGTAGAGGAAACTTTTGGGTTTAAGAAACAGCTTAGGAGATGAAAGCTGACACATATGAAAAAATTGATTTTTTTAATATTCGTTTCCAATTAAAAAATACTTTAAAATTAGAAATATTTAAAAATACATCAATTTAGCTCTTTAATTACAAAGAAGAAACTCTTAGAAAGGAAATAATGCCAAGTTTTTGAAAATCTGTTTGTAAATGCCGAAGATATAGCTAATTAAATATAAATTGTCATAATTTCATCAATTTTTCAGTTTTTCCTTATTTATAGGCTATTAAGTCCAGTAGAATTAGTCGTGAAAATGAGTAAAAAAAATAGCTTGTTACAGCACTCTGACAGCGGAACATTGTTGAACAAGCTCTTGTAAAAGAAGTCAAAAGAAATCGAACCGACAGCAGCTATCCCGGGTGGAATGGGATGAAAATTTCGGTTTTTTTTGGTTTAAAAACTAAATTTAACAACAACCTCTTAATATTTTCGTCTGAAAAATTATTGCCTTTATATAACACTAAAAAATATCTTTTACCCAAGTTTCAGCTCCATAGAAACTTTTTTGTCAAAGAAAAAAATTAAAAACCAAAAAAAAAAAAAAAACGGTTTTCAGCCATTTTTCGGAAAAATTTTGAGGTTAAGGTGAAAATGATTTATGCAAAAGTTGTAGATCTTTTTATTTTCTACAACTTTTACCTGAAATTTTTTTTGATAGAATGCACAATTTAACTAGAAATCGTCATAAACTGTGTTTGACCTCTAAAAATGCACCCCATTCCACCCAGGATTGCTGCTGTCGGTTCGATTTATTTTGTCCGCTTGTTCAACAATGTTTTATGAATGAATTATTTTTTTTTCTCATTTTCACGACTAATTCTACTGGACTTAATAGCCTATAAATAAGAAAAAAAATGAAAAATTGATAAAATGAAATTATGACAATTTATACTTAATTGGCTATAACTTCGGCATTTATAAACAGATTTTCAAAAACTTGGCATTATTTCCTTTCTAAGAGTTTGAAAATACACTAAAAAAATTTAAAAAAAAACTAACCGTGAGAAAAGTATTTCCTTTGTTTATGTTGCCGAATCCTTGCTTTGATGTATCAATAATAAGACTCATTATACCACTAAACTCATATTATATTCTTGTTACTTCTAAATAAAAGTTATTAGAACCTTTTTTATTTGTGGAAACTTATTTGTACTACAAATTTGCATGATATTTTTTTTTTTAACAAAAAACGTACCGTGTAAAAGATTTTTGCGAACAAATATTTTTCCATTTGATCTGGAATAAATATTCAAATATTGTCATCTGCCTGATTTTATAAGGATTATTGAATAAAATAGTTAAAAGAATAACCATCAAAGTCGCTGCTGTTTCCTAGATCTTAGAAGTAAACACCTTTGAATAATGTACTCTATTAATGTTGCAGTTAAATATAATTAAATCTTTAAGTCGTTAATTCATAAGTAGTTAATCTCAGTATAGTCACCGTCGAGTGCCATCAAAATCCAAATTTGGTTGCAAACTGTTAAACTTTAAGTTTAGCTGAAAACTATTGTTTACTAAAGAGCTAAAATTTTCAATTATATATTTTTAATTTGCATTCAATTTTATAAGATACAGTTTTTAATAAAAGTTAAACTTCACTAATAGTTGCTATTCAAATAACACTTGAATATTGTTAAAATATGCGAGAGCAGACAATTTTTCAATTTTGGCGTACACGAACCAAGAGCTTTGGGTCATGGCAGGAGAATTTACATTTTATCTTATGATTTGTTTCTTCTGGAATGTTCTTAGAACATCCACATCAACAATTTATTAAAAAAGATTAAATTATCTTACAATTTTCGAGCGCAGATTCTTTCGGTTTGCCCAGTGTGCTTAGAAAGTTGGCGATAATGATCGATGTGTTTGAATGAACCTTAAAATACGAGTAGTAAAAATCATGAACTTTTTTTTAAGGTTCGCTGTTGTTGCTTTTAATTTTCTTATTTAGTAAAGGTTTCAAGTGGGCAATACCAAGGCTTTGACTATTTTTTTGGTGTGTGAACATCGTTACTTACCATTAGTGTGAATTGGCTAAAATATAACAATAACGCGAATCGCAATAATTAGTCACTTTAACTATACATTATTTCTAAAATACTGAACTGATTTTGACAAATTAAATGTTCCTCATGTCGTATTGCGTTGAAGATTAACATAGTTACATACAACATTCAGAAAATGTGTTTCTAGCAGATAAATCTATTTTTCTTTTGCCTAAGTATATTGTGCAAAATTACAGAGTTAAGAAATTACAAAACATAAAGTGCGTTAAAATCGTTTGTATTATAGAAACTTAACAATTCAATGAACAAATTGCTTTATTTATAAGTAACCATTAGTTGGAAGCGGCTCGCACTAAGTTAATGAATTACTGATTTATAGATGTTAACAGAAGTCAAGGTAACGTTTTTAAAATTTGTATTTTTTTATTTAAGACTAGCTAGTCCCCGCGACTATGTACGCGTAGCCTGTGTTTAAATAAGTTATAATCGAAGTTATTTCGGTCACTTACTTATGAACATAAAAGTACCGGGCAATAAAATTTAATGTGCCATAACCTTATTTACATAAAAAAGGACGTAAACGCACCAGGTTATAATGTTATGGTGCATATTAGTACGAAATATATAAGCCAATTAGTACGAAATATATAAGCCATTAGATTTAAGTTGCTACTAAATTTATTTGACAAATTTTCGAACGCAACTTTAATAATTTTTCAAACATTTCAAAATTTTATTCAAAATTTTTAATAAACAATTTATTTTTTATTTATATTGCCACTGGAACGACAAAAAACAGAGCTCATACACTAACTAACACATTCAATTCCCATTCAATGATTTGTTATGTTTACATGCTTGTTTCTATGAAAAAATTGATTTTTTTAGCAATTTTAAAACTTAGATATTTTGATATTAAACAAGAATATCATGAAAATTTTAATTGGAGATTAACCCCAAGCGTCTAAGAAATAACCCTAAATAAATTTGATTGAATTTGATGGAGCAGTTTTTGCGTGATATGCGAACATCGAAAACAGCTATCATTGTATTTATATAGATAAATATAATGATTTATTTTCCTGCGAGCTTTATTGAACTTTACTATTTTTTTTGGTAGCGCTATTAGTACTTTAAATGGGTTTTTGATCATTTTTATTACTAATAAATGCTTGCGGCTTTTATCGACTCTTTTTATACTTCCAGCGGTTTAATAGACATTTCCATGCAAATTTTATTGGCTGATGTGCATGTCGAACTTATGAGTCAATGCCTTACTTGTATCTTTTACGAAAGTATTCATGAATGTTTGTTTAAAGTGGCACACCACCTTGTCAGAAGACAGTTTTTGTATTTTCATTTATCCAAGCCCAAACGAAACTTTATTGCTTAATTTTTTTGCTCCCTTGCCTTCACCTCCTAGCTACGACAGTGGTCTTACCCCCCCACTTATTTTTCATGCATAGGATTTTCAGTATAACGTTTAACGCTTTATTTGTGGTGGAGGTGATACGTCCCTTCATTTTATCGAAATAGAATGGATCTGTTGGTGCTCTGAATTATGCTTAAGGTAAAATCTCAAGGTATAGCCGATTTCAGATATTTTCTATACCAGTAAACTATGCATTGAATTTGAATCAAACGACAGTATTGCGATCCTTATGAAAGCTGTATCTTATGCTTTAGATTAGAATTTTAATGAACTTTTACTTCACTATTGCTACTTGACATTTTTTTCTGGCACATAAAGCTATTGCTACTTGCGGTATTAATTTCCAATTCGAAAGTGTATTTTATATGTTAGTTTTTTTCAAGATTACATTTAATTTCATGTCTCATTTCAGTCTTAAGTTTTCTTTTTAAAGTTACTTTTAAATAATACAACTTAATTTGTTTTGCCACACGCCTTTTAATTAAGCGAATTGCTGCAGTTCACGATAGTCATTTAGCTGAGAACAACTTTTGTGGCTTAGATCACACTATTCGCATGCAACTAAAGAAACAGGCTTTGGCACGGTCATGCTCTCATACATTGTGATTGCAAAAAAATATCCACACAATTTTACCTGAATATCTATCTACGAATATTGTAGTAAAATTATTTTTTTACTTTTTTTTTTTTGAAAATATTAAAAATAACTTTTGCCTTCAAGATATTTAAGCTGTTTATTGAGTTTTTTTCTTAGTTCTTCAAACAAATGATTTAACAAGTTAACACTTTTGACAATTTAATTGCATACTTATATTTATTAATTGGTAATAATTGTGCACATGAAGAAATTCAGTGGCTAATAAATAATCTTCATATTGGTCTCATAATATGATTGAAGTTTTCATCACCACAGACATCATTATGTCAGTTAGTTTTAAGGCTTTACATAAATTTGTATATTGCGTATACTACATATGTAAATGTTGTATTTCTTCAATAACACTATATTTTCGCTAAATTAATGTGAAATAGAGGAATAGCAGATTATGTGGTATTTATGTTTTTTTTATTAAAGCTTACTTCGTTAGCAATCTTGCTTATAATCTAGCAATAAAAATAATACATTTATTTAAATTCAGTTTAATATTAAACCCAAAAAAAGTGCGGTTAGTCGAATTTACTAGTGAGGTGGAATGCCTCAAAACTTCCATATTATATTTTCAACCCAAATACATACATATATATATACATACTTCCTTTGAAATGTCCCTTTTAAATGTTACATTATTTTCAAAAGCTCATTAGCATATATGTAGGTACAGGTTGTAATGGCTTCTATACTATCCTTCTTAAAGTTAATCTGAATCGTAGCTATGAAAAATTAAGTTAAACATTTTTTATTTATCCATGATATACACGTTGTATTAGAGGTGCTTGATACAAGCAATACACGTTCATGTGTCAAATTCTTCACTTTAACTGATAAACCTGCTTACGACAAGATTTGTCCCATCTCTCACCCTCCTAAAGCTTCCAATAAATGCTGTAATTTGGATCAAAAATTGTTATTTTGGGCGAAAATGCGCTTTTCAGATTTGAGCAAGTTATCTTAATTTAAACATTCAATAAAAACCGTATTTTGTCGAAAATGGAGATGGTCATTAGTAACTTTAAGACTTTGAAAAGTGGGTCAAATTTTGTTACAGGGAAATTTTTTAGGCATGAAATCGGTGTGTTTTCATCTCCTCACGAACATTTGTCAAAACACATTTTTCTACTTGTAGCTTACTTTCAGAGTTATTGAGCGAACTTCTTTTTGTCGGCCTCTCACAACCAAGTCGATCACGATTTTGTCGAAATCCAGACTTACTTTAACTATCAATTGCAAATAAATTAAGCAGGATGAATGAAATGCAACGCTACCTCCCGAACTACATATGTGTATTAGGGTGGAGTGAAAAAAAAAACTTTTGCTAGCCTCTCTGGAGAATGAACAATCTGGTGTATGCAGTTAGTTGGTAAAACTTTTTTATATTTGGTTAACCTATCAGGTAAGCATTGTTGGATTAAAATTGACCATGTGGGGGATAAAATACTTAAATACCTTTAGACAATTACAATTAGTAGATCCGTCATCGATTTTATAAAAAAAATATTATATAAGGCACAACTTAATAAACAAAAAAAAATGTAAAAATGAAAATTTAGAATCGGTTAGCTATTTTTCAAATTAATGCAATTTTTTTTTGTAACATTTCTTTCAGCACAAATTTTGTAGAATTTTTTTTTATTTCATTTTTTTTTAAATGTGTCTCAAACAATGGTTTTTTGCATATTTTCATAATTTTTTACAAAAATCAATAACAATTTTTTTTTTAAAAAATTGTGATCTTCAAAAAAATTATAATCAAACTTTCAGGTATCTTGCCCTCATATAGTCAACTTCAACTCAATAATGCCAACCTGAAAAGTTGACCAATTCAGAAAAAAATCTACTCACTAGATACTAACTTTCCAAAAGCACATAAAAACGTTTACGCATTTGAAAAAGTGTTGTCTCATTTTTTTTTCAGTTTCAAATGTGCTTGGATTCAAGCGTGCTTGTTGATTGCTCTGAAATACTCACGGTTTGAAAGAAACGGGAGTCTTAAAAGCCACTTTCTTCGGTCTTTTCTATATGATATCGTTCTTTCTCAATGGGAATGTACACTAGAAGCACTTTGTGAAATTAATTTAGTTTTCACTTATATGTATATTCTCTCTTAAAATTGGAAAGCCTTTTATCCATATTTTATTTTAATGTGCAACCCAAATCTCAAACTCAACGTATGCTTAGTGTAGCGCAATAAAAAAAAATTAAGCTTAATAATTCTTATTACAAAATTATCTTGAAAATGTTTTGAATGCACCTAATAAGTTCGTCGATTTTACTTTGTATTTTTCGAAGCGTGAATGTAATGAAAATGCCATCACTGCCCTGAGCGATTTTTTAATGCAAATATCCGGGGAGGAGACAATTGCCGCCGTTTGCGTAATCTTTACGCCAGTTTCAGGGTAAAATTTCATTAATAAATACATATGAAATAATAATAAGAATGCCTTATATTACCTAATACATAACTAATTGTTGGTATAATATAGAGTGAAGGATGTTTGTATATATAACATAGTCGGTATGACCAATTTTGATCTTTAAATATTCAGTAGCAAAAGCACCACTAAATGTTCAGTTAACACGCGATCAAAAGTGTCGAGCTGGAATCCATTGGAATCAGTAAGTTGCACGAATGCCAAACCAAAGACGCTATGACGTAATGCTCAGCTCAATGGTTCACTTCGGTAGAGTGGTTCAATGAGTCCGGCTGCCTTTTGTTGCACGTGACAACGGTGTTATGGTGGCAATGACGCTTGTGGTTTTTATAGTCTAAAGTTTTACTAATATGGATTGCACATGAGCGCTTGCATTGTGTTCCAATTTATTGTTTGACAGCCGACTGATATGACTGCGAATCGAATTGAAACGAAATATGTACATCGTTTCGGATTGGTTTGATAAACATCCTAAGTGGAAAATCTAGCATTGTTAAATTTCTTAAGTAGAGTAGACGACTGAGAGTAAGAATGACCTAGCACCACGTTGTTGACGTTGAAAAATCGATCGATGGAAAAATTTCGCAAAATGATTTTGTAGTACACCAAGCGGTCTCTGTCTCTCCGATGGAGATGCCTTGGAATCATTTTGGAAAAATAAATTTACAGATGGGAAAAGGTCAAAAATAGATTTTGGAATTCCGATAGGAAAAATTAGAAAATGCATTTCGGAAGATACCAGCGGTTCGCGGACAAAATTAGCTGCTACAATTAATGGGAAAGGCTAACAATGGCCCCAATTATAAAAAAATTCGATGAAGAATTCTTAAAAATGGGGTGTCCACAAACCCTCTTAAACAGTAATAACAAAATCGGTAGCATCGGGATCCTCCAGTGGCTTCTAAAATAATTTAAAAAAAAGAGTACCAATTTCCAAGTTCAACCTTTTTCCATCCTTTAGTGCAAAAATAATGGAGCCAAAATTGATATTTAACCTGTCTGAAAAACAAAAAACTAAAGATTTTATTTATATATTTTAAAAAATTCTTAATTTTTAGAATGGCAACACTGGTTTACAAAATATGGGTGTTTGAAAATGTGAGAAATCGTAAGGCATGTACTACTTCATATGCCATTATTCAGCTTTAAAAAATCTGATAAAATGAATCAACCACTGGATTTTATACTTCATCTTGTTATTTTTATAAATATCATAATAATAACTTGTTATTTTTATAAATATCTTGATAGTTTTATAAGTAATGTGATATTTTTATGAATATCTTGTTATTTTTATGAATATCAACTGACTCTACTCGGGTTTCGGCATTGCAATGCATATAGCCCCAAAACGGCTGGACGGACCATTATCAAACTTAGCACGAAGTATAAGCATATTATAAGCTTTTTTTAAAGCACTCAAAAAAAATTTTTGTTACGCAAACATTGTAAAAAACGATAAAGAAAAACCTTTTTAATTTTTTTGAGTGTATTTTTTATATATTTTCAAAATCCAATTATGAGGTTAAAAGGCCAATAAATGAAGTATAAAATCCAGTAGTTAATTCATTCAGACTTTTTTTAAGCTGAATAATGACATTTGAAGTAGTACATACCTTACGATTTCTCAAATTTTCAAAGACACATACATGACATGTTGTAAACCAGTGTTGCCATTCTAAAAATATTTACTTACTTTCAGTCTGTCACATTTAGTGAATGAAGTTGATGTAGAAAAAATATAAGTAATCCTTAGAAATCTATGCGCAAATTTGAGCTTAAATATTTAAATGCTATAGATATTGACAAAGCAAACACTGGAGAGATCTTATGATATGTCGTTGAGAGATTCCTGCTGCTCCAGGTTTTCAAGAAACCGCTGACATATGTCTGAAAGATGGTGTCATTTCCAAATGGGTTGCTTCAATTGAAAGTAATGCATGCATACGCATACATGCACAAACACATATGGCCGACATGTGGTCCCAATGGTGTAATGGCTTCACAAGTGATTTATATTTGAAATGTTGCTTAAGGGGGGATCCTGAATAATGAGGTCCGAAAAATCAAACTTTTCTTATTGCTTAAATCAATACCTAAGGCATTCAAGAATATGTACACAAAGTTACAGAGACCAATTCAAAGTATTTCGACCGAAGTCGATCATGTGTCCCGGAACAAATTTTCTACTTTGTATTGAAAAGTTTTCATGTCGAAAACTTTAAAGCGCGTTTTCTTTAGTTTTAATATATACGATCTTACGTAATTGGCGGGCGTGATTGGAAAAAAACTAAATGACCTATTGACTCGATTTGAAGTTTTTTCATTAAGTATTAAGGGTATTCCTCTAAGCGCGAAAACTCGAAAAGCACCGAAAACTCGAAAGTTTTCGAGCTTCCTTTCGGGAACACCCCTATTAATACAAACTCGTAAATGATTGAGCAATGGCAATTTGACAGTTTTATCAGTGTTACCGCTGCCATGAAAAAAAATGTATCTCACCAAAACGAAAAAATATGTAGAATTAAGTTAATAAATAACAAAACACAAAAAGGTAAACAAACAAAAATTCTGAGAATTGCGCTTTTCATATAATTAAAAATAATTTTGTTAAGTTTATGTGCAAATTTCTAAAGAAACTTTAAACTGGCAGCAAAAGCCTCGAAAGTTGCGCAAACTTTCTTCATACAAATTATTTTCGAGACTCGAAAATATGCTCAGTTTTCGCATTTTTCGAGGCTTTTTCGCGTTTTCAGGAATACCCTCATTGTATTTCCGTCTATTTGTTTGTAGAAAAAGTTTTTTTAAAATGGCTTTTCTAGCGGGTTGAAGTACGGGTTCAAACCTTTTGAATTTAGGTTTTGATTTTTTCCTGGGTTTCTTAGTTTACTCAAAAGAAATGTAGGTATGTGAAAATTAAAAGTCTTTTTAATTTTTTTTGGTTTTAGAAAATAATATCGAGCTGTATTTTTCATGCCAGTTGGATACTTCAGTGGCGAGGTTCCTTACGAATCTGCTTATAGCTCAGTTTATAATAATTTTTTTTTTTTTTATGGTGTAGACATTTTTTTTTCCTTTATCCCAAAAAGTTCATTGGGCTCAGTTGTTTTTTGTCCCCTTCCAAAAACGTTTCGCGAAAACACCTTTTTTCGGACCTTATAATTGAGGTTCCCCCTTAACTGTGTTATATGGTATTCTGTTAACTTTATTCTATATTTTTTTTTCTAATGTCATGTTGCAAAATAAAGTAAAGTTATGAATTTTTTTATTTTTCATGATATAAATCTACACCAAGACACTTGTTATGAATTATTTAGGTCTTTTCTTTTGCAAGCGCCATTGTATGGCAGCGATATTAAAATAATCTTTATTAGCAATAAGTAAATATTTATTTGATCCATAAATTAAGATATGCAACTGCGGTCACACGAATATTTCGACTGCTTTTCTATGTAATTTCAATTTCACAAGATAAAATGGTTACCTTCCAACATATGTATTATTTTAACAAATCAAAAATTGCAACTAAATAGATAAGAAAACTTATGCCAAAAAAAATGTATTTCACTTGCAATTTACGGGATCTCAAACAAACTACGGCCCGAGCAAATTCCTTCCCAACATTTCCCCATTTTGGCTAAACTACGCTTAGAATGGAAATAATTTGTAACAATTTGGATGCTTACAATTTGTGAATTTATTAAAGTTCTACATGGTACACCCCATTAACGTATATCTGTTCAACGCAATTGAGCCGTTTTGATATTTTTCTATAAATAGTAAAATAAACTTAAGATCTTTTTTGATGGTAATTCCTTCGAGTGAATAAGCCAGAAGCTTTAAAGAGTCTTCGCACAAACTCAGAGTCCTCACAGAGAAAATGGAAAGCAGAGAAAAGTAAAATCAATTCATGTAAAAATTGTTGAATTTTAGTAAACCTTTCAAAAGTTTAAATATATTTAATTTAGAAAAAAATAGAAGTAGCACCAAAGACGCTCTCGCTGAGAAAACACTATTCAGTCAAGGTGTGAAGATTTCGCATGTCATAAGTTTCTCCACACTTGTAATCGAACTAATTGTAATATTTAAGACGGTACAAAATCATAAATTAAAACGAAGGTGAAAATTTCTAAAAAATTTAAATCTAAAATTTACTGATATATAACCTGTAAGAAAGTGACGACAAAGCTATTGTCGCCTCTCTAAATAAGACCCTGAAAACACTGCAAATAAATATTCATTTAAATTGTGTCTATTGGCCGTTTTATAACCAGGTCGACACTTTAACTGCTAATAACTGAATATTTCATTGCCAATTCTTCAGCATGATCGTTACCCACAAATTTACTGCGACACCGATAGACGTTACAGAGATTGGCTAAATCGCGAAGAGCTATTAAACATTTCAAAACTGGTTCAGATTGAATAAAACTTAAGTTGATGGATTTGATTGCTGTTTGGCTATCAATATACATATGTACTTATGTAAATCATTATTTTCAGACCCGATTGCAGGGGCATATTATGAAGTAAATAGAAAGTTTTCAAAATTCCAAAATCCTCAGCTTGAAAAACACTGCAGCAATCAGGTAATCAAAGAAGCCGACTCCTTGACCAGTTTTAGTTTTATTTTTTTTTTTTTCATCTGCATTGTAAAGATTTATCGAGTATGATCACGGTCTAAGAAGGGAACAAAATAGTCTAAGATGTTGTTATGGGCTTATGGATATGATCTCTAAAAATTAGTTAATTTCATCATTGAAGCGTATTATGCATTATAGAGGCTCTAAAAGCAAACTTGTTTCAATTGCTGCAGTTGGTGTGGTAGATAATGCACCTGTAATCCCCATACATGCCACTCTCTGAAGTTTAGTAAACGTTTTTGGATAGTTTTTTTTTTTGTCAAAACCATTCCAGCAAACCGGAATTCCGTAAGTCAGAATTGATCTGATGATTGATTTATACATCAAAATGTACGTTTTGCTTAGCAAGCGTTAACAAGGAAATAATGCTAAGTACGCTTTTCGAAGCCTACCCTCCAGATTAGTTTCCCAGTGAAGTTTTTGATTAAGAGTTACACCTAGATAGCAGATCTTACTCGTGTGGAAGGAGGAAAGCGCCTTCAGAACAGAAACTTTGAAATTTGGTATCTTATGCGATTTTGTAATATTGTTTTCTTTTAGATAAGCCTAGAGTATTGGTTTTCGACGTAAATAGACGACAGGCTTTTTGGTATGTAGTCTTTAACTGATAAATAATTAGTTTTCCTGCTTTTGGAACAAAAGTACATTTTAGTTTTTTTTCTGAGATATATGCCTTTAGTAAACTATCTATTTTTTGGGTATGTATCGCTCCCATTAAAATTATTTGAAATATTTTCACAACGAAAATAAAAACTTGAAAATTTTTTGTAGTTCTTCGAATTAGGTTTCTTTCAAAAATTTCAAAAACTTAACCTGTCTCTTAATTTCCAATTTCAAATTACTGACAAGATGTTGGCAAGATCCGATATCCATTTAAATCAAATGGTGAAAGTGGAAATCTTCAATTGAAGTTTACTACCAGCAAGCATTGGAGTTCAATCCTATGGGTAGCAGAAAACGCGGCAGTCAAAAATTACGGTGAAACGTCCGCTAGTGCAGGAATATGTACGTGAATCGGGGAAATGTTGAAGATAATTAAAGGCAATCGCTCGGTACTTATCAAGCACGTTACAAAGGGAATTGTGGAGTCTCTTGTCTTCGTTATACAAGAAAAAGCCATTTGCAATTAATAGCTAGTGGGAAAATATATCCTGGTATGCAATAATACATCTTAAGTGTTACATATTAGGAAATTCACAAAAAAATGTAAACAGCCATTCAACTTTACAGTCAACAGAGTAATTAAGTGGGCAATTGCTAAATTGCTTGGTTTACCTTTTTTTTTATTTCCTCTAACTGTATGGCTTTTCGCGTTTTTTATTGTCTTCTCAAATTGCAGTCATAAACGTTTGTCCGCTGACATATCGCACATCCACTTCAAAAGTAAACAACTCAAAAACTTTTATTTAGAGTAACAAAACTTTTAAGCCAGTTTAGTATGAAGTTGTTTCTTAATTATTTGATATAATTCTAAATACTCAATATATTTATCAAAATCTAAAACATAGGAAATGAAAATGTTGCGAAGATGTGAATTGTGAACAGTCAATAAGGTACGCTCGAAAACTAAAAAAATTCGATTGTGTCACTTTTGAAGTGGATGTGCGATATGTTAAAGCTATAGCTATTGGTGTTGCTTGCAGGTATCGTAAATATATACCTGTATTTAAAGACAAGTTAACTCACATTTTCAGCTGTTAATAAATTAAGACTTTGAATGTTTGCAGGGGGGTGGGTTTCTTTCTGCAAATTTTTTAAACTTTTTATGATATACATTCACAATTACTGTATTAAAAACTAAAAGATTATTACTGCAGTTGTATTTAATGATCATTTCTTAAAAGAACAAAATATAATAGCTAGGGAGCCGTTGGCCTAAATTCCTACTTGATTTTATAGTGAGAAGTTGAAAATCTCAATCTCTGCCCTTGCGTTATCTCTGCATTATTAATTGGGAGCTCTTTGAAACTGTGTAAAAAGAGGTACAATAAACTATTTTATCGCGTCTGCCTTTTATAATAAAAAATTAGTCTATATACAAAAGCAGATAAATGCAAGAGGCAGACGTTTTTGTTAACGCGTTTAATAGTAATTCAATATTTTTTCAATTATATGATATGTCAGGCAGATTGCGGTCGTTATAAAGATTTTGTCAAATAAAACGAAGGAACAACCTCTGCCACTTATAGTAGTTATTGACGCATTTAAAATTGCAATATTTCAAACATATAAAAAAAATTGAGTACGAAATCATTTTCTACGTCTAACACTTGGCTGACTGGTTCCTTTACTTATGAAAAACATAAATATAGAAAAGGCAGACGATTCCAACGCTGCTTTTTTTAAAGGCAGACGTTTTTGAGCACTTATGGATTATGGATATATCCTATATAAAACTAATGCCGTGCAAATTTTCTTATCCAAAACTTGCTATTCTATTTTTTCGATCATTTATACCACTTTTCCACGCCAAAATGGCTTGGCTTGCTTTGCATCTCTGATTTTTGTGTAATTTTTTTTCTCTTAGTTCTTGTTGAGACTAGCCTTTTTTTGAATTTTTTTACTTTTTTTTCTCAGAAATATCGGTAATTGAAATTTATTTCACAGGTCTAGATACAGATTTGTATAAGTTCCAGTACGGCAGAAAAACTGGAAAATTTAAATGATATTAAAAAAATAAGATATCGATATGGTTCGAAATGGGGTTTGAAGGGAAAAGGTACGAGTAAAGCTTTTCAACTGCATAATCAAATATATTCGAAAAAAAAACGGGTGTTCCTAAAATAATATACGAATTTGATCAAATCGACGACTTTGACATAAGCAACCCTTTATATTCTGAAAAAGAAGAGACCTACACGTTTGCCTATCATCAGCTTCTAGGAGCAAAACTGAAGACTCTCACTGAGTATCGGAGACATTTAGGTGTAATGAGGAGGCAATGATGTCGATACTGCCTTCATTGGCGTAGCATAAGATAAATCCTGTTGAATTCACTTCTTATACATTCTTCTTTTTCTTTATTTACTTATTTGGTAGTATGTATTTAAGATAAGAATTTGCAATTCTTAAGCTATGACTTGTTGATGATTAATTGAGTTATTACATACACATAGATAATATTTTTTTTTTAAATTTTCACTTTTTCTCATCATTGGAACGGTAACATTTTTTACGAAATAGATTATTTTTGGCTTGTCTTCATCGATTAGTGTTACAATTTTTTTTTTCAAAATTTATTTTAAACCCTTTCTTGGTATAAGTAGTAAAAAGTTTTAGGTAATTGTACTATATGGTACATCCCGTGTTGCATTCAAAATTTATTTTTGATTTTCCGCTCTCTGAAGTATTCGTAGAGTGAAGTAAAATTTCCTCATTTTTCATTACTGTTTTGGTAATGATCAATACGTTTTTGCATTGATCATGAAAAAAATTAGGAATGTTAAGATGCAATAATGCAATAAAAAAAATAAAGCGTTATTTACAAGATTTTCAGAACAAAAATTCTTCTCACGTACAATGTATTGAAAAACAAAAAAAAAAAAAAAAACAAAACAAAATAAAGGTGTTTTTTAACACTTCTTTTTGCCTTTTTTAAAACATTTTCTTAAGGCGAAACCAATTATATGTTTTACCGTAAAAAGGTAACGTAAAAACATTTTAAAGCAAATGAAAAACGCTGCAAAAATTAGATTTGGGCACAATTAGCGCAAACCACAATATCGGTACCACTCTATCCTAACACAAATATAGTTCAAACTTACAAATTTAGAAAGCAACATTAGTTTTAATTAAGACCAACATCACCATACAAATTTTCGCACAATTTTTCCATTGTAAAAATATAAAAAATAAAGTTTATTGATTACATTACCACGACCATTAATAAATACACTGTATAGGCCGATTTTAATAAAATGAAAATTTAAAATCTATATTACATTCCTAACTTGAACCATTAACTTTATTGTTTACAAACGTGTGGAAGAAACTTAATGGCCTGAGGAAAAAAACAAGAAATGACAAAAAAGCATAAAAACTTATGAGATTTGCATAAAAATATTTACTTGAAAGCAAAGTTTAATATTTTAAGATACAAAAAATGCTCTACTGGTCATTGCAAAATGATCTGTATTACCGTAGTGAAAAAAGCGCCTGTGTTAAGATAAATCACATGTAATGCAGGCCGATCAGCGTCAAATCTGACGAATATGTTGCCACTCTACGTGAAAAGAGGCAACATACGAAACGTGTGTAATGTTGCCAGTGTTGTGTTCAATTTCCTCAGAGATTATGAAATTAAAGGCCTCCATAGAGTCCAACAGTTCGGTTGCTTCAAAGTATTCAAATGATAGCGATGGAAGTGACGAAGAGGGCGCTTCAATGAAAACGTCAGCAACGCATTCAAAGTCATACAAAAATCAACGAAAAGCTTTTAGAGCATTATGTATCGTAATACTTACATATAATATTCTATGTCAACCAGATTCAATTTGGAGCTTGTACGGCCAGAACGGAAAAGTCACGCAACATTTTTGTGAAACATTAAAAATAAATAAGTCAAAAATATTTTTTATGAATTATTTTACTGACCCAACTGTACAATACAGTGTGTATCAACACCAAAATAATTAAAAGAAACAAAAATTAATACAACGAAAAGATATTTAAATCTTGTCATACTAAGTAGTTTCATCCATTGCTAAATGAAATCATCAGTGACTCTTATGTTGATTAGTAAGAATTTCTAAGCCAGAGTTGCCAAGTGGCCGTTTTGATTGCATGAAATTGTTTAACCAAAAAAAAATTGTTTCACAAAAATAAATTTGGTGACTAAAATAAGGTCAAGTTTTCACCTAATCTTTTTTAATTATTAGGTAAAGTTTTGCGGGCTGTAGGTCAATTAATTTAAAAAACGTTTTTTTGTTTTTAAATTTTATTTTTAATAATTTCCGATATTTCGAATTCCTTTGGAAAACATCATCAGGGAATATTTTAAAAAATTTTTATAAAAACTTAAACTTCATAATTTTACAACAGAAATCACAACATTGAAAACACAAAAAACTTGACATTGAACAACAAAAAGTTTAAAAAATATTGCACTATAAAATATTGCACCTATTCGTTAGCCCTTTCGTTGTCCAATGACCATCATAAAGTTTGTTCCCCGACACAAAAAATTTAATTTTTCACTATTGGCGACTAAGAAAAAAAGAAAAAATCAGCTCTTTCACAGAAAAAATTTAATATTTTATTATTTTAAGGAAAAATTATTTTATTTTGTGAAGGCCGTTAATACTTTGAAGTAAAAAGTTCTTAAAATTGGTCAGAAAATACTAAAAAAAATTACATTTTATTATATATTATTGTGACATAATTTTATAAACTACCGAAAATATTGTATTATTTTGCTTAGGTTTTTGTTGAAAAAGGTTTTCACTATTAGAGTGAAGACCTTTTTTTTGGTCAATAAAATTTTTTTCTTCAATTTAAAACAAATGTTATGTAGGGAGCGAAAACTCAACTATTCGCCCAAAATTCGTGCCAAATATGCACGGTATGCCACTGTACACATCCTTGTGCATAGACCTCTTTTTCAGATGCAATTTTCTGAAGCCATTTGTAGCCATTATTTTTGATAGTGACCAAAACTGTTTTATATATATTCCTTACTTTACAATAAAAATGGCTTAGCCAAAATCCATTCATGATAAATTTAATTCATTTCATGCATTTTATTTAACAAAAAGAGCATTATATACTTACTTACTTAGATGGCCATAACAACCCGTTGTCAGGTTACGGCCGACCTCATTAGCTCTCGCCAGGCGCCTCTGTTTTGCGCGCGCCTTCTCCAATCGTTAATGCCAAGCGCGGTTAGGGCTTCCTCAGCTTGGTCTATCCACCGGAGGCATGGTCTCCCTCTTCGTCGTTGACCAGGGACCTTCCCTTCGAATACCTTTTTTGCTGGAGCTTCTTTATCCATACGATGGACATGACCCAGCCAGCGTAGTCGCTGTATTGTTATACGCTTAACTATGTCAATGTCGGCGTAGAGCTCATACAGCTCGTGGTTCATTCGAATGCGATAGTCGTCGCCAACTCGAACAGGACCAAAGATTTTGCGGAGAACTTTCCTCTCGAACACCCCAAGAGCGGCTGCGTCTGTTGTCGAAACCACCCATGCCTCAGCGCAATAAAGAAGCACAGGTAGAATGAGCGTCTTGTAGAGTGTTAGCTTTGTCGATCGAGAGAGAGCTCTGCAACGTAATTGCTTACTGAGACCGTAGGAGCACCTATTAGCAATTGTTATTCTCCGCTTAGTCTCCAGACTGAAGAGCATTATATACAGTTCCTTATTAAATTGATGACTTATCAGAAATTTCTAAGACGATAATTGGATTAGCATTAGACTAGACTTACCTAGTCTAATTCATATGAAGCACAAAATTTTTGCTTAAGGCAATTTAGTTTACTTTTAGGTTATGACTTAAGCTATAGAAACCTGCTGAATGCGCCTATCGACTACATTGCGGTCTTACTTTGCACACGAATACCCTTAGCTGGGGTATATTACTTGCTCATCGATAGACTTTCCCTAAACTCATCAGTGAAGCTTGAATTCTTCGAATCAAACGCACATTGTGCTATTGGAAGTTACTTTTCAATTGTCATTTATTTAATAGAAAATCCAAATGTAAACATTTTAACACAACACTGATAAATACTTACATATGTTACATTTTTGTATATACTGAATGCTTTGAATTTTTATTTTGTAAGGCATTGCAACGATTCGTTTGTAATTTTTGTTGTAACCGCCATAGTCAACTTGCCGGCAAAATGTTTATGTTTTTACCACTGCATGCGTGTTTAATAAGTCATTAATTAAGACGTGGTACTGTAAGCGCTTTGTGCCAAGATTTACGATAAAATTGAGTGAGAAGCTTAAAGTGTCGAAAGCATGTAGATTTGCCAGCATTTGATTTTGTTTTGCTTCCTACTGTGAGTTATTGTTATACACAGTATGTGTCGTGGTAAAATGATGAATTATTTAGATAATATGGATTTCATAGACTATTGAATTTCTTACAATTTTTACAAAATATAGGCAAGTGTTTTTCCTGATAATAATTTAAGTTGTTTTGCCACTCCTTTTTGCAGAATTCGGCCCACTTTTTTAGTATTTATTTGAGTCAGACTGGCTATTCTATAACAAGTTTATAGTATTCTTGATAAAAATTGTCTATCTGTAATCCATGGCCTAGCCATCTTTGACCTTATAATTTCTCACATAAATATAAATATATATTGTATTACAGTAACAACAACGGCAATAACTTTTATTTTTGTACCGCAATACTTTATTTTTTCAAACCAAACCCGAACTCTTAAAAAAAAAAAATCAAACAAACATCGCACGAACAAAAACTTTTAGCTTGCGATCAGTGGCGTCAATTTGGTAGAGTTAGGGGGGCATTGGCCAAGCAAGGATCTGAAATTGTTATTAATTACATCGATTCAATCCAAAATATCATCGATTCGATATGTTATTTAAACTCTTGCTCCCCCCCTAGCCTTTGGTGAAATGACACCACTGCTTGCGATAAACTGGTTTTTTGTGTTTGCATGCGATTGTCTTGCTATGATAGCTATTAACTGTACAAAAATTACATTAATTCGGCATCACTAAGTCTGCTTCTATATGCGCAAGTAATTTAAAACAGTAAGAATCTTAAGGAATTAGGAATTTTTGTAGAGGGAAAATAGCCTATGTTCTAGTGTAGAACGTAAACTATACATTCACCAAGCTTCGTTAAAATCCGATCAGCTGTTAACGCGTGATTGAGGAAGGAACATCCATACTTTCACTTATGTTACATATACAATGTTAGTAAGATGACACATAACCTTATATTTTGATTTTTAGTGCCAAAGTACTAAACTTACGTCAATAGCTTTTTTTATAAAAATAGATAGATTTCGAACGAGATATACTATACTAACAGTACTATTAAGATCAAGTGTTGTGCCGGCCACCTTATGTTTACCAAAGGCCTCTTTCACTATCTTTTTTTTAAAGAACTCCCTGAATTAAAAAATTTTCTTTAATTAAATTAAGACATCACCAGAAAAACATCACCATACCATAAAAAAGCTTAAATTACAAAAAGCTTAAACTACGATTTGTCAGTTCAATGAACTCCTTTAAAGTCTTCCACTGTATCACAAAAGTTAAAATGTAACACGTTGTTTTTAGTCCCTTAGTAACTGTAGGTTATAACCAAAAATTTGCCAAACATTTCATTTGTTTTGCTCTAGGCTTAATATAAATTTACCTATCCTCTTTTATACCAACATTTCTTTTATAATTTTGAATTCCAAACAAGTCTTATAACTATTTTTCCTACTCGCACATTGAGCAATTTGTTTCACAAGCTCTCGCACAAATAAGCTTCCTTATTAAATTCGACAGAGTACCGACTACTTCGGTAGTGGCGCCAGCAACTCTGTTATAGTAATTGTGGCTCAAAGCGTCAAGGCAATCAAACCTGCACTCGTATTTTTAATTTTCCAATTATTCACGCAAACCGACGTACGTATGGTACATCACGTTTGTTATTACCATCAATATGTCATTAACATTTTCAGAGGCAGTCCCCATCAACATTATCACTTATTGCACTGCGTTGCAAAAATGTGCAGTTAAATTGCAATAACTTAATGGTTAATAATTTTTTCTTTTCGTTTTACTCTTTCATAGCTTAAACAGAAGGAAGCGAAGCTACGAATAGAGCGTGTCTGAAGAAGTCTTCATGAATTAACATGTCTGTTGCAAGCACAGCATTGATCTTGATCTTGGCGATCTTGAACTTGACCAATGGCGCACTCACCGCAACCGACAACAGCTTACAGACGGCTAAGCAATTTAAGCTTATTAGCTACAACTTTCAGCCACAAGCCGCTGTGAATGATGTTAATTTCTATAATCCCATGAATGTGCTAATCACTGGAATTGCAATATCAAAGGATCGTATCTTCATAGCAACACCAAAGCTGTTTTCTGGAGTACCATCAGCCTTGAGTTTCGTATCGAAATATAAGTTTGGCGACTCACCTGTATTGCAGGTTCGTTTTTGTAAAGTCTAAGTATTACGAAAGTTGAAACAAGATTCTTAAAATTTAATGTTATATGCTCTTATATGTATGTGTAAGTCCCACAAGAGCTTATACCTTGATGTTTTGAAGTTAAATAGTTGTCATCTCCAATTTAGACTACCAGATCTGGACATGGATAACGTGACTAACTGTTTTGGAGCAAAAAGAATTATATGGGTCATAAATTACGCAAAATATATGTTTTTCCATATGAATATCTGTTTTTCTAAATTTAGTATAGGGCGCTAAGATTATAAGTTAAGAAAGATCCTTCAAAACGGCTGCCGGTATAGCGTTGCACAGAGAGGTCAGAATTATTAAAATTAAACAGCATATTCAAGTAGAAATATTCAGTTGGGCATTCTACTAGAATAGGCCATAAAAAATAAGAAAAAGTATAAGGCATTGAAGTGCACAATGTCGGCTTGTCCTCAAACTTCTTTAGCTCATAAAAAACTATTAAACATTCTTAACATATGAATCTGGTAGAATGCCTGAAGACAGTGATAAAGTCCACATTGAAAAAAATTTAAAGAAAGTTTAAACATAGCAGGAGGGTTCGGGACAGTCATTTTGAATAATTTTGAGAATAAGCCATTCAAAGTTTTATTCGCATATTTATTTAAATTTTTTTATATCCTTTCACCAAAATATCCATAAGATAACATTACAACACAGTGTGTTCGCCACTTTTTAGTCAACTATTGATATCTTCTAGGCAATTTTATTTTAAGCTATATGTACTGAGTTATGGGAATTTGAGTTTTGAAAGCTCAGATCTAATATGATAATTTTATAAAGTTAAATTTAAAGTCTTTGAGTGGAAAAAAAATCATTGAAAAGACATGCAATAACATTATGCTCAGCGTTTTACAGAACTAAGCGATCCACAACAAATGGACCATTCCAAAATCTTTACCTATTGTGTAAATATTAATCCAATATTTTTGAATGGGTCTACAACCTATATCAACTACAGTTTCTGAAAGTTCTTAGCAAATTTAAATATTTATTGAAAAGTTTTCTTAGGAAAGACAAATACAGGCCTTGTTCCCGATTTCATTAGCAGAGCTCACAAAGACTATAGCAAAGCTCCGGGCCTATAAGAAAGTATGATGTACCTCACTAAGTCCCTTAGTATTTGATTTAGCTTCAAGGAAACTTTTTATTATGTCAGCTTTGGAAATGCACCCAGTGCTGGAATTATTGTTTTGATACAAAGTGCTGGTAGAATTCAGATGGGCTTTATTGTTGATAGTCTTAATAACCAAATTTATAATATAATCCCCAAACGGACGACTCTCCTCGCATACACCTTTCCCAATCACAACATTCCAATTTCGACAATGCTTTTATGCTACCAATCCAAGTTTTATACGTGCCTTGTATTACTTGATATTGGATAGCCTTTGTTATTTCACTCACAACTGGTTCGCTTAAAGTCCCCAAAATATATTTCAGAGGATATTAAGTATCGCTACCAGTGATTGTACGTGGAGTTTTCTAAAGGCTCTATGTTTTATAAGTAGATAAAGTAGAAAGAATACCACTTTTTTTTATTAATTTTTCACAAGGAATTGAAGATATGTTTGGTACATAGTGGTCTGGTCACGACAAACTTCGAAGAAAGTATTTGAAGGTTGGAATAACGAGGTTCAATAGAAGGCATACATATCTGATAGGCAAGATCATCAAAGAACTTCTTCCTTGATCCTTTGGCAAGATCCGTCCGTTGTGTTCTCTGTAAATAATGTAGCATTCTTAGCTAGAGACATGAATGCTATTGTTATAAAATTCCTAAGATTACCACAATGTTCCGTATTTGATAGTGTGTTCATTTAGCATTTTATCTGTTGTTAGATGTTTGTCTATTCCATTCTCCCGTAATGTGAATGATTTATAGAAGCGATCAAAGTATAACTAATCAATTTTTTTTTAAATTTCAGGCCTACCCAGATTGGTCATTTTCTACCACAGCACGAAAAGATTTCAACTGCAGCGATCTAGTTTTAATCTCCAGCTATCGCATACGCATCGATTCATGTAATCGTCTGTGGGTTTTGGATGCTGGTATTTCACGTTCACTAGAAGACTACGAAAAAACATGTCCACCAAAAATTTTGGTCATTGACTTAAATACAGATCAGGTGGTACGCCGCATTGACTTCCCAGCAGAGATATTACGTGGTGAGTCACTCTTCACAAATCTGGTTGTTGATGAAACCACATCGAAGAGGGGCACATGTGATGACGTCTTTGTATATATTTCGGATACAGTGGAACCAGGTGAGCGTGTTTTCTGGTTTTTTATTATTAAGTTATTATGCAAGTAACATCGAAATGACCCTGAGTTGTTAAAAAACAAATCCACTTCAACCAAAGTACTTTGTGCCGAAGTTGTTGTTGGATAATTTTTTTTTTTTTTGCCATTCGAATTGTTCTTGCACTAATTAACAAAACAAATACTATATCTAGTGTTCGGATTATTGCACATAATTTGATTGATAGTATTTAAGCTTAAAGGTTTTCGCTAATTAAGAATATGTAGTGTTTTTTTTTTGTTTTTCTTTGGGAAATGTTATGTTATTTGATTTATTTGCCATATTTATTATTTTATATTTAGCGAATTATTTTTTTTTTCAAAAATGTTATTAGATACAATTACTGCTGTGTAGTACAGAGAAAATATGTACATATATCTTCGTTAAAACTGCCAAGCCGTGAATCATTTTTGCTGTCATGATATATGGCCATTTCACGCAAAATGTCAGTTAAGCTGGCCTCGTTTGTAATTTTTTTTTTTGAGCATATTCTTCAACCACGGTTTTTCTTGAAGCTAAGACTATCTTGAATTAATATTTAAGGATGTTGAATTAAAATTCAAGGAGCTTTTATTTTAATTTAACTTTATATGTAACTTTTCATGTTTTTTTTAACTTAAATGCCATTTTAACTATGTCTCCCTTTGAACTATAATTGTTGATACTTAAGCTCAGTTAAGCTCTCGTTATTGCAAATGGTCTTCAAAAATATAAGTAATCCGTTGTCCCATCTACACTAGATAAATTATTCCCATGATCTAGAAAAGAATATCTCACAAAAAATTAAAGGATGTGAGAAAAGTGATGGTGATTTCAGTACATTCGCGCTTAAAAGCATAGATAGGCAACATTTTGGTTACAAGAGCCACTTTCAACAAAAGCAACAGAAAAGAACACTACCATAAATTTAATCTCGATAGAGGACGTCCATAAACTAAATAATTTTGACTTACAAATAGCCGGAAAAATCTCACCAAGGGGGAGGGGGGTTAATAAAAATCTCACGTCAACTTTTTAATGCAGAGTATACATTATAATTGCAGATTACATTTTAAGATTATAAGGCAAGTCTCACGGAAGGGAGGGTCCCGTCAGAACTCACCAAATCTCACCTTAGGGAGAGGGGGAGGGGGGGGTCCAAATTTTCAAAAAAACACCTCACGTATTTAATGGATGGCCCCATAGCAAAAAGAAAAAAATTCAGCAATAAACCAAAAGCCAATTGCAAGAACAACATGAGTATAGAAATAAAAGTACACTGACCAAACGAAACAAGAGAAGCTGTCTTCAATGTGTGCATTGCTGTTTTCTTGTTCGCTCGATTTGTTTTTTTTTGTATGATGCAACAATAACATAAATACAAATCCTGTGCATAGCGCGTGTGAAAAAAAAGCCACAACGACAATAATGTGCATAGCAGTGGTGAGTGCATGGCTTTGTTGCTTTAGGTAATTTTCTTAAGAAAAACAACTTGATTGCTATAAGAGCCACAGCTAGCTCATTTTTCGCGTTGTGCCCATCACTGCTTTAAAGAATACGCAAGTACAATGATTTATTTTTAGTACATTAAGAGTCATAGTTTCGTCATAGAAAAAGTTCGTAAGTACAACGGAGCAATTTTTAGTACATTCGAACTATTTTTAATAGAAAGATTTTTAAATAAAAGATTACAAAATTAAAAAAAAAAAAATTGTTCAGCAGTTGTTACTATTTTTTCTCATGTAAAATAGCCTGCTAAATTCGAAAATTGCACTTAAAAATTTTTTTATGAATAAGTTTTCAATATATGAACTTTTTTTTCCGATTTTCCGGAGAACATTTTGAACTTAATATTTACCAATTTACGAATTTATACACGACTTATATCAAACCAAAGGTACATAATTATAGTACCAACAGCTTTGTTTTCAGAATTATTAAATCGGGGCAGAAGTTCAGATTCAGTTGATGGAAATATGCGAAAAGTAGTTTTTTTCAACCAAAATTAAAATCGAGAATTCAAGTAAAATCAATAATCAATATTTACTTTAAGATAAATTTGAAAACTCCATTACTCTCTTGTTTCTATTTTATTCATTTTCCGCAACAAAACTTTTCATTTCAGCGATAATTGTTTATGATAGCGAACGTGATATTACTTGGCGCTTATCACACCCTTCTATGTATCCTGATCCAGATTTTGCACAGTCTGAAATTTTAGGGCAACGCTTCATACTCATGGACGGCGTCGTAGGCTTGACATTTGACCCTAAGGCGGGTATTGTTTACTTCCAGCCTTTGGCAACAGATCGGTGCGTTAACATTTAGAATTGTCATAAATTATATATTTTAAGTAATTGTACCATTTGGTAATCGTTTCACATACATTTTCTCTACAGAACTTTCTCTATTACCAAAGAAGCATTGCGCGCGGGTCCTTTGCCAACAAATAAGCTGCTACCCGTTAAACTTGTCGGTAAGAAATCCTCACAGGGCATTGGGCTCGCTGTTTCACCCATCGATGGCAGTCTACTCTTCAGCCCAATGTCGGAGACAGCAATTGCCTCATGGAATCCTACCACCAATCAGCAGGCAGTGCTCGCATATGATCGTGATAGCCTCCAGTTCGTTGCTGACATTACAACAACACAGTCTGAACCGGGTGTAGTTTATGCCATCGCCTCAAGATTTCACCGCTTCTTTCTTAAGAACATCAATGGAAATGAATTTAATAATCGCATACTACGGCTTGATCTACGTGGTGCCGGCCAAATAAATGGTGCATCTCAACATCTAAGTCAACACTCAAACGCTTATAGCTTGTTTCCTACAGCCCCAGCATTGCCGCAGTTTTCGAGCTTCTATCATACAAGTCCCTTAGCCAAAAATGTCATTCCACCGCCAGCAACAAATATCTTTACTAGCCCGGCGGTTGCAGCAATTCAACAAAAACAATACCAACGCTTACAACAACAACAACAACAGCCCTACAGTTTCGAAGCAACGGGTCTGATCAATTATTCTTTACGTAATCCATTTAATGCACTCAACCAGGGCGAGTCGTTCCCACCCAGCAAGGAAAATCGCGATATATATCAGAAATCTTTCTTAGATACGTTGGTGGATGCGCCAACTGCAACCACATCGCCATATTTGCATAATGCATTTCCATCGATAGCATTCCAGGGATATCAGTATAGACGTGGACAACGTAGCATTAAACCAGACGACAACGAAGCGCCTGTGAAGTAAAGTGGCCATTTTAAATGTTAACTAAAATTAAGTTTTTCTTCTTTATTGTTTTCTCTTTTGTAAATAATTTGTAAAAAAATTTCATAAATTAATTATCTTGTATATAAATGCTAAACATAATTTGATGTAAAGAAAAAAAGATTTAGAAAAATTAAATGATTTTAAAGAATAACTAATGAGAAAAAAAAAGTTATCTGCCTTTAGGCGCAAACATATATGTACCATGATGTAAATAGCGCAGGATGATTTGGTCCACTGACAAATGTTCATAAAGGGTGTGCAAATTTGAGGTATCTTTTTAAATTTTAAATAAAAGATATAAATTGTATGAAACCTTTATTTACTTTATTGAACACTAGCATTACCCTGTGCGCATCGCTGCACCTCAACCGTGGTGTATGTATATTCGATGTGCAGTCTGCGTGAAAATTCTATTTAAAAAATACTTTTGTATGAGGACCACCCTTAGTATGCATCCAAATTAAAATTTTTACAACCTAAGCAGTGCCTCTTAATATAAAAACCACGTGGTGTAAATTCCATGAGAATCGATTAAGCGGTCTTCGAGAAAATGATATTTAAAAATATTTTTGTGTGAGGACCATCCTAAATAAAAGTTTTGTAGCCTAAGCTATGCCTATTAACATAAGAGCTACGTGGTATAAGTTCGGTGTGAATCGACTAACCTGTCTTCGTGAAAATGATATTTGAAAATATTTTTGTGTGAGGGTCACCCTAAGTATGCACCTTAAATACAATTTCAACAACTTTATCTGTTCCTCTTAATATAAAAGCCATGTGGCGTAAGTTCAATGAGAATCGATTAAGCGGTCTTCGAGAAAATGATATTTAAAAATATTTTTGTGTTAGGGCCACCCTACATATGCACCTTAAATAAAAGTTTTGTAGCCTAAGCTATGCTTCTTAAAATAAGAGCTACGTGGTGCAAGTTCGGAGTGAATCGACAAACCTGTCATCTTGAAAATGATACTTAAAAATATTTTTGTATGAGGGTCACCCTAAGTATGCACCCTAAATAAAATTTTTTAAGCTTATCTGTGCCTCTTAATATAAAAGCCATGTGGTGTAAATTCCAAGAGAATCGATTAAGCAGTCTTCGAGAAATATTTTTGTCTGAGGGCCACCCTAAATAAAAGTCTTGTATTTTTAACTATTTCTCTTAACATAAGAGATACGTGGTGTAGATTCGGTGTGAATCGACTCACCAGTCTTTGTGAAAATGATATTTAAAAAAATTTTTGTATGAGTGCCACCCTAAGTATACACCCTAAATAAAATTTTTACAATCTAATCTGTGTCACTCGCATAAAATTTATGTGGTGTAAATTTCATAAGAATCGATTTAACGGTCTTTGAGAAAATGATATTTAAAAAATATTTTTGTGTGAGGGCCACCCTAAATAAAAGTTTTGTAGCCTTAGCTATGCTTCTTAACATAAAAAATACGTGGTGTAAATTCGGTGTGAACCGATTAACCTGTCTTCGTAAAAATGATATTTAAAAATATATTTGTATGAGGGCCATCCTAAGTATGCACCCTAAATAAAAATTTTATATTCTTATCTGTGCTCATTAATATAAAAGCCATACTGTGTAAGTTTCATGAGAATCGATTCATCTGTCTTTGAGAAATCGCTATTTTTAAAATATTTGTGTATGAGGGCCACCCTAAATAAAAGTTTCATCGTTTTAGCTATGCGTCTTAATATAAAAGACAGGTGGTGTAAGTTCCATGTGAACCGATTAAGTGGTCTTTGTAAAATGCTATTTTAAAAATAATTGCGTATTAGGGCCACCCTAAATTAAAGTTTTATAGCCACCACGCCCCTGGTGTCTAGTCCCGTTCATATTTTGTAAAGTGCTTAACATAGGATATGTGTATCCTGACACCGAATTTTAAGACTCTTGCTATCATATGAACCAAGATATAGCGAGCTAAAGGTTTTAATTGCATGTAAAGTGCTACGCCCCTTGCTTTTATAAAAAAAAAAATATAGCCCATGTCACTCAGGAATAGTGTAGCTTTCTATTAGTAGAAAAATGTTTGGAATCGGTTCCGTAGTTCAAGAGATTACCCTGAACATACAAACAAACAAACCTTACCTCTTTATATAATAGTATAGATTAAAGTATATTTGTTACTGTTAATAATGAAAAATATTGTCGTTCAAGTGAATTCCACTGCTAAGACCGTAAGTTGTCAATCTTTTACCAAAATTTTGAAAAACTTCACACAATCAGCATTATCTACTTATTTATCTTTCTACTTATCAATTTTATAGATTCAATTCTATTGTGAATGATCAAAATAATCGTTTCAGCGATTCCTATATGACTGTTAGGTGATTAAAAGTGTTTGCGTTTAAGATATCATTACAAACCTAATAGCTCGCCACGATACTACTTTTTCTCAAGCATCTGTTTTAAACAATAGGGAACAGTGGCTTATGTTTAACACCTCGAACATTTTTTTTTTTACAAAAATTAGCCCATAACTTAACTTTCATGAGATATATGCTAAATTAAATTTAAAAAAAAATTTGGCCCGGGAGTCAGCGAGAATATACTTATATTATATATCTAAGAATGTTCAAAACCAATAGCCAGCTGGACGATTTCTTGTGAAGTTAGTCAGGCCGACAAACTTCATACCTAAACTAAGAATCATTTGTTGGATTTCTGTTGGTCGAAAAGTTTTATAAGAAATAGTTTTCAAATTGCTCATGTAGGACAAACCGTTTTCTCGATGTTCTTGGCCAAAACTAAAAATAATTTTATTTCCATTTTAGGGAGCGTTTGCCAAATTTATTTTCTAACGATCGCCTACTCAACGCATTGAGCTTAAGTCTTGCTTCTCTGTCGTTAGCAAAGATATCAATATATTTCTAATATTAAAGTGTACCAAACGCTGATCAATATGGCAATTATCTTGGTGAATTAATTATTATTAGAATTAATTATTATTTAGTAATTATTTGATTAATTATTTAATTAATAAATTAATAATTATTATTAGTAATTAATAATTTGACTAATGACTTTTTAATATATCAGCGGAAAGCCGAAGTGTTTGATATCTTTTCTGCAATGAATTTTACAAAAGTGTCGGAATTACTACCAAAATATACAAACAGCTGTTACAAAGGTCTGCCAGTCTGATTTCTCAGTTGCTGAAAAGGTTCCACTGATTTTCTTAAATTATATGCAAGCACTTATATCTTCTGCTTTAGATATTATCCTTTGTTTCATCGCAGTTAGAGGTCGTTCATAAAATAAGTCCGCAAAAATTCTGGATGTACGTGCCCAACAAAGGACATACAAAAAAAAATTACATTTAATAAACGGATGTCCCTCCCCTGCACGTCGCGGACCTCTTATATGGACGACCGCTTATTAAATTTAATAACATGAACCAACTATATTGTTTTTTGTGTCAATCTGCTTTATGGAATCGAATAACTGTGCAGCTTAAAAATTATACAATTTGATTGCATAAAATAAAGCACCAAATTATAACAAATTTGAATTTCTTTTGTTCGTCGTGCAGTTCGGTTTAGTTGATATTTTTAATTAAGTTTAAGTTCTTAGATCCAAATAGAAAGAGCACTGAATTAAAGTTTTATAAATATTTCACATTTGACATTAAGTAAGAAATTATTTAATTACATTGGCACAACTTCGAAAAGGTCATTATAATTTTCTCGATTGAGAAGTCAAATGTCTCATAGACCTTAATCGACGTAATAACAGAAATTACTCGGTGATTGCATGTTAAGATTCGTAGATAAATGTAGGAGCATTGGTGCTGTATTTGCATGTTATTTGCGTCCGATTTTCTACTCCACATAGAGTAGAATCTTAGATAAAGTTAAACCTGACAAGTTAATAAAAGCTGTAATTTCTTGTTATTCGCCTTAATCTGAATGGAAATATATAAGCTGGAATGTTAAAGTCCACGCTGGTGTTAACTATTTAGTAATATTTGCTTGTGTACATAAATACCTACAGTGATTAATCAAGGAATTTTTTTAAATTTAAAATCAATTCAATTTATTCAATATTTGCTGAGTGATAAAGTGACTAAATTCAATCTACAAAAAAAAGCAGAAACTTCAAGACGTTAAGCACGTTTATTTGTTCAGTTATTAATACATCAAATAAAACATGAAGAACCTTTTTAGCACTGCGATTAAAGCATCATATTATATTATTGATAGCTATCAAATAATTAAGGCTTTGCTATTAAAAAATGGTAAAAACCCAAAATTAAAAAGCACAGGGTATTTCATTATAGCATTTTGTTCGTAACGCTTAAAAGGGGAGTGGCAGGTAAGGAAAAGTATATATGTATATATTTGATGAGCTTCACTTAGCTATGTCCGTATGATTGTCTGTGGAATCACGATTATCAGAAATTTAAGCGAGATAATGCACTAATGAGATAATGGTGCACTGGTCATATTCTTAATTGTATCTGGTAAGATTAGAAACAGGCCAAGTTGATATACTGACACGCCTACCGGCCTTACAAATAAAACCTTTAAAGCAATATTCTGAACGAATCATTTAAGATATCGCAAACAAATTTCACACAAATAAAGGGCATCCCAAAATTCACGAAAAATTTTAATTTCGCGCATTTATGTTCCCGAGTTGGAATTCCTATCTGGCAACCCCTACCAAAGCCAACTCAAGATATGGCTAGGAATGGCAGATTCTATTAAGTGCAGCCATATGTGAATCTTATCAGCATCTATTAGGTGAAAAGCTATTAAGAAATTCCGGATCAGGTTTGAGAAAGATTAGGCATATTGCAGCCCTATCAGGGAAAGGCTTATAAAATTTCGTCCAGTTCTGATCAATTTAGCCATATCATTAACTGACCTGGGCGATTCTGTTAAGGACCGCAGCTGGCCCCATTTATTTAATTTTATGGGAAGCCCTATAAAAAGTGAAGATGTGGTTGAAGTTATTTTTGTTTTAAAGATGCAAGCCCTGTAAGTATAAGGTCCTAATCACATTAGCCAGATCAGATGTTTTGGTAAAATTAATGTCCAATATTAGGATTTTTATCTATCTAACCTGCGTCAAGTCACATTTAACCCGATAAATCATTCTATGGAATTATATTTACCTTAAAAAAAAACATGTACTTCCAGGAGTTTGAACCTGGTCATTTCCTGTTAACATAACTATAACATGTGCAGTTTAACGACATCAGTCAGCTCATTGTTATTTTTCTGCTATTTAAAAGTATATTATTTCAATTATCAAAATTAATAGCTATATTAAGCCAAAAATAAATTTTTAATTTTAACAGAAAAATAATATAGTTTGAGTCTGACGCAGGGGAGACCTTGGCTCAGATCTGATCGGTGACAGGTAAAAAATTTAAGTTTTCTTTTGCCATAATAGGTTTGCCTGATCCGGTTAGCGTGGCTTCATGCGTTACCAAATCTATCCGGATCCCATTACTCACGAAGATTTCAACTTGGGTTTTTGGAAAAGAAGACAGCCAGACAGCGAACAGCTCAGGGTTGTTAAAAATGAAACGCTACACAAAAGAATAATGCCATCAATATTTTAAAAATAATAAAAATTTGGTTACTTATTGCGTGAATTGTGGGACATCCTTTACGAAGAATAATTTCAACAAGCACTGTAAAAAACTTTTCAAACTTTAACAAGAAGGCGTGGTAACTCTCTTGCAAGCCAGAACTTAAGAGCGCCATGGTAAGAGAATTATTAAAGGTAATGCAATCAGACTTCAGCATATTCAAAGAGTTCGGAGAAGCACTCGTTTTGACATGTAGGTGTGGGACCTCCCATACAAGTAAAAGTTTTGAAACGCTATACTGTGCGAGTTATTTGAGGTAATGCATCCAAATTTCACAAAAATACTAAAATTCGCGCAGAAAAGCACTAGACAATAAGATGTCAGCTTTTGAGAAGAGGCTATTGCGCTTCTCATACACGCAAAAACTTAAAACTTCTATATACGTATGAATACTGCGTAAAATATATTCGTTTTATATAAATTTAAGACTTACGCGCGTTTTAATGCTGTGTAGGGTACATAGCTTTTTGCGAAACCAAAGATAACACCTTTAGTACTGTTTTTACGTCTAAGCTAACAAGCATACTGCTCTTTAACTCTTTTCAAACAAAATAATAAGTTTTTGTACTATTGGGCATGTACGAACACTAAGTAAAAATCCCCAAGTTATAAGAACACATTTGACTCTTGACGCCAAAATAATAACATTTTAATGAACTTTTTTGTCATCAATGAACCGTAAAATTGCTAATTTACTAAACAAATGAAAATGTAGAAAACATCACTCATCGCATACGATTTAGTTACATTATCAATTGTTTGTTTTAATGACTATGTTCGATGAGAGCGTGTTTTGAATTTTGGTTAATTCATGAGTCGTGTATTCAATGTTGGATCAATTATTATTGTCTAAGTGGCTTGTTTGAGCTAACCCAAATGGAAAATTATTTAATAATGACAATCTTTTTATGAAGATTGGGAAATAACAGCTTTAAGGGAGGACGAAATTTTAGTATCCCAAACCTGATCATAATGCGGGCACGCATAATTTGACAGTCCATTCAATTGAAAACAAAAAAAAAAAAAAAACTGTTTCGTTTACCACAGAACATCCACAAGCTAACACAACCTCTTGTCATCTTGGGGACTCTTTGAGATCAGTGCTATAGCTTTACTTTAACATATAAAAATAACATACATACGCCTCTGTTTTGCGCGCGCCTTCTCCAATCACTAATGCCAAGCGTGGTTAGGGCTTCCTCAGCTTGGTCTATCCACCGGAGGCATGGTCTCCCTCTTCGTCGTTGACCAGGGACCTTCCCTTCGAATACCTTTTTCGCTGGAGCTTCTTTATCCATACGATGGACATGACCCAGCCAGCGTAGTCGCTTTATTGTTATACGCTTAACTATGTCAATGTCGGCGTAGAGCTCATACAGCTCGTGGCTCATTCGAATGCGATAGTCGTCGCCAACTCGAGCAGGACCAAAGATTTTGCGGAGAACTTTCCTCTCGAACACCCCAAGAGCGGGGTGCGTCTGTTGTCGAAACCACCCATGCCTCAGCGCCATAAAGAAGCACAGGTAGAATGAGCGTCTTGTAGAGTGTTAGTTTTGTCGATCGAGAGAGAGCTCTGCAACGTAATTGCTTACTGAGACCGTAGTAGCACCTATTAGCAATTGTTATTCTCCGCTTAATCTCCAGACTGACATCATTGTTGCTGGTTACGGCAGTGCCAAGGTAAATGAATTCCTTGACAACTTCCAATTTACAGTTGCCCGCTGTAACATGAGAGTCTAGATCCCGTGCTCTCTTGTTGTTGTTAGTACACATCATGTATTTCGTCTTGCCCTCGTTTACCGTGAAACCCACTTTGGCTGATTCCTTTTCAATAGCAGTGAAAGCAGCAGTAACATCTCTCTTACTCCGACCGATAATATCAATATCATCAGCGTACACCTTTGAAGAAAATGGTGCCATTATGATGCACACCGGCTTTTCGTACGATCCCCTCCATAATGAAATTGAAGAGATCGCACGAGAGCGGGTCGCCTTGTCTGAAACCTCGCTCGGTATTAAAAGTTTCGGAGAGGTCATTCCCTACCTTGACGGAGCTACACGTATTGCTCAACGTCATCCTGCAGAGCCTTATCAACTTTGCAGGTATACCGAACTCAGACATTGTTGCGTATAGGCAATTCCGCACTGGGCCATCGAACGCAGCTTTATAATCGACGAAGAGATGGTGAGTGTTGATTTGATATTCATGGGTTTTCTCCAGGATTTGGCGTAGTGTAAAAATCTGGTCTATGGTGGATTTACCAGGTCTAAAGACACACTGATAGGATCCGATCAGTGTTTCTGTATACAGTGTTTCAGTGTTCCTCTGTAGAAGAGACATAGCAGACATTATATTGTTAGTAGAATACCTACTCTAGAATCTTTATTTTTTTAAGTAGACTTGGACGCCAAATTGACTTTTCTTCAATGCAGAAATTTGCAAAAATGTGTATATGGGGTAAAACACACGAAAACGCCAGCGAAAAAAATGTTTTGGCTCCGATTTGGCTGAAATTTGGCATTAGTGTAATATTGATGTCCAGCAATGGAACTGCTTTCAAGAATTCGCCCTAGTATTATTTGTTGTTGAGGTACGCGGGTATGAAATTCACGATTTTTGTACTTTTTCAGAATAAGTGTTTTATTCGAAAATTCATAGCTTACAGCAAACTCTATCAATTAATAATTGGTATGCCTACGATTTTAGGTTTTTCCTTATACTTTTCGAAAAAAAAATATTGTTTTTGTATTATTCAGAAATGTATCTTTTAAAAAAAATTCAAAAATTCATTTCAATTTACAAAATTTTAGCTTTTTAATTTTTGTTAAAATTAAAAAAAAAATATAAATAATTTTTTCCCCACAAAAATTTTTACGGCATTAAGCGCAGAATAAATCAAAGTTTTTTTTTTAAAACAAAAAAAAAAAAATTTTAAAATATGTGTTTTTTAAAAAAAATGCAAAAATATTTTTCAATTCGCAAAATTTTTGCGAAAAAATTTTTTTTTTCAAAATCAGTATTTTTTTTTTGAAAAATACAAGTAAAAACCTAAAAATGTAATAACAAAAAAATATTCAGAAGTAAATTTTTCAAAAAAAAATTCAAAAATTCATTTCAATTTTCAAAATCTTAGCTCTTTAATTTTTTTTTAAAATTAAAAAAAAATATATAAATAGTTTTTTCCCCATAAAAATTTGTACGGAATTAAGCGCAGAATAAATTAAAAATTTTTTTAAAAATAAAAAAAAATTTAAAAAAATGGTTTTATTAAAAAAAAAATGCAAAAATAATTTTAAATTCGCAAAATTTTTGCGAAAAAACCTAAGTATACTAATTATTAATTGATAGAGTTTGCTGTAAGCTATGAATTTTCGAAAAAAAAACACTTATTCTGAAAAAGTTCGAAAATCGTGAATTTCATACCCGCATATCTCAACAACAAATCATACTAATCAATCAGTTTCTGGTATCATTAAAGCATACACACCATATTAATTCTTAAGAAAAACTAAACGATTTTCTTGAGGCCGATCGTGTATATTTGTGCAACACTCTATATCTAGGAAACAGCATGATATAGTAGAGAATGGCTTCTTTTTTCTGGATTCAACCATTCCCTGAAATCAATCCTACTGCAAAATGACAAAATGGCACATGCGTCAAAACCACTCTCGGATGTACATTTTTAAAATTTAAAAATTTTACTGCAGACAATAAAATTGGAAGTGTACAATAAAATTGCAAGTAACGTATTTCCTCTTATTTTTTGGGACGCTAGTTGATTTTAAGCTCAAAAGTTATAACACAAATTAATGTATTCGTGCGTTTGCGCTTTAGTAACTTTGCCGGTGACCTGTTTTCCTATCGCGTCTTTATACGCTTCAGACAGAAATCTGCTAACTAACAGCACATACAGACAGTGGATTTTTTCGAAGACTCACTTAACATGTGACAAAAAGATTGACAGTGAAACTTTTGCAGCATCTCTTGAAGCGATGCTTGTCAGCAGAACCGCCTCAAACTTATCGACACTATTCATTTCAGTGTTAACAATAAGTAGAACGTGTGGTGACTTTCGGCGCAGCATCCCAAGATCACAAAATTTATTTCTTATAAGTACCTCCGCGAGTTCAGACGTTAAGCCGCGATTAAAAGGAAAAAAAAACAAGTTAGAAAACATTATAGTTGAATAATTAAACGTGTACAAGAAGAGCCTATAAGGTACGAATTAATTTGCATCATATCAAATTGATCACATTTAAAAATAAAAAAGATATTCGCAGTTATGTGAAATTTCTTTAAAACGTTTGAATAAAATCTACAAGATTCTCTAAACGCATGTCAGATATTGAAATACGTTTTTTTTATGTTTGTCAACTGATATCGATCAGTAGTGTTAATCATAGACTTTGGCTTAAATAATCGTGCATCTCAATAAAAATAATAAAAAATGTGAATAATTGGAATGGTGTGCATGTAGGCAGACAAAGTAAAAGGCCCATAAGGAAATATCATAATTTTTTTGAATAAATTTTGTATTCAAAGTTTTCATAGGTACTTTCACTTAAAATGAAACTTTTGAAACTTTCGCCAAAAAAGGCTGTTTTAAATGAGCCTGGTTAACACATTGCACGCAGCTTAAATTTGACGTCGCATTAAGGCACAGGCGATTTGTTTTTGTATAAAATTATATTAAATATATCGTATTTTTGACTCATTGTCCTAGAAATTTAAAATTTGGAATACATGTTTCTCTTAAGTCGACAACAACTTATAAGAACTGATTTTTTGTAATTTTAGTTCATACATAGTGCTTTTTCTGACAATTGAAAAAACCCGGAACTTCAAGCACAAGATATTGACCTAATGTAGGTGTTATTTTACAAAGGATTTTTCAAAGTTCTAACTCTTTCTCCATATGAAAAAAAGCACTTATTTTCCTGGCGCAATCGCGCAGAGCAAACTGACAGTCGTAGAAACTTCGCACACTGGATCCTGATATCATTGAATGTTGATTATTTTGAAATTTGAATATTAAGCGTGCAGGGACCTCCCAAAAGTTTTCATTTCTTTTTTGCACAAAAAGCTACAGAGAAGATTGCAGTAATACTTGGAACATGGCCATACACATGCGTGCACGGAATTATGCAAATGGGAATGGCACCTCACATAGAAGCAATAATTTTAAGTCATCAAATAACAAGGGCCTACGAGCGAATTATATCACAACTTTATAACTCCTACAGAAGCAAAAATTGAAAATATTACATATGTATTAGGGTTTTATCTCGAAAATATTTTTTGTTTTTCCCTATATTTTAGCTTAAGGCTTAAAAATAATTCTCCCAAAACTCGAGTTTCTTAACTCAAACTTGTCAACGGGGCGAACATAGTTTGTGTCCGATTTCGTTGAAATTAAAAAAAAAAACAGAAAAACGAATGGCTGATTTTTTCTACGTTCCATATGAATTGTAATTGGAAACAAACTATTTGCACCGTTCACAGGTTCGATCTAGGAATATAAAATTTTTGGGAGTTCCAGCCTATAACATATGCCTATGGGCCTGCAAAAAAAAAAAAACCTTCCGGGTGCATTCTGTCCTCATTTTAAGCCACACGAAAAATGTGGACGTGGTTTGACAAATTTTGGGACAATTATTTTTAATCCTCAAGCTAAAATATAGGAAAAAAAATAAAAACAATCAAAAACATTTTCAAAATAAACACCCTATTGTTATGGTATTTTCCAAAACAATGAAATTAAATGTGGTACAAAATAGCAAAGGCACTGTTTTGAAAAACAATGGATTCTATTAGATGGTTCCTCCAATAGAATATAGCTATCTAAGCAAATTTCCAATAAATCGTAATGATACCTTGCACAAAGAAGAAAAACAGAAAAAGCTGTGATTAAACTGAAGATTGAGCGGAATTGGCGAAATGGGCGTGGCCCTTCCTTGGAGACACAAGCGATAAGTTATCATATCTATAATATTTTTCAACAGAAAATGAGGTTGCAAAACCGGCCAAGTCCCTTTTCCATACTTTTGGAAAAACATCGGAAAACGTTTATCTTCATCAATGTTCATTGAAAAATTATAACATGTTTCCCACATAATAGCATATAAAATTTCTTACTCAAAGCACGTCAGATAAGACTTTTCGAGTTTCATTTGCCTATGTTTTTGAGAAAACAATTTTGGACTTGGCCGGTTATGATACCAATGTACTGGACTTTGATCGTTGGATAGGTTTTGAAAACAAGTTCATGGACTTGGCCGGTTTTGAAATCCATGCATCAAAATAAGTTTAAAAAATGTAATATTTCTGTCAAAAAATTTTTTTTTTAATCTAAAAACATAGTTGAAAGATAAAGAAAGCATGGTTTGGATTTTGATACATGAGAATATCTCAAAATTTGATTTATTTGGACTCTGCCAGTTTTGCGATCGGACGCTTCATATGTTGAAATTTAATAAAAGTAACAGAGGCATCAGAGCAATCTCAGACCAAAAATGCACTGAGTTGGATAATTCTGATGTTCTTTTAAGTATTCCGATACTATTATAGTTTTTTTTTCGACTTTTACGAAGATTTTCAATACTTTTCGACTATTATCTACGTTTTCTGTACTCTTCGTTAATCTTGTTCGATTCATGAACAAGAGCTAACTTGAGAGCTTCTACACTCTCGTATTTTTTAGTGTTGGCTTTGGTCTTCAAAACAGCTCAGAGAGAATCCCAAAGGTCCCGCTGCAGGAGGTTTTATATGAAATTACTTACCTTAAAATTTGTTTTTTTTTCATCGTTCCAAATTTAGTTTATCATATGCACCCCCTTTGAGCTATCACGTCAGACTTTCTAAAATCTTATACTATCTATGAAACTGTTAAGACATATCTACTTTGAAGTATCAAATCAAATCAAATCTTATCGTACGAGGATTATTGATTGTTAAAGATAATCTTTTTATAATTTTTGTATCGATATACTTCTTGACTTGAGCCATAACTTTAAAGTAAGTCGACCCAAACTCGACTATCGAATTGAGTATTTTTTTAATTGTGCAGTGAATTTATGTTCAGCAGTACTAAATTTAAAGCTAAAAACAAAACAAAACAATATTTTCTGTGACCATTTTTATAATCATATATGCCGGTATAACAATTATGAAGAGAAAAACTTCAGTAATCAAAAAAGTCCCTGACCCGTTTCAAAACAAAAGGTTGAAATTTTTTCTTTATTCTGTTCAAGCGATAAGAGCTTATGATACTTTGCATGTGGGAAACAAAAATTGTGATTGAATCATTATAATTCTGTCAAATCCCAATAAACATTAATATTGGAATAAAAGTGGAAGTGCGTTTTGCTCGTAGTTCAATGCTTAGAACTCGAGTTACAAGTACATTCAAATTGTATTACATAATATTCTTGAAAAACAGAATATAAAAGTTTTCCAATACAAATCTTGAACTTAACATCAAATTGGAAAAACACTTGAGATCAAGTACTATTCAAGTAAGTAACTATACTTCAACTATTAAAATCATATCTATTTCAGTAAGAGATACTGTTTTCAGCATGGATCTTATGACAGATCACGCGTGTGTTGTGTTAAAGTGTCATGGTATTTTTGTTCATTATTATTTGACATATTATCATGGAACCTTTAATATCGGATCAATACTTGCAAATTGGGGAAATTGACTAAATTAATTCAAAATTCATATAATTTTTTGCAATTATGCAGTGAATTTGCTTCCTAGATTATGCAATATCACACCACTAGGCTTATTCATTTGGGGCTACATATACTCCTAAGTAACCTTTGTAAGCCGGCTACGATTGACAAATTGGAAGCTAACATTACTAGCGTCATTCGCCACCACTAGGAATGCTCGAACGCGTCATCGAATATTCGAACTTCTGCATGGCCGTGTTATCCACAGTTACGGTCTACATTTGAAAGATATTGTCTTTACAAAATAAATATAGAGAATGGTTATTTGGAATGGTAATAAAAATTACCCGATCAAATTAAATCTTTATTATTTTTTTTTTGAAAAAAGTACCTCTAAATGAATCATCCTATAATAAATTATGCTGCGATGGTTTTTCTATAGTGTTTTTATATAGTTATTTGTATTTTGTATATATCAGAATTGCTGCTTTGAGACATAAGTGAAATTATCGCACACTTTCAAGACATTGTCAATCTGATTTCTGATAGTGACATCATATAGAAATAATATTTATTTTTTTAAAACTTGCCTTATCATATAGCATACTACATGATGTTTGATTTCTTTTAGAGATACCGCACATTAAAGTTAAGATGTTTTTAATTCATACAAATACAGTTGTTTCCATTGTATGGATTCGAGAAGTCTTTATTAAAGAGATAATCTCTTTTTAATACTCAAATTAAAACATAACAATAAAGTGTATTGTTTTCTATTTCCACAGCAAGTAAAATACTTTCAATATGCATTATCAATACTCGTATGTGTTGTTTTTGCTTCTGACGAGTGGTATACTGGCCTATTCGCATTATCCGCCGCAGCTACCTAAGGTTAACAGCTTGAATGTTATGTATCAATGGAACCTGTTGGAATATGGTTTTCCCACACCACAAGATCGGCAAGAGGCTGTTCGTAATGGTAATTTAATACCAGCAAATGGAGCTCCTATCGATGTAGCACCTTTTTATAGTGGTAAGATAAAATATTTTGGTTAATTTTTATGATCATAGTAAGACTTAACTTAATATGCTTTATAAAATTTAGCCTCTGGTAACTCAAAGATCTTCACCACCATTCCAAGATTTCAAGCTGGCATTCCTTACTCATTGGCAACTATAATACAGCGCCCTGGAAATGCCGGTCCAATACTGCAACCTTATCCAAATTATGATTTTCATCGCAGTCATGGTTCTGATTGTGATGGTATTACTTCTGCCTTTCGTGTCGCTGTAAGTATTCATATTTTAAATGATACAGACAAGTCGGCCGATGGATAGTTTTGTGCAATAATTCGATAACTTTTGTGCACATTTGCAAATTGTCAATATAAAGTTTCACTCCACCGGCTCATGGCGAATATTTTGAATTTCGAACCACTAACCGAAAAAAAGAAAAAGTTTTTTGTTGTTTTTATTCCACTCCTGAAATTTTGTAAGCAATTTTTAAGTATAATATATAAAAAGATAAATATAGTACATACAAGGAATTTTCTGAATTCAATTACTTAGAGCTCATCCAAGGCCGATCAAGCTACTTCGTGAAAAAATTTATAGAAATATCAAAAAATTTGGTAAAAATTAGAAAATGAGTTGAAATCATTATTTAGATAACACAGGTCAACACTAGTTTTGGTGCCGAGAAGCTGTACTTTTTTTTAAACTAAGGACCTTATACTGATTACATTATTATCAAAAATGTTGATATCCTACGTGTAGTTTTCTAGATTTTGCCTTGTAAAAAAAAGGCTTACATAAAAAACACTTTACATTATTTAAATAAAAACTTTATTTTTCGCGACTTTTTCGCAAATGAGGTGTAGTAGGGACCGTGAAACCGCTTCCCTTGTTCTTCGCTATAGGATCCAAGATTGTCTGGGAATTGGTCAAGATGACTGTGAAGATATTGCACTTTGATTGACATATTACATCCGAAGTTATTAAAGTGTTCTGGCATGTCTTTTACAATTTCAGAGTAATTTTCTGACTTTTGTTGAGTGAGCAATAGCAACTGAACTAAATTTGTTGCCATTGTGTAGAAGGACACACTTAAGACTTCGTTTAGAGCTGTCTATAACGAGACGACATTCATTTGGATGGTATTTTGAAAGGCCCATTTAGAGAATAAGGCCCTGTACATCCGAACAAAAAACAATATCATTTTCCGATTGAAAAAAATGTAGCAAATCTTGCTCTCTTGTTTGATAGAACGTCACTTCTGTACCTGACGACAACAAGTTTTTTTCTATTAATGTAGAAGCCAAAACCTCTACAGATTATTTAGGGAGTTCAAGATCCCTTATCAAATCATTTAATTCTTCTTGGGAAAAAAGATGTTGGCTCTGTAGATGGTATTCCTTCGAAATCGCTGTCGCTACTCACTTCATAAATGACTTCTTCAAATGATGATTCACGAATGGAACAAAATGCTGGAAAAGGTACTTCCACTGAATGTGGTAAGGGTCTTCTAGCAGAGTCTAAGTTTGGATAAATCATTTTTTAACGTTTACACCATACAAATTAATACAGCAGAAGTAACAGTCAACATAGTGATTTTTTTGTTCTTTCCATTGCATAGGCATTCCGAACCTCACATGGTTTCATTTACCACTAATACACTGTCTTAATTGTTCATAGCACATATTACAAGCAATTTGGGGTATCCACGGCTTGTATTCATCCACAATTTTGGACTTAAAGTCAGCATAATAAGCACTTTTTATAAAATCTGTTATAGGTTTTCTGAAATTTTTCACCGTGCATTCACCACAGCGGTAACAAAACACATTTGGATCAATGAGACAACTTCTTCGCGATGAAGACATGATATAAAAATAAACTTATTTTTAGAAATTTATCGATAAAATAGCAAATCATGCACACGGAAGTACTTATTACAGCGAATATTCAAAAGTTACCGTTTATCAAAAATGGCACGTAGGAAAAAAAAATTAAAAATATTTTTAATGTTGCCAGTACGTACTTAATACAAAACCACTAACTATATCTCGGCACCAAATTTTTTTTTTTTCGATTTGTTGACCTGTGTAATCTATTTCTCCTTAAAAATATCAACAAGACGATTCCAATTAGATCAGCCGCTTGGACTCATAAAACAGTTAGTGGTGATTAATGACCAAAAATTGAGTTTGAAGGCCTATAACTTTTATAACAATTTCTCTAGTAAAAATCTTGCATACTTACAAGTACTTCCTTATGTAATTAAAAAGTGGTAGACCACATATTTTTTTTTTAAAAAGCATAAGAATTACACAAGCGCACGATTTCTGGCAAACCCAGAGCACTGCCTAGATAGGTTCTGAAGAATATTTTGTCAGGTTTTTCTTCAGAGAGGAGTTCAAAGCTATATCACATGTAGGACTCATTTATGTTTTATTTCAGATCAATGAATGTAACCAAATGTGGGTCATCGACTCAGGTGTTATTGGTACTGTCCAACATTGTGCACCACAGCTTTTACTTTTCGATTTAAATACGGACACGCTGATACATCGCTATCGTTTTGCTGGCGATGTCTTTGTACCGGTTGCTTCACTTTTCATTACACCAATTGTGAATGTGCGTGATCCACCACCAATGGGTAACTGTCAGCGCAGCATGGTGTATGTGGCCGATGTCAGTCATCATGGGATTGTTGTCTACGATTATCAGCAGAATTTAGCTTGGCGTGCCGAAAATAAGTTCATGTATCCCAATCCAGAATATGGCACACATACAGTAGCTGGTGAAAGTTTCACCCTGATGGATGGTATATTTGGCATGAGCACAGATAAGCGAAATCTATACTTCCATCCTCTGGCGAGTACATCAGAGTTCGCAGTGCCACTTAATGTGTTGAATACACAGAGTAATTTTGCGAACGGTGCAGATGCAATGACTTCAGAGTTCAGACTGTTGGGCAGTCGACAAAGTGAGTGTGCTGCTGAGGCTATGGATAATCGTGGCAATTTATATTGCGTTACTCTGAATCCAATTCGACTGTTCAGTTGGAATGTCAATACACCATACACACAAAGGAACTTCCGTGAGATATCAACAGACACACAAAAATTGCAATTTGTCAGTGGCATGAAAATTGTAAGAAATCTAGCTGGCAAGGATGAATTGTGGATGCTTTCCAACAGATTCCAAGTAATTATTATCATTTTTTTTTTTTGGTTTTTGTTTTTAAAAGTGAAGTTTATTTCATTTTTTGTATTCAATTTTTTCATTACAACAGAAAATTGCAGCTGGTAGTCAAAATTCAGGAGAAGTGAATTTCCGTATTATTATGCGTTCACTCGATGATATACAAAACGGTATCGATAATGGACCGCCAAGAGATTTGCATAACAATTTAGTCTTTAGACCTTAAAAAAATTAATAGACTGGGAGCTAGCAACGTCAGAATCTTAATCGTTAAGTTAATGATGTATGTTTTGACGTTTCTAGCTTTTCGAATATTAGAAAAAAAATGCAAAATACTTATATCATATATTGTATAGATTTTTTTAACAAAAAACTACCAAATATATCATATGTATGTACTATATATAGACAAGCTTATAACTTCTGTTACCTGTTTATATTGAAAAATCCCAATTGCATATTCATTATTTCATCGGACTGTTAGTCATTTGCAAAAACCAATATTCTATTAAATTTCCAAATCGCTCATTGAAATTTTCTTAAACAATTATGACAAGACAACAATATGGATCAATTCAACCTTGGTGTCATATTTTTCGGCTATTACCACACATGCTAATATTAATATCCTCATCAGACCAGTTTTGGTTGATTTTTACTTGGATTTGAATCCCGGCCGTTCCATGCCATTATACATTAGAGATTTGCACGAGTGAACTTGACACGACCATCAAGCTACTTACTCACAAATCAAAACAATTGAAAAACCAAGCAAGAAAGGTGAGTGCTGCACTCTCAAATAAAAAATTCTACAAGTTGAAGCACTCGTAGATTATTGCATTCGGCACTGAACGTTTCGTTGTCTTTTCGTGCGCTTGATCAGACAACAGATTTGATATGCCGTGTTGCTTTGCGCGGTGAATTTGAACAACAACAACCATTTAAATCATAGCATATACATAACTAATCTTTAAAAACCGTCGCACAGTGCGGCCATAATCGGTTTTTGCGGCCAAAATTCGAAAATTCAAGTAAATCACTCCAAAATGTTGGGGTCGCTGATAACGAATCCGATGTCAGAATTACGAAATTCAAAATTTCGGACAAAATATGGCGTCGCACAGTTTGGCCAAAATTTAAGTAGTTCTCTCCAAAATGTACTTACATTCGGGAGTTTTTGGGGTTGCGGATTATGAATCCGATGTCAAAATTACGAAATTTAATATAGCTAATACTTTTCTAAGTAACCTCCAATTGGTATAGAGGCAGCATCCGACAGCGTTATTATTGTTTCATTTAACAACTCAAATTTTGTTTAAAAAAAAAACGAAACAAATACCCTTCCCTTATTTTATTTCTTACAATTTTCTGTTGCAGTATTGATATTAAAAAATTATTAACGTATTTTACTAACCTTCAGACGTAGATTTCATTTGATTTTGTTGGATGTCCTTTACTCGAAGCACTTTCACATGCTTATAACTTTTCCCTTTGTATCTATAATAATATTGTGCTTGGCCGAATGCCACATTCCAACTGACAGTATAGAGGAGACATAGGATACAGGACGTTACTGTGAACTGTTTTTACTTTTTAGAAGATCCCCTTAGCCAACTCAATAATAAAAAATCCCTATCTAGAAACTTTTTTTTTCGAATTTTGGCCGCAAAATACGACTTTGGCCGCACTGGCGACGCGTTGATATTACAGTTGACTGGCTACATTCATTGCTTTTTGTCAAGTTCGGTGTTGTAAATGTCTTACTCGCCTTGAACAACGTTGACGGCAAAGTAAGAGTCAGAGTACAAATGAAGTCAAGTCGTATCGTGTGATCGTTCTGTTTTGTGCGAGTCTATTGATAACTCGCAAAGTGTCAACAGAACCATTGTTCTCTACAGCGTTGACCTGTTGACTCAGTAAGCAAACTAGTTCAGACCTCTTTTATACACATGAATGTACATTAGAATGGTACAAAATAAATACTTTTTAATTTTTTCACGATGTGTCAGCTGATTACAGTAGACTTACATGTCTGGACAAAGCCCATTACTAGGATCAAGGTTAATATTGAATACTGTTTTAAGCAGACAACCCATTTTCCAAAATATTGATTTAAAAAATGGTCCAAGTTACAGAGGTTATAAAATTTTCCAACAAAGTGGGTATGGTTTTCGGAAAACTATTGATCGGGGATTTCAAATCCATGATTTGTTTTTCTTCTTCTTCTTTCTTTCTCATAAAAAAATGACAATTGACCGGACAAAAGTAAAAAAGTACCGATTTTCCACTCCAGCTCCAACACCTCAAATATTATGTTGCCGCCGATCCTATGGTACATCATTTTTAACGTACCTACTGATATTTGATTAAAAGAAACCGAAACCGTATTTATTTCAAAACAAAGATATCTGCATTTTTCTAAATTAACAGACCTTATTTTTTTTTTCGATTCGGGGTCGACAAATTTACATATTAAGGTGATTCTAAATTTTTTTTATTTCAAACAGTAATTATTGATCGAGGAAGTCGAATTTGTGATTAGTTTTTCTTCTTCTTCTTTTTTTCTTATAAAAAAATTGGGTCGTTAATAGGGACCGGAGAAATGTGACGAAAACCGAAACGACGCAAATCTAGTGTAAATATTTAGACTGCCGCTTTCACACGTGAACAATTGGGATTGTGACCTTTAGCTGTACAAATTGCAGTTATTTATCTCATTCTCATTCTTAAATAATGTTCCATCCGTCATATAATTTTGTCATTTCCCGTTTGTCGTCATAGATATTAAACCTTCGGTTTTCATTATATCAGAAAGTTCAAAAAACTTGCTGCATACTTTAAGGGAAGAATGACTAAGTTCTGACATTCTTTAAAATAAGTCACTTGGTTTCCTTAGTAAATATATGAAAATGCGCTTTAAAATAATAAGAAGTTTCTTTAATCCAATCACAAGACACCATAACGCAAAAAGTATATGGCGTTATTCCACGTCGAAACTCGGGTTACCAATCCGGATATGTTAAATTTAATGGAATGTTAAAATATGACAAATTTAGAGTAAACAATGACACACAATTAAAATCATATTCAATAAATTTTTTCAAACTAAATTCATTGGCAACTCCCTTGAGCTTCTACGGACACGACATCTGACGTACTCGTAACTATTTTAAGACTCTGACAATTTCGCTAATATAAATTGGTCAAAACCGGAGCAGATATGTAAGGACATTAATTTATAAAGTAATATTCTTTTAAGAGCACCAGCATAACAAACAAAAACGAACATTTTTCAGAATTTAGTTATTTTAAATAAGTGGATGGATCTTTTTTTTGAGACTAGAAATATGGCATTTTAAGACAGTTGCAATATGTTCTAAGATTATCGTAGATTATTCTTCAATAGTCCATTTTAAAGTTGAAAGCCTATGCTTCCGTGTCAGTCAGATGAAATTATACCGGGGCATTTTACAAATTTTAGCTTGAGGAATATTAAGGCTTAGATCAATTTATAGACCAAAATGCCTTCTCCAAATGATCGTTGAAACAAGATGATTGAGCTTATTTTTGCTGAGAAAATCATAAATCATTAAGGTAAGAAAGTAACGCTATTGCCGGCGGCATTCTAAATATAGAAAATCGCTAAAGCGGTATGTATTGAAAAGACGATGGCAATGGATCAGGAAAGACGGTAGGGAAACCTGTCGATCAGCGCTTTGGTGAAACTTGCAACGAAATAGAAGATCCAGCACATCGTGGCGCCGAATGATAGAAAGTACTATGTCAAAAAACGGAACGTGCCAGTACATTATAAAACATCGATGCAGGTATCGAAATCCATAGCTTGGTATTTATATCAGCTATTGTTGTCAAATTAATAACATGCATGAGTTTATACTGTTCATATCAAACATCTCGAAAATTGTGTGTGGGATTGGTCAATATTGCGTGGTACAGCAAAAACACTTAACACCTTTAGTTATAGTGGAATTTGGAACGTGTATATTAGACCGGGTCAAAATTTAGATTCATCCAGACACCGACTCATAGAAGGATCTTTAAAAACGATATCTGCGTAATTTTTTTTTTTCGTTCCGAGAAAACCCAATGGAGCATTTTTGATTCTCCTAAAGGTCCTTCTTTGCTAAAAAAAACGTGTTTTTTGCTCGTAACTTTTATTCCTTCACAGAATGAATACCCGAATTTAGTCGCAAAATAGAGATTGCGTTCTTGCAAAAAAGTTGACGTTAAAAATCTTAAATTTTTTTCCATTATATGTAGATAATATAAAGTCCCGAAATTGGATTTTTTCACATTTTTTATATGGAAAAATCGAATTTTGAGACTAAAAATTATCTATAACAGAAAATTTTTTTTAGTATTTTAACATCAAATCTTTTGCAAGAACGCAATCTTTATTTTTCAAGCAAAATCAGATATTCATTCTGTGAAGAAATAAATTTTACGAGCGAAAAACACGTTTTTTTTAGCCAAAAAGGACCTTCAGGAGAATCAAAAGTGCTCCATTGATTTCTCTCGGAACGAAAAAAAAAATTACGCAGCTATCGTTTTTAAGGGTCCTTCTAACTTTTGAGTCGGTGTCTGGCTGACTTTATTCTGCTTCATGCAAATCGACCCGGTCTACACTGCACTTACAAAATTTGTCCATTTGTGAAATTAATAAAAAAATATACTAAAATCCATTGTACATATAGCATTAAAGATATTTATTTTGTTTTTTATGCAAAAAATATCTTAAGCCTTTTTACTTATAAAATTTTTGGCTTAAAAAAATTATCATATTAGTAAGCATTCACGAAAAAATGGAGTTCAACTCATATGGAACAAGTATTATTAATTGCAATTAACACTTTCGATTGGATGATTATTACAATAAAAATTGTATATTTTAAAAATTTTTATTATTAAAATACTCAGATTAAAGACTTTTTTGTTTATGAAGAAATTTACATACTCTGAAAGTAAAAGGTTTTCTTGTTTAAACAGTTCATTTCACTAAGCATAAAAAAAATATTCTAATCTTACAGATAAAAAATTTTTTATATTGAATTATGTCGTCATCATTATTGACAAGTTCAACAAAACCAACTTGCTGCTACGACTCTGATTAAATGAAAAAAAAAAAATGTTATTGAGGCTTGTAGCTGATAGAAGCGAGCTCTATTTACTGAGACTTTGTCGTCATTGAATAATTACAATAATAATAGTCAAAAATCAAATAAAGATCTATACGACAATAATTTTTAATTTACCCAGCAAATATTTTTAATAGCGGAAGAGTCATTTTTCGTTCGAATATTATCACTCGTCAAAACGACTCGCGTACGAATGCAACAAGAATTGAAGTTTCAAGCAATTATTGTTGAAGGCGAAATCAAACATTTTTGACGTCATAGGACTCGAAATTATTACCAAAAACAAAAAACATGCTTCTTCGATAACTAAAATATCAAAAGCATAATAAGAAGTCGGCTTATAAGTTTTAAGGTCCAGACAAAATAGTTGTGCAATTTAAGTGCCTAAAAAGTTTCATTGAATGTTTTTTAATGTCTGCACGTGCAGATGAAAAAAGTTTTCCAAATAAGTCTTCCAATGCTAAGTGCGATGATGCTGTTGCCGATTTTAATAATAACGCTGAAGATGCTCCAGACTCAGTCTCATGTAAAAATTCTGTTGACTCTGAAGGTAATTTTGAAGTGGATAACAAAAATGTTCCATTAGTATATTTTTATTCTACATTCAATAGAGATTACAAGTAATTCGCCATTGGAATGCATTACTGATGACCCAGAGGATTGGCCAAAAAGGATTTCTGACAAAATATGTGTGTTTTTTGTAAAATGTGAGCCTTCAAAGTTAAAAGTGAACCGACAGTGTCCCTTAAATAAAGACTGTCGCCGATTTGCACCAACATGTGTGAAAAGAACGGTCATGGTTGGTGTGCTCAGTCGCAGCTGATACAATTTTTATTTTGGCTGCATGGTCCTTAGCTCTTTTAAATATTGGAAGGATTAAAATCGTATGAGTGCAGTGTATTCTATTTGCGCACTTGCTCTGCTTGGCTAGAGCTTTCTAATAGATTGCGTTGTAATTAAACAAGTGACTCGGCTCAACAAAACGCATAACGATCGAAAATAAACCATTGGCGGAATGTTGTCGAAAGACTGCTCGCCGTCATCATATTTCATGGAGGGGAATGCTTATCTTTTAGAGATTTGTCTGACACACTTCACAAAAAAGGAAATAGAAATTTTTTGATATTAGTGGAGCTGCTGACAAAATTTGACACTGTGGTGAAGAAACACTTCACTTGAATAAGGCAGTTACCAGCCCAAGTTGCTCACATTTTTTCATAAATGATTGATCTAGTAGCTGAAAGAGCTAAAAATATAATTGTAACATAATTGAATTCTGCTAAATAAGTACTATTGTATAGTGGTTGATTGTACACAAGATGAGAGCAAAGTTGAGCAAATGTCAATTGTTGTGCGTTATTAAGGTAAAGAAGTAAACTTCGAGAGCATGCTTGAATTTACAAAAGACTTGGCGGGAGAAATTGACACTGAAACTACCTTTCGGGTAGATCCACCCATAAGATCTCGTACAAAAACCAAACATTTTCGATGTAACGAATTTGAAGATGAGCCAATTTCGGATCCGAAAACAAAGTTAATGCTAAAATGTTACTATACAGTGTTATATGCAGCAATTAAGGAATCATGAGAACTCGTTTTCTATTTTATATGACATCGGATCCCTAAAAATTAAAAATGTTGTCATACACGAAAAGTGTCAATGATATCGACCCTTGCGAAATGTTTGCTATCTTAGTCAAAAGATCCAAAAACTACTCCATTAAAAGCATTGGAATTTATATCTAGCCTAAAATTTTTCGCTCCAAACGTAGCTATTGCTTTGCGAATACTACTTGGGGAACACAGCTTATCAAAATTAAAATTAATAAAAACTTATTTACGATCTACAATGTCACAAAAAAGGTTGTTCGGTCTGGCTATGCTGGCCATAGAAAGCGACATTTGTCTAATCTCATAAAACCCTTTGCAGAAGCCAAAGCAATAAAATTTTAGAAGTTTCTAAGTGCAAGCCAGGCTTAAACTATCGCTTCACTGAAAATCGCAAAAATATTATTTTGTTCAGTTTTGAAAGGATTTTAGTCACTTTTTCATATCAATTGAAATTTAATAAAACTAGCATTTTAGTACTAGTTTCTAAACTAAATCTTTATGTTTTGTTACCTTTCTAAGGAACCGAAAGTTGGCTGCGGAAATATGATCTCATTTATCATAAACAATTTAAGTTCTTATATGTACTCAGAGTGCACAAAATACACGATTTTATTATAGACTACATATGTAACTTTTCTTAATTATAAATTCACTTAATCTTTCCTCATATATCTTTGTATCGAGTATATGTTATCGCCCATCTCAAAATGCACGAAACTTAAATAAAAATGTGTTCATGAATAAAACTTTTTATTGTTTTTTTTTTCTCATAAAAATGGGGCGCCATATCGCACTCTGCCCAGGGCGCCAAAAGCTCTAGCGCCGGCCCTGCCAGGATATAAAAAATAGGTAAAAAATACATAAAAAACCATTTCAATTTGCATTATGGGTTTTCATCTAAGCGCGCAAACCCCTCATAAACTGTGCAAACTGCGCTTTTTTTGCGCTCTCGCAAACGAACTGTCAAAAATCGTATGGAAAGTTTTTTCAACTAGAAAAGTTTGCGCGACAAATTGTGCAACTGAATAAAGCTCTTACCATCGTGTTTTCCAATGAATTCCAGTATTGATAAATCGGCTACATCGATTTCTTCAAACAATTTAATTAATTTATTTCTTTCGCTTCTCTCGGCAGTTTAGTTTTTATATTTTGACAATTACAATTTGACAGTCTCTTCAACTATCTTAAATTGCACAAAATATTCGAAGGGGTGTTAATGAAACACATTTCGCAAAATTGCCTATTTGCACAAATAGGAAACTTGCGCGTTTAGATGAATACCATCATTGTTTTTGTTTGCGGGATATTCCTGTAATCAAAATTAACGACGACGCAAACCGATGTTTTGATGTAATGATGGTGGAATTATTTCACAAAGTTTATTTAACAATACAAATTGGTAAAACAGTAACTATTTACTAATCATATATTTAAAAAACTTGTTTTTGTTATAATCTAATATTTATTTAAAAAATGTGCTTTATAAGTTTACTTATCCTAATTTTTTGGACAATATTTATACAATCGCACACTACTTTCTTGCTTTAAAAAAACGCGTTAAGGTCACATATGGCATTTTTTGCTTTAGATAAGCTTTTAGAATCTCGATTCGAGTATTTTGCTTCAAAAATCTGCAAATAGGTTGTTTTCAGTTGGTTTAATTTTGTTGAGATATACATACATACATATCGTACACATTTAGCTAAAGAGAACAACTCAAAATTTTTGAATTTTCAGAAAACGAAAAAAACTGTTTTGAGCTTGCTAACTATTTTTTATTGATAAAGTGTGGATTATTTAGATGAATGTATTAACAGAATATGGTTGGAAACCACGTCGCGATCACAACAGCTTGAACTCTTCGACACTAAAAATAGGTCACTTTTGCATATTGTATCTTAATTTCTATTGCAACATGAAGAGAGACATAACAGTTTTTTGACATCAAAGTACAACAAAAAATGAACTAATCTTTTTTGTGCTGATAGATATGTATGTGCATGATGAACAGTCTTAACAAGTAAACTTGAAAATGATAAATTTTGAGTTGTGCCTCTTTAGCCAAATATGTGCGATATGTGAATATATCTAACAAGGAGACCACCACCGATGCAACTTTTTTTTTATTTATTTTAACTTTTTTTTTAATTTGTTTTTTTTTTACTTTCAGAATAAGGAAAAAGTTCAGAATTATGGAATACTCTTTATTTCAAAAACTTATAAGCTATCTTACATTATACATTTTTATTACAATTTTCTGGATGATACATATCAGAAAAACAAATAAAATATAAATATTTTTTATTATTTATCGACTCGTTGAAAGGCCAAACAAATCTAATAGTAAACGATGAAATATTTCAAGACAAATCAAAAGAGCTACATGTACAAATAAAGTTATACCACCAAACAGGCAGGTAAAGAATTTTATAATCTCTACAGAGAGATCTGACATCGAGAGAAGACTGCCCTAAGATACATTCGCTAATTCATCACCAACTTTCTGCACCCATATACCATGATATGCTCCCTTTGGCCTGGTATGCTGCGGGACTTGCCGAAAACAAGAAAATGTTTTCACAAATTCAGTTAATATGTACATTAGGGTGATTCAAATTTTTTATTTTTTGTTTTTTTTAAGGTGCTGTTGCTTAAAAAGTAAGTTTATGATATGAAGAAAAAGCTCACGAAAATTCAGCTCTGTAACTCAATTTTATAAGGTGGCGCCGGAGCCTGTTAGTTTTACATGTAAATTGTATGGAAAAATTATTTTTTTCAAAAAAGGTGTCTAAATGAATAGGTGATTAGTGCTGTTGAGCTGAAAAGGGTCGTTTTTCGATGTAATTTTTTACGCTGAATCCGAATCTGGCCTCAGAATTGACCCATCATGTCGGAATCCTGAAACATTTGAGGCTAAGTACCTAAAACATGATGTTTTTTGTCTACTTTCGAGGCCATGTATAGGATTCAAAGAAAGTTGATCAGCTTATTTTTAACAAAAGCATCATTTAGTACCATCCTTGTCCTTTAAAATGAGCTTTCAAGTGGTGATCTGTGATGTTTCCTTGCAAAGTTATAGCCATTTTAAAGTGACATGAATTGGATCCCCTACAATGGGTTGCAACCCAACAATATTAACCAACGGGTTTCAAATTCATGTCACCTTGAAATGGCTGCACCTTTGCAAGGAAGCATCACAGATCACCACTTGAAAGCTCATTTTAAAGGGCAAGGATGGTACTAAATGATGCTATTGTTAAAAATAAGCTGATCAACTTTCTTTGAATCCTATACATGGCCTCGAAAGTAGACAAAAAACATCATGTTTTAGGTACTTAGCATCAAATATTTCAGGATTCCGACATGATGGGTCAATTCTGAGGCCAGATTCGGATTCAGCGTAAAAAATTACATCGAAAAACGACCCTTTTCAGCTCAACAGCACTAATCACCTATTCATTTAGACACCTTTTTTGAAAAAAATAATTTTTCCATACAATTTACATGTAAAACTAACAGGCTCCGGCGCCACCTTATAAAATTGAGTTACAGAGCTGAATTTTCGTGAGCTTTTTCTTCATATCATAAACTTACTTTTTAAGCAACAGCACCTTAAAAAAAACAAAAAATAAAAAATTTGAATCACCCTAATGTACATACATTCTTGCGAATGTAAAAATTCAGCATTCGTATGCTGCTCTTTTTGCAGAAAATCTTTATGTTTTATTTGTTTTTATGATATGTATCATCCAGAACATTGTAATGAAAATGTATAATGTAAGATAGCTTATAAGTTTTTGAAATAAAGAGTATTCCATAATTCTGAATTTGTCCTTATTCTAAAAGTTAAAAATTAAGTAAAAAAAAAAAATTAAAACTAGTGACCCCAGGATCAAACGCTAACTCGTTAACCACTACGAGTATGCTAGTCGAATGAAAGTAAACTTTTTTTTTGTATAAAAGAATTATTGGAGAACTTTGAACGCAATTTTCTCGCTTTTCCTTGGGCATTGCGAAAAACATTAAAATATGGGTTTTCTTATTTCACGTGAATTACCATCTGGACAAATTTGAGTCAAATCGGTGAGGGCACAGGGTGGTGGTCTCCTTGTAAGTATACATACATACATGCTCGTAACAAAGTATTAAGTTAGAATCGCCTAAATTGATCCGATGAGTGCAACCGAATATAATACATTTCGAGCATGAGAAGATTAGAGATTATTTAAATCAATAGGTGGATAATTTCCAAAGAAAACAAATTTCAGCAAAACTCTGATACACGTGTCAATTAAATGACAAATATGCATATCGGTCATTCTTTTAATAACTGCACACTTTGAAATGAAATATCTTAAAAACTATAGTAGATAGGATAAAAAATCATTTAATTATATTTGTTTAGAAGGCTATAACGTTATAAAAAAAGTTAAAAAAATTTAAATTATTTTGTGAAAACACTAATTTTTTTAATTTAAAAAATTTTTTTCAAAATATTTTCAATTCAACATATTTCTTTTTGTTTTGATTTTTTTATATGTTATTTTTCAATCAATGCTAAGAATGCATGTGCTTTCATATCGAAATTTCCGCCATTACTTTGGAAACTACGAATTTTTTACTGATGACGGGCAACAAGTTTTTTCAACTTAACTTCAAGAAAAACCATGTCTGCTCCAAAAAAAAAAATAAAAAAATCGAAATTGTCATCTTAGCTCGACCATGGCTTCTATTTTTTTTGGGGCAGAATTAATATTCAAGGAGTAACAATTAAAATTCAAAGGGAAACATAGTTAAAATTGCATTTAAGTTAAAAAAAACATGAAATGTTACATATAAAATTAAATAAAAAAAAATAGCTATCTGAATTTTAATTGAGCAACCTTGAATATTAATTCAAGATGTACTCCAAAAAAAAAAAAATGAGGCTAGCAAAAGGCAAATTCTGGCGGACTTGCACATACATATTTATATAGTGTATCGATAATTTTTTAAATAACTGCACACTTGGATTTTTACCTTTTTGAACATTTTTTGAAACGAAATATCTCTAAAAATATAGGGGATAGAATAAAAAACATGCAATCTTTTTTGTTAAAAAAATAATTTATGTTTTATAAAAAAAATTAAAAAATTAAATAAATTTGCTTAAACATTAGTTTTTGTATTTAAAAATATGTTTCTCAAAATATTTTTGACATAATATCCCTTTTTTTTATGAACTTTTTATGTTAGTCTTCAATCACTCCTAAGTATATATATATCTGCTTTCATATCGAAATTCTCGCCATAACCTCTCGAAGATATTTTGAGAAACAAGGTGCGCCATCAGTTATCTTCATATCAAAAACTTAATTTTTCCGCAACAGCACCTTAAAAACAAACCTTAAGAAAAAATTTGAATCGTACTAATGTACATATGTACATACTTCCTACCTTCTTTTGGAATGTACCTACCGCAAGTGGCTTGATAATCGTTTCGAGTGCACTCATGCAGACCTCTAGTCTGCACTCTTCGAAGAAAACCCAAAAAAGTGCTAAAGCGCACATTTTATCCAGTGGCGTACTGTACACATTAAGCGCCCGGAGAAAAAAGGTAATTTGTCGTCCCCTACCAACAAAAAATATTCTCTGCTTTTGAAATTGTAAAAATTTTGTTACTAAAAAAAGGTCTAAGCTTTTAGTTCTAGCAAAATTAGCTTTATTTCACATTAAAGTAAAAAAACCTACCACGTTCAAAAAAAAAAGGGTACACAACACTTACAAAATTTTGTAGTTATGCCAAAAACATATTTAATATAACGAGGACCATTTGGAAATTTCAATAAATACCAAGGACTATTTTGCCGCCCCTAAGCCTTTGCCACCTGAGTCGACGGCACCGATTGCTCCGCCCTTAGTAACGTCACTGGGTTTAGTTACAAAACAATGCTAAATACATTTTGTTCAATAAATTTTATCGAAAAATTAAATATCAAATCAATTGGTTATTGATCTTTCAGAGTAAATTACCGGTTTTCCCGAAAAAAAGCAAGTCCAAACGAGGCATCTAATTAATTAATATAATTAAATTAAAAAAAAAATCGTCAAAAAAATGTTGTGCATGGAATTTGTTTTTCCTCATGGTATACTAAATTCGTAAGAGATTAAAAAAATATATTATGTTGTTCTAGTGCGATTTAAGTCATCGATAATTGAAATTTTTTGCTGTGACTTACACTTTTTAATTAATATATTTATAGAGCAGATTCGGTACTTCTTCCGGTAAGTGTTCCATCAAACATAAAGCAAATATGGGGTAAAACACACGAAAACGCCACCTGAAAAAATGTTTGGCTCCGATTTGGGTGAAATTTGGCATGATTGTAGTATTGATGTCTGGCAATAAAAGTGTGTTTAAGATTTTGCCCTAATATTATTTGTTGCTCAGATACGCGGGTATGAAATTCACGATTTTCGTGCTTTTTCAGAATAAGTGTTTTTTTTCGAAAATTCATAGCTTACAGCAAACTTTATCAATTAATAATTGGTGAACTGAGCCGCTAAGCTCGCGCTGTACTACGCGATGAAAGGCTACTGCACTGATTTTAAATTTCAGTTTTAGTTTTCAGGTTAACGGCTCAAACATTTTAATTAACTACTTGCCCTCGTGTTATGGCATATCATTTTAAAGCTTGCGTATCAAGCTGTAATCTAAAGTTCACCGAAAAAATATTCAGAAATGGATTTTTTAAAAAAACTTCAAAAGTTCATTTCAATTTACAAAATTTTAGCTTTTTAATTTTTTTTAAAACTAAAAAAAAAATATAAATAATTTTTTTCCCACAAAAATTTTTACGACATTAAGCGCAGAATAAATCAAAGTTTTTTCAAAAAAAAAAAAAAATTTTAAAATATGGTTTTTTTAAAAAAAATCCAAAAATATTTTTCAATTCGCAAAATTTTTGTGAAAAAATTTTTTTTTGCAAAGTCAATATTTTTTTTTGAAAAGTACAAGTAAAAACCTAAATATGTACGTTCACCACTTATTAATTGATAAAGTTTGCTGTAAGCTATGAATTTTCGAAAAAAAACACTTATTCTGAAAAAGTACGAAAATCGTGAATTTCATACCCGCGTATCTGTCAACAAATAATATTAGGGCAAAATCTTAATCACACTTTTATTGCCAGACATCAATACTACAATAATGCCAAATTTCACCCAAATCGGAGCCAAAAACTTTTTCAGGTGGCGTTTTCGTGTGTTTTACCCCATATATCGAACACTAAGCCTAATACAAAATACTGACATTGAGTTAAAATTTGAAATTTCCGCGAAATTGTACTATATTAATAAAATTCTATCGCAATCTCTGTGATTTTTTATGTAAGCTTGTGCAACAATCCTATGATAAAATAATTTTTGATATAATATACTTCTTAGGCTAATGAACCATATCACAAAAATGTGGTCAACAAAAACATTACCTTGATTTATTTATTTTTTTTCATTAATTGCAAGAAAACAAGTTAAGAAAGCATTTTTATTGAAAAACTCGTTAAATTTTGGGATGTACGCAAAACAATCGCTATGTTAATACAGTTGCCGTTTGTAAGAGGATGAATATTATTTACGAGTCTTTCGAAAAACGCAGCCTTAACTTTGAGCTTTAAGAATTTAATAAACAAACATAATCAAAAACATCTAAAAAAAATTCAAAAATAAAAAACCTGTTAATTCATTGAATCTTTCATTAATCTAGAAGAAACCGCAAAATATGCAAAAAAAACACATAAAGATTTTAAAATATTAAATAAATAAAGATAAGAACAAAAATCACGGAAAGATTTCATTCAGTTTGAATTGGACAAGCGACTCGGAAGGATTTAAGACAACTAAAACAAAAAAAAGGAGAAATAAACAAGAAAATAAATTGAATTTTTTTTGTCAGATTCTTGATGTTGTAAAAAAAAATTTTTATTGTTATAACAAATTAGTATTATTGGAAATACATAATAAACATGTGAGTGAAAGTGAAAATGAACTTTACGTTAACGTGATTGTAAACTGCATACAAATTTTGAATTTTTTAGAAAAGAGTTTTTTTGATTTATTTTATCATTTTTAAACTCTCAAATATTTATGTTAGTTTCTAACATAATTATTTAAAGTGAGGGACAATAAGAGGATCACAAAAATTATTTGTTGGAAATGATTTTAACCGTAACGAACAACCAACACGTTTGGTTTAGTTTGCCATCAGAGCAACAAATATTTTAGTTCAATAAAATATGTGAACTTGTTAAATAGGTTTATTTACGGATAATTCAAAACCAATACTTTAGCTTAAGTGTTTTTTTTTAATTGTACATTCCTTATGTTATTCTAGGTTTATAAAAAAAAACAGTAATATTAATATTAATAAAATTTATTATGCTGTTCAATTTAAATAGTTAAGTAAACATGCTAAACGTGTTTCTTTTTCTTTAATTGAAACAACTTGTTCATATTTGAACATTTGACTAAAATGTCAACCAAAAATGGCAAATACGTTGGGAATATTAAATAAAAAAAACTAATTATATCGTATAATTTTGTTTGCTAACTGGCATGTTAGAATCGAAAGGGTGATAGTGATCTGAAGCAAGTTTTATGCCTTTAAACTTCATAGCATGTAAATGGTGACACAAGTACAGCTTTCGAACTTTTTTCATCAAAAACATTTTTGTCTTTCCTATATTCGAAAATTTCTTTATTATCTTACACAGAGATATCAAAATCTGCCACATCAGAGAAGAAATTCTTCTTCAATAATTCTGTATCAAATTCCTGATACTATAACAACCAATTTGAGTACATTTTTTGTTGTGCATAAACTGATTCACTTCGAAAATGTCCTATTGCAAACTAATACTTGATACTTTGAAAGCACGTGGTTATTGTCAGTTGCCTGATTTACATGGCTGCCAATAACGTATTGATTTTTTTTAAGGTATATTCGTGACTTCCAACGGCTATACCTCCGAAACTTTGGGGTGTGTGCCCCATTTATTTGGATACATTTGTAATATTTTCTCCAGGACCCCAATTTGCTAAAAAAAAACAATTGGATAGGGGCTCCTAAAGCAAACCTGTTCCTTTATTCGTGACTTCCAACGGCTATACCTCCGAAACTATGGGGTGTGTGCCCCATTTATTTGGATACATTTCTGTTATTTTCTCCAGGACCCCAATTTGCTAAAAAAAAACAATTCGATAGGGGCTCCTAATGCAAACCTGTTCCTTTATGTACGCCCATTCAGAAAGCAATGGCCACTTAATGTGCAACTAAACGTTTAATTGTTTAAATTAAAGTGCTTAATATTTATGAAAATGTGTGCTGCCTCCGTTTTGCACCAGCGTATTTAATTGAAGAATCCATTCATAGTCATATAAATTCTATGTTGGCTTAAATTTTAATTTTAGTGAATTTCAATACGTTGTTCCATTTTCTGATTTCGAGAGAAGACCTTAAAGGAATCAAGGAAGTAGTAACACTTTTCCAGGTTTTCTCGAAAATAGTCACCCCTATCAAGAATAAACATTTCTTCGGATTTTTTCTCCAGTCCCCTGTTTTGCGATCGTGGAAGATTTTTGGGGAATGGGAACGAATTCCCTGGAAAATTAGGTTATCGGCAATACTTTTTTGGGGAACATTTTTTGACGTTTCACGCAAATTTTGTTCCCTAACTTTTTGGCGAGGAATTTAATGAGGAATATATTGTAGCAATATTTTGTAATTTTATTTGATAAAAAGATTTTTTTAACATATTTACAAGATCTAGCAAAACAAACAAAGAGCAATTACTGATATTGGTCCAGTACATGGAATCCAATTCGGATACAGTAAAAGTCTTCATGAAAAGGAGTAGATGGCAAACTATCAAACTATGCTATACTATATTTTAGGTGATTTTTTTTTTGTGATATAGATAAATGCACTTCATTTTTATTTATAAAATTGTTCAGCTGACAGGTAAGTTAATGTCAAATATGCAAAATTACTGATAAGCTAATGTCAAATAAATCCGCAAGAATCGTTTTCCTCCGGATATTCATGATGGGGGTGAGTGCCTGTGTCAGTCTTAGTGTCCGAGGTCTTAGTGCCTAGTTTACATGAATTCAGCTCAAACTAGAATTTATCCAATTTCCATCAATCGGCTTAACCCTCTAACCGATTTTTTGTCAATAACGCTTTTATTTTTACTTAAACTGATGACAGTGCCTTCAGAAACATATCTAGGTATGTTTCTCAAAGTCCCGTCTTCATATTAAATAAAAAATAAAAGAATTATTGATAAAAAACGATTTTTTCGAAGTGTCTCAGGGCACTCTTATCGGTTAAGTTTGATGGATGCACACTGCTTTTCATAAAAAAACTTCAACTTTTATAGAGTGCATTTCAGTGGTGAAGTTACTGAGTTCGTGCTGAGCGGTGATTGGCATGCGGGTTTGTTTTAGCGTTTTGGTCATATAGAATGTATAGTAAATTGCTTTTGTTAATAGTATCATCTAAAATATAGAAAAGATTGAGTTATTAACTAAAGATGAAGTTGCTTAAAAAATACAAAAAGAATATGTCGATCAGTATGTTAGCGAAGCAAAGATAATTCAAGATTCAAGAGTATATCGCCATTGAGAATTGTTGTTACGGAATTCAGAATTAAATTGAATTTCAATGTGCAAAAACCAAAATTCAATTCTAAACTCCAGCGTCGCATATTGATTTGTTGAAAGTCATCATAAAATCGTGCAATGATCTTCTAAGAGAATATTGAGAATGTGCTTGCTATAATATGCAAAAGCTGCATAAAAAAGTGGTAATTTCAAATGTTAATTTGAAACAAGTGATGCAGGTTTAATAGAGGTTATAAAAAATGGTGAATTTACAATGCTGGTGAAGATATTTATATAGAATGATCATGAGTCGTTTATCATCGATTTGTTCCAAGCAAATGAGATAAAGGAATAATATGGTCACTTGTCAAAATTGAATGTCCAAAGTGATGGTTCCGATTGCCTTAAAATAAATTTTGGTGTTCAGCAGTTTATTTAGATTTGGTCCAAAAACACTGCATAAAAGACTTAGACAATTTTAAGTTGCTCTCCATTCCAAGAATTTGTGAAATGTTCTGCAATTTCAAAACGCATTAATGGTTTACTTCGAAGAACCATAAAGATCAGTATATTTTAATTTAATCACATTTATTACTGACTTTCTTCATGCTTATTAACATTACCATAAAGTTCGTCAAAACAACAGACCTACTGGTTTGACAGCAATCCATATTGGAAGTAATATCACGTCGTAAGAAACGGGTCTGTAATGTTATTCAGATATGTAAATTTCTGATGATCGTAATTCAGAGGTTGATATTTCATAGTTCTGATATGTAAGGATTCAGAAAATGCAGATAAAATTCAGATTTAAGTGTTTTTGTGCTTAAGTTCGCCAAGAAATTCTCAGTTAAATATTTCACATATGAGTATAAATATCAATTACTTTTCAGGCTATTATCGCTAATTAATCTTGGACTGCTCGCATTTCTAACGTTAATCACCACAACTTGGGCTTATCGTTCTGGACCATATTTTTCTGATAACCGTTTTAGAAAGCCGCATATATCAAAGCGAAAACCTGATTATCTTTTTAAGGACTTTGTTAAAGTTTATGAAGCCAAAAATGCCGAATTCGGTTTTCCATCAGAATCTGATCGTCTTGCTGCTTTAGCAAATGGAAATTACAATCCCGATAGTCCAATACCTATAGATGTTGATGTGTTTTATCCACGTACGTTTATGCAATTAAAACAGTCTATTCTTTCATATATACTATATACTTATAAACTAAATACTTTTTTGTATACATAGCAAGTGGTGATCAGCCGAAAATCTTTATAACTATACCACGTTTTGGAGAGGGTGTTCCATACTCACTGGCATTATTGACAGATGTTCAAAGACCAAATGGTACAGAGCTTCAACCCTATCCAAGTTATGGCTGGCATAGCTCACATGGCAGAGATTGTGATGGCCTAACGTCTGTGTACCGTGTTGCTGTAAGTTAGTCGCCCTTTGTGCGTTACAAGCTTTTTGATAATGTGGCAGTAGATTGGATTTCATTTCATTTTGCTGGCATCTAAGGTTTGATTAAGTAAATCGCCATATAATTTGAATTTTTCTCTTCTTTTTAGATTGATTCATGTGGTCAAATGTGGGTTTTGGACAGCGGTGAAATCGAATTCATACAATACTGCCCGCCACAGGTTGTTGTTTTCGACATGAATACAGACCAATTAATACATCGCTATGCTTTACCCGAAACAATGTACAAGGCTAACATCAGTCGATTTGTAACACCAATTGTGGACATCGCAGATCCAGCTCCAGATGGTAAATGTAAGCAAGCCTTCGTATATATGGCCGATCCCACTGGAGTTGGTATCGTTGTATATGACGTATTAAATAGTCAGTCATGGCGCATTGAAAATAAATACACATATCCAGATCCCGACTTCGGTACGCACACTGTTGCTGGGGAGAGTTTCGAACTGCTAGATGGTGCTTTCAGTATGGCTATAACTCCACCAGGTCTGGGGCTTACACGTATGTTATTCTTTCATTCATTATCAAATGATGCACAAAATGCGATACCATTGGATGTGGTAAATAATGCATCATATTGGGGTAATGGTATTGGCTCATCGTTAGATAAATTTATACCACTTGGTAAACGTGGCGTGCAATGTGGTGCCTCTGCTATGACTGCGGCTGGTTTTCTACTGTGCGGATTTTTGAAACCGATTGGTATAGTCGGTTGGAACATCAGAGCACCATATACAAAAATAAATCAAGTTTTATTAGCAGAGAATCAAGAGACATTACAGTTTGTGAGCGGAATGAAGGTAATTCGGAATCCATATGGTAAAGATGATGTGTGGATGGTATCAAATCGGTTACAGAAAGTTTTTACCGGAAACGTGAATTACAATGAAATCAACTATCGTGTTCAGAGGTGTGGTGTTGATGAGTTGCTTCTATCGAAATCATGTAGAGCGTAGCCTAATTTGAGTGGAAAATGTCGCCTGAACTTTTTGAATTTTGTAAATACTATACCATATTCTTTGATATTTATGTCTATAAAAATGAGTTATGTAAATAATAAAAATCACTTTTAACTTATCACTTTTGCTCAGAACAATATATTGAAGGCATTATTTAAGCAATGATCGAACATTTTTATCTATTGAAGAAAATAGTAGTCTTAAGAGAAAATCTAATGAAACAAATATTACAAATACATATGAAATTTTCAGTAGAAGGTGACAAGTAACAAGCAATTTTTCGTGGGTAATTTTTCTAATTTAAAGTTTTTTTAAATCAATAACAACGAAAACATTATATATAAATCTGAGTCATCTTTCACATAAAAAATATCCCAAAAATTGTATAGTCCTGCTTATACTGCTTATTGAAAGTGATTTCGAAGGTTTTATTTTAGCCATGAACACAGATATGGATGGGGTCAGTAATAGCTCATCACGTCAAGTTTTTAAAAAAAAATGGATTGGAACCAAACAACGCGAAGTGGTGGAAGTTCCACTATTATTTCAAATTAAAGCATGCATTTTACTCTTTGGAATGAGTCCTAGAGTTATTATATCGCATTTGCTTTCTTATGGGCTGCATTTGAAGATGTTGGTAATAGAGCGATGAAAGTGAAATATGTATTCGAAGCATAAGGCGGTACAATCGTACCGTATCGTTTCATTCCTAACCTCAAAATCGGTTCTATTCTGTCCTACGAATCTTCCCCTGTTTTACCTACATCTTTAATTACACGAATCTATTTTCTATGCTACCATAACGTCGTTTGTTTCGACTCTTGGCTCTCAAGAACCATTTAAGTAACAACTTGGTGAATAATTTTTGAATGCAAATTCGTGTTCAGCCAAATAATAAAAACTCGTTGAAGTCACTGCCACTTTTACTAAACAGATTAAAAGTTTGGATTTGCGTGGCTGTGTTATCAATCAAAAAAAAAAAAATCAAATACTTCAACTTTCCCCATGAAAAGGGCTTCAAAGGAAAGAAGACAATCTACATAATAAAAAGGATTTTTCCTTTCGACGTACATATCTTGACAAGAGGATGTCAAAAATGTCTTTTGAAAATTTCATAATCATTTTAATAAAAAAAAAGGAAAAATCCTAATTTTTAATGATTGTATGAACTGTTGATCGACTTTAGTTCATTATTTTAAAAATTTCACCATAGGATTAAATTTCTTTTCCAAATTTAACAACAAAATTTTTCTTATCATTTGGAACTTTTTTGGCGGAGTCGTTATATCAATCGAATATCACGTCCAACCACAATTAAGTACATTATACCAAAGTATGACTCATATTATAGATATAAAATATAAAAAAACGCTACTTCACCGTTTTCTAAAAAGATTTATCATTAGCTCAAGGCAAAAGTTTCGAAGTGTATGTAGACTTATGTCATTCGTTTTTTTGTGTTTTTTTCAGACAACTTTTTCAATTTATATTGAAGATCTTTTTTTTTCGCTCATTATCATTAAAAAAAAGTTTCAAACAAAACTGCATCGTTAAATTTTTCCATTATGTTTTCGGATTCCCAATCTCGCAAAAAGTGGGGGTGTATCTAGACTTTATTTGGTCACTGTATGTTGAATACTTTGACAAATGTAAGTTTGTGTGAAAAATAGAAAACAAAAACAAGGATATGAAAATTAAAATTGTCTTTAAATATATGAAAAAATAATTGCACAGTATGCAGGAGAAATTATAAAATTTATCACTCAAAAAGCTGTTTCTTGATTTTTTGTTTGACTTACATATTCATTAGACTTTGACGTAACGGACTTAACAGACTCTATGGGTTGAGTGCTTAGAGGTCAACCGGATCAATGCTGCCACCAAAAGTTGAAGAGGCGAAAAAATACGCTTGAGTGTTCATTTGAGGATTGAAATCAGATCTAAAAAAGACGTATTCGCCTTTGCCAAGGTCAAGTAAAATTTTTTGTAAAATATTAAAAAAAAAAAATTCAAAAAAAAAAATATCAAAACAATTTTTTTACGATTTGAGTGATTTGTAATATTTTTGGATTTCAAGAACTTTTGGAAATTTTTTTAGTTTTTACGTTAACGATAAAACCTAATTTTTTATTTTGATAACGTCATAAATCTTTTTCTTTTGAAAGGGTAATTTCATGAAAAGTTATGGCTATATTTTACTATAGCAATTTGTAACGAATTAAAATACTAATTTATATATACAAGTACATGTATTTCATAAATAATGTAAGCAGAAAAATAATCGTAGAAAAAATTGCAATATAATTTATTTTTAAATGCACATGTTTGTACTGGGCTATTTAATACCTCTAACAATCGCGTAATTTGTTTTTCTTATCTAATTGTTTAGATTGATCTCTTATGATATTTTTTACTTGAGCCCTCTTCATTGCATTTGATTGATTAGGTCAACTATTTCACATCAAATAGTACTGTAGTGTTCGCATGGTAAATTGTAAACGTATTCCAAACTTGATGAATACACTGAGAAAAGCGTATGTTTCCTCAAATAAATGATAAATTAATTTTAAAAATATGATTTGTTAATTATTAACAAGTGATTATTTGCGACTAAAAAAATATTTTTTTGAATCAGAATAAGATTTGTCAATTATTATCAAATATATAGTGATCTAGTACATTTTTTCAAATATACTTTGGTAAATTTTACAAATATATTATTAATAAAATATTATAATTTATTTCCGAGGAATATGCAACAAATTAACTAATATCAAATAATTATTTCGCCTACACTAAATAAATAATTTGTTACTTATTACCAAGCCCCAATATAAACAATTAAATGGTTCTACATTATAGAAGAAGTTTGATTTTTGTACTGCGTAAATAGACCGTCGCTTTTGATATGTTTGGCAGTTAAGGATTACATTCCCTTTGAGATCAACTCTGGAATAGAACATATGAATGTAAGTGTTGCCAAATGGTTGAACCACCATGGTAAAAACATTCCAACTTCATACAAATTTTTAAGTATATAAAAAAGATGCAGTCTGTTACATTAAATGGTTTTTATATTTGCAGATAAAAAATTCAAGAAATCAATACCTATTAATATGTACTTGATATTTATGTACATTATCTTTCAAACTTTCATTTATAGATACTGTAAAATAGCTTTATGTAGATGTATCCTTTGATATGCATGCTTGCAAAAGATTGAAATCTCTGGAAATTTTTTGATTTTACTCGTTATTTGAACATTGTACTTAAGATTCTTAGATAACCCATAAATAACTTCAACATCTGTATTATTTGTTTTTTACATTTATTGCTCTTTCACATTTGAAATAAAGTTGAATACACTAAAAATAATTTAGACTGAAGAAACTTTTTTTTTTGAAGAAAAAAGACTAGCAACGTTCATGTCCTTTAAATAAATCATACTTTAAACTTTAAGTCAAACTAATTCAGGGTCACTGAACACGAATATATAAGCCAAATTTTTAACAAGCTTAATTTTGAAGAAAATCGTAGAAAATAAAAAGATATAATTAGGAGTGGATTCTGCTGGAAAGAAGGTCAAACTTTTCAACTATATTCAGCCGTGGTCAAAAGTATTAGTCACACCTTAATTTTTCAATTCTGATAGTACCACTCAGAATATTTAATAAGTTATTATTTACAATTTTTATGTAAGCTATTTTCATTAAAAAAAAATAATATATAGTTGACTCCCCTGCTTCTGGTTTGAATAAAACCGTTTGTGCACCTTTACTCTTAGCATTTTTTACAAAATCACAATCGGAAATGGGTCTAAGTATATGAAAATACACAAGGTGCCTAATACTTTTGATCACGACTGTATATGTATTAATTACAGAAAAAAAAAATCCGAAAATGGGTCAAAAACGGTCCTTCCAGGGTCCGAGGTCACCCTATATGGTGTCCAAAATCCATTTTCGACCTTTTCCCATTAATTACAGAAAAACAAATTTTTTCAAAAATGGGTCAAAAACGGTCCTTTCAGGGTCCGCAGCCACCATAAAAAACACAGTTTTTCTCTACTACAGTTCAACATAAGTGGCTCAAGCCGTTCACTGCTTCATGAATCTGAATCCATGTGAGTGTGAGCTTCACACGCATTCACATTCATGAGCCCAGATCTACTTACAAGCTCAGATTCATGAACAGTATGTTATCTTCTCATTCACTGTTAGTGAGTGCAACTCAGATTCACACTCACTATTGCATACAATAGGCACACTCACGTCTCATATTTTTGGTAGTGGCTCAAAACCCTCAATGGTGTTCTCTGGTATGGAGATAGATGGCACCTTGAGAAGAGGTATTTGTTTATAAGTGGGTAGCATTAGGTCCCTTACTGGAAAATAAGTTACCTTAGCTAAACTAATCCAATGATTTTGATGAAATTCGGCATGGAGTTATGCTTATTGAACTCTAATAAAGAGATAGAGATAGAAATAGGGCAACAAACAACATTTTTATACCCTATACCGAGGATATATTCACTTTGTCATTGCGTTTGTAACACATAGAAGGGAGCGTGGCAGGTATGGAAAGTATATATGTATATTCTTGATCAGCGTCAACACCTGAATTGATTTAGCGATGTTCGTCTGTCTGTCTGTTCGTCTATTGAAATCAAGTTCACGGGAAAACCAAGAAAGCTAATTGAATGAAACTTCACAAACTGGTTACACCTTCAAGGTTACAAGATGCCTGCAAATCTTGTTATTGAAAATGGGTGAAATCGGTTCACGGAAAAAGTTGCAGCGATTTTGATGAAACTTGGTGATTTGATGCACATGTGAACAAGTTTAGGCTTAGGCTAAGTTTCAATTTTCTAAAGGTCCATACTGGGGCGTGGCACAGCCCTAAATTTTAACCTTTATCACACCATATCTCGTAATCCATGCAAGATATTGTGATGAAATTTGGTAAACGGATACATATTAAATATACATTGAATTTTGATTAAGTTGGGCGGAATCGAATAATCGAATCGAATAAAAATTTTATAAATGATGCCGCTGAAAGCAGCCATCAATACAAGCTCATCCATTTTACTGCAAAAACTCGTTGAAAGGCGTGCCACAGCCCACAATATTTATAAACGCTATATTAAGAGAACTAAAAACGTTATCATTATGAAATTTAAAAAGGCAGGTATACCTGCTAGAAGGTATGTTTTTGCAAAAATTTGGTGTAATGGAACATGTTGGCGTGGCACCTCCCATACAAACAAAAAACGTTTAATGTTATAGACAGTGTACTATGAAAGTAGTCTTCATAAAATTTGGCTTAGAGGTGTCGGCTGCTATGGACATTGAAATTAAATGAAAATTGACGGGATTTCAGTAGTGGGAGTAGCACCTCCTATATTATTTTAAGGATGTAATAGGGTCAGAATACGCGAAACCGACATGTCTGAATCATGAATCTTTTAAAAAATTTTTCCGTACACTAAATTCCGATTTATATAAAAAACTTTGAAAAACATTTCAAACATGTCGGTTTCGCGTATTCTGACCCAATAGCTACATTAATTGAACTATTGCAACAATTGATATGAAATTTAATTTCGGTGGGTTAATTGGTATAAGGTATATTTGAATCAAAAGTGGGCGAAATAGCACCAGTGGGCATAACACACATATGCAAGTAAATATGTGATCAATCATACTAAAATTTGGTGAAACAGTGTTGTTGCTTATGGAAAACTATTTCTGGATAAAAATCGGACCATATCACACCAGTGGGTGTGCTACCGCCCTAAATTTAAGACTAATTACGGCATATATCGCAAACTATAAGACCTGTTGGGCTAATATTTGGTATGTAGGCGGAATTGGAGAAGTGGACGTGGCACATTTAAATTTCTTAGTTTTTATTTAATTTTTTTCAATATTTTCCATATTCTTTTGACTTTATCAAGCTTTTAACTTTTTCCAATATATCTTTTTCAGCAATTTCGAATTGTTTCATCGTTTCTTAACCTCTTTCAACTTTTTTGAGCATTTTCATATTATTTCGACAGTTTTAAGCTTTTTTCTACATTTTTCATATTCTTTCGACATTTTGAATTTCTTTCAACTTTCTTCAATTGTTTCCATATTTTTTCGAATTTTTCAGTCTTTTACAACTGTTTCAACATTTTTCAACCTTTTTAACATTTCACATTTTTTTGACTTATTCAACCTCTTCAACGTCTTTTAACATTTATTGAAAAGGGACTTTCAGTGCAGCGTAGGGTATGTGTGTTTCTGTCTGGCCGAAGATAACACCTTAATTTGTTATTTATGAAAACTCTTTTTTATATTAATTTTTTAATACCAAAAACTATTCAAGGTGTACTACTTAGGTAATAAACTTTACATAAAATATTTTTTTTGCAAGCTCTAAAAGAAATAAGTGTGCCAAAATAAGCTGCCAATTTCAATAAATAGTCAACTTTATCTAACCATCTATTAATTTAGATGTTCGAATCACGTTTAAGGTGTAAAAAGAAAGGCTTGAAGAAACACTATATATACTTTGTGGAGTAAATAAAATAAGCGAAATGTAAAGAAGAATTGACAAATTTGTAGTAATCAATTAAATGTCAACAAAAAGCACATTTACTAAACACAAAAATTTTAATATGCATTTACATACACATGTACATATGTATGTATTTATGTATACCACATTTTTAAAAAAATTATCAACTTTATAGAATAACACTAGCTTACAGCCAAAATAAACTTTGAACACGATTATTCATTTCATATGTAAAATTGGATGCCGATTCCGAAAATCACATTATTATTTTTTTTTCAAACACGTCGTTTTCGAGATATCGGTCATTTTCAGTTTTTGGACCAAAAAAAAAAGATGGTTCAACTTAATTACAAATATCTCAAGAGCTTATATTTATATTTGAAAATTATGTATATCAAATTAAAGGTAATTAAATTTTCACTTTACTTTTTGATGGGTTTGTTAGTTTCGGCGAAATAAATTGATTTCTAAAAAAAATTTTTATTTTTTTCGAAAAAAGGAAAAAAAAAATCAAAATCAACTGCAAATTTATATAGGAAAAAAAGTTTTAAAATCATTTTGTGCTTTTATATCTTAGTATGTATATATATTTATGAAGAACTTAAGATACTATTAAAGAAAATCGATGAAGAAATGGAAAAGTTATACAAAATTGAACGAAAAATTACCGAATTGCATTTTTGCCTGTTTTTCCATTTTTTAAATTTTATTTGTCATATTCTGTATATTACATATAATAATATATGTATATATTAGGGTGGTTCTTAGAAATTAAATTGGGGACGCCCCCTCAATCGGTTCGAAATAGGATAAAAAAAAATTAATCTAAAATTTTTGTTTTTAACCTCTACCGACCCTATTTCAAAGTGTAATTTAACCTAAGCCAACATTTTTTAAACTATTTTTTCTTGACTGGCTTTTAATTTTGAGAAAGATTATATTAAAAAAATGTATCATACCTTTAATTTTGTTTAAATATAAATATTAGCTCTTGAGATATTTGTAATTAAGTGGATCCATCCTGTTGTTTTTTTTAGTCCAAAAACCGAAAATGACCGATATATCAAAAACGACGTGTTTGAAAAAAATAATGCGATTTTCGGAATCAGCAGCCGATTTTACATTTAACCTAAAGTTCAGAAATTTTTTAATTATTTGTAAACTAGTGTAATTAGTTAATTTATGAAGCCAATGAACTAACTGCAACCACAAAAGTTGTAAACAAAATTCGATTTCTTGCCCTGATTTATTTAGCTTTTTTTTTCATGCACAAACACGTTTGGAACGCACTCTTTATATGTGTTGTGAATTTTGATCTGCGAACTTTTGTTGCCACATGAATCCAGTTACAGACCAAAAGAGGATTTCATTTGATTTTGGGTGTTTTAAAGGCTTAGAAAAAAATCATTCAGTTCAGTTAGATTTTGTTGGGCAGCCGAGCAAGATTTGAAAAGAAAAGAAATTTTAATTTTTATTGTGAATTTTTTTTCAGTGCTAAAAATTAACATGTAAGTGAAATCTTAAATTTAAAGTGAAATTAAATTTGTGGCATTATAATGTTGTGAATATGTCGATTTCCATTCAATAATTGAAACTTAAAATTTCTAAAAAGAATATCAAATAAGTCGGCTTAGATCATTATGATTTAGGGTGTTATCTAAAAAATCGAGAAACTAGGTCAAATATTTTCAGAAATCGCCGAATTTTTGTCTTGAAATCCAAATATCTTTTGATTTGAAACACCGACATTTTCGGCTTGAAAACTAACGAATGATTATCTTACTAAGTATATTAGTTAAGTTTGCTATATGTATAGAAATAAATAACTAAAGAAAATTATATTAAGGGCATAAGAATTAAAAAAAAAGTTAAGCACTACGAATCATAGTCTACAATAGAATCTTTGACGTAATAAAGCATTTCACTAAATAATAATTAATTACACAGGCCTATAGAAAAAGTCTTGAAGTTGGAAGCTGAGTATCATAGCGTGTGTTTTTTCATGTGCTCAAAAAAACATTAAATAAAAAATCCTCCAATTGACGAATTTTCCGAAATTTTTCAATTTCTACAAGGCCCCCAAATTTGAGGATTGGCCTCTCTGGAATTAGAAAAACGAACTCAAATGGTAATTTTTCTAAAACAAATGTATGCACCATTTGATTGGGAAACTGCGATAAGCAATATTAGATATCACAAGTTGTGGTTTAGTACCAATCAATGAAAAAAATAATTCAAAATTAATTTGGAACATCATCAAAAAGATCCGGATACTTATGAGGTCTGTTTTCATTTACTTTTCGAACAAAACAAAAAACATTTACCTAATAGATGTGAAAAGACCAAAAATACGCCTCAAATGATATCCAATATCGATTTCAACGCCACGATATATGCAAACAATTTTTTTTTTTTTAAATGCCCAAAGACAGGCTCTTCGAGTGTTTGGTACTGATTGCGGCTAAAATGCATCGCCCCCATCGTATCGTGAAAATTTTGTTTATTGCGATTGCAAAAATTGATTCATAAAAATGAGCAAATGATTCCGAAATCATCCTCTTTGGAATTAAACTAAAATTTTCAATTCAAAATTTCGATTTCTGGGTAGGAATCTACATAGGAATCAATTATTTTTGACATGGATTTGGAACAGAATAGAATTAAAGATATTGAACTATGAATTATAATTGCTGGAATGGAATCGATAAAGACTCAATTTCGATCTCAATTTGAGAGAGCTCCCAAGTTTTAAAATCACAAGATAATACTGTTCAAAAAAATATTGGTTGTGATGTCTTGCCAATGAGATATCGACATTTTTAACAAGCTGTCCAACAAAATTTTTTCATTTCAGGTATTATATCAAAAACCTGTTGGGTTTGATTTCATTTTTGACAACAGTAACTACGCTGTTAGCTTACCGCTTTGATCCATATTATTCAGAGGTGCGACACGTAAATGCATACCCACATAAGGAGTTGATTAAAGTTTATGAAGCCCGAAACGTAGAGTTTGGATTTCCGAGTGAACGTGATTATCGTGTGGCATTGGGAAATGGAAATTACAACCCTGACAGTCCAATACCCATAGATGTCGATGTCTATTATCCACGTAAGTTTTTTATAAACAAAAATTACAAATAAGGAATAACTCTGATTCAAATACTTATAGCCAGTGGTGAAAAACCAAAAATCTTCGTTACATTGCCACGTTTTGGAAAAGGTGTTCCATACTCACTAGCCGTATTGACCGATGTGCAAAGGCCAAACGGTTCTGAGTTACAACCATATCCCAACTATCAATGGCATAATACACACGGCAAAAATTGTGATGGACTTACGTCTGTTTATCGTGTAATAGTAAGTTATGGCAATTTAAATTCCATTGAAGTTTCATATTAAATGTGATTTTTTTTATATTTAAAGATAGATCCTTGTGGCCAAATGTGGGTGCTGGACAGTGGTGAAATTGAATATGTGCAATATTGTGCGCCACAGCTTGTTGTCTTCGATTTAACAACAGATCAATTGGTACATCGCTATCGTTTACCGGAGGCGGCATTTAAAACTAAAGTGAGCCGTTTTGTTACTCCAATGGTTGATATTGCTGATCCGCCTCCATATGGCAACTGCCAACAAGCATACGCTTACTTGGCCGATACCAATGGCAATGGTATTGTAGTCTACGATATGGTAAATGATAAATCATGGCGCATTGAAAACAAATATACCTATCCAGATCCGGATTGTGGTACTTTTACCATAGCTGGAGAAAGTTTTGAGTTGACGGAGGGCGCTTTTGGCATGACCGTAACGCCGCATGGCCTTGGTATTGAACGCATGTTATACATGCATTCCCTGGCTAATGATGCACTAGTTGCGGTACCACTTGATGTGGTGCATAATTCATCCTTGTGGGGTAAAGGTATTGATTCGGCCTTAGATCAATTCGTACTGCTGGGCAAACGAGGTGTGCAATGTGGCGCATCTGCTATGACTGCATCCGGTTTTCTTATATGCGGTTATATGGAGCCAATTGGTATCTTCGCTTGGAATATTCGTACTGCCTTCGAGCCACAAAATCAAGTCTTATTGGTTGAAAACCGAGACACTTTACAATTTGCAAGCGGATTGAAAGTGGTGCGTAACTTAAACGGTAAAGAAGAGGTCTGGATATTATCGAATCGTATACAGAAACTTTTTGGAGGAACTGTAAATTACAATGAAATTAACTATCGAATACAGCGTTGTGGTGTAGATGAACTACTGCTGGGCAAGTCATGTAAAGCATAGACTAAGCAGATAACATTTGTGGGCATTTGATAAAGAAGCATAAATGGACTTCTGCCAAAACTGATCGAATATTTAATTTCGCATTATACTATATACTCCTATAAGAATTGGAAAGTGGTATCTTGCTACCATATGTGTATATATCTTATTTATTTTGAAAATTGTCTAATAAAGCAAATAATTCCACCCAGTATGCTTAAGGCAAGGGCTTATTATATTGGCTTTTCTACATTCAACATTCAATTTTTAGATAGATTCTGCGAACAAAATTTTGCATTTTTTCAGCTATAAATTATTAAGGAGTATAAAATATAGGATTCGATAGAGTTATGCTATTATGAAATCGGGATGTCTTTTGTAGTTAGTGAGTGTAAAGAACGTTTATTTAAAAATAAACTCAACGTTATAGGATACAACGTATACAGAATTTGAATTCAGAGACTATAATTAAAACGTAATTCGATCCGAGTAACGATAAAAAAAAAATTTATTATCGCTGTATGGAAGAATACATACCACAAATCATCATAACCCAATCAAATCTTAAAGTAGTTTTTTATCGTGGAGTTGATATTTGCAGAAATAAAAAATATTCTTTTTTCATTAATTTTAAACTGAATTTCGCTGAACACGAAAAATTTGGCCATCACGTCTTCGAGAAAATGGGGCTTGAAACTCCCAAAAAAGTAATTTTTGGTCGCTTTTGAAAAACCGTGGGCACTGAATCCACAGTAGCTATGGAATAGTGGAGGGTTTTTTGATTTCGATACGCAGGGACCATTTATTTTGTGAGGTTTGATAAAAAAATGCTTGAGCCAAAAAATTAAGGGGATCAGAGGGGGGTAAATGGCGTCTCATCAAGGTCAAAGTTGAAAAATTTGGGAGATTTTCAGACAAATCATCCCATAGCTGCCCATTGAGCGGTAGGTTGTAAGACCGACCCTCAATAATTTTTCATGTCCAACATTTTTTTCGAACATACTTACCTCCTTTCTCCAACCCTTTAGGGGTTCCCATACAAAAATTAAGTTTTTATGAAATTTACCTAGATGATTCAAGTTTATGCCACACCCAATTTATTCTTCCCAACATTTCTTCACAATATACTAACCCCTATCTTTACCCCTTAAGGGGTTCCCCATACAAATTGAATTTCTTACGGAACTTAGCTCCTTCCAACCCTCCAAGGCGCTACTAAATGGTTGGTTGCTATTACCAATCCCCATTAATTTTTCACACCTATAATTTTTTGAAGAACTTACCCCCTTTCTGCTCCCCGCTTTATTTTTCCTAAACAAACAAAAAAACAAAAAATAGCCACCATTATTTTTTAAAGAAATGTAAATGTTTCGTTGAATCATATTAATTGAAAATTGTTTTTCTTTTTCAATTCGACACAGGACGTTGCTATATTCCTCTATTAATTTTATGCCTCTTTCGGCAACATCATTGACTACATGCAATTTAGACACGATCTCTTCCGCTTTCTGGTAGTCTTCAAGTTCTACGAAAGTTTCTGTTTCGGTAGAAATGAAGTCTGTCGGCAATTTGAAGCGTTTAAAAAAGTTTGATGTCTCAGACGTGACGAAATGGCTTAAGTCTTTTGAGTTCAGTTCCTTATTCAATTGCTTCCAATCCAATTTTACTCTTTGAAACGTGGAAATATAAACACTTCTGGGCCAGACGTTTTACCAAATTTGATTTCGAACACTTCTTTTAATACAAATGAATCCTCTTAGGACACACTGGAAGCAAAGAAAAGGTAGGAATAGTCAGCCAAATTCCGTATGAAATTCAGATGTATGGCGAACCCTTTAAAGGAATGCTCTGAAGAAATGTTGGGAAGAATAAACTTGAATCTTCTAGGGGCATCCCGGTAGCATTGGGAACATTGGGAGTACATTTCATAAAAACTCCACTTTCGGAAACCTCCCAAAGGGATGGAGAGAGGGGGTAAGTGTGTTTGAAAAAATGTTGGGGATGAAAAATTATTAAGGGTCGGTCCTACAATCTACCGCTCTATGGGCTACTCCTGAGCAGCTATGGGCTGATTTATCTGAAGATCTCCCCAATTTTTCAACTTTGACCTTGATGAGCCGCCATTTACCCTCCTCCTATCTCCATAATTTTTTGGCTCCAGCATTTTTTTATCAAACCTCACAAAATAAACGGTCCCAGCGTATTCCATAGCTAATCCACAGTCCTAGAATCTTCCAAGATATCTCAAATTGAAGCTTGTTATTTTCCCAACGCTATATCTTGACACCTAAGGCAGACTTTTTACATTTTAGTAAGTCAGTTTTTTTTTTGTAAAATTTCAACAAAATCGGATATAAACTCTGTGCGCACCGTTTACAGGTTTGAGCTAGGAAGCTCAAATATTGAGACAACTATTTTCGAACCTCAAGCTAAAATATAGACTAAAAAAATAAGATACATCTACAAAATTTTCAAAATAAGCACCCTAATATACACGTACAGTGACCGAATAAAGTCTAGATACACCTTTTTGCGAGATTGGGAATCCGAAAACATAATGGAAAAATGTAATGATGCAGTTTTGTTGGAAACTCTATTTTAATGATAATGAGCAAAAAAAAAGTTCTTCAATATAAATTTAACAGAATATCTGAAAAAAACACAAAAAAAAACGAGTGACAAAAGTCTACATACACTACGTAACTTATGCCTTGAGCATCTTTTTAGAAAACGGTGAAGTACCATTTTTTTTTATATTTCATATCTATAATATGAGTCATACTTTGGTATAATGTACTTGATTGTGGTTTGGGCGAGATATTTGATTGAAAAAATCAAAAAAAAATTCCAAATGATTTTTAAGATATTGGACTTAAGTCGGTCAACAGTTCATACGATCATTAAAAATTATGAGGATATTGATTCCATTGAAAACAAGCCTCATATAGTAGAGGCCACTCAAAAGGACTTATCTTGCAGTGATGTCAGCTTGATTTTAAAAGAAGTGGGCAAAAACCCAAAAGTCAGTGACCCAAAATTTCTCGAACACATAGCAGATCAGTGTATGGATCCACGCACGATTGAGAAAACTTCGAACAGCCACTCTTTCTATAGTAGAACACCACGCGAAAAACCTCTCATTTCTGAGAAAGAACCGCAAAATTCGCTTCGAGTTCGCCAAACAAAGTAAAGGAAAAGAATCGACTTCTGAAAGCAAGTTTTGTTTTTTGATGAATCCAAACTCAACTTATTTAATGGAAGAGCAATAGTCGGGAGAAAGAAATATGCGGTTTTTCCCGATCTCGCAAAGGTCACGTATGTGACCTTAAATATTTTACTTAATTTATTTATTTGCGATATTTGACTACCATCGATAAATTTTGTCTATATTGACATAAATGAAACAATCGTATTTATGGCCTAAATACGTATATTGAACCTTAAATTTTAGTTATTCAGAAAATAAACTCATCATCACACGTTAATGCAATCAATGTGACTTATTTTCAAATAAAATGTTCTGTAATTAATTTCGTTAGGATTGACCGTTCCAGTATTATGTTTCTGAAATAAAAAAAAATAAAGATTGTAAGTCTTAAATTATTTAGAAAAAATGACAACCTAAAGTTATGCAATAAATTTTGTCATATCTTACTTTCAATTAGTAAATTTTGGCTGTCCGATAGTTGGACGACTTTTGTTTTTGTTTTTATTCTTCTGATAGTTCGATGTCTAACTTTTTTCATTAAAAAAAGTAAAATATTCGACTATCGAACGAATAAACTAAAAAAATTTGACTGTCGACGGATTAATAAAAAATTAATCATTCGACTATCGGATTACTAGACACTCCGATAAATTGAAACCAAAATATTACCTGCAAACGATTGGACACCATGAATAAAATCTCCTTCTTGGTTTTTGGATCCCTGCGTACTTTCATGCCGGCAACGAATTCTAGATATACACTATCCTCGATACTAGTGACTCGTTTGAAATACTCAATACTATATGGATTTATTGGGTTCCAACAAAAAACTGCCAGTGGATCCATTAGGGTGAACCAAATGTTGCCTCTTTTGTCTATAGCCTCAGTGGGAGATTGAGTTGGACGTTCACCGATACTTTTAAAGAACTTTTGCGGCAACGTTGTATTGAAACTCCAAAAAACCCTGTTGGTAATTAAAGCTGATGGTACCGCAAACTCAGCATGCGCAGCAAATGCATGGCCATACAGCATCTTATTAGCTGCAATCAATTAAATTAAATAAAACAAATTTACATACCAATATTTTAACTTACGGCTAACTACCACACTGTATAAGCCATCGATAAAATTAAATGTTTCACCAGCTATTGTTGTCGGAAAATACTGGGGATCTGCTTTATAAAAATCACTTATGGTTCGCCAAGTTTGTTTTGTTTTTTCGTCAAAAACTATTAGGCCGGGTCCACGCGCATCAAGTAAAAATGCTGTCGATCTACCGCAAGACTTACCAGGCATCAGCGTTATGCTATTAAATATCGATACTTCTGGTGTGTACTGTGTGCTGGGAATTTCATGCTTAAAAACCATTTGATTTGTTTTCAAATCGAAAACAACAATTTTAGGAGCACACTTTTGAGTAGGAGGACTTGCGGCAAAGAAGTCACGGCCTGAGTCCATAAGCCATACTTGATTGCAACGCTGATCAATCTTTAAAAATAAAAACGATTGATTTTTAATTTTTAAAAATGTAGTCATTTCCATATTCAGTTCACTAGTATATTACCCAAAAACGAAACACAGCAAAAAGTTTATCACAAGTACGATTTAAGTGCCATTCCATGCTAGGATATGCTTTTAAAAATGGTCCATTTGGTGTACCATCCAGATTATTAACTTCTGCAAAAGTAAATGGTATATTTCTACCAACACGTGGTATAGCGAGAAAGCTTCTCCATTCGCCATTCTTATCGGTATATACATCGCTATCATAGGGACGTTTCATGCCCGCTTCAAGGTAGTAACCCTTTTCAATAGCATACGCCATTTGTTCTGCATTATCAAACTGAAATACCAAATTTTTCCACTGATCTACTAAAATAACGCCATTATTTTCTGTTGCTTCAAGTGGATGTAGCAGATTTAGTACAAAATAAAGGCACACACTCGAAAATATCAACCGTTTCATGATTTATCCTATAATAAGGAAGAATTTATTTTATTATCGATACTTTCTAGCGCTTAAATCAGACTAAATGAAATTCGTTATTAAATTATTTACTTAAATTGGATTACTCATTATAAGTACTATATTTACCTGATACGGCAGTGAGTTGAATTACCTTTCGAAATAAATTGCTTAAAATTGATTGTTCTTGTCAAAGCACTATGCTGACCTGATTAAAACCAGCGGAAAATCATAAAAAAAAGGTTTTCTCATTAACACAATTTGTTGAGACAATATAAATAATATGCGAAAAAATTAGTAGCAAGAAATAAAGGTCCATAAAGTATTTGTTTTGGAAATATTTCATTTTCAATTAGTTGTGGCTAGTATAACACAATATATGAAAATCTCTAAAGACAAAAAATTAAACTTGAAACGTGAAACGAATTCATCCAAAAAATCAACTCATTATGTACTAACATTCCCAGATTTTAGATCACATTGGACTTGTCTTCTGCTTATTCCTAAATGTTGCAAGTTGATTGAGGTAGCAAGAATAGACAGGGTTAGTAACGAGTTTTATAAAGAAAGATCTCTTTGCTGCGAAATTCCTTTATCTTCTCGAAAATCGACGCTTTCGGAACGTGGCACTTTCTAAGAAAGGCGACGCTAATAGTGTCTCTAACTTTAGAGGACTTTCGCTATTGGGTACGTTGTACGAAATTTTCAAGTCAAAACCTGGGGCCTGGTTGGAATTGAAAAACTTCTTAAAAAGCCAGGAATTGGATGATTTTTGTTGCATGATCTTAAATTATTTTTAATGAGCAAAAAATTTTTGTAATAATTTTTTTCCAAAAAATATTATATAATGTTAAATATATAATATTTATACATTAAGAAGATTAGTTAATACAAGCAAGTTTTACAAAAATATTATCACAAAATTATAGATGAAATTTGAAAGTAAGTACTAAATATAATCAGTTCAGCACTTTTCGAACTTTTTGAAGCACGAATGTACTTTGAAACAAAAATTGTTGCTCCTCAGAATGCTATTAAGCATATGTTTACAGAAACATATTTGAAAATGGAATGCCGACAAGCATTAGAGTAGAAACCTATGGATAGAAGGAAACGCTGACACTCATAATAATCTTGGAAGCGATTGCTTGATAGCGAAATTCTTGAGTCAAGTATGGATGGAGAGGACTAAAGGCTTTCGCTATTGACCAAACACGACGGAATAGTTTTGTGGAGGCCCTATGCTCTGCGATAATATAAAAGACATAGATATTGTACTATGTGCTTTAATATTCGATTGATTTATAAAAGCGAAGAACTTTTTTTTGCGGACTAGTTTGTGATCTACACATATATAGCTTTAACACTCTGTCTTCGGACTAATAGAAAGAAAAAAACACTACACATTGCTTATAACGCCAAAAATAAAGTTTTTGTAAAAGTTTACTAAGGGTTTACTTAAACCATTGAACTACGCCAATTCTCAGCATAAAAGTCAAGTAATGAAAATAGTGAAAAATAGAAATTTTATTTTGTAAGTGTGTTCCCTTACCAGATCCAGTGTCCAAAGTTTGGAAAATAAAATTATTTTATTTGGTTCAATCAATCCCTTTAAGAGTGCTACTGTTTAATTTTTGTTAACCTTTTATATAGGAGATACCATTGTAAAATACAAAAAATTTATTTTTTCTTACCTTAGAAACTTTTGACAATCAATTTATTGCTTTATCTTTTCAAGACAATTTGTCGGCTACTGCTGATTTGAAACTCGTGCATAAATTTATATATCTGCAGATAAGCCCTCCAATTGTTAATTTTAGAGCAATAATAAATCATAGGTACATATTTGTTTAAAAACTTTTGTTTTAACAGTTGTTAAATAACTGTGGAATTGTTGCGTTAAGAATGATTTCTTATATTTTTTTTTTTTGCTCTTAGAGGAGAAGTACCTACGCCCAGTTCCTTAAACTTATCCAAAATCTTAAAATGTATGTGAAGAAACTTGTTGATATTGCTTCAGGTTTTGTAGTTGTAATACGTCGTTCATCAGTGGCTGCCTGGTCGCTGAGTCGCGAAAGGTTGGATTGCATATCGGACAATCTTGATGACAACAAGGCGATGATAAGATAACTCTTAAAGTCGCATTGTATCCAATGATGTCCGATTAAAAACAGCAGGGGGGACAAGAGGCAACCCTCTTTTACACCTACATTTGGTTCGATTGGCAATGAAAGGTTGTTGTTGTGGACGAGAAGGCATTTAGAGCTGTCATAGTACGCCTTAATGATGCTAGTAAGTTTGATAGGAACATTCATTATTTCCAGTCTGTTTCAAATTAACACTCTATATATGTATGTATGCTATCAAAGGCAGCAGTAAAGTTAACGAAACATATGTGACAGCTCTCTCAAGTTTGCTTTGAATGATTAAGGATGATTTTAGTCAGTAATATGGAGGATTAGCTCAGGACCGTGATTCCTATGTAATTTTTGCCAAAGATGAGGTCACTTTCTTTTAAGGAATTTTAATAACCAAGCCCTCAGGGCATTCGACAGGAAGTCACTCATCTTTGCAAATTGATTCGAAAAGCGGAAGAAGTAGTTGGGTATTTTAAGTGGAATTATGTAACTCTTAATGCTTCGGCTTGGATACTGTCGTTACTTGGTGTTTTGTTAAGCTTAAGTTGTTCGATGGTCAGTGTTATCTGTTCAAGGGAAGGTGGTTGGCTGGAAATAACCGATATGATTCTGGATGTGCTTGCTTGTGAGTGTGCTTTGAGATATTGCATGTTCCGTTCTTATCCGCGTTCATATCATCTGGCTAATTGCTCGGGATAGGATGCTAGTAGTGTGTCGATCTTATTTTTAACTGGACACGATGTGTTGATAGATTTTCCCGAAAGTGTTTTTGTAATGCTGTAGAGCTCAATTAAGCTGTGGCAAAGAACCACTTAATATGTTTCTGCCGCAAGACCATTAGCTTGAACCCTTTTATCGTCTCTGCAATTGTGTTTCACATACTTATGGAGTTCTCTTTCAACATTTCTATAAAAATCAGAATAGTCATTTTATTTTTGCAAATTACATGTGTCCTCTAATTTTTTGGTAGTAGTTACTCGTATATTATTAACGTTGACTTGATTTTACGATTTTGCCGAAGAGATTTGATAAAGTTTCGAAAGTCTCTGGATCTAATCACCAACGTTGGCAACTCTATTTATGTATATGCCAACTCTTTGTTTAATTAGTTACCTTCGTTCTTTGTGCTGCCTTTGATTTCATCCCGCACACAATTTTCAGCTATGGAAAATTGATCTCTGGAGATAATAAAAGAAAACAATTTAAGAATTACAATATCAGGCAAACAAATGAAAAGGCTTGGCCGATATCTCGATCTCGGTTATAATGTAGTACTAATCGTACGTATAAGCAATAAATCGTAGGATAAAAACTATATTATCGCTGAAACGAAGATGTCGGCCAGACCATTTTTTATAATATGATTTTTTAAAAAAGCTATATCGTTGCACTGATGGTAACAATCGTTTTGTAATTTGGTGCTAGGATGTATATTATCTAAGCTAAGCACCTCACGAAATGTGGACAGGATCACACAACGGTACGTGGCACCTTTCATACAACAAAAACACTTAAAACAATGTATCCGACAACACATGCGATTCAATGATAAAGTTGTAATTGCAATACAAGCAATAAGTCTGCAAAATGGACCATCTTCAATTTTGAAGATTGAGGTACGGCGTCAAAGGACTTACACTTAGAAGAGTTTTGGAATAGGACTCTTAAGATAAAAATGGTTTGGATGAAAGTATGATTCGAGTCTTTATGATAAGCTATTTATGTTTTCCTCACAGCAACGCAACTGCCAGAAAAATGTTTTCCTATGTAAACTTGATTTTCCCAGGTAAAATTGACAAAAGACCGAAAATGCAATTGTTTGCGTACAAAAACGGTCAATGCCATATTTATAGCAAAAGAAGTTACGGAAGGTACTAACTGCGAAAAATTGGTGCCACCAAAAACACTTTTATTAAAATACAGGATTATTAACACAAATGTGAACACAAGACTAGCTGTTTATTTAATATTTAAAATACTGTTTTAATGTTTATTTAATATTTTGCCAACGAAAAAGACTGTTTTTTGTTTATAATGTTTATTTAGTACTTACCTAAATAAAAAAAGAGATTGTTATATCGCTCCGTCTACACAATAGGGCCGCAAATCAAAATAACGAGTTTTCGAGTTATGTATGCCACCATATAGCTCATTGAGTTTTCTTAATTTTCGTCTCGCCACCATATTTCTAGCTCAATTAATAACTTCTAAAATTCATTTTTAGATAAGGAATATTTTGTACTGTATTTTTTCTTAACAAAACAACACCGCCTCATTTCAAAATATTAATATTTTGCTGTTAACATAAAGAAAAAACAATTAAAACAACAGAGCCTTAAATCGAAAAAGATATTTTTAAATATTTCCTTTTTAAATTTTAACAGTAGAAAATCAAAACAAGGCAGTATAGTTCTTATAAACCAAAAATATTTTCAATCAAAGTAACTGCAACACTGCCACATTCCCAAATACGTCAATGTTACTCTATAGATTTATGTAGCATTTCAGTTCAAGACTGTTATAGCTATAAATATGACTGTCTTCAAGTTCAGTGGAAAATTTCAGATTTCTTTAATCTCAATTTTCTCGAAACTTAAAATTTTGAGATGTGGCCCTCTTGTTCTGACGGTGCGATATGCGATATATGTATGTACATTAGGGTGATTCAAATTTTTTTTTTTACGTTTTTTTTAAGGTGCTGTTGCTTAAAAAGTAAGTTTATGATATGAAGAAAAAGTTCAAGAAAATTCAGTTCTGTAATGAGTTGGATCCCCTACAAAGGGTTGCAACCAAACAATATTAACCAACGGGTTTCAAATTCATGTCACTTTTAAATGGCTATAGCTTTGCAAGAAAACATCACAGATCACCACTTGAAAACTCATTTTAAAGGGCAAGGATGGTACTAAATGATGCTTTTGTTAAAAATAAGCTGATCAACGTTCTTTGAATCCTATACATGGCCTCGAAAGTAGACAAAAAACATCATGTTTCAGGTAATTAACCTTAAATATTTCAGAATTCCGACATGATGGGTCAATTCTGAGGCCAGATTCGGATTCAGCGTAAGAAATTACGTCAAAAAACTACCTTTTTCAGCTCAACAACACTAATCACTTATTCATTTAGATACCTTTTTTGTAAAAAATTATTTTTCCATACAATTTACATGTAAAACTAACAGGCTCCGGCGCCACCTTATAAAATTGAGTTACAGAGCTGAATTTTCGTGAACTTTTTCTTCATTTCATAAACTTACTTTTTAAGCAACAGCACCTTAAAAAAAAACAAAAAAAAAAATTTGAATCACCCTAATGTACATATATCAGTGATGTCGTTTGAGTTTTGTAGAAATGTACTGAATTGAAACTTGGAATGTATTTTTTAATGGGCGAATGTACTTTTTTAAAATGGTCTCCAAAATTTGCTAACATTTACTAAAAACACAAAAAAAAAATTACATTGGAGTTTTTTTACACATATTTCAGCAACGATTACTAAACAAAAAATAAATAAAAGATTCATTCTCATCATTCGATTCTTTCACCAAAATGTGCTAAGTTTTTCTAAAAAAATAAACAGAAAAAGCGTATTATTAGAAATATTTTTTTTATTATTTTTATTTAATTCATTATTTAATTCCATAGATATTTTACAGTACATAAGATTTTTACAATAATTTATATAACATAAATTGAATAATGACTATATTCTGTAGTTTTTTTTTTTGTTTTTTTAAAGAAAACTAGTGGCGAATACAGCTTAAGTAATAGCTAATATAAACAATTCATTAAAAATTGAATTTATCGGGTCAACATTAATTTAAATTCTGCGAGATTAAGTTATAAATATTTAAGTAGGTATTAAATAATAAAATTTAAATAGTAAAAATTTAAAGCTATGAAACTTTAAAAATTAAAAAAAGAAAAAAAATTCAAAATTTGAGCACTTTTATTTTTGAAATTCATAAATGGACTAGCTTTGAATTGAAAGTAAGGAGTTAATTTCACAATAATTTTTGTTTATAAGCCATGATTTCACCTCCTTCAGAAAAATATTGACACTCCTAAGGCATCTAATATTGTCAGGAAGTTTGTTATATAACCTGGGCGCTGCTGAGCAGTAAAAATAATAAAAATGTTGAAGGGAATGTGAAGGTGTTATCGCTAAGTTTTGGTTGTTCGTCCTCAAATTGTAGTTTTCGCAACTTCAATTTATGAGATAACCATTATTATTATTATCAATGTACCGGAAATGTGCTGAAATGTATTAAAAAATTTTCGAATGTACTGAGGCATATTTTTCACTGTGTAATTACACCAAATAGTCTAGTGGTCTAGGGTGAAATCGCATCATCTTGGCGGCCAACGTACTGCTCCAAAACGTGAGATTAATTGCTCATCAAACTGAAATCATTTTCCCATAATTTTTGCTCACACATTTTTCCTTATTTGCATTTTTGTTAATTTGAGGACTAAATAAAAATAACGATAAATAACGATTAGCTCAAGAGCCGGCTGTAGAAAAGTCAAGTGTATAAGATTGCACCATGCGACCTATGCCAAATGATAGAACTCGAAGAGGCCTAAATAGAATACATGGGATTGCATTGTTGAATCCTGTCCCAAACATGGGTTTCCACCGGTTTTTTGGTCAATTTTCATTAATGAAGATAACAGCATGAAATTTGTGACAAATGATATCGAAGAGCCTAAATAAAATATATAGGGTTGCTTTGTCGAATCATGTCCTAAGCATTAGTTGACACCCGTTTTTGGGGTCAACTTTTCTTAAATGAGTGGCAACCCATGTTGGGACATGATTCGACAAAGCAACCTTATATATTCAATTTAGGCTCTTCGATATCTATCATTTGACACAAATTTCAAGCTGTTATCTTCATTAATGAAAATTGACCCAAAAAACCGGTGAAAACCCATGTTTGGGACAGGATTCAACAATACTATCCCATTTATTCTTTTTAGGCTCATCGAGCTCTATCATTTGGCATAGGTCCCATGGTGTAATCTTAATACACTTGACTTTTCTACAGCCGGTTCTTGAGCTAATCGTTATTTATCGTTATTTTTATATAGTCCTAACAAAAATGCAAAAAAGGAAAAATGTGTGAGCAAAAATTATGGGAAAATGATTTAAAAAATTATTTCAGTTTTTTTGTACTGTTTTTATAGCTCATTTGGTTTGTGCAAACAATTTATGGTTTCCAGCAGATAGTGCTGCTAGTCTCCATCAGTGGTTGGTTTGTGTATACACTAGGCTGTGATATTGCGATACTTAAATGTTGTTGTTATTTCAGTTCATTTATTAAAGCCTCTATAGTTCATCAGAACTTTTTTGTATGATGATAGCTTATAATTAGAAATACATCATTAAACTTTGTTCTTGCTTCGGCAGAACATATACTAAAATTGGAACGATACAGAGAAGATTAGCATGGCCCCTGCGCAAGGATGACACGCAAAATCGTGAAGCGTTCCACATTTTTTTGCGAAAATTTTCTTCCTCCACTTAAGGTTTTAAATTTTAGTTTGCATTTGATATCGTAATTCTTCGAAGTGTAGAAAAAAAGTCAAAAATTAAATGCAAAGCTCTAATACGTAAAATTAAAATTAATTGTGAAATACAACACAACATTAAATAAATAAAAAATAGATAACAGCAAATTATCAATGCAACAATTAATTTATAGGCCAGTCAACAAATTATAAAAATTGAGGAATAAATCGAAGCAAAGTTTTTTTTTCAGAAATGGTTTTCTTAAGCCTTACAATTATAACAATTAATGAATTGTACCCATAGAGGGAGGTCCGAATTATCCCAAAAAGGTCTGAGAAAGTGTCCCAAATGAGAAACAGTTTTTCTCTGATGTCTCTGTAAGCCATTCGTTCTACACAAAAGTGATCCAGGTAGTTTTTGCTGCTTGAACAATTTTCTTTAAAACATTTCCACGACTTTTTATTGAAGATGTTGCCCCTTTCACGTGAAGTGCCTTCGAATTTTGTATTGGATTTTTTGTGAATAGGTTTAAAAACAAAAAACCTTTTTAATAAAAGCGTTCAGGATTCCCGAATCTGATGAATGAAAGAAATTTTGGACTAAAATATGTTTCCATATGATCACACCAACAAACGGTTTTTGAAACAGTTACACACATGTAGATATAATTTTTTTTTTTTTTTTTTTTTTGTAGAAAGCCTGAAGCAAACATTTCAAATCAGAACTTCAACAATTTTGCCCTTTTTATATTATTTATTTTAATTCTAAGATATAGCTTTAAGTATAGACATAATATACTAAAAATTTCATAATGGGATCCACATTAATTAAGGAGAGAGATTATACTTAAGCAAGCTTCAGGTACCGTGATAAGTGCAGCACGTACAGTATTGTCCAAAACTAAAGCACCCCCTGAGTACATTTTTTTCACATCATAATTTTTTTTATGAAAACATCGATATTGAACCATATTAAGTATTTTATTTATCTATGACTTTATTATTGACAAACAAAATTTAAAAAAAATTCTGCGTCTCATAAATAAACAGTTAACATTAAAGGAACATTTTAAACCCGAAAACTTAACGGACAAAACTAAAGCACCCCCTTTTTTAATGATATACAAAAACTTTTAAAATTAGTACTTAGTTGCGAATCCTATATTCTGGACGACATACGCACCTCTTTAAGGCATAGAGGATATTAAACTTTTAATGATGTCCTGCAATATCCCTTCCCAAGATATTTTTAAAGATTGAGTAGATCTTCCGCGGTTTTTGGAATTTTCTCTGTTGATATTCATGTTATAGATATCCCACAAGATCTCAAAAGGATTCAGGTTGGAGCAGGCCAACCAAAAAGTTGTATCCCATTGCTCTGAAGCCATGTCTTACAAGCTTTAGATGAATATATTGGATCGTTGTCCTGATGCAACCTTCATTCAAGTGGCTTCTCTGCATAGGCATATGGCAGCATCACGTCTTTAATATGTCAATGAACATGAAGCGATCCATAATTTCTTCAATTGAATTGGCCCAATCCCTTGACCAGAAAATAAATTTTAGACCATTACACTGCCACCTCCACTCATTACAGTGGCTTTGCAATACTAAGAATTCAACCTTTCTCCTTTTGGCCTTGAAAATATCCTGGGAAGGGATGTTGCAGGATATCATTAAAAGTTTAATATACTCTATACCTTAAAGAGGTGCGTATGTCGTCCAGAATATTGGATTCGCAACTACGTACTAATTTTAAAAGTTTTTATTTATCATAAAAAAGGGGGTGCTTTAGTTTTGTCCGTTAAGTTTTCGGGTTCAAAATGTTCCTATAATGTTAACTGTTTATTTATGAGACGCAGAATTTTTTTAAGTTTTGTTTGTCGATAATAAAGGCATAGATAAATAAAATAAATACTTAATATGGTTCAATAACGATGTTTTCATAAAAAAAATTATGATGTGAAAAAAATGTACTCAGAGGGTGCTTTAGTTTTAGCCAACACTGTATGTTTTTCATTATGTGTTTACATCTGCTAGAAGTTCAATTAGGCCGAATATGAACAGATTTCAGATTCTCATTTTTTCGTCGTCAGCTACACATGAAATGCCCGATATGTATGTTTACACTAAACGATGCAGAAATGAACTTTGGAAATGGAAATTAACATTTTTATATTCAACATTTTTCTAAAAATCTGTACCACATTATTAACCTTCAGAACTTCAAAACCCGTTTCAAATTGTGTGCTCCTAAAATTGCCAATATATCATATTCTTAAACAAAACTTAATTTCTCTATCTTATCTTAAATTTCAGTGTCGCTTATATCAAATTTACCTTAGTCAACTGCCAAATTTCCATACGTTACTCTCAGGATATAAGTACATAAGTAAATATTCCATAGAAAGGAGTGTGGTAGGTACAGAAATGTAGATATATAAATTTTTGATAAGCGTCAGCACTTGAGTCGATTTAGCAATGTCTGTCTGTCCATGGAAATCGAATGAATAAAAATTAGTACATAAGTTACACATTCAAACATAACTTGCGGGTTTGAAAATGGGCAAAATCGGTTTATGGACACACCTACCGCCCATAGAAATTAAAAATTTAAGACGCTTTATTGAGAGAGCTATTTCGTGTAGTGAAACAAAATTCCTCGCAAGTGCTAGAAATAACTTGAACAAACTCTGGACCGGAAAAAGTTGACGGACTTCGACAGGAGGGCGTGACACCAAAAGCAAAAACTTCAAAACGCTATAGCGGGATAATTACTTAAGGCAATGAAACAAAATTTCACGCAAACAGTTGGATTGATTCGGAGAACCTCTGGACAAGAGCTAGGCGAATTTTCTTTTGTGAGGGTGGCAGTGTTGGGTATTTAAACTTCGGCCAGGCCGAAGGTAACAACTTTACCAGGTTATGTATTATATTCATTTTAAGCAATATCTAAAACAATTTGTTTTTTTTTTTTTGCTGTTACAATATTATGTTGATTTTGTGATTATGGGGTTCATTTCAATTCGTTGTTATTTTTATTTTAAATATATACATACTATGTACTTTCTCACATAAATCGTAAAAGTACCGTATTAGACTCACTACGACATGAATCTAATTCAACTTTTATGTAACCACAGAAGATTATTTCATTCATTCACCATAAACACAGAGCTTGACATCAGAGATGGGCGTGTGAGTGACATTTGACTAACGATCACGCACGCTCATAAGGATTTTTTTTTTTTTGATTCACGCTTCCTCACGTCGTTTTTGTATCTGGTGCTGACGCCATGTCGACGCATAACGTGCTTGAGGTTATTGTTGCTACTTTCCACTTTCGCCCATAACCATAAGTACATATGTCTCTTTTTAGTATGAGGAGCTTATCGTTGCCATTAGTTGGCTTTTAAACGCTTCGATCATTGTAATGTTAGTGTGCTTAGGAGGAAACCGCAACGGGCCCACATTATTATTTCACTAAAAATTTGTCGATTCATTTTGAGGCAAATTTGCTGAGAAGGAATTCAACTCCGACGCTGGGCCAGTGATGGTACATTTGTACTTTTTTCATTACGTTTGCGTCGTGAAAAATCGTCCTCTGTACATTGGACAAGTTTTTAGTACGTTCGGTACATTTAGCCCATTTGCAGTACTTTCGGCTCATCTTCAGTACATTTTCGCTACATTTCGACTATATCTAAAAATTTACCATCTTTTTTAGTAAAATTACCGAAAAATATTCCTGAGTAAACTTTGTTGACCTTGTTTCTATAACGGTGGAATATAATGCAGTTAAAACGGAATTTGTCATAATCCCTTATGATTACGTAGGAAGAAACTTCACTCACTCACGTTCACGAAAGTTTCATGCTTTTCTTATGTTCATGACGTGCTTTTTCGAGTTACGCACGGCACGCGTCCATCCCTAATTGACATTCATTCACTGTTGAAGCAACTTTTCATCATTTGCCTGTTAACACATGTACCTATCTATTACCAATCTATTTAACACACCGCAGCATTCAGTATTCTCGAAATTCCATCGGTTTATGACTTTACCAGTTCTGTCAGTCGTGTGGTTTGCTGTATACAATATTTACAAAACTCTTCCGAAGTGTTTGTTCTGATCTTAACTTGCATTTGCTGCTCTTTTGCGTTATTATGAATACGATGTTGTTACTGAAAAAGAAGCAACATTTGCTTAGCAAGTCTTGCACCACCAGCATGTCGTCGACAAACCAAGAGAATAACATCAATAGTCAATTAGAGTCTGTTAACGCCTAAGCAGTAAAAGTAAAACCCTAAGATCATTTGGTTGAATCGAACCTGAGAAGTTTTACTGCAGGCGATCACTATTGCCTCATGTTATAAAAGTAAAAGGTGCATATACCTGAGTTTTAGTCTTTCCGCTAAGAAGTTGCTGTGCAGACGTTGCGTGAAATCCATACGAAAAATAGAAATGTGCATATTAAAGTATTTAGTATTATACATAGCCGTGCTAATAAATGTTTTTGGAGTGCAGGCAGTAAAAGTGCAGAAAAAACCATTGGTGACATTGCACAAGTGGACCAATTTAAAATTAAGTTTTCCAACCGAAGCTGAACAACAATCGGCCATTAGATTGGGATATTACGTTCGAAATACACCGCTTCCGGTTGATATAGATGTTGAATATGGAGGTTAGTTTCGGTCCATACAAAGAAATTCCATATTGAAATTTTTGTATTTTTGTTTATTTCTTGTAAGATGATGGCTATCATCGAACATTTCTAACGATACCGCGCTTAGGTCCAGGTGTGCCATATTCATTGGCCGTTGTAGCGGATAGTGATAATCAAACAGTGTTAAATCCAAGAATAGTATCTTATCCAAGCTACGACTGGCACTCGAGTCATGGCGCCCACTGTACAGAAATAACATCGGCCATAAGGATATTTGTAAGTGTTGGTTATATAAAATGACATCGTTGTATGGCAACTTAAGCTGTTACTGAAAAGGTCCTCCATCATTTGCCTTCTAATGATTGCTTACTATTTTAGATTGATGAATGTTGGCGCTTATGGATCATCGATTCTGGTCAAATAAATTCGATACAATATTGTTCACCGCAAATATTAGCTTTTGACTTGGTCACCGATAAGCTTGTGCATCGTTATATTATTCCGAGCAGCCTATATACACCAGGAGTTTCTGTATTTACTGCTTTGGCTGTGGATGTAGGTGATGCAGAACCAAAAACTGAATGCCGTGACACAATGGTTTATATTGCTGACCCATGGGGATATGGCTTAATCGTTTATAACGCCTTAACTCAGAAGTCATGGCGCATAGAAGATGCCACCATGCATGCTGATGCAAATTTACAACAATTGAATGCAGCAAATGATGGTATATTTACTGTCAGCATTAGTCCCAAAATAACCTCCGTAGGTATGTATGACGATTTGCGTATATACGTGGACTTTTGTGTATGTTTTTATTTGAAAAATGTTACTAATTAGAATAACAAATTTTCTTTCAAAATAATTTTTATTTAGGTATTTAATTTTATTAAAAAATGTTACGAAAATTACAAATACCTTACACAAAGTCGATAAATCATTTCTCTAAATGTGCACATTTCAAAAATAAACGCCACATACAACTTCCAGGAACCTATCTGCCGTACTAAGCGAAAAAGACGTATCTCAAAAAAATTCATTTCGAGATAATTGAATTATGTCAATTGTTGAAATACCTGTAAAATTGAGATAGAGGAAATTTTCTTAGTAGATTTTTTATATGATTGAACTAAGATGCCGACACTTGGAGTATTTCATTAGACGCGTAATTTCTTAAGCTATCCGATGTCATAAGAAACACGGATATTTTTTTTTTTTTTTGAGATACGTCTTTTTCGCTTAGTACTGCAGCTATGCACCTCCAATAATAGAACAATTAAATATTTTACTTTTAGAACGTCGCTTGTACTTTCATGCCTTAAATAGTTATAAAGAGATTAGCATCCCATTGCATGCGATCAATAACGCCTCTCTTTGGATTAACAATACAAATTATGCAGCACATGAATTTCAAATAGTTGGCAACCGCGGCACTCAGTGTGAGTCTGAAGTTATGGACAGCACGGGTCATTTGTATTGCAGTCTAATTAGTTCGAGTGCTTTAGTTAGTTGGCAGCAAGATACCGCCTACAATTCTGATACGTTGCAGGTGGTAGCCTACAGCCCAGAGCAATTAAGGTTTGTGACCGGTTTGAAAATCAATAAAAATTCCTTAGACGAGGACGAACTATGGATTCTAAGCAGTGATCCTAAGGTGTGTGAGAAAATCGCTTAAATTCATTCTCAAGGTTGATCAAATTGTTTTTATTATTTATTGCAGCTATTTGTTGGTCGTAGAGCTAAGCAAGGTGAAATCAAATTTCAAATTTTAGGTTGCCGAACCAGCGATCTGTTAAATAACAAAAAATGCACTGTTGGTGCTATAACAAATCGAAAGCAAAAATGAGATGATATAGCAGTATTTGTACATATACCTTTCATGACTACTGTGTGTCTTTTTCCATAAAAGTATTTTTTGCTATAAGAAGTTATGTGCTTCCTAATATCTAAGAGGCGTAAATTGTAATCGTTAAGTGTATCCAGCTGTAGTATGTAATTTTTAGTAAAGATAGTATCATATTCATTACAATTGAAAAATATTTCATATAACTTTTTTTTAAAGTCCATTTTGAACCACGTTTAATAAGCTCTTAGTGTAGTGAATAGCTTTATTTTTTCCAAAGTTATGGACTGTTGTATCCTTGAAAATTTTCAAAAGCGCATAACTTTATAAATAATAAGTTGAAAAAATTGAAATAAAAATGTATAAGTACTTATCTAATAGGGACTACAAAAATGAAAGAAAAAAATAATTATATCAATACGGGCCGGGTCAGAAAATTCTTATCTAGGCAGATATATAATATATAAATATCTATTTTTTGTTGACAGAGATAATGTATACCTGTAAGCCTTGATAAGTCTTACGATGTAATATTTATATCTAACACGTCACATTTTTCAAAAAAAATTTTCAAAATCTAGGTTTTTCAAACCTTTTGCGGATATCTCAAAAACTAATCATACGAGTAACAGAGCAAATCGGAGGTCAGATTCAAATTTAGCGCATTACAATTTTTTGATTTGATGATATATACAAGCAAATTTACATTAATCAACTAGAGAATATAGTGATTTTTTTCAAAGTTTACATAAAAAATCCAAAACCTTATGAAAAAATGAATGTTGCTTGGAACAGTTGACCCAAAAAACGTGTGTCAACCAATGTTTAGGACATGATTCGACAAGGCAACCCTATATATTCTATTTAGGCTCTTCGATATCTATCATTTGGCACAAATTTTAAGCTGTTATCTTCATTAATGAAAATTGACCCAAAAAACCTGTGAAAACTCATGTTTGGGACAGGATTCAACAATGCAATCCCAGGTATTATATTTAGGCCTCTTTGAGTTCTATCATTTGGCATACATTTCGAGCTGTTATGTACTACAGTTTTAATTAGAGAAACAAAATTGGCTAAAATTCGGGCATTTTCGACCATCGGGACACGCTTTGCCAAGGCAACCCTAGATTTTCTATTATACTCTCGACATTTCTACAGCCGGCTCTCCGCCTATTCAGCTTTTTCAGCAAATTCACTCTTATCGTTTCAATTCTCTCAAAGCGCCTACTTTGAATTGGTATTTTTAGCTTCTTGAACAAGAAAGAGGCAGACGGAGCCAAATCAGGTGATTGTACGATGATGTTCTTTGGCGATGAATTTTTGGGTAAAAATACTTGCGCAATGATGGGCTTTATGAGAAGGTGCATTGTCGTGGTGTAAAATTCATGAGTTCCCCTTCTCGAAATCTGGCATTTTCCTTATTTGCCTTTTGCATTTCTGGAAGGAATTCAGAGAGCAATGCATCGTGGTAAGCGACGAAAATTCAGTTCCAGATACTTTTTATACAAAAAGTATATCGTTTATTACAAGCTAAAACAAAGGTAACTGGACCTTGATGAATCTGATTTTGCTGATCTTTGCTGCGGTCTAGTATTGGACTAGATGATGACGTACTATTAATAATTTTGCCATAAGTCGAACTATTGTTGCGCTACAATACATAAAAATTTTGGAAAAAATAAGAAAATAAATTTTTATATCTGTTAATATAAAACGTTAAAAATTAGTTAAAAATGTTTATTTATAGGGTTATGATCTTTTCCAGTAAAACTTAAAAATTGCTCGAATTTTGAATTCAGGAGTAGTATCCGCTAAGGTGATAGTTGACTGTCACTTTTTTGATTGTCGTTTTTGAAAAGGACACTTAAAAGCTATCACATAAAAGTAGGCGATAATCAAGTTGACAATCACCTTACAGAGAGCAAAAGTGCGATAGTTGATAGTCAACTATCAACTATCACCTTAGCGGATACCACTCCAGATATTTTTAATGTTTCAAATCTTGGTTAAGTTTTTATCGAATATTTTAAAACAGTCCTTACAGTAATTCAAACAGATTTTTCAAAGTTAGTTAAAATAATGGAACTATTAAAAATATGTCTTATTAAAATACTTAAGACATAAAATATAAGGACATATTGGTCTATCCTGAGTTCCTAAGTTGAAAACAAGGAATTGAGGGCCCCCCTAAAATAAAATAATTTTAATTTTTTTTTTTGGGAAAAACTTGATGACATTTTTTTAAGTCGTTAATATTACGAAACTAAATTTCGCGTCGATGAGTAAATGACTTAACAGAATTGGGACGTGCGATTTTTCTTCTGTTTTTCCTATACGTTTGTAGTGAGTACAAAATTGACATTAGAAAATTTATCGCAAAGAAATAAAAAAATTCTATTTTTTGGTTCGATTTGACACTGAAGATAAATCGCACGTCCCAATTCTAATTAGACATTAAGCTTGATGACTATTTTTTGGTACATACATATATGCATATATTTATATTTTAGTACATTTAACCGAATTCCTCCAACTAACGACTTTTTCCATATTTTTCCTACAAGGTCCCCGGCTTTGACATTCAATTAACGACTTGGCCGCTTCAAAAGCACAGTGAACAGAGTAAATTGTTCATTTCCGATAGTATATTTGCTATGTATACTACTTTTGAACAAAAAAATATTCAAAAACAGTTTAAATATGGCCCTTGTCTTGAATGAACAATTTCTGTTTTTTTAAATTTAAGCCAATCGAATTGTTTTCTTATTATTTTAAGTTAAAAAAAAAATCTTTTTGATTTTGCCAAAAAAAAATTAAATTCGAGCTTCGAGACTTGTTGTAAGTTCTCATTCAAAAAAAAAAATATTTATTTCCCACAAGATTTGCCATTTTTAAGCCTAAAAATATGTAAAGAAAAACTTTATGCACTTAAGATAAAAAATTCATTCATAAGATAGAAAGTTAATTTCTTATGAGATTTTTGACCGAAAAAACTTCTTTAAGCTATAAGAAAAATACCCGATGAGTCACCCTGTGTTTTGTTTCAATCCATTTTAGCAAATTTGACATTTAGAATTGCGTCATTAAATGTCAATCTGACATATAGCTTACACGTACAACTGAAATGTTCATTATTTTTGAGTTGATTAAATTTAATTAAATTAAATTTAATTAAATTAAATTTAAAACTTATACTCTAAAGGAAAATGACAAATTTAATGCGTTGGTTGATGTACGCAGGACTTTTCGCTGCACCATACTTAGCGATAATCACAGAAACAGTGCAGTCGCCGGTATTTCACAAATGGATGTTCGCAATAAAAATTCTTCCAATTTTATTAATTGCAATTTTTGGGGTAAGATAACTATTAGAGCTACCAACGCTATCTTTAAATTATCAAATTTTTGCAATTTTAGATTTATGCCGCGAGCACTGTACTTTATCGCACTTTCACGTTTAATGATTGTCCAGAAGCTGCCAAAGAATTGCAGGAGCAAATTAAAGAGGCACGCAATGGCTTAATAGCAAAAGGCTTTAAGTTCCGAGATTAAATAAAGTGAATTAATTGTATAGTTGCCTAACAATAAGTAAAAAACAAATTCTGTGCTGATAGAGCTATGAAAAGTATTGATTGATTTTTAAGATAATTGTTTTTATAAGTAAAATAATTTGAACAAAGCAAGTGCTTATTTATTTTTTGCATATGCGGGAGGAACTGCCCGGCTAGCTCAGTCGGTAGAGCATGAGACTCTTAATCTCAGGGTCGTGGGTTCGAGCCCCACGTTGGGCGAATTTTCTTTTTTTTTTAACTGTGTTACTTAATAACAGTAATGGCAGTACATTCGACACATTTTTAGTGCATTTGGTTTATTTTCAGTAAATTTGCACCAAATGTAAAAATTTTGTAAATTTACATAACATATAAGTTAAAAACTTCGAAATACTTTCGTTTTGTAGCCAACTTTGGTACAATATGCGGTACAGAAATTTGGATGATTTTTTTTATTTTGTAAATTTCCGTGTCCATGACGAAATGTAGGTGCCAAGATATAACATTTTTAGTATTTTTGTTGCAATTTAGTTGGCACACCCCGTTTTTGAATCACGCCATCAAACATTTTCCAAGATGTTTGGTAAAAACAATATTCACCCATGTATCAAATTTCACAAATGTAGATGACAAAGGTGCCAAGGTGTAGCAATTTCTGGTTTTATGTTGTATGGGAAGTGCGACGCCCTGTTTTTCGCATTTCGCTAGGTGCTTGGCACAGACAATATGCATTTACATATCAAACTTTAAAACTCTAGCAGCTAAGATAAATCATTTTAAGTGTGCAAAGGTCGGATAAATATTCCAGAAATATATGAAAGACAAACGAAAATGTGTGCTCTAAGTAATATATGTTTTGGACAAAAGTTATAGCCAGGGTGACAAATGACCGGGAGCTGGTAGGATTTCATACATTTTTTTGAAATGAAAATCGAACGATTTTTGTGGCATGGACTTAAAATTTTTGTTTAGCGAGTAAAAAAACAAAAAAGGTCATACTTTTACCAAAAAAAAAATTACTTTTTACCATTTGAGGGAAAAAATACTTTTGTTTTGATAGTGAATTGCTTCTTTTCTACTTGGCAACCCTGGTTATAAGATTTTTAGGGGCCACATAACAGTGTCCTTATCTTTGACCTTGAAAGCAATTTTGAAGTTCTTATCGAGGTCAGTTGTTATTTTTTATACACAAACTTTATATTGCAGATTTGTATTCTATGAGAAAAAATAGAAATCGCTTGTTTCAAAAGTACTTCTATGAATGTTTAGTTTTTTGAGTTAGTGATAAAATCTTTTTAGGTCAAAGTTTCACATTAAATCATTTTTTCTCCTGAATATTCAATTTCCAGTAAAAGTTATTAAAACTGGTCAAAATATTCAAAAAATTATTTTTTTATTTATTTTTCTATGACGCAATAAAATTAAAAAAAAAATTGCGCAATAAAATATTTGCCCATAAAGTTTAGCCGACCATTGTGAAAACGACTCTAAGTCTTCATGAAGTTCCAAAAACAAAAGTGTTTAAAATAGCTGTTATTTCCAAAAATAAAAGTGTTTTATTATGCTTTGGTTCATTCGATAGTTTAAGTTTTCTAGTTTCTGAGCCATTTTTTATTTTTTTTTTTTTTGAATTCTTAACTCTAGTACATTTTTGTATGGAAAACGAATAACGAGCATTTCACAATAACGAACATTTAATTCTAAATTCTATAGCTATTATTGTAGAATTTTCATGCTTCGATACCTAAATAAAATAATCTTTTGGTATTATAAATCGTTTGCAATTTATGAAAATTAATGAAATTAAAAAAAAACTTTTTCAAATTAATGAACCTTTTGATAAAACTTACTATGCACAAACAAACGTAGGAACTAAACCTGAGTTATTATCAGCGATGATATTAGTAATAAGAGTGTGGTGTAGTGCAAACTCAAATAGGCAGCCAAACTCAAATGTAACAAATGTATCTTCTGCCATAACTCCACAGGGAAAAAGTCTACGTAAATTTAACAAATTCGCATATGTATGTATGTATATAGTGCTGTATATAGTATGTATGTACTCGTTGAAATCCTTAGTTAACTGACTCATCAAGAAATTAATATTGCTTTGTGCAGAGCGTGGTATTATGCTTTGATATTTTTAGACGCTATTTAAACTGTCTCCTGAGTCATGTTTATTAAACCTAAAATAATTTGAAACTTCATCAACATCAATTAATGAGTAACATTTTATTTAATGAGTTTAGCTTACTGATTTTTGGGTCTACTTAAGAAATTTAAATTTATTTCTTGCAATTTGTAAATATTTCTTGGAAAAGAACTCTCAATGAAAACAAATTTTAAATAAAATTGTAAACGGCCATTCTTAAGTATCGGAGGTGACAGACTTTAGGGAAATATATTTTAGATAGCGATAAGACCAACAATTACTTACGGAAAACTATATGATGTCTTAGGGTCTATAAGGTAGCACACTTTAACTTCACAAATTACTAACTACTCATAAACGTCGTAAACCTTCGAGCCTTTGTGACACAAATTGAGTTTGTGACAAAGACGAATTCTTAAGTTCATACTATACATTATTCATTCATAACTTGATTCAGATCATCAAATTGTCTGTCAAACCTATTCAAATTCTTATCAAATTACATATAGTTTTTTGTTCGGCAAATTGTTTGACAAACAATTTTAGTAGTTGTGAAATCGAGCTTGATCTGGAGCTTGTGACTTTTGTGACATTTACGACAGTTTACGACGTGTGACAAATCTTAAAATCCTTGTGACATGCCAACATTGTAAGAGACAGAAACCTAGCATTTACTCATCAAGTGATAAAAACGCTGCTTTGAAGTAACAATAAATAAAATTATCTCTCACTTTCTGAAATATTGTTTTGAACATTTCCGTTAGAACTATCAGTTAGTAATAATCCAACTTTAGTTTTTATTCTTTCTAATTCGATGTTTTCGTTTCATGACACCAATAAAGACTACTTACGAAAGTTTCAGAGGTGTTGGCAAAAAAATAAAACTCGCAACATAATGAGATTTTTGCGAATGAGACCAAATTTGAATTTCCTCAATGATAATTTGGAACATAAATAGATAGCTGGAAAGTTTCAATTTACGATATTTCGGGGAGGAGAAGAATGATCGATAGTTAAATTTGGGTTTTGAAATTCGCCGCAACGTATTTTGGTGAGACAAATTAATTAGAGGTGTAATATACTCCCGAATGTAGCAAAAAAAAAACGTATTTCAAGGGGGTGAGGGGGATGTTAGGGTTTTACCAAATTTTGTTTTTCCATTTTTTTTTTTATTTTATTTAAAAGTAGAACTCTTCAAAAGTATCCTGTTAAAATTTGAGGTCGATTGGAGTAAAACTGACGAAGATACAGTGTCTTGAGTCTCGATGATTCTGTGTAAGAACATATCGCTCACTTACTTCAAGACTGGCATAACTCAAAAAACGTGATTTTTGAGTAAATGATGCAGAAATATCCGCCATTTCATGTTTTATTTTGTGTCAAAAAATCAGAAAATTATCTCATGAACATGCTTTGTGAGAAGAGTTTATGTAGACATACTTTTCATTATTTTCATATAAAAAGCAACTTATTGAAAACTTTAAATGCGTTTTTCTCCCACTTTATGTTTTTTGAGTTATGCCAGTCTTGAAGTAAGTGAGCGATATATGAAAAAAAAGACAGTGCTAAAACTTTAAACGTGATTTTCTAGAAACTAACTTTTCAAAGTCGGTGGACACTGTTTCTCAAAAACTAATTGACCTATTCTCTTGAAATTTGACACACTCTTTTTATACATATAAAACTAGGTAATGACGAAGGGGTTTTTTTTGCATTACAACTAGTTCTACAATAATAAATATGCTGGCTTAAAAATTATGCCAAAATTTTGTTTTTTTGATTTCATATGTTGAAGTGATGAGTTATGTTGTCCACCGCAAACCACCTTTTTTTGAGGCGTCCGCGAAAATTTGCTGCCAATGGCTTATTTTGCAATATTTTGTAATGAAATTTTCACAGAATACTCTTAAAGTATTGTACTTTTATATGTTCTTTAAATAAATAAATTTACTGTTACCATATCACTAAAAAACATTTTTAAGCTTATGCCTAAAATGTAGCGCTAAAACCCTACCCCCTTAAGCGCTTTTAAGTTAGGATATCTCCAGTAGCGGCGCTTGGTAAAAAAAATTTTTTTTTGTGCAAGGAATTTGGTTTAGGCCCTGAGCGGCAAATGCTTACGCTACGCCACTGAATAAAAATTGATCAGGACAACGTCGTCTTTAAGGATTATACCGTGGTTACTCTCTATGAAAAACAACATTGCATACAACTACAAATTTTATTTCCGAGTGGAAATGAAACGAAATTACGGAAATTGGTAAATTTTCGGATCTCTTTGGATATAAGAATCGAACCCACGCACTGTAAGCTATCTGTTCACAGTCCTAACGATTTCGCCACGCTGCCTCGTAAAATCTAGTTTTTATTACTCTTTTTGTTATTTTATTAATTTAAAATTACATATATAATTAAATAAGTCAAAATTTGAAAAGCTTACCATGAAAGCTTTTGTGCGGGGAATACATTAGCTTAGTTACTCAATAATAAAAATCGACTATAAATAGAAAACAATTTTTAGTCATAACCAAATTTGGTTTGAGATTGGTTAGAGTTTAGTTGGTTTCAACTTAAAAAAACGGCTATGAATATGCGCCAATAATTTTTGCTAAGAGAATCGTATGGGAAAAGAGAGTGACAACAATTGCACAAATTAGCAATTCAAGTTTTCTAGTTTGTTCAAAAAACTTTTCATACGATTTTTGACAGTTCGTTTGCGACGGCGTAAAACTGCACAACTTGCCCAGCTTGCGAGGGTTTTGCGCGCTTAGATGAATACCCATAATGTTTTTTTTTTTAGTTTATGTAGTATGATATACCAGATTACCTAAAAATGAAGCTACATACTTGTCAGTATATCAAAAAAGTTAAGTCAAGAAAGCTCCCAAAAAAAATTTAGAAGAAAGGTTTGTGACGCCTGTGACAAATGAGTCCTCCCATATTGTGGGGTCTCACTAAATGTGAAGTTAAATTTTTTAAAAATTAATAGTAAAAGAGAACTAACTGACTTCGTATTTTCGCCCTGAAATTTTTTACACTTCAGCTTGCGAACCTTACAAATAAAGAGAGAGCAAAATTTTGTTTAAAAAAATTTTCATATTAGCAACATATTAAGCTGATGGTAACATGATTGTGGATATAATTAAAACATGGAAACTCACATTTTAAATAGTGTTTCTGAAACCTGTAACTGCCGACTGATACACAAAAAAACCGGCAAGCAAGCAGTCCCACAGACAGTCTGCGTTAACATTTTGACAGACTTTAAATTCAATACAACAATAAAATTCAACTTACGACACAGTCACGATTTTCCTCTAACTTGTTATTGTTGTAATTATATATACATACCTACTACTATAAATATATCGTTATAAAATGCACAGCCCAAAATAGTGCCGCATTTGAGGTGCTGTCAACAAGGCCCGTGCCCACAGCGGCAGATTTTAAGGGGCGGCTTTCTTATAAAGACGAATTACATACATATATGAAATGAGCACTCTTTTTAGGCTCTGTTATAAGATAAGAAACTTTTTCTATTAAATGAAGCTACTTACTTGAGGTTTGAATGATTTTTCAAAATCTTAACTTTAGGAATTTTTAGATATTGAAAATTTGTAATACCTTTATTTGAAAAGTTATATGCGCCCAAAGTATTGAACATAAAATCTTAAAAAATTTGTGTGGTTATAAAGAACTATCTTAAATAATTTTATGTTTAAATTCTTTTTAAAATGGTTTACTTTTCGCCATTTTAAATATTTAATTGCTCGTAGCAATTTTTGTGAGAGATCAACGCAAATAGTCAACTCAAAATTGTGGCTAAAGCTAAAATTTTTAATAAATTTTTCGAAGCTCAGTTCTCTACAAAAAGTATATATAATGTAAAGTATATATACATTATATATACAAAAAGTATATATAATGTAAAGTATATATACTTTTTGGTCTCTATCGGTACGTTCAGGCTGACGCAAAATGAGCTACATAAAATACAGAACACAAATAAGGAATTTTCGTGACGTACGCGTGGTGGCAAAATTCTGATTCGCACGTTCGTGCTTTTTACCATGACCTTTAACAACATTTAGAAGAAACTGAATTTTGTTTTTCTTTTGATATTTTGTTTTAAATGTGAGTTTTAAATGTGATTTTACACGCATTTTTTTTAACTAATCATTGAATTTGTGTATATTAAAAAAAAAGTATTTCAAAGTACAAACTCCAACTTTCGATGGCTTGTGATGCAATATTAGCTGCCATTTTATATTTTTTACCTTAATATCCCAAGATCAAAGAACTTCAAAGTGACCTTTCAACTTTAAATAGTATAAACCTTTGGAGATCAAAAGTCATTTGGAAGGCGTTCGAAGACTTCTATGCACCGATAATGAATGATATCAAGACCAAAAATATTGCTGAAGACTGTAAGCGATAATCTCTAACTATTTTGGAATGGTGTATTATTTTTGTTCACTGAGCCCAATTGAGTCCAAGATTGTACTAGAATCAAAAAGTTACTTTACATTGGTTGCCATTTGCAAGGGGTATCATATATCGTTGAAAAATGTAAGAAATATTTTTGGGCCCACACTTCAAAAAAAAAAGTAAATTCGGCCTTGTTTAAAAGAACGACTACAAAAACAACAAAAAAAACAACGACGAGTATAATACAGTCACACAAACAGCAACTTGTTTTTGAAACGAAACCGAGACCAGAGACTAAACCAGAGCTGAGAGCAGACCGCTACGTAAACCACATTTGTAAATTGGCTTCAGTCAACTTTAAGACGTCGTGCGAGTATCAACCTCTCCAACAAACAGTTAATAGTTCGCAAGCAGTGTTTCGGTCATATCTAACAAGTAATTAGCTTCTTTTGTTCAAGACAATCTTTGTGTGTTCATCGCGTTTGTTCTCGTAAATAATTCAAAGTTAAATTAAAACCAAATTATTGATTTTTTTTTCGTTTTTGTTTTCTTAATTAAATTCTTAGCTAAGGCGTAGCATCCAAAATGAGTCACAAATTATGTGCTGTCCTATTGCTGGCTGTCGTTGCTCTTGCCAACGCTGTAAAGGTAAATGTCATTACGTTAACAACATTTTATTCTAAAGTTTGTGAAGTTAAGAGGTTTAATGCATTTCAACTCGTGATTTTTTTATTTATATTTTACCCCGTTTAAATATAAAATGTGTTAATTCAGTTAATTTGAACCTGTGTGTAATATTCATGAGGCATGCTATCTACTGTGTAACATGACATCAATTTAAAGAAGTTTTAGATTTATTGGTAACATAACTCGTAGTACAGTTACTTTTATACAACTTTTTTTTTTATTAAAATACAGCATAGTCTTAATAACGAAAAGTTTTATTACATAAATTGATGTACTAGGGTGTTCACTCTTTGAACATAGGCTTCTGAAATTTTTTCGTTATGGTTCGATAAGGGTTTCGTACTGGTACTGGACCTTTTTCCTTGTTCGCGCCTTTAGAATGATGGATTAGAACATAGGTTGGAACCTTTTTCTGTCCCAGATAACATTCAATCCAGAGCACCGCACCATATGTCAAAGGGGCGCGACCTTAAAGTTCACATCAGTGATGACATTTTTGGTACATTTGTACTTTTTTTCAATAAATTTTCGTACATTCGGCGCATTTCAGTACATTTGAACTCTTTCTAATAATTATCTTTTTTGTTTGTAGTAAGCTTTGCTGAAAAAGTATATCCGCCCTTTGAACTACATACAGAAAAACTCTCGATTCAGTACATTTCCATCAAGTCAAAATGCCATTTTAAAATACCAAACCATATGTGCCAGAAATGTAACCTATTCATTTTTCCACTCACGACTTTATGTTAGAAAAAATACCTCAAAATTCTAAAGGCTAGATAAATTTTACGTTCTAATCCGGATTCCTCATTCAAAAACCTATAAGAAATAAGAAATTTTACATATATTGGACTGAGTGTTAACTGATCATTAGACTGTACGTGGTTTCCCCAGTTTCCTTAATAAAGGAGCTTGGGATATATACTCGTATACGTTTGTTAAAAGCAAAGTAAGTGCTTGTGCATAGAAATCATTTCATCTAAGCGCAGATAGTGTGCCACCGTGGTAATGTGTATTTTTGAAGTGAAACCGATTTAGTACGAGTGTGATTTGAAATTAGGTGTATATAATGAAACGCAAAAAGCGACACTATTCCTTTAGCCGTACTTTCCTGAGCATAGTTTGCAGTAAGTGATATATCAAATTAAAATACTCATCGAGCAGAGTGCCTGAAAATTATCAGCTTCGTGGAAAGATTTACTATTTTTTTAATTTTTTAAGCATTGCACTGATTAACTACCAAAGGTTCGATGAGTACTTTAATTTGATATATCATTTATTACTGTAGGTATTCTAGATCCCGTCAACTTTTAAAATTTTAATTTAATATTTACGTCTCATTCTATGGTTTTCTAAGGATTTCACTTCTACCATATGATTTTTTTAATTAATTTTTACTCTAAAACTTAGAAACTTATGCCTTCGGTTTTATATAAGTAACGCTTTAAGAAAATTGTTCTTAAAATCCATATGAACTTTCCAGCGAAATGGCAGCAGTGTCCTTGCAGTTTGAAGAAATACTTTTTTATTCAATAAGACAGTGGGAGTTGTTGCTAGATTTATCCGATTACTGGATAATTGCTCATCATTTTAATGAATTTTCATAAGTAAATCTACAAGCAATTCGTGTGGAAGTCTCTCTTCTTTCCAAATGACTTCGAAAAGTAGTTGTGCCCTTAAAATTGGGTCGACTTTTAATACTTCGACTGAAATATTGTTATAAATTAGAGCTTTGCTTAGTTTAAATTGCAGGATTGCCAGTGTTATCTCTTCAAGTGATGTTTTCTTGAATGCTTTAGTTATGTTGTAATATTTTGGTGAGTGAGTTTCCCGGAAATCATATAAGCAATGCTTTAGAGCTCACTTAAGTTGTGGTTACTATATGTAGCTGTGTTGTAACATCTTAACTTAGAAAAAGCACTAACTAAAATTACGTTCTGGTAGAAATGTATCACCTATGGTGCGGAAACACTCTTGACATCCTCACCTTCAACGAGCTGAAGTCACAAATTTCTTCGTTCATTAAATGAATTTTGATATAAAAGTCGGGTTTCTTTTTAGTTTACCCTTGTACTCGTAACTCACTCAGCTGACAATATCGCTGGTCGATGTTCTCTTGCGTAGTTTGATATTAAATATTGACATTTTAAGTAACACAAAAATTACGCATATAAGTACTGCTTGAATTTGAGTGATTAACAAAATTAAAAACAATTAAATGAGGGCATTGTATTGTATATATGTATGTCAGTACTCGAATAATATAAAATAAACAAATTTATCATAGAAATTTCTATTTGTTTTTGATGGCGTTTTGTAGCGCTTTTCCACTGTAAAGTTGGCCCAACCAATAATCAAATGACTCCAATGAAACTTCAAAAATTCCATAGAAGGCTCGATAGAATCATAAGAGCGTTTTGAACATAACAAATACTCATTTGCATACAACAAACATTTCTTTACTCGGTTGTCGAAACGCATGGATGGTTTGAGTCAGGCAGACACCGCCCCTAATTAGAAAAACAAATTCAAATAAAAAAAGTATCCGATTATACATACTATGTCAGGGTTAAATTTTCATAGACTTACATATATATGCCGGCAATCTTATGAAGAACTATTGCGGTAGTGGTTGTGTTGCCAACTATCGAACCATAAAGAAACATAAAAGAAAATTTAAATAAAACGACAAACGGGGTCAATTTTTCACAACGGTGCAATGAACTCAAAAGAAAACCAAAAAAGAAAAGATAATAATTTAAACAAAAAAAAATATTTTTTTTATAATAAGGCATAGGTATATTTTCATTGTTTTATAAACATTTATCATAATTAGGTAGTCGGTTCAAGTCTACTGCTAGACCGGTTATTTAACATAATGCAGCACTTTCAGATGTTCTGTTTTTTTCTGCTTTTTATTAGAATCAACAGTTTGTTCTTTTATCGTACATACCATACATACGAATATCTGTTTATTCGTAGTCATCAACCAGAACCGGTTTAAGTCAGCGTTATTTATGCTGTTGTCCATATGATTCAACAGGTTTCTCTTTCGGTTTCTGTTTATGTTTTATGTTGCATAAAAAAAAATTATTTTGGATGTATGTATGTGCATTCCTACATACATACATATGTACATTAGGGCGTATTACACCCCATACAAATAAAATAAAAGTTCACCGGCCACCAGCCAACTACCTCAAAATATTTTCTAAGAAATTTTTAATGTTATTTCGATAGCTCTATCATTCGATGCTCGATAGTCAAGTATAATATATCGTTGTAAAGATCTCTACGAACTCTAGGTATGAAATGTAGCGTTCGTTAAAACCATTTCAACGATCGGTCATCAAAGGGCAGAGCTATCGAAAAAAAAACCAAAAATCGAACTACTATTTCACCAAAAAAAATTGCGTTGAAAATGTTCTGCCCCAAAGCACATCAATTTCTTGGAAAGATTGCACAAAATGATTTTTTCAGAGAATAAACATTGAAAAACCCAATCATCAGGTTATTAAATATGCCATTTTTCAAATAGTTTTTGGACGAAACTCCCCGTTTGTTATTTTTATATTGTGAATATCTTCACAGGCGGGTATGAAACGAAGTCTATTCTGGAGTGAATTTGAAATATTTGACTTATGATGACTTATCCGATGTTAAAACACTTTTCAATTTTGTGAAGATTTTTGACTTTTTCAACATTTAGTCCTTTATTCGAAATTTGTGAATTAGTTGTTTTAACATTTATCGATTTTTTTGAAATTTTTTGGCTTTATGAACATTTTTGAACATTCTCAACATTTTTCAGATATTTTTACATGCCATTCCCACGTCTTAATTTAGTCGTCTAACGTTAAAAGGCTATTTTGTTCAAACAAAATTTTTTTTTTAATATTATAGCAATTAACAAAAACCATTGAAAAGAAACATTTTGTTTTACAGTGAAAAATATTCCAAATATACATATGTTTGCAAAATTTTCACCTGGAAGCAAAGTTGCGGTCAGGAGCAGTCGTCTGCATTATAATTGCTCATTTGCAAACCGATTGCGAAATATTAATTTGAGCAATATATTTAACTCGAAAATGGTTCGGGAATCACTAACCAATTTCCTAGCGATGTAGAAACTTCTCTTGACGGACTTTCAGCACACTTGCAAACAAAATATTTTCGTAGAACTTATCGCTTTGGCAAATATGACGCAAATGTGCGGAGGGTGTTAGCTTTGTGGTACTAGGTGACACCAAATAGTACCACAACTTTTCTTTTGTGTATTTTTTTAGTTCTTTGTACATCATGTTTGTCTGCCTCATTCGATTTATCACTTTTGAATTCTTCAAATTTTTTCAAAGTGAAGACAGATTTTTTTTTGCGTTTTAGTAAAAAAGTCGTTGCTTCCATATAAATTGTAATAGGAAATAAACTGTTTGCACCGTTCGCAGGTTTTATCGAGGGAGCTAAAATTTTGGAAGAGTTTTCTTCAAACCCGATTCTATAATATAAGGGACAGCACATTTCAAAAAAAAAAAAAAAAAAAAAAAAAACCCTTCTGGTGTATTTTGTCCTAATTTTCAGTCACACGAAAAATGTGGGCAAGCTAGGAAGCTCAAATTTTGATACAATTATTTTTAAGTATATGAAAACAAATAAAATCCATTTACAAAATTTTCAAAAAAACACACCCTTATGTACATACTGGTAAAAAACTGTTCCCAATAAATAAGAAACAGTTAGGCAGGAACAACAATATTTTTAGAAAACAAAAACGAAAAATATTTTACCATTTTCGGAAATTTTCAAAAATATAACACAAGCTCTGATACTAAAGTTGCCCCTCGCTTTATCGTTTAAATTATTACGAAAAAATTTCTGTAAAATATCATGGTACAATAGTACTTTTTCAGTTCACTTGCGACGTTCGTACATTCAAAAAGTTTTCAGTACATTCCGTACTGTCCCATTTTCAGTACGTTCGGCGCATTTTCAGTACATTTTCGAAACATTTTCAGTACATTTCGACAATTTCTAAAAATTACCATTTTTTTTAGTAGGCTAGGTTAGGTAGAAGTGACAGTCAGTTGCAAACCGACTCATTTAGACCAAATGTTGGTTCATTGTGATACCACAGGGTACTTGACTATACTCTCTCATTGAACCAACCAGATCTCGTAATAAGACTAAATATCTAACCTATGCTAACATGGTGTCAGCTAACATATGTCATCCAGGTCAACAAACAAAAACGAACCAAGTATTTTGTGGCGTCTTTTAGCAAGTGCAGGGCAGGAGCAAAGAAAATGTTTAATGTTTTCCCCCTTTTATTTCTAGTAACTTTTTCATGTTCATGTCAAAAAAAGTACATTTGGCATCTAAAAAGTACATTTCAACTCTCCATTCAGTACATTTCGACAAAACCCAAATGCCATCACTGGGATGACCAAGCATGAGTAATGTTTAAAATTATGATATTACAGAGCAAACTTTAGTAAAGAGTTAAAGTTCTTAAAAGGATCCTTATGCAAAAAGTGTCGTCAAATGGATGTTGAAATCCAATCATAAAAAAATTATGGCTTTCTTATAAAACTTCTTTCCAATGGGCTAATTTTTGGGCTTTTCAAACCACGATTTTCGCTCAATTTTCGCATAAGCTTCAAAATTTTTTGCGTGTTCGACTGATTTTGCCTCCATGTTTCAACTTTACAATCAAATCATTAAAAGTATAACCTCCCACCTGTTAATGAGCGATATGACATAGGTACATAATTTAATGCATAATAAACACATTGCTTCATACATTTATTCATAAAAAACTTATGTAAATTGTGTTTTTTTTTTGTAAATTTTTTGTTTTATATACTACTATTATGTACATATACGAAGATAAATTCATGTTGACACAAGTGTTCATTGGAACATACTTTTAATTCTTACCTGAAATGTGGGGTTAATCACCGTCTCTTGAAAATAATTTTATTTTTTAACGACATTTATTCAATTTGTTGGCTTAACTTTTTTTAAGATTTCATTCAGGACACGTACATATGTATGTATCTCATTGTTATTCTTAATTTATACATTTTTTTGTTCTGTTTTTTGATTCCAAGAACAGACACTTAATTTTTTGCTTCGTTAAATTTTAAATTGGGATTTGTACAATTTGTTAATTTGGCTTTTTTGCCGTTGGTATATGTAATTATAAGTATTATTTTTTGTTGATGAAAATAACAAGTCTGTGTCCATAGTTCTATTAGACGGGTACCTATTTGCCATGACAACAGAAGTATCTTTCAGAAGATACTCGATTAACTATTGGATTATTTTTATTGAAATGACTTCGCAAGAAGGCACGTTCAAAGGTTAGCGAAGATCAATTTATCAAATTGTACGAGCTCATCATTTAAATAATTTAACTAACATATATACAGATATATATGTACGTATGTATTTATTTTTGTTGCTTACAAATTAAAAATGTGCGCATGCGTTTAAAGAAAGCTATTACAATGGAAAAAACACATATGAGTTTTTTTTTACTTCAGTTACTTTACTACTGTTGCTGGAACAACTGTTTTGCATCATTTGATGTGGAAAGGTTGTAAATGAATTTTGAATATTACCAAAGATGGCCCAGATACCGCATAGAGCCCGTTTTGGTTAGACTTTTAAGAAAAAAAATGTAGCTCAGATGAATGTGGAATGACTAAAAATGCACTCTTCGGATTACCGAGCCATCTCAAATGATGCTTGCATCGAAATCGGGCTGTTGAGCGCACGGGAACCGGTAACGGTGTTATACAAACTCTTTTTCCACATTTTTTTATTCGATTATTTGAGCGTTTATTGAGTCTTCATAACTATTGAACTTAGTTCTCGAGTTATAAATTAAAATGGATCACACTATATGCCTTCATTGAAAGACTTTTTTTACACTTTTGTGATAGGCACTGTGAGTTTAAATATGACAAGCACACAAGATACTTTGTAACCATGGTCATCATTTGATGATTTCATTTTAATTGCTAATACTGCCCTCAGAAGCGAAAAGTGCGTATCTCAAAAAAATTCATATTCGTGATTCTTATGGCATCGGCTAGCTTAAGAAACTACGCGTCTAATGAACTACTCCAAATGCCGGTAGCTTAGTTCAAACATATAAACATTATCGTAAAAGAATTTCTCTATCTCAATTTTACAGATAATGATTTTAACAAATTGACATAAACAAAACATCAATTATCTCGAAACGTATTTTTTTTTTTTTAAATACGCCCTTTTCGCTTCTGAGTGTGTCTCGCCTACTAATGCAATTTATCGACATTTGATTTGAGCTACATTTCATAGCGATTGCTTTAATGATTCAATTAAATCACTAAGTAAGAACATTTTTCTAATCTTTTTCTTAGCCAGGTGCCCACTGATTCTGAAATTATTTATGATCACAACCAAAAGCTCAAAATAATTTACTAAAATAATTTTTGGTATTATAACACTTTCTCTTTAAATTATATAATATGGAAATAATTGTCAGAAATTACATTTTCGTTATGGTTGGCTTTACAAACCACTTCGTATTGAACAATTATCAGGTATATGGTGAAACTGTCAAGGTATCGTAGCTTTAATTGAGAGCTCACAAAAATGCGCTAATAAATTTACAACTTTCATCAAAAATATATTCCAGCTACTTTTCAAAGAAGCTACACATGTGTTAAGTGTTCATTACAATATGACAATAAGATTCTGTGTCTATTTTCAACTCATTTGAACTTTTTTTTTTTTTTTTGTCTTACAGGTACCTGTCACCATTTACTACGAGTCCCTATGTCCTGATAGCGCCAAGTTCATCAGTGAACAGGTATATCCTGCTGTTAAAAGCGAATTGAAGGATTTCGTTGACATCACATGGGTACCATTTGGCAAGTCCACGGTGAGTAAAAATAAAATATTGCAAGTGTAATATGCTGCATACAAAGTGCATCATGCAGCATGCAGCATTACAAACAAAGCAAAATATTTATGCTTCACTTGCAAGCATTGAAGGTGCATAAATTAATCGTGAAAATGTTTTTCTACTTTATATTTGCATTGCAAAAATGCATATCCGTAGTACTCCACACAAGGTGCTGATGTAAACTTCAACTGTCATCATGGAGTGAACGAATGCTATGGCAATAAGGTGCATGCTTGTGCTATTGAACACATTCAAGCCAACTCTTACCAAACACAATTCACACGGGAATCGCTGACACTGGACTTTATCAATTGTATGATGAAAGCTGGAAAGAACTTCCCCGATAATGTTTATCCAGGTGCACGTTGTGCACGCGAAAATCAGATCAGCATTTGGGAGAATATTCAACAATGTGCCAACAGCACCGAAGGCAGTCAATTGTTGAAAAAACATGGTGATGCCACAAATCACTTCCAATTGCCACTGGAGAGCGTTCCAACTGTGGTATTCCAACAGGTAAGTGAATTATGCACCATGTGTGTGAAATGTTACAGTTAAATTTCGGTACTCCATGGCAATTACAAAGAAATTGCTATTCTTTTCTAACTGCAAAATGAAATGGTAATTTTTTTCGCATTTCAAAAATATTTTTCCCTTGACAAAAAAAAACAATTTTTGTAGTTATTCAAGAGAATGACTTAGCAAAAGCATTAATATCAGAATTGAATTAATTTGGAGAATGCCTCAAATCTCAGTGGATATTTATTTTTTAGCAGATAACTCCTAAAAAAATCAATCGATCTCTATTAAGAGCATTGGCTTCGGCTTCGGTTGGCTCGTTTTTACCAAATTTTATTCATTTCCAAACAACTTAAGTATGATTCTGTGGGACTTATCAAACATCTAATTCGAAATTCCTTTCAAAATTAAACTAGCTCATCGGATATTCAAACATATGTATCTTTTAAGTGATGCATTGAGAAAACGATTCACGTTATCAAATGCATATTTGGTATATAGGAATCAAATATTTATTTGAGTCGAACATATTGTATTTGAAACAAATAGTGATAAATGTTTGTTGAAGCATTTTATGTTTGACTCAATCAAATACTTAATTGCTCTATCTCAAATACGATTTGATATATTGAAACAAATCGTTTTCTCAGTGTAGCGAGAGCTTACAGGAGGGATTCCCATAGAAATTCCTTCAATCGCATAGTAAAATTACATGGACATTTTTAAAGAAAATAATGTTTATTGCTCGTGGGTATCGTTAACAATGTTTCCATGCAATATTATAATTTCTATTCAAAAAATGATAAAGCTTAAGATTTACAGACCATGTGGAAACATTACTCTTTTTTAACATCTGGGCTAAATATATCGAGTTTTTAAACCAATTTTCTAAGGCACTGACCCCTAAATATATCTCTATTTTTTTGGAAGCATTCAAGGTAAATTTCTTACGACGTTCATAAAGTATGTAGTCTATTATTTCATTGTATTCCGGCGAAAAGTGCCTAATATGAAATTCCACCAGACTTTGTAGATTTTCTTTATTTGCGTGCAAAGTGTACTCAATTTTTTAATAAGCATTAATGAGACTATTGGCCTGTCTGAGGTCGGGATGATTTTCTCAGTGAGAGATACTCAAGTTTATCTCCTACTAATTGGATATTATGGAGCTTTCTAGTGCACAAAATGGTCATGGTCCTGGTCCTATAAAAGGTGTGCTAGAATTTTCCCCAGCAAGCTCATCCGTTTCTCTTAATACCTTTATTCCCAGGCAATCATCATAGTGTAACTTTTCTGTATATTGCCAAAGCATTAAAAGAGTCAGTGCAAGAATTAACCATTATTTATTTTGTCCAGAAAATGTTGAATGCCTTGAGGTTCGTCCGCCTATCATAGAAAAAAATGAATTCGGTAACAGCACCACAGTCCATCTTAGACCTATCGGAATACCACATTTAGCCATTAACTTTTGTTGCAGACTCGCCGTGTCGCTATCAGGGTTGCCAAGTGACCGGGATTGACACGGCCAAGCCCGGAAGGTCATGTCAAAGCTGGGGGCCTGGTTGAAGTTCAAAAATTTGGAGGATTATTGTGACATGAATTTTTGAAAAAAAGGGTCGTCAACTTTTTCTGAAAAAAATAAAATTTGAAATTTACTATTTGCGGGAAAAAAAGTTTTTTTGGGAAGTCCGGTAACCGCTTGTTTTCAACGTGGCAACCCTGCTCATATTTATAATATCATAACATACATATCTATTTTATTATTACACTCAAACTCAATTTACATCGCCTTTTGTTTGTCTTTGCAGCGCTACGATGTCAAAGTTAATGAGCGCGCTCAAATGAACTTCTTAGGAACCGTTTGCAAATATGTCTCGCAACCATTGCCAAAGATTTGCGCATCACAAAATTCCGCCGTAGGCATTGCATTTACGCCATTGTTGGGTGTTTTAGTCTTTGCTCTATCCAGACTGTTCTAACTGCAGCAACTGAAAAGTTCAATCATAATCAAAATTTCAACTTCCACTAGGCTTTAAGCTTCAATTATTAATTTTATGAAAATTTATTTATGTACTTTTACTCAATTTGAAAATTGATTATTTTTTATATATTTGTAGTTAATTGTTTTAGTATCCGTCCACTTAAACTTGCAGCAAATGATGCTTGAAACCATTTGCTGTAGGTACTATTGTACTATTGAAAATGATCTTTAAAAGTCTTACGAGTAATAAAATTTACGATAGAAGTTAATATGTTTTTAAGTACTAGCTCTTAATTTTTCAGATGACAGAAAAATAATTTCTATAATTTTACTTAACTTGTTATGAGAATTAATTAACCCCACCGCAACAGGCTGTCATTAAGATACTTTGTAATTGCATAGAATAACATAGCAGCAAGTTAAAAACAAAGTATGTAATCGGCAAATAATAATTTATTAAAAACAAAATCACATCCCACCTCATCCCAAATAATAATTACATATTACTTAGAAATATCGACAAGCATGTTATACAGTCTGTTGCACACAAATTAAAAACTAAGAGGATAGTCTAAAAAGTTGAGTGCTGATCGGGAAAATAGTCAACAAACTCTTAACAACAAAGACAGAACTGAGTGTAAATCACAATTTGAAATATCAAAGTTTGGAATTGTGAGAAATCTGCTAACTGGGAGCGTTAAAGAAGAGATGGTTCATATATCTTTTGGTTAGTTAGTATACGAAAAATGCGATTGAGAAGAACATGACTTTGACTAAGGATACACCTACTTCGACCGACCAACATAAAGCAGAAACATTTAGAATGAGCTGACAAAGAATAGTTCTTTGCACTGATAAATCAAAATTGATCGTCTTTGCGTCAAAAAGACGAATTTCCGTCCGATACAGCGCTGACAATCAAATGCAGCCAAGCTGTGAAAATGTCCGCTGTGGTGACTTCAATATGGTTTTGGGTTATTCCCCTAATAAATAAATTTGGTATGGATCAATTGAATGATGAAGAAAGTCGTCAGTCATGTACCTTAAAGGAACATGCTCTCACGTCTGGTCTTAAGTTAAAGTAAAGTTAAGTTTGTGATGTATCAGAGCAACGATGCCTTACATATGTGCATATAACCGAAATTTGTGAAGAGAGTTTCTAGAAGCGAAGAAAGCCGAAGCACTTTTGAAATTCTCCACAGTTTTTGGAGTGGCCTTTGATTTGCCATTTTCAATTCTATAATAATGTATTCTACAGAAGAATATAGTGGTGTACCTACATTGTAGAAGAAAAAAACCGCAAAAAATTCGAGTAGATCTGATTTGGACCCTCATTTTCAAAAAAAAAAAAAAAAAAACGTAGTGTTGTCGTACTCGGACTACTTTTTTTCTATGAAACAACATTCCAACTTTTACATCACCCTTCAACTATCAGCTACTGTGCGTTTTGCCTTGGTACACATGATTTTTTTTTTTCTTCAACAAAGCTAAAAGTTTTTAATGAAGGTATTAAAATTAGCATAGCAGAATCGCAAATCGACGATTGCTACGTGATACTGTTGACCACGAAATTCTTCTGTAAGAACAGTTTATTTGTGGTCTAAAAGCAACTATTTTTAATTGGTTTAATTGTTCTTATCTTTTTAATAGAAAACAACGAGTTTAATTTGGAAGTTACCACAGAAATTGCTCTTACTTGAACAGATGTCTTTCACAAGGTTCAGTTTCTGGACTTATTTTATTTATAAACTTAATCTTTTCACTAAATTTCGAAAGCAAAGTTATGCTTTTGCTGTTGACATGGCATTTACTTTTACTAATGGGTCTGCCCAGCAGTTTTTCAAGATTCGCATTTGTAACTCAAAATCTTTTGAAATTGAATGGGCTTTGTCCTGCAGATACCTAGGCGTCCTAACTGGTTGGAAAATGAGTTGGCACGATCACACAGCTATTTTCAAGAATAATTGTATGGCTGCAACTGGACAACTCTATTTTCTTAGTAAGCTCTGCGACAAGAAATTGCTTACGTGCATTTACTGGAGGAATTTCCATTCCAAAACTCAATAGGGCAGTGTATGCTGTGAAGGTGCGCATATTTATAAATTGAGTCCTTTACTCAATTAAAAAAAAAAAACATATTGCCAGAATGATTTATAAGCAAGGTCGGTTAGTGCATAGTTTCCCTTTATTTAGGAGCCTTCAAATACTTCCATAGAAACACTTGTACTGTTTTCAAGTCTTAAAAACTTTTTCCTCAAAAAAAGTATTGACTTCTTGTCAATAGAAATTCTTTGGTTTATGGGTTGAGTTAGTATCTATTCACTGCACCTAGACACTTCAACCGTCTACCGGAATATTTACGTAATCTACGCAACCGGAACCTTTTTGGTTGTGCCCCACACATACAATGCATTTAAAATAATTCTCTTGAATTTTGTACTTTTAGTCTTAAGTGCTGCTGCATTCGACTCTTGTCTTTTGGACAACAGAATGTAGTTTCTATTATTGTAATACATACTTTTATTTAAATGTTACTAAATGCAATTGCTTTATTACAATAATAAATAAATTAATAAAAAAGAAATATGCATCCTCTTATTTATTGAACAAAATTATGAAAATATGCATTGCACTGTGCAAGGTACTGTATTTTGTTTACATCAAGTGCCTACATTTCTATTAACAGATGTTTATCACGCTACATTTTCACCGGCTGATAAGCTGCATTCCCCCAAGTAAATATTCTCAAACAGCAGCTGATTTCCTGATTAATCTTGAACAACAACACAAAATCAATTATTTGTCCGTAAGCAAAAAATCCATTGCAAATCTTATCTTGGCAATAATCGTGTCATAATTGCAATCAATTTTGTTATGATTGCAGCTGAATTATTGTTCCTCGATAGATTGATAAACATACTGATAGGATGACGAAAACAATAGCGGTTACATGCGTATGCCAGACAACAAGATGATTTTCAATTTATGCCCTCTCACTAACGTGCGTAAATGTTTAAATTACATACCTATATATGGCGATATACTCTGTTATCGTAAATTTATGGTTAGCAACTGGGTAAAATACATACCTAAGTACTTATGTATAGTATGTCACAGCATAATTGTTAATTTAATTTAACCTACTTATTGTAATTAGCATTAATTGCATTCAATAAGTTTATGCAAATGAATTTAGAAGCTTAAGGCAATTTTGATTTCGTTTGATAAGCAAACAAACATTATATAAATCTTATGTAAATACATATGTACATATCTACTTACTATACATTAAGCATGTGGGAGAAAATGCGTCAATGGACACAAGCCTCAGCTCAAAACTCCAGGGTTCATTGTGCATTGGCTCAAAAAATTCGTCTAATTAGTCGCTTTCAGAAGACTTGTGGTCTTTTGAAAAATCTAACATTTTTTAAGAACAAAACTTTATTTTTCAAATAACTTTATACCTTCATACGATATTAGATTGATTTGTACTCTGTTTTCAAAGATTATGTTTTGATAAAGCACCTGGCATTGGTTGGAAACCAAAAAAGTTTACCGAGCTAGAGCTTTTCTTAAACATAGCATTAAAACTTTCAGTTTCATTTCCTTAAACTTTTAAGTTTTATCTCTTAAATTGTGCATAAATTATTAATTAATTATTAATATTAAGGAAGTAATAGCTATTATTGCTGCTAGTTCCCTTAGAAAATACAAGACACTCATCTGTTGTCTGTATATAATGCGAATAAATTAGAAATTTCTTGCCATTTAATTTTTACATTTTAAAAATATTATAAACAAATAACAAAGAACTATAAGTGCGTCTATCTTTTAATGACTGTAATCCAAGAAGTTTACGCCTTGCATCATATGATGGTAATCCATCCGGCCAGTGCCGGATATTAATAATTCTGATGACGAAATGATTGAATTGTATATATCAGTCACATTATAAAGCATAGTACAGGGTGTTTTTTAGAGGTATAGAGCTTCGAATTGAAATTAAACACAAGAAAATCGTTTTAATGTCCATCAATTTGGCTTTATTGGAAGGATAATTTTATGCCATTAATGTTTAAATATGATTTCGGGCATGTGGCCGCCGCGGCTGGTTCGAATAAAGCCAATTCTACAGGTCCAATTTTGAACCACTTTTTCGAGCATATGGGGCCGTATGTCGGCAATAACGCCACGAATGTTGGCTTCCAAGTCCCCTAACGTTTCTGGTTTGTTGGCGTAGACGAGCGACTTCACATATCCCCAAAGAAAATAATCCAATGGTGTCAAATCACACGATCTTGGTGGCCAATTGACAGGTCCATTCCGCGAAATTATGCGCTCATCGAATGTTTCCTTCAATAAATTGATTGTGACGTGCGCTGTGTGGCATGTAGCGCCGTCTTGTTGGAACCACAACTCATCCACATTCATGCCATCCAATTCGGGAACAAAATAGTCGGTTATCATGGCTCTATACCGGTCTCCAATAACGGTAACTGACTCCCCAGCATTATTTCGGAAGAAGTATGGCCCAATGACTCCACCAGCCCATAGAGCACACCAAACAGTCAGCTTTTGTGGATGTAATGGCGTCTCAAGGGTCTCATGTGGATTCTCTTCACTCCAAATGCGGCAATTTTGCTTGTTGACGTAGCCATTCAACCAAAAATGAGCCTCATCACTGAACAAAATTTTGCGATGAAAATCAGCATCGAGATCAATCTCATTTTCGGCCCATACACCAAAATCACGACGCATTGCATGGTCTCGCGGCTTTAATTCTTGCACAAGCTGGATCTTGTAAGGTCGCAAGCCAAGATCTTTGCTCAAAATCTTCCATAAAGTTGATGGACAAAGCTCCAATTGCTGTGCACGGTGGCGAATCGATTCATTCGGGTCCTCTTCAACATTTTGCTCTACAGCGGCAATTGTTTCTTCGGTGCGCACTGTTCGACGTCTCTGCGGATGCGTATTATCATATAGAGTAAACGTAGTGCGAAAACGACCCATGGTTAACCGAATTAATTGCTCTGATGGACGTATTTTACGAAAAATTAAAATTTTAAAATGCAACGCTCTAAGTAACTGGCAGTTTCTAAAACCAAACAACTGAGTGAAGCGAAACTTTTTAACGGTCATTTAGTATGAAATTTTCCGGACAAATTCAAACATATCTTAAAAACTTTACCATATATGAAGTAGTGCACAAATAATTTACTTGGAAAATGCTTTAAAAAAGACAAAGTGCTTTGAAAATAACATACATATTACTTGTATAAAGTGCAATTTTTTTTTCCTGAGAAGATTAATATTTGGACATTAAGGTTTCAAAAATTTGTCTAGAGGGGCGCTGTAGGAAAAAAAATATTCATATCAAAATTTCTCTCGATAACTTTGTTAACCTTTCCGATTTTATTCCATACCATTCAAATTTATCGAGTTTATCCATATTTTTTGATATTTTAGAGGTTTTTTCTATAGGTTATTTTTCGATCAATTTAATATTTTCTGGCCTTTTCGAAGGTTTTCGATATCTTGCGACTTATTTTGCTTTTTTTGATAGTTTTGATGGTATTCGAGTTTCAAGTTTTACATCTACATTTCCTATCAATTTGATACTTCTTTCGACTTTTTTATGGCTTTCCAATACTTTTAGACTATTTTCGTCTTTTTGATAGTATTAGCTACTTTTACACTTTCTTATTACGATACAATAATGGCTTTAGCTATGAACATATTACTAGTACAAATGCATATGTTGAATTCTTTAAGTTTCTGTTGACTTGACTTTGTGTGACAATTTTCGATACCTTAAGCTTTACGGAGTCTCCACAAAGCTCTTCCAACGTGCACGATCAGTAGCGATTACCTTAAATTCACACCAAAACTTCTCCGATTCATGTAGTTCTTGTTCAAACAATCATTTCAACGATCTGGTTCCTCTCCAAAGCTTGTCGGAAGACTTTAGTTGGTGATTTCTGCAATTTGTGTCTGATTCGCTTTTTGATTTGAATAAAAATCGGATCTTGTCGGCATCTAGTGAGCAATTCGACATTGGTGATAGTTCTTATCTGCCTTCAAACGTTCAAATTTTGTTAATAATGTATCAGAGCGCTATTAATCAACCAAACCTTAGGGCCGCAGAAGAAAGTGAATAAGCCACAGATCAAGTAAAATTTTTTTTTTGCGTCTGATTTCTAGTTCACCCTTCATACATAATTAGACACATTTTTAACGGTTAGTTAAGCTTCAAAAAATGGGTACTATCAATATATTTAGTTGCATATGAAGCTATTCACAAAATAAAAGAAAAATCTATTGATGTGGCTTTTTTTATGTGCCCAAATTTGATGTTTGGATTTTTTAGAAAACTATGCCTTTTGTGAAGTTGAATTTTACACCAAACGTATTGAAGATGTAATCATAAAAAAAATCCATGAAAATAATGGCTCACCCAAGGAATTTTATTGCACTTTTCATTACATATTTCGATAATGATCAAAATCATTAGTTTTGCATTGATATTTTCACAACTCTGCAACATTTCCCGAAAAGTGTAGAAAACTTATTTTTGTTGGTACTCCATTTGCAAAGATGGCAATGACTTTTTCCCTTGGCTTGGTTCCTATCAAATATAAATTTTTCAGTTTCCGATAGCAGGGGTCTAGTGGCATAATACTATTACTGAAATTTCACTGGAATATTTGCGTTTTGTGTTCACAATAGTTATGAGCTCTGTAACACATTTTTATTAGAAAGTGTTCTATTAAAATCTACAGCATTGCGATATTCTTGATTGTAAAAACAGAGGGGCGAATGACACGGACCACTCCAGTTCCGCGCTTTAGAGAAATTGTTTATGTGTCTTCAGTTAGACAAGATATGTAGTTAGTTTTCGAAAGACTCCGTGCCAGTAATGGCATATTTGTTTTGTGGGAATGTACTGGACTTAGAGTTTTTTTCTGAAAAAAGATCAGCATTTTGATCACATGTACTAAATAACAAAAAAAAAAGGATGGCGTAAAGTAACGCATATATCATAAAAAAATGTGATTTAAGCCAGAAAAGTCAATTAATAATTTCCAAATATTTTCGTACACATTTGGGTCAATTTTGCCTTAGAGCTGCAAAATAGTTATATTTTCCACATTAAAAAATTATGATTTATAATGAGCGGATTAGATCGATATTTAACCTTGGATTTCTTTTTATACCAGTGACCGGCAGCCCATCTGGCCGCGGCCAAGCGAAGAGCATAAGCATTCGCTCTTGCTTAACGAATTCAACACTTCAGTTTCAATTGAAACGTTGAAACGCTGCGCATTTTATTATTGCACTGCGAAAAATGTTTAACGTGGAATGGGAAAAACCTTATTTTTTCGCAGAAAATTTTTTTGGTCAACCGTAATGTTTAATTTGTATGCGCGTTTTAGGGGAAATATATTAAAGGAAAATAGAAAGGCATTTCTTGCCACATATTGAATTAAAAAAAAAAATATATCATAAGTTTTCATAAAAACTGCATTTTTTTATAACTTCACTTTATAAATTTTCAATGAATTTTCTTTAAATAATTTGTTCCTATCCACTCGGTAATAAATAGATTCAAAGAGCTAAAAACAAAGAACTGCGAACGCAATATGAAAATTGTAAGAATATATGGAAACAAATTAAAACACACAAGAATTTCTCTCAGTGGTGAGAGCGTTTTAGATTTCCCTCTTTTTTGAGTGTAAGGAAAAATTTGAGTTTTGCTCTTTGCCGATCACTGTTTTATACCCTACACCGGGGGTAAATTCACTTTGTCATTCCGATTGTAACACATAGACACATAGCGTGGCAGGTATGGATAAGTACATATATTCTGTCTGTATGTTTGTTGAAATAAGGTTTACGGGAAAACCAACAAAGCTAATTGAATGAAATTAGTACACTCAGGTCACACCTTCTTGCTATTGAAAATGGGAAAAATCTGTTCACGGACACGCCTACCGCCCATACTCTATGTATGTGATTTGATGCACATGTGAACAAGATTAGGGTTAGGCTAGGTTTCAAGTTTTCAAAGCTTCTTACAGGGGCGTGGCACAGCCCTAAATTTTAACCTTTATACCGCCATATCTCGTAAGCCGTGCAAGATATTGTGATGAAATTTGATAAACGGATGCATTTCAAATATATATTGAATTATTATAAAAGTGGGCGGAATCTTAAAAGTGGGCGTGGCACTTTTCAACAGTTAAAAACTTTGATTACGTATACCTCAAAATTGGCAAAATTGATTTTCATAAAAATTTTGGGGATGGTGCCGCAGAAAGCAGTCATCATTGCTAAAAAATCTCGTTGAAAGGGGTGGCAAAGCCAACAATATTTATAAACGTTATATTAAGAGAACTAACAACGTAATCGTTATGAAATTTAATAATTCCTACTTGCTAGTAGGAATGTTTTTGCAAAAATTTGGCGCAATGGAGCATGTGGGCATAGCACCTCCCATACAAGCAGAAAACGTTTAATGTTATAGATAGTGTGCTATGAGAATAATCTTCATAAAATTTGGCTTGGAGGTGTCGGCTGCTATAGGCTTTAAAATTAAATGAACATTTATGGGATTGCAGTAGTTGGCGTGGCACCTCTTATATTACCATAAAGTTGTGGTCGCTATATTAATTGAACTATTGCAACAACTGGTATGAAATATAATTTAGGTGGCTTACTTGCTATAAGGTATACCTGAGTCAAAAGTGGCCGAAATAGCACCAGTGGACGTGGCACTCCTCATATAAGTAAAATACCTTAAGTGGCATATCTATCGAAATATGTGATCAATAATTGAAAAGCCATTTCTGGATAAAAATCGGACCATATTACACCAGTGGGTGTGTTACCGCCCTAAATTTTAAGACTAATTACGGCATATGCATATCGCAAACTATACAACCTATTGGGCTAAGATTTGGTTTGAGCGTGGCACATTTAAATTTCTTAGTTTTTATTCGATTTGTTTCAATAATTTCTATATTCTTTTGACTTTATCAACCTTTTAACTTTTTCCAATATATCCCATATCGCTCACTTACTTCAAGACTGGCATAGCTCAAAAAGCATAAAGTGGGAGAAAAACGCATTTAAAATTTTCAATAAGTTGCTTTTTATATAAAAACTAGCATAACCCTGTGCGCATCGCCTCACCTCAACCGTGGTGTAGATTCGATGTGCGGTCTGCGTTAAAATTCTATTTAAAAATACTTTTGTATGAGGACCACACTTAGTATGCACCAAAATAAAATTTTTACAGCCTAAGCAGTGCCTCTTAATATAAAAACTATGTGATGTAAATTTCATGAGGATCGAGGTGTGAATCAACTAACCTGTCTTTGTGAAAATGATATTTAAAAATATTTTTCTGTGAGGGCCACCCTAAATACAATTTTTACGATCTAATCTATTTTTCTTCACATAAAAGTCATATGGTGTAAATTTCATGAGAATCGATTTAGCGGTCTTCGAGAAAATGATATTTAAAAAATATTTTTGTGTGAGGGCCACCCTAAATAAAATGTTTGTAGCCTAAGCCATGCTTCTTAACATAAGAGATACGTAGTGTAAATTCGGCGTGATTTGATTAACTTGTCTTCGTGAAAATGATATTTAAAAATATTTTTGTCTGAGGGCCACCCTAAGTATGCACCCTAAATAAAATTTTTACCATAGAATCTGTGCCCCTTAACATAAAAGCCATACTGTGTAAATTTCATGAGAATTGATTTACCTGTCTTTGAGAAAATGCTATTTTTAAAATATTTTTGTATGAGGGCCACCCTAAATAAAAATTTTATAGCCTATGACACCCGCCTGATTAATACTAACATACTGTAAAAATTTCATCACCATCGGCTGGATAGTTTCCGCGTCCATAACGGACAGACAGACAGACAGACAAAAAATGAATTTTATACATATAAAAGATTATGAAAAGTATGTCTACATAAACTCTTCTCAAACTCTTCTCTTCTGCATCATTAACTCAAAAATCATGTTTTTTGAGTTATGCCAGTCTTGAAGTAAGTGAGCGATATGTATTTTTTCGACTTTTTCAACTTCTTTCATTTTTCTTCATTATTTTCTTTATTTTTAAGACTTTTTCATCATTCCTTAACCTCCTTCAACTTTTTTGAACATTTTCATATTATTTCGATATTTTTAAGCTTTTTTCAAAATTTTCCACATTTGTTCGACTTTTTCAGTCTTTTACAACTTTTTCAAACGCTTTCAGCCTTTTTTACATTTCACATTTTTTTCGACTTATTCAACCTCTTCAACGTCTTTCAACATCTATTTAAAAGTGCAGTGCAGGGTAAGGTATGTGAGTTTCGCCCTGGCCGAAGATAACACCTTAACTGGTTTTTGAAATCGAATAGATATTTGAAATGCGCTAATTCACATTAATATACTTACTTTAAATATAAATTTTATTTTCTACTAGAACGACTTTCTGAAACAAAATTTTGGTCTGAAGCCACAGACCAATATGCACGTCAGTTCTATTTTTGCTCAACTAATTATTTACGAATATAAAATTGCATCTATAGCATATTGCAGTCCTAGTGTTTATTTTTCCAAAATTATCTATGATTATTTAAAATAAAAACATTTCGAAGCAACATGACTCATTTGTTATTGTAGAAAATATAATATTACTGAAAGTTTCATGGTTTTTTCAAAATGCAACTTTAAATTTAGCTTAAGCTTGCAGGAAGTGTGAGCTCTAGTAAGAAGTCTTTTAATTTAAAATTTTGCAAAATTGAGTGCATGCACTAAATTACTTTCTGAATGAGTAAAGCTTTAATCACTAATTCGAAAGATTTAAAAATGATACTACTTAATATTATGTAATCAACATTCCATAAAAAAATTTCATTCAAAAAAACCAGAAATCCTATTCTGCGCTAGTATAAAAAATTGGAATGTTTTTGATTACAGAATAGTGCTTCCACGAAAGTGACACTAGGCACAAAAATAAAAAAATATGCAAACTGCAAAGATACTTTGCTGATGCGTACCACTTATATATAAAATGGTATAACACTGATGTTTGTATAAGAAAATTAACAAATATTAAATTTCTTTGAAACTTTGTTGGTTGGAAAGATGGTAATAAAGGTTGGTTTCATTGATTAAGTCTAGCTACTATGTAGGTGTTGTCACACACACACTTCTCACGATGCAAGAACAAATGTCACAAGCAAACAATTTCTTCTAATAAATATCTCAATTTCTACTGGTCGGAAGAAAAATATGGCTTACTGTTCATGATTCTTTAATATATGAACACTAATACACGTGAGTCTTAAGTTATAGATTATGCCCTTCCCTATAAAAAGTAAGCTTATTTATTTATTCAACTTTAGGTACTGTTCCCATAAGCCCTCACAAATTAAGAAATTAAAAAAATTGTGCTAAAAACATTATATGGTCATTATAATTGCTAAAGCTATAGCTGTTTAAGCAGGCCCGTGCGCAAGGGGGGGGGGGGGGGGGGGTTTTGGGGGTTCAAACCCCCCCCCATTGGGAATTTTCCCACATAGGTTTTTATTAACATATGAATCAAAAATCAAAAAGACACAACAATTTTTTTTTTTGTTAAATGAAAGAACTAAAATGCCAATAAATCGTCGGAGCCCGAATTTTTCATTTACGTCAAGACTTGCGCTCTCCAGCTATTTTTGAACCAAAAAACACGATTTGGGGCTGCTGCGCGTCGCTAAGGCTAAGTAACACGAGCGCTTTTTCAAATGCGCGTTTAATCATAGCTCCGGCATCAATAAAATCAGCTTCAATAAAAATTCATGCACAAATCTATTCACGCCATATAGTTCAATTTTGCAAGATAGTTCACGTGATATGTGGAAAAATTAAGTTCAACTTAGGCGTCGACGCATTGCCGGACAAGACATAAAAAACGCTTAGTGTTATGGCAACTTTTCCTGTGACAACAGCAACAAATGAACGCTCCTTTTCAGTGCTATGTCGTCTAAAGATATACCTCAGATCAGGGCCAGATTTACATTTTTGGTCACCTAGGCTTTTAAAGAAAATGGTGCCCTAGTTTTTTTTTAATATTGATTTATTATTTGATATACTGTTTTCTTGATTTTTTAACAGCAAAATCCTTGATAATACCGTCAAAATCGATTTCATGTAGTAGATCACTTTCAATGCAAAGTATTGATAATGCATCCAATCTATCCTGCTTCATCACAGTACGACAAGGATTTTTAAGCTCTTAGTTGTGAGAATGATCTTTCTGCCGCACAATTTGTAACCATCAAACTCAAGAATATACGTAAAGCAAATCTACGTTTGTAAAAGCTGATGTTAATTTATTTTCCCACATTATTTTATATAAAATAGCTTGATTATGAAACTTATAAGTATTTTCATTTTTATGCCAAACGTAGCGATGAATATCGACTTCTTCATTTGTAATGCAAAGAAAATCAAATTGTTCAGAGATTTCACGGTAAATCTTGCCTCTTAAGTCCATTTGTAATTGATTGCAATTGGTCTAATAAAACGTAAAAAGTGTTTATTCGAAAATTTTCTTTTGGGCTTAGTTGAACTTCGGGAGCATTGCCATCGTCACTCATTTTCGCTACATTTCGCAAAACGCTAAAAAGGCCTAAATTAAATTTTTCAAGCTAGAAACAAAAGCCAAAATAAAATTTATAATAAAACATGTAATTTTATATCAGAATTTCAATATCTCGTGCCCTCTCCGCGCTGATGCCCTAGGCCTCCAGGACTGCCTCAGATCAACTATGTCCGAAGATCGGTTGAACGGCTAAGCCTCGCTAAATATACATCGCGATATCGAAGTCAATGTGGAAAGAGTTTTTGACGAGTTTTTTCAAGTACCTCGCAGAATTAGCTACTTACGTAATTATAGCTAAATATCGAATCATAACATAAACATATTTGCATATGTATGTTTTAATTAAATGTCTATTAGACCGGGTTGAATATAAAAAATGTGAAAAATCAAATTTTGGGACTGAATATTATCTTTAATAGAAAAATAATTTAAAAATTTTTAACGTCAAATTTTTTTGCAAGAACGCAGTCTCTATTTTTCGAATAAATTCTAGCATCCATTCTGTGAAGGAATAAAAGTTACGAGCAAAAAACATGTTTTAGCCAAAAAGGACCTTCAGGAGAATCAAAAGTGATCCATTGGTTTTTCTTGGAACGAAACCGTTTTTAAGAGTCTTTCTAATTTTTGAGTCGATGCCTGGCTGACTTTATTTTGCGTCATACAAATCGTTCCGGTCGAATGTCTATATTAAAATTAAGCCGTTTTTTGACGTTTTTTATGAACACAATCTAACATGAAATGTCCAAGTTAAAAACCCCCCCCATGGATAATTCCTGCGCAAGGGCCTGTGTTTAAGGATTATCTCCCATATATTTTACTTAGGTAACCTAGAAGCTATTCCCAGCCTTCTCAAAGAAAAAATAATTTATGTTTTTTGCGCTTTAAACTAAATTTTATCCCCATGTCATAAACATTCTCTAATTCTCGGCAATTTCAGAAATTTTTGAATTCCTACCAGGCCTCCGGCTTTGACATGAAATTCCGGGCTTGGCAATCCCGAATACTTGGTAACCCTGTAGGGTAATTAAATAATATTAATTAAATGTGACGCATACGACATGTGGTACCTTACGGAAATATAATAATGCTACGTCTTACGTGGTGTGGGAATGCTGCCACTGGTGGGTGGTTCTATGATCTATACATGAGGGATTTGTGTTGAAGTCAGCATGCTGTCCGCGTAGTAATCTGTTGAGATTATTTTGGATACAATTAAGTACAATATTAGTCCGTGCCCTAGAGGACAAACGTAGAATAATGATTCCTCTACAATTTTTACAAAAGGTAAGATCACCCTGTCTAGGATTTTTAATTACTCTTTAAGCCATTCATCGTAATCTCTGCTCTTTTTTCAGATACCTTTCAAGTAAGAAAAACTAATTTGCGTGATTAAAATTCAATGCTTCGCCTGAAGTGTTATCATGAACTGGAGCTTGGTATAGCTTAAGTTGTTGCATGGCCAGTGATATATTCAAGCGAAAGAGGCAGGCTAGAAATAGTCGATACGTTTGTAAACACAGGGATGCAAATTGTTTAAGCCAATGAACTTGCAAAGTGTGGGCGGAATTGGACAATAATCTATGCTCGCACGGACTTCATACTTTTTTCAATAAAAACACTTAAAAATTTGAATTTTTGTTATGAATTTCAATTTCTTAACCATATCACATAGCAGATAGATGGACCAGCTTGCTTTGCTCATCACTTTGAACAAGCTGGAAGAGAAAGGGATGCATTACGGTGTGAATTTCTTGCAAGTATAACAATTAGAGTTGAGAGAGTGAAAACCTTTTATTTTGCTGATTAATTTGAATAAAAAGCGGTTGTCACAAAAATGATTATTTTCAAAGTGTACAAAAAAGTACAAGCCAGGCCCGCGATAGCGCAATTTTGCGTATTCTTTCAACTTCAGTAATTTGAGTCTTAAAGCTCATAGAATATAATGACTACATTATATGAAATCGTGATAAATAAGCATAACAGTTTATAAAAGAGATATATACTGCGACCATGTGATAGTATCCACTATATCACCAATCTACCTTACTTTGAAAAAGAGTTTTCATCAAAAAACGTTTTTAGCTCGTCCTTTTTTGCACTCAGCACCTTAAACTTGCCGTCGATGATGTAAATTATATCAATTTGCTAAACATACACACATACACACATACATACATACGTTACATTTTCTAACATTGAATTTTGTAAGTTTTATACTTTATTGTTGGAACGGCAACACCGCTTGCCACCAACTATGCGAAAGCACAGTTGTATGTGATAAAAAGTGCTCTCGCCAACGCTCGGAAAAGCTCTTCAATTCTGATTGGTCAATGAGTTAGTAATCGGCTTGATATCCTGGCTTCGGTTACGGCCGTTTGAAGTGGCAGTTTGTGAGAGTATAAAAGTCGATATGAAATTCTTGTTGCGTCCCATTCAAACAGAAGCAGCCGTGTTTTGCACGACAAACGACGATACGACAACGAGAACCGGAAGTCGATAAAGCAAAGTAACGGAAAATTCAATTTTGAATTTTTTTTTGCTTATGTTGGTAAACGAAAAGTTGCCACACAAACTTGTTAAGTGCAGTGCAATTTGAGTAGGTGAAAACGAAAGTTTCAGTATCAATAGCCAAATTTAAATTTTTTGTGGTCCGTTTCTTTATTGTGGTAATTGTTTTTCCTGTGCAAGTAAATTGAGCGGTTTTTTTGCAAAACAGTTGAGTCCTTGTAAAATAATAGTATTGGCCGCAGGATACAAAAGTTTGGTTTGGAGAAATTTTCATTGAAGATTTTGTAAAAGTTAAGGTAAGTAAAAATGTATTTGCACAATATTTCATATTGAAATTCTAGATGAGTGTACATTGTTTTAAATTGCAAAGTGACTATCTCTGCGCTTTTGTTGTAATCTATGCTGCGGATTTCTTTCCGCAGGATATTTGCTTAAATGAAGCAATCAATTCATTTAATTATCTGACAAAATATTGAAGTGAGCCTTGAGAAATGTAAGGCAGACTCATGTTAAAGTCATTACAACGATAGCAGCAGCAGTACCAAAAGCAACATTTACCAGTAATTTCAACATCCGCTGCATGAAGTCCTCTTTGAGCCTGTAACGGTCTTATTATTATGCAGTGTTTACTTTTACTAAACGAACAAGAGGAAGCTCTCCGGAAACACGTTGAGAGCACCCACACTTCTGATAATATTATTGTTTTTTTTCGCTTGTTTTCAAAGTTATGAAAGGTTATTTTTTTGTGAGAAATTTAATATTTTTTTGTTACACTTAAATTTTCTTTCTTCTCGTCAAATCCTCGTCATTATTTTAAGTTTAATTTGAGAAAGGTTGTATTTTTACAAAGGGTAGATTATTATAATTGTTCTAACTTTTTTTTTTCAAGGCGTTGGTATGCTGTAAGTTCACTTCAAAAACAAAAATTTCAAGTGGAAAAAATTTCATAAATTTCATGAATCTTATCCAAGATAACAATTAGTTTTAATTATGTAATCCCATTTTGCTTAGCGATATAGCAGAGATGGAACTCTGTGAAAATTTTTGAGTCAGTACCAGTTCGCACTGACTGCCATTTAAAGAGGTCGAAACAGAAGCTATGGCTACTTAATTTAAGAGTAATTTCTTTTATAGACGCCATTTGTCAATTCTCGAAAGCTTACTCGAAAATTAGGGTTTAAATAAATAAATATAAGCATATATGTGTTATGCTACCGGCCAAACTAGTTTTTAAGATAAATTAGTTTTTCCTAGGCCGAGATATTTCATCCGAAGTGTAATAGGATGAACCAATTTTTCCCAGGAAGAACTGGGGTTATTATTTACTTTAATGGCCACACTTCTGATTTTCTTGAAATTTTTGTATGTCAGGGTAAGTGGGCGTTCTTTGGCCTCGGCTCAGGGTTTACAACCTCCAATATGGCCAATGCTGGCTTCGCGGCAGCCATCGGCCGCGGTTCACAATTCTATATCAAGCACAGGCTTCACTAACATACCGGTGTTGGATAAGCTACAGTGAACCTCGGTCATAAGCCACCGCGAAGCCTGTGTTTGACATATTGGAGGACGCAAGCCCTGTGTCGCGACCGAAAGCCACCTACTTGTCCTAACCGAGTAAGTTTTCTTTCGCTAAACTGGTTCATACTAACACGCTTCGGATGAACTAGTTTGGCCTAGGAAAACTATTTTATCTCAAAAACTAGTTTGAACTGTAACATATGTATATGTTGAGAATATTTGAACAACATTGTATGCTTATGGCACCGTATAATTAATAGTTTAATGCGCTGATATTTATGAATCGACAATACATTAATATTTTTACAAAATCGCTTAAGTAACACAAAAAGCTTTATAAAAAAATTTTTTTTTTTCAAAATGTTTATTGGTTTAATTTCCAGAACTGTCACTTTTGTTTCATCCTAATAAAGCTTTGTTCGAATACCCACATTATGCCTTAAGTTTTAGAGCAGAAAGCATGAATATCAATTTGTTTTCGCCGAAAAGATTTGGTTAATTTATAATGCTTTGAAATTGAACGGCCGTATAAATAAACGATGACTACTTTCATTCTGTGTAAAAATTATGCGGAATTTCTTTATAGATGTATTTGGAACCAAATTAAATATTATGTTTTTTACTGAGCTTTTATGTTCAGTTTCGGAATCCAGAATTGTTAAATGAAATGAAACAACATTATTTATTTATCAATATTTATTTTGTCGATTGAAGAATAGCCTTCAGTGAATTTGCGGCTTTGTCGCTGTTTTTTGGTTTCGGCCCGTATTTGAGGCGCCATACCGAATATTGTTGGCGAGTTTGCATATCGTATTCGCAATCGCATGGCAACGAGCGTTACGTTTCATGAAGATGGGTCCGTAGAAGCTCGGTGAAACTATGTCTTCGGCAACCTGCTTTTGATGCTTTTTTTTGGAGAAAATTGAGCTCTTTTTGCTCAAGTCGAGCGGCGACGCGTGTCATGTCTAAAATATCAGTCAGAATGTTTGAACTCTATAACACAGAACATCAGGTCTTCTGCAACATTTTTCGTGATTCGGTATACGAAATTTCATTTGTAACAAAAAGTTTAAGGTGCAACTTCATATGTACCTTTTTTCTAATCAGAAAAAACATTAAGGACATATTTTGACCTTTGTAGAATTCCTTGTACGGTTTCGAATGATAAAATCATTGATTTGTGGATCTACGCAAAATCCTTCAAAGGAGATATTTTTAATTGTTGACACCAAATTTTTTTTGAATATTTTCTGATTAAATGCGGTTATGTGAAGTTTTTCTTAAAATGATATTCCAAATGCCAAAAATTTCGAAAATCATGTATCAATGTTTGAACCCATTTTGTGCGCACTGCCGCAACAAATGTTCGCAAGAAGTTTGTATATAGAACATATTCGATATTTGCTAGCGAGTATCATAGAATGAGTATGGAAGAGAATCTATTAAGGAGTGAATTGGTTGATTGCTAAAGATAACGATTACACTAGCACTGAGTGTCACAAAGATCATCCTGAATTTACATACTTAGATGCATAATTTATATACTATATACGTACATATGTATGTACATTACATATTTTACACACTTAAGATTTTGTACACACTTTATCTACTTAATACGATATTGTTTGACTTTTTCGACGTTGTTCAACGTTTCTTTACATCCACATTCATAGACTTTTTGAGTTTTATCAACTTTTTTTTGATTTATTGAGGTACCGATTTCATTCGGAATTTATCCATTTTTTCGGAATTTTTGGATATTATTGGGCATTTATCGACTTCTCTGACATTTTTTGACATTATTATACATACATACATCTATCGACTTTTCGACATCATTCAACATTTTTCAATTTTCTCACTACTTTTCAAATTTCCAACATTTGCGAGAGTTTTTGACATTTTTCGAAATTTTTTGACATTTATCGACAAAGTCGACATTTTGTATTAACTTAACAAAACATTATTAAGTTCAAGTACCACGCCTCAAGAGTTGCTTATTATTAATTAAATGGATATAGTTTTGAAAAATGTTGTTTTCCCTAACTTATTTCTATATGCACAAAGTGTAATAAAATGAGTAATGTTTTATGACAGAATTATTTTTATATAAATGAAAATATCAAATATTGATTCAAAACCTTAATGCAACAGTCTCATGAAATGAAATCGTCATGTCAAGCAACTTAAAGAAATGTGCTCTGTATACTTCTTATAATTTGACAAAAGGAAGCACCATAGTGGTAGAAATGAAATTGTTATTTTCTAACTATTTATATATGAGATGTTCACACAAAATCTTCGCCATATCATGGGCTTACATTATAAGTTTGTAATTAAAATTTGCAATACTTGGCCTTGTCTAATAAAAACTTATTTATTAAGAAATTTAATAACTAAAACTATTTACACAAAACTATTTAACAAAGGTTATCGCCAAAAAGAAACCTGTTCACTCGTTTTGCAAACATCAATCAATCTACAGTCAAGAGAGCAAGTATATGCATATAGAACAAATAGGGTTGCCATCTGAAGAATCTTCACACATCTCTGAGTTTCGACTTTGAGGAAAAATGCTTTTTCTTTCACAATATAATGCAATGTTTTGACTTTTAGGGTTAGATAAAAAATCGTAAAAGAAATTTACAAAATTTTCACAAACATAAGACATACAGGACTTTCTAGTGACCACAAAGGTTTGCGTTAAATAAAGTTAAGAGATTAAAAAATCTACAATTTTGTTTAACATGTCATGAGCTTTTGTCTTTAGCGACGTTACAAGAAAAAAAAGTTAACACCTTTCTTATAAACTCCAAGACCGTTCCACGGCAAAATAGTAGCTCTAAGTAGTAGTTTGAATTAACACCCTTGTTTGAAAACAATAATCTTATTGCATTGTTGAAATTTTGATTCGGATTTAAGAATCTTGAGGCCGAATTTAGTAAAAAAGTGAGTTGCTGAAAAAGCAAGTGCGTGGAGCGAATGGTATTTGCCTAGTTGATTAAAGGAGAAATTTTGAATTCTACATCCCGTGTCTATTTCGCGATATACTTTTATTACGAGCAGAACAGATGGAACCTATCTCCTCATTTCCAATGTATACTTTTCCATTTTGATAGTAGAAATTTCGGTTGCAGCACTTTTCCATGTATTCTTTCTTGACACGTTCTAAAATCTGTGAAACATCCTGTATTTAAAGCTTTTAATTCATAGAAAAATAAACACAAAACTTCATAAGAATATATTAAAATCGACAAAATTTTAATCTATTAAACATTTAACATCTGGGTTGCATCTAAGCAAATTTTCCGTCTTTACATTTGATGAGAAGTGCCGCTGCAGTAAAAATCACATCAAATTGCATCTGTTTCTGTGCGAAATATTTTCGTATTTTTATGATTATCATCAATATTATGGGTAATAAATAACAAACAATCCATACTTAACGCTTAGCACAAAGGGAAATTTTTTTAATGAACATTTCGTTTTGCTGTTCTTGATTTAGAACACGTTTTTTCCATATATTTTATTGATTTCTATTTTTATAGGGAAACCATACATTTTTGATTTTGAAGACATTTCAAATTTGATGAAATGTCCACGGACACTTTTGTATCCTCGATATGTTCTCGAGTTAGATATTAAAAAGTCAGCACTTTTCTTTTGCTTAAGCGTTGGCACAGAAAATGAGTTACAGGTTCGAGAACCTTTGGTTAATCGGGGGAAGAAGCTTAAGTTTTTCTGAGAGTCCTCAATTCGTCTCTTGGTTATCTGGTAGCCCTACCTATCGTAGGCCAATGCAACCCAAACCCAAGTTCCAGCTTGATATTTTTCTCCAAGTGCGAACTTAACCCAAAGACACTATTTTTGCGAGAGCTTTTGAAGGCCTTACGGACAAATTTTTGTAAAAAATATTTACTTCAACCAAAATTTACAGACGAGAGCTGTTTCTTTTGTAAAATGTGCTCTAAAATCGAATAACACTCTCAGCTAATGAGAAAACTTAAAACTATGATGTTCACCGCTAGAATTTTTTTTATTACTAAAAATCTTTTTAAAAACCAAATTATAATGCCTTTGATGCCAAGCCCAATAAAACGATATCGAGACTGCATAGGCCCCCCCCCCCCAAGGATCTGATATTCAATTCAAAATATCATTGATTCGATGTTATTTAAGCTCTCATCCCTCACCCCAAGCTTTTGGTGAAATGACTCCACTGTCCAAAAGCAAATGCCGCGAATAACACGTTCTAACAACAGTTTCTGCTGATATGGCTAGAAACGTATGACAGCAATCGAGTGCAATGTGGATGCGAGTATATGAAAAAAAGATAGGAGAGGCCTTACATTAAAAAGTTGCCGAAAGTTCGAAGAACAGAGATAGTTTAAGTGACGGAGGCAGCAACGCGAGTAACAACGACAATGATGAGGAAGACTTTTTCAATTATGTCACTCAGTCTAAAGAAAAACTTAAGAGCCTCAAATCTTTAAAGAGTAAAGCTCAAAATATCGTCAAAATGTGGCCAGACATGAAATCAAAAGACTTGTTCAACGATGCTCCTTGTATTTTCCTATGAAAATTTTGTATCTCATTTGAAATATGTTTTTAACACTTAACTACCTTACCTAGCAAGTAAACAGAACTTAAAGTAATAAGCTAGGTAAAGTTTTTGGTTTTCAAATTTAGTGCATCCTTTATATAAGCTTTGACAACTTTTTTGATTCCATATTTTTTTTCCATATCATAAACTCTACAAAATTGGGCTTAAGCTAACGTGACCAGATATTTTTCGGTAACACGCGGAACACCAAAAAAAAAATTAAATTTGCGTTAAGATCGAAAAATTTTTCGGCAAAAAATTGATGATCTTTTTTGTTTTGGGTTCTCATTTTCACATTGAGATATATATGTATATTTCAACAATGAGAATTATTTCAGTATAAATTATTTACTAAAAAAAAAGGTACTCACTTTCACATTCCGAAAATCATAGTAAAATGAGATATATTTCACATAAACGAAAATGCGGACCGCGCTGGACGGCAAATCAAACATGCGGACTTGTTCCGCGAAACACGGATCACATGGTCACGTTAGCTTAAATCCTTATACTTGCGTATGAAGTTTAAAAGTTATTTGCAAAAGAAAACATTTTCTCCTGACGTGGTGCGCCTTTCAGTCTCCATATTGGATCCGTCGTGTTAAGTTTTCCAAAAATGTTTCTTTCGGAAGTATACATATATTCACGAATTTTTCATTTCGCCGCTTAAAATTAGTTTTCTAATAAAAAACTTGTGCCACTACTTTTTTTATTCAAAAGTTAAAATTCATTTCTAAGTTTTGTTCTTAAATTTATATACTATTCCATATTGGTTAAACCCTATTCACAGAAAAATTTCCCATCTTCTATATGGCACTTTCCTCCTCATACTCAAATTAATAGTAAGCTTTTTTATTTTTATTTAAAGAAATTCTTTTATTTTAAAGAAAACCAACTTTACAATTAATTTAATAAAGAATGCTATTTGGTCATGATTTTGTTGCAATTGCTTTATTTTTCAGAGAAATAATTCAATTATTGAACTGCACTCAACCATGTGTTCTTGTATGCAAAACACTAAAGGCCAAGAATCAAAAAGTTTGGCAGCGGAATTCTAACCAACGGAACGACCACACGCCAAAGACGCGTTTCAATAGTTTTGAAGTTTTCAAGAGTATTTCAATTTTAACTAATTTGTTCTTTTTTTTTCGGATGCTAAAGGAATTTCGGTATGTGTTGGCATCAATTGAATTATTTTTTAATTTTATTATTCAAGGCAGTAGACTCCAACCTTTTTCAGACGAGGTCCACAAAGCATAAGAATAATCAACCCTTACATTGAACGTTAATCAAAACATACCACATAACTATATTCGTCATACTACTATTAAAATGTACTAAGGATGCTAACGATAATAACACTGTAGGAACGTAAAAAAGACACACAAAAACGCCGAGACACCCGAACTTATTTTTTGGTCGTAGAACACGGTGGCATACTCAGTTTTTTTCAATTAGATCAAACTCTCGAGATATTCGCGATTGATATTTCGTCACTTTTAAGCCCTTGGTTTAGCAATATTTTTCTTATATATTTAGAAAAAGACGTCGAAATCGATTGAAATTCGGTACATAGGTTCATATGAACCTAAGCATTAGACCAATTGATTTTTTTGGCACACGCCCAAAATTACGCCCACCCCCCATATCACCCACAATTGTGAAATCTCAATAACACTAGTTTACAAATTTGGGGTTCATCTCAAGATCTGGTTTCTCATAGACTTTTTTTTAATGTATTTTGGGGCGTAGATTCCAAAAATGGCAACCATTTTTTTTTTTCTTAAGAATCGTTTTCAAGCTATCCTCAAAAAACCTCTTTTTCGGCACATTTTTCATTTATTTGGCTATATCTCATTGAATTTTTTCTCGACTCAAAAACGCTTTTTAGCACTCGAAAGTAATTTTAATTCCTTTTCTAACGGTATGCTGTTTGCTTGAATCAAATAGGGTTGGATGGAGTTACAAGCGCTCAAAGTCCAAAAAACTGACTTTTTTTGGTCTTTTTTAAAAATCACTAAATTTCAATTGCTCCATTTAAATGAAAAATTTTTAATACTTTTAGAATTAAAAATTAAAGACTATTCTTTTGCAAATATTTTAAGTATAATTTTGCGGAAATCGGACAAAAAATGTAGAAATTATTCAAGAAAACAGTAAAAAACTCACAATAAAATTGAACGAAAATACATATGGACCAAAACGCAAAATAGTAAACTACGGAGAAAAATTTTTTTTCTTAAATTTCGTGGGTTCCTCATTATTTTCTGGTTGTACACATCCCAAAGTATCGAGAAACACAAATGTCAAACCGAAATCTGTTGCTTGCTGCCAGAATTTAGACTTGTTTCCTTGTTGCCTCTTTATGAATAAAAATTGACAAAAATACAACACGAATCAAAAAAATACGTTGTATTCAATATACATTATTTTATACGTACTATCCGCTTTTATGAGGTAGATCTAGGTATAGTGAAAGTAACTAAATAAAATTTTTGAAGGTAAAAATAGGTTATCAGCATTTTGTATGAAAAAGAATTCTAACGCATTTTTTGATGTAATGTAACAGTCAAAAATCCCAAAAAGTCTTTTGGTGCAAAATCTAGCACGTCAACAAAAAAATAAGAAATAAGAGGTCATTTACTTATGTGTGTGTCCAGAGCCAAAAACAATTTGTAACGTAACAGTCTTTTTTCATCGATAATATTTATAAGAACGAACTGAGAATCTTTAGATCGCCCTAGAGCATCAAATGATAAGTTTAACAACGAGGGAACGCTGCAAATTGCGTTTGCTGAAAATTTTGCCTACGAGGGACAAGACGAAGTGCAAAGTGCACATTGGTATCAAAAACAGCTAACTTTGCTTACTACTGCCTTTTATCACAGCGAAAAATTTCAATTAAAGATTTTCGTATCTGACAACTTAATGCACACAAAATTTATCTTTTACTCCCTACATGTAAATTTTGCTGTCAAGACTATTTTACTTCTTCTCACGGGAAAGGTTGTATCGATGGTATAGGCGCAACTACCAAAATGATTGTGATGAAGCATGTTTTGTCTAGTAAATGTATCGTGAACTATGCTTCAAACTTTGTTACTGCATTTCATCGTACAGAATCGAGAATCGCCATCGAGGAAGGAATGAACGCGATTTCTCCAATATAAATTACATTTTGAACGCGCCTGCGACTTTCGCTAGTGCAAAAAGTATCCGCGATATAGAGTCGGCTCACCAAATTCAAGTGAACAATCATCACTTTTACCACTTCGAAACAAGTATACGATTTTTAATTTTTTGATCTCCACTTTGTAAATTATTTTTAATAAAATTAAATGAGTTCAGTGAATAATTAGAGCTTTGTTGGTTCTTTTGGATTCCATGTCAATTAGCTGGAGCTTCTTAAAAGTCTAATCGTAAAACCTCTGAATTAATGATATATTGCGAAATTAAACAATTTAAGCCATTTTAATGCTTAATTTTACTTTTTATACCAACGTAGATCGCAAAGGTAACGTAACAGTCTTTTCGTGTAACGTAACAGTCCGAACATATTTCCTTCTATATAATTAAAAAAAAAAATTTTTATGAAATTAAAATTTAATTAATTACTATCATTATAAGGCTAAGAAATTATAAGCTTCACGTTGAAAACAGTCCTCCAAAAGAGCAGACTTTTCCAATAATGTAAGGCAACTTGAAAATTTTCTTCCAAAATTATGTAACGTAACAGTCCATGCTGACACGTTCACAGCTCCTAAATGACATACAAACATTTTTTAATAATAGAAAATGGTATTACAGAAGCATACTCTTAGATGCATCCATAAAAAATATTTAAAGTACTCCATTTCATGTACTTTAGGAAGAATTTGTGTCAAAATATGCATACGAATGTAACGTAACAGTCTGCGTTTTGGTCCATATGTTTTTATCTAAAAAGAAACGGAAAATAAAAGTAAAGATCCACACACATACACAATCGTACGTATTTCCGTTCAATTTTATTGCAAGTTTTTTACTGTTTTCTCGAATTACTTCTACATTTTTTGTCCGATTTCCGCAAAATTATACTTAAAATATTTGCAAAAGAATAGTCTTTAATTTTAAATTCTAAAAATATGAAAAAGACTAAATATTTCATTTAAATGGAGCAATTAAAATACATATGGTGATTTTTAAAAAAGACCAAAAAAGTCAGTTTTTTTGGACTTTGAGCACTTGTAACTCCATCAAACCTTATTGATTCAAGCAAACAGCATACCGTTAGAAAGGGTATAAAAAAGGGTAATAAAAATATCTTTCGAGTGCTGAAAAGCGTTTTTGAGTCGAGAAAAAATTCAATGAGATATAGCCCAATAAATGAAAAAAGTGCCGAGAAAGGGGTTTTTTGAGGATATCTTGAAAACGGTTCTTAAAAAAAAAAATGGTTGAAATTTTTGGAATCTACGCCGCAAAATACATTAAAAAAAGTCTATGAGAAAGCAGATCTTGAGATGAACCTCAAATTTGTAAACTAGTGCTATTGAGATTTCACTATTGTGGGTGATATGGGAGGTGGGCGTAATTTTGGGCGTGTGCCAAAAAAATTCAATTGGTCTAATGCTTAGGTTCATATGAACCTATGTATGTACCGAATTTCAATCGATTTCGATGTCTTTTTCTAAATATATAAGAAAAATATTGCTAAAACAATGGCTTAAAAGTGACGAAATATCAATCGCGAATATCTCGAGAATTTGATCTAATCGAAAAAAAAACTAAGTATGCCACCGTGTTCTACGACCAAAAAATAAGTTCGGGTGTCTCGGCGTTTTTGTGTGTCTTTTCAAAAGTTGAAAATTTACATACAGTGTAATAATTCAATAAAAAAATTACATTTTAAGTATGATAAAAAACTAAATTTGGGAAATCATCAATGCGATTAAGTTTGCGCTCCTTTAAAAGCTGTTTAATCTTAGGGCTAATATTATTGCACAAAATTCCAGAATTTATTTTCAACTAGCATTACCCTGTGCGCATCGCCTCACCTCAACCGTGGTGTAGATTGGATGTGCGGTCTGCGTGAAAATTCTATTTAAAAAATACTTTTGTATGAAGACCACCCTCAGTATGCACCCAAAATAAAATTTTAAAAACCTAAGCAGTGCCTGTTAATATAAAAACCACGTGATGTAAATTTCATGAGAATCGATTAAGCGGTCTTCGAGAAAATGATATTTAAAAATATTTTTGTATGTCGGCAACCCTAAATAAAAATTTTGTAGCCTAAGCTATGCCTCTTAACATAAGACCTACGTGGTGTAAATTCGGAGTGAATCGACTAACCTGTTTTCGTGAAAATGATATTTAAAAATATGTTTGTATGAGGGTCACCCTAAGTATGCACCCTGAATAAATTTTTTTTGACCTTATATGTGCCTCTTATTACAGAAGCCATGTAATGTAAATTCCATTAGAATCGATTTGGCGGTCTTCGAGTAAATGATATTTAAAAATATTTTTGTGTAAGAGACACCCTAAATAAAAGTTTTGTATCCTTAGCCTCTTAACATAAGAGGTACGTGGTGTAAATTCGGTGTGAATCAACTTACCTGGCTCTGTAAAAATGATATTTAAAAATATTTTTGTGTGAGGGCCACCATAAGTTTGCACCCTAAATAAAATGTTTACGATCTAATCTGTGTCTCTTCACATAAAAGCCATATGGTGTAAATTCCATGAGAATCGATGTGGTGGACTTCGAGAAAATGATATTTAAAATTATTTTTGTGTGAGGGCCACCCTAAATAAAAGTTTTGTATCCTTAGCTAAGCCTCTTAATATAAGAGCTACGTGGTGTAAATTCGGTGTGAATTGTTTAACCTGTTATCGTGAAAATGATATTTAAAAAAATTGTGTGTGAGGGCCACCCTAAGTTTGCACCCTAAATAAAATGTTTACGATCTAATCTGTGTCTCTTCACATAAAAGCCATATGGTGTAAATTCCATGAAAATCGATTTGGCGGTCTTCGAGAAAATGATATTTAACAAATATTTTTGTGTGAGGGCCACCCTAAATAAAATGTTTGTAGCCTAAGCTATGCTTATTAACATAAGAGATACGTAGTGTAAATTCGGCGTAAATCGATTTACTTGTCTTCGTGATAGTGATATTTAAAAATATTTTTGTGTGAGGATCACCCTAAGTATGCACCCTAAATAAATTTTTTTTAAGCTTATCTGTGCTTCTTAATATAAAAGTCATGTGGTGTAAATTTCAAGAGAATCGATTAAGCAGTCTTTGAGAAAATAATATTTAAAAAATATTTTTGTGTTAGAGCCACCCTAAATAAAAGTTTTGTATCCTTAACAATGGCTCTCAACATAGGGGCTACGTGGTGTAAATTCGGTGCGTATCGACTAACCTGTCTTTGTGAAAATGATATTTGAAAATATTTTTGTATGAGGGCCACCCTAATTTTGCACTTAAAATAAAATTGTTACAATCTAGTCTCTGCCTCTTAATATAAAATCCATTTGGTGTAAGTTCCAAGAGAATCGATTAAGCTGTCTTTGAGAAAATGCTATTTTTAAAATATTTGTGTATGAGGGCCACCCTAAATACAAGTTTTGTGGCCTAAGCTATGCACTTAACATAAGAGATACGTAGTGTAAATTCGGTGCGAATCGATTTATTTGTCTTCGTGAAAATGATATTTAAAAATATATTTGTATGAGGACCACCCTAAGTACGCACCCTAAATAAAATTTTTATCATCCAATATGTGCCCCTTAACATAAAAGCCATACAATGTAAATTTCATGAGAATCGATTTGCCTGTCTTTGAGAAATCGCAATTTTTAAAACATTTGTGTATGAGGGCCACCCTAAATATGCACCCTAAATAAAAGTTTTATAGCCTATGACACCCGCCTGATCGATACTAACATACTGTAAAAACTTCATCAAAATCGGCTGGATAGTTTCCGCGTGCATAAGAGACAGACAGACAGACAGACAGACAGACAGACAGGCAGACAGACAGACAGACAGACAGACAGACAGACAGACAGACAGACAGACAGACAGACAGACAGACAGACAGACAGACAGACGGACAGACAAAAAATGAATTTTATATAATAGATTACAATAAAATTAGAAACGTCATATCTACATATTTGCCACGCCTTTGGAGTTTCTGTTCCCGGAACCTTGCAACTACTAGCTTAGTTTATTTAAACTTGTGAAAAGACCCACAAAAAAAATCTAACCAAATCAGAGTTGTCAGATCAGAAAAAAGCAACTCAACCTTCTCTCTTAGATCGTATAATCTACCCAGCATGTTACCTTTCTATAGCCAACGATTTTCGGAGTGAAAAAGAAGCGTCCCATGGTCGGAGTCTATTTCAGTGCACAGATTTTTAAAAAGGCGTTTACTTAAGCCACTATCCTTCAGTTATTGTCACTTTTTTTGTTATAATTTTCGTTACAACTTATTTTAATAAAAAATACTTACGATTCCAGCTGTTTTACCGATTTTATTTTTTATTATAATCTTACTTAAGTTAATCTAAGTTTTATTGGTTTTTACAGATTTTGTATAGCTTTAAGAATAAATGGCAATTGTTACTGTTGACTGCAGTATTTGGAAAAGAGCTGTCATGACGACAGTTGAATGTCATTTCTGTGGCTAGCGAAGCCGATGTTGAATATACTATGGGATATAAGGCATGAGTCACTCTAACTTTAATGCAGAAGTACTGTGGCAAGCAAAGTAAAATAGTAAAGGCTTATCAAATTCATTAATAAGTCACTTGGCAAGTGGGCGGCCATCGGTAGTGGTTAAAGACTTACATCTTTTAGTGTGCCCAACTTCGTCTTCGCTAGTCACAGCTACACTGCACAAAAGTTGAGGTAATATAGCGGGCTTAAATTTTGTTATTCCCGTGAGCTTTTATGTGCCAATGCCTGACTTAAGTGTTTCGCGGATAACATGTAATAGCACTAGACAAGTACTATCGTAACATAATACTTTTTTTTTATAAAAACCCAAATTTTTATAAAATTATACCCTAGATACAAGCTTAGTTCAATGAATTAATACGTTTTTTATTCATACTTAGTTCGGTAAAATTCGATTCAATTATATTTAATTCAAGAATTAAACTTGAAGAAAATTTTTGACAAATTTAGCAAATGATTTGATATTCACATCTTATGAAGAATCTCGAAAAAGGCGTGTGTTTAGTTGATTTCCACAAACAATACTTATAGGTTGCAAAGCTTAATACGATTTTTAATGAAACGCCATAGGCTACCTTAATTTCGATTGCTGGTGACCACTTGTAAGTAAATCACATCGGTACAAATGAATTCACATCTGACTAAAAGATTTTGAGCTTCGTTAGTGTTATGACGCTGTCCAAGTATGTTCAATTCGGCTAGCATAATACTACTGCTAACACTGGTTGAGCAGGTCCATATGCTTTTTGTTTTATTAATGACGACCTTAAGACCCACTCCTTCCGAAGAAGATCTGACAGCAGTGAGTTTTTCTTGTATGTCTGTCTGCTTGGTGGCGCGGAATGTGTGCCTTCGGCATAAGCGTAATTTTGCAGATGTTCGCTGAAATTTTATGCTACGATTTGTAGAGTCTTGAGCTCTGCTGGGGTGATGGCAGACAACCTTAGCACACGCCCGACACGCAATTTAAAAATGAGAAAGATTCCTGACTATTGAAACCTTCGCATTAAGTCTTGATGATGTTAATAAACTGGGATACTGCACCCCGTTTTATCAATGTATTTTAAATGCAATTGAGGTCGATGCTTTCAAAAATGGTTTTGTAGTCGATGATACGAAGGGTATTTATTTGATCAGCATACGATCTGTTCAGGCGAAATCTTGCCTCTTATATCCGGATAAGTGATTTTATTTTTTTGCCGACTTTGTCATTATGGCTTGGCGATAAGACCCCTCTATTGAAATTTTTACATTTATTTAAAACATTGAAATGAAGATATATATATATTTAAAATTTATTTTCATTTTTAATTTTGATATGAACTTTTTCTTTAAAGCACTGCTACATTATTTTAATAATTAAATTGGGAATATTTTCTTACGATATCTAAAAATAGTTTATATGAATTATTTCATTTCAGAGCCAACAAATTAGTTAAAATTAAAAAAAAATATTTATTTTCTTGACAAAAACTAGAATATACTCCTCCTTTTTGTGGTTTAAAAGCCTTCGTATTGCAGAGTTTTGATACCATTGAAAAAACTGTCAAAAGTATTTCTGCGCGCTATCATGTAGAGGCAGTCAGTCGACCGAAAGTTGTAACTATGCGCAGGCTTTTTAATAATATTTGTGCCCAGCATTCGCCAATCGAATAACTTGCATATATGACTTAGCTTTATACCAAAAATTATCTTTTTTCTGTTCATGCCTAAAAATATGCTACGTATGTGGCTCTTTTAAGGGGTTATATCTTCCTTATGCTATAAAAAACAAGGCTGTTTTCATTATTTTTTTTAAAGGAAATTTGAGATTAAGCAACTCTTAAAGAAGAGAAAAAATTTTTTATTGTTATTTTTTTACAAAATATCGGCTGTGCAGTGATTACCGTGAACCGCATTTTCAAAAAGGTCTTCCGCGGCGGGCAGTAGAAGTCTCGTCCAACTCCACCTATATAAAAAAAAAAAATTTTTTCATTATCTACATGAGTTTTGCTGTTGAAGTAGACATGATTATATTTTTAGATTTTTTTTTTCGAGAAATGACAAATGTTTTAAAAAAAATCGTGTTTTCGACGAAAAAAATCGACTTAAATTGCTTATTACTTTTGTTCTTGTTAATTAATCGTTAAAATCGTAAAATGTACTTCAACAGATAATCAAACATTGAAGCTACTGCTGAAATTTCAAGTCAATCGGATGTACATTTTTTGAGTTATACTGCCCGCCGATTTTGAAAACATGGTTTCGAGAAAAACGCGTTTGAAGTTTCAAAATGCTATACATCTTCATCAAAGTTTCTTGGAAAAAATTGATTTAAAAAAATGTTGAGTTTAAATCGGTACTTGGGCGCTGCAGATTTTGATTCTAAGATTGTTTTGGCATGATTTAAGGCAATAAAAAAAAATGGACAAATAAAAAAAAAAATAGGGAGATATAGCCCCTTAAAAGAAAAGAAAACCTGTTACCTGATGCAAAAAAAGAAATCCATTCCTGGTTTTTATTAAAAAGTGGTTTTCGAATAAAATTTCACATTTACATGATTATACATTACACATTTTACATATACATATTCTAAGCGCAAAAGAAAACATTCGTTTAGAAATTATAAACCAAAAAGTATTAATATTTATTACTTTAAAAAACTTACCCCAAGATGCTACTCTATCGTACAAAAATATATTCCTATGAAATACTGTATAATCTTAATTTTCTATGTCAAAAAAAAAATCTTTAAGTGAAACAAAAAACCCATTTTTGTAAACAATTCAATGACTTGGGTTCAGCGAGGTACTTTCATTTCGTAAACACAAAATAAATAATAATAAAAATATAGGCAAATAGGTGGAAAATGGTAAACAACTTAGTGCTCATACAAAAAAGCCCTGGCACCGCCGATTACGCTGATTAATAAAAATAAATTCTTATATTCGTTGTTGATATGTGAGAATTATTCTTCCCTTATCAGAAAATTACAAAAAAGAAACAAGATAGAATATGGAAGCAATAAACCCCATGTCGATATTTTTAATAACAATAATGTGCTGAAAATAGAATTTTCGATTCTTTTGTTAGCTTTCTTTTATTAAAACGTCTGACTAACTTCTTATGTACCAATTTACCAGACGGATGAACTGTATTGCAAATCAAAGGTTGAAAACAGAACACAATATGAACGAATGATGCTGGTCACTCCTGTGTGAGATCTATAAAATTTTAAGTCAAGAACGAAACCTACATTATCAGTTTCGTATCAGCTCGTGAAATGAGAACGTTTGGTGAAAAAAATTTTAACCAATAATAGCTTTAAGTTACTAAAACCGTTGAATTTAGGGCCTGCCTACTACATTTGACAAGCAAATTTGACTTTTAAGTTAAAAATATATAAAGAATAAGTCCTTCAGAGATATTAATATTTAATTAGAAGCCAGAAAGTTTCAATAGTTTCTTGTACGATCTGAATTCAAAACTTGTAAGGGTGTTATCTTTTGCCACGCTAAAAATTTAATCCTTTCTTGAATTTGTGTGAAATTTCGTTCCATTTTTTTGAATAATTTTCTTGGTACAGCGTTTTCAAGCTTTCGCCTGCATTTGAAATGCCACGCCTTCTTGTTGGAATTCGCCAACTTTTTGTCGAGAGCTTTATTGAAATTTTTTGAGAAATTCGCTTACACTACATCAATTAAATCTCACAACATAGCGTTCTAAATGTTCTACATGCACATCTTCCAAATAGCTTGTCTATTGAATTTTATTCAATTACTTTGCTTGGTTTTAACGAAATCGTGATTTCCACCGGCATACACACAGGCAGACTGACTGTCAAAGCTAAATCGACTCAGGTGGTGATGCTGATCAAGAATATATATTCCGTTCTATACCTGTCACGCTCCCTTCTATACGTTATTTTTACCACATAACGATAGTAAAAGTGGACGAATTTTTGGACCCCTAAAGATACTTTTTTGACACTCTGACCATAACTTTCTTAAATTAAGAAATGCTGGAAAGTTTTCGATATCAGATTTGTAATCAAAGGAAAATTCCTATTGGAATCATCTCTTGAAACGATATCACTGTCAATCAGTATAACTGAAGAAGTTGCCGGTGTACCGATAATTTAATCAAATGATCTCGCTTGTTTTCCAGTAATCGCGATTTCCACAGATTTTCGGACTGATAGATAGACATCGATGAATCAATCGATTAGGAAGTAACACTGATCAAGTATATACATATGTATATATACATATATATATATATATATGTATATATATGTATATATACTTATATGTACCTACTTTTCTATACCTGTCATCTCATGTTTAATGCGTTGCAAGCATGTAATGTACGCAGTTACTGTTACTCTGTTTCTATGTCTCACATCCACTCACTTAAACCTACCCTCTCATCGTCCGGACTGTGCTTTTGTCACCTTGCATCGATCAATTTATTGATATAATCTTTTCAGTTTAGACAATTAATCTTCTTCAGTCATTATTGCACTCAAAGCCAATGAATACCAAATTTCAAATGCTCAATTATCTCAAGTTTTAAACAAAATGTTCCACTAAAAAAAGATTTCTCAAATTTAAAAAGCTTAAAATTTCAGGTATGGCCTCCAACGCAAATAATCTTAGAGCAAGATATGGTTTGATATCGGCTTACTATCTAATAAAATCTGGGCTTACTATCTATTAAAATCCACAAAGACTTGCAATGGTGGGTCACACTTGCACAGCTCTTCGGCTTGGTTCCCCAAGCATAGACTCTAAGCGCAGAATATTTATGATGTTGGTCAGTGTGACAACCAACTGCTCCTTATCTCTATGATGCTCATTTTAAATGAGAGCACTGTTCTTTTGAGTTTTTCGAAAATTCATGGTATTATACAAACAATCAGTGCTGATTTCCCGTTCATTTCATCGTTAACGCTTTAAAATGTAAAATCGTACGCTTAAAATTTTTCGAAAAAGAAACAACGTGTTACACTGAGCTTTCGATTTTCTGTTGTTGGTGTCGGTTGTCAGGAACACGGCTTGTGCTTTAAAGTAGAGTTAACGCACTAAAAGGACGACGGATTGATAGGGTCAGATTTTCTTCAATGTGTTGAAACTTAATTAAAAAACTAAATTTAAAAACTGCTGTGAACTTATCTGTGATTATTAAGTACCTCCCGGAAATTTATTCCAGTTCTTCTTAGTTTGAATAACAATATTTATGTAATACAATATATTGTATTTATACGCCTATCGCAAGTTGTCTCATAAAAATAACTCTGCATTTCGTGTAAACCAAAAAGGTGAGTCGAAAGCTAAGTCTAAAATATAAGTTTTATAATTGAAGTTATGTGTACTTATTACAGGCAAGTAAGCAAGTACTTATGTACTGCTGGAGATATAGGCTCAGTATTTTGACCTGTATTTTCATGATTTTTCCACTACTGTAACATGTGTACATATGTATGTACAAACAGTTGCAGTTCAGAGATTATTAATTATTAGCTGATAAAGCCAAAAACAACAAAAAAAATATAAATAATTGATATTTTTGATTTGATTGTAAAATTGTTGATAATGGGCTTTGTTGTTTACCTCACCTTATTTAACCCTTTATTGACAAATATCTGTGTAGATACTTTTAATGTTATCACTTCGATGTTGGATCCATTTTCAGAATTTTAATATGTATCAAGGCTCCAGTAAAGTCGTGACATCTTTTAAAAACGCTTGGAGAAGATTTAATGGAACTTTTTTGGTCATACATATTCAAGTGTTCGTATAAAAAAATAACAAATAAAACAATATATTAAAAACCGTTTTTTTTTTTAATTTCATCGCAGTAAGTTTTTGCAAATGTAAAACATTACTGAAGAGAAAAACAAAAACACTCAATTTTTAACCGAAAATTTCCAGTTTTTTAATACTCAAAGTGTCATAACCAGGATTACCTAGTGACCGGAATTAACCTGGAATTTATAAAATTTCTGAAATAGCCAGGAGTTCGACCGTTTTTGCCAAATGAACTAAAAATTTCTGTTCAAAGGATCAGCATGCTTTTGCCACAAAATAGCTGAACCGTTTACTATTTTACGTATTAATTTTTTAATATTGCTGACAAGATTCAATTATGAAGCATATAAACCTAATACCAAATATTTTCATTATATATAACATTTGATAACTATTACCAAATTCTAGTACATATGTATATGCAATTAAATTTCGTTAGTGAAATTCTCCTTCTTCTAAAAATATTTTAGAAAATGCTTTATTTAAGTAGTTAATTCGTTTGTGTTTATCAATATGAAACCCTCTTTTTCTCTTTTTGTTCTTTTTTTTTTTTGAGAACTTATTATTTGATATCGAAAACCATATTTTCATAATCTATTTCTTTTAAAGACACCAATTTTAGCGAATACTGGTGATTATACATATATGATTTTATACAATAAAATTTTAGTTCCAGAAAAACTTTTTAAATAAAAAAAAATCGATATGCGTTAGTGCTACAATTTTTATTTCATTTCAATGCAATTAAATTCAAATGGCCACCGCCAATGCTCATTCATTAAATCTGGCCTTTTTTACGAATTTGGCGCTTAATATAAAATTATAATGCATCTATTGTCGTTGGCTTATACGCATAGACCAATGACTTTAAAGACGCCACAAGAAAAATTATAGATGTGTCAAATCACAACTACATCGAAGACATTCGACATGATTTTCCTTTTTTTTTAATGATTTCCTTCTCCTTTTTTTAAATTAATAAAATTTTTACAATGAAAAACATTGTACAGAAAGCTCAATGAAAAAAAAAATAATTTTAATTCTTAGCGGTCATATAAAAACTAAGTCCAAAAATTTAATTTCACAATGGCAATCGATTTATTTAAACATTCACTAATTTTTTACAAAGTCATTATTTTTATTTATTTGACCATAAATTAAATTAACGAATAGGCCGATTTGCCATCAATAAAAACATTCCAATCTAATAAAGAGTCACAAAGCGGATTTCAATTATTTTGCAATAAAATAACTCGGGGCAACACTGCGTATAAGTGACCTTCATTGTGCTGTCTATCATTATTATTTGCTGCTAATAACACCGTCGGACAGAGATTTTCAGAATGTTTCCTATCAGATTTTTAAAATGCAACTTATGCCAGCGATTTATGTTAATCTAATTTTCAAGCAGTTTGAGAAAGTTTTACACTTTTTCAGTTATAGCTCAGTCATCACATAAAATGTGAATTGTACTATAATTTTTCTTTGTACATTATTCATATCCATTCATATACTTGTACATAAGATTATGAAAAGAAGTTTGTAGTTGCAGATGATATGAATTCACAGCATTATAAATCGTAAATTTACTAAAATACCATCAAAATATTCAAGAAAGTATGGTAATAGGGCCACTTTTTATTTTGTTCCAATTTCATATAAAAGCTAAAAAAAAAGAATGGTAAAAAAATTAAAAAATTCAATTAGTATTGAAAATGTTAAATAAATCGAAAAGTGTTGAAACATTTTGAAATACATAATCGAAAAGTATCGATAAGATTCGGTACAATTCGGTTCGAGACTTTCTTAAAAGAAAAATATTAGAATGTTAATTATTTTTTGAAAATGTGACTGTTAAAACGAATAAAACCTTAAAGCAAAGATATTTACCATACTTAGGAAACCATTTTATTACTTTGAGTATATAAATGTTACTGGCCAAACTAGTTTTTTGGATAAACTAGATTTTCCTAGGACAAACTAGTTCATCCGATAGGATGTTTTTCCTAGGATGAACTGGGGTTATTGCTGCCGCAAAGCCGGTGTTGGACATAATGGGGGATGTAAGACCTGTGTCGCGGCCGAAGTCCACCCAATCACCCCAACATAATAAAAGGTTCCTAGTCTAAGCTGGTTCCTTCTAACACGCTTCGGATGAACTAGTTTGGCCAAGGAAAAACTACTTTATCCTAAAACCTAGTTTCGACGTAATACATATATGTATACACAAACAAAAATATCTAAAACTCCATTTATATTCGATGTTGCTATAAGTTTATCATATATCAATTTTATGAAATTTACTAAAATAATCTTTTTAAAGCAGTTTTGATGACTTTCTTTGTGTTCTTGGGCCAGTAAAAAAAAGTTGATTTTGTCGGACTGTGTAATGTTGCAATTATTCTAAAAATGTGGTAGTTTGAGTATGCAAACAATGTCTACGAACAAAAACAAGCCAATAATTAAAGCCCATAATTAAAAATTTGATAATCGTTGAAATTTTATCGCATAAACAACCGTTTAATACACCGATTGCTTACAAATCACTGACTGCTAAGCTATTTCCCTGAAAAAAATATTTTTATGATTTTATTTGCCATATTAATATCTATACATATGTATATTTTTGTTTTTCTTTAAACAACTGTGTCTTCGAAAAATACCGACATTTACTTGCTTTTGAAACTGTAAGAAAACATTAATTAAAAACAAAAAATTTTCTTTTCCAATTATGTAAGAGTTTCAACTTTTTGTAAGCGCAGCCGCTAGTTTTTTAAAGTAGAAAGTTGACAATAAAATTAGAAATAAACAAATAACTCAATATTGGACGTAAACTAATATCCCATTATGATATCCATGGAATAGTTGCGTTTTCATTAGCAATAATTTCACGTTCTTTCAAGTGAACAGGATGTGCTGAAGATGTTGCTTGAAGAAATGTCTGTGAATAATCTCCAGTTATTACAAGCAGGAGGAATTTCAATTTCTTCAAAAAGCTGTTCGAACAAAAGCACAAGTTTTCAGATATTTTGATGTCTTTGTCACTGATCGAGTAGTTTCCACTCTTGAAGACTAGAAGGCAAATCTGCATCGGCCTTAGTGAGTTATAAATCTATAATCAAATCTTTGAGTACTTGTTGATCCCAAAAATGCGTTCTATTAGATTTTCAGGAACGAAATCAATGTTAAGTATCAACAATTTTTATAATTGCGATTTTCTTATAAAATTAAAAGTAATGACACCGCTGTGTTCGATAGGCGGTGTTATAGGAACAGACGATAAATATCCATGTGGTACTGAAAAAGTTATTAAATAAACATCAGAATAAACTACATACATATGTAGCTGTGAAGACCATTTTCTTTTGATGAATATTCACGGCACAGAATGATTAGTTGGTTCTCTTCAAATGATGCGAAACACAAAAGTCTAGCATGAGGAGCTCAAGGTTTATTTTGATATCTTACTGGCAATCCCAAAATGTTGTGCATCTGCTGGTTCTTTTTAATCATATGGTCACAAACATAACAAAAAAATTCAGGAGACGGGTTGGAAGGCATTTTAACTCATTTTCGAATTTTGAAAAAACTTCGATTTCTGCTTTTCGTAATAAAATTGTTTTTCAAAATTTTTTCATTTCATTCTAGACAGTCTCATATTTTGTTTTTGTAATTGATACGCTTGCCTTCTCGATCTCTCCCTTTCTCAATATATTCTATAATTTTTAAGGTCAAACATGTTATTAGCAAATTTAGTGTTGCCCGGTGTAAATAGAAATCCACAACACGTTGAAAGGGTTTTTAGATCTAAGACTGTTAAAAAATTTATAATTTCCAAGTTAACTAAACTGTACATAAAGGCTGTTTTTTAATAATGTTAAAATATTGACTTAAATAAAACACAAAAAATTATTTAATTTAATTGAATTTTCACTTTAGTAGGAAAATAATATTATGCTATTTAGCATTTAAATATGATTTTGGGCATGTAAGGCCGAACTGTCAAATATTTAGTGCAGTCTTAAAGTCTTACTTTTGATCACTTTTTCGAGCACTCATTTGCAAAGTAAGATGAGCTATGCTTTTTTTCAAACACAAGCCAGAAACTAAAAAAATGATCATAGGAAATAATTCAGTGGTGTCAAATTACGCAATCTTGGTGGCCAATTCGTAATTGCAAAAATTCATGTGAATTTTGAGTGAATTCAAATATGAAATTTAGTCAATTTTCACAATTTGTATGCCTTGTTGCTTTTTCAATATTTTCATTATGAAATATTAAACCTCACTGAGTATAAACAACACCAGCGTTGCCAGATTTGATGAAATTTTTCAATTTTGGTCCCTATTGGAACACTTAAAAAAAATACCATGTAAAATAACATTTTGTACCATTAATTTTTCAAAATATTACCTATACAGCAGAAAGATTTCAAGAAATGTTCGAGACTTCAGGACTGAACTTTATTTTTGGATTATGTATTACTTCCCTATTTTTCCCAGAATAAGTATACGTTTTGAGCAAGAAAATTATATTTAGAGTTTACTTTTTGAATTAAAATTTACACCTCATTTGAAGTGTAAATGCAGTTTTTGTATTGTTGAAATTTTTAGCAATTTAATATTTTAAAAACTAGAAAAAATTAATTGTTTCGAAATGTTATATTCATACGCAAGTTTTTCACTCACTTAAAAATATTAATCTCTTTGTAGCCAATATAAATCTTATTACTTTTTCTGTTTTTTGTATCATTTTATAAATCTACCATCACACACAGAGTTTTCATGTAGTAGCTACAATTGCGAAATATTATTTAGTATGCTTCAATGTTATGACAATAAATAAATTCCCAGCTTAAATAAAACTTCTAAAATTGTACCTATATACTAAATTCAAATCACGTAGCAATTAGCTGCTCTAGTTAATGCTCAATATGTTCTACAACACAACAAAAAGAACAACTCTAAGTCAAACACCATCGTATGCACCAAGGCCTATAGATATCTAAAAACCACATGTCAACAGTTGGCATTAAACTTCTGAATCCTGCACGTTTGTTTAACGCAAAACTTTTTTCAGGACTTTTCTTGTTAAACTTTGGTTCGTTTGTTATCCAAATAGCCATTCAACTACAAACAACAGACGCACAAAAACTTTCCATCCCAACGTAATATCCTTTACATATCTTTTGTATGACGATGCTGTTTTAGTAATTAAGATTGTTATGGTGTTACCCATAATCATTTAAGTTAAAGTTAAATATTTGATTTCTGGCTGTTTCTGTGTAAATATTTGCATACCTACCTGTTGCATTCACAACATACGTATGCGTATCTTAAAGCCATCACGTTCTTCTATTTGGCATTTGATTAAGCCAACAATTTGATTTCTTATTCTGTGCGTTTATTTATTTAATCAAAGTTGAATAATGTATTAATGCTTAAACTCTTTTTTCTAATTTCTTTATAGCTACGACACAAACAAAAACTAAAATGAATACCGCTAAATCATTTATATTCTTCGTCATATGCGCAGTCGTTTTGGTCGAAAGTCAGGCTAAAAGTAAGTACAACATTAACGCCTTGAGGCTTAGTAAATGAAACAATTGCACTTTATGCAGCATAGGTAGTTTTATATATGAGACGTTTCATGTCAACCGGATCATCTCTCTCTCTCCAAACTTAACGCAATGAAAAATTACGTTAGGGGACTTAAACGGACTCTACTTGAAATATAAATACTTGCGAAAGATACATCATTTTGGATAAATTCAATATATCAATCCTAATATGGTGACAAAAAGAGAAGCATCTCAACAAAATAAATTTTTCTTGTAATAACTAACTTTTTGCTATCATATCTAATTATCCTAAAACAAATTAACACCAATTTTGAAGAGCTACAACAATGATTAAAAATGTAGCATCTAAAAAGTTTTCAAATTTTTCATTATTTTTATAGAATTTATAGTTATTCAAAAATGATCTCTCTCATAGTTGATAACATAAATTAAATGGTATGATCACAAATTAATTTAAAATTTAATTGTTGAAAATATATTATATTGGCTAAGGATTTAAAAATAAAGTTAGCGAAAGATAATAGTTTTCAATTTTATTTCACCCTGTATAAGAGACGTTTTTTGATAAATATGTATGTATGTTTATTTTGCAATCACTAAAATAGGGCTTGGATTATAATTGAGTATACAGTTAAAATTTTTTCTTCAAGTAAAATTCAATGAGTGCGCCATTTGAAAATTTTCGGAAGTTTATAATTCTTTCAAAATTGTAGGTATTAACGACTTTTTTGAGACTCCCAACACTATTATTTATTGAGTGAAATGTTCCCTAAACACATGTGATCTGAATAAGGAAGCCATAAGCTTGTCAGATTTGTAATTTAACATTTCGGCATATTCATATGGAGTATAAACACTAGTGGAGGCGAAGGAAGCCGTCACCCCAGGCGCACGTCTCACTATGACACTGTACGAAATTTTTTGAAAACTCTGCTCTGGCAAAGGTAGCACCACAAGCAAGTCGCCTAGAGGCAAAACTTGCTGTTTGACCAAAAATACTAGCATAAATTTTTGACTTAATTGGATTTTCATGCTTTAATCTACAGCAGCGGTGGGCATAGAAATCTAACAAAAGAGCAAAACAACAACATCAAGCAACAACAAACGAAATTTTAAAGTTTTTTTTTACTTTCATTTCCAAATTTGCCATTAGCACAAAAAAAAACCAAATTGCACTACAAACAAAAACAATTGCTACATTCGTCAAGACACAATGCGGCGCCGTCGTTTATGCCTTTGTGTTTTGTTTTTGTTTTCATTTGAATTCAAGTCAACGCTATGCCTCGAAAGCGTTGAAATTCTGCGATTTTTTTTTTCGCTTGCTTGTGCGTCAAATAACGGTAAGAGCAAATGGAGCCACTATGTGCCCATCACTGATCTACAGGGTTGAACAAAACTCGATCTAAAAACTTGTTTCAAGCAATTTTAATTGAACTTTAACGAAAAATTAGTATATTTCTTCAATTCTCCATACAGTTGAAGTCTTGGTCCAACTTAAGATGAACTCAAAAACATAGCCGGTTACAAACCTGTGAAGTTTTTTTTTTACGAATTTGTGGGACTTATGGGATTATGTTAACTATATAGCACTTTTTGTCTTATATACGATACGATAATTTTATTGGAAATTTGATCCTCTACAGAAAGCAATATGCTGGTTAGTTTAAGTACATTTCTGATTTGCAATTGTATAAAACTCAATATTGGATTAATATTTTATATTAAGAAATATATTACAAATATAATCAGCCCAATGTATCATATCAAATGTGTCATATTTGCTTTTGCAAAGGTTCGGCAGCAAGTCATCACCCTCACCTTTTAATTTGAAGAAATTGCTGATAAACGAATAATATTTCTTATGATGTCTAATATTACGGAACTTATGTTGTCTTTTGTTTAAATAATAATTCAAATAAATGTTTGTATGGATTTGCATTCTTTTCCAAAACGAAATCGATTTTGCTAATTTATTTTTTTTTTAATAGTATTTAACTATTTGATGACTGACCATTGATCATTAAGGGTTAAGCATAACCGTTCTTGGGTAATTATTTTTCAAAACTCATAAAATATTAGAGAATTAAGTTTTAAGATATACATATCTTAACAATACATATCTCAAAATTAAACTTTGAACACCAAAAAAGTACTATATGTATTTTCATGATAGCAACTGTTGGATAAAACGCTCTATGCTCTATATTCACTGAAACAAATTCTACGTGTACTTAACAAAAACCAATTTATTTTTCACTGTCGCTTTTGAGTGAATTTCACGGATTTTTCAAAAATTAGATTGCAAAATGTTATAAGTGGTAAATTTGCAAACTTTGACAGAAAAAGAATTTCCTTAATTTTCTTATAAATTGTGTAAAAAAGTATGATAAGTTAAAATTCAAAATTTCAGCGTTTCAACTTATTCAACAACAATAATTTTATTAAGTGTAAATGTAAATGAGGGAAGGTGAATATATTCAGAAGAGAGTCCCCTTAAATCACGTTCGAGCCTATCGGAAGTCGATATGGCGTTTTTATCATGTTATAAGGACAATATTGATAATTGTATGTCTTCTAGCAGTTTATTAAAAGATATTTCGAGCAAAAAACTATTTAAAAATCAATGTGCTCTATCTTGTAAGTACGTCCTTTTTTCGTTACTGTAACACAATTTAATTTGTACAACATAGATTATTGAAACATATCTAACTTTTCAAATATATACACTACAGATTTTTTAAGCTTCTGCACTCTAAATATGTACAAAGGTAATGTAAGGCTAACTAATTACAAAGTTTTAAGCACAATTTCCGTTTACTCAAACTTCACGAGCATTCAATTTTTGATAAGGCAACATGACCATTATTAACGTTCTTGGTAATATAAGCATTCAACGGCTTAACTCATATTATTGAAATAGAAACTCAACTTAAAGTATATTTAGCCTTCAGATGAGTGAAGCACCAATTGTGAACAAAAGTTAGGAATTACTTAAACATCAAACTTCAATTGAAATATGGGAACTACCTTAAAGATATTCATTTCAAAGATTCCGGTGTCAGTTTGAGTTTTGCATATTTTTAATTTAAAGTTACTCTTTCATTAATAATTCGAAAAAGACTTCATATTACAGCAGCACCAAAGTTCAATGTAAAGTTAGCGGTGAAGTTAAAATGAGGATGATAACACTACTGCGTTTGGCTACAATGAATAACATTCAATTGGCATAATATTCATCGGGAAAAACAAAACTATAAAAATATAACATACGGAGAGTAAGAGCACTTTGTATACAAAAATAATCATTTGCAGGTAATTTCACGCATATATGTACACCCAGATGGAAATAACAGATAAATGAAATAATAATATCTATAAAATGTACTATACAACCTACGATACAGCATACGTTAAGCATTACTATGTCATAGTTATTACCTAGATATTGTTTATCAAACATGAAGTATCCATACTATTATTACCTAGATAGCCCTCACCCTTGATAAAACACTACAATCTAAGAGAAAGATTCATGTTCTTGATTACTTTTATTTAAAAAAAATGATATTTTTCTTTGATGGTTGTTGAATGGCAAAGTCGTAATTTTAGCATCTCGCAAGATCAACTGTGAATACAGTTTGGAGTTTGGACGGCACTTTATCAAATTTTATAAAATTTTACGGTTTTCTTAATTACATAGTGCGAAAAAATTTGGTCAAACCTCTAGATCTGAAACCAAATATACTTTTAATGCGTTGACCTCGAATCTGAGGTCAGAATTTTTCTGATGGTCCTGGTTTGCAAAATATTTTAACTTAAAATGGCGGAAATCACGGTTTTTCGAGATATTTGAGGTTATATTACATCGAAGTGAATTTTTTTCATAAAAACAGTAAAGAGATCCGGAAATGCTATTCTTCTTCGCCTTAGGTTTCCTTTAGCTCCCATTCGCCAACTGTGTCGCCCAGATCTGGTTTCAAAGATATAGCCATCGGAAATTGTGGATATAGCTTCTGTAAAAGTCATTATGAATTAGAAATGCCTGAATGGATATCAAAAATAAGGATATCATAGGAGAGATAATTTAATGGCCTACAATAATGGTAAGCAAATCTTTGAAACGTAACCTGCAATTTTGGAGATATGACAATTTTTCTGAAATTATGACTAATTTTTTTTAAAAAATATTATTTTTCGAAAAAATGTATCAATAACCTATATTTTTTTAGAATTTCAAGAAAGTTTGATTCTCTTGCAAACCCTAAGCTCAATTTTCATATATAACTGGCGGCTAACATTCTCAAGTTTCTTAATGTCTATCCTTATATTAAAAGTTTTTGAAAACTGATCGCGTATGCAGTAAAAAAACTCCATCCATATCGTTTAAAATCAAGCTTAGGAGAAAAAGTGTTTTGATTTAAGTACAAATTTGAAAATATGTACTCATATATCTCTAATTATCGCATAAAGAGGACGTTTTCAAAATATTTGTAGTCAATAATCCAAGACTACGTCAATTTTTGCAGTGTATGTATATTCTAAGTAAATTGTTTTGATATGTACATACTTCATTTGAGAATGATTAACTTCAAAACGAAGTAGCCAGTAGTGCCTCAACTAGCGAAAAACACTATTACGATATAACTAAAGTATGAAAACAATAATACCTTTCAAATGAGGTGTTATTGCGGTCTTAAAAACTTTCAGTTTCTCTAAAATGTTATCTTTTTCAAAAAAAACGTTGACAGCAATGTGTAATATTCAAGTAAATCTTTCAAATACTTCAAATTTAAAATAAAGATGCAAAAACTCATCGATGATCGTAAAGCTCGTAACGAAATTTCCGGCTGGGTAGCTATCATATGTATGACAACAATTGTTGCAACAACTGTTGACGCTTCAACTTATCTGAAGGAAGCCAGCGGTGTTGTTTGCTGACGATGTTTGCATCCTTTCGTTACAATTGCATCTATTTGCAGTTGTAGGAAATAAATTTCATATTCAAGCAATTGTTTTGTGTTGCTCAGTTTTACTTTTATCCCCATTGTACACATGAGGGCCGCAAATGAATCGACAACATTGATGTCGTAGCAGGATGTAGGTTGCGTGAAGTAAATTTTGTGCTTTGCGTACTAACTTGTGTATTTAACATTTCTTTTAGGGACTTTTCATAATTTTTAATGAGCATTTATGATATGAAAAAGTGTGTTACAAACAAGGCCTTCGTAGCCTTAAGCCAATTTTACAGTTTTTTGTAAGTTTCACTTAAAAGTACATTAGTACCAAAAACTTAAACTTTCCAGACGAACTGGGGTAGGGCATAACTAATTCCCAGAATAAAGTATATATGTAAGATTCATCAGATCAAAACATGTTGCCAACCCTACCTTTTTGATGTATGGATTGACGGAAATGTTACAAGTACCGCTAACGCTAAAAGGAAACATGATATGCCCTTGTGTGTTTTCAATTCATTTATATATAAAAAGAATTATATCACAATTCGATGGGAAAAGTCGTCAAAGTGTTTGAAAATAACCAGAGTCACCAAAGGGGCTATATTAACCCGATTTACGTAACAAAAAATTTCTTGCACCAATCGATAGAGAAATTTTGAAAACCATTTATTTAGGTTGTAAAAAAACTTTTGTGATGTTTTGTGATCAGGGTTGCCAAGTAACCGGATTGCAGGATGGGCCCGTAATTTCATGTCATAGCCGGGGGCCTGCTAGGATGTCAAAAATATCTGAAGTAGTTGGGTATTAGACGATTTTTGTGATATGGACTCCAAAGTTTTGTTGAACAAGTAAGACAAAAAAGCTCCGATCAAAGAAACAAACCTATTTTCTGTGGCAACAATCTATAATAAAAAAAATGTTACAAATAATAAGGATTTTCTTACATTGAAAATGCTTTAATAAAAGCAATAGAATAAAAACAAACAATATTTACTACAAAAATTCAAAATTGCTTTGAAATGAAAAATTCCCTTAAGAGCTCTAGACAGTAATGCAAGTACACCTGAAAAAAGCATCAATACTGAAAGGCACCAATCCAAGCCCTATGACTCTCAAAAGAAAGGAAAAGCCAACATCTTTATGCTAATAATTACATAAGGTCATGTCCCACCGGTACGGTTAAGCAACTCTAACCCGAAATTCTGAATGGCTTTTTATTTCATGTTTTATGCCCATGCAAAACTAAATTCAAAGGACAAAAATAAATATTACAAATATGTATTTGGAGCCTTCATGCGAGTGTACGTACGATTGTACAAACTGATTCTGTCTAAAGTGCAAAGGAGAAATTGGTCAAAGCGGTTTTCATGAAATGTTGTATTTAGCTCTCATGGGACTTCAACAGATTAGAACATATCGTTAATTCAAAGATTTCTTCTTATAACCTAAATACCTACATTTGTTTTCGTACAACAAATGCAGGGTGTTGCAAAATGGCATTTATGGTTTTAATTAGTTATAACTTTTTTTTATTCACAGTAAACTATTTATATTGTTCGTGCTCCTTCTAACACATTTTTCATGACCTTTCGTCAAATTACAGATGTTATGGCACGAATTTTACCGTGAATATTTTGGTTTTCAGTTATGTTATTGTCGCTGGCTTATTGACGTAGACTAGTTCTTTCAAATAGGCTTAAGCAAACAGTCGGGAGCCGTTAAGTCCATTGGCGGCGAAACAGCTATCAATAATATGGACTACAGCTCCATATATTGAATTGATATGACGACTCATAATAACTCAAACTAATAAGGACAACAACGAAATTGCTTGATACTGCGAGCTCGGTACATGGTTCGTTTTTTATCTTATGTTTGATAATCTTCATTTAGGCTTGGGATATCTTAATTCTGAACAATGTTTTATGAAAGCTGTACTACCTTTACATGACAGATATTTTTCAGGTATCTTGTTTTATTGAATAATGTATTGAGTTCAGTTCTATTCAGTAATAAAACTATCCCGAAATCATTTTGTAGCTTGTTACAAATTTAGGGAATATCCCACCCCAGCTCCTAATTTCACCGAAAATAGTTAAGTCAAGTGAATGCGTTTGCAAATTAAAGTCGCTAGCGATAGGGGGAATTTTATTAACTCGGTATGGAGTTGCATTTCAACCGGATGTTATTACTCAAAGGATGACAGAGTTTTTAGATAGGCCTCGACTCCGATCAGGAGTTAAGTCATGCCCATTTGTATGACTTAGAAATGATGCGTTCGGGATCATTATGCTGATCGAAAGGGGCGACACTCGACGCGTCGTTTCGGGTCTGTGAGCAGAGCACCATCATATTAAACCTATCAGCAGGGGTTGACGTTAAACATCATTTGGGCATTTGTGGCTCCTTCTATTTGGAACTACAGTTGTGGATAGTTTTGTATGACTGGCTCTAACCATATGATGGTAACCGCAGCACCAGCTTCGAAAAAAAAGGTAACCCGATTGCAATTTCGGACGGTACACCGCACCGCAGAGTGCAATTTAGTGTCACTAATGAACTGCGCTTCATTGCTCAATATCAAATTTTTTGATGAAATCAAATATATAACAATAAGTTTTTGTTTGTTTCACAGTTCTATTTTTTTTTCCTTTATTGTTCCATATTAATTTCCCTATTACTGGGTGTCCCACTTATCTTGAGATTAAATAATAATTTAAAAAAAAAGTTTATAACTGAATTTTAACCGATTTTAAAAACTAACCGATGGTATTATTATTTATATTATTTATTATTTATTATTTATATTTATATTTTATTTATAAAATTAGTATTAGTATTAGTTTTAATTCCAGAAAAATAAGTGTTACAAAATTTATTTTTAGTTTACAATTTGAATCTTTTTTGTATCTTTAGAAAAATAAAGTTAATATACAATAGTTTTTTTAGAGAACAAATATTTGCAAGAATATGCGTTTCTTGCATTTGTAAATTGGAAAATGTTGTCTCAATATATAAAATATTCGAACTCGTTAATGAAAATATAAGTTCTCTATTAAAATAAGTAAGTTGATCCCAACTGACCTTAGAAACTACCTTTAATAAAACATCTAATAGTGCCATAGGTTAATTTTTTTTATTTTGTGAAATCATATATTTTCGAGTTATTGCCTACTTAGTCTCAAGATAAATGGCTTAGAAAAAACTTTTTACAGCATTTCCCAGCAAACACTGCGGCAATAGTTTAAGGACATCAATTAGCGCCTACAATTTTGTTTCTTGCAACATTATATAGCATCGACTCAAATTGAAAGTTGAAAATAAAAATTAAAATTTTGTTTCACATTATATGAATGTATATATTGCTCTGAAATGAAATTAATCAAAGGTTGCAGATTAAATTAAACCAATTGCACTGGTGTCTTCCTATATATATGTACATATATGTACATATTTAAAAGCTGAAGGCCAAATATAAATTGCACATCGATAGTAAATTATTACACTAAAATTTTGCATCTGCCTGCCTTGTCAGCATTGCAATCTTATATAGTGTTTGCACTTACTCACCTCTTTCTTACTTTTAATTCTTCTTTTTTTGCATTTTACAGAAGGTTGCGATGCATATGGACATGTTTGCTATGGTGGACACGGTAAACGTTCCCTAGGCTCTTTAGTAGGTGGTGAAAGCGGCAGTAATGGCAACAGCGTCAGCAATAGCATAAGTGGCAGTGAACAGGATGACTTACTACGTGCTGATGCCATACTACAAGTTCTTCCAAATGAAGGTGCAAGCTTAGATGGAGATTTTGATTCATATCCCAGATATCGTCTGATCAAAGTTTTGAAATCATGGGTAAGTAATAAAATCTTAATTTATTTGTACATGTCATTTTCCATCTAAATGTCCATGCATTATTTGATTGATTACCATTATTACGCAAGCAAATAAACTACCTCCATCGACATTCTCATGTAAATCTATGTATCTATTTAACAATCTATCTATCCTCATGTAAATCTTTAAGGTTAAAAAAACCGGAAAAGTGCTTATCAAAAACTATTTTCAGTTAAGCTTAGTTATAATGCAATTTTTTGTCTTCAAAATTTATCCCTATTTTTTATTAAATTGCAGTCATCAACTTAATGTTTTAAGCAGATTTCAAACAAAGAAACAGATTTCTGCTGACTTTCCATTAAGGGGGCAATTCCTTTAAACAGGGTAAAATTAGTCATTTTTCATTAATTTTTTTAAGGTGATAAAATAATTGGATCATTTTTAAATTTCAACACCTTTTTATTATAGTATTATGTAAAATGTAAGAAAACATGAATTTTTTTTTTAACAAAATGACGGATCTGCAGAGTATCTATTTAGTGTTTCTTTTCAGAGGCATCGAAGACTGTTGCAGCTGTAAAAATTGTTCTATTTATCTAAAAAAAGCTTTTTTTCTGATTACTGATATGTTGAAAGGAAGGACGAAAATATAAAATTATTAAAAATTAAAATTTAAAATTTATATCGGCAGCATAGTCAAAAGTCTAGATTTTTGACAATTTTTTCCACAGTTCTGACCCCAAAAAATTATTTATCCGGGCGATATCTTTAAGCTTTTAAGTATATCCTTCCGATAGTACTATAGCAAAAACCTCTCCAAATTTCAGTCTGATCGGTCAATAACTTTTTGAGCTACAGCACAAACAGTTTTTGCAAATACAGTTTCGAAATAATCGCGTTTAAAATTTCAATACCATATGACACGACGATATGCGGACTCTGACGTTCTTGACAATAACTCCATAAATATTAAATATTTTGCTTCGTCCTTTTAACAGTATATTCTTAATATATTATACATTCGAATTATGAAAAAAAAAAATTCTATTTCTTGAAAATTCTAAAGGTATCGCCCCCCTTAAGCAAATGAGTGCATAGCAGAGATTGAAGGCGTACGAGTATTTGTAATTGTTAACAAACTTCCTGTTTACACAAAAATAAGAAATTGAGTTACGGCTGCATTCAAAAGACATACAACAACTGTAACTTTGAGATTGGCATAGAGTAGTGTAGATTTTTCCGGATATGTACTTAAAACAGAACACATAAGTTAGAAATACGCGTACACATAATTGTTTAGACAAGAAACAATTGAGTTGCCAAAAGGCATTAAGCTCACTGCATATTATATTTATTTATTTTTGTATTCAAGAGAACGGAAATATATACGATACGAACACTGCTCAATCATCAAATGTTTTTCTTTTGCAACGGATTTCGGTTGGTATCTAGACCACGAGGCTAGGTTTTATTTTACTACAGGGGAGTTGACACGGGTTTTCCTAACGGAGGTCTTTGCTACTTTGGTTGTGGCATGCTGGATTATAGTAAAAATATGGTATGAGAAGTGCATGAGTGTCTGTAGTGACAGCCAGGCTGCACTAGAGGCTCTTGCTAACCCGGTCAGCTATTCGAAGAATGTAAGCGAGTGTGGGGTGAAATTTAATTTAGAAATTTAGCAAGGCACAATGAGTTCGCACAAAGAAAACGTAGGTAAATTTAACCGAAAACGACAGTCAAAATCGCTCCAACCCTCCAAAATAGTAAATTATACCGATGAGAGGTAATTAATTTATAAAACAAAAAAAAAAATATCGAAAAAGTTGTTATTTAACTATTTTGTATGTAAGTTTATTGACAAGTTAGGTGAAATTAACAGATAAGGTAAGTGAATTTACCGAAAACAATGGTTGAATGGAAGAAACTTCTTTTTTTTATAGGTAGAAAGATTTTTAGTAACTAATAATCTACCAATGAAGGATTCATTGATTTTTCACAATACTCCAACTCACCCCACTGCGGAAGAGCTAGTCAAGCAAACAAATGAAGGAAAGATTTGGACCATTTTTGAACATTTCAACGAACGTCACACCTTTGATCCAGCCAATTGACCAAAATGCCATACGCCTTTTCAAATTGTAGTGCAGGAGTAGTCTCGTCTCAAAAATTGTGTCCTCGGAAATAGAAAACATTGTAGATTTCATAAAAAACCTCAAACTTTATAAAGCAACAGCCATGATTAGTCTTACGTGGACTAATTAAATTAAAGCAAGACACTTTAGCAAGTGCTAGAATAAAATTTTATCTGTTGACGATTCAGCAAAATAAAGCAATTGAAGTATACAGAAAAATAAATTGATTCAAAAGAAAAAAACTCCAATTCTAACAAGTTTCTTTATTATTTTTTACGGTTAGGTTACGAATTTTGTAGTCAATTTGTGAGAAAAAATTCAAGTATTCATTTTGGTAAATCTAACCAATAATCGTGGTAACAGTAACAACTTTTTCGATTATGTAAACTATTTTTTGTTGAATTTTCAGGTTTCATTTTAATTAATATTTTTTGTACATTCTACCTATCGAAATCGGTTAATAATTATATTTGAAGTTTTTATAAATTTAGAAAAATAGTAAGCTTACCATTTTTTGTTTTTGTTCTACTGGGTGTTTTTTTTAGAGGTTTGTTTTTTGAATAGAGATAAAACTGGCATTTTATGGTCAAATCTGGCAACTCTAATGTCATTTATGTTCAGTTTAGTTCAAAGAATATCCAAAGAAGTGAAAGTCTTTTGCGCCAAAATTTTTCACTCTCACGTATTGATTGTCAAAGCTCGATAAAAACAATGTACCCGTATGTTGGAAACTAAATTTTATGGAAATTTAGTTCCGATTTTGGGCATTATTAGGCGATTTAGGAAAAACTTGGGGAATTAGAAAATATTAATATGTACATAGCACAATAATTAGTTCTTACATGGATTAATTGTAATAATGCGAACATATGTTGTATAATAATAAAATCTATGTATTACCATCTATGTGTCTTGTTTTTTCATATATATATTGTTTGTTCTCATAATTAAGAATTGCTTTGAAAATCCCTCATATTTGTTTTACAAAATATGCAAACGGTTATGAAAGTCTTTTCTTTGTGGTTGAAATAACTTCCGTAACTATATTCGCGTAAAAAACTGACATTTTTAATTTAAATTTCAACCATGTCGATACTATTGAATTAGATTTTAGTACGAAATTACCGATGTGAGGCATTATCATAATGGTCGCATTTTTATTTTTTAAATTCCATTTGCAATTTAGTTTTTGTTGCTACGTCTATTTATGATTGCGATTATAAGCAAATAGATTCTCAACATTTTTCATCGCTGTCTGCTTAATTCAGAAACAATGTTTGGTTGATAAATAGATGACCTGTCAAATATGTATACAACATACTAATTTGTGGAGTCCAAGCAATTGCAAGACTTCCACACAATTTATAGTGCAAATATTCAGTCCTATGAAAAACAATATCGGAAATATAAATCTTTTAACGATGATGTAAAAATCAAAACATTTGCTGATAAACATCCACTAAGTAAATTCCGAAACGAAAGTTCGGACTTTATTTTACACGAAAGAAGAAATACATTCACACTGAACATATAATAGATACTAGTGAAATTAAAAATTGGACTTTTGTATTAAAGTAACTTGTTGTCTCTCAAGCATTTATGTTCCGAATAATTATATGAAACTATTTTTCAAAATCTTAATGGAATACAAAAACAATAATATAGATATTTTTTGTTCAGGGTAATTGAATTACTTTACGAGAATACTTTTCCACACATTTAACGGCATAGACGATATGTAATTCATAGTGATGGCAACTTCTTAACACCGCAGTGAAACGAAGAAGTATTGAAAAATATGCAAAAATATGAAGATTTCAAAATGGAATTGCAATGTTTTTTGGATCTTGCAAGAGAACTTGGGTACATTTTTGATTTTCAAAAATCTTTATTATTGTTTGGGTGTATATAATATTCTTCATATTATTCAGAGTTTTGCATAAAAAGCTTATGAAAGGAGGTAGAATATTAAGAAATTTTGTGAAAAAAGTATGGTGAATAAGTTTCACGTGTGATGGTGCGGGGTTTTTCTGCAGCGGTGTGGTGTAATATTTTCCACACGTTCGTACTAGAGCGGGGGAAAAGGAAAGGATTAATGCATACGTGGGTTTGGTGAAATTTTTTTAGCTTTGGTGAATAAGGACAGCTGATTTTGAAGTTTGTCCAAATATGACAAATGAAAAATATCAAAACAGTGAAAAGGAAGGTAAGCTATAACACAATTTAAATTAATAAATTTATGTAATTCAATTCAATTTTATTATTAAAATCGCAATAAAATTAAATCGAAACTAATTTGGTTTCCTTACAGCTTCAACACGGACATACTACTTCGCTACAGCTGTGGTTTTCAGGCGATGCTTGTGGCTACTGCCATTCATCAGAAGTTGTTGTCGCATACTGTTTCCGTGATTTTACTCATGCGCTTGGCGTAATTCCATCATCATTTGCTGAGAATACTAACCTGAATCCAATCGCAACTGTAACAGCAACGAAATCATCATGCTCAAGGTGAAAGAAATGCCAGTGGCATTAATGTGCGCGAATTCAACAACATATTTGCTGCTATTACGAATAACAAACACTCATCATCATACTCGTCAAGTTCCACATACGGCAGTGCCATAACCACCACAGTTGGTGGCGGAACCACAGTAACGGGCACCTTCTGTCGCCCCGGTCATACTTGCTGCATGACGCATCTCTGCCGACAAGAGCTGGTGCCAAACCACCACATACAATAGCTACTGCAATCAATCACCGCCATTGCGCCGCCGCAATGAGCTGCTGCTTTTACTAATGTTTCTACTTCAACTAATGTAAATGATGTGCAGTTTTATGTGACAAAACATTGATAAAAGCTTAAGTTAATTTGATTTTATTGTTTTGTTGTTTATGATTGAATATACTATATTACGAATTTCAATCCAATTTTTTTGTTGTTGTTTTACCCTCTAAAATGGAAATAAAAATAGTGAAAAAAAAGTGACGTTCGCATCTGGTTTCGGATATATAGCCATCGGAAGTTGCGGATATAGCTTTTGTAGAAAACCTTATAAGTTGGGAACGCCTGCATAGATATCAAAAATATGGATTTCATAAGATAGATAATTTAATGGCCTACAATAATGATCTGCAAATCTTTGATATCTAACCCATAGTTTTGGAGATATGACGATTTTTCGGATTTTTTGACCAACTTTTTTTCAAAAACAGTTATTTTTTCCATAAAATGTATTAATAGCTTGTAACTTTTTTAGCATGCTAAGAAAGCTTAACTTATTTCCTTTCAAATGGTATATAGTTTGTTGTAAATTTTTATAATTTACCCCCTTCTGGACCGAAAAATAAAAAAAATGCAATGAATTCTTATGGAAACTATGTATTTATTGACAAAAACAATGATAACCAACAACAACAATGACTATTACAACAACGATAATTATAATGTCGAATTTGACAGATTAGTAAGTTGCCATATGTGATGATTTAAGGAAAAATCAAAAACTAAATTGATTATTACATATAAAAACGATGAGAGTATCGCTTACTATTTTATTTCTTAATTTTATTTAATAATATCCTATATTTTGTCTAAAAAGTAATGAAATTTTCATTTATAACCAAAAAAATTTCAAGTATATTCCAAATTTGGAATAAAACACCCTAAGTGGTAAAGCCACATATAAAATATTCACCACAATGGGGTGAGTTTCAAAATGTGCATAAAAAATTAATTTTTGTTTTGCGCTGGTATTAGTATTCTGCCGAGACTTTCGCTTCTTTGGATATTCTTTGGTTTAGTTTGCCATTTCATTATGAACAGGTTGACAAAAGAACAACGCTTGCAAATCGTGCAAATTTATTTCGAAAATAATGGTTCAGTTCGCGAAGTTTACCGCAAGCTCCGTCCATTTTATGGGCGACATAATCGTCCATCAGAGCAATTAATTCGGTTAACCATGGGTCGTTTTCGCACTACGTTTACTCTATGTGATAATACGCATCCGCAGAGACGTCGAACAGTGCGCACCGAAGAAACAATTGCCGCTGTAGAGCAAAATGTTGAAGAGGACCCGAATGAATCGATTCGCCACCGTGCACAGCAATTGGAGCTTTGTCCATCAACTTTATGGAAGATTTTGCGCAAAGATCTTGGCTTGCGACCTTACAAGATCCAGCTTGTGCAAGAATTAAAGCCGCGAGACCATGCAATGCGTCGTGATTTTGGTGTATGGGCCGAAAATGAGATTGATCTCGATGCTGATTTTCATCGCAAAATTTTGTTCAGTGATGAGGCTCATTTTTGGTTGAATGGCTACGTCAACAAGCAAAATTGCCGCATTTGGAGTGAAGAGAATCCACATGAGACCCTTAAGACGCCATTACATCCACAAAAACTGACTGTTTGGTGTGCTCTATGGGCTGGTGGAGTCATTGGGCCATACTTCTTCCGAAATAATGCTGGAGGGTCAGTTACCGTTAATGGAGACCGGTATAGAGCCATGATAACCGACTATTTTGTTCCCGAATTGGATGGCATGAATGTGGATGAGTTGTGGTTCCAACAAGACGGCGCTACATGCCACACAGCGCACGTCACAATCAATTTATTGAAGGAAACATTCGATGAGCGCATAATTTCGCGGAATGGACCTGTCAATTGGCCACCAAGATCGTGTGATTTGACACCATTGGATTATTTTCTTTGGGGATATGTGAAGTCGCTCGTCTACGCCAACAAACCAGAAACGTTAGGGGACTTGGAAGCCAACATTCGTGGCGTTATTGCTGACATACGGCCCCATATGCTCGAAAAAGTGGTTCAAAGTTGAACCTGTAGAATTGGCTTTATTCGAGCCAGCCGCGGCGGCCACATGCCCGAAATCATATTTAAACATTAATGGCATAAAATTATCCTTCCAATAAAGCCAAATTGATGGACATTAAAACGATTTTCTTGTGTTTTATTTCAATTCGAAGCTCTATACCTCTAAAAAAACACCCTGTATTTACCCACCTTTTTTTGTGTGTTGAGTCTTAGCTGGGTTCCCGGACACTGTGGTGTCACACGCAATGAACTAGCAGTTGAGTTGGCTAAGCAGGAATCAAAGGCCACTGTAATGGGTCTAGAGCCATTCATTGGCATAAATTTCGCAGAAAGCACTCGCTGGACCAAGGTCTGTATGAGCACTGTTCACACTATGAGTTGGTCTGATCTTAATTCCTAAAATGTTTCGTGAAAGCACCGTCTAGGAAAGTAACGAAGTTTCTTCTTCACCTAGGAAGAAAAGGCGTAGGGTAGGGTTAATCACATTATACATATAGGCACACTTGCACTTGTCTAGCAGGGGTGTCATCACCGCTCCAATGCACTATTGGGATTTAGTATAATGGCCTTTGGACTGAGTGCTATGAAAAGATCTCTTTCCAGCCAACCAATAACTTTAAACTTAAGCTTTAAAGTCTTTATTGCATTTTACACGTGTTTATTTTTTTTTTTTTTTTTTTTTTTTGCTAGGATATCTAAATTGACTTATTATAAATCGACTTTAAATTTTGTATATCAAGAATTTCAATTGTATTGGATTTTTATTGATTCAGATTAAAAATAATCGTAATCTTGGATTATATTTTTGTTTTTTGATAAGTTTCGAATTTTTCAATGTTTTTCGAAGTACATATGCATGTAATAACTATGTTTTTCTATAAATTTTGATATTAAAGGTATTATATTTAATCATTTCTGAGTTTATAATTTTGAAGGATTGTGGAGGTTTGTTGACCAAAAATCGATGTGTAGTATAGCTTTCGACTCAATCGATACACCTCGATGTTAACATGATTCGACTCTTATCGACTTTTTTTTCACAACATGCTACAAGATAATTTATCACATATATCGGCTTTATCATACTATTTGCCGTATTCTTAATACTTTTCAATACTTTTCTGGTTGTGTCTTGTCGACTTTTAAGATTATAATAATTTTTCACGATACGATTCGAAATTTTTAGGATTTTAGGGACTCCTTTAATATGATTTGACATTTGCCGCTTCTTATCGACTTTATTCTCTAATCGACTTTTTTGAGTCACTTTTATGGTTGGTAGAAAATCTTTATAAGCCTGTGGTTTTGTTTTTTAATGAATTTGCTGGAGGATATTTTTTGAGCTTAGGGGTCGTTCATAAAAGACGTCCACAGAATGGGGAAAGGAGGAGGGTCGTAAAACGGACAAAAAAATCACTATAAAATTTTTTCGTTTTACTTTTGTTCAAAAAAGAATCAAAGGGGAGGGTAGCATAATCTTTTGAAAATATACTTTAGGGTAATCGGGGCTGTGATAGCAGACAACCAGTAGGGAAGGGGCCAAAATTTCATAATTTTTGCGGACGTCTTTTATGGACTACCCTTAATCAGATCATATATTGTTACCTCTTGATTCTTGAACCTCAATTTACGACCATTAGGGTAATAACATTATTATTGGTCAATGTAAATTGAATAGCAAAAGTGCTCAAATGTTGTTGTGAGACTAGAAGTTTGAGTTTGCATAAATTGATAAACATTGTAGATAAATCTTCTTCACGATACATTTCTATAACATTCCACACTATTCTATCCATTATAATTTACACGGTCACAGTGGGCTTTAACCACCTTTTATTAAAAGTGTGAGTTACTACAAAAACTTTAATTTTGGATTATTTGGGATGTAATTTGAAGTCGATATATGGAAAACATAAAAAACCTCAGAGCATTTTTTTTAATTCCATATTTACTGTTTTTCAATGATATTACATATGTAAAACTTGTGTATGAAATTTAAAAAATTTCCGATTTCGTTCAAATTCTTACACGTACACCACATTCCAAATTTCAACTGTATAGGTGGTCGGGGTACTGAGAAAGAGCTGTATTTTGGTCTAAAAATAGCCGAATTTAGTCCGATTTAAAAACTTTATAATATCACGTAGTGAAAATAGTTGGCCTGGTTCAGAGATATTCTACATTGAATTCGGCAGTTCTCGCAAAAATAGCGTTTTTTCCAAATTTAGACCTAACAGTACTCATGACTCCGACTATCTAGGGAACTGAAATTTGTGTAGTAGAGCTATCTTTCAAAGTTCTTTAACGAGTCAAAATTTGAGCAAAATCGGATGTTTTTAAAATTGCATACGCATGTATGTCAGAATATAATATAATTAAAAAACAGTAAATCTGGGATAAAAAAAAAAGTTCTTAGGATTTTTTTCCCTTTGATGTATATCGACTATAGTACTGAACAAGAAGCTCTGTACAAAAATGTTATTATGAAATTTTGTTCCAAAAACACAAATAAAAAAATTACCCTCGGTGAGCTCGCCGATATTTACATGTAGCACTTGCAACTTAGTTCGGATCGCCAGAAAAGCGGACAACGAAGCGATATCAAAGAGATTACAAAAGCAATTGCATTAAAATGTAGAAGTTTTATTTTGTTTTTTGCTGTGATTCTTAACTGATCAACGCAAGAAATAGAACATAGTAGGCTTACAGACTACTACACTTCGGCTAACAAAGCTTACTGATGATATTACGTGGCGGTCATTGAAACTAGTATAAGCAGCTCGTTGCCCATTTTAATGCATTTTGCGCTTATAATTTTTTTGTTGTTTTTTGCACTAAAAGTACTGAACAAGAAGAAGCTCTGTACAAAAATATTATTATGAAATTTTGTTCCAAAAACACAAATACAACACATTAAACTTTGTCAAATTTTTACATGTCTTACTCATTTTCATCCTCACAATCTTATTTATTAAAAATAGTATTTTTGTATGCGAATATCAATATCAAAATATGACATAACACTTATTTCTTCTTTAAGTTGGGCGCTAACTCGAGAAGACCATCCGAAATCGATTATCCCTATGCTGCTGAAAGTGCTAATCATGATACCAAGTAATTTAACCCACATCAACCTTGTGACAACAAAATGACGGCAAATCCAGGAACTCTATATTTATTTAACACAAAAAGCGTAACAATCATTGGTTTTATGTAAAACACTATTTTCAAAAAAAAAAAAATATGTTTGTAAATAATTTAAAAATTAACAAATTAACAGTCATTATTATTAAATAAAATTATGTTACATATTGAATTTAAATTATTATTAAAAACATGCCCATAGCATTTGCATATCAAAAAAAGAATCCAAAACTATTAGTTTTTTATTTGTTTTCATTTAAATAAGAAAATCTTGGGTAGATAAAATGAAAATGTACGCTGAAATTTTAGGGCTGGAAAATTTCAGAAATATCCTACCCCAAAACTTACAAACACATACAAGCATGCACACTCAGATATACACTGACCAACACTTAAAATCAATTGATAAATTCTTAGTTTTATTTATACAAGAAATAAATAAATAATATGTCTTCGATGTTATGTTCAAAGTTTTCAGGAAAGCAAAAGACTTCGTATATTTTTTAATTGAAATAAAAAAGTAAAATTATACACAAAATAAACATGAGTATATATGTATTGTGTATTTAGTGCAACAATCTTAATGTTTAAGTAAATTTTAACAAAATGCAGAAGTAAATTTCTTTACTAAAAATTAACGACTCTCGTTGTAATGTTTACTATTTCATTTCGTCAACAAATTTGTTGTGCTAATAAATGAACTCGCTCCACTGTGCTTAATAATTTGAATGAGCCTGTAACTTAATTCAGATATTCGTATGCAATAGAAATGTTACTTTTAATAAAAATTTTAATGTATAAAAATAAAAAATAAATTATGGAATAATAAAACTCAGAAAATTTAATCCTCTAATATTGTTCTTCATATAGTATATGGGTTGTAAGCCTAGAACGTCTTGTAGATTTTTTGTGCTAAGTTCAAATTTTCTCAAGTCTATCAAAAATGTAATTTTTGACAAATTTATAAGATCTTTACTGCCCTCAGAAGCAAAAAGGGTGTGTCTCAAAAAAATGCGTTTCGAGATAATAGATGTTTTGTTTATGTCTATTTGTTAAAATACTCTTAGAAGATTTCTTATATGTTTGAACTAAGATACCGGCATTTGGAGTAGTTCATTAGACTCGTAATTTCTTAAGTTATCCGATGCCATAAGAATCAAGATTTTTTTTTCAGATACGCCCTTTCCGCTTCTGAAGGCAGTAGCTAGTTGGATTATTTCGAAATCATGACACTCAAGAGTATTTTACTATGGAAAAATATTCGATAAGCCAACGTGTTTTGATTGTTAAAACATTTTTGAATCAATTATCGATTACTGTGACAAAACTCACTATGTATCGCCAGGGCCGGCGGAAGGTACGGGCAAAGCGGGTAGTTGCCCAGGGCGCCGCTCTGATGGGGCGCCAAATTTTTAAACATGAAAGATATACAAGGTTTTGAAAATTTATGGGGAACTAATATCCTTCACACGTTGAAGAAGTCGGCTTATAAATTTTAAGGACCAGACAAAATAGTTGTGCAATTTGAGTACCTAAAAAGTTTTATTAAGTTTTTTTTAATGTCTGCACGTGCAGATAAAAAAAGTTTTCCAAATAAGTCTTCCAATGCTAAGTGCGATTGCCGATTTTAATAATAACGCTGAAGATGCTCCAGACTCAGTCTCATGTAAAAATTCTGTTGACTCTGAAGGTAATTTTGAAGTGGATAACAAAAATGTTCCATTAGTATATTTTTATTCTACATTCAATAGAGATTACAAGTAATTCGCCATTGGAATGCATTACTGATGACCCAGAGGATTGGCCAAAAAGGATTTCTGATAAAATATGTGTGTTTTTTGTAAAACGTGAGCCTTCAAAGTTAAAAGTGAACCGACAGTGTCCCTTAAATAAAGACTGTCGCCGATTTGCACCAACATGTGTGAAAAGAACGGTCATGGTTGGTATGCTCAGTCGCAGCTGATACAATTTTTATTTTGGCTGCATGGTCCTTAGCTCTTTTAAATATTGGAAGGATTAAAATCGTATGAGTGCAGTGTATTCTATTTGCGCACTTGCTCTGCTTGGCTAGAGCTTTCTAATAGATTGCGTTGTAATTAAACAAGTGACTCGGCTCAACAAAACGCATAACGATCGAAAATAAACCATTGGCGGAATGTTGTCGAAAGACTGCTCGCCGTCATCATATTTCTTGGAGGGGAATGCTTATCTTTTAGAGATTTGTCTGACACACCTCACAAAAAGGAAATAGAAATTTGTTGATAGTAGTGGAGCTGCTGGCAAAATTTGACACTGTGGTGAAGAAACACTTCACTTGAATAAGGCAGTTACCAGCCCAAGTTGCTCACATTTTTTCATAAATAATTGATCTACTTAGTAGCTGAAAGAGCTAAAAATATAATTGTAACATAATTGAATTCTGCTAAATAAGTACTATTGTATAGTGGATTGTACACAAGATGAGAGCAAAGTTGAGCAAATGTCAATTGTTGTGCGTTATTAAGGTAAAGAAGTAAACTTCGAGAGCATGCTTGAATTTACAAAAGACTTGGCGGGAGAAATTGACACTGAAACTACCTTTCGGGTAGATCCACCCATAAGATCTCGTACAAAAACCAAACATTTTCGATATTACGAATTTGAAGATGAGCCAATTTCGGATCCGAAAACAAAGTTAATGCTAGAATGTTACTATTCAGTGTTAGATGCAGCAATTAAGGAATCATGAGAACTCGTTTTCTATTTTATATGACATCGGATCCCTAAAAATTAAAAATGTTGTCATACACGAAAAGTGTCAATGATATCGACCCTTGCGAAATGTTTGCTATCTAAGTCAAAAGATCCAAAAACTACTCCATTAAAAGCATTGGAATTTATATCTAGCCTAAAATTTTTCGCTCCAAACGTAGCTATTGCTTTGCGAATACTACTTGGGGAACACAGCTTATCAAAATTAAAATTAATAAAAACTTATTTACGATCTACAATGTCACAAAAAAGGTTGTTCGGTCTGGCTATGCTGGCCATAGAAGCGACATTTGTCAAAAAATTGAGTACGATAATCTCATAAAACCCTTTGCAGAAGCCAAAGCAATAAAATTTTAGAAGTTTCTAAGTGCAAGCCAGGTTTAAACTATCACTTCACTGAAAATCGCAAAAATGTTATTTTGTTCAGTTTTGAAAGGATTTTGAGTCACTTTTTCATATCAAGTGAAATTTAATAAAACTAGCATTTTAGTACTAGTTTCTAAACTAAATCTTTATGTTTTGTTACCTTTCTAAGGAACCGAAAGTTGACTGCGGAAATATGATCTCATTTTTCATAAACAATTTAAGTTCTTATTTGTACTTAGAGTGCACAAAATACACGATTTTATTATAGAATATATATGTAACTTTTCTTAATTATAAATTCACTTAATCTTTGCTCATACATCTTTGTATCGAGTCAGACCCGTGCGCAGGAATCATCCATGGAGGGGGGGGTTTTTAACTCGGACATTTCATATTATTTCATGTTCATAAAAAACGTCAAAAAACGGTTTACTTTTAATATAGACATTAGACCCTGTCGATTTGTATGGAGCAAAATAAAGTCAGCCAGACACCGATTCAAACGATAGAAGAACCCTTAAAAACGCTATCTGTGTCATTTTGTTTTTTCCATATAAAAAATGTGAAAAAATCGAATTTTGGGACTGAATATTATCTTTAATAGAAAAATTATTTAAAATTTTTTAGCGTCAAATTTTTTGCAAGAAGGCAATTTTTATTTTTCGACTAAATTCGGGTATCCATGCTGTGAAGGAATAAGAGTTACGAGCAAATAACACGTTTTTTAAGTCAAAAAGGACCTTCAGGAGAATCAAAAGTGCTCCATTGGTTTTTCTCGGAACGAAAACAAAATGACTCAGATATCACTTTTAAGGGTCCTTCTAACTTTTGAGTCGGTGTCTGGATGAATCTAAGTTTCGACCCGGTCTAATAGACATTTAATTATAATAAAACACATATTACATATGTACATCTGCTTATGTTATGATTCGATATTCAGTTATCATTACGTAAGTAACTAATTCTGCGAGGTACTTGAAAAAACTCGTCCAAAACTTTTTCCACATTGATTTTGATCTCGCGATGTATACTTAGCGAGGCTAAGCCGTTCAGCCGATCTTCGGACATAGTTATCTGAGGAATGTCTTTAGACAACGTAGCACTAAAAAGGGGCGTTCGTTTGTTGCTGTTGTCAAAGTTGCCATAACACGAAGCATTTTTGATGTCTTGCCCGGCAATGCGTTGACGCCAAAGTTGAACTTAACTTATCCACATGTCACGTGAACTGTCATGCAAAATTGAAATACAGTGAAATTCCCCTTTACGGACAGCCCCCATAACCGGACAACTTCCATAACCGAACATATTTCAGCGACACTCACTAACTTTTCCATACAAAATGCATTCCGATAGCCGGATGCTCCAATAACCCGACAAAAATACTGCGACGGTGGGTGTCCGGCTATGGGAAATTTCACTGTATATGGCGCGAATAGATTTGTGCATGAATTTTCATTGAAGCTGATTTTATTTATGCCGAAGCTATGTTACTTAGCGACGCACAGTGGCCCCAAATCGTGTTTTTTGGTTCAAAAATAGCTAGAGAACGGGCTCCGAAGATTTTTTGGCATTTTAGTTTTTTCATTTAAAAAAAAAAATTTGTTGTGTCTTTTTGATTTTTCATTCAAATGTCAATAAAAACCTATGCGCGAAAATTCCCAATGGGGGGGGGGGTTTGAACCCCCAAACCGCCCCCCCCCTTGCGCACGGGCCTGTATCGAGTATATGTTATCGCCCATCTCAAAATGCACGAAACTTGAATAAAAATGTGTTCATGAATAAAACTTTTTATTGTTTTTTTTTCTCATAAAAATGGGGCGCCATATCGCACTCTGCCCAGGGCGCCAAAAGCTCTAGCGCCGGCCCTGTGTATCGCAATGTGAATGATTTCAAAGAAAAAGCGCCTGTAGCTGATAGGTACATGCGTGGACCACAACGTACTGAAAAATCGGCTGCTAGCAATGCCGCTGTTCAAAAAAGTACTCAAACAATCCATCAACCTTAATTCGACACAGTCCTCAAGTAACTGTCACTGCAGAATGATATTGTGACATGATTGAAAACTTTTTAACGGCAGAACTGCATACTTTGGTCTTGATTAGTATGTGGTTCCAACAATACGTTGCCTTATCGCTTAGAGTCATTAATTGATGATGTTGATTGGTCTTCACGGTCGCTGGATTTGACTGCTCCGTACATTTTTTTCGTGGGGATATCTGAAGAGTAAGGTTTCTGCAAGCAAACCAGAAACCCTTGAGCAACGCAAACAAATTATTCTTTATGAAATACTCAGGGAAATTTCATGAAAGTTGTGCTCAAAAAGCCCATATTTGAGGCTAGAAGAGACCGAAATGTATCTGATATTATATTCCATACATAATTATCAACATTAAATAAACCAATCATCAACATAAGATCCATTCTCTTTCATCTAACCAAAACTCATAATCAAAAAAAGTAGTATGCCTTTCCGAATAAATACTGTCGAAGTTTGACCGACTGCCCAATGAATACAATGTTTTTATGTGGAAAAATCGTTTCGTGAATGAAATTAAATGAAAATGATTGGTTAAGTGTCAAAGAGAAAATCCAATCAGAGAACTATTGTATCTGATGACCATTTGAAGGGGTTGATAGAACCTATTGCCATGTACTCGAATTGAGAATGGGAAAAAAAACATATGGGTTCATACCATCATAGAATCCTGAGCGGTTAAGTTTTATTGGGGTACGCCGTTTTGAAATTTTGTTTTATAACTAAATCTTTTTGGAAAGACTTTATCGATATTTCGTCAGTAAAACTTCATTACAATCAGGTGCGAGAGCTTAAATAACATATCGAATCAGTGAGATTTTGAATTGAATCGATGTAATTAATAATAATATCAGATCCTTGGGTGTCTAATACCCCCCAGCTCATAGTCATTGACGCCTCTGATTACAATTAGTTTCGACTTATTTTTTTTGGTTTGAAATGGCTATGTTTTAAGACATGCCCAGAACCAAAATTCAAAACATACACAAGTTAAGGAATCATAGCCCAGTCAAACATTATCGCATGGGGGTGATATTGATCATTTTCGAAATTCGGTCACGATAAATCTCTTTTAAAACTTCTCATGAGTAGTAACCTAGAATTGGTAAATGGTGCCACTATGCAGCGGAGAGTGGTTTGGGCTCATTAATTGTTTTGTTTTTCGCACCAAAAATTGAGGATTAATTAGGGATTATTTAAAAGAACCCTAGGTGCTTAAATTATCTTGAACTAAAAAAATATTTCATGTTACTAGAATGTTGGAAAAAAATTTGATAAACAAAAAGTGTTACAAACATTTGTTTTCAGCACAGCGTTAGAGCTACACTATGCTCTTAAACTTCTTTTTATTACCGGCAGGGCCTTTGAAAGTCTTGATAATGGGACCACCTTGAGCTCGGGGCCATAGCCCCTATCTTGATCCGGCACCGCTTTTGATAGCCTGTTTATGACGAACGATTCTATTTTTGAAAGTTGAAGCTTGTCGGAAAATCTCGAAGAGATTGTGTTTCAATCGAAACAATCGAAAAACTTTGAAAAATATCAAAAGAAATACAAAAACGAAAATCTAAAATTGTTATTCTTATCAGGTCGATGATAAATCAATAAGGACGGTTAATTTTTTTCTGAATTAATACAAATCTTAAGTGACGGTTATTTTTGATCAAAATAAAAATCCCTAATGATGGTTATTTTTCATCTAAAAAAATAAAACCAAATGACGATTATTTTCGACCAAAAAAACAATTATGTGTCTATTTAAAATAAATATTTACTGTCAAAGTTTTCTACCAAATGAAAAAGAAATTTTCCAAATAAATCTTATTAACATTGTTTGATTTTTTAATATATTTTTAGCACTTTATATTTGAGTTTTATCAGTTTGACTTTCATAAGATCAAATAATAGAATAGGTTTGTTTAATAACTTAATATGTTATTATTTTTTATTTATTTATTTATTTCATAAAGTCTAATTCATGTACATAAATTATAATAATATATTGACAAGTTTGCTTATATAAATCAGCTGATCAACTCCAACTCACTCAAAGTGGAGTAACAGACCACGCGTTGTCGCTTTATCGCCTTATGGCTATCTACGCGTCCTGTTTTTGAAGTTACATGCCACGCGTCAACAGTTGACAAACTTGTTAACAATAAGAGATATGTTTCATAAACTGAAAAGTTTGTTTAATAAGTGAAATAGCTGATAATGCGAGATGCGAGAAAGCGTAGAAAAAGTTGAAAGCTGCTCAACATTTTGCGTCTTGCCTTCCTGCGCGTTGTTCTTTGCTACTCAATACCTGCAAATCCAGGATATCAATTTTTTCTGAGATAAGTGCGTGCCGCGACAAAGCGATGACGCGTGGTCTGTAACTTCAATTTCAATGCGAATGCACGGTTTCAACATTTTCTGACAGAAGCAAGTGCCGCGATAAAGTGATGACGCGTATTCTTAACTCCACTTTAAAGTTGAGATATCACCGCTAATAAACACTAAAGCCACAAGTTTTCTGAACATCTCTATTCTGTACGGTAGTGCTTTTGTTTTGTAATAATTTTCTTTCGTTACTCGTTATTGCAACTGAAATAGTAGAAAAATATATGCTGCTGTCACTAGTTAACCGCTAGGGTGGCGCAAAAATCAAAATGCAACTACCTCTAGCACATTTGTTTATTTATCAATTCCTCGTGGTTAAATCGTAATTTTTTTTTTACTTTGAATTTCCTTCTTTAATGCTATAAAACTCTGATAAAATGACCAATGAAAAAAAAAGAACGAGTGCGACAATAAGTGCAAATCAGCTGCAGGCGGTCAGTACCCAGCAAAACAGCAGCACCATATTCCGGCGCAACCGTTCTCTTGGCTATGTGAGCAATCGAGTTCCAGCTGTTGTGCGCTACATCCTACGCCGGAAAGACAACCTAATAACGACATGTATTGGACGCTCCTTCCAAGTCTACACCGCAAGTCACTTTCGGCTGCTCCATGTGAGTGACGTCCACCCAGACGATATTACCTCAATGGCAACAGATCGATTTCATATATATACGGCCAGTGATAAATCTATTTATGCATGGCGCGCTGGCAAACACATACGTCACATATATCGTGGCCACACACGAAACGTTCATTTACTTTTGCCCTTTAATCATCATCTTATCGCGGTAGATGAGGCAAACGTGCTGAAAGTGTGGGATATTCGTAGTGAAAAAGTCTACCTCGAAATTCCATTCAATGTTGAAGAATTTGTGGTCACTGCCTTAGCGCATCCGCCAACGTATCTTAACAAAATAGTTGTTGGCTCACAGCAGGGTCAGCTAAAAATATGGAATTTAAAGGAGAATCGTTTGGTTTACACATTCAAGGGCCATGAAAGCAAAGTAACATGCATACAGCCAGCCCCCGCTTTGGATGTGGTCGCAGTTGGTCATCAGGATGGCAAAATTGTGCTACTCAATTTAAAGTTTGATGAGCAACTAATGGATTTTCGTCAGGACTGGGGCCCTGTTACACAAATAACATTTCGCACCGATGGTCCACCGATTATGGCTACCGCCAGTAGCAATGGCAACATCGCTTTTTGGAATTTAGAAGACAGGAAGGTGCGTATTATCTATTTAAACAATTTCCACTTTAATAGTCAAAAAAATTTAGGTTTCAATATACTTTTGAATTTTACAAAGGCTTTAACTGGTAGTTTGACACAAAATATTTTTATGATCTGCCAGTTAAGGTTAAATTAGAAGACGGGCCTTAAAAAAGTCTTAACGGTTAAATATGCTTTTAACCACACACCAAGCCGGTGTGTATATATGTTACCGATCAAACTAGTTTTTAGGATAACTCATGCCAAACTAGTTCATCCGAAGCGTGTTATGATTTTAGTATTTTAGGGTAAATGGGAAGCTTTCGGCCGCGGCACATCGGTTACATCCTCCAATATGTCCAACACCGGCTTCGCGGCGGTCTTCGGCAACGGTTCACTATAATGTGCCCAACAGCGAATCCGCTGTTGGACATATTGGAGGACGTAAACTCAGCCGTGGCCGAAGGCCGTCCACTTACCCTGAAATACTAAAATTTCAAGAAAATCAGATTCAGGCCAGTTTAATTACTAGTAGATGTTACAATGCCTAATGTTTTTTCAACATATCCTTTTAAGATTTTTCGCGAAAAATTCAAACATATGGTGGCGCCCAGTTTCAAAACCGGCCAAGTCCCTATTTCATACTTTTGGAAAAACAACGAAAACGTTTATCTTCATCTATGTTTATTGAAAAATTAAAACGTATTCCCCACATAATAGCTCTCAAAATTTCTTACTCAAAGCACGTCAGGATCAGACTTTTCAAGTTTCATTTGCCTATATTTTTGAGAAAACAATTTTGGACTTGGCCGGTTATGAAACCAAAGTGTTGGACTTGGCCGGTTTTGATTTCAAGGCGTTGGACCGGTATTGAAAGAAAGTTCATGGACTTGGCCGGTTCTGAATTCCATTCATCAAAATACCATAAATTTAAAAAATTTAATATTTCTGTCAACATTTTTTTTTTAATCAGAAAACATCGAAAGATGAAAAATAAAGCATGGTTTAGATTTTGGTATATATATCTCATATATGAGAATATCTCAAAATTTAATTTTTTTGAACTTGGCCGCTTTTGCAACTGGACGCCTCATATGTAATATTATTTCAACCATCAAAAATTACGAAATTCGGCCATTTTCAAACAAGGCAATTAATTTTTAAAACAAAAATAATGGTTCATAATTATGTACCCTATAGTATGTAAGCTTCAATTTAAAAATATTTCTCAAACAAATTTTAAATTTCCGACTGAACTATGTGAAATATTTTGAATGTGGAGCCTTCCTTTAATGCTAAGCTGCGCCAATGTTATTTGTTTTATATAATGTATACTTCTCACAAATTTAATTGCTAATAACTACATACTATTATTTACATTAAATTAATTATTTGATTGATTGCGCTTCCAGATCGCAAGTCAAGTTCAAGCACATGAAGATTCAACAACCACTGCCATATGTCTCCCAAATGAACCCCTCTTACTGACTACATCGCCTGATAACTCTATGAAATTATGGATATTTGATATGCTTGATGGCGGCGCACGTATGCTACGAATTCGGGAGGGTCACGCCGCGCCACCACTTTGTATACGTTACCATGGCAGCGCTGGTGTCTCAATACTTTCATCAGGCGACGACAGTTCACTACGTGTGTTTAGTACTATTTCCGAGTCATTGCATAAGAGTATGGGAAAAGCCAGCTATAACCGCAAAGCTTCGAAAAAGAAAAGTTAGATTATAATGTGATATGTAATAACAATTCAATAACATTTTGTATATATCCATTAGACCGTTTTCAAGAGGATTCGCTGCTTATGCCACCGATTATTGAATTCACCACAGAAATAACTCGTGAAAAAGAATGGGATAATATAGCTGCAATACATGCTGGCATAATTCAAACGACAACATGGTCATTTGATAAGAATCGCATGGGAGAACATCGGCTTGTACCAGAAAAGTTTCAAAATAAAAATCGTTCGGATTTTCAATCGGAAACAACATGTTTAACTTTATCACATTGTGGAAACTTTGTCGTAATTGGTAAATATGATCATATCATCAAAAACTTTATAAGAACGTGCAAACGAAAAATTATAAATCTTGAGAAAAGCATATTCGTATATCAACGGCTAAATCGCACAAATTTAAGTGCGAAGTTTGCATGTATATTTGAGCAAACTGAATTTTAAATTATTTTATTATGAGATTATGATCTGCTTATAATATGTGAGAATTAATTTTCAGTGTCAATCCATTTGAAAAATCACATGCGCCCAGTGTGCAGTACATGCATTATTCATCAAAGAATATACCCTTCACTCAGTTGACCCAAAATTTGAACATGCAACATTTTAGCGATTTCTATTTCTCGGCCCAAAAAATTTGTTTGTTCTAAGTAAGAATCCATTGTATACAAGCTGCGGTCATAAGTATTAAAAATCGACCTGAAATTTTAAAACTTGGAACAAATTCTTCTTCATAATATTGAAGCAAGTGTGTAAATTTAAATGAAATTGGCCTTCGAGTATGAATAGTAAAAATGTCATTATTTTTACGAAATTCTTGTAATCCACTGCTCAAAAGAAAAAATATTTCAGAATAAAAGTTTTACCCTTTAAATTCTGCGCAACAAATCACTTAGCTAATATTCACCGGACAATTTGCGTTCAAGGCAAAATTTGAGAATTTGACCTGTGAATTCACATAGTTCAATGGAGTGGAAACTTACTTGAAGCAAACATTTTTGTATTGTTTGGTTTTCGATCCAAACTATTGGTTTTACAAATCAAAATTTTACAAATGGCATTGTTATAAAAACAGTAAGTCCATACATATTTAGCCATTGAATCTTATTGATCTCTGTCACACTTATCAAAAGTTTCTTAAGCATTTTAAATTAATCTTTTATGACTACGTTGTTCTAATAGATTTCCTGCTTAATCCTGTTCAATTCAGGTTATTCTAGCGGAGATCTCGAACGTTTTAACATACAGTCCGGTATACACCGTGCTACCTATGGTTCTCCAGCACACAAGGCAGCAGTACGTGGCGTGGCAACGGATATTTTAAATCATTATGTTGTATCAGGTTGCAGTGATGGATTATTAAAATTTTGGGCTTTCAAAGAAAATGGTAAGACAAATCCAAAAAGATGTTTCGTATTTTAATTTCAATTTAAATTATTCCAGTGAAACAACCTATTAACACTTTAAGACTCAGTGATGGTGTTGCACTTATGCGTAATCATCGTGAGAGCGCTATGATCGCCATAGCACTCGATAATTTTACTGTGAGTGTCATAGATATAGACACAAAGACAATAGTACGGAAATTTGAAGGACATACGTCAAAAATAAATGATGTTACATTTAGTCCAGACAGCCGTTGGCTTATTACAGCTGCTATGGACTCAACAATTAAAGTATGGGATATTCCGTCTTCTTATATGATCGATCAGTTTAAAACCGAACGTCCCTGCATATCATTGTCTATGTCACCCACAGGCGACTTTTTAGCAACAGCACATGTAAACTTTCTCGGTATATACCTTTGGGCTAACAAGACATTGTTTAATCAGATAACCCTACGTTCAATCAATCCTAATGCTGAAGCTCCATACGTGGGTTTACCATCGAGTGTTTGTGATGAGTTGACTTTAGAGACAGCAATGGAAGATATTTCTATGCATGTTGATGAAGATGACTCATATGAAAGCGAAGAAATTAACGCTAAGTATGAAACACCAACTCAATTATCAAATGAACTTATTACAATGTCTGGCCTCGCTGAATCACGTTGGCAGAATTTACTCGATTTGGAAACTATTAAACAACATAACAAACCAAAGGCGCCACCCAAAGTACCTAAGCAGGCTCCTTTCTTTTTGCCCACCTTAGCAGGAACAGAATTAAAATTCGATCTTTCATCTTCGGTGCAAGATGTTGAAAACTCTCGAATTCTAAAACCAAAATCTTTTAACAATCTAACAACTTTTGGTCAACTTTTGGAGACAACTTCTGAAACAGGAGAATTTGGAGCGTGTTTTGAACATCTAAAGCAGTTGGGTCCTTCCATGATAGATTTTGAAATCAAATCTTTACATCCTTTGGGTGGTGGCACTTATTTGGCTATGGTGCAATTTCTTAAAATGATCGAGTATATGTTTTCCACAAATACAAATTTTGAGTTGAGTCAAGCTTACTTAAGCGTTTACCTACGTGCGCATGGATTAAGCTTAAAGGATAATCCTGAAATTATCGCATCCATGAAAATGGTATCGCAAGCACAAGAAAAAAGTTGGGAACGTATCGAAAAGAAGCTAATGTATGGTATAGGCGTTGTTGCTGCGTTAAGAAACTTCGCTCATTAAGATATGTTCAAAAATAAATTAAGTAAACTACAAAAATATTGCTTTTATTCAGTTTTTATCTTTATGGTAAATATTAAAATTATTAGAGATTTTTTTAAACCCTAATGTACATGGGTATATTTTGGTAAAGGAAATTAAAGATACATAATTAGTTTTTCAACCGATACCTTGTGTCAAATTACTTTGTTTTAAACATTTGTCTTAGATCGAGTAACAAATTCATGAACCAATAAGCATAGCTGGGTACTAACTCGTTTATCCGTTAATAGTTAATTAACGAAGTTAGTATTTTGACTAACGGATTATCTTTTAAGTTAATTTTAAAAAATGTTAACGGACTCGTTAACTTCCATTAAATTTCCCCAAGTCCATTAATCGTTGATACAGTACCTTCTATTTACCAAAAAGGTAGAGCACGCACCGCGCCGCGAAAAACACGTTCTGACAACAAGTACGTTCCGGTTGATATGGCTGATATGACAGCAGTCAAGTGGAACTTTGAAAAACAGAAATAGCTTAAATGGCGGAGGTAGCAACGCGAGTAACGACGATGATGAAGACTTTTTCAATTCTGTCATTCAGTCTAAAGAAAAACCTAAGAGCCACAAATCTTTAAAGAGTAAACCTCGAAATCTCGTCAAAATATGGTTATACATGACATTAAAAGACTTGTTCAACGATGCGACTAGTTGCCCATTTTTATTTTCTTCTATGCATTTGCGCTGTAATTTTTTGTGTTTCTGCACTTACAGTACAGGCTCAGTAAAAATATAATTATTAAATTATGATCTGTTCTAAAACACAAACAAAAAAACGTATTTTTTTGTTCCTAACCTGTTAACTTCCAGAACCCAAACCAAGAGTTTTTATAAGATCACTAACGCAACGATATAAAAAATTTAATCTTTATCACGTGTTAACGGATTAACGATTAACTTTAACTTGCGAAATGAAGTTAACTTTTTTAGTAACGGATTAGCGATTAACAAAGTTAACTATTTGAATAACGGTGCCCAGCTATGCCAATGAGTAATTGAAGAAGGGTTCCACTACCTTGTGAAGAATAAATATGGAAAGGTAATTTTAATTGTAAATGAAGAGTTTATTTATCATAAGGAAACTTGAATTTTGACAATCATATTTTTCTATTTTGTAAATTGTTTTGGGAGTACTAGCAAATGAAATTATTTTTACCAAAATCATCAGCAGAGGCAGAATACATAGGCACCTCGACCACTTTAATACCAGCAGTAGAGGTGAAAGTCTGCGATCGTAATGACGGAAGAAAACTTTTTATGAATTTATTGACTTCCGTAGTCACGAATGGCGAATCTTTCGAAAAAAGTGCATCACACAAAATAAAAGTTTCCAGACTACAACAACATAACACGGAGTTGTTTGCCTTTGCTCTTTCTCATCAAATATCAAGCTCCACTAAAGGGAATTACTTACTTACTTTACGCACATACACTTTTATTTTTTGCTATTGCTTCTGATATTTTAATAACAACGTTTATGGAGATAATAATAGTGACAATGAGAGAGCGTAGTAGAAATTTTGTTCCTCCCCACTACGTCATGGTTTTTGCAGTTGATCAATGCTTGAAAAAAATAGGAAATCTTCCCACGGTTATTGATATCTCAGCTTTTGGTCAACCGATCTCGAAACTGATTTCGATATCATATATTGCTGTAGCTATTCTAGATCCCGTCAACTAAGCCTTACCTTCGAGGAAAAAACTATACTAATTGAAAGTACGGCTAAAAAAAATAGTGTCGTTTCAGTATACACACCTGATTTCAAATCACACCGTTGCTAAATAAGTTTCACTTCAAAAAAGGGAGGAGAATTATTACCACTTCTAAAGGCACTTAAACTCTCTAAAGAAAGTTTCGAGCTGACCCAGAGTAAGCAGCGATTTTTTTTTTAAAGTAAACAAGAAAAAGCACTAAATTGAGTTAATACAAAGAATGTTCATGATCTAAAGTCAACGATCCATAAAATACATCGCATACACCATATCATGTTTTTTAACAAATAGCCACGGAAAACAATTACCCAATGAATCAAAAACCAGCCGCTATTTTGTAATGATTTCAAAATTTTTGTTTTCGGATTATTTCCGAAAAATATTTTTTTGAGTTGTGACTGTCTTCCAGCAAACGAGCAATATATGTATGTATATTACCGGCTTCGCTAGCCACAGAAATATATGTTCAAATAACATTTGCAAAGCCCCTACGCTACTGCTCGTACGACAAAGCGTTGCTTTTATCGCGATATTGTCTTATTCGAATAGCACGTTAAAATTTACTCATGCATGTATTAGCGTTTATTTCCTCGATGACGTGACCCAGATTACTTAGTCCCAAATGTTAAATTTCGTTTATCTAGATCTACATATTTTTATTATAGAACCAACATTTTCTAGTCTGACTTCTGGACGTCAATCGCTTATGGCTATACGACTGTAAAATACTCCTTGTCAATACAATAAAAATCAGAAAAAGGTACCATTTTAAATTGTTCGTTTGAAATAACTCGACACTTAGTAATCTTAATTTTCTTCTATCACTATTGCACCTTATACTTTCTTCAACAAATGTATAAATAAGATGTGTTTTTTAAAGATTGCTGGTATGTATTTATTTTGAGTCTCCTACTTATAAGACTAAATTATCTTTCTGTTGTGAGCAAACAAAAAATTTAAATAGAGCTTGCACTCGTATGTACGTTCTTCTTTTAAAAAACGAAATTGTGGAAATGTTGCGTTTTGATCGCCAACTGCATTTTGTAAAAAAAAAAACCTTATTTACAAGTCTTGGAAAAATTTCATGAATCATTTCATTTCTTGTACCGTTAAATACAACTGCTTTTTTACAATTTTGAATGCTCCGAGTTACAAATTTTAAATTTCTTACACGCTTTCCGTGTAACGAACGCTAGTTTTAATAATTAAGATTTGAAACTAGTTACAAATTTGTAATTTCGTAAAATAGGGCGCAGAAACCCTCCATTTGAAATACTCTACATAAGAAGGAAAACAAACGAGTTGCGAATGTACATTTACATTTCTTTATTCAACTTATGATTTTTTGTAACCACAAGAGATCTACAGTTTAGTTTTGCAAAAGCGATAGAAACACTTATGCATTTATAAGTTTCAAAAAACTAAGCGAAAATAAATACAATTTAAGATAAAGGAAACTTGTTATACCTCGTTTAATCAATTCGAATTTTTTTTTTTTTTTGTCTAATTATTCATTTTTTGTTTCAAACTGTAAAATCAAAGAGTTTCTTGTTTTAAGTAATTTTTATTAATCAGTTAAATTAATCACATCATAATCGTGTGTCCAACGTTGTTTCGTTCATATTGGTATGTTTTTGCAATTTTCAAAATTATACTCTTTGCCTGTTGTTAAAGAATTGAATTTAATGCGTAGATTATTTGTTTTAAATATTCCATTATGTGTTCTTGTTTTATGTTAGCTATATCATAATTATTTAAATTTTTTTTTTTTGTAATATTATTAACCAGATGCCCTTATGTTGACAAACTAATAAGATAAATCATGTTTATCTATTGTATTCTACAATTGTATGGATAAATTAAATTATATATTTATGATAAATATGCTTGCGTTTTTGCTGCATTGGGCAACTGGAACTGCAACTGGCTACTTTTTGTATTTTGCTTTTTAGTTAAGTTGAATTAAATTTTTCTTAATGTGTAGTTGTAGTTGTTTTAGTGTTAGTGTGTATAGGTGTATGGGTTGATTATTATTTTGCCGACACCGCTTAACTTGATGCACACTGCTGTATTCTAGGGCCTTCTTGATAGCCACCTTCGTCTTCGTCATAAGCCATACGTTGATGATTTTGCTGACGTCGCTGTTTTGGGTCAAATTCCTCCTGTTCAAAAAAAAAAAATTAGAAAAGGATTAAGGATTTTTAAAAGCTTCGGTTTCATTTAATAAAGTCATACAATAGGGTGATTCATTTAGATGTACTTTTTTCAAAAATAAAAATAATAAGAAATTTAATATTATCGGGTAGTCTTTATTATCATACAAAAGGACCATTCTTTATATGTATTTTGTATATATAATTTCTTTTATGTTGGCCGTAACTGCGGCTAACATGGTCTGTTCTGAAGTTCCAATTTTCGATATCGCATTCAAGCGTTTCGAATGGTATTTGGCGATTGGCGCGAGTAATTATTGACTTCCAATTCCTCAACCGTAGCTGGCATATCAATGTATGCTTTTGACTTTACGTTACCCTAAAGGAAAAACTCTAGGGGTGTGACATCACATGATCTAGGCAGCCAATTCACTTCATAAGGGGCCGTCCATTACGTGAGATGAAAATTCGGATCCTCCCTCCCCTTGGTGAGTTCTGACGGGACCCTCTCTCTCCCTTCCATGAGACTTGCCTTATAATTTTTAAATGTAATCTGCTATAATAATGTATAGTCTCTCCATTAAAGTATTGATTCCCCCTCCCCCTGGTGAGATTTTTCCGAACTCCCTCCCCCCTATTTTGACTCAAGTAATTTATGGAGTGAATTTAAAGTTGAAGTTTTAGTGAATTAAGTAAATTTACACAACCTGCAGTTCAACACCTGCTGATGTTAAGCGTTCTATGATGATATGCCAAAGAATACTGAACAAAAGTACCACGACAGTTTGACACGACACACGCTTATTCTGTCACAAAATCACTACTGAAAAAGTACCTCTAAATAAATCCCTCCTTATAAGACCTAACTTGAGTACAATTAGTTCATCTGGGTCTAGACACCAAAAACTTATTTGAAGCTACTAGATCGAGTTCAACGACCTGCGATAAAACTAATAGGAGATGAAAATATCGTCTCAACTGATTTTCTTTAGCATCGATGGCACGTTGGTATTTTCTATAGATATTATAACATTATGTGCTCTAGAGAAATATGTGAACTGGACCCTTCAGTTAGGATATTCTCACGCAGCACTCGGGCGCACCATCGAACTCATTTCTTTAGCGTCACACTCGTGATAAATTTATCGCACTAACATGAAAATTGTCTTTGGACGCACTATCAAGTTGTGGAACAATCTCCCTGTTTCAAGAATGTTCACCTACCACTGTTTTATTTCACTTTTCCTCTTTCCTACTAACCTATATATTTCTTACAAACCATGAACGTTCGATGAAAGCTTAAAAAAACTTTTAAAACTGCAGTTTTTCAACTTACCAAAGTTACAGTTTCAGCATCAATTGGAATGGTTACTTCTGGTCTTGGTGGCAAACACTGCTCAAGTGTTGGGATTAACGATACTGGTATTGAGGGCGGGAAAATTACTTCAAATTGTATAATCAAACGTCCTTTCTCCAATGGATTCTTGTATAGTGGCATACCCTCCTCCAAAACACACTTAGTCATTTCGTGTTGGATTACCTCACCTGGTTCAGATGTAATAACTAAATCACGATCGTCTAAAGTTTTGATCACACGCTGGAAACCGCACAAAGACTCAACCAATTGTATGGGCATTTTCATCATTAAATCAGTACCAGCATGTACAAATGTTGAGTGCTCCTTCTCGTCCAATAGAATAATTATGTCGCCGGGTTGTGAATTTGGTTCATGATCACCTTCACCAGTGAATATTATCTTTTGTCCATCACGCATACCCTTCTCAATATGAACTTCAAGCACTTTACGCTCACGTACTGTCTTGCGGCCATTACATTGCTTGCAACGATCCTTCTCCGAAATCATTTCACCACTACCCATACACTTATGACATACTTGCTCAATATGCTGCATTAGACCAGGTCCAATCTGTTGTACACGAGTTTCTACACCATTACCATTACATTGCATACATTTTGCGACTGCACCTTTTTTGCCGCCGCGTCCCTCGCACTTATCACAGATGATATTCTTCTGAAGAGCGAGCTTACGTGTTGCGCCATTATAGAGCTCCTCAAGCTGTACCGACATTTGATGGACAACATCTTTTCCGCGACGTTCTCGTCGTCGGCCACCACCACCGCCGAAACCGCCACCAAAGAATTTCTCAAAGAAGTCCATTGGATTCCGGAAATCACCACCATCTGCACCACCCTTCTTAATGGCTGCTTCGCCGCCATCATCGTACACCTGACGTTTATCTGCATCAGCAAGAACTTCATATGCCTGTGATATTGCCTTGAATTTTTCACCCTCATTTGGATTCTTGTCAGGATGATATTTAAGTGCGAGCTTTCTGTAAGCTTTCTTTAAATCATCTGGTGTAGCGTTTGGCTTGACACCAAGCAGATCATAGTAACCAGTTTCTTTTACCATTCTTCTGTTAATTTATGTTCAAGATTTTACTATGTGTATGTTCTGAAATAAAAGAGGATACGTTAATATAAAAAATTATATATTGAATAATAAGAATGAGTATTTATCGTATAAAAGGCTAAATTTAAATTTTTAAGCCGAACTAGTGCAGAGGTGGATAGGAGTCGGCAGATGTTTTTTTAATATTGCATCACCTATTTGGTGGAGGAAAGTCGCACGATTGATTTATAAATCTGCTCAAGGTCACGTTATAAATAATTAATTGTACATTTTTTTACTATTTCTTATTTATGTATGTATGCTATTTTGATTGCAGAATCGTGAAATAAAAGAAAATTAAATAGAAAAGTGAAAAACTTATTTCATCTTTTTTACAGCTAACATTCAGTTAGTTGACATAAAGCTAACCTATGCAAAAACATAAATGCGACATTGATAACTAATATATAAATCACTTAATATGATAACACCTAATTAAAATAAAATAAACAATGTCATGAAAGTCATACAATTTTAAGCAATATTTGATTATGTATTCTTTGAACAACCAAAAGTCCGTCGGGCGCGTGTTGACGTGCTTAAATTGAATTTTTGCAGGAGTGACACCACTATTACAAGCCCGGAAGTTTTTTAAATTATATTGTATATTATTCCATGTGTGCGTTTTTTTATGTCTTAATCAGAAAATATTAAACAATTTTCTAACATGTATATTTGTGAAACAAGAAATAGAGGTATTTTTATTCTAGCTCTCAACATTGTTGTCTCTCATAACGTTGACGTCAAGCAAGAGTTGCCAATTTGATTTACATATTTTTTTTTAATTCAAAAAGCCAATAGACTGGGAAATAACTTGTTACCCAATTCTCCAAGATATATGTAGATTACAAAGTCTAGTTCTGGCAAGTCACGTTGCATTTTTTTGGTAGCAGCCATTTCTGAGGCATTAGAAATAATGTATAGGTATATTTTTCTGTCAACGAAATGTAATTAATTTGATAAATCTTTCTTCCTTAGTGTATTAACTTTTATCAAAGGACTAAAGTAAAACAGAAATACGATTTAAGCTTTAAAGCATAAAATAGAAATAACATACATGCATATGAGGCGTCCAGTTGCAAAACCGGAAAAATCCAAAATAAATTATAAATATTCTCATACATCAAATCTAGACCATGTTTTATCTTTGTTTTTAGATTAAAAAAAATGTTTGACAGAAATATTACACTTTGTAAATTTTTTTTGATGCATAGATTTCAAAACCGGCCAAGTTCATTAACTTGCTTTCAAAACCGATCCAACGCCTTGGAATCGAAACTGGCCAAGTCCACTTTTTTCCATACAAAATTTGTTGATTACTATGTTAACACCGGCCGAATCCAGTACATTATTATCATAACCCGCCAAGTCCAAAATTGTTTTCTCAAAAACATAGACAAATGAAACTCGAAAAGTCTGATCTGGCGTGCTTTGAGTATGAAATTTTATAAGCTATTATGTGATAGATACGTTTTTCGTTGTTTTTCCAAAAGAATGAAAAAGGGACTTCGCTGGTTTTGCAAATGGGCGCCTCATATGTATGCATAAAACACTTTACGTGCATGATCTTGAAAACCATTTTTGGGTGTAAGAGTAAATATATTTTTGTAAATGCTGTTTTTGAAATGAATAGATGTTTATTAAAACCAAATTGCATTTTTTTAAATACTTAATTTACATTCAAGTTAAACGATTTTTTTTTTGCCAGCACTATAAATACAAAATTTTAATAATAGGTTTCTTTCTTCAGTTTTTTTTTATAAAAATATAAATACTTATATGATCTTTCGATTAAGGACTAACGGAATGTGCTGAAATTGGATATTTCAATACAAAAATTATTATCTTGTAAATAGGACAGCTGGATTTATAGTCGTCCGTCGCATTTGTTTATTCGAACAGATTAGCTGCTCAATACCCGTTCACGGATTTTCCATCGTCCGTCACAATTGTAAATTAACCATCACGCTGAAGAGATTAAGATACCAAAAGTTTCAATTTCAGATACATGAAGAACATCCTTAAGTAGACTGACTGACTGCCAAGTCCCCAAACTAATTTATTCTAGTTTTGTTTATTTGCATCCTAATACGCCCAAGTTAGAAAGAGTTCCAAGAGAAAAAAAACGTACGCGGTCATTCTTCGACAAGCTACATTATATGGTATATAAGTTTATCAAAGTAGAATCCATGTATTCATATGGAGCAGAGGCCAATGAAAGCGAAGATGTCTTGTTTCATTTTTTCGAGTGCGCGTATGGCTTTGTTTAAACACTGAAATTTTAAATTTTCAGCATGCCTCTGCGTTCGCGAACATTGGGCCTCCACAATTAAAGTTCGAAGTTTCAAAAAATTCGCGCGCACTTTTACCATTTTATACTTTTGTATTTTGAACCACTCTAATGTATATCATAGTGGAATTTTTTTTTAAGAAAAAATAGAACGACGACTTGGCAACAATTTTGTTAAATTGCGCGTATAGAAGCTCATGCTCAGACATTACGCAGTAACAATATTGTTATTGTTGCTATTTAACCAACTCTCTTCTACCCATGCCATAAAATGTTTAGGGGAGTATAGAGGTCTGGTTGAATACGTACAAAATTAATATATAACAACTTACAGACATACGAGAAAATACTGAAAGCACTCGTTTTTTCAAAGTGGGAATAATGTATTAAGTTGTGTATACCATGAATATACAACGAACAAGAAATATAGTATGCATTGAAAGAAAAAATGTTAAAAGGGAAACGACGAATGATATCTAGAGGAAAAAGCAAAAAGTCAAAAGTTATAGAAATACCTCATAAAAGACGCAAATTAGAATTTTCTAATGATTGCGATTTGACGTACGAAATGCAATAAGAAATTTTTAAATGCAATGATTGAGGATTTAATGCCAAAACAATTGTAACGAAAAATTGTGCAAAATACAAAAAAAACTGAAGATTTATGTATAATATAAAGGAAGTGCAATCGCAAATGTTAGCAAAAAAAATGCGGGTTAAAGAAATTAGAAATGGTTTCGTACGATAGACAAACAATGAAAGGTGAAAAATTTTAAATATTAAAGTTTCCAACTCTAAAAAAATATATATTTTTTAGCCCACTCATTTTTCTCTAATTTAGGCAGAAATCGAAGATTTTACTTTTCAGTAATTACTTAAAATATATTTGATATTATATCTCTGTTATCCCCTCATGGAGCATAGGGCCTCCACAAAACACTTCCAACGTGCACAATCATTAGCGAGTGCCTCATTTTTTTCAATTTGCCCAATCCATTTCCCTCGTGTTCGTTGACAGAAACGAAGGCTGCCAGACATTATGAAGCTGAGCGAAGATGCACTTCATTTAGCTTTGTTGATTCTTTCACGGATGTCCTTATGTGTTATAACGCTGCCCAAATAAGTGATAGAGAACGCGTTTGCAAAAGCATTCCGAATGCAACCATTTCCATATTAACTAAGATTTTTAGCGGGGGCATATTCGAATAAGAACACAGTATACCATATGTATGTTCTTCATGCAAACATGAACGCACAGTGGGAGATCGTGGCCATGAATACAAAGAAAATGAAAGTGGTGGGGATTTAAATTTTTTTTAAGACAATCGTCAGATAATACTTAGGTAAGGAAAAAACTATAAAAGTTCTAAATTTTTTTTGGGTTGTCACACAGTGGACTCAAAGTTGAACTTTGAACACCAAAAATGTTGGAATGGAGCTTTTTATATAAATAGATGTTGAATAGAGTTAGATTATTGACATAAATTACATTGTTTCCACTTTCTAAAAACCAATTTACTTCTCTTCTATCGCCTTTATCTGAATTATATGGATTTTTCAAAAATTTGAATAAAATATGGTAAGTGGCAAATTTGCAAATTTTGACAAAAAAAAAATATAAATAGATAAGTACATATGGTACATATAGATAAATACATTCTGGCGTTACGTTTTACGTTTGTACGAAAAAATATTTAAGAAAAAATACAAAATGGCACATTTTTAAAAAGGTTTTTTTATATTTGCATAGTAATTAAGTAGCACTATATTAAGTAAGAACATTGACAACAATCGATCATAAGGATTTCAAGATATAAGCAAAAATATGCACTGGCGTTACGTTACAAAAAACAGAAGTGGGTTTTTGACTTGGATTACAAAATTGCAAAACTCTGCGAATTGGGTAAATCTTTTAGTATAAAACTTTTGTTAGTAGGACTTGAAATAATATAGGTTTATTTTCCAAGTTGTCAAATTTAAAAACTTTTCTCGATTTTTTTGTTATTAGCCTTAGTATCTGACGTTACCTTACTTGGCGTTACGTTACTTAAATTTCCATTGGAAAATTTTTAGCTAAAATTGTTTTAAAAAAATTATTTTGCGCAAATATAACATCAATTTTAGCTATTATACATTACGTTTGGTATTTCGTTTGGAGGCTGAAAAAGTGGAAACAATATGAAATATGATGAAATCAGTTGAATAGTATGAATTAAATATTATTATGGTTAAATATATAGAAAAAATATGGAAAACACTTAAAAAGTTGAAGAGGTCGATAAAATATAGAAAATATTGAAGAACGTCAAAAAAGTCGAAAAATTTAAAATAAACAAAATATTATACAAGGAAATTATTGACAATTTGGCGTTACGTTACACACTTTCGAAATTTATTATAAAATTAACTATTTGTTTAGTAACCGAGTTTTTTATTAAAATTAGTTCAATTTATTGACCTTTGTTAACATACAAAATTTCACGCACTTGCGATCGTCAGAGTAGAGATAATGAGAATATATGTTTTTTTTCTGGCGTTACGTTATCTAAGAATTTCATTGAAATCAAATCAAAATTTTACCATTAATTGATATTTGTTTGCTCTTTTGCATTTATTTTACGGTTAGTTGTCGTTCTAACCAAGGTTTTGCGATAAGAATGCAATTGCACAAATACTCTTAGAAATGTAAGTTGTAATGAGAAGATGCTCTTAGAAATAAGCAAAACTAACGAAAACTTGAACTTTATAGATCGATATATAGGATCGTAACTAAGGAAAGCTTTGAACTCTTTAATTAAATTTGAATATCTCTCTTTAATAATGCAAGTAAGAAAAAACTGTTGGTTATCTTTAAATTTTTCGGTCAGGGTAGACTTTTCTGTGGAAATGCCCATATACATATACACGGATTTAAATTTATTTTTTATATTGGTATTACATAGACGGAAAAATTTGGTTAACCAAATCCAAAGTTCCAGCTGCAGATTTTTACATTTTTTTTTTTTTTTAACAAGTTTTTTCTAATGTAATTTTAGAAGTATTTACTTTTATGAAATGCTCTTAGCCTACGGATTTGAAAAAAAAAACAATTGTGATTTCAGTTCTTTTAGGGTATGGGACTGAGAGAGGTTTTCAACTTTTATCATTGAAATCAATAATATTTAATGCAGTTTGATTAAAAAGCACATACGATAAATATATTGTAGGAAGCTATAAGCCTTCTCTTATGTTCTTTATCTCCACACGGAGCATAAGACTTCCAACTTGCACGATAAATAGCGAGTGCCTTCCACTCTCTCCAACTTTTTTCCGATTCACGATGATTTTGATAGCGTTTTCTGTTATCCTGAAGGTTTCACACTACAATCCTTGCCGGCAGACTCCATTTTCGCCGTCGCCAGTATATTTCTAGAATTCGTCGTGAACACTTATAAATAGTGTGGCAGAGCGCTGTTTGTAAATCAAGCTTCATTGCCGTCGTCAGCGACTAAGATTGCCAGCCATTTAGAAGCTGAGCTCCTTATTGATAGCGCTATCAGGTGTTATTACGTTGCCCAAGTAAGTAAAGTTATCCACTTCTGCTAACCAGGATTCGACAATCAAACTTCGTTCTATTTATTGTATTCTACCATTGTACACAATATAATATATTTGTCACTGCGCAATAAGAGATTACTTGGAAAGATTCTCAGACAGCATTTCCATGTGAAAAATCAAAACAACTTTAAAAAAAGCATAAGTCCATATTCTTTTTTTGGAATGAGGAAACCGTTGGCCTCATACGCTACGACTTTTTTATCCGACTGACTTGTCTGCGCATAGATTTTACACAGTAAAGAACAAAATTAAAGCGGATTTGATTAAGAAAAAATAATGTAACAGGTTTACTTTAGCTCCAACTGGCGAATATTTTTTTCAGGGATAGTAAGTGCTTAAAACAAATAAAAAATAAAAAAAAGTGTCGGTCGGATGTAGTTTTGGAAATATAACCATCAGAAGTTGCGAATAAAGCTTTTGTAGAAATCAATATAAATTTAGAGCCCCTTGATATAGAAAATATGGGTGTCATAAGAAAGAAAATTTAATGAGCCACAAAATTGAGGCTTGTAATTCAAAGATGTATCTTACAGATTCAGAGATATGAAAAATTATTTCATACTACACTCATAATTTGGATATCAATCTAGGGTTTTGCAACTTATATTGATTTTTACAAAAACTATATCAGCAACCTTCGACGGCTATATAACTTAATCTATTTATTCAGTATACTTGATGTTTACTCTTCAACAGAAAAAATGTGAATGAACATTGAAAATAAGCATGAAGTCGTATGACATAAAGGGTGTTCAAACCGTCAAATTATTCATCAAATTGTTTGTCAAACAATTTGACAGCTCAGCGTACACATGATCAAATTTTTCGTCAAATTTTAGTTTTCTTCTGTCCACCGAAGAGAAAACATCGTGATGGCGGACAAATAATTATGTTTATGAAAGTAGATATGTTGATGAAATAGGAATTTAATTTTACATAACTTAATACTCAATGTCATTTTTAAGACCATATAACAATCCGTCATTTTTATGTCCACTTTACCAATTAAAAAAAGAGATAAAATTGTACATACATACTAACTAAAACGTTTCCAATAATCGAAATAATTGTAACTTAATTGGTTCCGTCGTTGCTTAAGTATAAAATTTATTTTAATTAAAATTTACATCCTCTGATATTAACAACATCGACTCCTCTATCGACATTTAAAAAAAAAACAATAAAAACACCCTTCTAGTATGTAAAATAAATAAGAGCCACATAGCATTTCATCATCCGCACGATGTTCACTCGTTGAAATCTTTTTTCAAGTGACAAAAATGTACTAGCAAATTTGACGAGCGTACACACCATCAAACAACTCATCAAATTGTTTGTCAAACAAGCAGAAAAACAAAATTCTTTGTTTTCCATCAAACAATTTGACCAACAATTTGATGAGCGTTCACATCTTCAAATTCTCATCAAACTCCATATATTTTTTTGTTGGTCAAATTATTTGACAAACAATTTGATGAGTTGTTTGATCATGTGTACGCCCCTATACGCTCAAACTTCCCGTTCAGTCTTGATTCAGTGATTTATGATTACATTATTTTGGTACGAGACATCAACTTTACATCAACACTATTCCATACAGAAATAATGTAATTTCGGAAAAAAGATGCACCTTATTCCTGAGAAACTTGAAAATTTTCAAACATACATCTACTTACATTTATTGGTAGAACAATCATTTATTTGCCAAATCACACGAATGCAATAAGTGTTAATTTTAATAAGGAAAGTCGACAGAGACACCTACATTGTACAGAATTTCCAATTACCCTTTTCGCTGAAACACCACTTGCCGGAAAGATTAGACTCGACGTCAAATCACATACATATTTTAAATAAAAGTTGAGACGACTATATAGTTGGAGGCTGATGTTTCCGCGAGTGTAGTCGGAAAATCTCTACAATGTAGGTGTCACTGACGTCTATCTGAGCCAGGCAAGTAGTCAAGAGCAACCTTTGCTTTTTATTGATTTTTTTTTTGAATGCAATTTTAGTGCGGCGACTGTTACGCTTGCTGCACTTACAAAAAGCTTTGGATAATTCCTAGGCAGTATACTTTTCAGGTTATATGGAAAAAAAATAAAATGTTCGAGGGTTAATTTTTCTCGCCATTTTTTGCTTTACTTGCTTTTGTGGTTAAAATCGTGACGTTTTGAAAGCAACAAAACTAACTTTTTTTCTGTGAAATTACATAAAAAAAGCAAAGAATTCAAACGATGACTGTGTATATTTTATCTTCAATTTTTTATGCGCATTTCTTAATTGCGAAATATCAAAAAATTTTTAATAACTACCACAACACAAAATTAATAAAAACTTGTACTTGAAAATTATTTAATTACCTTCTAGAATAAATTTGCAAGCTTTTTCTAGCTTTTAAAAATTTTTAATTTTTTTCTGTATTTTTGAAGTCGAAGCAAATTCTGAACGAAAATGTGTGCGCAGAGTAAAATTCAAATGACAAAAATATCGAACCAATTTATAAAAAAAAAATCAAATTTTTGGGGAAATTCAAATTTTCTTCTAGAAGTTGCAGTTTTTTCTTCTTTTTCCTTTGTCACTTTGTAGGTGATTTGCACTTCTTCCCTTTGGATTCTAAGTTTTTATTAATTAAATTTAAAAATAAACGAGAACAATAGACTTTGTCACTTGAAAATTTTTAGATTTTTTAAGTTTTATCAATAAATTTTTTCAATTGAACTGAACTCACACAAAAAAGAAACGTAGTGAGAAACGTGGTACGGCGCCGTACGTTGGCTACAAAATTTGTTATACGAATGTGCGAAAAATGGAGGAAGGCGTTGAAATTTCTAGACGAATTGAACATGTGTATGTCGATAATGCAGTGTAGTGCGCTGTGTATACGGATCAGAGATACAGACTGTTTCAGATAAAGCAATGGCTGCTACAATTTTTTTGACATTCCTTTTTGAACTTGGCATGCAAGCGTACAAGGTTATTGAAAAGGATAAGTAAAATATTCACCAACTAAATAGTTGATTGAAAGTCGACCAACTCACTATTTCGAAAATAATTTTTAACTTGCTTGTGTATACGCAAAAAGCTTTGTTTTCTATTTGAAAGTACGAAATAGACAAAAGAGTTTACTGTGTGTGTCCTTAAAAAAACAACGATATAAATATTATGTACCGACAAGAGGAGCGTAAATGATTGAACTTTTGAGACATTTCGAGCTCTAAGTGCTCACTTACACTAGGAAATTCCTTTCGAAAATTCTTCTAGCTTATTGGCAAGAGGTAATAAGCCAAAGGGTCGACACAGAATTTGTTGTTGTTGTGTAAATGTTAAACAAATTTACAGAAGAGAATAGACAAGAAAATCTTTCACAGAATTCTCTAGTGTAAGCCAGCTCTAATATGATCAAATTTTTCTTGAAACTTTAGATTTTCATTGAACATTTATTGCTGGGATGAATGGGAAATTAATCGTTAAAACAGAGGCTGCATCCGTCCTTTTCCCTTAATGCTATCAAGGTCAAAGTTAAATATAGGAAACTTTCCGTATGTCAATTTTAACTATAGAAGCAAACCTCTGTAACGAAACAGATCCATTTCTCGTAAATACGGAGAACAGCTGTCTGCGATTTAATCGCATTGCATTGCGTCATAAACGAGTACTAAAAAGTCGTATGTATTGCCAACAACGTAGTCTGCTCTTATACGATGAAATTGAGTCTTAAGAGCTAAACAGAACTGGGACGAGCGATTTTCTTTCTGTTTTTCCAGAGAAATAGAAAAAATTCTATTTTTTGGTGCGATTTGAGACTGAAGATAAATCGCACGTCCCAGTTCTGTTTTGCTCTTCATGCGATTTAGAATGTAAAAGTAAAATGTTAGAAACAACAGAGAGATATGCTTAATCACCGGACAGTATTTTGTTGAAACTATTAGACGGTTCTCTGTACCCAACGGCGTGAGTTTCATATGTCATCGTGTAAGAGCATTGTTACACGAAGACTTTTTGAGTTGCAAGAGTTTGCTTTAACAGATAAGAGTGGTGAAAAGCTTGCGGAGTAGAAAAAACGCACGGTTATTTTACACTTTTGTCTGTTTGTTTTATTTCCATATTGTTTGAAAAATTTATGAATTGTTGAACGTTTATTAACAAATTTCCTATCGAATCAAAATTTTAGCAATTTTATACTAAAAAACTCAAAATTAAAAATAATAAAACAAACATAAACAGATTATATATCAAAAGGTTGAATCCGTAGCTTAAATAACGCAGCGTATAGAGCTGCTTACATTATCAGACATGCTGTCCAACATGGTTTGACAACACGAATAACTGTGAATATCGATTAGCGTTCACATCATCACATATGATGTCACACATCTTTTGCAGAAAAACTTTGAGGCATACACATCACTAAATTTTAGCTCTGCTTTAACCAAAAAGTATATATAATGGTATATATATTATATATACTTTTTGCTTTAACCTCTGAAGAGAAAACATTGTGATTGTTCTCTACGGTAACAAGATCGTAAAGAGTAAATTTTGTTTAGCACTTCCACCGTAGCGTTTGACTCGATTTCCTACAATTTTTAAAAGCATTTCATATGCCATATTTTTTGCATTTCAGTTTTTGTTCAGTTCGCTTTTTGTTTTCCAAGTTTCTGGAAAACTTTTATAAAGCTCAAAAAAATTTTGCCAAAACTGATCATTATTAACGGACGCCATTGAAGTTCATTTCATGAAATCTTATTTGAAATGAAACATTTACACTAGGCTTGACAGCCAGGGTTCACAAAAGTTGTATGGTTGGACAAGCCAACAGAAAAATCAAAAATTTTTTAAATCCATCCAACATGTGTGTCAAGCGGTCGTTTCTATAGTTAACATTATCGAACATTGATTGATATTGGCATGTTGGACAGCTTATGTGATAATGTGAAACTGGGCTATTGAACTTGAATCAAGAGCTGCACTACCGACATTTGAAGTAGAGCAAGTGCTGTGGCAGAGTTACCATTTTGATAGATTTTTACCAAATTTAGCAGAAAATATAAATTTTCTTCCATTAAGCCCAATTTCCATGTGATCTTATTTTATCTTATTTCATCCCATATCAGGGATATCAAATCAAATTTTTGTAAGAAAGAAAAAGCATGCGAACAGAACCTAATGCGCTTGGAGAATGCGAGAGTGAATAGCATACATTTGCTATCTTAATAGCATGTGATGTCCTCCCTGATATTTGATAAAATAAGATAAGATCACAAGGAAATTGGGCTTTATGGTAGATTTTTTAGTTAGATGGTACATTTTTATTTCAGTATTTTTGTTACTGTAATGCGGAAACCAAAAGCTTAGTGTTGCGTTTTTAAAGTGCCTCACATAAGATAACGTGAAGTCTATGTTCTTCCTCTTATGAAAAATTTTTCATCAAATTGTTTGTTTCTTTGACAACTGAGCGTATCAAAGTTTTAGTTTTGCTGCGACCACCAAAGAGAATTAAGCACAATTTCCATGTGATCTTTCTTGAACTTATCTTATCAAATATCAGGGAGGACATAACATGCTAGAAAGATAGCAAATGTATGCTATTCACTCTCACATTCTCCAAGCGTGTTAAGTTCTGTTCGCATGCTTTTTCTTTCTGACAAAAATTCCTGATATGGGATCAAGAAAGATAGCATGGAATTTTGGCTTTATGTTCATGAATATGCTGACGAAAAAGAAAATAAATTTTAAAATAATAATGGAATGCCAAAATATACATATATTCTTTAGTCATTTTCAATAGCACAATAAAAATAGGTCACGTTTAGATACACAAATTCAATGAAGCAAAACATTTTGCATAGTTTCATATCAGTTTTACTTAAGAAATTGAAATTTAAATCTCTCCGATAATCATAAGAATTAGAGATAAATTGATTCAGTCTTACTCAGGGTATAAAATTGATTTTAATTAAAATTTACATCGTTTGATATTGCCAACTTCGGCTCCTCTAGCCATAGCTAAAAACAAAGCCATAAAAACACCTCCTTAATATACAAAATAAATAAGATTCGTCTTCCATTTTGCTATCAGCGCGATGTGCACTCGTTAAAATTGTTTTTCAAATTTTTTGTCAAGGAAGCAGAAATTCAAAATTTTTTGTATATCAAACAATTTGATGAGCGTTCTTATATTCAATTCTTATATATGTAATTCCATGTAATTTGTTGTTGGTCAAATTGATTGACAAGCAAATTGCTTGAATTTTTAACGTATATATACGTTTTTATATAAGATTATAATCTTATCCATAAAGTATTCGAAGTTATAATTTAACTATTATGGTTCTATCAAGCTGTCAAACTCATCTCTGAGAGTATTAGACGTCTAGAAATACAGAATGTCAAAATAGGTGGCCATGACAAATCAAAGGAAAAAGCTTATTCCTCTACCGTTTTGTCCGTTGACAAGTACTGACGTGTTTTCGGGTGAAGTCGTTTACGTGAGTTTTAGCGTTTGACGCTTTTTATATGTTTTTTTTTTTAAAGCGCTAAATTGTACGAGAATCAGTAATAAAATTCGAAATAGACCTGGCATTATCAACTATAGAGTTGAAGCCAATTTATTTTTAGCTAGTTATAGTAAAATAAAGAAAATGCTAATACACTGTGGCAATTGACTGCTGTAGAAAAAGGTGTTTTGATCGAGCAGCTGATTCATTTTAACTTCTAAACGTTTTTTGGAAGAAGCAGCATTTTTTTCGCAGCAACCGATATATTTTAATCACGGTCGTAGCCAGTCGTAGCTTGTTGTGGAGATATTAGCTTCGTTCCAGAACTTTTTGGGTAAAATCCTGTAAAACTGTCAAACACGTGAGAATAAGAAAATTGCGCTCTGTGAAATAGAAATAACGTAAAAAGTACAGGAACGGAAAAAACCATTTTTTTAGCACGAGAATAAACGTCAAAAATTTTTGAATTTAGCTGGTGCAAAAAGTTAATTTTCTAAGTCCAGACAATAAATAAACATCTTAAATTGAATGTAGTTGAACAATAAATTCAATTCTATGAACGCAAAGAATAAAATGGAAAATAAAAATAGTCAAAATAAACTCAATGTTTACAATTCAGCTTGCACAACATAGAACAGCTGATAGTTTGACACTTTTAATGAGTTTACACACAAAAATTCTTCGGGTAAAAACCTGTAACTTCCTACAATGAGAGAACATAAATTACTCTCTCATTTTCGTTCTCACTTACAGGTTTTTCGTGTACGGGAACGCTTTTTGGGTAAAATCCTGTAAAAACCTGCAAATTGTACTAATGCATTATTGTACGGGAACGCAACTATTTTCTGAATGCACTCTTATTTATAGACATTAGGGGCGTACACATGATCAAGCAACTCATCAAATTGTTTGTCAAACAATTTGATTGAACGCTAATCAAATTGTTGGTCAAATTGTTTGATGGAAAACAAATAATAAAAGGCACTTAAAGCCCAATTTCCATGTGATCTTGTTGTATCTTATTTCATCAAATATCAGGGAGGACATAACATGCTATTAAGATAGCAAATGTATGCTATTCACTCTCGCATTCTCCAAGCGCATTAGGTTATGTTCGTATGCTTTTTCTTTCTTACAAAAATTTGATTTGATATCCCTGATATGGGATAAGATAAGATCACATGGAAATTGGGCTTAACAGGGGAAAACTTGTGTAAAATCATAATTGAGACATAAAAAGGTTGGGTACTTATGCGAGTGAGGTACTTAAGAGGGAGGTACTTAAAAGGCGAAATTTGTGTAAGATTTGGTGTGAAAACAAGGATTCCCAAAAAAAGTGGGCACTTAAGCGGGATGTGCACTTAAGCGGGGAGGCACTTAAGCGGGATTCACTGTAATTACTTACGTAAAATTAAATTCCTATTTCATCAGCATATCTACTTTCATGAACATAAAAATTGGTTCGCCATCACGATGTTTTCCTTCGGTGGTCGGAACAAAACTGAAATTTGTCGAAAAGTTTGATCAAGTGTACGCTGAGCTGTCAAAGTGTTTGACAAACAATTTGATGGTTTGAACCCCCTTAATAAAATCAAATGACAGTTAACAGCTGATTGTTAAGTGAGTACATCTCTCGATATGCGATAAATTTAGTTATTTAATTAAAATTAAAATAAGCTTAGCAGTTTTTCAAATGAGGCACATACAATTTATAGCGCGTACTGTGCTTGTACAAAACAATAATGTGGAAGAGGCGTGTCGTATGTTAAATCGGATTTTGGGAAAGGAAGAAATTTTTGATCAATTTCGGCGCACGAGATTCTATGAAAAACCATATCAAGTAAATTTATAGTTTACGATATAAAATAATATTAATATAATGTGTTTTAGGTGCGACGTCGTGTTAACTTCGAAAAGTGCAAAGCCATCTATAACGAGGACATGAATAGAAAAATTCAATTTGTCTTGCGAAAAAACCGGGTGGAGCCATTCCCAGGATGTAGTTAAAGTTTTTAATATGGATATGTAACAATAGTTGAATGTAAAAAATATTAATTCTCATAAAAAAGTCAAACTTATTAATATCTTACTGGCAACAGTACAATAGCATTATTTTAATAGTTACATAATTTTATATCAAAATTTAAATTTGGCCACAGTCACAGGCAGGGAAGGCGTTTGTGATGTGCAAATTTCTCGGCCAAAAATGGCAATGTTTCTATGTAACCTGTATATGTACATTTTCCGGTAACAATGTGCGACAGCCAAAATCGGCGGGGGTTCTGAGTACCGGGAAAAGTTATATTGGTAACAAAAAGTTACACGTATCCCGGCGTTTCGCTGGATCACGTCTAGGAATCGAGATATATCGATTTGAAGTTAGTATGTATCATATGGGGAATTTGTCACGTTTGGGGTTCTTTTGTTTGACATAACTCGAAAACGACTAGTCCGATTTTGCGGCAACAAACTTAAAACAATTAAAAATTATAATTGCTTTAACCTATTAATATACTGTTTCTCTACATAATCAACAGTTTTGCAGTTATAAATAAATTTATGAAGAACAAACATAATTTTTTGCCTAAGAAACTAAAATTTTTTATTTTTAAAAATCATTTAAAATCCAAAACGGGAAAAAATGTCAAGTCTTATTACTTTCACGTAAAGTCACATAGCCTATTAGCAAATTGAGACATAAATCTTGAAAATCGATGAACGTGTTTTGCTTTTATTCACAAGTAAGTGAAGGTATCTCATTTTGACAAGAAAATTGATTTTTTGTCTCAATGAATATACCTTCACTTAATTGTGAATAAAAGCAAAACGCGTTCATAGATTTTTATGATCTATATCTCATTTTCTTCATAGGTTATGTTTCTTTACGTGAGAGTAATAAGACTTGAAACATTTTCCCATTTTAGATTTTTAAAATTAAAAAATTTCAATTTTTTAAGCAAAAAATTATTTTTTTTTTTTATAAATTTATTTATAACCGCAAAACTGTTGATTATGTTGGGAAATAGCATATCAATAGATTAAAGCAACTGTAATTCTTAATTGTTTTAAGTTTGTTGCCGCGAAATCGGACTAGTCGTTTTCGAGTTATGTCAAACAAAAGAACCCCAAACGTGACAAATTCCCCTTATGATACATACTATCTTCAAATCGATATATCTCGATTCCTAGACGTGATCCAGCGAAACGCCGGGACACGTATAACTTTTTTTTGACCGATATAAGTTTTCCCGGTAGTCAGAACCCCCGCCGATCACTGACCCCTACCATTTGTCGCACAGTGTAATTAATATTGCAGCCTTAGCCTTATTACGAAAAAAGAATGCTTATAACAATACAATATCTTGGATAAATAAATTTTGGAAGTGAAAACTAAGATCCACATAGCCAAAACCATAAAGTTTGCGTTTATATAATCAACTAGCTTATAACTCAGTTATGTTCGCAGCATAAGAATGTCGCTTCACTTTAAGGCTGCTCTCACATTGTATTGACTTTGTTCTGTATTCATGTACTAACCTTAATCCTGCTAATGGTCGAGCAACATTGAAATTGATGGTATGTTAATGGATGAACACGCATTGCTTTTATATTTTGACAAATTTGCACGTATCATCACGAACTTAAAACGAGGTCCATATGTAACTATTTGTCAAAAAACCTCTTCGAAAAAATTAAGTTTCACTATAAGTGTGTTAGTTCAAATGACGATATATACCTGTAAGTCTTAAGCAAATTGATGACATTGATGTGGTCCGTCTAAGTCGATTTAAAAAATAAAGTGTATTCATAAGAAAACATTTGGTTTGCATTGTTGTTAATAAAATACTCTAGTTATGACTTTTCTATAAACTTATGTAAATTTAAAATTTTTGTAATGAAATTTTCTATAAGATAGGAGGGCTAACTTTTTGTAACCCATATAATTAATTGCAGATAGAGAGCTTCAGTTGAAATTTGTTAAAAAAAAAACGAAAAAAAAGGATTTTTTTTACCTATTTTCAATCATAACAGCCATAACATTAATACTATTGGCACGTTTTGTATTGGCATGTTTTGTTGACAATTAAAGTTCTTACAAGCATTTATGTTAAGTATGTGCTCTCAACAGTGCATTTCTTCGAGTTTTGCCATTTATATGGAAAATTGGGGCAAATCGAAAAAAATCACTGCGATATTCGGATTATACGGATTATTGAAAATGTTATCGCTATTCGTTGTGGTGTAAGTTTTTTTAAATTTGTAGTGTTATTTGAGAGAATAATATCTAAGAAAAGTACGGGAACAAGAATTAGTTAAAACCTTAACAAATGTTTTAATTGTCAAAAGTTTGATACAAAAACATGTATTAATTCCAGGGACATAACTATTATAAGATTTATGTCGAAAAATTGGTTTATAATTATTATGAATAAGAAATATTTTATTAGTTGTCCATAACTATTATTTTTCAATGGATTCTTTTTTACGTTGAGTCATAACTATTATGAATAAGAAATATTTTATTAGTTGTCCATAACTATTATTTTTCAATGGATTCTTTTTTACGTTGAGTCATAACTATTATGAATAAGAAATATTTTATTAGTTGTCCATAACTATTATTTTTCAATGGATTCTTTTTTACGTTGAGTCATAACTATTATGAATAAGAAATATTTTATTAGTTGTCAATAACTATTATTTTTCAATGGATTCTTTTTTATGTTGAGTCATAACTATTATGAATAAGAAATATTTTATTAGTTGTCAATAACTATTAATTTGGAAAAAATATTTTTTTACGTTGTTTTGAAAAAAGTGTTCGACAGATTTTAATTTTTTTGAATCTTTTTGCACCAATCGATGGGGAGGTGGTTTATATGACATCACCAGAGGTGGTCATCGGTTCGAAAATGTGCAAGATTTTGACTCATTTTTGAAGTTTTTTTTTGCTTCAATCAATGAAAAGAGGTCTAAAAAGGATATTGGCCATCACTAGAAGTGGTACCGATCCTTAAAAGTGCTCTATTTAGGTCCATTTTCGAAATTTTTTTTGCAAAAAATCGATGGAAAGAGGTTGACAATGGGTTTTGACCATCACCAGCGTTGGTTCCAATTAAAAAGGTGGTCGATTTTGGTCCATTTTAAAAAAAAAAATTTTGTACCAATCGTTGGAAAGAGGTCGAAGTCGAAAAAAAGTACCAGAAAGTGCCCGATTTTGGTCCATTTTCGAAATTATGTTTGCACCAGTCGTTGAATAGAGGTCGAAAAAAGATTTTGGTCATCATCAAAGGTGGTCCCGAGTCCCAAAAAGTTCCCGATTTTGATCCATTTTCGAAACTTCGTTTGCACCAATCTTTGGAAAGAGGTCGAAGTCGAAAAAAAGTACCAATAAGTGGCCGATTTTGGTCCATTTTCAAAATTTTGTTTGCACCAGTCGTTGAATAAAGGTCGAAAATAGATTTTGGTCATCATCACAGGTGGTCCCGAGTCCCAAAAATTTCCCGATTTTGATTCATTTTCGAAATTTTGTTTGCACCAGTCGTTGAGTAGAGGTCGAAAATGAATTTTGGACCCCATTTAAGGTGGCTCCGGACCCTGGAAAGGACCGTTTTTGACCCATTTTCAAAAAAAAATTATTTTTTCTGTAATAAATTGGAAAAGGTCGAAAATGGATTTTGGACATCACTTAGAGTGGCTCCTGAGTCCGGCCCCGAGAAAGAACCGTTTTTGACCCAATTTCGGATAAATTTTTTTTTTCTGTAATTAATGGGAAAACGTCGAATATAAATATTTGACATCATTTAGGGTGGCTCCAGACCCTGGAAAGGACCGCTTTCGATCATTTTGATAGTTTTCAAGTTCCGGAGCTACTCTAAAAGACATCCAAAATGCATTTTCAACTTTTCATAATCGATTGGAGCAAAAAAAATTTTAGGGTGGTTCATAAAAATTTTTTTTTTTGTTCGAATCGATAGGGAAATGTCGACAGTAGTAATTTTCGAGCTTTATCTATGCATTGGTGCAAAAAAAAAATTTTTTATGAACCACCCTAAAATTTTTTTTGTATATAGGGATACATGTTTTCATTCTATACAAAACTATTTATATTTTAAAATAAGAATATCTCTTCTGTTTTACAAGAAGAAATTAAAAATATATTCAGGTAAAGGAAACCATGAAGCACGGTGAAGGAAACCCAGTGGTTTGGGGATACTTCACGTGGTGGCATCTTGGCCCTGTTTTGAAAAATTATGGCATTATGCGTAAGGAACCATATTTGAGCATATTACAAGTCAACCTACCCAATTTGATTGACCGAAGTGCCTACCCTATAAGGGAAGGATATTCTTGTTTTAAAATATTAATATTTTTGTATAGAATGAAAACATATAACCCAATAAAAAACCAATTTCAACGAAAATGTGATAATTACTTTTACACTGTTGCTCCCCACTGTACCTATCAACTAAAGCCCATACTGTTTAATTCGATCTAAGAATATCAAAACTATTGCAATTTTTCTTTCAAATCTCTGCATTAATTTTATTTAGTTTTATCAGCTGCTATTTTTTTTTTTTGATACGTTTGGAGATAGTTGATGTTTTGTTTATGTCAATTTGTTGAAATACCTGTAAAATTGAGATAGATAAAATTCCATACATGTATATGTTACCGGCCAAACTAGTTTTTAGGATAAACTAATTTTTCCTAAGCCAAACTAGATGAATTGCATGCCTAAAAGTATGCAATTTAATTTTAATGCGAAAAACTGGATAGCGAAGCCAATGTTGAACACGTTATAGACTGAAACGCGGCCGAAGGCCGCCGTGTTGTCGGTATTGGACATATTGGAGGATGTAAATCCTGAGCCGCGGCCGAAGGCCACCCACTTACCATTTAATAAGCATACAATGAAATTGATAGTTTTATTGTTTGACTTTGCTACTATCTTATTCTTTACTAGCCAGTTCTTTTTCATTAAAATGTGATTCCATACCTTTAGGCTTAACGATAACTAGTTTGGCCGGTAACATATACATACACTAGAGCCCCGATTTGTGTCGATACGATTTGCCTCGTTTCGATTTGCGTCGCTACTTACGTTTGGATTTTTTCTCTGAATTTCACACGTGAACAATTTTTCAATTTGCGTGTAAAAAGGGGAATTCCCATTTTATTCTGTAAGGTAAGTTATTCTAAGCATAGTTGCGTGTTAGGAAGTAAGAATTTAGTTCTCAGTAAGAAGTGTTGTGGTTAAATCAATAAAATAATTAAAAAAAAAAAGTTAATAAAAATAAAAAAAAATTTATTAGTTTGGAACTAAAATTGGATGTATGTATGTATGTATTAAAACGTTTTAATTCGGGAGAAAAAGCAATTAATATAGGAAGAGCCCTTGGGTTAGCACCTACAATAGTAAAAACAATTTGCAACAGAGACAGTGTTAAAATAACTAAATTTGCTAAAATTGCCACACCATTCCAATGTAAACAAGTTACAAAAGTAAGAAATTCTTTAATGGTTAAAATAGAGCCCCCTCTTTCTATTTGGATACAAAATCAAAATAAGCGAAGAATGGTACTGATCAATAAAAACCTGCATTTATACAGGAAAAGTGATTCGATTTGTGTCGCATTTTTCCGGTCCCTATTAACGACGCAAATTGGGGCTCTAGTGTATACCTTATATTATAGATAAATACGAAATTACACTCGCCGACACCAAAAATGTTCCATGACATTTCTTATTTTTTTATGATGTAGTTAGGTAAGCTAAGTTCAAAAAAATTTTTGATAGATTTTTCTCACTATTAGTTTTTTTTAAAATTTTTTTTTAGTGTATTTTCAGTTTTTAGGCTATATCTCATCCAAATATAAGCCAATTTTGTTCGAATAAATATTGAAAAAAAGGTAATAAAATTCCCCACTCTTGCTTTGTGTTTAAAAAACAGCTTAGAAGATAAAAGCTGATACATTTGAAAAAATTGATGTTTTTAAAATTCGTATCCAATTAAAAAATACTTTAAAATTAAAAATATTTTAAAATACATAAATCTAACTGTTTGAGTATAAAATACAAACTCTTTAAAATAAAATAGTGCTAAGTTTTTGAAAAACCGTTCATTAATGCGGAAGTTATAGCCAATTTAGTATAAATTGTCATAATTTAATTTTACCAATTTTTCAGTTTTTTCTTATTTATAGGCTACTAGCGGACCCTCGCTTGCTTTGCTACGCGTGCGAAAATAATATTCTTATTGTCTAAAGGAAAAATTTGTCGACTGGCCGAACAGTTAAAATGCTATTTTTTTTCCAAAAATTAAAAAATTGTTTTATTACTATTTTAAAATGAGTTTAATGTAATGCTTTTCGGTAAATAATAATTTTTTGTTTTTTCATCTGTTGCGCAATGCTGATGGTTTGCCTACTCGTGAGCATCCAACATAAAGCTGTCCGTGTGATTAAATTGGATACTCCAAGTTGATACCGCAGGTTTCCAAAGATTGACCTTGCGCCTTATTGATGGTGATCGCAAAGGCAAGACGATCAGGAAATTGAAGGCGAAAAAGGAAAATCGGTAGGAATCATAGGAATTTGGGGAATCAAAATCGCCTCTGTATTTTTCTTTCAAAATAGTTGCTTCGATGACATTGTTCATTAGTTTTTTCACGGCAAGTCTGGTGTCATTACAAAGTCGTGGTTGGTTTATATTGCGAAGCATAATAATTGGTGCACCAACTTTGAGTTGTTGTTTGTATGGTGACAGTCCTGGCAAATCAAATGAATTCAAAAATGAATAAACGCAATTTGTCGTCCTATCTAACTACGAAAAGAAAATATAAATCGTCAACATACAGAAAGTTGCATACAACAACCGTTATACATTCGTCCCTCATACTTTTCGAAACACACAATTTTTACAAAGTGCGAAATGTTAACTTTGCATAGCAATTTAGAATCTTCTACGTAAAGAAAAATATCGAAATATTTGCTTTTCACATGTTTTGCTGTTTTCTAAACTATACTTGGAAAAAACTTACTTCAAATAAAGCAAATTCGCAACTGGAATGGGATAAATTGCGCGCAGCGAATCAACACAATGCATGAATGGCGTTTAATTTTCTCATATTGGTTGGTACCGCCTATTTCTTCATTGAAACTTACTTTAGACCGAATCTTTTATAAATGTATGTGTGTACCAAATCCCAGTCGTCTGCGTCTAATAGTTGATGAGATGTGATGAATTTGATTTTTCTTTTACGTTGGAGGGCGTGGAGTCGCCTATTTGTTTTTAAACTAAACTATGCTAAGAACTTCCGACAAACCATACGAAACATATGTACAAAATGTTATACATCTGCGTCAGGTGCTGAGGTACATGTAACGAATTTTACTTTTTTTCACGTATGAGGGCGTGGTACCGCCTATTTTTTCATTGAAACTTATTCTAACCCGTATCTTTTATTATATGTACCAAGTCTCATTCATCTACGTCTAATAGTTGATGAGATATGATGAATTTAAATTTTCTCTTATATGGGGGGGCGTGGCATCGACTATTTATTCCAAATTGTATTATGCTAAGAACTTTCCATAAACCATAAAAAACATATGTACAAAATTTTATTCATCTGCGTCCAATAGGTGCTGAGATATAACAAATTTTAGTTTTTTCTCTTACGGGAGGCGTGGTAACGCCCATTTTTTTTATTGAAAATTTCTTAAGGTCGTATTTTTTATATATGTACCAAGTTTCATTCATATGCGTCCAATATTGAATGAGATATGATGAACTTAAACTTTCTCTTATATGGGGGGGCGTGGCATCGCCTTTTTTTTCCAAACCAAACTATGCCTATAACCTTCCGCAGACCAAAAGAAACATTTTGAAAAAATTTATTCGTTACAGCACTCTGACAGCTGAATATTGTTGAACAAGCTCTTGTAAAAGAGGATAAAAGAAATCGAACCGACAACAGCTATTCGGGGTGGAATGGGGTGCATTTTTAGAGGTCGAACACAGCTTTTAACTAACAATGCATATATTACTTGAAAAAAAGAAAATATGAAAAACAATGTTACTTAGATAATTTTTCAATTGAAAATTTCGGTTTTTTTCGGTTTAAAAATTAAATTTAACAACCTCTTAATATTTTCATCTGAAAAAATACTGCCTTTGTGTAACACTAAAAAGTATCTTTTGCCCAAGTTTCAGCTTCATAGAAACTTTTTTGTCAAAGATTTAAACAAAAAAATCGGTTTTTAGCTATTTTATCGAAAAATTTTCAGGATAAGGGAAAAATGATTAATCCAAAAGTTGTAGATATTTTTATTTCCTACAACTTTTATATTAAACTTTTTTTGATAGGCTGCACAATTTAGCCAGAAATCGTCAGCAACTGTGTTCGACCTCTAAAAATGCATCCCATTCCACCCCGAATAGCTGCTGTCAGTTCGATTTATTTTGTCCTCTTTTACAAGAGCTTGTTCAACAATATTCAGCTGTCAGAGTGCTGTAACGAATTATTATTTTTTTTATTTTCACGACTAATTCTACTGGACTTAATAGCCTATAAATAAGAAAAAACTGAAAAATTGGTAAAATGAAATTATGATAATTTATACTAAATTGGCTATAACTTTGGCATTTATGAACAGATTTTCAAAAACTTGGTATTATTTTCTTTTTAAGAGTTTCTTTGTAATTAAAAAGCTAAATTGATGTGTTTTTAAATATTTATATTTTTAAAGTTATTTTTAATTGGATAAAAATTTTAAAAAAATCAATTTTTTCAAATGTGTCAGCTTTTATCTTGTAACCGGTATACTCAAACCAAAACTTGTTTTTACAAGAGTTGTGGAAAATTTTATTACCTTTTTTTCGAAATTTATTCGAAGAAAATCGGCTTATAATTGTATGAGATATAGCCTAAAAAATGAAAATACACTGAAAAAGAATTAAAAAAAAACTAACAGTGGGAAAAATCGTTCAAAAATTTTTTGGAACTTAGGAGACCTAACTACATCATAAAAAATAAGAAAGTTCATGGAACACAAAAAAAAAAATGTCAAAAAAGTCGGCTAGTGTTATTAAAGCATATTTTAGAACGACGCTTGATAGATGTAAATAATAAGTTGGCTATGTATGAATCTGCAAACTCTTTTAACCAGCGTTTTATAAAGACAAGAACGCTGTTCACTTTTTCAAAAAATTTTAAAATGTATAAATCTTATATCAATTGTTGGGCCAAAGTCTTCGAAAAATGATTTAAACTGGTAAGTAGTCTGCAAAAAGCCGTTCATTAGTCAAAATGGCTTTTTTGGAAAATATCATGAGAATCTTAAATCACAATTTGCTGCAGCGTGCCGAGAATCTGGGCATTCAAACAAACTTACGGTTTTACCAATCTAAAGACCCAAAACACATAGCTGGAGATGCCAGCATTTTCGAAAAAAATTTACATACGGGACAAACGACATAGCTTTTCCATAGGTAAACATTTACCTCTTAAAAAATTAAAGGGAGTCTTGAAACAATAAAACTTCCTAAGGCTTATCTGTGTGGCAGAAAAAATCAAAAATAATTTTGAATGTATGAACAAACCCTCAGTCGTTTGCTACGTATGTAAATTTTTCCAATAAGTTTGACTAAAAGGTTCCATAAACGAAACAAATAAAATTAAAGATACATTTTTCATAAGAAACATTTTTATTTTTTCCCATAGAATACAAATATACTATTAAAAATATAGGTGTTCACAGTTGACCTCGAATTGAGGATGGTTTCCGAGACGAAGGTCACTCTTACCCCTCGAAACCTTATAACTAACCTAAAACATTTTAGACTTTTTAAAAGCGTTTACCATATACATCAACCAAATAGTTAAAAAGCTTATGAAGACATATAAAGCTTTAAGCTTCTAAGTCGGCTCTTTCGTATAACTTTTAAACTGCTATTCACCTCTCTCACATTCGGCGCAACAATATTGCTATTTGCAACAATTCAGTCATAGTGTTTTTAACTACCGACCAGTGCAGACGTGTGATTTTTGGATTTTTCATCGTTATATCTCAGGTATAATACAACAATATTTTCTCAAAGTTAAACAAAAGAGGCAACGAAATTGCAATAAAATGCAAAGCTGGGTGGTCGTTGGTCGTTCCCCTTACTCACAACAAAATGCTATTTTTAAAATTCTTACTGTCCCAATTTTTGAAGTGTTTCACGAACACGGACAGCAACCAGAAACGACTGCGGGGCAAGTGTAAAGCATATTCCATCCTTATTTCCAGATAGAGAGTGTGTGTTTGTGCTTTTCAGTCATAAATAAAATGACACCCGTGAGATTTTTCGCTTTGTTTTGCTAACATGGCCTAATCGGAACTCATTTTGTACTTACTCACACTTGTTTGTGTTCCTGACAATAGCATAAAAGACTTTGCTACAAAGCCAGTGTGTAACGCAAAAAAATGACTTGAACTAACAATGCGTTATTACATCAAAAGCAGGTGCTAATTGCATATTAATTAACCTTGTAGAACAAGAGTTATTCTCCGTTAGTGGCTATTTAAAGGGGAAGTGTTTTGCTTCGACCCATAGAAATTGTGTTGCATATTTCCAGAAGTTAAAAGTTACGGTGAGTTTCATTGCAGTGTATTAATTAGTATACAAAGGATATTGTTCAAAAATTGTAAGAAGCTGATATCATGCACCAATAACAACAGTATATACTTGGCGTGGAGCATTTTTTACGAAAAGAATTAAATTAGACCTAAAGATGTCCGATTTAGCAGATCTTTGACTGATTTTTGTGAGTGTTTTTGACTAGAAAATGACTTACCACAAATCATTTCGGCATTAGTCGAACAATTGTGTCGCTTCAGGAGATAAAAATTTACACCAAACTTTTTTTTAAAGATCGATATATTAGTTCCTAATATTTTACGCCATATTTTCCAAAGAGTCGACATTTGCATAGGGTAAAAATATTTAAAATATTTACTTATTTACTTAATATTTATTTAGAGACATTTAACTCATAAGTGCCTATAATAATTTATCTGACTAGTAAATTTTTGACCCGAGATACTTGACTCTCAAGGGATAAGCTTGTGGGGTTTGAGTCTTAATTTTTTAAAAATTTTTCGACCTTAAAAATTTGTTCCCATTTTGAACAGTTTGCGAAACAAGAATTTTAAGATCATATGTTATATTTGCGCGGAATGGCTTATTATATTTCTTTCTTGCCTACGTTGAAATATTTTTCATTCAATTTTATTACGTGCAAGAAATGTTTTTTTTTACATTTTCCCAAATCTTTTGGTCCAGGCGGATCGTGCTAATATTAATATTTTTTTCTAAAATTTTTGTGGTTTTTATTATTTTCCGGAGAAAGTTGAATATTACGCATGGCTTTCAAAATACGAGTTTTCTAAAAAAGGTAACTTTCTTAAGAAACTGTTCAATTTTTGTGTTTTCTTTAAGCCTCCAATGATACATACACACATACACACATATGTATGTATTTGGAGTTCGGAAATAATTCGATAATTTAAACAAATTACTATTTATTAAAAATTATGAAAAATTATTTTAAAATTTGAAAATTGAATGAATATAGTATTATTTTTTCATTTTGAAACAAAAATACAATTTTTATTAAAAGAATACAAATTTTTAATTTTAAGAATGTGGTGTATTTGGGTCAAGTGTAAGTGTTGGATGTGGTATCTTTGGGTCCCTACATGTATGTACCTTATTTGACTACTTCTAACTATTTAAAGGACGGACATAATTTTGTATCAGAAGCGATTATCGAAGTGAAGCGGTACGTTATCACATTATGCTTCGTACTATTCTTTAATTTTTTTTTTTATTCAGGCAAATGAACAAAATAATAAAGGAGATTTCTAAATTTTGGACCAAATCTACCCACAAATGAGACCTATGTATGCTAATGTGTTACTACATTCAGAGAAAAAATCAATGATTTTATATTTGCTTCAACCATAAACGCTTATGATTTAGCGCCACAAACCGAAAATGTTTAAGTTGAAGAGAAACATTTTTTGATTTGGATTCTAAAATAATCCAGAGTGACATAAATCTAGGTGACAAAGTGATCAATGTAAAATAAAAAAAAAATTGAAATGAAGAAAAATTAAATTTGAAGTTTTTTTCGATTGAAGTAAAGCTAAATAATTTTAGTTTACCCAAAAATTTTTAGGACCATACTTCACCATTTTTAATCATTGAATTCATGCATTATACTTTGTGAAAGAAAATATGCACAATGTGGTAAGCGAAGGTGTAAGGCATAAACAAATAATAAAAATCACAAGAATAACATAGTGTGAAATATGTACATAGATATCTGTGAAACATATGTGGGAAAAGTAGGAAAAATGAGCCAATTTTAGCTTTTAACAAGCACATACACTCACCACAGATACGCACATTTTTATAGATGTGGTTTTTATAAATACGCGCGTGCACGGTTTTTTTTATTATTGTTATTGTCACATTATTCAGAAGGACAAAACATAAAAACCGAAGCTAGCGAGAACAAGGAAACAACAATGCGCACATTGAGGACAGCTGCTCTCGTTTCGTTTGATCAGTGTACTTATATTTCTACACTCATGTTGTTCTTGCTTTATCCTTAGAAATGGTTTTTGGCTTATTGCAGAACTTTTTTTTGCTATCAAGATAAAATTTTTGGTGGGTTTTTTTCCGTTTTTGTGCAAGTAACTTCTGCTTCCAAAAATTTTGCCCACCTACATACTCGTATGCTATAAAACAACAGACAGCACGGTAAAATTTTAGGATTGCGAGCTTTTAACTCATAGTGTGTGAGTTCGAAACACGGTAAGCCCATTTTTTATATTTTTTTTTCATTTAATTTAATGTACGTATGTAGACATCCTTTCTGTTTTTAACAGTTTTTACCCTGATCTGCAAGTGCTCTTAACATTTTAAGTTCAGTGTACTCCTTTTTTTTTTTAAAAAAAAAAAAAAAGAAAAGGTGTCTAAAAACAAAGAAAAATAAAACTTACAATGCATTAGCAGCAATATCGCCAATAAATATTTGTAGGTACTTATAAGTAGCAATCTTAATTAATTAATTTTATGCCTGGGTTACCTAAGGTTATGTGCGTCACACTTCCTCCAAGGCACACAAACACTTCTATTAACACATACATCAACAGAGCCACCGTTCCTGAAAACATTTACGACTTTGCAGGAAAACAGAAATAAAAACGAAAACAAAAACAAAAACGAAAACAAAAACAACGTGTTTACTAAGTACTGTAACTTATTGAATGGTTTTCACCCAAGAGGAGTCGTCCTTATAAACGGTAAGAAATAGACAAAAGTGAGAAGTTGTTTTCCTCCTTTGCAATGTTTTGCCTTTGCTTTTATATCAAGTTTTTTATTGTTCCTAAGCTTTGTTTTTCCCAGCAAAAGTTTCAAACAATTAACTAATACTTAGAATGCTATTTAGAGCAGCAAAAGGATTTATTTAATCTCTGTTAATACCGCTATTATAGGTATTTTAAATTGAGTTGATCTTGGGTATGCTGGCGAATGCTTTTGTTTACGGATGTGAGGGGCGCACATATCCCATCGATTTGTACTCTGTTTTTCTTTTTTTTCATTTCAGTTTGCATTCTTCATTTGTGCTGGCAATTGTTGACACGCTATGCTTTTATTTGTTTATCGATTTGTTTGGGTTTGTTTTTCAATTTTCATTCTATTAATAGAATCGCATAGAAAATAAGGCATTAAAATGTTTTTATTTTATTTATTTATTTTTTTGTTGATAATAGAAATTTTCCACAAATCGATGACCAAATAAACCAAAGCACGAAAAAAACCCATCATGAGGAAGTTCAATCTAAGCCAAGTAAACCCAACCCAATCCCCTCTTGAAGTTAACTACGTATCTACAAGTTGCCATCAATTTGTATACATAGAAAATTGAAAAAAGAAAGTCGCTTTAAGCCTATGTGTAGGCGTTCAAACTCAACTAATATTGTACAGTGGTACATTTCACAATTATATCTTAACTTTTTTGCAAACTTAAAAGGTATGCTTTTAAAAATATGCAATAACTACACAGAATATTGGGGAAATAAAATTTTTGGCTTCTTTATTTATTCGAGCAAGAACGAAAATTTTGCATCTCAAGTTCTTTCTTTATATATAAAAAAAAACCGTACAAAAGTTTTTATTGACAAAGATGAATATTTATTTTCAGAAAGTATTGTACTGTACTGTTCAACTATTGTAATGAAATTTTTTTTTAAAACATTACTCTTTAGGTGCAAAATGCAATTTCATCAAAATTCTTTAGAAACACATACTCTTTTTCATTTGAAACTTGCAATAAATTAATTTACATTAATTTGCCCGAGAAAATAGACAGAGCACGGGCTCTCTATAAAAAAAAACAAAAAAAAATTGGATATGAATATGTTTTGCGTTGAGATTCAAATTAAGACTTTTATTATTCACATTTCAAAACTTTTTTCAAGTATATGGAAGAACTTTTTACCGAAGGATAATTTTTTTGCATCATACTAATTGTTTATATGAAGCTCACGCTATCGTGTACATCAGTGTATTTCGCATTTAAAAGCACAAACTCGAACTACACGTGCTTCACATGTCTTTAATTTCGTGTGCACGTGTATTTGCTAAAATTCGTGTACCACGTGCTTAGGGGCCGTTCATAAATTACGTAAGACGTTTAGGGGGGGGGGGGGGTCGGCGGATTCTTACTACATCTTACGAGAGGGGGGGAGGGGGTGAATGATCATCTTACGTAAGATTTAAAATGCGTATTCATACATTAAAGTTGTATTAACGCATCGTCATTTGTGGCAGTAATGAAATATATTTGAATTTTCGACAGTCACGAAAGATTCAGAAATATCGATTACAATCGATTTAAGTAATCGACTCTAACTTCTCTTCTGTTTATGTAATGAAATATATGTATGTTGCTTACACGCAGGGTCGACTTGTAACACCGTCTCACAAGTTTGCTATTATTCAGGCATTTACACGCAGATACGTCGACTTTGAAATTTTGTTGATGTTGTCCCGGTTCTTTACCACCCCCTTGCACTTGTCCTCTTCAACAAGAAGATTCGCTTTCGATTCCTTCTTCAACAGGAGACCAAAACAGCAATCAGTTTTGTCCTCTATTTCTTCGCTTAGCGTTAAATTACGATTGGTGAAAAGTACATCCACAGTTCAAAATCATGCCTTACGATTTTTTTTTGTCCTTCCCTTGCAAACGTCTTAGCTGATCGAGTTTGTAATATTTGTGACCAGTACTTTGCCTCGAAAAAGGCTACTGTAATGCACAAAAAACTACATGGAAAAGACTGTAGTCGCACTCACATGATTCAACCAGTTTCAATTTTGAAACGTGGACAGGGGAAAAGCCTTTGCATTTTAAAACAATCGGAGATTTGTCAAGTTGCAGAGTGGCATGACGAAAAGGATATTGATGTTACAGAGTTTGAATGTGAATCAGAAAATTCAACAGACGAATCGGGTGTGCCAATTGTAGGTTCACTATCAGACTGGTTGAAAAGCGCATGGACTAACGATGACTTACGATGACTTTTTTATTCATCTTGAAAAACAAATGTGTAGTTTGTAATATCGTAATATTTATTTAATATGTAACATATGTATATTAAAACTAAATATACATAGTAATATAGTACATCACATGAAAAATACATTTTTTGACTAGTTTCACCTTAATTATGAATCTTACGTAAGATTTCGGAAGGGGGGGAGGGGGGGTAGTGAGAATCTTACTAAATCTTACTCGGGGGAGGGGGGGGGGGTCAAAAAGTCATGAAATTGTCTTACGTAATTTATGAACGGCCCCTTATACAAAGAATGTGTTTTCTCTACACGATATGCTATGAATTCTCAAAAAAATTAGTAAAACAATAAATGGCTTTCAAAAAATGGCTTTGATTATTACCCAAGTAAGCTGCTTAAATTGCATTTGTCTTAAATTTTGTTAATCATCTTTAGACATCAGGATAAATTTCCCATCCAATACAACAGCAATGACAACAACAAAGACATAAGCCAATAAATAAACAACGCCTTCTTGTTAAAATTCTTATGCTTAAAGCTGTAACCTGCGTACCAAATTTCAATCAATTACACTAACCGACACCAAAAATGTTCCATGACATTTCTTAATTTTTTATGATGTAGTTAGGTCCCCTAAGTTCAAAAAAATTTTTCATGGATTTTTTTTCACTGTTAGTTTATTTTTAAAATTTTTTTTTAGTGTATTTTCTGTGTATTTTTAGGCTATATCTCATCCAAATATAAACCGGTTTTCTTTAAATAAATTTCGAAAAAAGGTAATAAAATTCCCCACAACTTTTGTTCAGACAGTTTTTGGTTTGAGTAAACAGGTTACGAGATAAAAGCTGACACATTTGAAAAAGTTGATTTAAAAAATGGCTGAAAACCGGTTTTTTAGTTTTTAATTTTTTCTTTGACAAAAAAGTTTCTATGAAGCTGAAACTTGGGCAAAAGATACTTTTTAGTGTTACACAAAGGCAGTAATTTTTTCAGACGGAAATATTAAGAGGTTGTTGTTAAATTTAATTTTTAAACCAAAAAAACCGAAATTTTCAACTGAAAAATTATCTAAATAACATTGTTTTTTATATTTATATTTTATATTATTATTGAGGCAAAATATTATTAAGTACTTGCTTATACTTCGAATTTTTTTGGATCAAAAATTAAATTTTTTTTTCTCATAAGTTTTTTGGATGGAAATTCATGTAGTGACATTCACAATTTCAAGTTATAGTGTATTAAACAACAAAGGATTTGAGCTGTTACACAAGAAACACCAAAACTCTACTCGCAGAGAGACCACAGATATTCAATTTTTCGGTAATTTTTTCCATTGCCGTCTAATTTTTTTACCATTTATTGAAAGAAGACATAACAGCGAGTAAGTGAGCCAAAACAGAACTCCTTAAAAGGTGTAGTTTTAAGAGTAATCGCAGTTGAAAACTTCGGTTTTTTTGGTTTAAAAATTAAATTTAACAACAACCTCTTAATATTACTTTGTGTAACACTAAAAAATATTTTTTGATCAAGTTTCAGCTTCATAGAAACTTTTTTGTCAAAGAAAAAAATTGAAAACAAAAAAAACCGGATTTCAGCCATTTTTTCGAAAAATTTTGATGTTAAGGTGAAAATAATTTATCCAAAAGTTGTAGATCTTTTTATTTATTACAACTTTTCCCTTAAACTTTTTTTGATAGGATGCACAATTTAGCCAGAAATCGTCAAAAACTGTGTTGGACCTTTAAAAATGCACCCCATTCCACCCCGGATAGCTGCTGTCGGTTCGATTTCTTTTGCCCTCTTTTACAAGAGCTTGTTCAACAATATTCAGCTGTCAGAGTGCTGTAAGGAATTATTTTTTTTTTTTCATTTTCACGACTAATTCTACTGGAATAAATAAGAAAATACTGAAAAATGGGTAAAATGAAATTATGACAATTTATACTAAATTGGCTATAACTTTGGCATTAATGAACAGATTTTCAAAAACTTGGTATCTTCCTTTTAAAAAGTTTCTTCTTAGTAATTCAAAAGCTAAATTGATGTATTTTAGAAAAATTATTTTTTTAAAGTTATTTTTAATTGGATACAAATTTGAAAAAAATCAACCTTTTCAAATGTGTCAGCTTTTATCTCGTAACCTGTATACTTAAACCAAAAACTGTCTTAACAAAAGTTCTGGGGAATTTTATTACCTTTTTTTCGAAATTCATTTGAAAAAAAGCGGTTTATATTTGGATGAGATATAGCCTAAAAACTAAAAATACACAGAAAATATTCTAAAAAAATTTAAAAAAAAAACTAACAGTGAGAAAAATCTATCAAAAATTTTTTTGAATTCAGGGGACCTAACTACATCATAAAATAATAAGAAAGTTCATGGAACAAAAAAAAAAAAATGTAAAAAAAGTCGGCTAGTGTTACCTTTCTTGGCTTTCACGTAATAGTGATTTCCACAGATTAGCAGACATACTCGTACAGATAATCATTCAGTTGGACAGACAGACAGATTAATAAGCAAGCAGACAGACGGAAATGGCTAAATCGACTTAAGGTGTGATGCTAACCAAGAATATATAAATTTGTATGTACCTGCCACGCCCTATTGTATGCTTCACAAACGGAATGACAAACTGAATATGCCTTGAGTGAAGGTCATAAAAACCGACCAACGATTTGCTTACTTGGAATTAATTTTCAACTTCAGATGATTAGAATTGGTCACAACTTCTATTTAATTTTTGATGTGAATGCATCATCAAAAAAAAAATAAACTTATAATCAAACTTATTTTAAACTTAATTTCATATACGGAATTAATTTGGTTTTAAGAGCGAAACATTTCAAGCCTGGCGTCTTAATTGTCCGAAGCATTCAGTATAGTCCAACACTACAACAGTTGCCTAGGATTACCTTCTTTGGATATCCACCAAAATGTTGCTTGTGGAGAATACGTTTCATCCAAGGTAACTGGGCACTTTAAACTTAATTTGGTCCGCGTTCATTGTCAATCTTATTTGTTTCTATATGTTTTCTTTTTCCCAAGACTTGCCCTATTCAAAATATTTGATCAGTAGTGAATCTGTAAGGGCGGCAACCGTGTAAATACGATCCGATCAGAGTTTTGCTAAAAAGCTTTAGATTGTCGCACAGTACGTTGCACAGGATTTTAACAGGAATCTGCCTAGATAGTTCATACGTAGGATTGACAATTTTCTAGGATTTACACACGGGGGTATAGGGACTCATCAATTAATTTCTTCTCTAGGGAAAAGTTACGCCTATATGTCATCTTCCTGCATTTATCCAAAACTCTATACAAAACTATATTATTGGTGGGATCATCACACTGAGAACTCAACCCTAGTATACGCGCGTATAATTATAATTTTAGTAATTTTAACCTTCAACAATATTCATTGAGGTGCTAATATGGAGATTCTTGACATTTTGATCATAACACATAAATAGAAATGAATAGGTCACATTTTACCTTAAGCTCCTCCATGCTGTCCCGTGACATGTGGTAAGAAATGGTCGACATGGCCATAGTTTGTCCTGCGATATTTAATTGCTTATAAGATTTTTCTCTTATAAAAGGCTTATCATTCAAATAAAGGCAGTTCAACTGTAAATAGCGAGCTGTAATTTGTATTAGACTATTAAAAAAGATAGATCAAAGGATTTCTTTTGGGTAGTAAAATAAATGAGACAATCCGATTGAATTGAACTCCCATGGCTCCTTTTTATCAATCTGATGTTAAAGAGATATATACTTAGTTTCATATGTACAATCCTATCTCACCTAAACAACACAAAGTACGCCTACATACATTTTACAATGTTTATATGTTTACAAGTATATACATATGTAAATACTTGTTGTTTTAAAAATGATGCTGAGCAAAATAAGGTAACTTTAATGTAATAACACCTGATAAATTTATAATTTCGACACGCAAAATAGAGTGCCTTTGACTTTGTTCTTAAATTTCATTACGCAAAAATGCACAATAGAACCGTGGGTGTTAAAAGCTTCCCAAAAAGCTGTTACTATTAATGTGATTTTTTGCAGCTCGCTAAAATATCCAAAGCAACGCTCTAAATTATTGGGAAATTTACATAAATAACAATTTTTATGCATAATATGATATTCATACAATGATGAGATGCCCAATTAAGCGATGGAATAAATTTCAAATAAACGAATGATAAAAGAAATGAAAATATTCTTGTAATGTTCAAAAGCATTATATTTTTTACTCGCATGTTGTTGGACATATCATATAGGATGTAAGCCCTAAACCGCGTCCAAAGGCCGCTAGCACACACCCAATTTTATCAGAAGTACTGTGGTAAGCAAAGCAATACAATAAAGACTTATCAATTTCATTGTATGCTTGGCAAGTGGCCTTCGGTCAGGATTTACATTCTGAATTTTTCCCGACTTCGAATTCGCTAGACATAGTAATTCTATATAATAGTTAGTAGGGATAAGTGGGGGCCTTCGGTCGAGGTTGGACCTTCTGTGCATCTGCATTTAAGAAAAACTTTTTTTGATTAATTTAATTAATGCCTCAAGAAAATACTAATTAGTTTTTCTAAGAAGCAGCTTAAAGACCACTTTTGAAAGAAATTGATTGCGACAAAAGCCTAAAATGGAATTCGAGGGTCACCGACCCAATTTGTGTGAAAAAGGTCGAAAAATTAGGCGGTGTTGTCGTACCATTCGAATAACTTTGGACCCAGTAATTGAAAAAAATTTAGTGTACAAAACGATACGGAAAAGTCAAAAATGAGTTTTAAGCCTAATCTGCGTTTAAATTTTATTTACCAATCGATGAGGAAAGGTCGAAAATGAATTTTAGAATCCACCAGGGGTCAATTAACACAGTCAAATAGCCCGTGTTCACTTGGACTCTACAATAAGGAACAAAATCGGCCCCTGCTCGTTTCGTTCACCAGCCCTCGTTTTCTTTTATTTGACAATAAATGCAGTGCAATCTTACCTTTCATTAACAACTAAAAGTATGCAATGAAATTTTGGTTTTCCCTCCCATGTTTTGTTTTTTTATCATTCTCTTTCCAAAAATTATTTTTAATGTTATACATAGGAAGATAAGCAGCCATGTAAATCATACCTTCACTCATTAAATGTACATACTTAAGTCGTTGGTCCGGAGAGCCACAAATTTATTAATGTATTCATAAGTTTATGAATAATTTAAATCTTAAAACAAAGTACAAATGCCATAACATAAGCTAAGGAATCTAAAGAAGCTAATTGGAATACAATGGAAAAGTATTGTGGAAGGACTGTCAAAAATATTCTCTTTCTAATTTACATCGTTAGCTGCTTTAAAGGCAACGACGACAGAAATTTTTGCGCATGATTTACAATTTAATCTGCGCTAATTTAATTTGTATTTTCTCTTGTGGAAACTGGTTAGGCTTCCTTGTTGGGATAAAGGATACGCGTGCTAGTGTTGGTTGACACTTTCGCACTCCGTTTTGTGCATTAATATTAACCTTTTGTTGTACGATGCACGTACTACGTACAACGTATAATATGCATAGAATGTAGCTGACTCAAAATATGTAGATTAAATTATGTACTTTGGTGCCTTGGGGAAATTTCGATGAATTGTCAAAGTCCTCATTGGTTAGCAAAAATCAAAAATTTTACAAGGTCGCCAATATGCGTAGCTTTAATGGTAAAAAAAAAAATAACCCTGTAATTTTGGTTTGAAAAATAGCATTTGTTCAAATTGGCTGAAATTTTAATATGATGTAGCTTACCTCGCCCTAATTAATCAATGTTTATGGACACAAGTCTGAGTTATGAACAGTTAATAAGATAAAGAGGTAAAGAAATTGAGTATATGGTAAATTTTTATACGATTCATAAATTTTTGACACCCTAAAACTCTTTTACTTGTTTGAAAACTGACTTATTCCCATAAAGCCTTTTACAAATATTAACCAACGGGTTTCAAATTCATGTCACTTTAAAATGGCTATAACTTTGCAAGGAAACATCACAGATCACCACTTGAAAGCTCATTTTAAAGGGCAAAGATGGTACTAAATGATGCTTTTGTTAAAAATAAGCTGATCAACTTTCTTTGAATCCTATACATGGCCTCGAAAGTAGACAAAAAACATCATGTTTTAGGTACTTAGCCTCAAAGGCTTAGAAGTTACTGATGAATCCTCTTAGCAGAGGATGAAACTAGTATAACTAGCTTTAGCCCATTTTTCCTTTTTATTTATCTTTTTAAGTTGTAATTTCTTTGGTGTTGACACACAAACATATGGAACAGTAAAGCTCAATAAAATGACATATACATAAATTGCAAACTATTTTTAAATTATATACTTAATGCGGATTAAGATTTTGTTATTTTAATTTATTATTTTATGTGATTTTTTTCAGATTTGATATAAAAATGAATCTGCCAAAGTATTTTGCAGTAATTTTTCTAATGTGCTGTATGCGGTTTTTTGAAATAAGGGGATATCCAACATTGAATATTCGTCGTTTATTTGGTAAGTAAAAAAAAAGTTTGAACTTTCTTGTAACTATAGTGCTGATTGCACGTCAATTCAATCATTTGCAAACTAAATTTTACTTTTTGCAAACTACGCACTATACATACATTTTTTATTAAATTGTAAAATACTTTCTTTTTTTTCAAAAATAGAAGGATAAATAAACAAAAATCGCGAGACAGTTCACGTATTTCATAACGTTCTTAGTGGAAGAGGGAGGTTCGGGAAATATGACAGTTTGTGACAGGTGGGAGGGGTTTTTAGAGAGCATAATTTTATGGTGTTTCTCACTGTGTCTTCTTTCTTCGGTTTCGGTTTTCAGTTCGAAAAATGCGCACACAAAACGAAGCGAACTGCCATCTGTGTTTTCCGTGGCTTAAATCGAACACTATGTACACGGTTAGAAATTTTGGAATACATTTTAATATTTTTGGGCTTACATATATGACTACACCAGAATTGTATTAAAATTCAATACAGTCTAGATATTAAAATTAATTTTTAATACAAATTTGTATTAAAATTTAATACTCGTTGTTATTACAATTTAAAAAAAAAAATATGTCGCATCCACTGGGATTCGATCCTGGTTCCCTTTCAATACAAGGGTTGCATGAACATTTTAACGACATCAGCCAAAGTAGTATCATATTTACGTTGGCTAAATGTAATACTTGCGATAGCATCAAATTGATTCCAAATGTTATTTAATGTTTGAACTGTATTAGAATTTAATACAAAATGAATTACAAAATTTTGTAATATATTCAAAAGTATTAAATTTAATCAAAATTGTATTAAAAAACTTTGTAATACTTCGCTCGAATTAAAATTTATTCCAAGGTTTCTAACCGTGTACTCTTTTTGCTAAACAGCTGTTATTAAACTATCTGAGCTTATAATAATAGACCGCACAATCCACCTAATCACAAAAACAAACCAACGCATATTGTCAATAATGGAAGAAGTTAAATTTCAGGAAATTAATATTTAACTCCCATTAAAAAAGGAATGATATTATGGATGTATTGACTCTGCTTTCAAATCACGTTTTTTTTTGTCACAAGAAATGTTGGCCGATATATCAATATATATGTAGTCATACATATTTACAAAACTTAACGTGTCAGGTACTTAGACAGAAAAAAAACAGACATAATTACAATGCATCCAAATATTATTCCATGTGTCTAGCACAGAGATTCCCAACCTTTTTTCGACCAGGGACCACTATGCTATTTTTTCTTTTAGTATGGACAGCCAGGTTTTAAGAATAATAAACTGTATTAATATCTCAACATACTTTACTTAAAATTTCAATATAATCGTTTAATTTGAGTAAAATGAATTAAAAATAAAAAATAACAAAAAAAAATAAGAAAATTAGATGTGAAATCTTCAAAGTGATCTTTGAGCTTGCATATCGTTTACCGCGAATTTTAGTATATGAAACTACCTTCTTGCACCGAAATTTCTGAAGCGAGATAGATTCAAACGTTTCCTTGCAGTTTCTATCATTTTGTAGTTTGATCAGCTCTTCTTGGATTTCAATAATGAGAAAAAGATTACAAACCAGTTTTTGGATAGCTTTTGATTCGGTTTCCTTATACTCCGCGAAGTATCGACTGAGTTCATCGACCAGTACTTTCAGGTGTTTTCTATTCTCTTGTACATATATTCATACTGATCATTTCATATTTTTGGTTATCTAAATGTAATTTTAATGTGGTAAATGCAGAAAAATTTGGTTTTCCAATCCATCCATAAATGAAACTAAATATTTTCAAAAATTAATATGCTTAAAACGCCTTCTAAGTTTTTGTTTCCGGAACCAGTAGCGTCATTTCACCAAAAGCTTTAGAGTCGATCGATGACATTTTGAATTGAATCGATGTAATTAATAATAATATTAGACCTTTGGGGAGCCAATGCCCCTCAGCCCTGTTTGAAAATATCTACAAGATAAGCCAACTGCATTTCATTTTTCATATCAGAAAACTGTTTTAGCAAACCTCTCATATTTTTCACAGTTATAAATAGCTTAACTTCGTCTCTTACTTGATGCAGGCTTTCCAGCATGTTGCCTTTCGACAAATAACGAACTTCGGTATGAAAAAGAAGAGTCTCATGGTCAGTGGTCATTTTCAGTGCAAAGTTTTTTAAAAATACGTGTATTAACAGCGCTGCTTTTTATAAAATTGACTACTTTTATAGCTAACTGCATGGTATTAATGAGAAATTCTGGAAGAGTCTTTGAAGCTAACGCTTGCCGATGAATTATGCAATGTGTTGTTATTGCAGATGTATTCTTCTGTTTTATTAAAATAAAATATGGAGTAGCTAATATATTTTTTGTTCGACGAATATTCGTCTTCTTATTATACAGTAGAACTTCTGTGAGTCGAACTTGAAGGGAAACGCCAAAAAATTCGAGTTATAGAGCTTACGACTTATGGAGGACTTCGACTTGAGCGAATTTTGTCAGAAAATGTTCGACTCTTAGAGGCTAAGATTTATTCCAACTAATTTTGAGTTAGAGAGGTGAAATAAATAAAAATCCCAGCTATAGAGACATTAAACATTGGTGTGTATTGCAGAAGGACCAAACTATTTCTGAAAATTTTTCAATCGACAGCAATAAAGTATCTTCGCTAAAGTTCAAGTGAAATCACGTGTTAACTTTCTTTATCATTTCATAGAATTGGTTTATTGTATAAGTAGGCTTCTACATTGATTTCTAAGAAAGAAGGATGTACATGTCGGTATATTCTTAAAGTCGATATTTTATTTTTCTTCGGGTTTATTAGGCAATTGTAATTCGTTTCAAATAATCAAGTTGTAAAGGTTGTAAAATCAAACAATGCTATGTTCAAGATTCAGAGGTCAAATTTATTTTTTCGATTTATTGAGGGAAAATATGTACTGAATTTACTTGTAGGGACTCACTAATTATTTCGATTTATAGAGAGATCAGATCTCGAGCAATGGAGGTTTTGGGGCTTGAAGGGAAGGGAATACAACTTTTTTCGAGTTTGGGAGGTTTTCGACTTATCGAGGTTCGACTTAAAGAGGTTCCACTGTACTATTTTATTTGTGCTTGTTCAACATGATTCACGGACCATTTTTAAGTGCTCACGGACTACCAGTGGTCCGCGAACCATCGGTTAGGAACCACTGGTCTAGCATATTATGCTCTTGTTAAACAAGTGAACTAAACAATTTTCGAAAAATGTTATCTACATATTTTTATTATGTTTATTGCTATATTTCAGTCTTTTGAGATTGACTACTAAATGCCAACTTAATATCATTCACCAATTATAATTTTATATTCGTATTGATCTATTGCGCAAGACTCCCATATCAAACATATTAAGTTTATAGGCTGAAATATAAATATAACATTGTGACAAGACAGGGGATGGAGGTTCGGGCTTACGTAATATATTAACAGCGCCTTATCGTTTATGCAGTAATATTCGCAATATTGGCTGCCCACTTGAGAAAAATTTTAATGCATCATATAAACTTCTTGAGGCAGAAAATGTAAAGTGTAATATAAAAACTGCAAAAAAGGTCGTTCTATTCAATTGATCTAAAATTTTTCGCGGGACGAACTTCTTCGCCTGCACCCTAAGTTCCAACCTGTCCTTTATTTGGCTAGGATTATACATACAACTTGTGCTTTGTAAAGTAAAGTTAAAAAAAAAACGCAATTATAATTTAGAGTTAGAATTAATTATTATTTGACTATGTTGTTTGAACCTTGCCCTTTTTTAGGAAATACAACATTTAAATGCCCGCAACAAAACCTTCTGTAGGGCTCAATTCTTTTGAGATAATTTACGATGACTACTCTGCTTAATATGAGCTGTAACTCGGCTATAGCTTCAAAAATGTTAAAGTTAAAAGATTGTTGGAGTAAACTGAATTTTTCGCATAACCCCACAAGAAAAAAACAATCTTGGAGGCGATACACACCCAATCTCGAAACATGTCCTGGGAAATTTTCGCATATTAAAATGTCCAATTTTGTCGTGTTGAATGACTAGTTGCCCCATCTTGTTGGAACCACATGCAGACTAAAAAAGTTGGTTATCACACGGCTATAGCACGGAATGGTCGCTCTGTCGTCACTCATAAGAAATAAAACCCAATGACACCACCAGCCCATAGTGCACAGACAGACAGACAGACAGTTAATTTTTGTTAATTTTTACGGAAACAATGGCTTCTCTAAGGATACTTGATGGTTTTTATAGCCCCTTGTGTGGTAATTTAACTTACTGACGTATCCACCGAGGGACAAATGAGTTCCATTGTTTTTTGATTGAACGATGGTTTAATGACGGTTGTTCCAGTACTCATTTGGGGTGCCTTCTGCAAAGCAGCAAGCTTCAATTCTTGCGTTAATTAAGAATTATATGAATGAAGATATACATAAGTCTAAATGCAGAATACCCAATACCGTAAGACAAGAAAAAATGCTGAGCACGTCGTGGTAGCGATAAGTTTCGGTCTTCGCCCACGCTTTCACTAATAGCACCAATATTTCATGAGAATATTTCACATGATAACAAACGCTGGCTGTTGAGTGTAGGAGTCAAACACTAGTCTTTTACACCAAGACTCAGACCAAGTTCAAGACCAGAAAAAAAAATTCATAGTTTGATCTTATTTTAATGGGTTATAGTCATCAATTTAGTTATTTTAAAAACTGCTTGCACATTAATACGCAAGCATTCTACACAAAAACTTTGGTGTCAGCAACAAAAAGAAAACCACTTACAATAAAAATGCTACATAATTCACTTTAAGTCTAAAATATGAATATAAAAATCTTAAACTGCTAAAGCCATAAATTTCATCTTCCACTAACAATGCAACGTTTATCTTGACCCCATCAAACAATCGCTATAATTTCATCAGAATAACGAACGCTATGCAGGAGAGCTTGCAATTGCCGACTATCAAGTACTTATCCTTGTAACACAGTTTTATATATCCTCAAAGATACAAGAGAAAGCAAGAAAAAAAGACGTAAATCATAAGAAGCTAAAAACTTGAAGCAGCGCATTGATTTTATTTATTTTAATGAGTGATGATGAACAAAAAAAATAACGATGTATTTAAAGGAAGTGAATATTCTTCTATATACAATATATAAATGAATTCTTAGCTGTTTCTATTTCTCACTGTGTCTTTCTTATCCTTACGGAGCATAGGGCCCTCAAAAATCCATTCCATCACACACGGTCTTTAACGAGTGTCTTCAATTCCTTATAACATTTCACCGATTCAGAATTTATTGTTCCAGCCATCGTTTCCACGGTGGTTTAGCGTGCGTGTCAAGAGATTTGATGGAAGCTGTTTTACATTTCGAACAAAGCCATTAAAATTAGATAGAACAAACATTTCGGTCTAAGGATTGTTTGCTGTGGAACGACTGCCAGAGCCAAGACCACATACACGGAGAACAACTAGCTCTAAGTGACCAACACAGCAGACATCTTTTTGCGACAAGCCCATCTTCTTGCTTCATATCGACATATTCGGAAGATGACAATACTCATGCGATGAACAGAGAGAACCAATACGATCTCGAGAAGCGATTAATTTTTCACTAGCACATTTCCTCCATAAGGGCCCGCAGTACAAATTTAAGTTTTGACCCTTGATATCTCAGAATCCGTACCACCGCTAGGCTTGTGAAAATGCTAACATCCTCGAAGTTTCACAAAAAACATATCAACAATTGAATATTGTTACTACCTCTTTAATTTGGGAAAAGGCTCATCTTGTCGTTATACTTAGTGTGTAAGAACAAAAATGTGGCATTGAATAAAATTAATAATTAAATTATTCATAAAATTAATATCGTATCAGAGCGACGAATGACGGCTAAACTTTCTTAGAGTGATTTTGCGCCTCTCTAGGACTAAAACCGGGTTTAAATAGATTTATACATATATAAAGCCATTGGTGCGATAATGGGCTATCTAACCTTGTCATTATTTCCCGAAAAGTAAGACTTTATTTTTTGTTAATATAAATTTAGTATAAATTTTCAGAAAATTACTTCTTCACTTCTCAATTGTGCCGCAGTGGGGCCTTTTATTGTGAAATAAGCCAAACTACATGATGAAATCCCTTTTTATAATATGTTTAACATTGGAATCTAATTTTAATTAACTTTGTTTCAACAAATTATATGGAGATTGATTTTCGGAGACCAAAAACGTCGTTTTAAAGAAAATTTCTAAACCGTTTAAGAATTTTTTTCAGGAGTTTTTAATGGTGCGAAAGACACCATACTTTCTTCGTGGCTAAAAATATCACTTAATTTTTGGACTATTTTACTTTCCAAGTGATGAACGTAAAATAATGTAACACTTCTATTTGTTTTCTTTGTAGATTCATCAGTTGAAAGCAGATACAAAAAAAGTGACCTAGAGCTACCGCAGGTAAATAAGAAACACAGTTATTTAATAAACATAAAAAATATTCTAAAATTTAAAGGTCATTTATTACGTCATTACTATATAATGTATATTATACACTATCGACCAAAAATATATGACCAAATAGCCCAAACTTTTTTTCATTCTTTTTTTTTACCTGAAATATAGTTACAAGTTGAAAAATTTGAGCAATGTAAAATTTCATGAGGCTTACCTGCGCAATTAGCAATTGTGACCCATTATTTCCAAAATAAGAAAAATAGCTTATTTTGCGGCTTACAGTTTTTCAGTTATATAATAAAAAAGCGATTGAGAGAAATTGTTATTTTTGGCCGTGAAGCAGTATGAAACCTTTTAATTTGACTGACCAAAAATAAACGTTTAATACGAGCTAAAGGGCTTCAATTATGAACAGAAGAAAACTTTGAACTGCTGAATCAAAGTTTGAGCTTTTTGGGTCAAATATACAAATTGTTTTTCCGAGGAGAAAAAATGCTACCAGAATGTATTGTATCAACGGTAAAAAATTGTGCTGGCTCCGTTATGGTCTGGGTATATTTATTTGCAAATGGATTGGTAAATTTGGTGAGCATCGAGCATACAATGAGAAAATAACTTATCTTTAAACAACATGATTCGCCGTCTGGTCTTAACATAATCAACAACATACTTAGCTGTTCCAAATATACTTCAAAAATATGTACAAAGTTCTTAAGAAAAGGAGGCAAAAGGGTTTTGTGAATATGAGTTGTTGGATGTAATCACCGGATCTTTATCCCAATGAACTCCTATGTAAAGAGCTAGATAGAAGTTCTTTCTTTAAATTAAATAATGTGGCTCACATTGTTGGATTGCTGGTATTCCATACTGGAGGTGGCAATGCCGGAGCATTTTTGAGTTTTTGATCTGTACTCTGCGTTAGTATCATCAGTTTTTTCTCAAAATCGATTACGAAAGAGTTGAACACAGCACTCTCGGTCAAAAAAAAGCGCAGCGTCTGTGTGTTTCATTTAAGTTGTCAAAGTCCTTAAAATCTGATTTTAGAAAAAAAGTAATAGACAAAAGGTCAATTATTTCTTAAAACTTAAGTCTTGGCAGTTTTAGATATCTTATGGATCAAATTTTCAAAGTCAAAACAAGGTCAGCTGCGGATTTTTTTAATTTATGTTTGTTATGTTGTTTTCTCTCTAGAATTTTTAGTTTTTGTGATATTGAAGAAAATAATTTTAGTCTAAATTTCACATTTCAACATTTTTCTCCTAAGCTATAAATTTTCAATAATAGTCGCATTGAGTGAAAAGATCTTAAGATTGGTTAAAATATTTAGAAAAATAATTTAGTGTTGTTTAAATTGTACGTACTAACAGCTAAAACCAGATACTAACTTTGAGAAACTTTTTTAGATTTAATCAACTCCTAGAAATTTTTTCCCCCAATATAATCAACTTCAACTAAATAATGCTAAGCTTAAAAAAAGTTACCAAATCCAAAAAAAACCATGCAAACCAAAATTTCTTCACTACGTATAATGAAACTAATTGGTTCAAAAGCATTTTAGAAATTAAGTGGCTTGGTTTCTACACTTCTGTCTTCCTTTCTATAGCAATCACATCACGTAATATGCCACTTAGGTTAGGTTAGGTTAGCAAGAGGAGATGATAATTCGCATAACTTATATCGCAGTTGGCCCACTGGTATACCCAGTACGTTCGTTCAACTCCAAGGGGCCGTCCATAAATTACGTGAGTCAAAATATGGGTGGGGGGAGGTAATCCGGTAAAGTCTCACCAAATTTTACCAAGGGGAGGGGGGGGGGGTCAATAAAAATCTAACGTCAACTTTTTAATACAGAGACTATGCATTATTATAGCAGATTACATCTATAAATTATAAGGAAAGTCTCACAGAAAGGAGGGGGGGGGGGGGGGTTCTGCCAGAATTCACCAGAGAGAAGGGGAGTCCGAATTTTCAAAAAAACACCGCACGTAATTTATGGACGTCCCCCAAGAAGAATAACCTTCAAAAAAGTCGTTGAACCAAGAGCGCTTATGCTGCAAATTTCAATTTCAAACGAGTAGGTAATTCAGAAAATGAATTAAAAATAAAAAAAAAATGATAAAATGGAAAAGATATGTTGTGTACGTATAAGTGTTTCATATTTTCAAATGTTCAAGTTAAATCTATATTAAACGCCAGGTAAAAAAAATCAGTTTTTACATAAATTGATTTTTTCCGCATACGAGTAAATTAGAAAAGTCCAAGAAATGTGTGCTACTTTTTAACAAAAAGTTAGTAGCTGAAGGACGACTTATCACATATCTGACCTTATTGGATAGTTTCCAAAAATAGAATTTATATACAAATTAATAAGAAGAACGCGATGTTACAAGTAACTACTTACGAGTATATACATATGTACAGCAACGCCTACATAACACAATAATCCTACGCGTCCAAATTTTTTTAGCTTGTTAGAAACGACTTTACATGTAGTCAAAATAATGATTTCAATCAAATTACCAAATAAAACCGAAATAAAAGAATATGTAGTATTTTAAATCGATTTCGAAATAGTGGTTTATCGTATGCACAACCAACTGCAATTAATAAGTACGCAATTACTTTCTGCCATATTTAGCACAGCGTTTGCACAAAAGCACAAATTTATTTGCTAAATTACGATTGTGCCAGTATAAAGGAAATAAAAAAAAAATTATATATAGCCACATTATTATTTGCATGTTAATATATCGATTTTTTGTATTTCGTTATAAAAAATATTCTGGTTGGTACCAAGCCGCTTCTTAAAGTTGCAACGTAAGAAAGGATATGTAATAAAGAACATTAAATAATTGAAAAATACGTGGATATGTACGTGTAACTACCTACATCGCACAAGCACAAAAAGCTAACTAAAGTATGTCAGAACGAGTATGTAACACTTAATCCGTGGTTGTAACTACATGTAATTTGTTGCCTTTACAAAACTTAATGCATATTTCGATGAATGCATTTTACAACACTACACGGTAAAACTGAAAAAGAGAATTTACACAGTTTTACCTCGCATGCAAAATGTAAGTTATGCTACTTTCAGACCAGATTGAACAAAAAATTCAAGGCCAGGATGATACTTACATAAAGCTCATCTAAAAATCAAACCTGCAGAAAAATCAGACATTGCATGCTTATTAGGAATCCTTTAAAGAAAAAGTTTTCTATCTTTACACATATAGACATATGCAAATGTGTCTACAACACTCTGTCCGCGTGCACGGTCACTATCAAGTGACTTGATTTTTCTCCAACATTTCCGGGTTTCGCGGATGTCGCTTTCTAGTAATCGTTTCATGCGGCTTTCTGTTGATGTATTCTTCCTCAATTCCGGGCGAGCTCTTTGCAGTTTTGTAGACTGCATTATCTGGTGTCCAAAACGAAGGACCTTTCTTCTAAGACCTGAGTTCAAGATATTCTTAGATGAACATTGTCTTCCTTCCAAGGTCTTGCCCATCAAACTTTCAGGATTCAGCGAAGTGTTCAACACATGCAAATTGTGCCTTCAAAACATTGCTGGTCAGCCACGTAGAATAAATCAGTTTAAAACATTTTAAGTTTCTTTGTTGTTGACAGAAACGAAGAGTATCTTAAATAGGACCATATCTCTTATAGCGAAATCGACGACATCAAAGTAAAATAAAAAATTACAACACAATTGAAAAAAAAAATAAAAATCATATTGCGAATAATTTCCCATTTATTTCAAAATATTTCATGTTTTCCTGTACTCGTATGTACTTTTATACTTTGTCAATTAATTATCCTGAGAGGTTTCACCCCCTGATCACTTTCTGTCATCGTCCACCAATTTAATTTATTGGAATAGATCAGATTGAGATGGCGCACCCATGACAATGAGTACACACCCTTTATATAGGGCATTCCACGCCAAATGGAACATCATTTTGCTTTAGCATCTCTGATTTTTCACAGTTCCTTTTTGTTTTTTCATGTTGATAAGACAAAGTAGTGATTTTATGAAGATTTTACATATTATTACTTTTATTATTGAATACTAATAGACAGATGACGATGTCCTGGAATTGGAACACTTAAAACACAGTCACCTAGATGGAGTCATAGACAACATATCAGAACAACTTAAAGAACAACATCGTCAACAGCAACTACAACAAGACGATAGTGAAATGCCAATGTCAGTAGCTGTGACCGAAACAGATTCTACCAAGCATTACCATTCCGAAAATATACCTGAACTTGAGCGTCAACTAGAATCAGCTACAGCATCGCCTACAGTAGCTACAGTTAAGCCGCGTGTTGATTCAGTTGCAGATCATAGTGAACAAGAACATGCAATTCAAGGTGCTCATCGCCCACCAATGCTGCCACTTAATGACGGAGGAAAAACCATGAGTAGCAATCAACAGCAAGCAGACATTAATGCAGGTGGAGAAGCCAACGTAGCTGGAGTACCTTCAATGGCCAAAGTAAGTATAAGCTATTGAAAATTATTTATGTTTCGTACCTGTAAAATAAAGTGAATACAATTAAATGGGGTGAAAAAAATTTGGCTGAGGACTTACATATACGAGCTGTTGTGTCTAAATATTATCATTATTTTAGAAGTAATTACATAAATGTCTCTAACTAAATGCATGACGTTGAATATAATTAGTTTTTAACGCATTAAAATTCATTTATGTGAAAAACATGTTGAAGGAAAATTCAATACTTGGATTCGGATAGTCAAAAAATACATAAAAAATAATTTTTACTTTTCAATCACATGAACTTCATTGGTCTGTTGCTTACAAAATTTCAACTTCCTTACTAAGGTAGCAAATGTGACGTTTGCCCCTTTCCCTGAAATAATTTTCTGATCATTGTTCGAAGTAATAGCGATTTTTCTCGGACACTTGGAAGATAGGTGTGGCAGGTAAATAATTTTGATAGTTTTTAATGTATTTTAATGTAGTGCATATGTCATAAGATAATGTTCTACACATAATGTTATTGGTTACTTGATAATTTCTAAAAATTTGATGAAAAAAGACTTCACTTTTCATAATTATAATATCGCACCGTCAGAACAAGAGGGCCACATTTCAAAATTTTAAGTTTCGAGAAAATTGAGATTAAAGAAATCTGAAATTTTCCACTGGACTTGAAGACAGCCATATTTATAGCTATGACAGTCTTGAATTGAAATACTACAAACTTATCTCACAAATCTATAGAGTAACATTGACATATTTCAAAGAAGTAGATAGGAAAGAACTAGACTCCGAGCTTTTTGCCTGTATTAAATTTTGGCGAGAAGAATGAAAGCTGGAACCAATGAGAATTACGAAGCAAAATCCAATTGGATTTATTTCTGATTTTGTTCGGCTTTTGCAACGAACCGAACGAATTCACAATGTTAAATTCAGACCATTTTGTATTTTTTAATTTATTTATTTTCTTAAATTCATAAAAAAGTTATTTGAATATTAGAAAATGAAAATAAATAAATTGAAATTCAAAAATAAGGAAAACTTGTTGAGAAAATTTATTCAATTTGCGATGACTTACATTTAAACCTGCATTTGAGAAAATCAATTTTTATATCTACCAGGCAACCAGCAAATGCAATAGCATGATTTTTATTTTGACTCCTTCAAACTTGCAAATTCGCAAGTGATCCCGCGTAAATTTTGTTGTTGGTTTTTCTTCAGAAAAATTCAGTCGAAAAAATCCTAAAAAAAACTTCGTGTATTTGTTGTTGCGTTTTTGTAGTTTACAACCGATGCCGTTAGTTTCAATTTTGTTGGTATTTTTTCAGCAGAAAAATTGAGTGGAAAACAACAAAAATTATATTCATTTTGTTTGCAGGTATGTGTGCTGAAATTATGCTATTTTTCGCAACTAGGATTTTTCCTTTTTGGGCCATAAATATATAGAAATTATGAAGTTATATTTTTAAATTTTCTTGTTTTACTTGAAACGAATCATTAGTTGAAACAAGTTAATAATAAATAAGTTCAATTAGAATAGCTTAGTCACTAGAACTGATTCTGCATTTAAAAAAACACGAAAATCATATTTTCAAAGATAAAAAAATAGAGATTTCTTTAAAATTAACACGGAAACTAAGTCAATGTGTCAAAATACACTACTACTATCGAAGTGTTATCTTAATTTGGGCTTAAACCTTTCCGAATCCAAAAATATTCATGTAAGGGGCTTAGCACCCTTGATGCCTTGATCAAGTACGTACATTTTTCGGTTCAAACTGAAAAATTAAAATGATATTCATGTTGTTTTATTTGCTGAGCGCCTGCTTCAAACAAAATTTCATTTGTCTTACGGATTGAATTGAAATTATTTTACAAAACTCAAAATATTTCAATAATTTCTATATTTTTCAACATTATCATGGAAATAAAAATAAAGGTTATACTAAATTGTCACTTTAAAATTTGACAGCAAAATATGGCTTCGTAACTGTCAAAAAATTGTTAAACTCAATTTCTTTTGTTTACATTTTGCATTGGATTTTGACAACTATGAAACCACATTTTGCTGTCAAATTTTAAAGTGACAATTTAGTATAACCTTTATTTTTATTTCCATGATAATGTTGAAAAATATAGAAATTATTGAAATATTTTGAGTTTTGTAAAATAATTTCAATTCAATCCGTAAGACAAATGAAATTTTGTTTGAAGCAGGCGCTCAGCAAATAAAACAACATGAATATCATTTTAATTTTTCAGTTTGAACCGAAAAATGTACGTACTTGATCAAGGCATCAAGGGTGCTAAGCCCCTTACATGAATATTTTTGGATTCGGAAAGGTTTAAGCCCAAATTAAGATAACACTTCGATAGTAGTAGTGTATTTTGACACATTGACTTAGTTTCCGTGTTAATTTTAAAGAAATCTCTATTTTTGTTGCGTTTTTGTAGTTTACAACCGATGCCGTTAGTTTCAATTTTGTTGGTATTTTTTCGGCAGAAAAATTGAGTGGAAAACAACAAAAATTATATTCATGTTGTCTGCTTGTATGTGTGCTGAAATTATGCTATTTTTCGCAACTAGGATTTTTCCTTTGGGGGCTATAAATATATAGAAATTATGAAGTTATATTTTTCAATTTTCTTGTTTTACTTCAAACGAATCATTAGTTGAAACAAGTTAATAATAAATAAGTTCAATTAGAATAGCTTAGTCACTAGAACTGATTCTGCATTTAAAAAAACACGAAAATCATATTTTCAAAGATAAAAAATGGAGATTCTTTAAAATCAACACGGAAACTAAGTCAATGTGTCAAAATACACTACTACTATCGAAGTGTTATCTTAATTTGGGCTTAAACCTTTCCGAATCCAAAAATATTCATGTAAGGGGCTTAGCACCCTTGATGCCTTGATCAAGTACGTACATTTTTCGGTTCAAACTGAAAAATTAAAATGATATTCATGTTGTTTTATTTGCTGAGCGCCTGCTTCAAACAAAATTTCATTTGTCTTACGGATTGAATTGAAATTATTTTACAAAACTCAAAATATTTCAATAATTTCTATATTTTTCAACATTATCATGGAAATAAAAATAAAGGTTATACTAAATTGTCACTTTAAAATTTGACAGCAAAATATGGCTTCGTAACTGTCAAAAAATTGTTAAACTCAATTTCTTTTGTTTACATTTTGCATTGGATTTTGACAACTATGAAACCACATTTTGCTGTCAAATTTTAAAGTGACAATTTAGTATAACCTTTATTTTTATTTCCATGATAATGTTGAAAAATATAGAAATTATTGAAATATTTTGAGTTTTGTAAAATAATTTCAATTCAATCCGTAAGACAAATGAAATTTTGTTTGAAGCAGGCGCTCAGCAAATAAAACAACATGAATATCATTTTAATTTTTCAGTTTGAACCGAAAAATGTACGTACTTGATCAAGGCATCAAGGGTGCTAAGCCCCTTACATGAATATTTTTGGATTCGGAAAGGTTTAAGCCCAAATTAAGATAACACTTCGATAGTAGTAGTGTATTTTGACACATTGACTTAGTTTCCGTGTTAATTTTAAAGAAATCTCTATTTTTTATCTTTGAAAATATGATTTTCGTGTTTTTTTTAAATGCAGAATCAGTTCTAGTGACTAAGCTATTCTAATTGAACTTATTTATTATTAACTTGTTTCAACTAATGATTCGTTTCAAGTAAAACAAGAAAATTTAAAAATATAACTTCATAATTTCTATATATTTATGGCCCAAAAAGGAAAAATCCTAGTTGCGAAAAATAGCATAATTTCAGCACACATACCTGCAAACAAAATGAATATAATTTTTGTTGTTTTCCACTCAATTTTTCTGCTGAAAAAATACCAACAAAATTGAAACTAACGGCATCGGTTGTAAACTACAAAAACGCAACAACAAATACACGAAGTTTTTTTTAGGATTTTTTCGACTGAATTTTTCTGAAGAAAAACCAACAACAAAATTTACGCGGGATCACTTGCGAATTTGCAAGTTTGAAGGAGTCAAAATAAAAATCATGCTATTGCATTTGCTGGTTGCCTGGTAGATATAAAAATTGATTTTCTCAAATGCAGGTTTAAATGTAAGTCATCGCAAATTGAATAAATTTTCTCAACAAGTTTTCCTTATTTTTGAATTTCAATTTATTTATTTTCATTTTCTAATATTCAAATAACTTTTTTATGAATTTAAGAAAATAAATAAATTAAAAAATACAAAATGGTCTGAATTTAACATTGTGAATTCGTTCGGTTCGTTGCAAAAGCCGAACAAAATCAGAAATAAATCCAATTGGATTTTGCTTCGTAATTCTCATTGGTTCCAGCTTTCATTCTTCTCGCCAAAATTTAATACAGGCAAAAAGCTCGGAGTCTAGTTCTTTCCTATCTACTTCTTTGCTCGTTGCCCATTTTAATGCATTTTGCGCTTGTAATTTTTTTTGTTGTTTTTTGCACTAAAAGTACTGAACAAGAAGCTCTGTACAAAAATATTATTATTATGAAATTTTGTTCCAAAAACACAAATAAAAAGATGGAAATGTTATTAAACTTAATAACTGAGATCACAAGCAGTAGTGATTTGTTACGAAAATGTGGCATTTGTTTGTTAGAAAAGTTGAAGAAGGGGAAAATCACAAAAGTGAAAAATCTCTACAAAGCAATTGAAATATATGCGGATAATACATTATTAGTTATTAATTAATAGTTAAAAAATAAATAAGTTGTCTTTAATTTGAGTTTCATTTACTTTTCTTCATCCATCTTTGTCAGCAGTTACAAAGAAGTAGATAGGAAAGGACTAGACTCCGAGCTTTTTGCCTGTATTAAATTTTGGCGAAAAGAATGAAAGCTGGAACCAATGAGAATTACGAAGCAAAATCCAATTGGATTTATTTCTGATTTTGTTCGGCTTTTGCAACGAACCGAACGAATTCACAATGTTAAATTCAGACCATTTTGTATTTTTTAATTTATTTATTTTCTTAAATTCATAAAAAAGTTATTTGAATATTAGAAAATGAAAATAAATAAATTGAAATTCAAAAATAAGGAAAACTTGTTGAGAAAATTTATTCAATTTGTTATGACTTACATTTAAACCTGCATTTGAGAAAATCAATTTTTATATCTACCAGGCAACCAGCAAATGCAATAGCATGATTTTTATTTTGACTCCTTCAAACTTGCAAATTCGCAAGTGATCCCGCATAAATTTTGTTGTTGGTTTTTCTTCAGAAAAATTCAGTCGAAAAAATCCTAAAAAAATGCGTGTATGTATTTGTTGTTGCGTTTTTGTAGTTTACAACCGATGCCGTTAGTTTCAATTTTGTTGGTATTTTTTCGGCAGAAAAATTGAGTGGAAAACAACAAAAATTATATTCATGTTGTCTGCTTGTATGTGTGCTGAAATTATGCTATTTTTCGCAACTAGGATTTTTCCTTTGGGGGCTATAAATATATAGAAATTATGAAGTTATATTTTTCAATTTTCTTGTTTTACTTCAAACGAATCATTAGTTGAAACAAGTTAATAATAAATAAGTTCAATTAGAATAGCTTAGTCACTAGAACTGATTCTGCATTTAAAAAAACACGAAAATCATATTTTCAAAGATAAAAAAATGGAGATTCTTTAAAATCAACACGGAAACTAAGTCAATGTGTCAAAATACACTACTACTATCGAAGTGTTATCTTAATTTGGGCTTAAACCTTTCCGAATCCAAAAATATTCATGTAAGGGGCTTAGCACCCTTGATGCCTTGATCAAGTACGTACATTTTTCGGTTCAAACTGAAAAATTAAAATGATATTCATGTTGTTTTATTTGCTGAGCGCCTGCTTCAAACAAAATTTCATTTGTCTTACGGATTGAATTGAAATTATTTTACAAAACTCAAAATATTTCAATAATTTCTATATTTTTCAACATTATCATGGAAATAAAAATAAAGGTTATACTAAATTGTCACTTTAAAATTTGACAGCAAAATATGGCTTCGTAACTGTCAAAAAATTGTTAAACTCAATTTCTTTTGTTTACATTTTGCATTGGATTTTGACAACTATGAAACCACATTTTGCTGTCAAATTTTAAAGTGACAATTTAGTATAACCTTTATTTTTATTTCCATGATAATGTTGAAAAATATAGAAATTATTGAAATATTTTGAGTTTTGTAAAATAATTTCAATTCAATCCGTAAGACAAATGAAATTTTGTTTGAAGCAGGCGCTCAGCAAATAAAACAACATGAATATCATTTTAATTTTTCAGTTTGAACCGAAAAATGTACGTACTTGATCAAGGCATCAAGGGTGCTAAGCCCCTTACATGAATATTTTTGGATTCGGAAAGGTTTAAGCCCAAATTAAGATAACACTTCGATAGTAGTAGTGTATTTTGACACATTGACTTAGTTTCCGTGTTAATTTTAAAGAAATCTCTATTTTTTATCTTTGAAAATATGATTTTCGTGTTTTTTTAAATGCAGAATCAGTTCTAGTGACTAAGCTATTCTAATTGAACTTATTTATTATTAACTTGTTTCAACTAATGATTCGTTTCAAGTAAAACAAGAAAATTTAAAAATATAACTTCATAATTTCTATATATTTATGGCCCAAAAAGGAAAAATCCTAGTTGCGAAAAATAGCATAATTTCAGCACACATACCTGCAAACAAAATGAATATAATTTTTGTTGTTTTCCACTCAATTTTTCTGCTGAAAAAATACCAACAAAATTGAAACTAACGGCATCGGTTGTAAACTACAAAAACGCAACAACAAATACACGAAGTTTTTTTTTAGGATTTTTTCGACTGAATTTTTCTGAAGAAAAACCAACAACAAAATTTACGCGGGATCACTTGCGAATTTGCAAGTTTGAAGGAGTCAAAATAAAAATCATGCTATTGCATTTGCTGGTTGCCTGGTAGATATAAAAATTGATTTTCTCAAATGCAGGTTTAAATGTAAGTCATCGCAAATTGAATAAATTTTCTCAACAAGTTTTCCTTATTTTTGAATTTCAATTTATTTATTTTCATTTTCTAATATTCAAATAACTTTTTTATGAATTTAGAAAATAAATAAATTGAAAAAATACAAAATGGTCTGAATTTAACATTGTGAATTCGTTCGGTTCGTTGCAAAAGCCGAACAAAATCAGAAATAAATCCAATTGGATTTTGCTTCGTAATTCTCATTGGTTCCAGCTTTCATTCTTCTCGCCAAAATTTAATACAGGCAAAAAGCTCGGAGTCTAGTTCTTTCCTATCTACTTCTTTGACTATACTGCCTTGTTTTGATTTGCTACTGTCAAAACTTAAAAGGTAAATATTTCAAAATATCTTTTTCGACTTAAGGCTTTGTTGTTTTAATTGTTTTTTCTTTATTTTAACAGCAAAATATTAATGTTTTGAAATGAGTCGGTGTTGTTTTGTTAAGAAAAAATACAGAACAAAATATCCCTTATCTAAAAATGTATTTTAGAAGTTATTAATTGAGCTAGAAATATGGTGGCAAGACTTAAATAAAGAACATTATACCAATAGTGGTATACATACATAGCTCGAAAACTCGTTATTTTGATATGCGGCTCTTTTGTTTTGACGGTGCGATATGTGATATATTAGAAGTGATGTATCATGAAAACATATTTTAAAATGATAGTAACTTTAAAGCAAAGTACCAATACTTGGTGAAAATAGGAAAATACATCAACTATAAAAACTGTTACACTGTATCTATCTGAAAGACGAAGGGCTTTAAAAGAGATGCGGAGGATTCTAAATTTTGTTTCAAATAGAAATCAATAAAAAAATCAAGCTCTTTTTCGTGTAAGCAAAGAAAGAAAAAAAAATTCAGACGAATTTGCAACGATCTTTTCTCTGCAACAAGCATCTGCGAGTTCATTACACTCCCGCAACCTGCGGTGATACCTTTATTAACTTCACTGCAAAACAAAGAAACATTTCTTCATAATCAGTTTCATTAGAAATGCGTCATAATTCCGGTGAATCGTCTTCTTGCCTTCATTACCTATGTCTCGCATTGAACTGACGTGGCTCCATAAAGATATCTCTTCTTTGAAATTATTCGATGATTTCTACGTTATTTATCGCTTTGATTACTGACCAATTGCCTCTGGTCGTAAAAAAGGGGAAAAGGGGAAGACGTGTGGATAGTTGCAAATAACAGCGAATCTCCGTAGCGAGTGCTTAAATTAGTTTTCCTAATGAATTTATCATTAGGAATCATTTTTCTTGTTCCGTCAGCATTTAGGTCCCATTTTCGTAATCCTGATAGTGTAATTTTAAAATGAGACACCGAATCGCGAAGTCATTGGAAACTTTATGGTTCCGGAAGTGGTGCAATTTTTGCAATTTCAAATTTAAAACCGAGTTGACATAGGAAGCAGAGAATAACTGCCTGAACAAAGGTGTTTTATTGGAGTGTTACGCAATAAATTCTTTATTTAAATCTGGCATTAAATAAATAATTGTATTTGAAATCTATTTGCAGAAACTTGGAATTATTTAATTATAACAAAGTATGTGGTATGGAAAATATTATTCAGTTGGATGTAATTTAGTCCAATTTTTTAAAGCGTTTAATATAGTTGACCATAATATTTTGCGGTATAAGCTTTAAAACTCAGATCCGCTTTTAATATTTTTCAAAAGCTTTTTTTTTATGAAAAAGCACTGTGGCTAGTGTAGATTAAGATAGTAGCAAAGTAAAACAATAAAACCATCAATTTCATTGTATGCTTATCAAGTGGTAAGTGAAGGCACGGTTGCCACACCAAAACTTTTTTTGGGACCAACATTTTATAGAAAAAGGACCAAAATGGAATAAAAAGGACCATATTTTTTTTAACATATTTTGTCTTATTTAACATAAACAAGTTAACATATTCCATTAAAGAAAAAATAACTAAAAATACCTGAAAGTTCACATAACACATTGTAAAAGATGTGTAAAAAATAACTTACATATACATTGGGGTGTTTTTTTCAAACTTTAGAAGAGAGATTTTATTTATTTTTTCCTATATTATAGCTTGAGAAATAAAAATAATTGTCCCAACATTTGAGCTTCCTAGCTCAAACCTGTAAACGGCGCGGACAGAGCTTATGTCCAATTTCGTTAAAATTTAACGAAAAAATCGACTTACTAAAACGTAGAAAAAGTCTGCCTTAGGTGCTAAGATATAGGGTGAATTCGAGATTGACAGTACTGCGCATTATAAGAAAGCAGCACGTTCTGGCAAAGAAGTAGATAGGAAAGAACTAGACTCCGAGCTTTTTGCCTGTATTAAATTTTGGCGAGAAGAATGAAAGCTGGAACCAATGAGAATTACGAAGCAAAATCCAATTGGATTTATTTCTGATTTTGTTCGGCTTTTGCAACGAACCGAACCAATTCACAATGTTAAATTCAGACCATTTTGTATTTTTTAATTTATTTATTTTCTTAAATTCATAAAAAAGTTATTTGAATATTAGAAAATGAAAATAAATAAATTGATATTCAAAAATAAGGAAGACTTGTTGAGAAAATTATTCAATTACGATGACTTACATTTAAACCTGCATTTGAGAAAATCAATTTTTATATCTACCAGGCAACCAGCAAATGCAATAGCATGATTTTTATTTTGACTCCTTCAAACTTGCAAATTCGCAAGTGATCCCGCGTAAATTTTGTTGTTGGTTTTTCTTCAGAAAAATTCAGTCGAAAAAATCCTAAAAAAAACTTCGTGTATTTGTTGTTGCGTTTTTGTAGTTTACAACCGATGCCGTTAGTTTCAATTTTGTTGGTATTTTTTCAGCAGAAAAATTGAGTGGAAAACAACAAAAATTATATTCATTTTGTTTGCAGGTATGTGTGCTGAAATTATGCTATTTTTCGCAACTAGGATTTTTCCTTTTTGGGCCATAAATATATAGAAATTATGAAGTTATATTTTTAAATTTTCTTGTTTTACTTGAAACGAATCATTAGTTGAAACAAGTTAATAATAAATAAGTTCAATTAGAATAGCTTAGTCACTAGAACTGATTCTGCATTTAAAAAAACACGAAAATCATATTTTCAAAGATAAAAAATAGAGATTTCTTTAAAATTAACACGGAAACTAAGTCAATGTGTCAAAATACACTACTACTATCGAAGTGTTATCTTAATTTGGGCTTAAACCTTTCCGAATCCAAAAATATTCATGTAAGGGGCTTAGCACCCTTGATGCCTTGATCAAGTACGTACATTTTTCGGTTCAAACTGAAAAATTAAAATGATATTCATGTTGTTTTATTTGCTGAGCGCCTGCTTCAAACAAAATTTCATTTGTCTTACGGATTGAATTGAAATTATTTTACAAAACTCAAAATATTTCAATAATTTCTATATTTTTCAACATTATCATGGAAATAAAAATAAAGGTTATACTAAATTGTCACTTTAAAATTTGACAGCAAAATGTGGTTTCATAGTTGTCAAAATCCAATGCAAAATGTAAACAAAAGAAATTGAGTTTAACAATTTTTTGACAGTTACGAAGCCATATTTTGCTGTCAAATTTTAAAGTGACAATTTAGTATAACCTTTATTTTTATTTCCATGATAATGTTGAAAAATATAGAAATTATTGAAATATTTTGAGTTTTGTAAAATAATTTCAATTCAATCCGTAAGACAAATGAAATTTTGTTTGAAGCAGGCGCTCAGCAAATAAAACAACATGAATATCATTTTAATTTTTCAGTTTGAACCGAAAAATGTACGTACTTGATCAAGGCATCAAGGGTGCTAAGCCCCTTACATGAATATTTTTGGATTCGGAAAGGTTTAAGCCCAAATTAAGATAACACTTCGATAGTAGTAGTGTATTTTGACACATTGACTTAGTTTCCGTGTTGATTTTAAAGAATCTCCATTTTTTATCTTTGAAAATATGATTTTCGTGTTTTTTTAAATGCAGAATCAGTTCTAGTGACTAAGCTATTCTAATTGAACTTATTTATTATTAACTTGTTTCAACTAATGATTCGTTTGAAGTAAAACAAGAAAATTGAAAAATATAACTTCATAATTTCTATATATTTATAGCCCCCAAAGGAAAAATCCTAGTTGCGAAAAATAGCATAATTTCAGCACACATACAAGCAGACAACATGAATATAATTTTTGTTGTTTTCCACTCAATTTTTCTGCCGAAAAAATACCAACAAAATTGAAACTAACGGCATCGGTTGTAAACTACAAAAACGCAACAACAAATACATACACGCATTTTTTTAGGATTTTTTCGACTGAATTTTTCTGAAGAAAAACCAACAACAAAATTTATGCGGGATCACTTGCGAATTTGCAAGTTTGAAGGAGTCAAAATAAAAATCATGCTATTGCATTTGCTGGTTGCCTGGTAGATATAAAAATTGATTTTCTCAAATGCAGGTTTAAATGTAAGTCATAACAAATTGAATAAATTTTCTCAACAAGTTTTCCTTATTTTTGAATTTCAATTTATTTATTTTCATTTTCTAATATTCAAATATCTTTTTTATGAATTTAAGAAAATAAATAAATTAAAAAATACAAAATGGTCTGAATTTAACATTGTGAATTCGTTCGGTTCGTTGCAAAAGCCGAACAAAATCAGAAATAAATCCAATTGGATTTTGCTTCGTAATTCTCATTGGTTCCAGCTTTCATTCTTTTCGCCAAAATTTAATACAGGCAAAAAGCTCGGAGTCTAGTCCTTTCCTATCTACTTCTTTGTAACTGCTGACAAAGATGGATGAAGAAAAGTAAATGAAACTCAAATTAAAGACAACTTATTTATTTTTTAACTATTAATTAATAACTAATAATGTATTATCCGCATATATTTCAATTGCTTTGTAGAGATTTTTCACTTTTGTGATTTTCCCCTTCTTCAACTTTTCTAACAAACAAATGCCACATTTTCGTAACAAATCACTACTGCTTGTGATCTCAGTTATTAAGTTTAATAACATTTCCATCTTTTTATTTGTGTTTTTGGAACAAAATTTCATAATAATAATATTTTTGTACAGAGCTTCTTGTTCAGTACTTTTAGTGCAAAAAACAACAAAAAAATTACAAGCGCAAAATGCATTAAAATGGGCAACGAGCAAAGAAGTAGATAGGAAAGAACTAGACTCCGAGCTTTTTGCCTGTATTAAATTTTGGCGAGAAGAATGAAAGCTGGAACCAATGAGAATTACGAAGCAAAATCCAATTGGATTTATTTCTGATTTTGTTCGGCTTTTGCAACGAACCGAACGAATTCACAATGTTAAATTCAGACCATTTTGTATTTTTTAATTTATTTATTTTCTTAAATTCATAAAAAAGTTATTTGAATATTAGAAAATGAAAATAAATAAATTGAAATTCAAAAATAAGGAAAACTTGTTGAGAAAATTTATTCAATTTGCGATGACTTACATTTAAACCTGCATTTGAGAAAATCAATTTTTATATCTACCAGGCAACCAGCAAATGCAATAGCATGATTTTTATTTTGACTCCTTCAAACTTGCAAATTCGCAAGTGATCCCGCGTAAATTTTGTTGTTGGTTTTTCTTCAGAAAAATTCAGTCGAAAAAATCCTAAAAAAAACTTCGTGTATTTGTTGTTGCGTTTTTGTAGTTTACAACCGATGCCGTTAGTTTCAATTTTGTTGGTATTTTTTCAGCAGAAAAATTGAGTGGAAAACAACAAAAATTATATTCATTTTGTTTGCAGGTATGTGTGCTGAAATTATGCTATTTTTCGCAACTAGGATTTTTCCTTTTTGGGCCATAAATATATAGAAATTATGAAGTTATATTTTTAAATTTTCTTGTTTTACTTGAAACGAATCATTAGTTGAAACAAGTTAATAATAAATAAGTTCAATTAGAATAGCTTAGTCACTAGAACTGATTCTGCATTTAAAAAAACACGAAAATCATATTTTCAAAGATAAAAAATAGAGATTTCTTTAAAATTAACACGGAAACTAAGTCAATGTGTCAAAATACACTACTACTATCGAAGTGTTATCTTAATTTGGGCTTAAACCTTTCCGAATCCAAAAATATTCATGTAAGGGGCTTAGCACCCTTGATGCCTTGATCAAGTACGTACATTTTTCGGTTCAAACTGAAAAATTAAAATGATATTCATGTTGTTTTATTTGCTGAGCGCCTGCTTCAAACAAAATTTCATTTGTCTTACGGATTGAATTGAAATTATTTTACAAAACTCAAAATATTTCAATAATTTCTATATTTTTCAACATTATCATGGAAATAAAAATAAAGGTTATACTAAATTGTCACTTTAAAATTTGACAGCAAAATGTGGTTTCATAGTTGTCAAAATCCAATGCAAAATGTAAACAAAAGAAATTGAGTTTAACAATTTTTTGACAGTTACGAAGCCATATTTTGCTGTCAAATTTTAAAGTGACAATTTAGTATAACCTTTATTTTTATTTCCATGATAATGTTGAAAAATATAGAAATTATTGAAATATTTTGAGTTTTGTAAAATAATTTCAATTCAATCCGTAAGACAAATGAAATTTTGTTTGAAGCAGGCGCTCAGCAAATAAAACAACATGAATATCATTTTAATTTTTCAGTTTGAACCGAAAAATGTACGTACTTGATCAAGGCATCAAGGGTGCTAAGCCCCTTACATGAATATTTTTGGATTCGGAAAGGTTTAAGCCCAAATTAAGATAACACTTCGATAGTAGTAGTGTATTTTGACACATTGACTTAGTTTCCGTGTTGATTTTAAAGAATCTCCATTTTTTATCTTTGAAAATATGATTTTCGTGTTTTTTTAAATGCAGAATCAGTTCTAGTGACTAAGCTATTCTAATTGAACTTATTTATTATTAACTTGTTTCAACTAATGATTCGTTTGAAGTAAAACAAGAAAATTGAAAAATATAACTTCATAATTTCTATATATTTATAGCCCCCAAAGGAAAAATCCTAGTTGCGAAAAATAGCATAATTTCAGCACACATACAAGCAGACAACATGAATATAATTTTTGTTGTTTTCCACTCAATTTTTCTGCCGAAAAAATACCAACAAAATTGAAACTAACGGCATCGGTTGTAAACTACAAAAACGCAACAACAAATACATACACGCATTTTTTTAGGATTTTTTCGACTGAATTTTTCTGAAGAAAAACCAACAACAAAATTTATGCGGGATCACTTGCGAATTTGCAAGTTTGAAGGAGTCAAAATAAAAATCATGCTATTGCATTTGCTGGTTGCCTGGTAGATATAAAAATTGATTTTCTCAAATGCAGGTTTAAATGTAAGTCATAACAAATTGAATAAATTTTCTCAACAAGTTTTCCTTATTTTTGAATTTCAATTTATTTATTTTCATTTTCTAATATTCAAATAACTTTTTTATGAATTTAAGAAAATAAATAAATTAAAAAATACAAAATGGTCTGAATTTAACATTGTGAATTCGTTCGGTTCGTTGCAAAAGCCGAACAAAATCAGAAATAAATCCAATTGGATTTTGCTTCGTAATTCTCATTGGTTCCAGCTTTCATTCTTTTCGCCAAAATTTAATACAGGCAAAAAGCTCGGAGTCTAGTTCTTTCCTATCTACTTCTTTGTAACTGCTGACAAAGATGGATGAAGAAAAGTAAATGAAACTCAAATTAAAGACAACTTATTTATTTTTTAACTATTAATTAATAACTAATAATGTATTATCCGCATATATTTCAATTGCTTTGTAGAGATTTTTCACTTTTGTGATTTTCCCCTTCTTCAACTTTTCTAACAAACAAATGCCACATTTTCGTAACAAATCACTACTGCTTGTGATCTCAGTTATTAAGTTTAATAACATTTCCATCTTTTTATTTGTGTTTTTGGAACAAAATTTCATAATAATAATATTTTTGTACAGAGCTTCTTGTTCAGTACTTTTAGTGCAAAAAACAACAAAAAAATTACAAGCGCAAAATGCATTAAAATGGGCAACGAGCAAAGAAGTAGATAGGAAAGAACTAGACTCCGAGCTTTTTGCCTGTATTAAATTTTGGCGAGAAGAATGAAAGCTGGAACCAATGAGAATTACGAAGCAAAATCCAATTGGATTTATTTCTGATTTTGTTCGGCTTTTGCAACGAACCGAACGAATTCACAATGTTAAATTCAGACCATTTTGTATTTTTTAATTTATTTATTTTCTTAAATTCATAAAAAAGTTATTTGAATATTAGAAAATGAAAATAAATAAATTGAAATTCAAAAATAAGGAAAACTTGTTGAGAAAATTTATTCAATTTGCGATGACTTACATTTAAACCTGCATTTGAGAAAATCAATTTTTATATCTACCAGGCAACCAGCAAATGCAATAGCATGATTTTTATTTTGACTCCTTCAAACTTGCAAATTCGCAAGTGATCCCGCGTAAATTTTGTTGTTGGTTTTTCTTCAGAAAAATTCAGTCGAAAAAATCCTAAAAAAAACTTCGTGTATTTGTTGTTGCGTTTTTGTAGTTTACAACCGATGCCGTTAGTTTCAATTTTGTTGGTATTTTTTCAGCAGAAAAATTGAGTGGAAAACAACAAAAATTATATTCATTTTGTTTGCAGGTATGTGTGCTGAAATTATGCTATTTTTCGCAACTAGGATTTTTCCTTTTTGGGCCATAAATATATAGAAATTATGAAGTTATATTTTTAAATTTTCTTGTTTTACTTGAAACGAATCATTAGTTGAAACAAGTTAATAATAAATAAGTTCAATTAGAATAGCTTAGTCACTAGAACTGATTCTGCATTTAAAAAAACACGAAAATCATATTTTCAAAGATAAAAAATAGAGATTTCTTTAAAATTAACACGGAAACTAAGTCAATGTGTCAAAATACACTACTACTATCGAAGTGTTATCTTAATTTGGGCTTAAACCTTTCCGAATCCAAAAATATTCATGTAAGGGGCTTAGCACCCTTGATGCCTTGATCAAGTACGTACATTTTTCGGTTCAAACTGAAAAATTAAAATGATATTCATGTTGTTTTATTTGCTGAGCGCCTGCTTCAAACAAAATTTCATTTGTCTTACGGATTGAATTGAAATTATTTTACAAAACTCAAAATATTTCAATAATTTCTATATTTTTCAACATTATCATGGAAATAAAAATAAAGGTTATACTAAATTGTCACTTTAAAATTTGACAGCAAAATGTGGTTTCATAGTTGTCAAAATCCAATGCAAAATGTAAACAAAAGAAATTGAGTTTAACAATTTTTTGACAGTTACGAAGCCATATTTTGCTGTCAAATTTTAAAGTGACAATTTAGTATAACCTTTATTTTTATTTCCATGATAATGTTGAAAAATATAGAAATTATTGAAATATTTTGAGTTTTGTAAAATAATTTCAATTCAATCCGTAAGACAAATGAAATTTTGTTTGAAGCAGGCGCTCAGCAAATAAAACAACATGAATATCATTTTAATTTTTCAGTTTGAACCGAAAAATGTACGTACTTGATCAAGGCATCAAGGGTGCTAAGCCCCTTACATGAATATTTTTGGATTCGGAAAGGTTTAAGCCCAAATTAAGATAACACTTCGATAGTAGTAGTGTATTTTGACACATTGACTTAGTTTCCGTGTTGATTTTAAAGAATCTCCATTTTTTATCTTTGAAAATATGATTTTCGTGTTTTTTTAAATGCAGAATCAGTTCTAGTGACTAAGCTATTCTAATTGAACTTATTTATTATTAACTTGTTTCAACTAATGATTCGTTTGAAGTAAAACAAGAAAATTGAAAAATATAACTTCATAATTTCTATATATTTATAGCCCCCAAAGGAAAAATCCTAGTTGCGAAAAATAGCATAATTTCAGCACACATACAAGCAGACAACATGAATATAATTTTTGTTGTTTTCCACTCAATTTTTCTGCCGAAAAAATACCAACAAAATTGAAACTAACGGCATCGGTTGTAAACTACAAAAACGCAACAACAAATACATACACGCATTTTTTTAGGATTTTTTCGACTGAATTTTTCTGAAGAAAAACCAACAACAAAATTTATGCGGGATCACTTGCGAATTTGCAAGTTTGAAGGAGTCAAAATAAAAATCATGCTATTGCATTTGCTGGTTGCCTGGTAGATATAAAAATTGATTTTCTCAAATGCAGGTTTAAATGTAAGTCATAACAAATTGAATAAATTTTCTCAACAAGTTTTCCTTATTTTTGAATTTCAATTTATTTATTTTCATTTTCTAATATTCAAATAACTTTTTTATGAATTTAAGAAAATAAATAAATTAAAAAATACAAAATGGTCTGAATTTAACATTGTGAATTCGTTCGGTTCGTTGCAAAAGCCGAACAAAATCAGAAATAAATCCAATTGGATTTTGCTTCGTAATTCTCATTGGTTCCAGCTTTCATTCTTTTCGCCAAAATTTAATACAGGCAAAAAGCTCGGAGTCTAGTTCTTTCCTATCTACTTCTTTGCAACGAGCTGCTTATACTAGTTTCAATGACCGCTACGTCATATCATCAGTAAGCTTTGTTAGCCGAAGTATAGTAGTTCTACAAGCTTACTATGTAATGTTTCTTGCGTTGATCTGTTAAGAATCACAGCAGTAAACAAAACAAAAACTTCTACATTTTAATGCAATTGACCTTGTAATCTCTTTGATATCACACATTTCTTGACGAGCGCTTCGTTGTCCGCTTTTTTGGCGATCCGAACGAAGTTGCAAGTGCTACATGTAAATATCGGCGAGCTCACCGAAGGTAATTTTTTTATTTGTGTTTTTGGAACAAAATTTCATAATAATAATATTTTTGTACAGAGCTTCTTGTTCAGTACTTTTAGTGCAAAAAACAACAAAAAAATTACAAGCGCTTTTTAATAATTTAAGTTGTGTTATAATTATATCGACATCACATGTTATTAAATGAGCAAAATTGATTATCAAAGGCACACAAAGGTACACTTCCAAAAGGTATTTTTTGATAGCAAAGTGAATAGTTAGCTCAGAGACAAGCCTTTTTTTCGCGATTTGTTAACATTTTTGCAACTGGACATGTGCCGTCCTGTTCGCCCACTCCTCAATTGTTGTTTTTTCCTCTCATTTGTACAATTGATGTTTGGGTTAGAAACAGCGTTGCCGTTTTTGGTAGTTTCCTACCAAATCGGGTAGGTTTTTTTTCTCTTGGTAGGTTGGTAGGTTAAATATGATTTTGGTAGGATTTAGGATAAATTTTTATGAAAATCGAAAATTGAAATTTTTTCGTGAAGTTTTTCGAATCCGGAAGCAAATATTTACATCTGGAAATAAGCTTTTGCCAACCCTATCTTCAACAAGTGGGTATGGTCTCTGTTTTCTTGCATACAAATTACGTTTAGGGAATACGCATATGTATGTACAATGTGACGAAATAGTGTTCCGACTGATCGCACATCTAAATTGTTGCATGTGTGCTCAGACCCGGCGTATGAGAAACAAAAGTTACTTGCGCTATTAATAACATAATTTTTTTGATCGCAGCTGTGATCAAAATCGGGTCGCTAAAAAGGTCTTAAGTTCTAAGAACTAAAATTTTTTTATGTACATAAGATGACATAATAAAAAAAAATATTTCAGTAATAATAAATTTGAATTTGTGGGCTTTAATAAATAGCATTTTAAAAACGGACTTTATGTATACGGTTATTGTCAGGCTAAAATATGGCTCTTTTCAGAACCCCGACCACTTAGGGTGTGTTTACCATGCTCCAAAAGGAGAATATTTTAAAACGTGCTCTTTTGCGAAATTGTTTTGTTGATGCATGGCTTATCCTGTGTTACTCAGCCATTGAAATTATTTTTCCGGAGAACTTTTCGAACGGCATGGACTTCTTAATGAAAATTATTTTAACCATTACAGTAAGTTTTTGAGTAGATATGAATGGATTTTTAAAAATTTCTCGGATGTTACATTTTTCGTCTCTCGAGCTAAACTTTTTTTTTTTTGCCACCGTTCGTTGTTTATTTGAAATCCTTTTGTCCTCTTTATATCATTTAATAATACCGTGAATCGCTCGCTTTCATTTTTTTAAAAAATTTGTAACTTTGCGATCGGTTTTGCCTTCAAAATGATTTTTAATTACTATTTTTCTTTCTTCTAACGTTCATCGCTTAATTGTACGCTGCAAGTGTGTTGCGCACACTTGCCCGACTTTTGAAGTGAACCATTCTACACGATTTTGCAACAGAAAATTTGCGGTTAAGCATTTTAAACGACGACATACAAGAATATGGCAACACTGGTTAGAAATTCAAACAAAAAACTCACTCTAACTTTTTTGTTGTTGTTTCTTTTAAGCCACCTGAACACGTGGAAAGGATAAAAATCGGTTAACGAGATTTCAGGCTTTTGAAGTTCAAAGTTAAAACTAAATATCCTGAAAGTTTCATATTTTTATCTCGTGGTTCACATGCTGATATAATGGCATAAAAAATTAAATTTTTCAAAAGTTCGAAATTTCAAGCACAGATTTTACTTATAAAAAGTAGGCGGAAAGAAATAATTGTAGATATTATTTCTTCCCCGATATGTGTTCTTAATCTGTAAGAAATATAAATGGTTTGTATCCAACAGTCGCGACATTGGAGCCAGTTAAAAATCACGAAAAATCAATAAAATACATGTTTTTACAGCACCGTGTTATTTTCGCGTATGCAAATTGTGTGAATTTACATTCTTTGCACAAATACTACCATCTCTTATCTTTAAGATGCCATCTCAAGTTTGTCTATATCTTAAACAGAAAAATTTTTACAGCTAAAAATATTGAAGCCTGAAAATGACGTTTTTCATATGCTTCAATGCGGCTAGGCGGGAACTGACGCATCCGAAAATTAAATTCCGGTTTTTAGACGTTTTCATCTGGAATGACTCATATGTATATACATATATGCGTATGTATATACAAATGTTAATTTTTGATATTTCTCAAAAAGGACCAAATCAGAAAAAGAAGGCCCATCGGACCAAACCTAAAAAAAAGGACCAGTTTTGGTCCAATTGGACCAAAGTGGCAACCGTGAGTGAAGGTAAGTGGGCGGCTTTCGGACGTGGCTCAGAATTTACATCCTCCAATATGTCCAATACCAGCCTTCGGCCGCGGTTCAGTCCATAACATGTTCAACATCCGCTTCGCTAGCCATATTTTTTTTGCATTAAAATTAAATTGCATACTTTGAGGCATGCAAATCAACTAGTTTTGGAAAAACTAGTTTATCCTAAAAACTAGTTTGGCCGAACATATGTATTTTAATTAATTCAGTCGACCTTAAAAAAATTAAGATAAATATATTTTATAGCCTAGTATTTTTGTCAATTGATTTTAAATGTATCGTTTATGAAGCCACTACAATAGCTCTAGCGGTGGTGAATAAGTAGGTAAGTCGAAATTTCAATATTTCAGGAGGACAGTTTTTAGCTCGTCATAAGTTGCTTTCCGTTTTCACCATGTATTTTTCGATTTATTCAAATACATAAAGTTACACATAGTTAGAAATTAGAAAACCTACAAGGGAACAATCCATTTTTACTGTTAACTCGTTTTGGGGGCAAGTCGATCTACCAAATTATTGTCTCTGTTATGTAAAAAAGAAATAAGGAAAATTTCAAATTTCTAAATACCTTAACTTGCCGAATAAAAGTCTGTGTATAACAATTTATAACTATGCTAGCCGTTTTATGGAGCAGCTCGTTTAGCATTTGGACAAAATCCTGAAGTACTTCCAACATTATCAACCACATCGACGTCGACAGCTGTAGTGACAACAACGACATCGACATCGAGCACAACTGCAGCAGCGACAGAAGCAACCGACATGAGTGAAAATGCTGAAGAGCCCATTTCGCAATCCCACAATAGCAACAAACCAGCAGACGAGACCGCTGATACGTCAGCAACAGCTACAGCACCTATCATAGTCGGACAAATGCCTGTACATCCAATTCATCCACCAAGTTCGGAGTTTGCTAATGAAAATAAAAACGAACAAAATAAAGAAAGCGTTGGCGATGTCAATGTAGATGAACTGGAAGCAACCAAGACAGCATCTAGGCGATCTGTGGCTTATCCTATGACACCAAAGGTTCTTATGCCGTATATTTTTTTTAAAATATGTAGCCAAATTTCAGCATTAGCAGCACGTTATTTTGGCAATTTTATTTTAACAAAAAATTCGAAAATACTTAGTTTCCACTTAATTCGATCACTAAAAATCCTTTAATAGCCTTAGCCTCTCTTCATTTCATTAGCTTTAAAATGCAATGCTACTTACATAATACTCGTTTGTAGAAACATTTTAAGCGGCATCGATTTTATGATTAAGCGCTATTTTAAAAATATCTATTATGCACATAGTTAAAAAAATTTTTATGTTTTAATATATTAAAGGTATATCTTTTTATTTGACAGACTGCCGAAAACTTGCTCAGGCATAGAGATGGTCAATATTCTGCATTTGACATGGCACAATACGTTTTCTGGACAGGTGATGAAGTAGGAGTTGCTCGAGCAGTGGAAGAACTTATTGAGCTGGGTTTGGTAAGTACAGTAGAATCTCTATTATCCGAACATCGATTATCCGAATATTCGACTATCCGGACTTATTCTTCGCGGCTCTAATTACCGATTTAGGAAGATATTTTGAGAAAAATTTTTATAACGATTCAGACGTTTCTTTAGTAATTGCTGGCAGCCTTGCTGGTTCGAAATGACACCAGGCAATATCGAATATCCATCTAAATTTGAAAATGTACGAGCTCTCGTAGATTGTTAGCATATAAGTTCGGCAGCATTTAAAAGGCGCAGTGATAGCAATCATAGATGTTATTAATGCTCGAGCTGTTAGACTTATATCTATTTTTTTACTTTTATTTTGTTTTCTCCCCGAAATTTTCTTCCCCAAGCCATTTCCCCACAATTTCCGTCTCTCCAAGATAAGATTTTGTCCCCAAAATAGCGAAAAGAAATCCCAATCTGAGAACCCTGAACTCATTCGAATCGGATTCCATACAGTTGTAACAATTGAAGCGCATCAGGGGCTTGGCCACAATGAAAAGATGTGATTCATTACGTCAAAGATTAATAGCTAATTATTTTCAACCAAAATTTTAAATTACATACATAGGCATTATGTAGTTCATTTTCTTTATAAGTAGCTCGTACTTTTTTTAAAAATATTAAAATTTAATTATTGTTTGATTTGTTCTGAAATCGATTATCCGGATTTTCGATTATATGGAATACCCCTGGTTTTATTTGATTCGGATACTCTAGATTCTACTGTATAGACATAATGTATAATTTAGTTGTTTAGCAAAATCAGTCAAAGTTTCTGTTTTGGTTTCTCAATTGGTTAGTTGATGTCTACATTTTATAATCAAAAACGACAATTAAAAAAGCGACAGTCGACTATCACCTTAGCGGATACCACTCCTGGTATGATATTGACTCGGAAAATTTGCTACGAAACAGCTCCGTTCACTGTAGCATAGTTGTCGGCGGCATTTCCCGTGATTAAATTTGCTGTAAAAAAACAATAAAAAAAATCATAAATATTCCTTAAATTTCCTTTTTTGATTACATTAGTTCCTGTATCTTTATATTGGACATAAGTGCCTGTATCTTTACATTGGATATTGTTGAAAACACCTACCATGCGTACCTAGTATACCTAGGTATTTTTTAATATTTTACTTAAAAATATTGAGAACTATTTAAAATTGATTTTAGTATGCATTATCTCTACTCAACCGTTGAAGTATGTAGTATCTTGTTTTACCCGATACTTTAACTTTTAATTGTTTTCAAAAACTGTCTAATAAATAATTCAAGAACCTATTCCTCAGCGTAGGCTTCCTAAAGCTTAAAATTGATTTTTCAAAAGCTTAAAATACATATAACTAGTTATTATTATTATTTTTATTACTTCTTACAGATGTCGCGGGAGAGTGCTTTAAAATTTTTGCGAGATATTCGCGTTTGCATAGAATATCTTCAAAGGTCCTATTCAAATCGAGTTCTTCCGCATGAAATCAATAACGTTAAGGTATTTTCAGAACTTTTATATTGTACAATTTCATAAATTTGATGTTATATATTATGAATTCAATTTGGCTTTCTTTCTCCTCCTAAATATGTTATATAATGTGCAGAAAAGTTTTCCAACGCCTACAACCACATCGACTACAACAACTTCAACGACAACAACGGAAAAACCATTTCCACATGCACGCTTAGGAGTTGAGGGAGGTCGTCGCAATCTTCATTTTCAAAAAGCACTCGACAGTATTTCAATGTGGAATAAATTACAGGAGATGAATAACGACGGTAGGCAAGGTAAGTTTCTGATTTTTTTTTTACTTAAGCTGATGATATTCTGGAAAACTCTTTTTGTGTTTAGAACTTACCGATTATAATGAGTCAGCTGGTAGAGCTAAAATTGCTGAATTTCTGTACAAAGAATATACACTGGAAGAAATTCTGTACAACTTGGCCAAGGTATGTATCAGCACTCAAAATAAATATTTCTATTTAATGCGTCAGTAAAAGCTATGTAATTAAATAATTACGCATGCTTGAAGTGCATTCTCAACCAACCCTTGGACTACACAAAAATAAAGTGCCGGTTTTTTTTATTCCTTTGAATTCATATAACTTTTAATTTTATTTTTATCATTGATTTTATCATTAAATTATTATTTCATTAACTACATTGCTCTTGCACAATTCTCGCAATAGATTTCTTAAAAAAAAAGTTTGAAATTTTATTTTTGTACAAATTCAAATTTTCTCATGAGCATCGCGTCAAATGACTACAATAATTTTGTGAGCTCTTAAATATCTTGAGAACTGATAGCCGGTGCCTCATTATATTATATATCTCGAATTAAAGGCAAAACAAGACGAATTGAGATACATAGTGAGGAAGTTAGTATGTACAAAGTGGTGATTTCATTACTGTACGTCGAAGCCTTAATTTGAACATAGTTCCCAATGTTGCAAAGGGTCTAGTCAAAATACTTACAAGGTTTTCTTTGTTTGGTGAATTTTTTTTCTACGTAATTTTTTGTTACTTTTTTATGAATTAGTTCAGTAGTTTAATGGTTAGTTGATCCGACTAAAAACAAAAACCATATAATTTCGCGAAATTTGAAAAACATAAAGGCTTACTTTTAACAAAATGTTTGGCAAGCTCTCCAATGCAACCAATATTTCAATAGTTTTTAACTGAGACATATTGTGAATTGTAAAATCAACTAATAATTACGATTCCGGTGTAGTTATGGTGTGATCCGGTTTATTTTGTTGTAATCTTTAAGTGTGGTTTCCATGTAATTTACTATACCAATTTTACAAATGCGCGGTGTAATTTTATTATATTTCGGGAGAAAATTACTGTTCGAGTTTTACTGAAAAACGCTTACTAACTTAATCTGTTAGAAAAAATTTTAAAACTTTTGCAAAAGATAAATTTTCCAAAATCTAAACAGATGACAATGCTTAACATATTTCACTGATTCTTATGAGTAGGTTAATATCAAAAGTTTTTAAGTTTATCTCTGACAAAATGAAATCGACTGAAATCAATTGAATGACTAAAGCACTTTTAACATTCACCGACACAGATTTCTTTTCACAGATTTCAGTTTTCTCTTATATAAAAATGAATAAAAAATGTTTTCCGAACATAAGAATGCATAGAAAATCTGGAGAATAAAGTTTAAAAAAAAATCTAATGTGCAAGAAAAAAAAAATACTTTTTTATCATTGGTAAAGAGTTGCAATACATTTGTTGACATTATCGTCTATACTGCCCTCAGAAGCGAAAAGGGCGCATCTCAAAAAAATTCATGTTCGTGATTGATAGTATCGGATATCTTAAGAAATTACGCGTCTATTAAACTTCTCCAAGTACCGGTATCTTAGTTCAAACATATAAAGAATCTCCTAAGAGAATTTTTTCTATCTTAAGTATTCTAACAAATTGACATAAACAAAACATCAATTATCTCGAAACGCATTTTTTTAACATACGCCCTTTTCACTTCTGAGGGCAGTGTAGTTAAATAGAATCAATTTTAAATGGATTATCTCACATGACTTTCCCTATGTATGACTTTAGGTGATGTTTACGCAATCACTAGCTCATGGATCTGATGAAGCGCAACAAGAGTTACAAAAACTAACTGATTTTCTAGAACGTGAAGGCAATCGTGGTATTATTCCTTTAGATTTGCAGAAAAAAGTTTTACGTAAGAGATTGTTACAAAAAATGCCAAATTCATTAAAGTTTTAATTTTACTTATGTTTAGATGTACTGCTTACAGCACTATCCGACACCTTAAATGAGCGTCCAGAACTTTTGCCTGTGGCTCGCTTAAATCTTGGCAACTCATTTAATAGCCTTCCAGCACGTACTTATGGTACATTAAAATAGAAACCATAAGTATACAAATATAAAAAAATTCAAACATACACAATATATATAATATACTACTGCTTGTACGTATATAGGAACCCTTAAGACTAAATAACAAATTCAAAATTTTCCAGTCCATTTATTTATTATAAAATCTTATTTATTATTAAGCATTAAAATATGCAGTGAGAAAAATCAATATTTTTAAAAACAGTTGAGTTTAAGGCCTAACCACAAGTTATGTAGCTTACATAGTTTATAAGTAGCTTATTTCTTTTTTTTTGTGGAGCTGTATGTCGACCATGTTCTTATAAATAAAAAAATATTATTTCCAATTAATTCTCAACAGTTAATTGCCTATAAAGGCAACAGAATAAAAAAAAGAATCAGAAAAACCAAACGAAAAATCGAACCCTAATGCTACATCTATCGATGAAAAGACGAAGTTCAAGTAAACTTTCAAGCTATATATTTTCGCAACGTTGTAACTTGACTCAAGCAAACAAATTTTTATTAAATATTCCGCATCCACGTATGCTTAGATTACGATTAGAGCAGAGCTAGATAGGAACCATTTCAATTTCTGCGATATTTTTCAATTCTAGTAATCAAAATTTTGATTAAAAAATGTTATTTCCATTCCAAGAAATTGGGAATCAGGAATAAAGTTTTTTAATTCCATAGCATAAAGAAATTTGGAATCCAAAAGCTCCAATTCCATATCAGGGAATCAGGATTCGGAATTCACTTTTTGAATTCTGCGGCAAAAGGAATTGGTTTCTTTGTCGATTCTATTTCGATTATCAACATTTGGAATTGATAGTGAATTTGATTTTTTTATGAACTGGAAAAACGAACTCAATTCAATTAAATTCAAAGGTCGAAAAATGGCTAATGTGCCACTTTGTAAAAATTTTTTGGCACCAATGGATCGATTAGTGCGAAGAATCCCGTTACCTTCTACGGTGTGAACAAAATCATTTATCGACCTAATCTTGTCCAGTTATAGAAATTTAGACGGTTCGTATGTTCGCTTTTCCACTTTTTTATTGATATGCCTTGAATGGAAAAGAAAATTAATCAATCAATTGAAAAAATTTATTCAAAATTTCTCAATTTATGAGAATATACCGAGAAACTTATACACATTTTTAAAAACTTCAACTATATTTTTTATCCATGCCGAAACGGCTATTTCTCAATATTAGGTACATTAATACATAATAATATCATAATATTAATACATAATACAATATTATTGGGTGTGACTAATACTCTGATTTTATAAATGTTAAGCTGACGTTTTGAATTTTTCTGTTGAGTTCACTTCTTAATTTAATTTACACAATGTCTTTTTAAGTAAGCTATTTAAGCTCTTTGATATAAATTCAAATTTGTAAGTTACCGCTATGTCTTACTCTACTTGTTTTGCAAATTTGGTTGCATATTCTAAGCGCATAGCTCTGATTTTTTAGTGCATGAAAATCCGTACCTTATGGAAATAATTTCCATTAAAACAAAAATAAATTAAAAATTAAGTACGGTAAGATACGTGCAGAGTAATTGTAGCTACGTTACGTTAATATCATCAAATCACAATACGAGCGCATAATCACGCCTTAATTCAATCCAGCAAAGGTATTCAATTTGGAAATTGGGCCCGCGCCCATCAACTTCTCAATTCCCGAGCTTTGCATTAAATGATACATATGTAAAATTCTATAAAATTTTATTTACATACTTTTTGACATATTATCGATTATTTGATCTTTCTCTATTTGAACACAAATTTAAAGAATTGGGTAAATATTTGCGAAAAAATTGGAATTGAATCATTATTCAAGCATAAAACTTATGGTAAGGTTATGGCAAGATTTAAAATATTATTTTCAATTTATTTAAAAAGCTCATTCTCTTCGCGTTCCGAAGTCCAACATGTAGCTTCATTAACTGTCCTATTGTAAGCATAATAAATTTAAAAGCAACAAAGCTTAAATTATAACCACGAGTCGTTAATAGTCATGTACCTATACGTAAAGTTCCGACCGCGGTAATTAAACTTCACATTTTTCATTTCTTTTTGTATCTAAAAAATATTTTCTAATTTGAAATTTTTAATCGAACTTTACAGTCAATTGCAGTAACCAATGTTCTCGTGAAATTTCACAAATCGGTTAATGCTTTATAAACAAACATGACAATAAAATTACAACAGATGGCGCAATCGCATAATATAAATTGCACTTTGTATATGTCGTTCAGCACAACCTCCGTGGCTCAAGTGTTAGAGCGGCCGTCCACATATAATTCATGGAATGGTCGGGGGTTCGAATCACATTACAAATTAACCAAAACTGGTCTGATGAGGCTATGTATATACATATGAATATGTGTATATATGTGGTAATAGCCGAAACATATGTCACCATAGGGTGATTCAAATTTTTTATTTTTTGTTTTTTTTAAGGTGCTGTTGCTTAAAAAGTAAGTTTATGATATGAAGAAAAAGCTCACGAAAATTCAGCTCTGTAACTCAATTTTATAAGGTGGCGCCGGAGCCTGTTAGTTTTACATGTAAATTGTATGGAAAAATTATTTTTTTCAAAAAAGGTGTCTAAATGCATAGGTGATTAGTGCTGTTGAGCTGAAAAGGGTCGTTTTTCGATGTAATTTTTTACGCTGAATCCGAATCTGGCCTCAGAATTGACCCATCATGTCGGAATCCTGAAATATTTGAGGCTAAGTACCTAAAACATGATGTTTTTTGTCTACTTTCGAGGCCATGTATAGGATTTAAAGAAAGTTGATCAGCTTATTTTTAACAAAAGCATCATTTAGTACCATCCTTGCCCTTTAAAATGAGCTTTCAAGTGGTGATCTGTGATGCTTCCTTGCAAAGTTGCAGCCATTTCAAGGTGACATGAATTTGAAACCCGTTGGTTAATATTGTTGGGTTGCAACCCATTGTAGGGGATCCAATTCATGTCACTTTAAAATGGCTATAACTTTGCAAGGAAACATCACAGATCACCACTTGAAAGCTCATTTTAAAGAGCAAGGATGGTACTAAATGATGCTTTTGTTAAAAATAAGCTGATCAACTTTCTTTGAATCCTATACATGGCCTCGAAAGTAGACAAAAAACATCATGTTTTAGGTACTTAGCCTCAAATATTTCAGGATTCAGACATGATGGGTCAATTCTGAGGCCAGATTCGGATTCAGCGTAAAAAATTACATCGAAAAACGACCCTTTTCAGCTCAACAGCACTAATCACCTATTCATTTAGACACCTTTTTTGAAAAAAATAATTTTTCCATACAATTTACATGTAAAACTAACAGGCTCCGGCGCCACCTTATAAAATTGAGTTACAGAGCTGAATTTTCGTGTGCTTTTTCTTCATATCATTAACTTACTTTTTAAGCAACAGCACCTTAAAAAAATCAAAAAATAAAAAATTTGAATCACCCTAATGTCACCAATTACCAGGTTAAATTGTTCCATTTGTTGTCTTTGTCATGTTTGTTTATAAAGCATTAACCGATTTGTGAAATTTCACGAGAACATTGGTTGCTGCAATTGACTGTAAAGTTCGATTAAAAATTTCAAATTAATTAATAACATTCAGTCGACTAAAACAAATTAAAAATTTCCAAAAAATATTTTCTTAACTTTGAAAAAGATCGTTTACAGGCAAGATTTAATTAAAAATTTTATAAGAAATGGTCATAAGTGTAGAAAGAAATACTATAACAGCGACAGTTTTCTAATTATTATTTTTACTATTAATTAATGTTATTATTAGTATTATGTAAATTCCAAATTTGTTATTTTCAAAAATATATATTGTATATTTAAATATTTAACTTAAATAAGCTAATGTATATCAATGTACCATATATCAATAAAAAAAAATTAGGTTTAGTCAAACTTTTTACAGTGTTTTCTTATTGTAATTTGGTCTGGAGTCAATTGAGACAAAGGTTGATTCTCAAAAATTTGTGGTATTGAAAACATAAATTATTTATTAATCATTTTTTGGTATAAATATATATCTAAGCACATTTCAAAAAACAGTATACAAATTTGAATAACTATTTTCCCTGACGTCCTGAAAAAATGGGTTTTACTGTGACCACTATTTATTTAATTGTGGATGGAAGACTTCATCAACAAAGAATTGAAGGCGTTAAGTATCGCTTAACCGTATTTCAATGATGTCCTTTTGAACGTTTGCAGCGAAGTGAATTTCATTTAGCCTATGGCCCCTTATAAACGTATTTTTAATTTATAAAGATAACTCCTATTTCTACAATTAAAAGAATGTTAAATGAAAATTCATTTTAATTCAGTTATTCATAACATTAATATAACCGTCCTGGAATCAGTATGGTACGTTGGCGTCCTCGGCGTAGCGTCAATAACGCAAATGAGGGTAAAAACTCGATGCTCATGACGGATTGAGCTAAGCCCGAACAAGACCATAGGTGGAAAACTGAGGCAATTTTAGCTCGTTAATCTTAAAAAAAATAGCCAGAGCAACAAACCTCATTTTGTTCAATAATTTTCAAAGTAATGCCAGTTTTCTAATTGACAACATAAAAAAAAATTGTTAAAAATGGAGGTTTATTTGGGTTTCCCAGCAACAAATTTATTCAAAACGCAACTGTCCGCGGAGCAGCCAGTGAGAGTGCAGTGTTTAGTTGTTAATTTAAAAGCGGTTTTATTAAAAAATTTTCATTTGCTCACAAAAAATGCAACAAGTTTTTCTTTGATATTTTCCGAATTTTTGTTTTAGTTATAAAAAATAATTTATCAAAAATACTTAAGTAGTATGATTGTTTTGGTTGTTGCTAAAAGGCATTGCAGTTGCTGCCTCAGTGCGGTATCCGCTATGACTCTATTCAAAGCTATATTCCAGTGCTTCCAAAATGTTTTTCAAATTAAAGCCCAATTTCCATGTGATCTTATTTTATCTTATTTTATCCCATATCAGGGATATCAAATCAAATTTTTGTAAGAAAGAAAAAGCATGCGAACAGAACCTAATGCGCTTGGAGAATGCGAGAGTGAATAGCATACATTTGCTATCTTAATAACATGTGATGTCCTCCCTGATATTTGATAAAATAAGATAAGATAAGATCACATGGAAATTGGGCTTAATTTTTAGCAGTGGTCTATCAATTGAGTAAGTCGCTTGGCCGCAATCGGTAAGTTTCTGGTTTTTCTATAAATTATTTAAGTTGTCTTCTTTAAATTGATACAAATTTTTAACCTACAAATTTATGAAAACGACCTTTAGAAATATTTCCAAATACAACAATGGCGGATTCATTCGAGCACTTAGGGTATGAAAACCATTCCGGTATAAACCGTATATTTACCTAGATATTATTGAGAAATGACTGATACTACGTATTATGAAACTTGCTTAAAAACAATCGAATGACATTTTTTTTTTGCAAGTTTTAGTAAATTTTGCTGTCCATAAATAAAAAAAAGTACATTCGGAACATTGAGATTGAAAATTATTTTCAATGCGAACTTTTAAGCCAAATTAAATGCTTAATTCAGCCAAATTAAATGCTTAATTCAGCTTAACCTAATCCTGCATTACTGACACCTTTTTCGTAACGCCATTACTGACGTGGGTGTAATGCATCCATACTTTAAAACGAGTATGTTTCTAAAATTTGTTTCTTAAATCATAAAATTTTATTTTTATAAGTAAAAACACTTATTCTACTATGTATATAATTCAAAAGTTTATTTGTTCAATTTAGATAATTTCAATTGAAAAAAAATTAAATTAAATTATTGAATTTTTACGGTTAGAGTAACTTCGGGTATTGTGATATGGTCGGGTAATGTGATATGCCATCATATTTCCTTAAATAAACAGCTCCCGACAAAAATTTTTTGGTCAACATATCAGTAACGGAAAAAGATAAGTGCTGCAAGGTTTTGTGCGTTCTCTTTCACTGTTTTTGGTTTCAGTGTGGTGCAATTGACTTAGCCACAAGTCGAAATTTTATTTCATGTCTGAATTAAGCCCAAAATAAAGTAAGTATTATAGCCGAAGTACTAAAATTTGTCAGTGGGTGAATACACTTTGTCATAAATAATGTGAGTTATTAATTTGCTGAACTGTTTTTTAATAAAAATAACCTGAGTGTATGAAAACTGAAATTCGGGCAATGCTCCACCCAGTAAGGACATTACCTGTGCTTTTGCAACAAACTCTTCCAGAGAGATACATAGAATTATACCTGAGTTCAATGCCTGCAATGCGATTTAATTTGGGCTCACAATGATTGTCTTCCAATTTTTGTAAGTGAGTCATCTATCTGACTTTAATATGTTCTGCTTTTCGCTTATTGATTCAGTTTAAATCTAGTTTCCTTTTTTATGGAAATTCTATTGAAAGATGTAATGTTATTGTATTTTTAGATTCTACTGTTTTATACTTGTTATACTTTTCTTGTTATACTTTTCACATTATTCGAACAATATATATCACATTACCTGCCAATTTCATTAAGGGGTGTCACTTGGTATTTTTCCATATTGTTGAAATATCTTCAGATTTGCATACGCTGTAGAGCTTCGAAGTCGTAATATACTGAAGAAGTAGAAGCTAAGCTATAAAAGTTACGTGTCATTTAAAGTACAAAAATGTCCATATCACAATATCCGAAGTTACTATAATAGAAAGGTAAGTAAGAATCAATTTTTCAATTTAGATAATTTCAATTAAAAAAAAAAAGAAAAGTTAAATTATTGAATTTTCACGGTTAATAGAGATGTAAGTAAGAATCAATTTTTCTTGAAAAATTTGCACCGAAAGACACCCAGAGTTTTTCCATTTTAATCAATTAAACGCTGGGGTACCCTGGTACCCCGTCTCACACAGAAGGGTTAAGAAAGAGTAAATAGAGTGAGGACCATTCTTGAGCATTTACGCAAGTAGAGTGCTTAAAGACAAAATAGACGTGACGAGACGGTAGTAATTGAACGAACGTTTGCACTCGTTTCGTCTGTTTTGACATTTAACCCAAAATGTTACGCTAGCCAACGAACCAAAAAAGCTGTTATGACGAGTAGCAACGTTTGAAATTCGGTTCTTACGGAACAACTCGTCTCGTCAAAATGTTTCGTTCACTTTCGATCAATTACGTTGGTTCATTTTGGCTATCAACATTGGTTTACATACACTCGAACTTACTCGTTACGTCTCGTCTCGTCTATTTTGGTTCAGGCTTAAGGCTTCGGTTACACTGCATACGAAAATTTGTCAGTACGAATTCTTAAGAATTTGTTCGTATGAATATTTATGATCAGAGTGGTTACATTAGACATGACATTGTTCATATTTTGAGTTGAATTGCTTATTTTGAGTTGAAATGCAATGGAATCTTGAGTTTAAGGAATTAATTTTTTTAATGCCTTTCTAAGTTTGTTTGTTACCCCTTTTTGAATTTCAATCAAACGTTTGTGCATTATATTAAAAAAAGTTTATATATAAATCGGAAATATTTTTGGATTATGTACTAGCATTTTTCGGCCTGAATTAAGATACGAATAAGTTTTGAGTAAATTTTCAAAAATAAATGAAATTAAAAACAAAATGTTATGAATTTCTTATGTAAAAGACTGAAAAGAATCAAAGTTAGTTACTTAGATGTCTAAAAATACAAATATTGTGTTTTTTATGCAAGTGTGTTAGGTCTATTTGTTATAAGATTCAGGCACTTGTGACGGTTTTTGAATTTCGTTTATCAAATCACTATTATTGGTCATGTGATTTGAAAATTTTGTAGGCAAGTATAGTTTAATCAAATGCACACTACATTATGATTCATAATCAATCAAAAACTCGATTTTGACTACCTTTCTTCAACTTCTGCAATTAATTTTTCAGCATCCATCATCTGTTTTTCTCCTTGTTTTCGTGCGACCAAAAACATAATTTTTTGTTCGCATCAGAACAGCCGTACATATTCCTCAGAATGCGCACGAAATATGCGTAGCCACTATAACCGCATACATATACTTTCGAGTGCGTATGAAATTGTATAAACAAGATTTCGTATCTAGTACATCCGAAGCCTAAGGGCTAAAGTGTTTCTAAATGAGTGGCATCACTGTCAGCAGAAGTGTCAAAATGATCAATCAGCTGTTTGCCACAGAAAACAACAATTCTCATTTGCAAATATAAAATACAAATAATAAATACATTAAATATGAATACTGACAATTCTTCCATGGAATTAGATCCAGCGTTGGCAAGAAAACTTTTTGCTGAGGGAGCAGTACTAATCATTGCTGGTGTTCCAGTAGGCACAGAATTTGGCATCGACCTATGCTCCTTCATAATAGATGAAAATTTTCGTGGTGTTAAAATGGTACCTCCAGGACCACACTATGTGTATTGCGCATCCCGCGGTCAATATGGAGATGTAGCACCACGTGTTGGATTTGTGCACTTTTTTAAAGGAAATGAAATCGTCGTACGCGAATGGGATAACGCCAATGAAGAGTTGCGTGAACGTCAAATTAAAGATCCTGAACTGGAAAAACGACGAATACGTGAAAATCTCTTGCAGTTAGACAAATTTTTGGCTCCATATGATTATCGTTATGTAAGCGAATGGAAACAACTTACAGATAGCATTAGCGAAGAGGTAGTTGAGCGATGTCGTCCAGAGTTTGGCACAATACGCACAAATGTTGAGTTGCAATCATGTCCAGATTCAGAACGGCCGCGTGGTACTGAACCAAGAATGCAGTTTAAGATGACAAATAAATTAATTGCTGACGAAAACGACCTTCTGCCAAATTTAAAGCCAATTGAAGGTACTGCTCCACGGTTTTCAATACTACCTGAGCGCATACCGAAAAATGCGACACCATCGGAAATATCACGGCACAGCTTAGATTGTGTGGATGCTTTGGATCTTTTAGTTTCTCAATTTCCCAATACAAACGCCATAATTGAAGAAATTCAACTGGCATTTGCATTCTTTTTAGTTGGTTATTCAGTGGAATCATTAGTACAGTGGCGTAAATTTTTAAGCCTTTTGTCAAACACAGAAACAGCTGTGGCAAAATATAAATTGCTCTATATGAAATACAGTGAGCTGTTAGCTTATCAGCTGCCGCATTTGCCAGAGGAGCTAATGGAACCAACAGCTCGAAACACTGTGTATAAGGATGTACGTAATTTGCTCGTCAATTTAAACTTAAATGGGCTAAGTGTAAGTGCTGAACGCTTGGCAAGAAAACTTTCCAAATCCATGCGGTGGGAATTTGTAGGGTTGTTAGACGATGACCCCGAAGATATGCCAGTTGTTGTTGAAGCTATTTAAATCATAAAAATATTAAACTTAAAATTAAAACGTACTTTTCTAAACTATAGTAATATCATTAAAATATGATTGTATGAATATAAAAAAAGCTGTTTTATCAATTAATATTACGGGTATAATATTGATGTTGCTTTCAAAATTAAAATTTTATAGCAAAAGTATAACATTTTAACATATATTAGAGTAACCAAAAACCAAGGTGCAGAGAATACATAAGAAGCTTTGATTATTCAATTGTTATAAGCGCATGGCTTAGTTGGTCATCAAAATAGTTTTCTTATTATTTTGAAAAGATTTTATTTATTTGAAGTGAGTTTTCATAAGTTCCAATTTTTGTTTTTAGTCCAAATTTCTAGCTATAAAACTTTAAAATTTGCGAGAGCGAGAAAGAGATTTTGTTTTGTTACTTAAAAAATGTGACTCGGCCTTGGATAAGCTTTTATCTTGCCAGAGGCAAAATTTGTGACCATATCAACCAACAAGCTCTTAGTTATCTAAAATAATCCAAAATTCAAAAAGTTAAGAGCTTTTAAAAGTCGGGGTTAATAAAAGATAATTATGAGAAAATTTATACATATAAAACTTCATTTACATTTTAATCAAATCGACGCTGATGAACTTTTGAGTACGAGTATTGAACTTTAACTAAGTGGAGGCTGTGCACCTATAATTTTAGAGGACAAATGACATTTAAGTCATTATTTCGACTCCCTAGCTTAAAAATTGTTCGACTTACAATAATTTGAAGTGCGATGTAGTTACAGTGATGATCCTGAATTATTTTTTGAAGCTTACTGGACTTACTTATGTTTTGAATTTCTTTATCAGTTCCATATTTGTCCCGTACTTGCAAAATATACGTTTTTTTGTATAAATAAAATTTTTTGTTTTTAAAATTTAGTCTCATATACTTTCGAAAATGTAAGCAGACTCTCAACAACTACTAGGCCAGCTCACTTGAAATTATAAATTTCAATCGGCTTAAAATTACTTCAGAAAAACTTTTATCTCACTTGGTTTTCGATCTTTTGATGGTCAAAGATGCTAGGAATGATTCGGAAAATCTCTGGACTAAAATCGGATGAATTTTATAAAGAAGGCAATGCACCTCCCATATAAGTAACAAATTTAAAACAGTAATCTCCCAATGTGCAGAAAAACGGATGCGTTTGTCGTTTGTGCGCATTCCGTTTTTTGCTAGTAAAACGAATTCGTTTCGAATTCATAACGGACTTCAAGTACGAATTCGTTTTTTGTACATAAAACGAAATCGTTTCGGATTTTTTTTTTGTAAGTAAAACGAATTCGTTTCGAATTCATAACGGACTTCGAATTTGTTTTTTGTTCATAAAACAGATTAAAGTTTTTTGGAAAAATTTAAAAATTTTGGAAAATTCCCTAAAAAATTTTCAAAGAAAACTTTCCAAAAAAAATTTTGTACAAAAAACGAATCCATTTCGAATTCGAAACGAACTTCAAATACGAATTCCTTTTGAATTAAGTAAATATCCCCAGATTCAATATGAGGAAGCAGTTTTTCTATTAATGCGGTGTGGGGTATTTAATTTTTTTGCGAGGCCAAACACGCTTACCTTTTTTTTAAGTTTTCGCTATTTCCTATCTATGGTATTATGAAAAATATCTTGCATAATAAAAAAATGCCATTTACGAGATAGGAATGACAAAATTAATTTTGCTATGACCAAATCAGCACTACATTAACTACTTTAAGTGTTGGTTCAAGTACCAATCTCCATCCATCCATCTATTACAGTTTTAATTGATTCTTGTTAAATTTCAGAGAGCTGGCTTATATTGCTTTAGAAATGGATGATAATTAAAATAATAAACAAATTGCACAGTGTACAATTCAAAATGTATTTCATGTGTTTATTTGACTTTCTTCTCTTCTTTATTTGCATTTGTATCTTTTGAAACTTCGTCATCCTTTAAGTTTTCGCATATTGCATCACCGCTCTCTGTGTCATCTTTATTTAAATCAATAGAATACTCCTTCGCCAACTCTTCCAAACGCTTCTGGTTGTTCTGTAAGTATCCTGGTAACCAAAATATGGTCTGCACCATTCTAAAAAAAATTTAAATGAAAGAATTGTAAGTATTTATTTTTAATAATTGGGCAACAGGTTGCTTCCAATTGGTCAGAGTACGCTTGAAAAAAAAAAAGAAAATTATTTATAAGACCGATTATTTCAACCTTTTTCGATTTCGTCAACATTGTGTTGGCTTTTCCAACATTTTTGGACCTTTCATTCAACAGAGACTCATTTAATTCCTACTTTTTCAACAATTTTTGACTTTTCAACAATTTTTGGCTACTCAACAATTTATGGCATTTTCAAAGGTTTTTATCATTTTTAAACTTATTCTGCTCAATGAACATTTTTCTACTCATTTTTCGAGTTTTTCAACATTGTTTTAATTTTTCGTACTCTTTCAATATTTTTAGACGTTGGAAATATTTCTCTTTATTTCCAAAAATGTTCGATGATTTTCAGTTATTATAGATTTGTAAGGAATTTTTGAACATTTTCGGTAGATATCGACATTTTTCCACTTTTTCTAAAGTATTAGACAATTTGCAATATTTCGACAATGCTTGGATACTTTTGCTTTTTATCATACTTCACTTTTTTTTAGTTTCAACTGTCAGTTAAGGTAAACAACTTATATACTATACTTATCGTATCAAATTACGGGATATCATTATGTTGCGAAAATAATACATAATATTCTGATGGATTTGAAAGCCTTTGTATTCTTTCCCAATGGCCTTAAGTTTTAGATAAATTTAGTCTAGTTAGTAAGTTTGTCCAATTAAATGTGCGACAAATATGGCCACAATCTCTTAGCAATGCCCAGAACGGTGCTTAATTTTAGGCTTAACCATTTATGGCTAGTTTGATTTGTCTTTATTACTTTATTAAAATATATCCTGATAGCGCTAGGAGTAAACAGGTACACGATGTCTTAATCATATTCCAATAGTCCACAACCACTTGCTGATGTTTTATTTTGTCCAAATTAAGTTTTATAAACTTTATAACTGAATAAAAACAATTTATAAACTTCTATTTATAGATATTTTTCTTAAAGGACACGTCGTTACTACTTCGCTGGAAGCCAGTATACGATGAATGTTTATTAAAAGATTTATTGTTGAAATAGTATACATATGTACACATATGTATGTCGATGATTTGTTATGGTTTTAACGTCCGTCCGTATCTGTGGTTACAATTCTTTGCTACCCCGTTAATTCAAATTAATTATCTCTTAATAGTACGTGGCATATACACTGGCGGACATGAAAACCACACCACTTGCAGAACAGTTTTTATGTGTAAAAATTAAGACAATTCCGTATTTTTTCTTAACTTCGATTAATGGGACTTTCAACATTAAAGTATTGCAAGTGTATTGACAGTGAAAATACGATATTTTTACGCGTTTGCTTAAAGCAGAAGGTCGTTTCTTAAAATAAGTACAGAAATGGGTCCAAAACATAAACAGCTATCACGTGATCCAAAAGCGACTAAGGAACCAAGGTGTATCGTATCGTAAAGTTTCGGAAAGAATGGGTTTCTCACATTCCATAACTATGCCTTTTTGAAAAAAAGGATATTTAGGAGCTGCTCGAGAGGAAAAAAGGATCTGGTCCTAAAAGTGGAACTAATAGAGTACAAAGATGGCCTGTTGGAAAATAAGTTTGAAGGATCATTTTAAAAGTGTAGTTGTTATACGGAAAGAGCTAGAAACGCATCATTCTATAAGAATTACTGTGGAAATTGACCGCAGGAAGATGTAAGATGCTGGTTTATCCTGCAAAAAAGCCATTGTTGACACAAAAAATTAAAAAAGGGGGTCTACCTTGTGCTCCACCAAACCAAACAAAAACTGGACACTGCAGCAGTGGCGAAATGTCATTTAGTCGGATGAAAGTAAATTCAACTTGCTAGGCACCGATAATTCGTAGTAGGTGCGTCGTTCCGATGAAGAACGTTAGCAAAAAAACTGCATTTCCATAGAGCCAGATGATCTGGGAATGTTTTTTTTTACAATGTTCGTGGTCCTCTACACTATTTAGAAGGAACTATAAATGCGAAAAAATATGGGCAAGTTATAAGAGAGGACTAGGACCCGATGCTTAAAAAGCACTTATCCTGCACTAAAGATGCAATTTTACAGGACGATTTTGCGCCTTGCCACCGTGCGAAATTGGTAAATCGAGTATGTAATATTTTCTATGATCCTTAGAGACTTTTAAATTATAAACAGGATATTAAAAAAACAAATCATGTTATTATAGGAAAAGTATTCACGGATCTCGGAATTTCGCGTCTGGCCTGGAAACTCGTCGGACTTGAATTCTATCGTGTACTTATATGGCATATAATGAAGGGTAAAGCTACTGACAAGAAGCCCAAGATAAAAAAATCAATTTTAGCTTTATATAAGTTTTGGTATAATGTGATACAGGACGATAACCTCAAAGCCTTAGTTGATTGCATACCATCAAGGATAATGGCTGTAATACAGGCTAAAGAAGGAGCAATATTATACTAAAATTTTTTTTTTTGTATCTTGATATTTCAACATTGAAGATTACAAGATACTGATTAGTTTCTGTAAAAATAAATGGTCAAAGGACTCGTAAAAAACTAACTTTTTTTCAGATTATTGTATTTAGTCAAAAAAAAGGCGTATAAGATCCAGAAATGTCTATTTGTCTTCAAACTATGTAAACATATTAGCTTAATATAAAAAATTATTTTTTTTTCAATATAAATCTCAATAACATCGAATTTTAATGATTTTTTGTGGTGGTGCGGATTTCATGACCGCCAGTGTACATCTGCATATGATTTTTAACAGGTATGCATTGTGAATAGTGTAGTTCAGGGATGGGTCGAAAACTGATTTAGGTTGAGTATATGTGACGTTACTGACCGAAATAAGTTATCATGTTAAGAAACATACTATATAACGCAATTGAAACAAAATTTTTATTTGAAAGTTAGCTTCGTTAGAGAGGGAAATCGTAAGGTATCATAAGTCGTAAGTCTTTTTTTTTGAAAATAGGTATGACAGGTTTGAGCACCTTTCAAACATTCATTCAACATTTTTTTAAACACCTTTTTTCTCTCAGTAAAATAGAAAAAGAATATAACGCTCAAAAAACGTGTGCAGAGTTGCATTGTCTTATTCTTTTTTCACATGGATATCAACAACAACATCAATACAACTATTGTAAAATTTTATGATATATGTAGTACATATGAATTCCCTAATATGTAGTACATATGAATTCCCTAATATGTAGTTACTATATACAATGCTAAAATTACATTTTTATTTCACAATTTTTTGTGATGCATATGGATTTGTAAAGGATACGTGTACCTATCTGGAATCCAACTCGACTTACAAAGTTGGGCTAGATATAAAAATTTAATTGCTAGAAATTTTCTATTAATGGAATTGTAAAGGGTGGTCCAGTGGGTATTTCACCATGAAAATGGCATATAAATTCTAAATGCCAAAAAGAAAGAAAAAAATTACTAAATATTGACATTTGTCTTGTACAGTCATTAACAATTTTAGTCATGACGGTATAAAGTGTTAAAATTTCAAAGGTGTTAATAATCGACCAACTGAGCGTAGTACTTTGAATTTGGTGCACATATTTCAAAAAAATGGGTCGGCAACAGATGTGATCAAGAACGACATTGCTATACGTCGAATTTTAACAAAAGATTTGAGTATGTACATTAGGGTGATTCAAATTTTTTATTTTTTGTTTTTTTTAAGGTGCTGTTGCTTAAAAAGTAAGTTTATGATATGAAGAGAAAGCTCACGAAAATTCAGCTCTGTAACTCAATTTTATAAGGTGGCGCCGGAGCCTGTTAGTTTTACATGTAAATTGTATGGAAAAATTATTTTTTTCAAAAAAGGTGTCTAAATGAATAGGTGATTAGTGCTGTTGAGCTGAAAAAGGTCGTTTTTCGATGTAATTTTTTACGCTGAATCCGAATCTGGCCTCAGAATTGACCCATCATGTCTGAATCCTGAAATATTTGAGGCTAAGTACCTAAAACATGATGTTTTTTGTCTACTTTCGAGGCCATGTATAGGATTCAAAGAAAGTTGATCAGCTTATTTTTAACAAAAACATCATTTAGAACCATCCTTGCCCTTTAAAATGAGCTTTCAAGTGGTGATCTGTGATGTTTCCTTGCAAAGTTATAGCTATTTTAAATTGACATGAATTGGATCCCCTACAATGGGTTGCAACCCAACAATATTAACCAACGGGTTTCAAATTCATGTCACCTTGAAATGGCTGCAACTTTGCAAGGAAGCATCACAGATCACCAACTTGAAAGCTCATTTTAAAGGGCAAGGATGGTACTAACTGATGCTTTTGTTAAAAATAAGCTGATCAACTTTCTTTAAATCCTATACATGACCTCGAAAGTACAATTTACATTTAAAACTAACAGGCTCCGGCGCCACCTTAAAAAATTGAGTTACAGAGCTGAATTTTCGTGAGCTTTTTCTTCATATCATAAACTTACTTTTTAAGCAACAGCACCTTAAAAAAAACAAAAAATAAAAAATTTGAATCACCCTAATGTACATACGCTTAGAAATTTCAGTAAGCGCAGGAATTGAATCCTTCAGACCATTTCAAGCGCCATACTTTTGCCGATTAGAGAGCAAACACAATTTGGTGACAAATTTTCAAAGAAATTCATCTTCAGTGACGAGGTCCACGGAGACTCTATTAAGAAAAATTGCCGCATTGGGGCATATGAAATCCTGGTAGTGCTCTAACTGTCAATGGTGAACGCTATGGTACCACGATAACTTACTTTTTATGACAACGATACATACCGCGCATTATAGTTCCAACAAATATTTGTATCTTTTCTCAACGGACTTGAAACTAAATTTTTTTTCAAATTTTTAAAAGGAATTAAAAGATAAAAAATAAGTTCTTTATAAATATTTGAACTAAAGTCCATTTGTAAATAGAAAGAATGGTCCATAAAGTTCATTTAATTTCTTTTGATATGGCACAGTTTCATTCCAATCGATTGAATTGTTGAAGAGCGTCAAGCTTTCGCTTATAAAGTTACCGAAAACTTAATTTTCAATGAATTTTTTGAAGAAAAAGACCCACGCTACGGCAGCATTGTTTTCGATATAATTCCTAAAATTTTTTTGTTGGGTTGGATGGATTTCTTAGGGCTTTGATGTATAGTGATATTTTTTTTTCAGACTTTGAAAGGCACAGAACACTGAAAAAATTAATTGTTTATAAACAATTAAATAAGGAATTATGAAAAAGTATTTCTTTTTTTTATGGAAATTTGTAGATGATTAATTAATGTCCAAATCATCCTCTTTAATATACATACCAACGTTTAATGGAAATCGGTTGATCTATTTATTATAAAAAGAAAAATTTTTTTTGGGCACATAAAACCAGGCCTACCAAGTCGTACAGAAGCAATATCCGGCCTTTGGCCTCCGGACAAAGAAATTATTTTTACTTAAAACTGTAAATTTCTAGAAACAAGATGATGGATTTTTTTTTCGGCTAGGCAATATTAAAAAATTAATTCATAAAATCGTAATTTTTTTCATTCCTACCAGGACTCGTACCTTGAAAAAAATTTCCGGCTAGCCCGGGTCAATCCCGGTCACTTAGTAACCCTGCATAACACTGTATTTTCAACATTTCAAGTAAAACCATGATAGTCATTTTATTTTTGCAAACTACACGTATCCTGACTTCTCTGTCAATAAGCTAGCAACAATTTAAGAGCTAAAGGGACGAGATAGTAAAGCATGATGTCATGCTAAATTTGAACAAACGAATTCATATATCCCATCGAAGCCGTGATCAACATTTGGCCAATATTATCTTTTACACACAATTGTTATCGATCAGTAAGCACTATTCAATAAATAAATGCAATAATTTGCTATTTACTATTGTGATGGTGAAACTCCTATTGGCCCACCTTGTATATGATAATATTTCTTAAAAAAGAAAAAAGACTATTGAAATTACCAAAACCCTACGCCTAAGAACGCACTGCTGCTAGAAAATGGTGTAGAAGTCGCTAGAATATACTCCCTAAGCATATGAATTATATAAACAAGACGCTATATGAATACCCAAAAACTGCTTATTGCATGAATTGTCATCCACATGTAACTTTTTTTTTTTTAAAAACTGTTCTTTTATTTACTGTACATATATGTATATGGGTCCACCGTAACAGACAAATTAAAAGTTTTTAAAAAAACGTTATTATCTGATATTATCAAAAAAAAGTATTCAGATTTTATTAATTTAAACAAATTACACCTAAATTCATTTACTACGGTTAGCAAACCGACTGTATATTTGCATAAATGCAGTTTCTCTTTTTTGTACTTTTGAATGGTACTTTGCCTTAAATATTTAAGTTTCTTCCTAATTTTTAATTTGCCTTAGTTCATGTTCTAATGTCGCGTGCGACATCGAAAAACATCATTTGACTCATTTCGTGATTGATGATAGCAGCAAGTGCGTCAAAATTTTTGTTCAAACAGAGTTTCATGTATATAATAAAAAAAAAAAAAGCAACGAGTGCAAACAAATATAATTTTAAGTTTTTGGAGCTGTTTGAATTTGGTCACGTCCGCAAACGTAAGTGTAGTAAATAGGCAGTTAAAAACGGTTAAGCCACTTATTAACTGCCATAACATAACATAATCTCTTAATTTTTTTTTTTTGCAAAGTCATGAACAAGGGCAGTGAACAAAATAGGTTTCTTTGGAATAGTAGGTGGTGACACGCCCCTAGCAGGGAAAAACGTTTCCACGGCTAATCTAATAAGCCGATTTTCAAGAAATTTAGTTTAGAAATAGATTGTACCATAAAAAAGGTTATTAGAGACTCCAAGTCCTTTAAGTGGGCGTGGTATCGCACCTAATGAGAAAAGTCGCTACATCTATTTTGACCAAATTTGGTATGAGAACAAACTTATTCCTGAGAAGAAAAATTTGTTTTTAGTGGGGTGGTGTCACGCCCCTTACAGATAAAAGAAAAGTTTCATATTAATTTAAGAAAAATATTTAATTACGTTTACTGTTTCCTGTTTTCTTTGTTAAAATTCATCTTTAAAAATAGACTTTACCGAACACCACTTCTGTTTATTACTGCGATTGCGGTAGGTGAGAATGGGATGACCCGTTAGAGCAGTGGCGCGGCGACAGGCTCATGACAACCCATCTATAGTTGCAATTGTTGAATATTGCGTCTCCCCTGATAAATTTCTAGGCGAGACGAGCGAGGTCATAATATGTGTTGGCGTGGTAGCAGAGACTCGCTAGGACCCTGTCTTCCATCATGGAGGTAACTAGTACCTCTATAACGATTGTGACATGGTAGACGGACGACATAGGTCCCGGTCTATCACGTTGCGGAGAACTAGTCCAACAAGGATAACTTTGAAGCCAAGATGAGCTAGATCTCGCTTTAGCACTCAAAAGCACAAGTATTTTGGTATAGGGTGGCACTACCTGGCAAGGAAGTATGATGACAATTGAGATATTGTCAACGAAAACTAGAGTAATGGCAATCCATTTTATGGCAACTGAGCAACTAGAGTCCAATCGTGCTCTTATAATTCTGGAGAAAATTGGCTGTCACTCTATGAGCTATTGCGATGGTTATTTGATCAAGATAAATCTGGTGAGGTAATGTATTTCCCTGTCCCCGTCCAGCGGCATTCATTGAGTCCTAAAATAGTAACCTTTAAGCGTTGAAATTTGAGGACGGTCTGTTGAAGGCGGCCACATAGGTAGGGTTGAGTGTTCCAGTATCCAGTTCGTATAACCTTTTTAATATTATATTGGAAGCTAACATTTAAAACGAACAGCCATCGATTGGGATTACAGTTTCAAATTTATTCTATATTGTTCTAAAAATTTGTACCTTTAAAACTCGTTATACTCTTTCGCCCATCCAATATTACATGGAAGAAAAATCAAAATTTATATTTTTAGCGCAAATGCACCTGGCCTTGATTTAATTACAAACATATAAATACATTAGTTCTGTGAAATGCTTTATACATGTTTCATAACGTCCTCCATTACTTTGTCATAAAGCAATTCCTTAATATCGGCAGCCCATAAAAAGTCTAAATGATTCCATTTAGTCTGGGGCAATCTGTATGCACCCTTTATTGCGTCACCTACTGTATAAATTAACCTGTGAACATCAACAATAGCAGCAAAGTAGTCGTTATCACTGTAGTATAAATAGATATCTCCTTTGATATTTGTCAAATCATAGTTGGGTGGAATTGCACTGCCATGATTCTTTTTATTTAGTGTTTTTCCATAATCAAAGTAACGGAAAAGTGCTGAAAGGTTTTCTTGAAGATAGTGATGTAAATTATTATTAGAAGCTCCAGCAGGGGTCGTTGCCATTATTGTTGGCACTGCTGACTGAAAATAAGAAATTAAGAAAGTACTCGTTAATCTCGACTTTTGATGGCTTAAAAATTAACAGTAACCCGGGTTGCTATATAAATAAATAAAAATTTGTAACGTGACATTCTGTTATTTAACGATATATAAATTGTTTCGTTATAATATTTCGATACATAACGAAACAATCTTTTATTTCAAAAACAGATTTCACAGATATTTTGAGAAACATCAAAATCAAACAGCAGATTTGATGTGTCTATCATATAATACTTACCGAATTTAGATAAGGTGAATCCCAACCGCCAATTAAGAAAAGCACATTATTACAAATAGCTACCGTCGCCGATTGTTCACTGCACATAAGAGAACCCAACATTTCCATTGCTTTAGTGTTTGGTAAAAACTCTACTCCACCAAAAATACCAGCCAGTTGATTTGGTTGACCCATCAATGGTGCAAAAACTTTAGCCAAAGGACTTTCCATGTATTCCATAAATACGACTGGAGCTAACAAATGAGCAGATTTAATGCGGCTGCTGAAATCTTTGTTCAGGGCATTTTCCACAAAGTAGACAGTAGTGCCCTGAGAATGTCCAAAATAGGTGACTTGCTTTTCTCCAGTCCAGTATAGAACTTTATCAATCATTGCGGGTAAATCATTTTTACCTATTTCATGCCAACTGAAGGCCCAAAAATCTGGATTTATGGAATGCATTGTGGCATGTTTCTTAGAGTAGGTATTGCCGCGTGCGTTTCCCATCCAAACATCAAAACCTGCATCTGATAGAATGAAAGCTAATGCATTATTAGGACCTACGATAACCCAATCACTGGAAGAGCATAATAGACCGTGCTGCAAAAAAGCTACTGGTGCTTGTGTGCTATGTGGTCCGGTCTTTGGTGAGTATGGAATGCGATGCATTGTCAAAACATATCCATCGGAAGTTTGCACCGTATGTTCCTCATAAGGATAGCCATGTTGTTCAATAAGAGATCTCTACAAAACATTTGAAAACATTAAAAATTTTCTTTGTCAATACTATAAATAAAAACACAAACCGTAGTAACTGAACTGGCTCTTCCAGCAGCATTTCCCGGCATACAATATGCTATTAACGGAAGTGCAATGAAAATACAGAATACTTGAAGAAACTTCATTTTCAGACTATACCTCACGGAGAAGTCCTTTGAACTGAATTCTTTAAAATCGTTTTATAGCTTTCTAAGCGAACACAAAAAACTTTTGCAGTATCAAGAATTTTTATTTTTGCTGATAAGACCATATAATAAAATATAATATAATTCTGCAACAAATCATTGATTTTATCATGATTTTAAGATTCCGATTCTATTATTGTTTTTATTTGAAAATGGTTTTATTTCATTTTAATTTATATACCCTACTCGGGAGGCATACTAATTTGACCATTTCTTTTGCAACACAAGTAAGTAAGCGTGATAGTAAGAAGAGTGACAGGAAGGGCCAGTTGTAGATGCATATCCGTCTGGCCTTTTAACTACATAATAAAACCACGACCCCGTTAAAAATAGAACGAATTATGTGTCAAATCAGCCCGAGGCCATGCTGACCATATAAATCTGCGCCAACTTTGATATATTTGCCTTAATGATTTGCTAATGTTTCCATTAAGACGGTGGAATCTATACTATTATATAAAGAGGTAAGGTTTGTTAACAATATATGCAAATCCTGGCGATATATAATTTAATACATCCTAATAGCATAGAATTAATGCCTTTGACAATAAGTACATATATCGTTAAGTTTTTAAATAAATAAAATAAAATCTTAGCTCTTAGTATTATAATTATTGCTAGCTGTGCTTTCAATTCAGAATTATCGCTTGTTAAAGTAAAACAAAATTTTTTTTTTTAAATTTAAATTTTTTCAAAAGTACCGTAATAAAATGTGGTTTCTTACACATATTTTAGTGCACAAGTCTACAAGTTCACCATACAAAGTTTTGCGCTGGATTATACATTTTTCCAGGTACAAATATATCTTTATCAATACCAAAGTGATTTTTCTGATTGCTATGTATGTATTAAAATAAATCGGTATATCTCAATTTCAAGCATTATTCAGTGCAAATTCTTGAATCTGTTGGAAAAATTTCGAACTAAAAAAGGATTGCGGAAGTGTCGTTATTCTTGAATCCAAACGGATCGCAATATGAAGAAGAAAAACAGTCTTTTTGACTTTGGCTTGGTCATATTTTTTTTTGTTTAATTTCAAAATATGAAACCAAATTTTTGAAATAGGTAATCTATAATGCATATGTAATATGTAGGTGCTTCGAAAATGCAGAAAAATTAACTGTTATAATTTTTTCAATAGATAAATACAATAAACAAGTAGAAAAGAAGCAGATCGCGGCTTTAAGAAATAAAGATAAAAATTTCCTTCACATGGTGAAAAATTAGTTCATAAATTGTTAAAAACTTTAATTTTGGTGTGGGAAATCTTGATCACCTTTCATTTTTTTCTACTTCGATCAACTTAAGTTTGAAGTCCATATCGCAAAAGTCGTCTAATCCTCGGTTTTTTTTATAAATTTTTCGATTTTCAACCAGGCCTCCGACTTGGACATGAAATTCCGGGCTTGGCCGGTTCAGCCTCCCAATCCTCCTAATTACTTGGCAATCTTGTCAATCCACCTACATGCTGAACTTGTGATATTTTCTTAAGCATATTAAGGGCATTTACCGAGTTTCATGAAGTCATAAGTCGTGGGTAATATTTGAAGAAAAATTTGACTTGTGTAAACGCTCTATCACTGTATTCTTGCTGTTGAAAATCGACTTTAAATTCACAAATATTTTATAATCATTCTCTATATTTTAGATAATCCATCAACAATTTTTACAATTATTATGAAACTTTATGACATTGAATAAATAGGACATAGACGTATTATGACTCGTTGTGCAGACCCTAATTTATATTCATTATTTTAATGCAAATCGTATAGAAAAAAGTGATTTCGCTGGGATTCGAATTCACCAATTCATTCTGCGTACCTCTAGAGAATTCAAAGTTCAACCTATCGTTGCCTACCTATCGATTTAAAAAGTTCAGAAACTTAAGGTTTCAGATTTTCCCGATTGGGGAAAATGTTGGAGAGAATTGAAGGAATTCGATACTGATTGTCCAGGTTTTAACTTAATTTTTCGACTATAATTATGGCCATAATGTTTACCAAACAAAAGCAATGTTCTTTCCGTTTCCGCTCGTTTGGTTTTTTTTTTATCTAACTAAGCGATCATAAAAGATATGTACGTCAAAATTTATACCAGACTGTAGAGTACTGGTAATATACATACATATAACGTATGCAGTTGGCATACATATGGGATATTTACGGGAAAACTTAGCTCAAATCTTATCAATACAAATATAAAACTTATACAACTATCCGCATTAAGTTAATTGCTGCAATCAATCAAAATTATTTTATTAGCCATTTATACTTTAGGGTGTTTTTTACATGGAAAAAGTTTTCTTTTTCAATTTACTTGTACATTTTTTAGTAATACATACAGTATATAGTACAGAATGACATAAATAAAATATTTTTAGAATGGCAACACTGATTTACAAAATATGGGCCTTTGAAAATTTAAGAAATCGTAAGGTACATACAGCGGTGGCCACGAGCTTAGCACACACTGCAGTGGTAACTTTATTTTGAAAATATTAATATTTAAGTCCAAGAATTGTAAACTAATATTTTTCCGTGAGTGTTGCTTACAACTAGATGATGAAGAACCGTTAATTTAAATGGTTGTTTTTACTCTAATTTTCCACATATTACAAACATTTGAAATTAACGCGCCTTTCAAGTTGGCCACGAATTTAGCACATTTTAAAAATATCGCTGTTTTTTTTTAAATTTTGTTTGATTTGTTTTATTTCGTAAGGTATGCTTCAATTATATAATTTTGAGCTTAATTTTAACAAAAAATATTTTAAGATATGGCAAAAGGAGAGTGGTGTTCAGAGATTCACCGGCAGGTAATTCATCAAATGAAAAAAAAAAAAATGGTAGCACAGTTGCAGAAATCAGTCGGTCCCTTAAATGTTCCAGAATGATGGTATAGAATGCATTACAACCCATACAGCAGTATGGGAGCACTAAAAATGTAAAACAGTGTCCAAGAAAGCGCAAAACAACAGCGAAAGAGGACAGTTTAATTCATAGAGCTTCACTTAAAGACCCTTTTAAAAGCTCAAATAAACTTAAAAATTCAGTTTCGTCAGAACTCGACATAAATGTGTCCTCCATAACCATAAGACGTTCAAACAAAAAAAAAAAAAATACGTGGATGCATAGCCCAACATAAGACACATGTATCACAAAAAAATATTAAATGAAGAATCGCGTTCGCAAAAGAAAATTTGATCAAACCTATTAATTTTTGGAAGATTATATTTGCAATAGATATTGTTTTCCATCAGATCTGAAGTGACAAAACTTAGCTTCATCACACCAAAATATATTCTGTACATATGTACTACTTCAAATGCCATTATTCAGCTGAAAAAAGTCTGGTAAAATGAATTAACTACTGGATTTTATACTTCATTTATTGGCCTTTTTAACCTCATAATTGGATTTTAAGAACAAAAAAAAATGAGAAACATTTTTCCTTATCATTTTTTACAATGTTCGCCTAGCAATAATTTTTTTAAGTGCATTAAAAAAGCTTATATTATGCTTTTATTTCGTGCCAAGTTTGACAGTGATCCGCCTAGCCGTTTTGGAGCTATATGCATTGCAATGCCGAAACCCGAATCGAGTCAGTTGACACGTGATATGGAACCAAATCCTGTTGAAAAACTGCTTGACCGTTGGCATCAACTTTTCTTGGTTCAGCTTCCAATCTTCGGTCCAGCAATATTTTTACGAGTTCATCATGCCTTCGATCGGCACAAGGCATCCGGTACCTTTATATGAAAAACAGCCCCAGAACATCTTCTTTAACGGATGTTTAACTATTTGGTCAAAGTGAGCTGTCGTCAAGTTTTTCGTTCTTACTTCTTCTAACGAAACGAGATCGCTGACCTTGTACCAAAAAATGGGTCTCATCTGAGAACAACACTTTTCTCCAATCTTCAGCGGTCCAGTCCTCATATTTTTTTGCCCATTCGTATAGTTTCTTCATCATGGGAGCAGTCAATAATTGTTTTTTTTTTTTTGAGGCCTGACTGTTTTTTTCCACCTTCCATTAGTCGTTTTCGTACGGTGGTGTCATGTAATAACTCCAGTGTGTGCTAAGTCTTGGCTTGTTTACCTTGGGCTTAACGTACTTATTAAAAAAGCTTCATATCTTGCTGTTGTCTTTCTTTTCCTTCCACATTTTCCTTTTCTGCTCACCTCAATCGTTCCAGTGTCTCTTTTTTGCTTCAAAATCTTATTAACAGCTCCTACACTCACAGCACACTCCTTGGCAATATCCCTTTGAGTCATTGATGTATGTTCACTCAAAGTAACAATCCTTAGTAAGACTCATTTCTCACTAGCTGTCAGAATAATAAAAAAAAAATGGCTGCTACTTTGATTTAAACGTGTCGCCAACTGCGATAAAAAGTAAAATTGTGATAATTATGATGTGTTCACATTAATTCGAGCAATACTGTAGTTTCAGCCGCTGCTAAACGGTATCATCAGTAAGCTTTGTTAGCCGACGCTTAAGAAATTCCAAGCTTACAATGTTTTACTTTTTGCATTGCCCAGTTAAGAATCATAGCAAAATATAAGCACAGTGCGCCGAAATGCTACATTTTTTTTCTTGTATGCATTTGTTTTTAAACATGAAGCTCAGCAAAACAATATATTAAATTGTGAAGATGGTTCCAAAAACGCTAACAAATAAATTACTCTTGGTGAGCTTGCCAATTTTTACAACGGAGCACTCGCAAGAAATTCCAAAACCCTTGCAAATTGAGATATTTTTTACATTACAGAACTTCATGGGGCATCTACACATTTATTTTCATTTACTCCTGACTGCCCCTTGGCTTCCCCCCCTAGGTATGCTAATGGAGTCATCTAGCAATAGCTGATGACACGAGTATCAGATAAATGGATTTTTCAAATGGGTATATTAGAAATCAAAACTATTTTGGCGAATCCTTATTAATTATTCCAATAATTTTGAAAAAGTGCAAATTTTCAGAAGTTATAAGATAAATGTACATTTTGCATACAAGGCTTGAAATTACAAAGCCGATATTTTCATTTCAATTTAATGGAGTACCTACCTTATAATTATGAAAATTATACTTTAGTAGACATATTGGTTGTCGGTAAAAACAATAAAACACATTACTCATATCTACGTACATTAGAGTGCTTCGTTTTTTTAAACTTTTTCATTGTTGAAAGAAGGATATTCGAATATTTAGAGGTAGCCTAAGGCCGATAAATTTTTCTATGTAAAAATGTATAGCATTATCAGCACTTTTACTAAAGTGAGAAAAGAACAGCCAAATCTATACTATTATATAAAGAGGTAAGGTTTGTTTGTTTGTTTGTTTGTTTGTTTGTTTGTTTGTATGTTCCGGGTAATCTCTGGAACTACAGAACCGATTCCAAAAATTCTTCTACTAATAGAAAGCTACACTATTCCTGAGTAACATGGGCTATATTTTATTTTGATAAAAGTAAGGGGCGTGTCACTTTACATGCAATTAAAACCTTTAACTCGCTATATCTTGGTTCATACGATAGAAAAAGTCTTGAAATTCGGTGTCAGGATGCACATAGCCTATGTTAAGCACTTCACAAAATATGAACCGGATTAGACACCAGGGGCGTGGTAGCTATAAAAGTTTAATTTAGGGTGGCCCTCATACGCAAATATCTTTAAAATATCATTTTTACAAAGACCACTTAATCGATTCACATGGAATTTACACCACATGTCTCTTATATTAAGACGCATATCTAAGACGATGAAACTTTTACTTAGGGTGGCCCTCATACACAAATATTTTAAAAATAGCGATTTCTCAAAGGCAGGTAAATCGATTCTCATGAAACTTTCACAGTATGGTTTTTATATTAAGGAGCACAAATTAGATTGTTAAAATTTTATTTAGAGTGCATACTTAGGGTGACCCTCATACAAATATATTTTTAAACATCATTTTCAAAAAGACAGGTTAATCGATTCACGCTGAATTTACACCACGTAGTTCTTATGTTAAGAAGCATAGCTTAGGCTATAAAACTTTTATTTAGGGTGGTCCTCACACAAAAAAATTTTTTAAATATCGTTTTCTCGAAGACCGCTAAATCGATTCTTATGGAACTTACACCACATGACTTTTATATTAAAAAGCACAGATTATATAGTAAAAATTTTATTTACGGTTCATACTTAGGGTGGTCCTGATTCAAAAATATTTATAAATATCATTTTCTCGAAGACCGCTTAATCGATGCTCTGGAATTTGCTCCACATGGCTTTTATATTAAGAGGCACAGATAAGGTAGTAAGCCTTTTATTTAGCGTGCATACTTAGGGTGACCCTCATACAAAAATATTTTTAAAAATAATTTTCACGAAGACAGGTTAGACGATTCACACCGAATTTACGCCACGTATCTCTTATGTTAAGAAGCATAGCTTAGGCTACACAACTTTTATTTAGGGTGGCCCTCATACAAAAATATTTTTTAAATATCATTTTCTCAAAGACCGTTTAATCGATTCTCATGGTCTTAACACCACATGACTTTTATATGAAGGGGCACAGATTAGATAGTAAAAATTTTACTTAGGTTCACACTTTGGGTGGTCCTCACACAAAAATATTTTTAAATATCTTTTTCACGAAGACAGGTTAATCGATTCATACCGAATTTATACCAAGTAACTTTTATATTAAGAGGCGTAGCTAAGGCTTCAATACTTTTATTTAAGGAGCATATTTAGGGTGGCCTTCATACAAATATATTTTTTGAACATAATTTTCTCGAAGATCGCTTAATCGGTTCTCATGGAATTCACACTACGAGGCTTTTATATAAACAGGCACAGCTTAGAATAGAATGGGTGATGCCACGCCCCCTTATCTAAAAGAAAATAAGATTCATCATATCTTATCAACTATTTGATGCAGATAAATGAAACTTGGTACATACTTATATAAAGAGTAGAGAAAGAAGTAAGATTCCATGCAAAAATGGGCGGTACCACGCTTCCATATGAGGAAAAATCTACTTTTTATGTATCAACAACTATTTGACGCAGATGGATAAGATTTGGTACATATGTTTCTTATAGTTTGTAAAAATTTCTTAGCATAGTTTGATTCGGAAAAAATGAGCCCAAAAGAAAGAAAGTAAGATTCAATGAAAAAATGGGTAGTGCCATGTCTCCAAAATAAGAAAAAACTATGACTATGAGACTCGGTACATATATAGAAGACAAGGACTGTAACCAAATTAAACTCATGCAAAGGTGCTGATTCTACGTATTCCAATCATTCCCGCCAATTCAATTGTTCATTTATGAGACAAATAGAAAAACCAACAACGTTGTTTATCCACTCGCAATAAGATAAATATCAATAAAAATAGTTTTTACTTATTTAATCCAACTAAAATAAAAACACATTATGTTTTATTTGTTGAGGCGTAGCAATGCGCGCCGGGTTTTGCTAGTTTTTAAATATAGGCTTAAAGTTAATAGCGGGACTTAAATAATTTATTTTATTTAAAACTGTCACTAGACAAATTGCTCTAAGTCAATTTTATCAAAGTGACAAGCTTTCAAAATTAATTTTTGGTCACAATTTAATTTATATGTGCATATATGTATGTATGTTTATCTAATCCAAAAAAAAAAAAAAATAATAACAATTTTAAAGTAAATTAAATTTAATAAAAAATCCCATGTATTCTAAACATAAGATAGTAAGAGGCAGATGGTTCTCGAGATATACTTTATGCAAATTTTTATAAAAACATTGCTATATTTTTCTTTGTTTTACTGATAACTCCCAAATAACAAAGGAAGGAAACTTATGCACAAACATACATACATATGTATAGTACATCTAAATCTAGCTAATCTAAATGGCAAAAAATGTGATCAAAGTTCAAATGAATAAGGTAATAAAACGACTAATTTTATAAATTGAACTTTACTCGCAACCTAACAAAATGTTTTAAGTGATTTGTATCAAAGTTATATTTACATTTGTAATCTTTCTTCAATTTTCAAGTTTTTGTGCGCCACAAACTCATTGGCTCAATTTTTTAACGGACATTCAATAGGCCTAGGTACGGGAACTATCGGGAAAGGTTTTTGGCTTAAAGATGAAAAGATTTTTTTTTGAATAGCAGAAAATAAAAGGTAATCAAAGTTTTCCCCCATAAAAACTTCATTTGTACATTATATTAATTATAATATTTCTTACAAAAAAAAGTCATCTATTTTTTGGTGCAGTTTTAAGTAAGATAATTATTGATGTTAAATGATATTTAATTACAATTATCAACGTGAGAAAGTATGGTCAGTTGTGCTTTTATTGCTTTTACATTCTTCAATATACTTACTGCATTTGTGGAAAATCACGTTCGCAAGGAAATTTAATAACGCATTGAAAATTTCAATCATTTTTTGCTCGAAAACAAAAAATAACGGCAAGCCGAATTTTTCATACAGGCTATATATTATTCATGATTTTTTTTTTTCAGGTTTGAGAAACAGGGAGAACAGCCCTAAAAATTAATTACAAATTTTCTGTTTTAACGAATTAATTTCAAATAATAATTTTTTTTGCAATAACTTTTTTCTGAAAATTCAATATTTTGTGCATAAAAACCACTCACAACAATTTTTTGTCTTATTAAAAGAAAAAAAGTTATGAGTAAAAAAAAATGTTGCGCCATCTGTCATATATTTTTGTCATTTCTGGTTTGTGCCATGCTGTTTAAAGGCATGCTGTGATTTATTTTTCCAAAATTGTGACGTTGCGTCATCTATTTGAAAATGGGCCTTTCTCCTTTTCTTCTATTTATTTTAGCTAGTTAAAAATCATTGATTTTCAGTTATTTCTGTGAATTTCGTTAGTCTATCAATGAAAAATTAATTCAAAGTATTAAAGGTGAATTTTCTCATGTTGGATAGTTAGTGAAAATATGACTGAAACGAAGTAAAACCGCAAAGTTTACATTCAATAAACTTTATTGGGACGTGCGATTTATCTTCTGTGTCAAATCGCATCAAAAAACAGAATTTGTTATATTGTATTTCTCTGCGATTAACTTTGTAGTGTCAATTTTGTACTCACTACAAACGTATAGGAAAAATCTTTACGATATTGTGCGTCCTAATTCTGTTTAGACATTATGATCTGGTTCAAGTTTCTATCATATAAGAGCTCGCCTATAACTCTGCTTACTCAGTTTTTATCTTCAAAAACTTCTATGCCATCTAGCAGACTACCAGATATAACCAGCAAATAAATGAGTGCAAATATGTTTATGCACATAATTGGGTTTAAAGTTGAAATATACTAAGTCAACTGAAGTTATTGAATATTGAATACTTTAAAAAATATTTTCCTGTATATAAGGAAGCTTTCAGCGTTTTTTTTAAGGTCGCCAGTTAGAGCTTTAACTATCTCCGGGATAAAGCATGTGCCCTATGCCATATTCCCATATGATCACAGACCAAGTTGTGTAATTTTTCCTTATGGCCTTAGATAAATCCACTAAATAGACTAAATTATGATTTTAAAAATAATGTGGTACTTAAACACGTCTGCTGTTTGACAGTTAAGCGAATAATTTTTTTAAATGTTTATTTATGAGCCTAATGAGCAGATATTACTTACTTTCACTTATTCGTATTAAATCGAACACCGTGACGTAACTATATGCACTCAGTTCGAGCATTTTATAAGTAACAATAAATTAAAGATAATTTCATGATTCCTCCTTAATAAATTTAACATCAGTGCATCAAAGAAAGTATTTTTGTTTTAGTGATGAATGGGTCTATAAAAGCCTGTTCGATATGATTAATATATGAGTGGCAGTCATAACACTAATCGTCTTTTACCAGGTTTTGTGGTGTTCGGTGTTGCTTTTGCCGGTAAAATAAAAAAAATTAACAGTCTTAAGATGAACGTATTCTTGATGATGGATATGCTATAGAAAGGTATACCGTAACCACCAAGGATTATTACGTTTTGGGTATACATCCCATACCTTGTTCACCTAAAACCTATTTGGTCTCCCGAAAGAAAAAGTTACAGATTTTAATCTCTTAAGGGTAAATGATATTTTGAATTAGGGCGTTAAGTTGAAAAGAAGGAATTTTCGAATTTTCATCCAATTCCCGACTTCTTCAGAAATTTTTCAATTTCTACCGGGCCTCCAGCTTTGACATGAAATTCCAAGCTTGACAGGATAAAACCGGCTACTTGGTAACCCTGTTTTGAGTAAAATTCTAAATTGGCCAAAACTCATATATCAATATTTTTAATACAGCACAGTATATTAATACAGCAAAAAATATTTGAAAAATTTACAAGATGATTGGTTTCATATATTTTAAAAAATCGTTCACAGCAAAATAGTAATGTAAATCTAACCATAATATTGACAAAAAATTAACTTAAAGCGTTTGTCCGGGAAGCCACAGATAATGTTATATGTATATAAATCAGGGACATGACTATTATAAGTTTTATGTCAAAATATTGGTTTATAATTATTATGAATAAGAAATATTTTATTAGTTGTCAATAACTATTATTTTCAATGGATTTTTTTACGTTGAGTCATAACTATTATGAATAAGAAATATTTTATTAGTTGTCAAAAACTATTATTTTTCAATGGATTTTTTTTACGTTCAGTCATAACTATTATGCATAAGAGATATTTTATTAGTTGTCAATAACTATTAATTTGGAAAAAATATTTTTTTACGTTGTTTTGAAAAAGTGTTCAACAGATTTTCATTTTTGTGAATCTTTTTGCACCAATCGATGGAGAGGTGGTTTTTATGACATCTCCAGTGGTGGTCATCGGTTCGAAAATGTACGCGATTTTGACTCATTTTTGAAGTTTTTTTTGCTTCAATCAATGAAAAGAGGTCTAAAAAGGATATTGGCCATCACTAAAAGTGGTACCGATCCTTAAAAGTGCTCTATTTAGGTCCATTTTCGAATTTTTTTTGCAAAAAATCGATGTTGACAATGGGCTTTGGCCATCACCAGTGTTGGTCCCAACAAAAAAAAGTGGCCGATTTTGGTCCATTTTGAAAAAAAATTTTGTACCAATCGTTGGAAAGAGGTCGAAGTCGAAAAAAAGTACCAGAAAGTGGCCGATTTTGGTCCATTTTCGAAATTTTGTTTGCACCAATCTTTGGAAAGAGGTCGAAGTCGAAAAAAGGGTACCAAAAAGTGCCTGATTTTGGTACATTTTCGAAATTTTGTTTGCACCAATCTTGGGAAAGAGGTCGAAGTCGAAAAAAAAAGGTACCAAAAAGTGCTCGATTTTGGTCCATTTTTGAAATTATGTTTTCACCAATTGTTGGAAAGAGGTCGAAGTCAAAAAAAAGGTACCAAAAAGTGCCAGATTTTGGTCCATTTTTGAAATTTTGATTGCACCAATCGTTGGAAAGAGGTCGAAGTCGAAAATAAAGGTACCAAAAAGTGCCCATTCGGCATATATCGCATCAGAATTAGTATGTAACGTACCAGAAATGTTTCATTTGAAATATTGCAAACGAAACGTTACATAAATCTTTCTTATGCATATCAAATATAATGTATCACATACAATCATTCTGAAGTGTTACTGAAAGGTTCCATACTTAATGCTTACTAAATTTTTCTAATGAAATCTAAATAAAGTAAATATGTTTGTTTTTTCCCTTTAATCTTACAAGATTTCTGTAACATTAACACATTGAGGAAAGCAGGCCCGTGCGCAGGAATCATCCATGGGGGGGGTTTTAACTCAAACATTTCTTATTAGATTATTTTCATAAAAAACGTCAAACTTCGGTTTACTTTTAATATAGACATTTAATTATAATTAAATACATAAATACAGGTGTTTATTATCTTTTCCGAAATTGGCCAAAAAAATTAAGAAAATTTTATTTGTTTTCTTATTTTTAATATTTTTTTTTTAAATTTTTTTTCGATTTTCCTTATTTCCATTAAAAAAATAAATGAGAAAAAAAAAATAAAATTTAATTTTTGATCCAAAAATTTTCAAAGTATTTTATAAGCAAGTAATTACAATATTTTGCTTCACTAACTACACGGCTAGAAATTTTGGAATAAAATGACTACACCAGAATTGTATTAAAATTCAATACTGCCTAGACATTAAAATTCATTTTTAATACAAATTTGAATTTAAATTTAAAAACTCGTTTTTATTAAGATTTAAAAAAAATTTTACGATACGCTGCTTTTGTGCTGCGTTCTTAAAACTTTATATGAGAACTTAAGTTTTTTACCTGTCATCGATCAGAATTGAACATACTTAGGTCGTCGTCCTGCGTCATGCCATTGTTCATATACGCTCATCTTTACCAACTGAGCTACTGTCATTTCCATGAACGACTAAATTTCAATTACTGACTTTTCCGTCAAAATTAAATTTTGAACTTTCATTTTATGTTGTTGTCAATTGATAATTTAAATATACTTTTTTTTTTTATTTCGATACGATACTACGTTGGCTGATGTCGTTAAACTGCTCATGAAACCATTGTACTGAAAGGGAACCAGGTTCGAATCTCAGTGCATACGACATATTTTTTTCTATAATTTAATAAAGAAAGTATTAAAATATAATACAGTATGGTATAAAAATCAAATGTATTACTTGCGATATTAAAATTTAATACAAACTGTCTTACAAAATTTTGTAATCTATTCAAAAGTATTAATTATAATCAAAATTGCATTAAAAATCTTTGTAATACTTCGCTTGTATTAAAATATATTCCAAGATTTCTAACCGTGTAGTCAGTGCATGATTAGCTTAAAAAAATTAAAAAAAAATTTAATTTTGATAACTTTTGGGCCAAACATACAAACATTTTTTTTTTTTTCATTTATTTTTTTAATGGAAATTCATGTAGTGGCATTGACAATTTCAAATTTCAAAACAACAAAGGACTTGAGCTGTTACACAAGAAACATCAAAGCTCTACTCGCGGAGAGGCCACAGTTTTTCTCCTTATGTATAGGCTTAAAAAATAGCGGTCAATTCTTTTCGACACTTCCTTTTGTGTACATAAGGAAAATAAGGAAAAAATTAAATTTTCTTAATTTTTTTGGCCAAATTCCGAAAAATGAAAATTTTGCAGCTCTGGTAGTAAACCTAAGACTATTTTTTTATTATTTTTTTAAATGAGGATATACTCGAATGTGAACGAATTTTCGAAAATCGAGTGTTTTGAAGTATTCTAGAACATGCCATTTGTCTAGTGTTAATGATATGATTCGATATTCAGTTATCATTACGTAAGTAGCTAATTCTGCGAGGTACTTGAAAAAACTCGTCCAAAACTCTTTCCACTTTGATTTCGATATCGTGATGTATATTAAGCGAGGTTGAGCCGTTCAGCCGATCATTGGACATAGTTGATCTGAGGTATGTCTTTAGACGACGTAGCACTGAAAAGGAGCGTTCATTTGTTGCTGTTGTCACAGGCAAAGCTGTCAAAACACGAAGCATTTTTGATGTCTTGCCCCCCAAAGCGTTGACGCCAAAGTTTAACTTCATTTATGTCACGTTAACTATCATGCAAAATTGAATGATATGGTACAAATAGATTTGTGCATGAATTTTCATTGAAGCTGATTTTATTGATGCCGGAGCTATGCTTAAACGCGCATAGAAAAAAAGGTCGTGTTACTTAGCCTTAGCGACGCGCAGTGGTCCCAAATCGTGTGTTTTGGTTCAAAAATAGCTAGAGTGCGCAAATCTTGAGAAAATAAAAAACTCGTGCTCTTATAATTTATTGGCATTTCAGTTCTTTTATTTAAAAAAAAAATTTGTTTTGTCTTTTTAATTTTTCATTCAAATGTCAATAAAAATCTATGTGCGAAAATTCCCAATGGGGGGGGGGGTTTGAACCCCCAAAACCCCCCCCCCCCCCCCCCCCCCCTTGCGCACGGGCCTGGTGGAAAGCTTACTGAAGTGGAAATGAAAAATTTCTGAAATGTAACTGAAACTATAAACGATTGCATGTGAAAGATTTCTGAAAGGTATACGAAACGTCACATGCCCAGTGGGTTATTTCTATGGAGAAAATTGGAGAGGAGATTTTTCAATCTCAATAAAATTGCTTATTCCGCGAAAAAGTCAAGTTCCACTCATTATTTCACTTATGTATATCTCGTCATATGCCTTTTAAAATTATCGTATCTGCAAAAATTGACACAAACCATATACCTGCTAGATTATACACCTTCTGACATGGGCGGTAGGTTTTTAATTGGATACGAATTTTAAGAAAAAACAATTTTTTCAAATGTATCAGCTTTTATCTCCTAAACTGTTTTTTAAACTCGAAAATTTTCTCTACAAGAATTTAATTACCTTTTTTTCAATATTTATTTGAACAAAATCGGTTTATTTATTTATTTATTTTATTGAATGAGATATAGCCTAAAAACGGAAAATACACTAAAAAAAATTAAAAAAAAAACTAACCGTTAGAAAAATCAATCAAAAACTTTTTTGAGCTAAGGGGACCTAATTACATCATAAAAAATTAAGAAATATCATGGAACATTTTTGGTGTCGGCTAGTGTAGTAGGAACACCAGTTTCAAAAATTGTACCATAGCACTTAATAGTAGGCACTGTCACTTAATCAGCCGGGTTTTATCAAGGGGTAGTGCTACGGTCCCCTGTTATGCTTTGTGGAAACGAAATATGAGAACCCTTTTTTTTAAATAATAATACCGTCAATATATGAAGAGCTGAGATGCAAAACACGCCAAGTCCAAAACAATGAAAATGTGAGATATTGTAGGAGGGGACAGAAAAAATATTTGCTTACAAGCCTACATACTCTTAATTGTAAAAAAAAAAATTTTCGCTTCACAAACTTTTGATTGCAATAATTTCTGATAAATTATTTTTAGCAAAGCCCGCCAAGTCCACATTTCTGAAAATCAAAACCTGCCAAGTCCAATTTTTCATTAAAAAAGATTCGGCTTTTATAAATGCAAATAGTTTTATGTTATTTTAACATTGAAATTATATTGTGTAATTAAAATTTCAGTCTACATTTATTCAAATGTTTTGAAATTAATTTAAACTTAGCCATTTTAAAGAAATGATTTCGGAACCTTTTACTATTATTATTTTTCAAAACCCGCCAAGTCCCGAGGTTTCACTTTCAAAACCAGCTAAGTCCACGTTTCAATTTCAAAACCCGCCAAGTCCACAGTTTTTGTTTCAAAACCCGCCAAGTCCAAACGTTTTTTTTTATTATTGTCCTTATAGATAAGGTCATAAAATGTAATAAAAAATCAGGATTTTAGTAACTTTTGACAACTATTACAATGGATCAATCTACTTTTTTACTGCAGTTAAATTTCAGTTTAAAACGGTTTTTTCGATTTTCCAAAAATCGCAAAATATGGACTTGGCGGGTTTTGCATCTCAGCTCTTCATATGTACATATGTATGTGATTACCATGTGTTCAATGTGATTACCAAAAAATATACTTATAACCTTTTGTTTTTTTTTTGTGGTCACCAATACAATTTTGGGCTTTTGGACCCGGATCCCAAATCGTAAAGCTGTCTACCAGCCAATACATCTGTGATACCACGCCCTGCAAAAATCCTGTCAGTAAATTTACTAATAAGTTTTCTGGACTCCAACAGTTTAGCAGTGCAGCCCAACTTTAGAAGAAACTTGAGTTGATTTGTTCAATACGACACCTCTGACATCTACTATCTATATCCAATTACACAAAATAGTTAAGGTATATTTCTATCACTTGTCAACTGTCTTATCTTCGTATCATCACAATTTGTGAAGGTTTGATTAAATTTTAGCGGACACTAAGTCTATAAAAGCTTGAACGGGCTCATAAATCTGCTGTACTCATAAAATGAATCGACTTATGATAGCTACTGTAGTGACGCTGGTACTAGCGTCGGTCGGTGTTTTTGCTGGCGATAGACCAATTTCGGACGCTGTAAGTTACTTTTTGTTAGACAGATTCTAACGTCTCACAATATAAAAAATTTTTTTCATTACATCTAGGGTGAACGTATTCTTGATGATGGATATCCCATGGAAAGGCATACCGTAACCACCAAGGATTATTACGTTTTGCTCATGCATCGCATACCTTATTCACCTAAAACTGGCAATAATGGGCAGCGACCTGTAGTCTTCCTTATGCACGGCATGTTAAGTTCTTCCTCTGATTGGGTCTTAATGGGGCCAAACAAAGCTTTAGCTTATATACTTTCGGATGCGGGCTATGATGTCTGGATGGGAAATGCACGTGGCAATACTTACTCTAAGAAGAATTTGTTTTTGTCATCTTACTTTCAACCTTTCTGGGATTTCAGTTGGCATGAAATTGGCAAAATTGATGTACCTGCTATGATCGACTACGCCCTCAAAATTACTGGACAAAAACAGTTGCAATATGTTGGGCATTCACAGGGCACAACCACTTATTTTGTCATGATGTCCGAAAGTCCTGCATATAATGACAAAATTAAGTCGGCGCATATGTTGGGTCCTGCAGCTTATATGGGCAATATGAAGAGTCCAATGACCAGAGCTTTTGCACCATATTTAGGTACGCCAAATGCTTTCCCCGAATTATTTGGCTCAACAGAATTCATGCCAAGCAATAAATTCAAACAAGATTTGGGCATTGAGATGTGTCAGAGTACATCCCCATATATAGAATTATGTGCCAATGAGATTTTCTTGATTGGTGGATATGATTCAGAACAATTGGATGTTGTAAGTTCAAAGGAGTAATGCTTTAGTTTCGAAAAATAATTATTCCCCTTTTTTCTTCAGGATTTGATCGAACATATTAAGGCCACATCGCCTGCTGGAGCATCCATTAATCAAAACATTCACTTCTGTCAAGAGCACAACTCAAAGAAATTCCGCAAATTTGACTATGGTATCATACGCAATCCTTGGGAGTACAACGGTGCCATGATCGCACCAGACTATAAGCTCGCAAATGCCAAGGCTCCAGTCATGTTGTACTATGGTGAGAATGATTGGATGTGTGATGTTGGTGATGTACGTCAGTTACGAGATGAGCTACCAAATATGAAGCTGGATTACTTAGTACCTTTCAAAAAATGGGCACATTTAGACTTTATCTGGGGCACTGAAGCTAAGAGATACGTTTATGATAAAGTTCTAGAACAAATGCGATTATATGAATAAAAGTATTATCTAGCCGCTGTTGGACTGAAATCATGAAATGAATAAAACTGTTAGCATACCAAAATGTTTCTCCTTGTGTCCTTTTTCTGCTCACACAGAGCTTATAATTTAAGCAAGTGGGTAGACATTTTTACTGCAGTTTGCATTACGTATAACATTTTTGTTCAATTTTTTATGTATTTGAATTTGGCTAAAAATTTACTCAAAATGGAGTTTATCAGAAAATCGTTAAACTTAATACATAATTTTTTTTTTGGAATTAGCGTGTCATTATAACCAAGAAATGAAGTTTCGTTAAGTTCTGACTACTTATGAAGTTTCGTTAAGTTCTGACTTATTGTTCATTGGTTATGTATGAGAACGGATCGTCAAAATCTTCGAAACGGTATTATCTCTGATACTATTTCTGGCTGGAGAATACAATAGTAAACTTTGATGCATTGAAGAGACGTGGTGCACCACCTACAAAAACTGGACATCATCAATGCTCAATATGTTTCAAATGTAAGTATTCCATAACGGAAAACTTTCTGCTTGAGTGCCTGTTGGGTGTATGCCAGGGTTGTCTGCCAAAATCAATTGTTGAATTCAATGAACTTTCTGGAAGACCTCGTTTAAGCCGATGATATATGCCACATCGCCACAAAGTAGTCCGGTAAGGAAAACGCACTGTTGTCAGATCTTCACCGAAAGAAGTATGACATGCGAATATGTTGTTTTAAAACTAACAAATGTTCACCGAAGTCACAAAATTTGATGGCCGAGCACCATCTTCAATGTTGAGTTGTTAAATTAAACAACAGAAACAGAAATGGAAATCATCAACTGAAGTCTGCTGGTTAGCATTGGATTGGAGCCCTAAGGGTAGCAGAAATCGCGAGTTTACTAAATCTTCGTGAAAACAAGAACTACAAGAATAAGGAAAAAGCTGGAGAGAAGTGAAGGCACACGCTACTGATTGTGTGCGTTGCAAGAGTATTCGTGGGGAGATAAAATACTCAATAGTAATAATTTTAGTAGTTTTAGGACAGAGCACGATGACGTCTTTTTGGAAACTCCTTAATCATCCTTCGAAAGTTTTATTTTATTTAGATTTTCAATTTTGAATACAATTTCCTTGGCATAAAAGTTTGCAAGTATACATCTAAATCAAAAATAGATCCGACTACCTAATCTCTTGGGTGTAACACTAGCGACCTCAAAGAGTCAATTATTTGACTCAAAAACTTTCACCTTGGGCAGAAAAATCGGCTTTTTGAGTCATTCTAATGTACAATAGATAGACTACCTTTTCAAATGATCTTTGGTGTTATATTAGTTTTGGTTGAGCAGTTTAATGTACTGAAGCTTCGCATCATTTGGAGTAAAGTATTTTAATTTTTTAAAATTGCATTTTAAATAATATGAGCGGTAATATTAAACAGTGAGGCAGTATAGCAAGTTTTTAAACATAAATACATATTTGTAGTTCATACACAATCTTTCGTTCGCACCAAATATGAAAACAAAAAAATATAAAAAAAAATTATTTAAAACTCAAGAGGTTTCTACTTAAGATATTTCATCGTTCAACGTCATTCTAAAAGTAATTAAAATCAGATAATATTTCATACAATTTAATCAATATTGAGTTATTGCCCGTATCAAGAATTTTATGGCAGCTGAGCTACCGAATAAAATTTAATTGTGACAGGGACTTATCAGTCAACACACTTCTCATTGATAAGCCCTAATGGAATGATAACAAAAAATTTAAATTGATAAGAGTAATAAATATAAACTATATCACTATTTTCATAATAATCGTTTTGTTTGTAAAAAAAACTGAATAGTTCTGCTTTTCATTATGTTTTTTGAATTATATACGAATAATTCCAGATTATATGTATTAATTTTAAAATATTAACGAAAATGTCAATTTATATATTGCATAGTCTTAAATAGAATGTTTTTAGTTCTGGTCTCAAACATTTTCCTCTTCTACGTGTCCTTCAACGATGTATTTATTTATTTCAGCACCATCTATTAACAAACTACCGATGACACGAAAATATCCGGGATTTAGCATTTTTTTAAATTTACTTGAGTCCACTATGTAATCTTTGACAAGATATATATCTTTCATCACCGGGCACTTTTCAGGATCAGGAGCATTAGCATGGTTTTTTAGCGAAGGATATAAGTATATCTTATAGAGCGACTTCATAATATCACAGACTCCTTTCTGGGGCATGGTCATCACCCTCTTGTATTCGCCATCAGATTTGTTAGAATGAAAGAATTCCATGTTCACCTTAATATTAAGAGAAATACTGTGAAATAATTTATTTAATGCATATAAGACAATTTTGCCTAATAATTTCGAGTGAGTTTTTGAGAAGTCAAAGTAGTAACTGGCAAGGTCTCAGCTTATTGACAAACGTTCGTTTAAGTAAATACTGTCAATTTGTACAGACTTTGATAAGACATTTTTGAATTGGCGGAGAGATGACATCTAACTTAAAATTTCACTGAAAAAAATTTATGCAATTTGACGAAAGGAAACGAGGCTGATCCGCTGAATAATATTTCCCAGCAGTAGATAAGTATACAAAGAACCAAATCTGTCGAATAGTTTTTGAGTTAAAGCAGTAATAATTTGAAGGAAGAGAGATTGATAAGATAAATTGTAAAACTTAGATCGACTTAAGTATATAGGTACTAATTGATAAGTAAGTAGTTTAATGATCTATCAAATTAATATGCGAATGCTCCAAATTAACTAAAATATTTTCAAAGGAAATTTTTTCAAAATGTTGCAAAAGATATTACTTATTTTTGTATCGCACTTTTTACCCTTAATTCACTTAACTTTAAATTAATTCTTGTTCCCGTTCTTTTTGTAGTTACATAAGTCTTTCGCTGAGAGCAATTCTTCCATTACTCTCTCAAATAACACTAGTTTACACTAAAAATGTACCATTGCTAAGAGGTTACTTTGCTTATGTACTTTTCCCCGGTGAATTCGAAAATGAAAGATAACATTTTTTTTGATGGAATAATTTTTGAAATATTGTGATATTGCAATTATTACCGATTTGTTGGAGAGCTACAGCAAGATGGGTTCGGAATGGCATTATTTCACTTCATTTTTGTTAATTTTTTAGTGTATTTTTATACCCTACACATAGGGTATATTGAATATACCATATTCACTTTGTCATTCCCTTTGTGGAGCATAGAAGTGGGCGTCGCAGGTAAGTATATAAAAGTATATATATTCTTGATCAGCGTCATCACCTGAATTGATTTAGCTATGTCTGTCTGTCTGTTGAAATCGCGTTTACGGGAAGACCAAGCAAACTTATTCAATGAAATTTTGCACAAAAGTCACACCTTTTTGCCAGCTTCTTGGGATTGAAAATGGGCGAAATCGATTCACGGACACGCCTACCGCCAGTACCCTATGTAGCGATTTTGATGAAACTTCGTGATTTGGTGCATATGTGTACAAATCGAAAAAAGTTTTAAATCTTAAAGAGTCGAAAAGAGTTGAAATGTCAAAATAAGTCGAAAAGTCGAAGAGCGTTGTAAAAGGCTAAAAGGTAAACAACCGAAATAAGGAAAAGTTACAAAAATAGCGTCAAAATGTTGAACACGTCGAAAAAGTTTGTAAATATTGAACAAACTTCAAGAAGTCGAAAAAAGTTGAATTAGTCAAAAAAAACTATGCAAGGTTGAATTGTTCAAAACAAGTTGAGAAAGTGAAAATCAGAGCTGGAAACACATCATTCCGCACCATAAACGAATACTTAAGTTCTACCCAGAAGAAATTTCTCTTGCTGTAACTTTTTGCCACACTTTTCGGTATATCAGTTTTGACTCTCTCGAGTCCTGAAATAGTTATAAAGATTTCCCAATCTTCTTTCATAAGTTCATACCGCGGAAACTTCAGCTCCAAACTCAAAATTTTAGTCAAAAGACTTCGAACTGCAAAATCTCTTCGCCCATTTAGTTAAGATTAGGTTTCTAGAAATACCTAAAAGTGAGAACGTGAACACACCTTTTATTAACCAGTGAAATACACATTTTTATTTAGACTCTTTTGACATACCTTATAATTGTTATCCAAATTAACTGATAGTTGCACTTTACCATTGAAAAAAACGTCAGTGCCTCGCTTCTCATAAGTTAGATTTGAATTAAGAACATCTGACTCAGCAGTAAATACATTATCAAAAATGAATTTATACTTTTGTTTATTACCATCTGCCAATATGCACTGAAGGACATTTGTTAAAAAGATAGAAAAGACCAACAAACGAACGGCAACTGGCATATTTCAAATAAGACTTTTACTTTTGAATAATTTTTTTCCAATTAAAACTTTTGCAAAAAGTTGCAGTGTTTTTATAGGAAATGCAATATCGTGATAAATTTAAATAATGCAAACGAACATGAAACGGAAGTTATTTGATTTCGTATGTTAACACGTTAAAATGTTACTGATAATGTTAATGATAATAAAATAAAAACATTTATGTAGTTTGTATTAAAATTATTATTTTTATTAATATATTTATTTCAAAATGTAACTTTACAAGATAACACATACACACATAGGTAGGTATCTGGCTAATAGATTCAATGAATAATTTACATCAAACAATTTAGATTCGATTTGAATTTTGCTGCTAATAAGCAACTCAATACCCAAATTTAAATTAATATATGTATAAACGCATACACGTATGAACATGTATGTATGTATGCTAACAATATTCCAAAACTCTTCAGTTAATAGTCGTTCAAATGACATTGCCCAGTTTTGAACCAAAGCTGCCTAAAAATGTGTTCTATGTAAACGTATTCCTAGCAATAAGTACATACTCCTAAAGAATTATAAGTTTTATATTTTTAAATGGTTTGCAAGTAGCAACTTGTGTTTTTGTACACATACGATATGTATCTCATTTGAAAGGGATTTTTTAGTACAACTTTTGTTCATATGACATACATAAGATATACACGAGGCCAAAAGTACTGCATTTACAAATATATTAACTAAAGCAGTCATTTAGAGCCCATTTGTGGTCATCTTTGGTCCAAACGATAGGCGATATCCATTTAAAAGTTAAATACATGCTATGTTTTGTTGCTTAAACAATTTTTCCCAGTTATTTAGAATTTTATTATATATATTTATGGGCATGTCCGAATGAGTCTGTCAGACCGAAAACATTTTTTTAGCCAAATTTTGGAAACACGTAACTGTACTCAAACTCTGATTCCTCGAAATTTTTCATATTTTTTGACCTCCCATGCCAAGATTATACAGGTTAAGTCTCTTGAGTATCGATTTGCTTAGAACTGATCAAAATATATAACAAAAATGGTACCAATGGTACACTTCGCTATATACATATATGCAGATTTTTGGAAAAAGCAAACTAGGGAGCGTTCAAGTATTACGTAACGCAATTTGTAAAATGATACGATGCGGTACAGGGGCGGGAGGAGGTGTCGAACAACGGGTGTTTTAAAATTAGGTGTGCATAATAAAACTGTTTCTAGATTAGCTACAGTAATAAATATTATATTTATTATATAAGTAAATAACAGCGCATTACTTTCAAAGATCTTCAAGAATTGCGTTACGTAATACTTGAACGCTCCCCTATGTATTTTTAAGGTTTTTTTAAATGGACCTAAATTTCCACAAAAATGCTTCACTTCGATTTGAAATTTAAAACATATGCAAATATTGAATTTAAAAAAAAAATAAAGACTCGACACTCATGTCGAGTGTCAAAAAATATGAAACAATTCAGAGCATCAGGGTTTGAGTCCAGCAACATGTTCTCAAAATTTGGTAGGAGCGGTTGACTCATATATGGTCTTATGTACATGTACATGTGTACAATAAATAATGTAACACTAATAAGGTACTTCCTATGTTTTACAATAATTATTTTTAGTAGTCATTTTAAGTACAAGTTTTTGCTAAAATTATTTAATAATTAAGTACAACTATAACTATTAGGTAAGCAGATGGCAGCTTGTTCCGCTATTAGACTTAGAGATACTTTTCACTGGTCCGAGGGAGGGACAGGGCAAGCGGTTATCATAAAAAGTTTGAACTTTCTTCCCTGCAAGCCAAACCGCAATTTAAAAAGTTAGCAATTGTTGCAAGATTACCAAAGCGTTGGAGCGTTTTCTAGACAGAGGTCATAGCTATAAAAGAAGTTGCAACTTGGTTGGGGAAAAACGTTTTATCCGAAATCAGATATGTATATTGTACATACATAAGTCAGTATGTACAAATAAAATCTCTAGAGCTAGTCCAGATAGAGAGTTAGATAGATAGAGTCAGTTTTTTGCTGTGGTAATCGGCCGCTGAGTCATTGGCAGACATGCTGAAAGGCTAACAGTTCGCTTTTTTGACTTCTATAGAAGCTGTAGGAGCGTGGGGGAGGATAACAAAAAAAAAAAAACGTTTTTTCCTACTTGCTAAGAGACGACAAAAACACTTGGTTCGTTTTTATTTGAGGGCCTATATGGATTTAGATATGTTAGTATGGGACAACTTCTTAGTTTCATTATGCAATCTGTTTTTCCATTTAAGTTCTCCATTTGAACACCGTGAGTTTATTTGCTAAGCTTTGCCTCTGACCTTGGCTTTTACGGTTCAATAGCTTAGAGCAAGGTAAGAAGGGCTCGGCCATTACAAGTGAATAAATTGTTTTTTACTTTTCTTTTTGATAAATATTTATGTATTATATATGAACATTAGGATGTTTATTTTGAAGATTTTTTTACATATGCCTTAGCATGGGGCTTAATAACAATTGTCACAAAATTTGAGCTTCCTAGCTCAAATCTGTGAACGGTGCGGCCATAGTTTGTCCGGTTTCGTTGAAATTTCACGAAAATACCGACTTACTAAAACGTAGAAAAAGTATGCCTTAGGTGTCAAGATACAGCTTTTTAGGTACATATTTCAGTTGTATGAGAGCTACCACCCTCTGTTGTCAAACAACACCCATATTTTTTGTGACATTTTTCATGTTAATTGTTTGCGCCTTTTACAGTTTTGATCTAGGAAGCTGAAATTTTGGGGGAATTTTCTTCAAGCATAATCCTATAATCTAGGCTTATGGGATCGCAAGCCCCCTTCGTATGTATATTGTTCGCATTTTCAGCCATTATTACATCAAAATATATTTTCTTTCATTTTAATAGAGATCGATGTATAAATTACTATCGAGAAGTAGCCAGATTCTCTCATTTAAATAGATAAATGTGAAACATTTAAATTACGTTTTTCAAGTCAGCACAACTGTTAGTGGCATCTACAATCTATTACGGTAGCTGTTTTCGTAAGTCAACTGTTGCGTCTCTTACATTTTACGTCATAAGACTGCAGTCTTTTCAACAAAATTTCTTGTTTTAAAGAATTTAAAACTACACTGGAGAATCCTAAAGAGATGATCCTACGTCTACGACCAAGGCATATAATTGGTACAAAGTACTCAAAAACGGTATAGTAGTTGATAACTTTGCCTTCTATTGAACTTTTTTCGTCATTAAATTTCTCTTCAAAAATTAAGATTAATTTGCTTTGAGATATCATTATGTTGATATTATTGAGACCCATGGCATCTCTTAGAAATCTGCAAGAAGCAGATTTACCTACCCTGATCGGATATTTCGCTATAATTTTTGGAAGTCGAAAAAAGCTGTTCGTCTAAAACACCCTATAATCTGCTACTTCATGCAAAACACGGTGGTCAAGAAGAACATTGTTATGAAGTGGTCAGGTTGTACTCCTATTTTTTTCCTAAATAATTTTTTATAACAAAGTTTTTTTTTTGTTTTTGTATCATTTTCTATGTTGTTTCCCAAGATGAATCCGAATCTGGTACTCATTTTTTCTATCACGTCTGTTTTTTTTTTTTTTTTTTTGAGAATCATGGTCAAAATATAAATGTGTCAGTTTCAATTCTTTTGGAGTATTTTCGTCATCGGTTCGTGATTTCTCTTCAAAGCTCATTTAAAAGTACACTCAAAAAAAAAAATTGGTGTTCTTGGTACAAGTGGTAAACGGTATTTTCGATACATTTCATCCTACAGAAAGCATATTTTGTGTGTATTTCTTCATAAGAAACCATATAGCAAAACTTTAGGGGATACTGCTAGACTACTTCATAAAAATGTCATTTTTGAGAAACGTGAATTCTAGTTAGCACATACTCATCATGAGTGTATAAGCTCGGAAGAGGCCTATTTTGAATACCTGGCATAAGTCTCACAGGCCTACTTAGATCAATCTCTGGGTTGATTATTTTTTGTTCCCTTGTACCTCTGTAAAAGATTTATATAAATGCAACGCACATATCTCAGAAAGAAATATAAGATGAACTAAACGCTTGATTTGAAGAAATTAACTGCTTATATAAGCAAAATATAGTTCAATAATTCTTTAGATTTGTGGTAACTGAAAAAACTTTTAGCATAATTCGAAATAGCTTTTTTTGAACCGTGTGCGGATAGACTACAAGTATGTATATGCAAAGAGCTTGTGATTCTTATATATCCTCTAGGTACTTTTCATGGGCGCCTGCTTTGAATTCAAGTGGTTGTTTAAAAGCTCACACCACAAAAACCAACACTATATTTTGACTTGTCTTGTACATTTGACCTCTGCCAAGGTCATATTTTTAATATGTTCATATTATACATGAAGACAAGTTAGAATATTTTACTAAAAATATTCATGCTTAAAACAATTCGATACCATAACAATACCTGTAATAACAACATGTAAATATATCATACATTATTTCTCTATTGTTATTTCATAATGACACCATTATTGGAATTTTTATTAACTATTTTAGATTTTTTTTTCGTTTTCAATACAAGTAGGTTTTAATTTCTAGCAATAATTCTTGTTAAAAATATGATCAAGCCTGAGTTAAAATTTAGGTAATACACAATCTTTTTATACTATTCATAATTTTATGACTTTAACACTTTATTGTTGTCTTCACAACTGTTAGTACACTCAGTTACTTATGGACGAATATTGTTTAGTCTGTAATCTAAATAAAGGAAATAAAACAAAAAAAAAAAAACAATAATAATAACATGACAAGCAATTATTTACATTTGAAAACTAAACCCAAAATACTTTATTTGTCTGTTGGTTTTGTCGTCAAGATTTCAAATTACCAAGATTTTAATTACACAAGTTTTGTTCTGAATTATGTGAATTGGTGCACTGATTCCAAAAAAAAAACATAATAAAAGAAATCCACCATGCATAGTTTTCGAAAATACAGTTGAACACAAAGATTCCAAAGTTTGACTAGCAAAGTTGTTCCTTAAATTTTTACAACCCTTGCAATAGTGTTATAAGATCTGTAACAACTTGTGAAAAATTGTGAATTAATTATAATTTTTAATTACATCAATTTGGTGACTAGGCTTTTTAAAAATATTTCAATGCCAGTGATTTTAAATTTTATAATTTCTTTCGATGAGAATTACAAAGAACCAAAGTTATTAGCCGGTTAAGCTAATTAGTTAGGTTAAGCAAATATGAATGGCCCTAGGCCGGATATGGCTCATATTTGAAGGGTTAAATGTTATTATAAAACTTATTCTCACCAAATTTCAGATCAATAAAATTTTCGGATTTCAAATTATAAGCAATTATTCAAAAACATATTTATGATTTAAAGCATATGTTGAAGCATCAATTAAACAAATAAATCAATATTGAATTATAGTGAATGAAAATATAAAGAAAGAATACAATTATATATACATACATAGTTTTAATTGCTAAATTTATTTGTATACCTTGTCCAATGTGTTTCTTAAAACATAAAGGTCGGTTAAGCCAATTTTGAGAATATTTTTTGGACAATTGCTTATAACTTAATAACTAAGTGTTACTCATCTGAAATTTGGTTTGAATAACCTTATTATATGGACATTTTCTCTGTATACGTTGAACCATATCCTACTAGGTGCCACCTGCACATGCTTTATTAACACTATTTTTTATTTAAATAAACATACAGCTTTTGTGTCTTTAAGTCTACATTATTTTGTAGGACCATAAGAATATTTGACCTTTATTATTAACAGAGCTTAAGTTGAGAGAAAGCTTGTGCTCATAACACTTAATGATTAGCTCGTTATCCGCAATTACTGTCCTACCCCAATTCCTTATAAACAAATGAAATCACGCTCTGTAAAGATCTCGAAAACAACTCGATAACTATGTTATTGCCATCAAAAAGTTCCATTTTCATAAATTTTTAGAATGTCATATCAAGCTATAAGAAAATGTTGGCCCAATGATCAGATGCGATGCTCTTGAAATATCGAGCATTCACATAGAAGATGCTTTACTGATCCAAACTCTTTTCCATTTCCGTAACTTTTGCGGAAGTCATTAGGCCTACTCTATTAAAATTAGCATTTTTTAATGCAGAATATGCTTTTTGATCAGATACAACAATGATTTTTTTGGCGTAAGACGACAATGTTTAACCTTATGCAAGACATAACGTTTGGTCAGTCATTAGTTCTCGGACGTTTTCTAAATATTTGGACACTAGTTAAACGTCAAACAACGCTAGTGTTTAGTAATCAGATTTGTGTTAAATCAGTCAATAAGACACTGCACAAAGTTAGGTGCTTGTTTATTAATACGGCCGTAAACAATAAAATAAAGAAAGTTAACTTTTATTAAAAATTACAATTTGTTTGCATTTTCAAAAATTTAAACCAATTTTTAAAGTTTTTTATGGGTTTTTTCCTTTTTTTGTTTGAGACATATAAATAATGTTTTAATAAATCTGTGGTGAAAAGGAAAAACTGCTTAAGTTGATTTAAGCACGAATTGAGTTAAGAACGCCATGATGATCTCCGTATCCAACAGCGCCCCTGAGCGAAATTTTGATCGTATCAGGATGTTATGGAGGGAGCAGCTTTGACTTTTCTTTTTTAAACGTACGACTCATTTGCAATAATAGCTTAAGTGTATTGATGATTTAGGGTATTTGAAACTATGCTAGGGAATAAGAGTTTAAAACAGTATAAGCTGTTTTTTCAAATCAGAAAAAAATAAAAAAAAGTTGGAATACTCAGCAATAGGCAACGTTAAAACAGCTTACATAGACATAAGCGATTTTCGAATACATCCAATTGATTGCAATATTTATTGTTTAGAGAAAAGTTTTTGTTCCAAATCAATTGTTCTTCTTTATTAGTCCTAACGTGAGTTAAGCGGTATTTCCGTATTTTCTCTCGTTTGGATAAAACGTTTAACTCATTAATTTGAGTAATTTTCATATTAAAAAGTGCAATGTTTTCTTCCTGAATTAATAGAGGCTCTATTGAAATCAATAGCTTTTACTGTAGTTCACATAAATTTTAATAATCTAGATTTAAATTTAATTTAAATTAACTTTAAAGCTTAAAAGTGATCTCCCGATAATCGACAAAATCAGACTTATGCATATTTTTTTTTAAACCACAGAAATCCTCACGTATGTTCTACATTTAACTTCCGAATGAAAGTGAAACGAAAACACATGAAACATATGAATTTCACTAGGAAGTGACATGTAGAACATGCTTAAATAAGTATTGCTCGGTTCCATTTTGCAATAGAACATTTAACATAAGACGGTAGTTACGTTGTCTAAATATTACGACGCTTCTTATACGTCAAATGACGCGAGTTAGTGTTTATTAATTATATTTTTGATTAGTCAGTCGTTAAAACGCCCATCAAAGGCAGGCGCTTGCTAGTCGCCGGTTATTAATAAGGTCGTAAATGTTTACATCAAATATTGAATAATTTTTATCAATGCCAAAATTTTCACTAAATATCTTATTAGTTTATACTGGTTAATTGGTTAATTGCATTTATAAACCAACAATTCCATTAAAAGAAAAAATCAAAAAACAACTGGTTCAAATCAAATTATGATCGTTAAGCATAAAAAAAAATCACTGATATATGAAAACTAGTATCAATCCAACAAGAACACAACTTTTGCTAATTTTTGTAAGTTTGATAGCGTAAACTATAAACATTTGAAAGCAATCTGAGCCATCAATTTGTTTGGGTTTAAGTTTTAAAGTGAAAATTGCTCTTTTTCTAACAAATCAATGAAAAATATTAGTTTAACACCACAAGATAAGGTATAGTCTCTACAAAACCTTTTTTGACATTGATATTTTAAAAGCAGTACAGAAATATTTTTCAATTCAGGTAAAATTCGAGCAAAAAATAACTGATGATACCATCTCAAAAAAAAAAAAAATCTATTAAAAATAAAAAACAACAATAATACGCAGTTATTAAAATTAAAAACATTTTTCTATGTCAAAATATCACTGGACGCGTTAGTGACGCCGGCGCCACCAACTAAACTGCGACGATTTAGTCCTATTGAAGCAATATACGCATTTTTTCTAGACGCAAGTTTCTGATTATTACTAACAAAAACTTGCCTCTTAGTTGCATCGCGACGCTGACTCGAAACTTGATCATAATTTAACAAGCGTCATTTTTTCGTATTTGTACTAAAACTAGGCTTTGGCAAAGAATTAATAAATGCCGTATGTGTAGGAGCTGCTGGTGCAACAAAGCCCAAGTCAGGTATTAAAGAAATACTGGGTGCAACCTTGGCAGAACCTAATTGAAACTGTAAATTATTGTTTGCAGGTGCTGCATTTCCACTCATAGCTGATGCTGAAGTAGTTAGTGTGCGATTATAAGGCGGTGCTGTAGAAAAGTCCTGCATTATATGTATCTGCTGTTGTAGCTGTGATTGTTGTTGGCGGGGCTGTTGTTGCTGTTGCAGTTGGAAATGTTGTTGCTGCTGCTGGTGCTGTTGTTGTTGTAGTTGCTGATTATAATATTGTTGGTAGTTGTTGTTGTAATTATTTGCTGAGCTATTGTTGTTTTGCAGTAGCTTTGGCACAACGTTTGCTTGATGCTGACTCTGATAGAAACTTAATGGATTGTTATAGAAATTTGCATTTTGCCATGCAGCACTATTAAATTGAGGCATCATAGATGTTGCCGATCTTAATTGTACAGATGGTGCTGCTGGTGTACCCGAAACAAAATCGGACCATTCTTCGTCGCTTGTGTGATTAGTGGATTTTTCATTTGTGTTTACTTTGTATGATGGTGCTTCAATTTTAGCTGGCTGCTGCCATTGATGATGCTTCTGTTGTTGTAACCGTTGAATTGGCGGCATAATAGAGGAACGATTATTTACAGGATGACTTAAATTATTGTTTTGAATGTTGTTATTATGAATGTTTGCAAAGTTTTGTGTTTTAGAATCCACCGGCACTGAAACAAATTCAGTCCAATCATCATCATCTACGTTGAGCTCTTTCTGTGCAATGCTTGCACTTATCGATAATTGTTGTTGTTTTAGTGTTTGCTGTTTTTGTTGCTGATAGCCATTTATGGCTATGTTGCGTGTTGGTGTGTTTCTTTGAGAATTATGCTGCATAGCGTCAGCTGGGTTCTTCGCGGAACTTACTTTCGGTTGTGGAAATAACTCCTCAATTCTCGCCAGTTCATCTGGGTTTATGTTCGCCGTTGTACCGCCCCATACAATTTTTGGTTTGCTGCTGTTTTCCATTGATATGGCTTGTGGCAGAAGTATAGCAGGGCTGAGAATCATTTCATTGCCTCCGCCAAATGTGGGCGTACTCGTACGACTGTTAGAACAGCTGCTGCTACTTACAATGTCTTTTGTTGTCTTCGGTATAACTGCAGTGTGAAGTATTTGAGGTTGTGACATTGGTAACGGTGGTACCGATTGAAAGTCAGAGAATTCATCGTCGAATTCACTACTAATAGCATTTGCGCTCTCAATAGTCTGTAGCTTTTCTCGATTATCATTTTTATCACTTACTTCCGCTTTAAATGCAGCACTTTCAAGGAAATTATTCATCACCGGTCTATTGCTACTTCCTCCTCCAAGTGATTCTGTTTGGGCTCTATTACTGCTACTTGATTCTAAATTAAAACCAGGATTATAAACAATATCGCGATATTCCTTTTTAATAACAGTCTCGTCAATTATTATTCCCGCTGCAGCGATTTCATAATCAAAATCGATAGGTGTAGTTTTTGTAACTGCAGTTGTTTTTGATATTGCACCTTCACTTTTTGACGGCGTATAGATATGAGTTTCTTTTAAGGGTCCAGAAAAAGTTGATGTTGTTATCACTTCGTCTGTGTTGTGATTATCGGTCTCCTTATTGATACTTTTGTATATATTTGGATCATTTGTTAAGGATTCTACAGTTTTATATTGATTTTCACTTAAATTAATGTTGTTGTCGCCAATTGTGTTGCCGTCGTCGTCGTCGTTGCTGATGCTGACTGTTGATATAATTGACGATAGCGCTGCTGTTGTTGTTGTATTAAGAATTGTTGATGTTGCTGTTGCGGTGTTAGTGTATGCGGCGGCTGTGTGGACTGCAAGTTGACTGTTGTCGTCGTCATCATTCGTAAAGGCTGCAAACGTTTGGTGCTGTTGCTCAATGGTTGCATCAAATTGCCCAGACTGCGTTTGGTGAATCGCTTCAGTTTCTCGCGTGTGTGTACTTTCTTTAGACCCTATTGATAACAAAAAATATAGAAAAAAAATATTTAATTATAAGATTTTAAAAATGGATCAAACATGTTACACCATTATATTGAAAAATTATAATTAAAGTCAAGGGAAATAAATAAAGCAAAGTTTTAAGTAGGCAAAAGAAAATTGAATATATGAAAATTTCATGCATAGCAGCATTTGACAATCTAACTCTTATAAGCAAAATTTTAATATATTGTAAACAAAGATTTATCTAAGCAAATAGAAGTGAAAAGGAAAGTTTAATAAAAAAATGTTTAACCAATTAATAAGACACTTTCGTTTGAGTGTCCTTATTTATTTTTTTTTTGTTTAATTCGAAATGAGAAACAATGAGATTTTTTAACCATAACTATTATTATTTTTTATTTTCCTGAATCTTAATTTGTGTCTCTTATGGGTTTTAAATAGCGAAATTTAAGTCCGCAGCTCATTTCACCCCATCACATTATTTTTTTTTTATTAAAAACAAAATTGTTAAGGATACATATATACATCAAAATTGTGACAACTTTCAGCTTACATTCAAATATGTATATATAAAAATATTAGTAAATTAACGATTTGGTTAAGTTTTTAGGTTCTTTCAAAATAAAATTAACATCCATGCGTAGAACTTCAAAATTTGTGTTAAGCATGAGTCAATATTTTTGCATATGATCTTTATTTACTTTTCTGGAGGCTCTATACTGCTCTCAGAAACACACAAGCGGTATCTCAGTGGAAGTGCGTTTCGAAAAAATTAATATGTTTTGTTAATGTCGTAGTCTTGATATATGATGTACCTCTAAAGTTGAGATAGATAAAATTCTCTTAGAAGATTTTTTTATAGGTTTGAACTAAGATAGAGTAACTTCGGGTATTGTGATAAGGGTATTTTTGTATTTTAAATTACACGTAACTTTTATAGCATAGCTTCTACTTCTTTATGTATTATGGTTTGTTGATGCATTTTGCAGTATATTACGACTTCGGAGCTCTATAGCGTAAGCCAATCTGAAGCTATTTCAATAAAATGGAAAAAAGCCAAGTAACACCTCTCAATGAAATTGGCGGGTAATGTGATATATAGCGTTCGGATAATTTAATATACTATAATGAAAAGTATAACAAGTATAAAACAGTAGGAACTTAAAATACAATAACATTACATCTTTCAATAGAATTTCCATAAAAAAGGAAACTAGATTTAAACTAAATCACTAAGCGAAAAGCAGAACATATTAAAGTCAGGTAGATGATTCACATACACAAATTGCTTGCCGTCTTGAAAGACAATCATTGTGAGCCCAAATTAAATCGAATTGCAGGCATTGAACTCAGGTCCGAATCTGTGTATCCATATGGAAAGATTTATTGCAAAAAGCACAGGTACTGTCTTTGATGGGTGGGGCAAATTGAACTATATCACATTACCCGAATTTCAGTTTTAATATACTCAGGTTATTTTTATTAAAACACATTTCAGAACTCACATTATTTATGACAAAGTACATTCACCCAATAACAAATTGAATTACTTCGGCTATAATATTTCCTTTTTTTTGGGCTTAATCACACATGAAATTCACACAAATAAAATCTCGCCTTGTGGTTAAATCAATTTCACCACACTGAGACCAAAAACTGTGAATTCGAACGCCCAAAACCTTGCAGTACGTATCTTTTTCTATTACTGCTATGTTGACAGAAAAATTTTTGTCGAGAGTGGTTTATTTAAGGGAATATGATGGCATATCACATTACCCGACCATATCACAATACCCGATGTTACTCTACCAGCATATGTAGTTGATTAGACGCGTAACTTTTTAAGCTATCCGATGCCATAAGAATCAAGACTATGTATTTTTTTAACATACCGCTTTCGAGTTTCTGAGGGCAGTATAGCACTTTAAGTGAATATCTTGTATTAAAGTTATTGTTTCACCCAATTTTTATAAGGAAACTTTTCAGCATCATCTGTTTAATTTCAATTGAGGGCTCGGCTCTTTGGTGGATTTGAATCCTTTGGAATAAAAACAATTATAAAATTTTTGTACTTTTTAAAAGTACCTAGCAACTTGCTGGGTCGGTTTAAGTCTTACATTGTGCGATCTAGTAAATACTGATAAAGGTCGTTTTTGCAGACACATATTACCAAAGTTTTCGATTTTTGACCACAAAATAGCAAATAAGGTGTCAAACCAGAAACCATTGATATTTGGAGCTTCTGGTGGACTTACTGATGTGAACAAAATATTGTCCAGCAACGTATTAGAAGTCTTTTTTGCCAATATTTTTCATCATTTAAATTGTCAAAAAAATGAATATGTCATCATTGTTCTTTTTTCTCATATGCTGTTCATGAAGACAACAACTGCGAGTTTTTGCTGTTATTTATAGTCTTTTAGTTCTTTTTATTTTTTGATTCTTTTACTTTTCTGCAACGGCATGGGTTGAAATCTGAGGATCCCATTCACCGGATAGGAGAATTTTTGTCTTTACTTTTTTAATACATTTGCTCATGCTCATTTCTACTTTTTCCATTAATGTCAAGATTATAAAGCTTTTCTTATATTTGATTATGAGAGTTTTTAAATGTCCGCAACTTGACAAAAAGTTTATTATTTTTAGTATATTAGAGCAGAATGAGTTATCTACGATAATGTTTAGACTTAATTTAAATGTTTGTATCCTTTAGCAAAACTTTGCCTAATTTGAATGCCTACACCCTTCAATAAGCGGATTTTTTTTCATTATTGATATGAGGGGCTTTAGGTATCTAGCTTGTCAATTTTATGATGGTTACAATTGCAAAGCCGACCAAGTCCAAAAAGTTCAAATTTTGAGATATTCTCATATATCAAAATCTAGACCATGCATTATCTTTCTACTGTATTTTTAGATTAAAATTTTTTTTTTGATGGAATTGTTACATTTTTTAAATACATTTTGATGCATGAATTTCAAAACCGACCAAGTCCATGAACTTGGATTCAAAACCGGCCAAGTCCATGAACTAGCATTTTTTTTTGCAGATTTTGTTCAATTGAGCTAAAATTTTGTCACAATTGGAAATCATTCAAAAATAGGCTGCAAACCTATATATTATAAACAAATTATTATTTAAACCGTTGTAGAATAACGATCTCAATTTGTATAAAAAGTTAATGAAGTCTTGAACTATTAAGGTTGATAATTGAGTGATCATATGTAATACTTGTTTTGATCATATGTAATATTGTTTTGATCATCGTTAGAAAATGTAATTTAATAATGTTCAAACTTTGAAATTAAATTTTGTATAGCAAAATCCAATCTAAATAAAATTCTCACATTTATGTACGTATTGTTTCAATTTTTGGATGTTTCGAAATAGCTTTTGCTTTAATTATATCAAATATTTATTGAAGTACTAAAAAATGTTATCTTGTTTTTTTATGTCGTTTCTGGTCAAATTCAGCTATACCAGTTTCAAAGTAGCCAAGCTCAAAGGATTGTATTCAAAACCAGTCAAGTCCACCACCTTGAAATCAAAACCGGTCATGTCCACTTTTTTTCAAACAAAATTTGATAATTACTATGTCAAAACCGGTCAAGTCCATTACATTGGTATCATAACCGGCCAAGTTCAAAATTGTTTTCTTAAAAACATACGCAAATAAAACTCGAAAAGTGTGATATGACGTGCTTTGAGTAAGAAATTTTATAAGCTATTATGTGGGAAATACATTTTAATTCATATGGAAATAATTATTCATTTGGAAATGTTTCTAGAAATAACAAAACACAAAAAAAAAGTTTCGTGCGCTGTATGTGTTGTATTTTTAAATAAGCCAGAAATTAAATTTTAACTCTGCAAAACCTCTGTTGAAATTGAAGCCATGACGAAGCTAGTGGTACTAGCAATTAACTGGAACAAAACACAGTACAAGCGATCCAGTGACACATCAACTTCCACCTTCTGCGATGCTACTGTCGATATATATGTTACCAGCCAAACTAGTTAGCTTAAGCCTAAAGATGTGCAATGACATTTTAATGCAAAAGCACTGTAGTTAGTGAAGACTACGACAGCAGCAAAGTAAGAAAACAAAATTTGTCAATTTCATTATATACTTGGCAAGTTGTAAGTGGGGGTAATTGGGCGGCCTTCGGCTGCGGTTTAGTCTGTAATATGTGCAACACTGACTTCGCTATTTACAGTGATTTTGCATTAAAATAAAATGGCATTCTTTTAGGCCTTCAAATTAACTAGTTTGGCCTAGGATAACCTAGTTTGTCCTAAAAACTAGTTTGGCCGGTGACATATGAGGAATTCTTTAAATTTTTTGGTTTTAGACGTGCTCAGTTACCGAAAATTTCAAACTAGGTGTACACATCTGAAGCTTTTTTAATCAATAATTTGGACGTTTATAAGCAAAATGAGCCCTAAGGCGCTACAAAATTTGAGTGGCTTTCAAGTGGTAATCTGCGATGTTTCCTCGCAAAGTTACAGCCATTTGAAAAAGACATGAATTTGATCCCCTACGATCAAGATGAAATAAATTTGTAGCCGGTTGGTTAGTATTGTTTGGTCGTAGGGGATCAAATTCATGTCTTTTTCAAATGACTGTAACTTTGCGAGGAAACATCGCAGATTACCACTTGAAAGCTCATTCTAAAGAGAAAAAACGGTACTAAATGATGTTATTATTATAAATAAGCTAAAAGTAATAGTTAATTAGACATTTATATTTTGTTCAAATGTGGTGAATTTCCTGTCCGCAAATGACCTTATGGTGAAGATCCGAAGAAGGCCAACCTTAAGCAACCGATGTGTAGTTATGTGCTATCGAATCTATTACAGTCAAAAGTCGTCTTTCGAAGGTTAAAAGTAATTCTGAACAAGATATTTTGCCTGTTATCTATACAAACCCGAGTGTCGGACAATGTGCAGAATAGTGGAACAGAACTTTGAGAGAAAAATCTTACGTCATAGATTTCGTCCTTCAATCGAGAAATCTATCAGCTGTGGAGGGATGCGGAAAATCTGTCAACTGTATTGGCTCCGACACATCAAGCAAATAGAAGACAGCGCTCTAGCTAAGATAAGCTTTAGTTTCCAACCACCAGATTAGAAAAGAGAAGGCAGGCCGAACTTGCATTTAAGATGCCATGTTATTATCGACACGAGATTACGAGGGCTACAAAATTGGAAAGAACTAATGCAGGATCGAGGAATATGGAAGGCGATTTAATTTAAGACGTGACCCTGCATGAATGGACAGCCGAAGAAAGTAAAGTAAGAGTTTGTTTACGTGTTTAAAAGGTTAAGCTTATCCAACAATTATTAAAATAATTTTGAAGAATTTCAAACCGTTCTAAAGCGTGGCAGTTTTTCTGTAAACACACAATTTAAAAAAACCATACTGAGGGAGCTCTTTAATAAATAAAACCAATTAAGATACAATTCGACACAAACCAAAAAATCTGAAAAATGTTATATAGATGTTATAGATATAGCAACGAAAAAAAAGTTTAAATATAAATGCAACAATTCAGTATAATTCTTTTTATTTGACTTTCAACTAAAAATCGGACAGTTTAATAAGAAACTGGATTAAGTTTTTTTTACGGTAACTGTTATCATTAAATGAAGTATGCTTGCATTTACTTCCAGGTAATTTTAAAATAATAGATTCCACTATACAAACAAATTTCAGTCAATGCTTAAGGGGACATGACACCTTCAAAAAATTTTTTTTTTAATGTTTTAAAATGCGTATAGTTTTAATAAAAAACAAGATATCATTTTGAAACTTTACACATATATTTTGACACAAAACAATATTTTAAAAAAAAAAATTTTTAATTATTTTATGAGATTTATGAACACTAGAATTTTTTGAAAAAAAAAACAAAAAAAGATACACGGCGGGCGTGATTGCGGCTTACTGAAACATCTGAAAAAAAAAATAAGAGGTTTTAATCAGCATCAAAGCCGCCAGGGAATGAACTACAAGAAAAATGTTGGTCCAAAAATAACGAAATGACGTGATTAGAAAAAGTTAAATTGCGAAATTTTCGGGCCAAAAATCAAAATATACTACCGATCTTTCTGTCCGTAGTTCATTCCCTGCATTGATATGTGCACAGCAACATATTAAAATTTCAGAAAGATAGGTCGAGTAGTTTTTTTTTTATCATGCCCGCCAACTCGAAAAACGCGTTTAAAGTTTTTTAACTAAAGCTTTTCAAGTACTAAAATTCTCGCTATATATTTTGTTTATATTATTAAAAACGTATTTTTCAATATTTTTTTGGTTTCTTGAAAATTTGAAGGTGTCATGTCCCCTTAAGGTTTTGCAGCTAATAAAAAAATGAAGAAACATTACATATGATTAGATAAAATAGTAACCTTAAATCCTTTTTCTGATTATGAATGTGTGATACCAGTAACAGTTTTTGGAACGATATTTAGGGAAGTCTTCTTAAAAAAAAAAAGTTATTTCCAAATATTTCCCAGATTAATTCTTTTGAATACACTTTGTATTTATATATTGACACTGGCAATCGAAGAAAATTAGAAAAATAATAAAAACTCAAATTCGACTAAAATACCATACAATTTTTTCGCAGTAAGCAGATAATATTCAAATCGACATTGAAGAAATTCAGTAAGCCTAAGATTTATTTTCTTATATCACATGTGCTCCTTATGCGAATATCTTGTAACAGTTTCTTGGTTGTTTTCAGGTTCATCATAATAACTTTCAGCTTTTAACTTGAAATTTTACTTAGATCAATTTTTTATAGAAAAATTATGGTAAACGAAACCTGATCAAAATTGTGTATGTAACTGTCATGCATAGCTCGTGTATAGACGATTTATTAAAATGGTCAATAACTTCAGATCGGGAAGCATCAGAATTTAACGTTTAAGATTTGCAGTACTTTTTATTTCTAAGTGATGTAAAAAAACAAAATATCCTATTTAGTACAACAGTTTTTAAACAAAATGTGGTCGTTTCTGATAAAAAAAACTGGCATGTGTCATTAAAAAATTATCATGTAGATTCATCAAAGCTTTTGCAAAGTTAATATTTTCGCCGTTAAATTGATGTATCAATTGGTACAACAACGATATGTAAATTTGCGATGTCTTTTTGGAGCCAATTTTTATGGGATTTCAAAAATTATCCAGTATAATTGAGAATTTTTTTTGTGGCCCAGTAAATAAATTACATTAAAATTCTGAAAAATGTATTTGGCTGAGGAATCAGCTCCCGTTAAATCACATACTTGAGTAAAACTTTACGTGGAAGGCTGATGTTCCCGCGGAATGTATTTATAATAGGAAATTGGAAAGTGCTTAAAATGTAGTTGTATACTTGAACTTTTATTGTACCTAACAGCTTTTCTATGCGTAGTCATAACTATCTTGACCTTCATGTGTAATGCTTTATCAATTTGAAGATAGACATAAAAAACCATTGAAAAATTGTGAAAGGACAAATCAGCAATTTGTAGGAAAACATCCAAATTAAGAAAGTATATTTTCTAAAATCGTAAAATTATGGAAAAATTCTGTTAATACCTAAAAGTGGACATCAATAATAAAAATTTTAAGTTCAAAACCTAGATTATAAAAATCTTTAGTTAAAATATTAATGTTTTTGATCGTGCTGATGAAATAGGAATTGATCGATATTTCAACTACAAATAAAGTTTATTTAAAAAAACATAACAAATTCAAATACAAAGGATATACTACATGGCTACGAAAACAACTACAAAATTAAAAGATTTTTACGAAACACCAGTTACGATTAAACAACATAACTTACTACAATCCAAATATTGGTATTTGTTGATTGTAACATGATTGGTTCCAAATGGGTTTGCAAAAACAGCATTAAAATTAGTAGTAGTTGGAGTTGGATTAGTATGAATGGTTGTTGTTATTGTTGTCAAATAATTATTGTTGTCATTGTTGTTTTTGTGATTATTATTAATTACAAGTAAATCAACATTGTTAGATGTTTTTGTTGTTGTAGAATTAGTTTTTATGTGGTTAAAGGCAAAAGTTTTGTTTTTTGTACAAGTATAGTTTTGATCATTCGCATTAATTTGTTCATTAGTATAATTGCAAGTGAAATCGTCATGAGAAAATTGCATAAAGTTGAATTTATTTGTGGTGGTGTTTAAAACATTAACATTATTAGTAGAGTTGGTGAAACAATTGGTGAATTTTTGATAATTATTTGAGGTGTTAGTTGCAATAAAAGGTGAACATGTAACAAAAGAATCGGTGGTACAAGTGTGTGTACAAAGATCATCACCATCAAATGAATCGATGAGTTTTTTACAAGTAGGTTGTGATGAAGACGATGACAATAACGACGACATAGCGACATCCACAGCAATGTTGTTTTCAGTTGGTGATACAATTACAGTTTTAATCGTTGAAGTTGTTGTAGAAATTGTTGTTAATGATGATGATGTTGTTGTTGTCGCCAAAGAAGACATCAATGTTGTACATGGATAGGAGGAGGAACAACAGGAGGAGGAATCAAGATTTATTTTATCAAGATTAGCCACCACCACTAGTTGGTCTAGGTCCAATAGTAAAGTGTTTACTTGTGATGCTAGACACAATTCATCATCAGATATCAGATCAAATGAGAGAAGTATTTTTTGTTAAAGAAAAATATAGACAAAAACAACAATAATGAAATTATCAAACGCAAAGGTAAACTCAAACGCAAAAGAATAATAATTAAAAAAAATAACTTGGATTTCGATACGAGTAAATAAAAACAAAAATATGACAGTTAATTTTTTCCAGCAATATGTACATACATAGAAGGGAATCATAGAACATAGAAGAGAAGTAGCAACGAAATTTTCAATATCAAAACCTAAATTTTTTTATAAATAATAAAGCTAAAAACTTCGCGATCTCCAGAATTCTTTTACTACAACAGTTATCAAAATGTTAACATATACTTTAAATGTTTAGTTTTCTTAAATGTATTTCAAAATCGCACTCTTATCGTGTAAAGTCAGGAAAAAATATTAAATGTGTTAAAACATTTTAGAAACTAGAAAATGCAGACGTACAAAAAAGTTTTAGTTCATTTAAATCGAATACTTTTTTGGGGAGGCAATTGTTCAAAAGAATTGACAAAAAAGATCTACCCAAATTTAAAGTTGTTTAAATGAATTTTTTTATGTCATCTTATACGCTTTAAAAAAAATTTAAGCTCCTGAACCTTAAGACCTTTTTTTGCTACTCGATTAAGTGAAATAAGTTCAAGTAAAATATGACAATTTTGAAAATGATGCCCTAAATCGAGGTTTTATTCATAATACCCAAAACAAATTTTATTTTGCTTGTCTTATTATACCCTTTTCAATAAAAATGGTTGACCAGGCCTAGAGATATTAAACATTGAATTCGGCTGTTTTCGCAAAAATAGCGTTTTTTTCGACCTTTGACCAAACGGTACTCAGGACCCCGAATACCTAGGGAGCTGAAATTTGAGCTGTTAGACAACCTTTCAAGGTTCTTTGATGTGGGTAAATTTCAGTACAATCATTTGTTTTTAAATTTCAGACGTATGTTATAACGGGTGTTTTTTTTAGAGGTATAGAGCTTCGAATTGAAATAAAACACAAGAAAATCGTTTTAATGTCCATCAATTTGGCTTTATTGGAAGGATAATTTTATGCCATTAATGTTTAAATATGATTTCGGGCATGTGGCCGCCGCGGCTGGCTCGAATAAAGCCAATTTTACAGGTCCAATTTTGACCCACTTTTTCGAGCATATGGGGCCGTATGTCGGCAATAACGCCACGAATGTTGGCTTCCAAGTCCCCTAACGTTTCTGGTTTGTTGGCGTAGACGAGCGACTTCACATATCCCCAAAGAAAATAATCCAATGGTGTCAAATCACACGATCTTGGTGGCCAATTGACAGGTCCATTCCGCGAAATTATGCGCTCATCGAATGTTTCCTTCAATAAATTGATTGTGACGTGCGCTGTGTGGCATGTAGCGCCGTCTTGTTGGAACCACAACTCATCCACATTCATGCCATCCAATACGGGAACAAAATAGTCGGTTATCATGGCTCTATACCGGTCTCCATTAACGGTAACTGACTCTCCAGCATTATTTCGGAAGAAGTATGGCCCAATGACTCCACCAGCCCATAGAGCACACCAAACAGTCAGTTTTTGTGGATGTAATGGCGTCTCAAGGGTCTCATGTGGATTCTCTTCACTCCAAATGCGGCAATTTTGCTTGTTGACGTAGCCATTCAACCAAAAATGAGCCTCATCACTGAACAAAACTTTGCGATGAAAATCAGCATCGAGATCAATCTCATTTTCGGCCCATACACCAAAATCACGACGCATTGCATGGTCTCGCGGCTTTAATTCTTGCACAAGCTGGATCTTGTAAGGTCGCAAGCCAAGATCTTTGCGCAAAATCTTCCATAAAGTTGATGGACAAAGCTCCAATTGCTGTGCACGGTGGCGAATCGATTCATTCGGGTCCTCTTCAACATTTTGCTCTACAGCGGCAATTGTTTCTTCGGTGCGCACTGTTCGACGTCTCTGCGGATGCGTATTATCACATAAAGTAAACGTAGTGCGAAAACGACCCATGGTTAACCGAATTAATTGCTCTGATGGACGATTATGTCGACCATAAAATGGACGGAGCTTGCGGTAAACTTCGCGAACTGAACCATTATTTTCGAAATAAATTTGCACGATTTGCAAGCGTTGTTCTTTTGTCAACCTGTTCATGATGAAATGGCAAACCAAACTGAACATAAATGACATTAGAGTTGCCAGATTTGACCATAAAATGCCAGTTTTATCTCTATTCGAAAAACAAACCTCTAAAAAAAAACACCCTTTACATACATATTAGGGTGTTTTTTTCATACTTTTGGAGAGGGATTTTAATTATTTTTTCCTGTATTATAGCTTGAAGAATAAAAATAATTGTCCCAAAAATTGAGCTTCCTAGCTCAGACCTGAAAACGGCGCGGACAGAGTTTATGTCCAATTTCGTTGAAATTTAACGAAAAAACCGACTTACTAAAACGTAGAAAAAGTCTGCCTTAGGTGCCAAGATATAGCGTTTCGGTTTTTTTAGTTGAATGGGAGTCGCCACCCACTGTTGTAAAACCACGCCCACATTTTTCGTGTGACTAAAAAGGCGGAAAAAGTACACCCGAAGGAGGTATTTTTATTTTTTATTTTTTTTAAAAAATGGAATCGGGTTTGGAGAAAATTCTCCCAAAATTTCAGCTTCCTTGATCAAACCTGCGAAAGGCGCATCCACTTTGTTTCCTAGTACAATTCATATGAAAAACGAAAAATCAAAACAACGAAAAACAGAAAATTTACTAAAACGCAAAAAAAAATCGAGCTTAGAATAGTGATTCGTCTATAATTTTTTACAAAGGTTATTAAATTATCATTCAAGTCGTTTATCACATAGTTTATCTTCTTTGCAAATGGCTTCGAATTAGAAGCCAAGTAGTTGCGCAATTAAAATTGGTTTGCTCTTAATGCTTCAGCGTATGTTGTCATAACCGTTATTTAGCTTAAGTTACTGATTGGCGAGTGTTGTCTTTTCAAGCTGGTCTAAACATATGTTAGGAAGTCATGTAATTTACAAGTGCTGATCTAGCGAAATGACAAAGCCAATTTTTTTCGGTAATTTCTTCTCAAAAAAATTTTATAGGTTCATTAATAAACGGAAGCAAATCATCAAATCAAACTAAAAAGAGCAATTGAAAAACTTTATTTTCATTTGTGTGCTTGCATTTTTGGTGCCGATTATGCTCACATAAAGTTTTTATTACATTTTAAAAATAATAAGCATTGAAGGTACACCACATGAAAAAGCCAGTTAGTTTTCTAGCATAAAAATATATTAAAAAAAATTTACAAAAAATTTCACCAATGCGTTAATCAAAAACATACCGAATTGAAAGTTTTGTTTACTTGTAGTATTACCAAAATTAAAGCTTTTTTTATTTAATTAAAACTCAAGTGTGTGTCTCATTAAAACACAAACATTAGTATGAAATCAGTTCACTTTTGAGCTAGTAATAGAAAAAGCTTTTTAACTGGAAATCTTTCAGTAGGCTGATGGTTGGATACAAATGAAAGCTCCATGCATTTCATCGCTTTCATCGTAAGCAAAATAAATATAAGAACTTAAATTAAATTTTTTAGAATAAACTTTAAAATAATATTAATGTTTAAAATAAATACATACATAATCATATTTAATGATGGAATTGTGTTTTATGGTATAATTTTGATGCTTCAGTGAGTTTTGTTTAATTTAAAAAGCACAAAACAATTTTTATTAATACAGCGGACAATTTGTAAATATTAAGAAGTTATATTATGGACAAAAAAAAAAAAAATAACGCACCACAGTTTCAAAACTTCAAAATTGAGGCGGCAAAATATAGTTTTTGTATTAAGGGAAAAAGAAAGCGCTAAGCATTTATCAATAAATTGTTTGAACACAAAGAAAGGCACACAAAATAAACGTTAAACCGATACAACATTTTAACTTTAAACATAAACAAAACTGAGCCCAACCCTTGTCCCTGTAAATAGCGTTTTTAAATTTGTTTTGTTCTTATTGAAAATTAAGCATTTTATGTTTAATTTGATCAAACATTTTAAAAAGTGGTGTAATAAGTTCGTAAAAGAATTTAACAAAATTTCTTACCATCAAGAGGATTTACAAGACCAGAACTATTCCAATCAAACTCCACAGCTGGAACATCAGTTTTTACAGAACTTGCTGATCTTTCGTTAAGAGGATTGGAATGCGATGACTCAGCGGTTGTTATACTATGACTCACTTGCTGAGGTTTCATTGGTTCCAGTGGATTAAAGCTTAAATTTGCAGCAAAGCGAGGCATCGAACTATTCCATTTTTCGCCGTAAAGCTTAAAATGTAAAATGTTTGATTCATCAATTTTTTTTTTTAATATTTTCTGTATTTATATAAAATCATATGGTTTGGGTACAAGTTACAATATTTCAAAATTTTTTATTTCTAAGTTTTAACATTGTAAAATGTATAATTTAAAGTTAAGGTTGAATTTTGGATTTGAAGTCTTCACAGTATTGAAATTACTGTTACAAATGTCCTCAAAAAAATGTTTTGTTAACTAGCCATGGTTAAGAAACGTGAAAAAAATTATACGAGTAAATTATGTATTCAGGGTGAACCAATAAATGAAAACTAAAAAATTTTCCGATTTCTTATTTATAATTCTATTCACTGATTAGTCACTATAATAAATTTTTTAATTCGGCTATATTTTAACCCTTAGCGGCACCACTTCATTTTTATAACAATCCGGCACATTGGCGTCTTTCACGACCCCACGTTAAAAAAGAGAATTTTCAATTCCAAGCTGCATAACTGTGAGTGAGTGTTGAGATGACTCTACTTTATGAAATTTAATGATTATTAGGGATATTTTTCAAAATTTGTTTGTGCTATATGAGGCTAAACTTTGGGCATTTATTAGTTGAAATAATGATTTCAAAATTTTCGTGGGATCGTTCACGATCCCATGGTATCGCTAAGGGTTAAAAAGCTTTTATGATAAACTGGAACCATCAATACTGTACAACAAATGTTAGTAATACTCACAATATTTCTCGAATCAATGCCGAGTGACTTTATCAGAGAATGTCGCACCTCTGAGTTTATCCATTGGTAACTTAAAGCCTTTGCCGTATCAATTGAATCAAATTTTAATATGGTTTGATCATTTTTAGCACCTGATTTCAAATCATTTGAATTTTCGTCAATGTTGGCTTCGCATGCTACACCTGGAAACATCATTCCCAAAATCGTTTTAAGTCTATCGTTCAAATTGCTTATGCAAACCGGTTCTTGACTGATATCAGCAGACGGGACAGTAACAGACACTTTCAACGGCTCTGATGCAGCTTGCGAAATCGGATGTGAAAATTGTGCTTCCTCGAAATCTCCAAACTCATCATCATCTTCACTTTCAATTTTTTTCTCTATAGCAGCAATACTAGAATTGACTATACTTTCAGTGATTGTATTTTCTTTTTTAGCTTCTTCTATTGTCCCCATGGGCGCTGCGCTAAAGTCTTGAAAGTCATCAAATTCATCTTCATCATCAACCACATTAACATTGTGGGGAACATCTTCAACTTTAGATATAGTATGTAAAATCTCTTCATTTTTCGCCTCGGCATTTAATTGACTAAAATCGGCTTTAAATACAAATTCAGGTTTTGAAAGCTGTGATCCTTTTGTATCCAACTGAACGCATTCGTCAATTTGTGACGGCGTTGGCAATGGTGTACTTTGAAAATCAGCAAATTCTGTGAAATCATCAAACTCATCTTCTTTGGCGGATTCTCGTTCACTATTTTCAATTTTTTCGTGGCAATTTGCCACTTCTTGTGATGCTAAACCAACTGGTGTTACAATTTCTACAGTTGATGTTTCTTTGAATTCAGTAACTGTATAAATGGCAAAAAAGTCTTCTGAGGTTTCATTAGCCTCAATATTTTTTCTTTTCTTAGGTGAATAGCACTCATCGTCACTACTATCGTCTTCTAAATCTTCTAATTTTACGGTACACGGTAGTATGTTTGAAGTTTCATACTCATAAGGAAGAGTCGAAAAGTTATTTGGCTGCCTTAAATCTTTGGTTGTATTGCCCTTTCCTTGATTAGTTATTTCGTCAACCTTCGCATCTTCTTCTGCTAGCGATGAGCAAGCACTTAGTTTTTCCGATGCTAAGCTCAATGTATCTAACTTTAAAGACGGTATACTAACATTGTCTTCATCTTTTGTGTTAAAATCGATTGATTTTTCATCATTATTATCGAAACCAGTGCCACCTGGATCACTGCAAGTGTTTTTGTATTTTTCTTCTTCATCAGCATCATCTTTGTTATCGGTAATTGTTTCATCCAAATCGAGTGGAGGTGGTGTACTTGACTCAAGAATAGCCAAATTAAATGCTTCAACAGGTGAAACACTTGCAACAAAGTTTTTATTATCATGTACTACTTGCATGTCATCAAACCCACTTGTAGTTGTTGATGAACATAATTCCAAATGAACAGGGGTATGTGGTAAAGATGAAACTAAATGTATAAAGAAAAGTTAGTTTATTAAATATTTAGGCGTTTAAGTTCATAAATTGATTCAAAACGTAATTTTGAGAACCAGCGACCTCGCTATGTTAAGTGTTAGAAACCCATACGGAAATCCGTTTAAATACAAAAAAAAAATTAGGAGAATGGAGTAACAAGCCGTAGTTGCCGGTGTTCTACCAACAACACCAATTCCTTTAGGGTAGATCTGGCGTCAAAAATTAAGTACTTTTTCATAAATATCCACATTAAATAGTTTTCGCATGATGTTTTTTAACAATATTTTTACAATGGCTTGATACGCATTTTTCATTATTTCTTTTTGTAAAATTACATTTTGGCAACTTACGTAAATTTGGTGTTTAGAGCTCATATACATATATAGCAAATTCATATTTTCATAAAAAAAAAACACTATCTAAAATCATAAATCAAATACAGCGTAGATTCTCACCTACAATTTTTGTCTGACATATATATAAGCATTCGTTTAATACATTTATGAAGTGAGACATCTCAGCAGATTTTGTTCATCGATAGTAATCTAAGCTTTCATCGATCTCATAGACTTTCTATCGACTCCAGAATACATGATTTTTAACACGGCGATGTCATAGCAAAAGTAGTGTATGATTCTTTGCATTACCGAGTATGTAAACTTTTAATCAATACAAAAAAAATTTTAAAAAAATGTCTCGAGTATCGAACCACGCACTTAGTTATGAGCTCACAACTCAAACCATTTGCTCACGCTTGTCAGTTGTTTTACAGATATCTATTTTACACTATGTTATTCATTATTGTGATTTTGAAAATTTGTTTATGCATTACGCTTCGCTTACCTCATCATGCATGTTTTCTCCATCTAATTATAATACATGAAATCAGTGATTACAAATCGTAAAAATGGTAATGCATGGTCCCAAAAACTGCTGGGATAAGAATCTCGGTTTTTCTTTAAGTATGTTTTTCAGCATATCAAATTCTATAAATTCCCATGGTCAAATCGTGCCCTTTTGATATACATATGTGCATATGTATTTATTATAATTTTTATTCTTCAAAACTTTGAAAGCAAATTGACGCAATTTGGTTAAAGTTATTTTATTGTGTAGAATTTTATGAGGATTATTAGCCGTGTTTTATTCGATTTGGTTAAACCTAAAAGTGAATAAAACGCATAATTTTAACCTTTTATAATTCTGCATTTGACCAATAGGTGGCATGACAGTGTTTGACAGAATTTCTATTTTAAAATCAGAGCCGGCTTTATGGTCGTATGGTCGAACGGGGCCTAGCACGGTAAGGGGCCTCACGTATCAGTACATACTTTTTTTTCAAATTATTGTTGTCAAATGATTTCAAACTGTTTTTATAGTGTCTCAGACACTAATACCAAAGTTTTATTATTGTTTTCTGTTGTTTCATCACAGTTTTTATTTTTATTATGTGTTTCTATTTTAATATTTGGGCCTAGCACTGACTGGGTGCCCAAGGCCTCGCGTGACCTAAGAACGCTCCTTCAAAATTCCAACAAAGTTGCCATATATTTTGGATTATTTTAGGTTTGTGTCTACAGCTAATGATGTGAGCTTCAAACTTTAGCAAAGACAGATAAAGTTGAATCAATTGAACTAGAAAATGAGCTGGTTCACACGAATGAAACACGGATATTATCTTTTTTGTCACTTTTTCATTAAAAAATGATTTGGGATAAGAATTGAGGAATCAGAACTTTGGGTTCAAAAACTATATTTCTTTTCGCTATAGTTGATTTAAAATTTTTATCGAATGTACTATTAAATTATATGCAGTATTTTTTTTTTTTGCATATCAAAAACTTGAACTATTTTTTATAATACAAATTGTTTGCTTTATATCATACCATCTGCATTTTTGCTTTCGTCATTTGACTGAGAAATAACAGCAAAGTCACCAAAGTCATCATCATCTTCCTCGTCTAGCGCTAAAGCTGGTGATAATGCAGAGTCATCATCATCCTCATCACCGAAATCAATTGGAGGCGGTGTACTGCAGAAAAGGGGCGGTATAGAGGGAATGTTAGCCATTTCAACGGCGTGTCAATTTATATTTCTGTAAACAATAGAAACGCATTAAACAAACAAAATAACAAAGGGTATAGAATGCATACGTTACTTTGTGCACAAGCGATTTAAAACAATTTTCACAGAGGCGTCAAAATTTTATCGTTGAGTTTGCAACTTCTGACGTGTCATCGAAAGCGTTTTAAATGCAGAAAGTAGAAGCGACCCGCGCAAATTTTATAGTTAAACCGCTATAGCGCAGATTGAGATTTCATAAACAAAGAAATTGTAGGTGTAACAAAGATGGTTTTTTCTGTTGATAAAAAAATAAAGCAATATAGATTAGAGTTGTTAGTTATTTATTATTTGTTGAAAAAGTAAATAATTAACAATCAAACATTTAAATTATTTACTGTAATATACTAAAAGGCGTTGTAAAATATTAACAAGAAAATGTAATAAGCTCTTTTTAAGAGTCAAGTATTCAGTTGTTAAAGGAGAGAAGAATATGTATGTACATATGTATAACAAACTGCATACAAAAAACATCAGTACTTTTTAACGATACAAAACTATAAAATAAAAAATTATAACAGAATGTATGTGTGTACAAGTTCATATAAATAATTTTATTGCAAAAGCAATTAGGGCTTTTTTGAACTTTTTCCTAAAATTTACATGATTATTTATTGATATGTAGCAGAGATGTGCAATGAGTGGCTCGTTATTATGTATTTACCATTTAGTCCAAGAGCCGGCTGTAGAAAAGTCGAGTGTATAAGATTACAGGATGAGATGTATGCCAAATGATAGAGCTCAATGAGCCTAAATAAAATATCTAGGGTTCCCTTGCCAAAGTGTGTCCCGATGGTCGAAAATGCCCGAATTTTAGCCAATTTTGTTTCTATAATTAAAACTGTAGTACATAACAGCTGGAAATGTATGCCAAATGATAGCACTCGAAGAGGCCTATATATAATAGATGGGATTGCATTGTTGAATCCTGTCCCAAACATGAGTTTTCACCGGTTTTTTGGGTCAATTTTTATTAAGGAAGATAACAGCTTGAAATTTGTGCCAAATGATAGATATCGAAGAACCTAAATAGAATATATAGGGTAATACACTCGACTTTTCTACAGCCGGCTCTCCGCCTAATTCGTACATTCATTGCCATTGCGTGCTTTTATTCGACAACATATGAAATTAGTGCTGCAGTGCATTGCCTTTTAATTTCATTGCCATTGCTTGCCTTTGCTTTCTTTGAACATACTCGAAAGACAAGTACTATTCACTCAAAGTCCATTCATTCGTTTCTATTTTTATGCAACGAATGCTATGGCTATGCAACGAATGCTATGGTTATGCAACGAATGTTATTGCGCAGCCTCGAATACCTCATACGATATGAGCTCATGCTATTGTAGTGTAGTACTTTGCTTGCCATTTTTTGTTATTGTTGAGTTTCTTCTAAAACACGAAATAATTTCTTATTTTAAAGCATGGAAAATACACAAATCAAGGAAAATATAATAAAATAAGTTAATGCTGCGTAATGACATTCGTTACATAGCCGTAGCATTCGTTGCATAGCCATAGAATTCGTTGCATTAAAATAGAAACGAATGATTGAGCTTTGAGTGAATAGTGATTGTCTTTTGTAGCGTGTTCGTTGCCTTCAAAGAAAACAAAGTCATGCTTTGAACACAATTAGAGCGGTGGCGGTAAAGCGGCGACGAATATACGCTGTCAAAAATTATAACATACTTGATCATGTGAAATTGAACAGAATTGCGGCGTACGACTGGTGAGCTGCCGACGATTCGCCGTCGATTTAGAATTAATTCTATTTTTTCGTCGGATCAGTGTTGCATTTCTTTGTCATTCTCTTTGCCAGTACGATTTTCTCAGTAAAATTTATTGTTTACAAATTTTGTTTTTCTCACTCTCTTTTCCTTATAGGATTCTCTCACAAGAAATCAGACGTGAAAAGCAGTCGCCGCCGCAATTGTGTTTGTTCAAACGATTTTTCATCGCGTTTTTTTTTGACAGCGTTTATTCGTCGCCGCTTTACCGCCACCGCTCTAATTGTGTTCAAAGCATCAAGCAACGGCAATGCGATAAAAAAGTAGTGCACGTCAGCATTCGCATTCGCTTTGAGTGAGCAGTGTTGTCATTCGTTTCACACGTTTGATGCAAAGTGTTGATTCACAATTTGTTTTTTGTGAGTGTCTCACAACTGCGTATGAAAGCATTCATGCACGTCTCTGATATGTAGTACATATTATGTACATACAGCCGAGGACAACTAATTAGAAACAGTTCGTCCTCTTGGCTTTTACTACACTTATAAGAAATTTTGTTCATGCAACGGTTGCATTTGTTGTTGTTGTTATTATGCATGTGCCCTTATGCGGTTTATGTGTTTGTTGTTGGTTTTATTGAAAAAGTGACCTTTGGCTGATGTGAAAATTAAAAGTGCATAATTTGTCTGGCCATCAAATTTTTGACCTTGAATTAACTTTACTGGTAAGTTATTAATCAGACAAAGACCTCAGTTGTGGAGAAGCTAATTTACTGGGTTTCAAATACTCTTGAAATGGGAAAATCACGAAATTGTGACCCAGCAACCCGAACACCTCAAAGTGTCATACCGAGCAATTGTCACCCATTTTGGTTGCTCAGTTAGGAAAGTATATGGTGCTATTAAGCACTTCAACACTTTCAAAACGATACAAAACGTGGCAAAAAAAAAACGGATCCGAAAAAAACGGATGCAAAGTTTCTCGATTGGCTAAATTAGACCCCAAAATAACCCCTAGGAAGATTTAACGTTAAATGTTGGATCTCAGTTTCATCCTATGATATTCACTCGTACTGTACGGAGACGTTTGGTAGAATCTGGGCTTCACGCAAGAAGCCTCTAGTGACAAAAAAAAGAGAAAAAAAGAAGGATTGAGATTGCAAGGTCTCACATGGATTGGACTACTAATCAGTGGAAGCACAAAGTGTAAAGTGATGAAACAAAAGTTAGCCGCATAGGCCCAGATGGGTATCGGTACATACGAAGTCTCAAATGTGCGGCCTTGAATCCAAAATTTATCCAGCCGGCGGTCAAACATGGAGGCGGATCAATCAAAGCTCAATCTTTCTTTTTCTCTGTTTTTTTGTCACTAGAGGCTTCTTGCGTGAAGCTCCTTCGTGAAGCCCAGATTCCACCAAACGTCTCCGTACAGTACGAAAGCCAAAGGTCACTTTTTCAATAAAACCAACAACAAACACATAAACCGCAAAAGGGCACATGTATAATAACAACAACAACAAATGCAACCGTTGCATGAATTTTTTTTTTAAATGTAGTAAAAGCTAAGAGGACGAACTGTTTCTAATTAGTGGTCCACGGCTGTATATAAAATCCTCCTCAATGAGAATTCCGAATTTTTATATTTAGTCCGATGAAGCTATTTTATATAAAAATGTATAGCACTTGCAACTTCGTTCGGATCGCTAGAAAAAAGGACAACGAAGCGCTCGTCAAGAAATGTGTGATATCAAAGAGATTACAAAAGCAATTGCATTAAAATGTAGAAGTTTTGTTCTGTTTACTGCTGTGATTCTTAACTGATCAACGCAAGAAATAGAATATAGTAGGCTTGCAGACTACTAAGCATCGGCTAACAAAGCTTACTGATGATATGATGTAGCGGTCATTGAAACTAGTATAAGCAGCTCGTTGCCCATTTTAATGCATTTTGCGCTTGTAATTTTTTTGTTGTTTTTTGCTCTAAGAGTACTGAACAAGAAGCTCTGTACAAAAATATTATTATGAAATTTTTTTCCAAAAACACAAATAGAAAAAGTATAGGAGAATTATAATTTTCTACTTAAAGTGAACCAGCTGAATTTTAATATTCTTTAATTATTTATATTATGTACATATTGGTCTTTCAAAAAAATTGCCCTTTCTAAATTATTGTAAGTATAAGTATATTGCATATATAAGAAAGTTTTAAAGGATATAATATTAAGTGACCTCATTAGATATAAAAAAATATAAAGCTTTTAAAAAGAGTCTGGCCACATGCCCGGTATGATTCAAAATAACATGGAGAACTTGCTCAACAGATGGGTAGATAGGCTGAGAAACTATTTCTTACTAACTCTTAATGTTAGGAAAGTCGATAGTTACGATCAGAATTTTTCAAACCATTTTTAGTAGTTTTATATATGGAAGTATTAACCCAACGATGTGGAAAATTTGCTGAACCTGGAGCTAAACTAGAACAAAAACATTTACAATGCCAACTAAAAAAGTAAATGCTTGTTGTAATACATGTCTCTAAAAATATGATGCAGTGCGAGATATAATCTCATACGGTATATCAATAGAGCAACATTCAGTAAAAATAAAAAAAAATTAATCAAACACACAAACTATGCAAGCGTAAGCGTAAAATACAAGAAAAACCCTAAAAGTGAACAATAATGAACGAGTTCTGAAGAAATTCCATACGTGTTCAGTATCTTTTGTTAAAGCCCACCAATGACTTTAATCATTATCTAAGTATTTAGGGATCAATACTTGCCTGACGCCTGTAGTCTCAATTTTTTTTATACTAATCACAAAAAGTAATTGAGATATTTGAAAAGATATTGGAGCATTGAGACGATCTCAGGAGTGGACACTTACAAATAATTTCGCGCTTTTAAGTTCGAGCATATTAGAAATGTTCATTGAATTCCCCGTAATGGAAATTTAACGCTTATTGATAGAGCCGAAAAAATGTACTAAGTAGTGAATTCAGAGCTGGGTTGGAATAACAGCTTGCTGATTTTAATTCCAAGGAGCTTAGCCATAAAAGTGAAATCAAAAGGGACGTCCATAAATTAAGTGAGCCAAAATAGGGGAGAGAGGGTCCAGAAAAATCTCCCTAAATCTCACCAAGGGGGAGGGGGGTCAATTAAAATCTCACGTACTATACATTATTATAGCAGATTACACTTAAAGATTATAAGGCAAGTCTCATGGAAGGGGGGAGGAGGTCCGGTCAGAATTCACCAAATCTCACCAAGGGGTGGGGGGCTCCGAATTTTCAAAAAACGTATCACGTAATTAATGGACGACCCCTTATGACATTTGTTCATTGCTCAATTTTTTGATCGCCAATTTAAATAATTAAAGTGTTGGCAATCATAGAGAAGCAAGACATGCGTCACACAGCGCAGCTTGCATCGCAGCCACATCAAAGTCAAAACAAAAAAAAAATAAAAAATTACGAGCTCAAATTACGAAAAACTTCAGCTACTGGAAAACCTTGAGTTTTTAATATTAAAATGAAGAAATTTGATTTATACACTCAAATTTAACAAAAAAAAAAGCGCATTAAGACACACTTTAGTCGTTTTAGACCTATCAGACGCTTTAATTTACCAAAATTGTTGTCTTTAAAGTCCAAATAATATCCTTCCTTTTTTTTCTGTTACATACAACAGTGGAGAGTACTGGCCATAGTAAATCTTTCCTTAGTTACTGCACAAGACGGTGGCTAGTGGTTGGCAATTTTGATAAATTGACGTCTTCCTTTTGACCACTCAATTTTTTTTATTTTGCGTAATTAATCTACGAGTTCTTCGTTACTTTCAGAAGAATAATGTTGAATTACTGTTTAATTTCAAAGACACGACACAAAAACCAAAGATTTTTATAGTTTTGAAGTATTTTACAGCAAATTTACAAGACAAAATTCACTTTTCTTACAACTACGAGTTCGATCGAATTTTTCAGTAGGTATTTCTCGCTTTTCACTGCAAACCACTAACGTCAAGAATGTAGAAAAATTGACAGCACGGTTGAGTTTTATTGGTTGCGCGTTGCCAAACTACTTCTTTCTTAACAAATTTTTTGTCCGTCTAAAGTCAAAATTAGTTGATAAGCCAAGACAAAAAATACGATAATTTTGACATTTGAATGCAAGTAATGTGAATTTTAAATGGGTTCGAATTTTAAAATTTTGTGAATTTAGGCTCGGTTCACACGAGCGTTTTGTCAACGCGCGTTAGCTAACGCGCGTTTCAGCATAACACACTACTTTATGCAGCAAGCCACACCATCAACGTTGCGTTGATGAAACGTGCGTTGAACGCGCGTTGGTTTTGTCAACGTCGGTGTTATGCTAAAACGCGCGTTGGATCTCAGCTGTATTTTTTGTTTGTAAGGTCCTGAATAGATATCAGTAGTATGGGTGTCATAAGAAAAATAATTTAATGGTCTACAATAATAATACGCAAAATTTTGAAATTTTAACAATAATTTTGAAGAAATGACGATTATTGTACGAATAAATAACGCGCGTTGACTGCCGTGTGAAAAGTACCAAAACCTGCGTTGAAAAAACGCAATAGCCAACGCGCGTTGACAAAACGCTCGTGTGAACTTAGCCTTAGTAAATTTCTACAATTTGTGAACGTTTTTGAGGTGTAAGTAAGTCGTAATGAAATGTCAAAAAATTCCTTGACAGTTTGAGACGGTTCTCGCGTGTTATATCCAATAGCTTTACTTTACTTTAAGTTAAACTGAAAATTGGGCTGTCACATGGAATTATCTATTGAAATTGAAAAATATATTGATTGGATATATAAATTTAAATTCAAACTGTACAATAAAAATATCTTTTGCAGCCATTCAGAATACCAACGGGAATATTAAAGTGGACGTACAATAAAGTGATTTATTTAAGGGTTCAAGTCCCTCAAAATTTATATTTTCTATTCAAAAATATTTTTTTCATTTTTAAAATTTTTTTTTTCAGTTCACTGTCACGCCTATCTTCCATACAAAAGTGAGATATGGTTGAGACCTTTTCTTCAAAATGGTTATCAATTTCTAGTACAGTAATCCCTCGAACTACGCGGTTTCGCAGCTGCGTGATTTTGTTTTTACCGCCGAAATTTCGCAGTGCGCGGTAAAAGTTTCGCAGCAGCGTTTATACCTATCTCCATTTCTCTTTTTATATTTTTTCGCACTATTTATAATGGAAAATACTGGGTGTTTTTTTTAGAGGTTTGTTTTTCGAATAGAAATAAAACTGGCATTTTATGGTCAAATCTGGCAACTCTAATGTCATTAATGTTCAGTTTGGTTTGCCATTTCATCATGAACAGGTTGACAAAAGAACAACTCTTTCAAATCGTGCAAATTTATTTCGAAAATAATGGTTCTGTTCGTGAAGTTTACCGCAAGCTCCGTCCATTTTATGGTCGACATAATCGTCCATCAGAGCAATTAATTCGGTTAACCATGGGTCGTTTTCGCACTACGTTTACTCTATGTGATAATACGCATCCGCAGAGACGTCGAACAGTGCGCACCGAAGAAACAATTGCCGCTGTAGAGCAAAATGTTGAAGAGGACCCGAATGAATCGATTCGCCACCGTGCACAGCAATTGGAGCTTTGTCCATCAACTTTATGGAAGATTTTGCGCAAAGATCTTGGCTTGCGACCTTACAAGATCCAGCTTGTGCAAGAATTAAAGCCGCGAGACCATGCAATGCGTCGTGATTTTGGTGTATGGGCCGAAAATGAGATTGATCTCGATGCTGATTTTCATCGCAAAATTTTGTTCAGTGATGAGGCTCATTTTTGGTTGAATGGCTACGTCAACAAGCAAAATTGCCGCATTTGGAGTGAAGAGAATCCACATGAGACCCTTGAGACGCCATTACATCCACAAAAACTGACTGTTTGGTGTGCTCTATGGGCTGGTGGAGTCATTGGGCCATACTTCTTCCGAAATAATGCTGGAGAGTCAGTTACCGTTAATGGAGACCGGTATAGAGCCATGATAACCGACTATTTTGTTCCCGAATTGGATGGCATGAATGTGGATGAGTTGTGGTTCCAACAAGACGGCGCTACATGCCACACAGCGCACGTCACAATCAATTTATTGAAGGAAAAATTCGATGAGCGCATAATTTCGCGGAATGGACCTGTCAATTGGCCACCAAGATCGTGTGATTTGACACCATTGGATTATTTTCTTTGGAGATATGTGAAGTCGCTTGTCTATGCCAACAAACCAGAAACGTTAGGGGACTTGGAAGCCAACATTCGTGGCGTTATTGCCGACATACGGCCCCATATGCTCGAAAAAGTGGTTCAAAATTGGACCTGTAGAATTGGCTTTATTCGAGCCAGCCGCGGCGGCCACATGCCCGAAATCATATTTAAACATTAATGGCATAAAATTATCCTTCCAATAAAGCCAAATTGATGGACATTAAAACGATTTTCTTGTGTTTTATTTCAATTCGAAGCTCTATACCTCTAAAAAAAACACCCTGTATATGCACATAAAATTTGATGAATCCCCTTGAATTGTGTGATGTGGCTTGTAATTTTTACATATGTACATAATTCACATTTTGTTTTCGAAACTCTTCATGTAAAGAATAGTGAAGACAGCAGTGAAAATGTAATGATGTAAAGAGTTTTTGTTTTGTTATACATATGTATGTATTTTCATAAATGAATTTATAATTTTTATTTATTTTGTTATATGTTTACGTTTATTTATATGTAATATAACTAGTCACTTAATAAAGACTTCATTTGAACTATGGGCCTACTTAAAACTAAATTTTTATAAGATATTTAGGATTTGGAACGTATTCCCCAAATTTAATACAAAAGTGGGTTCACAGTGTGCGGTTTCAACCTGCGCGCTGTTTTTTCTGAACGTAACTACCGCGCAGTGTGAGGGATTACTGTAATTTGGCAATGATGATTTCAAAAATGTTACAAATTTTGCGATATATCTTATAGTTTTCAAGTTATTAAGGAATAACAAAAAACGTTCGCCATAAACAGTAATGTTAGCATTAGAGTCTTGACATTTGTTACAGACTTTTTTAGGTTAAAGCAAGGAAAATTTGTGAATATGAAAAAAAAACGGTCCGCCGACCGTTTTCTTCAAAATGGTTATCAATTTCCATTAAGTTGGTAAAGCTGAGATCAAAAATGGTAAAAATTGTGCAATATCTTTACAAGTCATTGGAAAAAAAAAACAGTTTCGAAAAGCTTTCGGTCTGATGGCAGAGTAAAGGTTTGGAGAAAACTCAATCATGTAATGGATCCTAAGATCCTTGCGTCCGACAGTTAAAAATGGTGGCAGTCACGTGGTGGTCTGGGGTGCTAATTTGGTAGCTGGTGTTGGAAAATTGCACTTTGTTGAATGGGTTATGGAAACATCTCAATGTTTATCAATTTTGAAAAACAGTAAAGGACAACTTTTATTTTTATCAAGACAAAGATCGAAAACATACTGTTGTAATTGTAAGAGAATGGCTGCTGTATCCTTGTCCGAGAGTAATCGAAACGCCCAATCCAATCACTAGATTTGAATATTATTGAAAATTTATGACAAAAACTAGAAATTGAAATTCGAAATCATCAGATTTCCAATAAAGAAAACTTGAAATAGACCCTTTTGGAAAAATGAGGAAAAATAAGTCTAGAATACACCAAAAAGCTAGTGAAATCTATTCCAAATCACATAAAATCAGTCATTCGTCAGAAAAGATATCCAACAAAATATTAGGAATAGATTTCCCTATACTTTATTTAAAATTTTTTAAAGTGGCTCATTTTCACTGTGACATGTATTTTTATTTTATTTTGCTTAATGTTTGTTTTTGTGAAGACTGCAAATGAATTAATGAACTTTTTTTGTATTTATTATTTGAATAACATGTACTATTATAATTAATAAAAAATTTTTGTATATTAATTAATTTCTTTGATTTTATTGGACTTCAAAATTTTTGTTCACAGGTGGCTCATTTTCACTGTGAGCCACTGTATGTACCTCAGATTAACTATGTCCGAAGATCGGCTGAACGGCTTAGCCTCGCTAAATATACATCGCGATATCGTTTTGGACAAGATTTTTCAAGTGCCTCGCAGAATTAGCTACTTACGTAATGATAATAAAAAATGAAGAAAATTTGATTTTTTTCTTATTTATAATATTTTTTTCTTGAATTCTGTTTCGATTTTCCTTATTTACACATAAGGAAGTATCGAAAAAAATTGAGCGCTATTTTTTAAGCCACTACATAAGGAGAAAAACGGTGGTCTCTCCGCGAGTAGAGCTTTGGGGTTTCTTGTTAGGGTCACCAGATGCCCTGCCTACGAAAGTAGTACATCTGAAAAAATTCCAATTTTCTAATAAAAAATAAAAATTATAGAATATACTAGCTATCCCGGCAGACGTTGTTCTGCTCTCACTTTCCATGTCCCTATATCCAGCTCCTTGCTCAAACCTATCCCTATCCCCATTGTTACCCCAACCCTAACCCATTCTATTTCCATCCCTATCCCTATCCCTATCCCTATCCCTATCCCTATCCCTATCCCTATCCCTATCCCTATCCCTATCCCTATCCCTATCCCTATCCCTATCCCTATCCCTATCCCTATCCCTATCCCTATCCCTATCCCTATCCCTATCCCTATCCCTATCCCTATCCCTATCCCTATCCCTATCCCTATCCCTATCCCTATCCCTATCCCTATCCCTATCCCTATCCCTATCCCTATCCCTATCCCTATCCCTATCCCTATCCCTATCCCTATCCCTATCCCTATCCCTATCCCTATCCCTATCCCTATCCCTATCCCTATCCCTATCCCTATCCCTATCCCTATCCCTATCCCTATCCCTATCCCTATCCCTATCCCTATCCCTATCCCTATCCCTATCCCTATCCCTATCCCTATCCCTATCCCTATCCCTATCCCTATCCCTATCCCTATCCCTATCCCTATCCCTATCCCTATCCCTATCCCTATCCCTATCCCTATCCCTATCCCTATCCCTATCCCTATCCCTATCCCTATCCCTATCCCTATCCCTATCCCTATCCCTATCCCTATCCCTATCCCTATCCCTATCCCTATCCCTATCCCTATCCCTATCCCTATCCCTATCCCTATCCCTATCCCTATCCCTATCCCTATCCCTATCCCTATCCCTATCCCTATCCCTATCCCTATCCCTATCCCTATCCCTATCCCTATCCCTATCCCTATCCCTATCCCTATCCCTATCCCTATCCCTATCCCTATCCCTATCCCTATCCCTATCCCTATCCCTATCCCTATCCCTATCCCTATCCCTATCCCTATCCCTATCCCTATCCCTATCCCTATCCCTATCCCTATCCCTATCCCTATCCCTATCCCTATCCCTATCCCTATCCCTATCCCTATCCCTATCCCTATCCCTATCCCTATCCCTATCCCTATCCCTATCCCTATCCCTATCCCTATCCCTATCCCTATCCCTATCCCTATCCCTATCCCTATCCCTATCCCTATCCCTATCCCTATCCCTATCCCTATCCCTAATTCTAATTTTTCTCGCCGTAAAAACCATCCTTGAACTTCAACGAACATTTTAAAAAAAGATTTGGCCAAATTGGTCCAGGCGTTGTTGAGTTATGCGCTTACCAACACATTTTGCGATTCATTTTTATATATAAGATTTGATGAGCAAAAAAAAAAAAAGTTCCTCGGTTTTGTGTACGAAACACACTACCAAAATGATAACAATATATCAAATACACTCCCACTTACAAAATATTTTACAATGCAAGCTTTAAAAGTTGTGAAAAGCATTAAAGTATTTTTGCCTTGCAAAAGTAGTACATTTACTACTTAAGTATTATCATCTGGTAACCCTATTCCTTGTGTAACAGCTCAAATCCTTTGTTGTTTTCACTGCATTCACCTCAAAACACCATTAAAAAAATAAATGAGAAAAAAAAAATTATTTCATTCAAAATTAAAACGCACTGTCAGAGCAAAATATTGTTATTACTTGCTTATAAAATACTTTGAAAATTTTCTTACCAAAAATTAAATTTTATTTTTTTTCTCATTTATTTTTTAATGGAAATTCATGTAGTGGCATTGACCATTTCAAATTATAGCGTATTGAGGCGAATGCAGTGAAAACAAGAAAGGATTTGAGCTGTTACACAAGAAACACCAAAGCTCTACTCGCTGAGAGACCACAATTTTTTTCCTTATATGTATATAGGCTTGAAAAATAGCGGTTGGTTTTTTTCGATACTTCCTTATGTTAACATAAGGAAAATCGAAAAAAAAATTTTAAAAAAAATATTAAAAATAAGAGAAAAATCAATTTTTCTTTATTCTTTTCGCCAAATTCCGAAAAATTAAAATTTTGCAGCTCTGGTAGCCAGGCCTGGATTAACCTTACAGAGTAGGCACGTGCCTAGGGCGGCAAGACTTAAAGGGCGGCAAGATTTAAAGGGCGGAAATATTGGCGGAAACTTTGAAAAATTGTTGCATTTTATTAATTGAAAAACAAATTTAGATTTCATTTTGCTAGTGTTTTTTGTTCAGCAACGAGGACTTTTTTTTTTGTGCTCATTAAAAAATTTGGTGGCGGCAAATTTCTTAATCCGGGCCTGCTGCTAGCAACCTTGGAACAATTTCTTTTTTATATTTTGTTAAATGAGGATATACTCGAATATGAATAAATTTTCGAAAATCGAGTGTTCTTGAAGTATTCTAGAACATGACATTTTTTTGAACATCTCTAATAAGCACATGTACATACAGTGTTGGAAAAATTAATAGGGACAAGTGCAGCATTTTGCTAAAAAATGAACTGTGTACATTCAAGACACTTCTGTGCAAAATGTGTGCGCTTTCAAAATTGTTTGATTTTGCTAAATGAAGTCCCGTTAGAAAACGTAACTCAGTGAATTCCATTAAATACAGATTGTAGCATAGAAATATAATCCAATAATAAATATTTTGCTGCGTTTGTCCCTATTATTTTTTTCAACACTGTATGTATTTAATCTACATATAAATAGGCAATGTCTAAACGGTTACACCACTTTTTCTCAGCCATAGCACAACATAATCGCTCAATTTTTTTTTTGTTGGAAAGGTTGTGAAGAGAAGGGGGGACATGTATACTTTTTTTCAATAGTAGTCGGTGCCACGCCCCTAAAGAGGAAGAACGTTTCCACGGCTAAACTAATGGACCGATTTTGATGAAATTTTGTTTAATGATAGATTGAATACTAAGAAAGATTATTAAAAACTCTGATTTCTTATGGCATTGCCCCAAATGGAAAAAAACGATATCACGGCTGTGCCACTAAACCGATTTTGATGAAATTTGGTACATATGTAGATAGATTGAATCTTGAATAAAAAAAAATTTTTTTAGTGGGCGGTGCCACGCCTCTTACAGGAAAATACGTCGTTACTACTAAACTAAAGAACCGATTTTGATGAAATTTTGTGAGAATATAGACTGAACCCTAAAAAAGATTTCTAAAATCACAAATTTTTTTAGGAGGCGTGGCATCGCCCCTCATGGGAAAAAACCGTATCACGGCTGTGCCACTACACCAATTTTGATGAAATCTGATATGTAGATAGATAGAATCTTGAGTAAAAATATATTTTTTAGTGGGTGGAGCCACTCCTCTTACGGGAAAATACGTCGTTACTACTAAACTAACGGATAGATTTTGGTGAAATTTTGTGAGGATATAGACTGAACCCTAAAAAAGATTTCTAAAAACTAAAATTTTTTTAAGAGGCGTGGCAGAACTTCTAACAGGAAAAGCGTTTTTACTACTAAGCTAATGTGCCGATTTTGATGGAATTCGGTACAGAGATAGACTGAACCCGGAGGAAAGTTATTTGTTTGAAAATAGATGAGTCACAATAGGGG